>JARUPY010000290.1:2697000-4045500 GCA_029817715.1 Melastoma dodecandrum | reverse complement strand
ATCTAGTACATGAAACTTTCTCTCTTGTTTCAGTACAATCTTGAGCTTTCGATACCAGTCCAGGTAGTTTGGTCCTTGGAGGATATTTTCTTTCTCCAAAATACTTCGCAGCGATAGGTTACTCGACATCTACAGCAAATAAAATTTTGAATCATTATTTGTAAATAGTTATATAAAGGACTTTTATAAACTCCCACTATTTTATTCAAACCTAATAGCCCCTACTATTAAGCTCGAGAATTAGTTGGTAATAATTCCTAGCGGGACCGAATACTCAAATCCTATAGTACGCACACAACTGAGCTGTACCTACACACCATAGTCGTTAAGTAGGCACTACTCGCCAGTCACAAATCCATGTGACCCTCGGTGTTCTTAACTTGGGTTAATATTTTCTTAAACCCCTCGCCCATCAAATTAATTGACCTTGGCTGAGCTAACAAATCAATTAATATGAGTTAAGTCGGCCCATTAATAATTGATGAAAAACTACAACTATACTAACGTGAGCCCACAACTGTGCTGTACCGACTCACGAAGTACGTCGACTATTTTCATTATTATAGATGGAAGGCAGATAAAACTTGACTTAATATTTAGGGGATTTTAATTAATTGTCTCACCAATATATAATGATGGGCTTAGTTATTTTATTCTAGCCCATTGTATTTGTTTTCTCTCGACAATTTAAAACTTTGCCGAATTTGATATTGGAGCCATCCCACTATAAATTGCATTACTTGTGGGGCAACCCATTTTAAAGTCTAAAATACTTTTGACTTCTGCCCCATTTGAGTATTATATATATATTATCACTTTATTAATTATGCAAACGCACTCAGTCTACAAATCTCGTTTTAATAACATTCATCAACCCACATAATTATAATTTAAGCATCCGTCCAATTATATAATTTGACAGATCGAATTCATCTTATAATTATTACAGTTTAACTTAACGTGGGTTTGATTAAAGTGTCTCGTTATATTATAATTATAACATACACTGTAAAGAAGAAATGTTACTTAAAACTTAGTATATCGTAAAATACGATTTATACGATACGATCACAAATAGCTCGGATACCACTGATGGGGTTTCCATCGGGCGCAGCGGAAGCTCGTTTCGAAAAATACTGTCCGAAACACAGTCCCGGATCTTGTGATACGTATAAATCGAATAGTAACGTTAAATAAAACATACCTCGTTGTTGCGGATGCGAACTTCAAGAGTCCTAAACGTGACTCCTCTAGAAGTATCCACGCACACGAGACACAAACAACTTCGAACTCCTTTTGGTGCTAGCCCTCGGAGTTTTTCGCTAAAACTCTCAGAAGCCTTCCGTTTTTCAGCCGATTGTGAATTCCTTCACCTTGGCCGAATGTTTCTTTTCTGTAGCCTATTTCCTCTCATCCCCTCCTCACAATTCAATCAGACGAACTATATAATGTGGATTTTCTTAACGCAAGAGGTACCGCCTCACTATTAATAATTTATATTTAAGCACTCAACGGCACGTAGCAATGCTACAATTTAGTTTGGATTAGCCAAATAGGCTTAGCCACGTAGATTGTAAATAATAATATAATATAATAATATAATAATTAATTATAATAATTATATTAATATAGCCTACAACTTAGACATATTTGATCAACTGAAATCCAACACTAGGATTTATTACTTCCGAATATTTCAGAATAAATTTGTAATCCAACAAATTCTAATTCTGAAAATTTATAATTCTAATATACATTAGAATTAAATAACAATGTACGTGTCTACGTGCTTTTGCGTGCGACCCTCTAGGTTCTATATACGAAGGCAATGTATATCCATACACAGACTGAGGTAACCGTCTAGCAACAGTTTTCAGCCACCCAACGTAATAGAATATTAGTTATGAACCAAAACCGCTATGAACCGATTTCTGTGTAATTCAATCTCTTCATCTCACCGACATCCTGATTAATTCAGTGCATCATATGTCATCACTGAATTAATCATTTTACTTGATTTCTGAGATATAATAGATCTTAACTTGAATGATAAACATTCCTCCACGGCCTTGTGTTTAAAATTACTAATATCCCAATCAAGTGGTCAGGATGTCAACTCTCTAATCCAAGAGAGCGATGAATCTTATATTGACTCAACACTATCATCTCTACGCTTCGCTCTAACCGTATTACTCACAATCCGATTAAAGACTGATTTTAACGGCATCAAAGTGAACTACTCCACGCATAGAATAAATGGAGGTCTCAAGTCAGGAGTTCAGTTACACTCATTCAATAAGAGAAGTGACCAATGACGCTTAATATGTGGTATTCTCTATAAACGGGTCGTGTCCAGTGTACCATAAACTTAGGCACCCCCGAGTACAACTTGAATATCCATCCCTTTGTCTAACTCGACCTTAGTTATACTCGGCGTTGATCTAGATGTTTATGTCCCATCTAAACATCTATCCGATCAAGGACAATTTTAGATTGATAAATAATCAATCTATGGGACTTTACCGTAAAGTTAATTACGAGCAGAAATGTAATTAATAAACAGTAAATACTTGCCTTTATTAACAACTATTCACATACATTACAAAGTGTCTTGGCACATACGTGCACACACTAACACTACATGCTTGAGAGCGTGGTAGTTTTGGCGGTCGTTTATAAATTATATCTTCTGTGAACAATCCTTTTTTAGTAGGGTTTCCATGGCATCTCGAAAATTCTCGAGAGATCGTAGTACGTTTTGTCAAAGCTACTGCTTAGTCTGAACATTAAGGGCCCAATTTGGGGGTCGTACGGTGCTTCAACCCCACCTGACCTGCTAAACTTGGTGTTGCTGTTCAGGGGCATTTCATCAAATCACAAGATTCCTTCTCCCTCTGTTTTGGTTCTCCATAATTCGACATTCATAATATAACCAAATCAGTACATTTTGACAAGCTGTCCCAGAAGCTCACGGCATGTGCCTCAAAGCTCAGTAGTTTACTCGGAGATGCTAACTTTGTCAAGGTAACCTCATTGTTGCCCGTCGAGCGCGAATCGAATTATTTATCTACTGTTAGGCACAGCGACATAGACAACTGCGTAGAGAATACCGAAAAGTTTTACCTAAAAGTTAACATGAAACTGCCTGTCATAATCTTCCAAAGCTGGCCAAGGAAATCTCAGTTATACCAGAACCCTAGCCAGAATACAGAGACAGACGGTTCACGGGTCACGTCGACCTATCGACTTCATCTCCGTCCCAGGGGTACTCAAGACAAAGTCCTTAATCCACCACAGATGATGACTTGATTAGGTCGTTTGTGTTCAAGTTAAAAATCATTGGTTGGCGGGACTAGATTTTCCACAAGTTAAAAAAGAAAAGAACGTTTTCCAGTTGATTGATTTGAACCGGGGTTGTGCTGGATGTCAATTTTGATAAAGATGACAACCCGACTGGTATGGGACCCCCCTTTCATAGCAAACATGACAGAAAAGACACACAAGCAGGCTAGATCTGCATCTCTTTAAAAAAAAAAACAGTATGTCTACAATTGGATGCTCTTAGAAGATAAATTTAAAGTATTCCAATATGTTCACGTCCCGTTAGGTATAAAAATGAAAGAATTAAAAAAATGAAAAGATACGCCAGCTCAACTTTAGCCAAAAGAAATGAACCAAGGAATCGCAAAAGTGGTCAAAAAAGTTAGTCCAATTCAACGTAAATGTAGTACTGAAAATAAATATAAAGTATGTCACACTTGTTCTCACCTACAAGTACAACAGTTAGTCCAATTCAACGTAAATGTAGTACTGAAAATAAATATAAAGTATGTCACACTTGTTCTTTCCTAACAGTACAACAATTATCGAATTTAACGCATTCGCTTTCACGATGATTTCATATTTTTGCTGGATATGAATTTTCATGATAATTTATTTAAAATGCATCGAGAAAATTCCGATAAAACCGTGGTCATTTCCTCTATATTTCTTTAATCGACCGTCATAAAAAAAAATTAGTTGTTGCTGTGTTTTTTTTTTTTTACCTTCAGAATTTTTGGGTAAGAGCCATCAATAGATCAAAAAACAAGCTAATCATTTCAACATTCTGTAAGACTTCACGGCTTTGTACGATTATACGGTTAGTTTAAAAAAAAACTACAGCATACAGTCGAAGTTTCCAAAATATTTACCGTTATTAAGGTTTTGAAAATTCATCTTCCAATTTATAATGAAGACGGGTTTTCAAAATCCGCCACCCAAATAATTGGGGCAAAGGCAGATTTTGAAGACTCGTCTTCTCCTCCCAGATTATTTTAAAAAAAAAAGAGGATGAGAGAGGGAGAGAGACGGAAAAGAGGGCATAGAGAGAAGGGGCGTGCGAGAGAGACATTGATAAAAAAAAAGTAAAAAAGAAATCAAAGACCTTTTGCACCGATTATTTGGATAACGAGTTTTGAAAACTTGTCTTCAGACGGGTTTTCAAAACCCACCCTATAACCAATAAATTCGATATTTTATATAAATTCTTTTAAAAACCAACCGTATAATCGTACAAACCTTGACACATCACCCCTAATGAATAACTCCTAACATTTTATCAAAGTTGGGAGAATAATCACATCATTGTTTTTTAATGTGCGCATCACAATCGATCAGACTGATACTCTGCCAAAGTTTTTAGCTGGCCAAAATTATATCAAATCCTCAATTATGGGACACAATGTAAAAAAAACTTTATGAGAATATATATTTTTATATATTTCTCATTTCGCAATGTCGGCATGTAGAAACATCACATGCCACAATTTGTTTTTAATGTGTACCCCACTTTTGATGATTATCTTTTTATCTCCTTATCTCCCCCCCACCCCAACCAAACCTTTTTTCTGCTTACATTCATCCCCCATCCTTCTTCCTCCTCGAGCTGTAATCGTAACAGTAATGGCATAAAGTTTATGATCTCAAATGATTATAAAAGTCGTCGTGAGTTCACGCGACATAATCAATCGGTCACAATTGATTAGAATATTTCTGCTCAACTTGTTGGACCATTTCAGGGTTCAAACTGAAGAAATGAAAAAAAAAAATCAATCCGGTAGAGAAGAGGATGTTTTGTTATTTCTAGGGTTGAAAATGACTGCGTTATTTCATCTGAAGGCGCCGGTGTTTCCCGAATCATGTCTCTCCAAAAGTGATCGAACTACCAATAAAGTGTAAAGGAATAATGGGATGTTTTCTGGCTCAATCCGTTCGAAAACACTGTTGAAAATTCGGCTGCAATTATTCCATGTTTCTAGGGCAAGAAGCCTTTTCGAGTTCAATTCTCTCGAGAAATTATGCCTCGGCTCGACCAGTACCGGTTAGGTGAAACGAACCGCGATATGACACCTCCACCCGATCGGCTTCATCCGCCGAACGATCTTTTTCTCACGTTCGTTCGCCTTTCACTTCCGATGACTTGTACGATTCTTTCTTCTCAAGTAAAAAGAAAAGGCCATCTAGTTTTGTCACCGGCACTGCAACAAATCATTTAGATAAAAACTATTTTGACAAAATTTATTTTGTATCAATTAATATATCTGTTGTTTAATTTGTCTTAAGTTGCATCCATGGGAGACAATTATACAAACAACTTTATTGGATATGGCTTTCCTTTTTAAATATAATCAATATTGAAAAGCCAAACAAATAAAAAGGTCTTATATGTTTCTATGCTTTGTTTAAGAAATTGGTATCGCTGATCAGTCATACTTGCTCATGGTGGATTCTTCTGTCTCAGCTGCTGCGCTCACACGCTTATGCTCTGCCATGAGGGCACGAGGCTTGATGCGCACACCCTCGAACAATATAAAGATTCGGCTTCCTAAAAAGGACACCACAAGAAAAAAAAAACTTATTGTAGATGGCTAGCAAACGGTTGATGTTGTAATGCAAAATGTAGGTAGAAAGCAAACATGATTAAGCTAACCAAACTCCTCCTCGCCTTGTAAATACACAATTACTTGTCTCGACGACTGATTTGAAAACGTAATCATTGGGCTGTCACGCACTGTAGACTGTGAGAGAACAAAGAAAAAGGAAGAATGATCACACAATGAACTCATTTCTTGCCTCACTACCGCTCAAAAATATTTCCATTCAGTGACAATTTCCCTCCTAGTTCAGAGATGTGATTTCACATATCTGAACTAGATCGAGAAGTTAGGTTCTCTATCAAACCTTTATATAGTGAGGATGATGATGATCTCCTTTTAATGAAATCTAATTCCCCGAGATCGTAGTTGATGGCGATTTTTGGCGTTGATTGAGTGACAAAGCATTGCCCGATCACGTTGAGATTTTCTCATGTTTACTTACAACTCAATGAGACGAGAGACAGTTTCTCCAAGGAGAAACGTACTATGTGTTCTTATGAACACGCTGAGATCTCATGGTGTTCTCGAGTCATGTTCTTCGGTCATACTTGCTCATGACGTCTTCAAGTGTGAATTCATGTGGTAAATTATTGCATACTCACCCATTCCACCGGTTGTAGAACATAACGAGGACGACAGGAACCAAGAGCCTTGGCTGCCCAATTGCACCTCTGCAAGGGAAACTTAATTAGGTATGCGCGGATTGATTTCCCCTTACATCATAAAATTCAGCGAAAAGTTAATCGGCTAAGGGATTATCATTGGATAACAGTTATGTGGGTGATGATCACACAAAACCAGAACCCCTGCCGGCCTTCAATACTGTAAATAGTTCAGACTTCATGTCGATGCTACAAAGTTGGCTTCTCCTATGGAATTTAGAACGTTAATTCCATAAACTAGGATGTGTTTAGGCACAGATACAAAATCAAAAGGGTGAATAATCGCCATACTTTATAAGGCCCGTAGCTCCATCCGCCGAGGAGTCACTGCTTCCCGAGCATGCGAATGTAAATCAACGAACCAAGGAACCCAGCACACTAGTTGCCATTGACAAAGACCAAAGAACATCTCATATATTATTATCCTTGCAGAATGGCATGGAAGCAAGGGATTTAGAGGCATGGAAACAAATAAACGAAATCCTTATTGACGCCATGAAATGAATTTGCAGTTGTTATACAGACGTTCTAAAAGTTCATATTACATGGATCAGTCCCCACCTAGCTAGCAATTTTAGGAGAATAAGAGACATAGGCCGAGACAAGGCCAATCCCACCAACACCAAAAGTGAGGATTTGTAGTTTCTTCTTTAACTGCAAATGCTAGCCAAAATAGTGAAGAAGGTATTTTGAAAATAACAATTGAAAAGGAGAGCTGGTAAAAGCCAGAAACTTTTACAGCCACCTTAAAGAACTGTTCTTTCGACTCAGCAACTAATATATTTAGGTTGACCATCGTATCCGCTCTTCCCCAAGGCCAGCAAGAAAACCGAACACCAACGGCAGCATCTATCAAACGGAATGAGATGGTGCCACTCGAAAACCATTTTGTTGTATAAGTAATATAGTTCGCTTAACCTTATATACACGCAAAAAGTAAACCTAAAATCCCATGTCGTATGGAGAAATGACATTAACCTGAGTTCAGTCAGTTGATTACAAAACCGGCTTAAAAACTCAATAATATTAACATTAAATTAAAAATAAATTTTAAAAAGTATTAGTTTTATTTTATTTTGTAAAATATTTTTTTAAAAGAAAAATATATCTTTAAAATTCATTAGGATCACGTCATTCTTACACACGTGGCCTGTTATTATTGGTCAAAGACAATGTGCTAAGTCTTCCCCTTGAAGTTCAATTCGTTTTCAGCTTCATCTTCAAGTCAATTTTCTTTCCCAGGAGAAGATCTCGATCGGATTCCTTCACAGCGGCCAAGGCGTGTGAGAGATGGGAGTTTCGGTGGAGTCCCGTGAGAGCCTCGTCTACGTCGCTAAGCTCGCCGAGCAAGCTGAACGTTACGAGGGTTTGTTACCCCTGCCTTTCCCTATCCCTAGAGTTTCTTCCTGCTGCTTGATGTTGTCGTGATCGATAGGAAGCGGTGATCGAGGATGTTATCCTGCGGATTTTGACCCTTTTTTAGGCTGTTGAGATGATTTTGATGTGTAGTGCGGCACTTAGTGAAGGTTTTGGCGGTGGTTGGTGCTGGATCTGTACTGAGGGGTGAATTAGCTGTCGGTGTGTTCTGGGAGTTTTGAATTGATGTGGTGGTGTACAGAAATGGTGGATTCTATGAAGAAGGTGGCGAAGCATAACGTTGAATTGTCGATCGAGGAGCGGAACTTGCTCTCAGTCGGTTATAAGAACGTGATTGGCTCTCGGAGGGCATCGTGGAGGATCCTCTCCTCTATCGAGCAGAAGGAGGAGACGAGAGGGAATGAGGTGAATGTTAGGCGGATTGAGGAGTACAGGCAAAAGGTCGAGTCCGAGCTGTCGGATATTTGCAGTGATATCATGGTTATGATTGATGAGCACCTCATTCCTTCTGCATCCACAGGGGAATCAAAGGTTTTCTACTATAAGATGTGAGGAATTCGCAGAACTCCTTGCATTGATGGCAACACCGAGAGTTGGATCGGCTTTGACGGTATATTTCTTAACATGCAGGAAAGGAGACTATTATCGCTATCTTGCTGAGTTCAAAGCCGGTGATGAGAAGAAGGAGGTTGCGGACCTGTCTATGAAAGCTTATGAGGTTAGTTACCTTTTTTGTTTTGGTTGTTGGAAATGTTTTAACCTATTTGTGATAGCAAGGACCATGAAACATTCCTTCTGATATGACATTCCAAAACTTTTGCTGGAACAGACAGCTACAGGTGCAGCAGAGGCCGAATTACCTCCTACTCACCCTATTAGGTTGGGTCTGGCTTTGAACTTCTCCGTCTTTTATTATGAGATCCTTAACTCAGCTGAAAGGTAAGTGCGTTCTGGAAATAATTTATGTCACTAAATCTTTCACTGTCTTGATTGGTTTCTGAGAATGAAATTTGTCTGATTTCGTCAGAGCATGCCACCTTGCAAAGCAAGCTTTTGATGAAGCTATATCTGAGCTCGACTCTCTCAGCGAGGAATCATACAAAGATAGCACTTTGATAATGCAACTTCTGAGGGACAATCTTACGCTCTGGACGTCTGACATCTCAGATGAACCAGGTGTTTTATAATCATTCTGCAATAATAGATTATCTATTTATTGTTATATCCTTTGTATGTTGTTTTAATGTCGATTTGGATTCTGTTATCTATGGTGAAAATGTTTAGATGTTGTACGTTAATCGCCACTTCTTCCGTTCTCAATGAAGATCCTAGAGTTTGCTTAACTTAGCTTCCAGATACTTGTTGCACCATGTGGGTATGTGATAGCAGTCCCTGTAGTGTGAGTAGATGCCTAAATTTACACACCGTCCTCAAAAATATTGTAGAGATTTGCTTTAAGGTCAACATTGCTATTGTGAGAACGCTAATGCTCGTATTTACTGATTTGAACCTACACGGAGAATTGACATTCAAAATCAAATATTGTAAAAAAAATTTGAGCTTTATCTAAACATATGGTTATTCTTGGCATTGTTGGGACAAATTTAACATTGTAGTTTGACATGCTAATGACATGTAGCTGCCATGTTCCTCTACAAATCGGGAACGATTGGGTGAAGAAAGTTAGTAAGATCATACTTGAAATAGAACATGTGTGGTGGCATGTTTATTACTTAGTTCCTGTAAATTGTGACTCGCGTCTCTACAGTTTATTTTGTTCCATTTCATTAATCGACGGCGAAATTTCATTTTGTTTCATTCATTGATGGTTGATGATTCTTAGTTTCTTCGAATTTTCTTGCTAAAGCAGAAGATTCCCAGAAGATGAACGGCACAGCCAAAGCTAGTGTAATGGAAGAAAGAGAGGTATTAGCATTTCATATTTTGTAGCCCCCGTCAAATATATTCCCCGCAATTCAATATGCTTTTGATCTTTCTTTTGCAGTGAAATAGTCTCAAGTCTGGACAGTGGGACGCGCAATTGCTGCAAAAATTGAACAAGGCTCCCATAATTATGTTACTTAGACGGAGATGCATAAGCTTGTGTATGTCAACCATACTTCTCATCTTCCTCTGGGTGTGTGCATGAATCTGACTCAACAATGGTTGTGTTCAGTCTCTAAGAAGAGTCTGCACTTTCTTCTCTGTTTCAGCTTCAGCTTTTTGGGAATTCATTGACTGCCTTGTTGCTCCTGGTGATTTTGTACTTCCTGTTTACTTCAATGTTTAGTGGAGTCGACAATGTCCCAATGTGGCCGGGAAATGTTTTCTATTTGTTTGTGGTCACTTCTCTGGCGCTGGAAGCATAACTGGAGCACTTAGCTAGCCGCAACTAAACTTTTCCTCTTGGGGAACTTCATGAAATGGAAGCAGTGAAGAGAGCTTTCGTCAATTCACACCAGCCATATGTTCCAGACCGGAGCCAAACTGATCGGGAGTTACTCCATGCATTGCTTGATGAAAGCAAGCCAAGACGAAGAGGGAGCTCACGGTTAGCCCGGCCACAAAACAAAGGGAACAACCTTGGGAGAATAAACCGAGATGGTGATGCTGAAGAAGACATGGTCAACGAGGACAATCAAGAAAAGATGAAATGACAAAGATCACGATGCTAGGCCAAGCTTTGGTTTCTGCTTCTGAGATTTGTCGGTTTAATCCATGTCTCGCTTGCTGAAATATTCTATATAATGCCCTGATCAGTTTATGTAACCAATATGAAACGAATCACATTTGAAGCTGGCGGCCTCACTCCTACAGAAGTTTGAACTCCCTCACGGCCTCCTCCTGCTGGCAAATGAGGTCGAGGTTGGATTTGGAGAGAGCAGCGGGTACATGTGGATTGTCCAGGCTAAGAAAGTCAAGCATGAGTTCAAGATAATAGCAAGCTCATGAGGTATGACACGGAGATCACAGGACGAAGATCAAGAAGCTCAACGGGGTGAAGGCCAACGATTTGATGCCGTGGCTGCCTGAGTGACATCACTGTAGACTCAGCTGTTGGGAAGATCCACTTCAAGAGCCTCGATGGGATCACCAAGGCCTTTCCCGTTGAGGCCTTTGCTGCTGGCCAGTGATTCACATCGTTTCGGAATCAAGGAAGTGCTACAACTTACAATAACATAACTAGTCGAGAACATGTCACGTCTGCAATTAGTTCAGTGTACATTGTTTCTTGATCGCGGTGGTCGACATGTCTTACTATACTTGCAATCTTTCTAGAAGTACGAAACTTCGCTCGGTGACTGAACTGCAAGGATATTAATTCTTCGATCTACTCAGACATCCAAAAATCCTAACTAGGAAACTGTCAAAACCACATCTATCAACCATGAACTATAAACTTTTTTCAGAAGGATCTCCAGTAGACCTACTGTGAAAGTCGGCCTTGGCGATCTTACATAGTAACCGAAAGAAATTTTGGGCAAGACTTGACAGTTGTATGAGTAGACACTAAAAGTTTACCAAGCCCAAATCGCGATGGGTTAAATATTTTATTTCAATCCCATTTTCTAGCCCATTTCATAGCCCGGTTCACTTGAAAGTTACCTTCTGGGGAAATCAGCTGCCTATTATAAAGAAACCCTAGAGCCTTTTAAATAGAGGCATCCACAAGACATATCGACACCGACACACAAATCTTCTCTTCTCTCGTATTCTCTAAAACTCATTGGGTTATAAAGAGATTCTAGTTTTTTTTTAAGAACCCTCGGCGAGTGGCGCGGCGGCGAAAGCCCCTCTAGCGGGTTCTCCGAAGGCCCATCTGCGGGTGGTGCCCCTCTTGCGGGTATAGGCCCCTCTTACGGAAATATCTTTATCTCCGAAGGCTCCTCTCTTTGGCAGGTTTATGTCTGAAGGTCCCATAGCGGACGACGACATTCTCATATTCTACACACATCAATATTCTTCCCATAGGTGGAGAGAAACTCTTGGAGTTCTTGAAGATTCCCGTCGCCTCCAGCTCATCGAAGCGCTGCCAGTCCCCGACGTTCTTCTGCAATGCGCCCCAAGGCCTCAGTGACTTCATGAAGCTATTGAAGCTCTGTCGAATCACGCCCAGAGGCCCCCACAACTTCACGAAACTACCGATTGAATTACGCCCATAAGTCTTCGTATTCACGATATGCTTCACTATATTGTTCAGACTATTGCGATGCCTGAGGGTGCATCCAATGCTCCAAATGCATCCATCTCATGGTACTTTCAGCCCGTACACGGGAGACATCACTTATCTGTAGGAACCAACCTTTGTTCTCATTCACCCGAGTCATCCTTGTCAAACAATTTCTCCGAGGCACGCACCTTTGTTCTCATTCACCCGAGACATTCTCCCACATCTACCTTGCCCAAAGTCAAGCCCCCGGCTTCCTCAAAGCACCTGATCTTCCGGGCTTTGATCCTGGTTTTGGGAGCACTGTCTTCTTAGGCGACGTCCCACAGATCCCTGACGAGACCATGAGACAGAGGTTCACATCACCTAATACGAAGACGTCACGGCCAACGGCAAGAACTCCCTCCTGAAGGCGGCTGCAAATCAGCCCATCTCCATCGCCATCACGCGGGTTTCCAGTTCTACAAGAGCAGGGTGTTCAAGGGACCTTGTGGCACAGAGCTCAACGTTGCGGTCTTACGGGACGAACACCTATGGGACCAAGTACTGGCTTGTGAATAACAACTGGGGACCCGAATGGAGAGAGCAGGGATCCGAGGAAGGACCATGTGGCGTCACGATGAAGGCGTCTTATCTGACTGCATAAGAAACATCACGGACAACCTGGGATAATCACCATTTTCCGGCAGTCCTATGGTAAACATCACGGAGCTTCGTTACAAAATAATTATTCGTAAAATATTTTACAAAATTGAATATAAATTTTTAAAATTCGTCAAATAATATCCTTAAATCGAAAATATCAAATTCAAGTTATAAAGAATTCGATATTTTGTACCACATAATTAGCTGAAAAATAAAAAATTTAATATTTATAATATCGATTTAAGAAGAAAAAAATACTTATCTTTCAAATTTATTATCTATTTTTTGCAAAATATTTTCTCCACAGTCCAGCGAATTTCTAATCTGGAAATGGGAATCTTAAAATTTAGGAAGTACTAAGACTTATTAGTTAAGTCCAAAATCTTTAGAAAAAACGTTCCTACTCTTAATTACTACTGTACATAAACAAATTTAATCACGTGGAATTTTTAAGTTATTATTTGGTTCGAGTTTTTGTTCATTACCATGCAATTGGATGGGACCACGTGTCAGGTGTCCGCCCCCTCCGGCCTAAACAAAAAGACAACGTTCCAGAAACCAATTTGGCAACCCTGTCCGCACGCCTCCACGCTTCCTTTCCCCACCCCTTCAAAACTAAAAACATGATCCTGATTGCGACTTTCTTTGTGTGCTGCCAAAGCTAAAGGAACGAACTTTGAGCTGGGTTTATCCAAAAAAAAGGGGCTGATCAGGAGGGTTTCGCTTCTGGGTTTCTCCTCTTCTCCCACCACACGTAAATTCCCTTCTCCACACCATGTCTTCTGAAAACTCGATTCCCCTAGGATTTTTTTGGTCTTCGAGGCTTACGGAGTATTCCTGTCGTCTTGTGTGTTTCTGGGGTGGTTTTGTTCTTGTTCTCTGACTTGGGTCTTGTTTGTCGGGTCCTTGCTGTCATCGTGAGAAAGGAATTCGCGTTCTTGTGATGGGTTTGGAATTGGGTTTGTTGTCGGGCGGTTTAGTCTTTGATGTTTGTTCGGTGGGTCGGGAGATGATTCGTGACGAGGTGTGATTATTGCTCTGGGTCTTGCACAGGTGAATTGAAGTGGTGACTCGGGGATTGAATTTCGATTGTGATTATTGGTTTCGCCTTCCTTCACCCTTTTGAAACAAGAGAAGACGGAGCTCTTCTGTTTTTTTTTTCCATCAGAAGACTGGAGCTTGCGGTTCTCGATTGATTTAATTTTTGTGGTCTAGAGGTGCCAGAGGGCACGACAAAGAGATAGCATAGAACTTATTGCGCAGCTTCTTAGTGCTAGACCTGAAAGTGATTCTGATCCTCTGATGGATTTCGTGGAAAAATGATACAAAGATTCCGGTATCACTACCCCAAAAGGGATGATCCTTCCTCCTTGTATACTTTTTCCATGCATCAATCCACCGTACTTCCGAACTCGGCACACACGTGGGCAGGCTGGGCACTAACTTAACCGAACTTCGGCAGTCTTTTCGTCCGCCATTACCAGCCATTCTGGCTGGTCAAACTTCTCGCTGGCGTCATCCGTTGTGTGCCGCACGATTGCATTCGAGAGGGTGGAGATTGACTCTTATACGTTTTTGGGGTGGTGATCCCGAAATCGTTGTATAAAAAAATCTCAAATATGTTGCTGAGGAAAAATCATTGTTCCCAATCTTGGTGTTTCTTGTAACAGAGTTATAATATGGTTTTTCTGTGCTTGAGTTGATGCATTATGAATTGGGGAAACTTGTTAAACTGTGAGTTTTTCCGATGGTTATGGTTTCTAGTAAAGATGTTATGCAGATATATTGATTCGTCTGGCCTTCCTCTTAACGTGTGTGGTTGAGTTTTAGAGTCAGTGCTGTTCTTTCTTTTCCAGCTGTAGTTCTTATTCCTAAACCATGCAATGATGTGAAAACAAAATCATCCGTTTTATCGTCCTTTGTTTCAGTCTAGTGATTTGATGTGAACCATGGGCGAGTGTTCTTTATTGATGTTGAAATATATCTGCGTACATAAACTTCTTCATGCTAGTTTTTATCATTATTTTTCTCCTAATGGCTGGAACAATTTTCCTTTTTGTCGGTCAACATTTGTAGAGCACTATGGATGTTAAAGGTATTACCTGGATAGGAAATATATACCAGAAGTTTGAAGCCTTGTGTTTGGAGGTAGAAGAGATCATGTACCAGGTACACTTTTGTCCGGGTCAATTGGCTATGCTAGTATATCACCATGTCCTTTATTATTCTTGGTGTATGAACAGGACTCGGTGAAATTTGTCGAGGATCAGGTTGAAAGTGTTGGTGCTAGTGTTCGAAAGTTCTACTCTGAAGTCATGCAAGATCTGGATCCTCCATCTTCCTTAGATCCTGGGAAAGTTACAGCCCCTGAAATCGCCTTGGAGAAATGGGATGCTGGCAAAACTTACAAAAGGCCAACCACATGCATTAAGAGGGTGTCTGCTAAGACAGGTCCTAATCATACCAAGGGTTCGGATGTACTAGGCATAGTGAAGAAAGATGGTGGATGTGCATCGCCTGCCAAAAGGCTTAATATATACAAAAAACCGTCATCAAGTTCTACTCGAGATGCACAGTTGATGAAAAGAGAGGGCAAGACCGAAGCGAGGTCTGTCCGTGTGGACATTGCCTCAGCGGCTCAGCCTCAATCTGAGGCCTCAGGAATGGGTCCTCCCTCGGAAAGAACGGAAACACATTCCTTACAAGTTTCATCCAAAAGCCCAAGAGCCGTCAAGCATCAAGATATAACAGTAAATACTGCTGGTGTTGAGACGGCAAGGGGTCGCTCAATTAAATATTCGATAGATGAGAATGAACAACAGAATGGATCCATTAGTGATGATTCTTCACCTATTCTTCCCCCGGATGACATTAATATTGTGGATGAATGTATTGAAAAAAATGGTATAAAGAGAGAAATTGCATCTTCATCTGATTCTGATGGCAAGTATCCTAATCTGTCATTTTCTGGTTATTTTATCATGTAATTTCTGCAAGCTGACATAAGTCCACTGCAGGAACTTCTGCGAGCAATGGTATACTGCCCGTTACTGCCGTGTCTGATGTTAGAGAAGACTCATATTTCAAGATTCCTCTTAACAAAGGTAGGGCCTTTTTTTGTTGGGGGAACGAAAGCAACATATTAGTTGAAAACTGTTTTTGTTCTGTTTGATTATTGACACCACCGGAATACTGGAGGTTGTTAGACTGTTTACAGCGTCTTTGAAACTTCAGTGGACAGGGAAAGACTTTAAACTTCTTCTCAGTGTCTGATGGAATTGTTCGTTTTTTTTAATGGCCTTCTCTTCTTATATGTGTGTAGATTTTTTCTTTCAAGTCCTTGCAAGAAAAGCTACTTCTTTATGCCTGTATAGTCTTGACTCTGCATCAGATATCAACATGATGACTACTTGATGAAAAACCTAAATCCTTTTCTGTGGATTTTTGTCTCCTTTTCCTTGTTGAAGCACTTAAATGAAGTAAGGTCATATTTTGATTTATGTGTTTCATCTCGGGTGCTGTATATTCTTGGTCACCGGCTGGAATTGATATAGATTTTATTTGTGCTTCATTTGAAGTGAAAATTTGCTTTATCCACCGTGTTTTAGGCTTGAAGTTGTTAGGCATTGAAATATAATTACCCAATTTGTGTAATTCAGATGGTGCTGATATCGGACATACAAGTGGCCACTCATTGGATGAGAATAATTTGATCACCTTGAACAAGCCTGACTGGGGAAACCTCGAAGAATCTTGCATTTTCATCGATGTTGATGGTCACCATTCAATTTCTAGCTCGAGGGGGAAACGGAGGTCTTATAAGGTATTTTCTCCATTGCGATGTTTGCAGCCTCTTCCTAATGTGCTTTTCATTCAGAAGTAATGTTCTAATCAGAGTGTCCTTTCGGAAAGCAGAAAACTATCCGGGATGCCTTTTCCTCCAAAAAGAAATCCTCCCGGGCCCAGGAATATGAACAGCTTGCTGTATTATATAATGATGCTCCATCTGCCAAAGATAGCGGTGCAGAGTCAGGGAAGGGTGGGACCTCAGAAGCTCCCGGTTCGTCTGACTGGGAATTGCTGTGATTCAATTCATAGTATGACCACCTTGTGTAAATCATTGCCGGCACTTATGGCAGTTGTATATGGTCCCGGCAGGTAATAATATATCATGTCGTGTTATTATTGGCAGAGCATATGTTCCTGCTCGAGGATTCTAAGTTATCACTCTCTTTGTGGTGGCATTATGCTAACTAAATACTGCCTTCCTGCTTATACAAAACTTTATCTGTGAATAAAGTTATATTTTGTTATGTTTCTCTTGTGAACCTTGCTAAAGTTGGATATTGGCAACAAATCTGTACCCTAGTGTCTTGCTTATTAGTTTGCAACATGAGCCTCAGCTGTCATCGAGCTGAATCTGTTGGCTTCAGAGATGTGGAGTTAGTTCCGAACCCGTCCAAAACCAAAGATGCATACACGAGACGGTTCCAGGTATCGGCCAGTGCCACTCCGGTAATGCGCCAGTGGCTGCAATCTGCATGAGTTTCCGGTTGCTTTTTCTGGTCAGCTGTCAACAGCACCCGATGCTTGGTCGTGTAGATCATCGGGTGAGCGTCTATCCTGTACTCCCTTGGCTCCGTGATGTTGAAATACTTAACAGGGGTTCTCATGCTTCCGTTGCTGTTTTCGATGATCTCCCTTATGGATCTGGGAAATGTTTCTGTATAGGATTCATCCATTAGGGGTTGTGTGGTGGTGGAAACACCGGGCTCTCCCTTCGTGTTCTGGGGTTATGCTGATGGCATCCCACCTAAAAATTCCATCATTTCGGGTTAGGAGGCCTTATGATCCAAGTTCTCGGCAATTCAAGTTTCGGAGGAGAAAGTTTTAGTCCCAGTTGCCTTACGCTTTGAACTTTCCCTGGTGAAACTGCCAGTGGCCATTGTCGAACACCATCACATTGGCACATTTCCAATTGTTATCCAGACGGATGAATCTGATCGAGCTTCAGAATCCTGATGCCACCTCAACCTTTCTGTTCCATCTCAACCAAGAATGGAGCCCTGTAGAACTCCATGAGCAGTTATAGCTCCAAAACAGAACACATTAGTATTAATATTCCGGCCTTTCTCGGCGAATAGGGAGAGTCGGAGGATAACGGGAACTCATTGTTCTCACTGTTCTTTCCCCGAGAAACTCAAGCTTTCTATAAACGTGATTCACTGCTCACTATCGCAATCTCAAAACATAATCACATTGAAAAGAAATGCATCTCGATCATTTAATTAAAACTACCAAACAAGAAGTGTGAATTTGATCATGATTTCGGTAACCTTAGCAATTTGATTGAGTCTTGGCCACTGGAGATGTACCCGGCAATCAATAAGTTGGGGCTTCCCTGCCACCAAGCATCAATGCACTTCAAAAGAAGTCCAGACTCCCAAGCCAGTGCACTCCGAGGGCATCGAAACTGCAACCATGGGGATGAGTCTGATCAAGCTCGGGAAAGGTTTGTCCAACCTTTAAAGCATACAAAAATGATTTTCTTAAAGACATGTATGTTGGTATTATAGGAAAACATGGCTTTGCTGGAAGGGATTGTTGATCTTTTCTGGATGACTTACATAATTTGGAAATTGCTAATTCTTAAATAGAGTCCAGAATTTAGAGCAACCATTTACTCTTTTCTATATCATTAATGCAACCTTTCCGGTTCTGTTTTAGGACCTAGTGGTTAAGTTGGTCGGCCAAGCCACACGAAGGCCAATTCCCAGTCAAGGTAAAGGATGACGGCATGAGAAGCTGGGCGAGAGGTGAAACCTAACGGTGAGGTTGGGAGATTTCAATGCCATGAGTGGATGGATATTCGTCGATATCTAGACAGTTAGGGAATGTCGAAATTTCATCGAACCAAAAAGGGAGGTCAGGAGAGTCATGCGATCTGAATGAATATCGTTCCGTGCCGCAAACACATCTCGAGCGAGAAAAATCCGAGACGCCACAAGAAGACTTGAGTTTTGATCTCCGTTAATCGTCAGTTTTGCATCTGTTGTTGGGGTGCGTGATAGATGATCAGGAGCATAGCAGAAAGATGGAGGGAACTGAGCGGCGGGGACAACTGGAAGGGCCTCCTCAACCCGCTCGACCTCGACCTACGTCGCTACATCATCCACTATGGGGAGTTGGCGCAGGCGACCTACGACACCTTCAACTCTGAGAGGGCATCCAAGTACTGCGGCTCTAGCCTTTTCTCCAGAAAGAACCTCTTCTCACGGGTGGGTCTGACCAACGGCAACCCTTTCCAGTACAGGGCGACCAAGTACATCTACGCCACCTCTCAGGTCAGGATGCCGTCCTGCTTTATAATGAAGTCGCTTTCCAGGGAGGCCTGGAACAAGGAGTCGAACTGGATCGGATACGTCGCAGTGGCAACTGACGAGGGGAAGAAGGTTTTGGGGAGGCGGGACATTGTCGTTGCCTGGAGGGGCACCATCCAGATGCTTGAATGGGCGAATGACTTTGACTTCCCATTGGTTTCCGCTACCCAGATACTCGGGGAGGGAACCAACGCAATGGTCCACAGGGGTTGGCTCTCCATGTACACATCGGATGACAAACACTCACAATTCAACAAGACGAGCGCGAGGGACCAGGTGACCAAAGAAGTGAAGCGCCTCATCCAGAAGTACAAGAACGAAGAACTCAGCATCACTTGCACTGGCCACAGCCTTGGGGCTGCACTTGCCACGCTCTCCTCCACTGACCTGGCCGCCAACCACACCAGCGCTGACGAGTCCCCTGCTGCGCGAAGTATCCCAGTGACTGCCTTTGTTTATGCGAGCCCCCATGTGGGCGACCTCAACTTCACGAGAACTGTCCACAACCTGCTGGATCTCCACATCCTCCGCATCCGAAACTTTCCCGACCTCATCCCGACATATCCCCTCATAGGTTACTCCGACGTCGGGGAGGAGTTGATGATAGACACGAGGCTGTCAGGGTACCTGAAGAGGCCAGGGGACATAGACAGCTGGCACCGCCTGGAAGGCTACCTGCATGGGGTGGCCGGGACGCAGGGTGACGGCGGTGGGTTCAAGCTGGCATTGAAGAGGGACCCGGCACTGGTCAACAAGGTTGGGGAAGTGCTTAGGAACAAGTATAGGGTGCCTGCAGCTTGGTGGTGCCTGAAGAACAGAGGGATGGTTCAGTTGAAGGATGGGTCTTGGACACTGGACGATCACGAGTTGGATGACCCCAACAACAGTGACGACGATCATCCATCACCATGAATGAGGTGATACTGCATAAGTTAACAGGGGAAGCAGCATGACGAATGTAACAGTACTATGTATAAATACTCTGCTTGTCCGAAATCCAGGATACATACTCTATCTACATTAAGAACACTACTAAAGCAGGGAGGCTTACATACTCTTCCTGGAACTTTGATTACAATCTTTTCCATTGTATACACAAAAAGAATCCTGAATCTTAAACCTGGGCATAATGCTTCGAGACAACATGGGGCTAAACCAAGAGGCATCGATGGTTAGCGATGTACAGCAGACTACCCAAATCAAGAAACCCAGACCCTATCCTACATTCAGCACCATCTACCGGATTATCGTACATACTCTACCATGTGGCTGGATTGGCAGGCCCTTCGGCAACGGGAAGGATATCTCGCCTGCCAATCCTACAACTTATGCCATCACATTCCCACCTTCTACCAATCTACAGAGATGTTCCTACCTAGATGCTCCAGATCCGACATCTGCCACCTGTCAAGGGATGAAGTATGCAACAGTTGGAAAAATGTCCAGGGAAAAGCCACATATGGAGGCAGCACGACACTCTTTACAATTGCCAGAACTACAAACAAGAGAAAGTAATGGCCGATCAGTGGACAGAACAAACAATCAGACCATAGTTACAAGAAAAGACCACGAACAAAAGCAATACATCCTATTCAAACAATAGGCAGATGCATAGAGTAGCTGTATTATCCAACAGAAAATAGGTAATCGAGTCTCTCACAGTGATGAACAGAGACAGCTGGTCGACTGCTAAGTAGGCCCACAATTATTAAATGTAAGAATCCCATTGAAACCGGGAGAAGACCTACAAGGACCAGATTCTGCCTCACTGCCGCATAATCACTAATGTTGTGTTTGGATGCCACAGAGGATGGAAAAGAAAAGAATAGAAAGGGGATGTTTGACTGTTGGAAGAGTGTTTCTTTCTCGGGCTGCGTATTTTCATTGATATTCCATCCTTTCCCATGGCATCCAAACACAGTGTAGTTTCCAAAAAGCATGGGAAAATGATTTTACGTATTGGGAAACACATATCATGGACCTATAAAACCTCAGAATCTGTAAAATCAAAAGAAATACATCAATCAATGGGCAGCAGACTACCTCAATTTGTACAATCAAGTCGGTGATTGACGATCATCAGATCCTGAGGATGATGAGCTATCTGTATCCGAGTCTGTAAGAGGGTGAAACGGCAATAATTAGGGGCTTCAGATGTGAAAGTTCTACACTCTAGGATATCGAACACAGATGATAAACACTCCAATGTGTCTATATCATCCATCACCTTCCTAACTATTGTACTTATAAAAAGAAATCTGTATATCAAGGAAATCACTTTCATACCACTCGAGGAAGAACCAGAATCACTGCCTGAAGAGTTTGAACTCGATGACCGACTCGAATTGGGTGCAGGCACTTCGGCTTGGATAGGAAAAGGAGAAGGCACCACCTTCTTTTGACCTGAAGATGCAAGACCAATTTCAGTAAGCAAGGCACATAATGCAGAAAAAACATCGTAAAAGTACCAATATCCCTACCTGTATTTGCTCTGGTGGGCGCATCCACTACCACAACAGCTTGCTCCTGGAAAAAACGAGACACATCAAATAAATACATAAAAGCATACAATCAAGTAATCAAATCAATGACCATCATTTCTCAAGTACTTACTTTTTCCTTAATAATCTGCTGTGCCGCTGCTCTGGCTTGCATGGCAAGCTCAGCTTTCCTTTTGTACTTGCTCAAACTCTTCTTGTAGTTTGTAACAAATCTATCAAGGTCCCACAGAGTCTCGGTATCAACAGTGTCAATATCGACCTCAATCTCATCATCGTGCTGGAAGAGTTGCGAATTTCGTTTCTTGATGATCTGAACTATATTGTCCATCTTCTCAGAGGGCAAATTCTGGAGATTTGTGCTGAGCTTCTGTTTCTCATCATATGTCATCTCTCTTTTATTAAGATCCTTTGCTTTTGGCTTCTTGGGTGCAGGAGTCCGGCCGGAGGGCGTAACACTGACTGATCTAGGAGTCCGAACTGCCATAGACTCAGATCGGTCCAATACCCTTCTCATGTCAAGAGGAGGTGGAAGAGATGGCATCTTTCTTGATGTCGGGGTAAGAAGACTCGTCTCGTATTCCAATCCAAACCTGATTTCACGATTATAATCAGACTCAATGATGGTCCACCTTTCCTCGAACATCCTTAGCAAAACCTGTGCCATAACATGAACGTCTTGACCTTCTGGATTGTATGTCATAGCATTATGAAATGTAACTCTAACATCTTCGGCAAATTCCCTGGGTGACTTGTACCAATTCGCATTTAGCCTTGTCTTGATGGTACCCAAGTCCATGGGATGTTTAATTATGGTAAAATAATCATGCAACCCCAGGCCCTTTACATCGACAGGACTCTTGAACACCCAGCCATACTGATGCTTCATGAGTTTCTCCAGCAGAGAACTACAACTCTTGAAAAATCTAGTTCCCATCCCAAACCCGCTTTTCGTGTCCCCTCCTTTCTTTATACCATTCCTTTTGGACTTCTTGTTACTCTCGACAGGTGGAAACTTATCCTTAGCGAGCAAGAAATCGGAGTTCCTGTAAAACTGGTTTTCTTTTGGTGTCCTCTTCTCTTTCTCATTACCATCCATCACCCCATGAGTATTCTCAAAAACGGAGACGGTCAGCGGATTCAAAGAAGGATTCGACCTCGGAGTAATCCCGACTGACCCGACCTCCGAGTGAACCATTCTCGATCCATTATCGGCCACGTCATTAAACAAATGCCGAGCGTTACCGTGCCCAACAACCAGTATATCCTTCTCCTTTATCTTCTTTGTCACATTTCTCACCAAGTCAAGATCATCCCTGAGCTTCATCCGCAGATCCCGTATCTCCTGCTTCGACCGTGACGATATGTTGACCTTAACTTTACTATCCCAACTCCCATTCACCACGGCCCCGTCACCAGACAGGGGTCCCGAAGTACCAGGGACCGCAGACTCTTCCCGTTCCACGACAGTATCATCTGAAACCTCGTTGACAACAGGCGGCCGTTTGGCAACACTCTTATCAGGTAAATCATTAGCCAAAGGCAGTCGCTCGACAACAGTCTCATGAGGGACATCTTCGGCATCAGGTAATCCCTCGGCCATAGTCTCATCAGGGACAACTTCAACGACCGCAGACAAGGAAGGCGGTGGTTGTGGGGGTGGGGGTGGCTGAGGCTGCTTTGTCAATTCAGCCTCCTCCGCCAGCACCGCAGCAGGCAAAGCGACCTCCTCTGGCCGTCCATCCGCAACCGGAAACACAACCAGACCTTTGGCAGGGGGGGCAACCTTCTTGACGGCATCCTTGCTGGGGCCTTTGAAGGCCTTCCTGGTGTAAACCTTATTATCAGCATACCTCTGCCTCTCCTTAACGACACCATCCTCTCCCCCACCACCCGCAATAGCCCCAGAAGCCATACATGTACCTCAGAATAAAAAACCCTAAAATCCCCAAACCCCCAGAAAAAACCAGAAACCCTAATCACAAAATCCCGCCGATCAAATTAGGGTTTCTTCTACGAAACCCCTCCAGAACCCTAATTCACCTTCAGATCCCCGAATTCCGTCCCCGCTCCCCCTAAGAAAACAACACACACTAGGGTTCTCCCTCGGGACGAACACGTAACAAAGCAAAAAAGAAAAACATCAAGATCTCCGTCCCACACGAAGACCTCACAGTCCAAAATCCTCCCTCCTCCCCACCCTTTCCTCGTCGTCGTCTTCTCCGTCCCACAACGAACGACAACCAACCCCCCACCCTCGACGAGATCTGCTACTTTCTGTTTATAACATTAATAAAATCGGGGGCCGTGGTTGGGGGGGGGGAAGCAGCTTTCTTTCGGGGGACGTTGCCCAAACGGGCAGCTGATCGTTTTGGGACAGGTGGACGGTTGATGTGTGTCCGTCCCAAGTTGTTTTTCAAGGGCTTGTTTGGGGGACTCGGGAATCCATCCACGCGTGATTGACGCGCGCGCCAAATAGAAGGAATTTTATTCGTCTGTCCCAATCGGTGGGGGGGCGCGTCAGGAGAATTCGTTTCAAAATGGGAAAAAAATATTTTTCGAGTTACGATAATAATTTTTAAAATTCTTCGTAATGTCTTAATTTATGTTAGAAATATACCATCACTTTTGAAGAACTGGATGTTTCAATGACGGGTGGTGGTGAATGGTGCTGCCGTTTGGTACGGTGGGGGGCATGCCGGCCATTTTCTTTTTTTATAATGTTATGCGCGTGAGGTGTAACGCCCGATGACGAAGGTCCCCGCTGGGGAGTCTTTTGTCCATAGACTGACCTTTTCTTTGATGAGAGAGGAGAGAGGACGGGGGGGACCCACCTCTCTTTTGAAAATAAACAAAACAAATTTCGAATCAAGTAATTTTTTTTGAAAAACTTTTTGTGAGTGCTCGTGACGAAATGGAATAAAACGATACATTAACATTTAATACCATTAATTTTTGTTTTTTTAGTGGTGGTGCCATGTGATCGGCTTATGCATAATAATAACAATAATAATATCGATTCATGTTCATGTTCATGTTCATTTCTAACCTATCTTTTAAAGGCTTTCTGAACTTAAAATTTTTTATGGCCAATTATAAAGTCACGATTTGTGATTTTAAATTATGGAAAAAAAATCGGATTTCCAAGCAAAGTCATTATTTGAGTTTTGCCTCATCCTGAAATATTGAAACTCACTGAAAATCGTAGTCTTAAACAACGATATTGACTTGATAAAATTTTTCCCGGCTTATTCTTATACTTCTTTATAAATAAAGTTACACTATTCGAATAACGACTAAGTACAGTATTAAACGAGTTTTGAAAACATAAACACTATTTCAATTTTTTTTTTTGTCAAATTAACTTTATATCGGTAAAAACTTAAAAAAAAAAGACAGCACACTTTCAATCCCCGTTTTGTCTTCGGACCACTTATATTATTGATACGATATCATTAAATTTTAAGTCGACTGCAAATCGATGCCTGCACTAGAGAGAAGGTCGATGTGGGATTGGGATATCGATTTTCATGGTCTGGGCTAGTCCGATTTTCAATGGACTAGAAATTTACAAGAGAACTTGGTTGATTTTGATTGACTGATTGAATCGGAAATTTGGAATTCAAATCATACTTGTCTTGGATATAATTAGCTTAGAAGGATTCGAAGTCACGATGCTTTTTAGTTTGAGAATTTCGTACCACAAACCAGTGGTTCGGATAGGCGACGGATGACCTTCAGCCAGGAGGACAAAGGGATTGGCTACAAGATCTTGTTTGCCATTATGATCTTGGTGCAGATCATCCGTTGGGCTACCTCATATACCTCAGTGTGCCTACTCGCTTGGTTCGTCCTCCGCCAGCCCGTGCAGAGACAGGGATTAGGTCAGGAATACTGGAGGAGCAGGTGCCACCCAGTGTCGGGCTTGAACCGTCAGCAATCTCTTGTTAGTGTGTGGTGTTTGAGGGTCAGGACCAGCTGCAGAGTTCCCGATTTGTCTAACTAAGCATGTTGGGCGCCGGAGACAAGGATCGGATTCTTCCAAACTGTAAGCACCCTTTCCACGCACTGTGCGGATATAAGGCGGTCGGGGTCGAACTCCACGTTCCATTCTGCAGGGGTCGTGTCACGCCGGTTGGTTGGACATAGTCGTTCGCCATATAGCGTCAGAAAAGATGACCTTGGACCGGACAAGAATCGGTGGCCCCAGTGTCACACTCATTACATCCTGGGAGCCTCTTGCCGCCAATATAAAAGAGGAACATTGTATAAAAAAGTAATTTTAATCACGAAATATAATCTGAAATATTTTATTTCACAGATCAGATTAAGAAGAAAAAACAAGAAAATCGATATGACTTCTCGTACTAGATTTTATTTTATTTTATTTTGTAGAATTCAAACCACAATTCCATACAATTCCATCAACAAAAGATCGAAAATCCATTGTTGATTGAATCTTTGTTCCTCCTCCGGTGTTCAATTCATTCACTCAAATTTGCGACATCCTTGGAATTCCCCCGATGAGCTTCTTTCCAGTTGCCGGCTATGACGACCAGGACTACATGGCCATGGCCCCGAGCCCGGAGGATGTTCAAGCAGTCGATGAGATCCTGTTGGCCTTTTATGGGTGCATAGCCATCGTGATACTCTTGTATATTCTCCTGCGCATGTACGTTTGGCGTGTCCACCACCAGCCTGTAGGGAGCAGGAGTTCCATAGGTGCGGCAGTCTTGTGGTTATTGCAGGAGGCGGAGCTGACCGACGTGGGCCTTGAGCAGTTCGCCATCGATGCCCTCCCTCTATTTGTTTTCTGTGTCAGAGAGTCATGGCGACGGCACAACTTCGAGCCGACTCTTGTGTGCACGGTCTGTTTAAGCGTGTTCAACGCCGGAGAGAGGATTCGGGTTCTGCCAGACTGCAAGCACTCCTTCCATGCGGAGTGCATCGATGAGTGGTTGGCGTTGAACCCCACGTGTCCGGTCTGCAGGACTCGGGTCGTGTCGATTTTGCAGAAAGAGTCCCGCGATCCTCCGGTGCGGCGGTTGGGTCCGTTTGAGGTGGTTATGACGACAACGGTGTCATCTTTGTGGCCCGAGGGGATGTCGGACCTCGCACCTTCGTCCGAAATAACACAGAGTGTCAGTCATGAAAGGCGTGCGAATCTACATGACATTGTATAGATAGTCAATAACTTTTTATCCTAGACAGGCAACGTGTTATGTTTTCCGGCCTGACGGAAGATTGGGACTCGGGACAGTCTCCGGGCATTGTTTTTGGGTAAAACACGATTACAGCCGTAAACAGCATCTCATTGATTACAGAAGATATTAGTAGTAGGCATCGAGGGTGAACAAGCAGAGCGCAACAAGACAGCCTCACGCACTGTCGACGGCCTGCCTCCTCCTTGTACCCTTCGTCCAGATCATAAACAGACGATACCTGATTCAAATCTGATCCAAGGAAGTGTAATTTATGCCTAGATATTGCACGTGATGTAGCATTTTTTTTGTCTACTCTCAATCGTCGATTTGTGTTGGCGAAACTTTTGTTTAGTTCGGAGTGTAACGAGTTGTTGCCTCAGCCACGATGACCCCGTGCGAGGAAAGCTGTCAATTCATCTACGGGATAACGATGGCCTCGACCATGTTCCTGTTGTTCATTGTAACTATTACGAGTCTCTTCTTCGCATGTATGCTAGGTTTGTCATCCGCAACCTTGAGCAGAACAAATCTGTCTCTGGTTCACTTGCTTAGTGGTAAGCCGTGACATTGGCAGAGGAGCCGTGCCTGTCCATAGTTGGTCTCGAACAGTCAGGGATCACTTCCCTGCCTTCGTTCGAATACGAGAAACAGACCACATTCGAGTGCTCGGTTTGTTTGAGCATGTTTGACGACAGCGACAAGGTTCGGATTCCGCCCAACTGTGAGCACTCGTTCCACTTGGAGTGCATAGATAGATGGTTGGAGTTGAACACTACATTTCCAGTCCGCCGTGCTCGTGTGGTGTGGTGCCAGAGGAGGCCCGTTGAGATGGAGGACAGCATGATGGTGGTAAGACCCGGTCGCTCGGTGAAGATTCAAGCAACAAAGCAGCAGCCAGAGTGTTTTTAACGATTAAATTTCGCAAATAACGAGTGTTGGTGTCCCAATCGAATAGTCAAGTGGTTCCAAACTAAAGATAGAAAGTACATCGGGGTTACTGTCTCTGTCAATTGATTTTAGAGATTAACTACACTTAAAAAAAACTACGGTGAGAAAAAATTCTGATCAATATATTTCGAAAATAAAAAGAAAATAATAAATTTTGCAAAATAAAAGTAAAAAAAAAAAATCATTACAATTATGCCACGGATAACGAAATGTTATTACATCAGTTGGGTAATAAAATGAAGTTTGCGACTTTGGGCCTTTCTGGTAATAAAGATTGAAACTTTTGCACGCTTGAAGATATTTATTTACAACGTCCCAGCAACGACAATAAACCCTAAACCCATCTTCCTAAAACTTTTCCTCGTTTTGGGATGGTGGCTCCCTTGCTGCGATGCCTCCTCGCGGGATGTCGGAGATCTTCCCCTCCCCCGAGGCCAAGTCCCCTGAAGTTCCATTCGTGGTTTTCGACTTCGGCAGCTGCAGCGGCGGCGGCGGCAACGGCCGGTATTAGTCCCTCGGTGGACCCGGGCCGGCTAAGGAACGTGGCGGTTATCGCACACGTCGACCATGGGAAGACAACGCTCATGGACAGGCTTCTACGGCAGTGCGGGGCTGATATACCTCATGAACGGGCCATGGATTCGATCAGCCTCGAGCGCGAGAGGGGGATCACTATTGCTTCTAAGGCCAGTTTCTTGTCTTTTGTTGATTTAATTGAAGGGGGATGGAGTGGTTAGATGACTTGGGATGATAATTTTTGTGGGGGATTGTAGGTCGACTGCAGGTATCATCATTGTTTACACGCACAGGGCCTTTGTGGGCGTCTATACGACAAAGCTTAGTTTTAGAGGATACCGACTCCAACTTGAAGATTTGCCCATTTTATTGACTCGATTTTCGGGATCTTGTGTAACTTCATGGTCAGCTTATGCTTATATCAGTTATGAATTATTCAAGGAGCCGTTCTTTGGGGTGATTGGCAGGTTACTTCCATCTCTTGGAAAGAAAATGAGCTTA
Source organism: Melastoma dodecandrum (assembly GCA_029817715.1). Lineage (NCBI taxonomy): Eukaryota > Viridiplantae > Streptophyta > Magnoliopsida > Myrtales > Melastomataceae > Melastoma > Melastoma dodecandrum. The sequence goes on along the minus strand of JARUPY010000290.1, from coordinate 4,016,683 downwards.
ATATGGTTGATACGCCCGGTCATGCTGACTTTGGTGGTGAGGTATGTCATTGCCTTGGTCTGCTCTTTGAGGGAAATGGTTAGTCGTAGCATTGACCTATTGTTGGCACAACTTTTTTTCATTAGTCTGATGCATTCGTCTGTTAATTATCAGCTGAACTTTACGGCCTTGAATGATGGAAAAGAATCAATTTTCATGTTATTGTTGTATACAGGTGGAACGAGTTGTTGGTATGGTTGAAGGAGCAGTTTTGGTAGTAGATGCTGGCGAAGGGCCACTAGCACAAACAAAGTTTGTTTTGGCAAAAGCTTTAAAGTATGGGCTGCGACCGATTCTCCTCTTAAACAAAGTTGATCGACCTGCTGGTATGTCCCTTCACCTGGTCTTCCTGCTAATCCTACTAAGAAAATGAAGTTTTCTAGTTTTGTTGTTTGTACGCATGATGGGATGTAATTAGGGTGTGCCTTTAATCTGCATTCAGTAGCTTTTGCGATGGTGTGAGAATTCATCTGAGGCACTTTGTCAGTGTGCTAGCTAGGTTCTAGTGCTTCCTTTTCTAATATTACTGAAGATATTAACTGCTGCTTATCAGTAATCTTCCATCTTACTTGTTGGGAAAAATTTTCCCTTTAAAATTCATCTTGGCTCTGGAAAAGCAGCTCGGAGTTGTACTCAAATTGTTGTGAGAGCTCCCATGTTGTTGCTTTTCTTTTTTAGGGTGTAAATCCTGTTTTGCTAATTTCTAGCAGCTTCACTGGCGACTGGCCTGGTTCAAATTATCCAATGATGGCTTTATTGATGCTTTGGTAGTTTACCAATTGAAGTTTTATATAATATAGTTTACACCATAATACTAATACAACTTTGACATGATTTGGAAATGGAAACCGGGCACTTCCATAGCCATTCACAGAATATGGATTTCATGCCACATTTTTGTGGAATTTTCTCTAAAATCCATAAGAATAGTCTTTTCAATTATGGATTCATCAATCCTAACCTGCTTAGATGTCTTTTGGTGAGGCTAGATCATCATATTACACACCTCCTTATCTGTCCTTTTGATTAATATTTTGTTGATTTGATTTATGCAGTTTCTGAAGAGAGGTGCAATGAGGTGGAAAGCCTCGTGTTTGACCTTTTTGCAAGTCTCGGAGCAACAGGTGCGCCCACACATACTTCTTTTCTTGCTCCTGCTTTGCTTTAATGTTACCAATTTCTTTATCGGGGGGCATTTTATGTTCTTGCATACTTGATAGAGGAGCAGCTGGACTTTCCTGTACTCTATGCTTCTGCTAAGGAAGGTTGGGCTTCTTCTACTTTCACCAAAGACCCTCCTGAAGATGCCAAGGACATGTCACAGTTGTTAGATACTATTGTGAGACATGTTCAGCCGCCAAACGTAATTGTTGATGCACCTTTCCAGATGCTGGTCAGTATTACAATATTGATGAGATTTCATATGAGCTAATTGAGTAATACGTTCCTTTGAAGTTGTAAATTGTATTTTAATAGGTGTCCATGATGGAAAGGGATTCTTACCTTGGTCGAATATTGACTGGACGTGTTTCTTCTGGCATAATTCGTATTGGTGATAGAGTGCACGGGATTCGTCACACTGATTCTGGGTTTCAAAAGATTGAAGAAGGCAAGGTTGGTAAATGTGCATCTTTCTTTTTTTTTTGATACAGTTGTCCTTTATAAATAAAGAGGTGCATTGTCCTGCTTATTGGACATGTTTCTGCAATATGTCACTGATTACCCATCAAAACTGTGATCTTCTTGGTTGTCTTTAGGTGACAAAGCTGATGAAAAAGAAAGGAACAAGTATGTCACTTATTGATAGTGCTGGAGCTGGTGATATCATTTGCATGGCAGGGCTAGCAATCCCAGCAATAGGTCACACAATTGCAAATGTGGAGGTATTCGAGAAACTTTAATCTTCTCTTTGATACTTATTATTAGACATGTTATACATGCAGACAACCCTAATGGATTCTGATTATGATATTGATTTTCTAAATGGAACCGTAGCTTTCAGGCGATGTTTTGGAAATTTAGTGTAATTAGATCTAGCATTCTGTGTATAATTAGAAATTGAAGATTATCAGTCGAAACAACCAGAGTTACTTATTCTTGAGAAATACAGGTAATGACTCCATTGCCTACAGTCGAGTTGGATCCCCCAACCATTTCTATGACATTTGGTGTCAATGACTCTCCCTTGGCAGGTCGGGATGGCACCCATGTAAGTTTCTCAGCTCAGGTTGTCTGACAATTTAACTTTTTATCCTCACGGATGCATTATTTGTAAATTATGGTACAACTTTCTGCTATTTCAATTATGATCCATATATGGCAAACAGGGAAGAAAAGTATGTATATCTATATTTGACCGAGTAAAACTTATAAATGATCTTATCAGGGAAAGAAAAAACTTGTAAATGACTTGCAAAAAGTGTCTTGAACACAAAAAGAGAAGTGCCTGGGAAGATGCAGATGAAACAACAGTTCTTATTTATTTGTGTTTGAAATATGCGTCAATCAATAGCAATTCTTAATGTTGCCAGTCTTGAAACTTGCTGTTGCAATTTCCAGTAGCCCACCTTGATTTATGGCGCCCTTTTCTCAGATGATTTTTTCTTGAGGTTGAGGCGTATTTTATATTCTAAATGCCCTCTGTTTGTTTCGACAGAAGTATTTATATTTCGAAATTCTATTGGGGCCGTGACAAATTTTTTTGGCATTTTTATGGACAATAGTTGACTGGGGGAAAAATAGGAGATCGTTTAATGGCCGAAGCAGAGACCAATCTTGCAATAAATGTGCTTCCTGGGCTATCAGAGTCTTATGAAGTCCAAGGGAGGGGAGAACTGCAATTAGGTTTTCCTTGTCACCACTACTATTCTTTCTTGTGCTTCTTTGGATAGAGCAACTTATCTGGAAAATTTTGGTTCTTGTTTTTGGGCTGCATTTGGACAAATTATTCAGATGGAATAATGTTTTGGTTTAAACATTGCTTCTAACTCTATTTCTGGAACAGGTATTTTGATTGAGAATATGAGACGTGAGGGATTTGAATTGTCTGTATCTCCGCCTAAAGTCATGTAAGATCTCTTTCGTGCTCCAATATGTGATAAACATTGATTTTCTTTGAGTAGCTTCTCTGGTTCATATGGAGAATAGTTTAAGGAATGATGTTATTTAATCTCAACTCCTGGATTTCCAAGAGAAAAATATTAGTTCACATGTTAGGCCTCATCATTCAGTTAGAAACATGGGCACTGTGAAGAAGTATTTGTTTATATCTATTTGCATACTGTTTCACGCGTTCCAGTGGATTCTTGTCATGCTAATGTTTAAACTCACGGGGTTGCTTAGCTATGGTAATGGTTTAAAAGAATTTTTAATGGGAAACCCAAACTATCTGTTTCTGCAGTTTGTAGTGGATTCTAAACTTTTTTCTTAACAGGTATAAGACTGATAATGGGGTCAAACTCGAGCCAATTGAAGAAGTAACAATTGAGGTATGACTGGTGTAGTATCAAGTTGTGCCGTTTTTATTTTCGGATGAAACTATATTAATCTCTTTGACAGGTAAATGATGAGCATGTTGGGTTAATTATGGAAGCCTTATCTCATAGGCGAGGTGAAGTAATTGACATGGGCCCTGTGCCAGGAAATGTTGGCCGTACTAAGCTATCTTTGACTTGCCCATCGAGGTACGGTTAAGAGGTTATTCTATGTAACCAGTGTTGGTGTCGTATGAGAATGTGTGTCGTAACTTTGTAATTAAGTTCCAGGCACTATTAGACACTGCTTTTTCGTAGTTCGTTCTTTGGCATAGATACTCGTCGTGGGTCTTTGGCAGTTTGTTATCAGTATGTTTCCATTGTTGATAATGGCTTGATTTGGCAATTGCTGTGTTTATATATTGTTTTAGTCTTCGTACCGGAGTTTGCCACTGTTTTAATGTGATTTCACGTTTGTTGGTTAACATGAACGGGGTCACTTTCATATATGTGAAGGTCTTACCTAGAAGTGGCTTCTTTTCTAGGGTTTATGCGCACTTGCTTCAGAATTTTAATAGTTGTTCATTTACAGAAATTGCTTGTCTGCATGCATAGTTGTTTCATCTTTGTTCTCAGCACGAGCGGTTATGAACATTTTGTTTATTGTTTTTCAGAGGTCTAGTTGGATACCGGAGTGTCTTCAGCACCGATACTCGAGGCACTGGATTTATGCATCGTGCTTTCTTGAGTATGATCATCTTTCTACGCCTGCTCTGTTTCTTTTAGTTAAAATAATGGGTTCTCGGATGTTTGGTGGTCAATTATAAACTATTCCAAGCTTCAGAAAGAATAATGCATTGTATATAGAGACTCGAGAGCAATCTTCTTTAATCATTCTACCATATTTCTAATGCCATGAGATGTCCGCGCGATCTGGCAACATTCTAGCTGCTTCTGGGACACTGACTTGCAGTTTTATGTGAATTATGAGTTGCTTGTTTCACCTGCATTGCTCAATCAAGCGTTTTCTTGACTACTGCAGCCTATGACAAGCACCGGGGTCCTCTTGGAAACGTTAGGAAAGGGGTGTTGGTAAGTCACAACTCTAAATTTGTCGGGCATTGTCCAAGAACATGTAATTGGCGATATCCAGTCAGAGCTGCCTGCTGTACTTTTTGTTGACTGTGTTGTGCCTCAAAATGAAATAAATTTTTCCTGTTCATGGTAGTAGGAAGCACGTGTTTGCCTAGTTGGTTTACAAGAAAAGTTTACTGTTTAGCCGACAAGAAGAGTACACTTCTGTTGGAACAGGTTTCGATGGGCTATGGTATGATAACCGCACATGCTTTAATGAGTTTGGAACCTCGTGGAACACTCTTCGTGAGCCCTGGAATGGAGGTTGCTACTTACCTTACATTCTTGCTGATTTTCTCTTCTAATTTAGAAATTGATCACTTGAATGGAGAACTAAAAATGTCTGATAATCTGTTCATTTGCTGGTGGCTTGTAGACATATGATGGGATGATTGTGGGCGAGCATTCTCGTGAGACCGACCTTGATGTGAGCTAGATCAATTTTTTCTTTTGATCATAGTTTATTTATCATCCATCCCTTATGCTGGGATATCCGCATCTCGCCAGGTGAATCCCGTGAGGACTAAGGAACTCACCAATGTCCGGGCTGCTTGCAAGGATGATAATGTCAAGTTGACTCCTCCTCGCCTCGTATGTGCCCAAACTCCTTTTATATTTGCTTCATTTTGGTAGAGTATGGATCAACTGGGGAATTTCACTGGGATTACAACATATGATCCCTGTCATTCCTCAATGGAAAATAAAAAACATTATTGGCTTATGGAATCTCGTCATTCAACCCTTCTTCAGTTGACTCTCGAAGAAGCCATTGGTTATGTCGCATCAGACGAGCTTATTGAAGTGAGTCGGTGGAGAGCCCTTTTAATCTATTCTCTGTTCCTCAAGGTTGTGTCTAAGATCTCGATTGCATCAAAAGCTTCCCCTGAGTTCTACCTCCACGTGCAGGTTACGCCGAAGGCCATTCGATTGAGAAAGAGATACTTGGACGTAAACAAGCGAAAGAGCATGAGCAAGAAACCCAAGGAATGAATGCTGGTAGGCACTCAATTTTGTATTACTTCATAGATTCAGTTCACTCGGTACAATACTAATTCAACGACTCGTACCCAACTCATTGATATGATATACCTTGTAATAAGAAGGTGGTCATATACGACGAAACTGCTGTACTATATGGGCCAGCTGAACAGTGTACGATCAGAATACTACTCTCTTCAACGGATAAATGTGATGAACTGAAGTGGGCTTGCGTAGCTGCATGAAGAACACTTGCGATAATTCGTTGGAAAAAGGCTGTGCCTAGCAAGGTGAGTTTGGTAGAGAGATTTACAGTCTTTTAAGGATAAACTTCGATGAGAGATCTCCAACCCAGAATCGGAGTTATCTTGTAGTCCTTGAAACCGGCCTCGGCGAACAGCTTGGCCCACTCCGTCTCTGTTCTCTCCTTCCCAGTTAGCAAAACCATCATCGTGATATCAAAAGCAAGCTGCATGGCTGTCGTCATTGTTCCCTCATCCTCGCTGCTGCCAATCACTACATCGATTATCAAAACCTTCTTACCTTCGTGGCTGCTCTTCGTTATTGCCTCCTTGCACCGTTTCAGTATCTTCACACTGTCTTTGTCTCCCCAGTTGTGGAGTATGGATTTGAGGAGGATCCCGTCTGCTGGGGGGATTTCCTCAAACATGTCCCCTGGGACAAACCTCGGGTTCGTACCCCCGCTTAGACCTGTCACTACATGTGGAAGGTCAAGCACGGTGCAATTTATTCTAGGGAAGTGGTCGACGATGGCACAGGCCATTGCCCCTGCTCCTCCTCCGACATCCACCAACGTGTCAATGCCCTCGAAGATGCTCTCCCCTGCTTTGTCAATCAGTACCCTGGAAATCAGTCTAGTATCGCCTGCGAGACCCTCATTGAACAAATCGTTCAGCCTGCTATCACGGCCAAGGCACTCCCAGAACTCGATCCCATGCGTTGTGCGAAAGACCGTGGACTCGTCGTTCTGGAACCATGCGGTGAGACCTTGCCACAGGGTTGTTGAAACTGGCTCCAGCCCGGATAGCACAGTCGGCAACATGCTCACCGGATTCTCTTTGAGAAGGAGCTCAGAAACGAGGTTCAGAGAATAAACCTGTTCGCCTCCTTGCTCCCTGAGGTCAAAGAAGCCAGAGTGCGCGAGCAAGCGCATGAGGCGGCCGACATGACGGGACTTCCCGGGGTTCACGGGTAGCTGGCAGGTCAGCTCGGAGAGGGTGATGGATCGGCCGTGACTGAGGATGATCTCGGGAATCCCAAGCTGGAGGGCACAGTTCAAGGACATGATGTTGGCCAGGCCAAGAGTGCATCTCCAGATATGAGCTTGAGCTCGGAGCAAGGCGGTCGCGTCGCTCCGCGACTCAATTCCAGCGGGATCCATGGGGTTCGCAATTAGTTTCGACAGCTCTCTGATTGGATCGCCCACTCGGACCGGAGGCTGGACGGATACGGATTGATCCTGGATGACCGAAACATAGTTATATATATAATCGAGAACGTAGTAGCGGTCAGGATCATGTATGTCACAGTATCATGACTAACAAGATTGGCGTGTAGCTTACCTGCTACACCAGGCTAGAAGTCAATAGACTTCTCTCAACTGCTGCATCATTAAGTCATGTTAAAATATATACAGCTATCATAAATTGACATTTATTTCTATTCAAATTAAGGAATGCTATAAAATCAAGAATTTTGACACATTCAATTAAAAAAAGTTTGAGTACGATACAAAAATGGAAGGTCATTCTTATAGTTGGCTCACGGGAGCCTGTTACTCAATAACGTTAGTCCGTAAAATAATTTATGAAATAAGTCGATCAAACTTAAAATTCGTACACCAATGTCACTAATTCTGAGTATGTACCTCAGAGTTCAATTTTTAAAGAAATTTAAATTTAAAATTCAGAGTTTGAATTGAGACTTTAAAACTCCGAGTTTATAAATCAGACTTCTTTGAAAAATGAACTCTGAGTTACAAACACAGAGTTAGTGGCATTAGTCTACTAATGTTTGGTTTGACCGACTTATTTCACAAATTATTTTGTAAGCTAACGTTATTGAAGAACAAACTTCTTCGATAACATGATGGGAGATTTTCTTACATTAGTTGTTGAGCTTTGTTACTCAATAGTGAACAAAATAATTTGTAAAATAGATCGGTCAAACCTAAAATTCGTATATCTGAGTTTGTAACTCAGAATTTCAATGTCCCAGGCGTGTAGAAAGGGGCACTCTGAGTTTAGGACTCAAAGTTTACTTTAAGACTACAAACTCGAGTTGTGAACGCCACCGGAGTGAAAAGTTCACCCTGAGCACAAAGGTGCTTTACAGAAGTCTCGACCTCCTACAAATACAAAAGTGCATGGGAGTTGCTAGAGTAAAAAAAATCCACCACAGGCAATTGGTGTGTGGTGAGCCATGACTGTCGTAACCTTGCGCATCTTTACCATTAGGGAGACGAATAGTTCGACTTCACTATATAAGAAGTCGAGTTCTGCTGTATAAGTAACCTCTTTCTTTATTTCACTTTTACATACTAACAATAACACTCCTTGATGAAGTCTCTTGTGGTTTTACATACATGTTTATCAACAACACAAGAGACATTATTACGTGTGAACAAATCCTCTAAGCTAAGCGAGAGGACATTTAGTGAATGCAAGCAATGCTCTACCGAGAATGAGAAACATGTTGTTGTATGAGAAGCTATCTATTGACAGTGAGGAATCTTTATTTTCTCTGTGAGGATTATTATCCTACTACTATGTGAGGGATACTGTAAGGCTGGTCCATACCGCACACCCTCGTTCCATTGAGTGAACTAAACCTGGTCGGTAGAGTGGACTTAAGTTAGTTAGTCCTAACCACTATAAAACCATCAAATTCATTCTCATTCAATACTCTTATGAACACCAAATCATTCGTACCGAAGCGAAAGGCCGACGAACAAATTCCACGATATTAAAAAGAGGAAAAAAAAAGAAAAACACTAACTCACCCTCTCTTAATAAGATGAACTTAGCATAAAAATAATCTCATGATTGGCGGGTTTCCGTGACCTTTTTTCTGTTTTTTTATTTTTTTCATTATGTGCTCCATAGCAGCCAATGCCAACTGTCCTAAAAACTTGAACTTGTAGGTGAAAGCGTGACATATTATATATTTTTATTTTCCACGGAAATTCGACCATCGATTTCTTCGACATGCACATTCAATAACGCAAACAATAACAAAAAGAAAAGAAAAGAATTTCAAATCCAAACTAAACAATGATATATTTGCTTTTTCTAGATCAACCAGACACCTTACTTTCTTTCAACCACCGTTAATTATCTCGAAACTATAAAGAGAAAAACGTGAAATCCGTGGTCACCCCTCTGTAACGTCACATGATTTTGGTGGTATGTCCTTATCATTTCTTATTCCATGATTTCAGGTCACCTGCCACATCTTCTTTTCTCTTTTATATATATATATATAAAAGAAAGCATTAGATCTTGAAAACATTTTAAATTAGAAATCAAGAAGAATTTAAGCTTTTCCTCGTCATAAACCTTTAATTTAAAAATTCTTCTCGTCAAATATAAAATTGTATATAACACATCTTCACCTTCTTAAATTTTTAAACTTCAACTTTGATTATGTGAAAGATAATTTCATCTATGTGGTGTAATATAATAAAAAAGCTACAATCGCACAGATTCTTTTCATCCTCAGTAAACCATTAATGGAAAAGAGAAAGATAATACTTACTGAGTAATTCTTTTAAATAATCGCCAATAAAAAATGAATATATAGTTGAAAAGTAATTTGTCCCCGTACCGATTATTCTTGTAATTTAATACAAAGCTGAAACAGTTTCGTATCTTTGGCAAATATTATATGTGATTTTGTAAGCTTTTCAAAATGACGTGTCGGGAGGGGACAGGAAATGAACGATTGGGGCGTTGGAATTTTATTTTATTTTTATTATTATTTTATTTGGTTTTATAATTTTCTTAGTTATCTATTTGTGATCGTGTTATAATATTTTTTTTGTCCGGTATTGGAGTTTTGTTCCGACTAATTCGGACTCGACCCGGGTAGGACATCTGGCTATGGTTGGTGAGTCTACCAACAAAGGTGGCTGCGTACGGTAGGTTTTGAACCCGAGACCTCCTTAAGCAAATTCAAAGTCCCTACAACGTGGACCAACCCGTGTGTTATAATATTTTTGATGAGTGAGTTTTCGCGCATTTCAGATTTTATTATTAATATGATTTGTACGAAAGAATTAACGCCTACTCAGTTTGGCATGCCTAGCTTTTTGTGATAAAATTTATGAGAATGATCTTTCATGATAAATAAAATCTAGACGAAAGAAAGATGTACCTCTCGTTACCAAACATATGTTTTTTTTTAAATTGCTTTTCCCTGTACATAAAAGAACCAACCACGTTAGTAATCAGACTACTACAAACACATCGACACAGATAACTAAACTCCCATACAATGAACATGAATGATGATGAAGAAGCCATCAGAGCCCATTCCTACCTTTGGAACCAGATGTTCAACTTCATGAGCTCCATGTCCCTCAAATGTGCCGTCCAACTCCGTATCCCCGACGCCATACACAACCAAGGCCGCCCCGTTACCTTGTCCGAGCTCGCGTCTGCCCTGTCCATCCATGATGCCAGGCTCGGTTTCCTCGGCCGCCTCATGCGTGTACTAGTCCATACTGGACTGATTGCTGTGGAAGATGACCCGTCGTTTCCTCAAGAAAGCCGTTACGCGCTTACTCCCGCCTCGCGACATCTACTCAGCTGCTCCTCCCTCAACTTATCACCTCTCGTGCTCTTCGTACTGAATCCGGCTTTCGTGGAGTCGTTCCACTGTCTGAGTGAGTGGCTACGATGCCCTCCCGGCACTGGCGCTGCCACACCCTTTGCTACAAATCACGGGATGTCGCTGTGGGAGTACATGAGACAGGATCCCGGGTTTCGCAATGCCATGAAGGAAGGGCTGGCGGCCGATGCTCCTTGGGTTGGAAGAATGATGCTTGAGAAATGTGAAAGCGTGTTTGATGGGGTAAAGACCCTTGTAGATGTCGGAGGAGGGACAGTGGAGTTGAGCAGGATAGTAGCTGACGAGTTCCCGTTGATGGATTGCATCGTGATGGATCTTCCTCATGTAGTGTCTGAATCGAGTACACGCGGTAAGAATGGAAACCTTAGGTTTGTTGCGGGGGACATGTTCGAGGGTGTTCCTTCTGCGGACGCGGTGCTACTTAAGGTATGGTCCTAAACCGCCTCATCCTGATCTGTTAGCCGACACCGAAATCATTCCTCACTGCAGTCGTACACGATTAGTGGATATTGCACGATTGGAGCGACGAAGAGTGTGTGAAGATACTGAAGAGATGCAGGGAAGCAGTCTCGAGCAACGGCAGAGTAGGGAAGGTCATCTTGATAGAGGAGGTGATGCGGCCCGAGGACGAAACTGAGCACGACCAGACGTCTCTGGGGAGGACCATCTTCACGGACTTCCTGATGATGGTATCCGTCACCGGAAAAGAGAGAAATGAGAAGGAATGGGCCCGTCTGTTCGCCGACACCGGGTTTGTCGACTACAAGATCACACCGCTGATCGGATCGAGGTCCCTAATCCAAGTTTATATTTGAAGAATGCAGCGTACTGTGTGCTATCAGCAATGTTATCGTGATTTGATTTCACAACTCATGTCCTCTGTGTGTGTCTGTCCGAATAATGCCGATCGTACTTCTATACTGGAGTATAAAGTATTGTGCCCACGACGAAGATAAGAAGCATCTCCTCTCCTTCTGTCCGATCCGATAAGATTATATGTATGACATGTAGGATTTGACCAATTCCTAGGGCGACACATCTTATCCAAATCCAAGTAAAAGCCACGGCTTCGTCATCCCACTTGTTAATCATGACAACTAGTTAGCTGGAATCCGACCAAAGAATCCCTTATCCAGGAGAACTATGGCCGAAGATCCTGTCGGGTGCTTTTATCAAAAACATTTACTTGGGGAAAGAAAAGAAAAGCTTCCCAAATAAACAATCACAACTTTTGTGACACCACACTTCCTTTCAACCAGTATTAATTATTCTCGAAGTTATAAACTCCCACAGTGGAGTAAAATAAAACTTTATTTCACTATCGTGTAAATACTTGAGTTAGAATTTAAGAAGTTGAGTTTTTTTCAAATTAAATTATTAAAATTTTCGTTTTAAGTTTTGAAAATGTTATAATTATGATTTGAAATATATAAAAATAATGGAATTTCATTTTAAAATCAATTAACAATAAAGAGAGTAGCATCGAATTAGTACTTAAAGACGACGACAGCATGGAAAATGCTTGTACCTAACACCATAACCTGTTCATGACATATACACGGGGTTGGGTCGTCGACCGTCCAACGGGTCGCTATCATTGGGCGTGACTCTCACACTTAGTTTTGTGTCCTAACATTGTATATGTCCGGAAATCATAGTGGCATCCATATCTAAAAAGAAAACGGAAGATTGATTTCCACATGAGATAAATTCATTACATAGCATCTTAGCAAAAAGTAAATAGGTTAAGATCATGCGTGTGTGGTGGTGGTGGTGGTGGTGGGGATGGGAAAAAACACGTGGCACAAATAAAGACACGACCTACCGCCCATTATTTCATCGGGTCCGATTTTTATTTTAATAATGAAGAAGTAATCGTATATCTTAATACATTTTATTGAGTCGGTTCAATGACTTTATATAAATCAGAACTAATACGTCGTCGCAATACCTCGTAACCTATGACGATATTCGAATGGATCAAGCCTCCTGTGCTTGTCCTGTTAGTATTTTATGGGGTTGGATTGGAAAATGGGGGTATACGTTCGTTCTCCAGTTTGGGAATTCCTTTGGTGAGCTGGGGGGATGAGAATATTCCTCTTATTACACCATGTCACGAAGGTGTCAGCATCCTGCATCGTGTTAGGGAAAAAGGGGGAAGACAGCCAATACCAAGGGCGATCGATTTTGAAAGTGTTTCTACAAGAAGAAGATTTGGTCGTGCGGGATGCCTCCCCTGACGTCAAAAAATGCTTGAAATGGAATGAAGTGGATGAATGGCAATTCCTTGTGTCACCTCCTCCATTCTATTTCTCCTCTCATTTCATTCGGTTCACTTTTCGATTCCGCAAACTAAACATCCCGTTATTAATACATTAACATCCCACGGCGGTTCGAGTACTGAATTCGATTTCATTGGCGTATACTCCATTCCGATAGCTTTTGAAAAAGTGAGAGAAAGATATGGCATCATCATCCGACGTCGTGTGCGTGTGTGAATAAACGCTGTCTCCTGGACCGGCTTTATCCCCTCCAAAAGTCGACTTTGGCTTTTGGGTGTGTCCAATGTGTCACGACATCCCCATCCAATTGCAAAGAATTGTGATGAATGGATTGATTTTCTTAGTATATAATCAGTTCACCCAACGCCAACCCATTTGCCAACCCCCCCTTCCCCTTCCCTCACCAATCTTGTACTCATAAACTATGCAACAAGCTATTGCTTACAAGGCGTGCCATCCCAAGTCTGCCCCCTCCGCAGCCGCAGAGGCCTCGATGAACTTGCGGAAGGGATGCTGCATGGCCACCGTTGCCAAGCGCTTACTCCTCGGCCTTGGGGTCAACCCACCACTTACGAGGTGGATGGGGATGCCGGGGAAGAGGAGGTTGTTGCTGAGCTACGTGGGGATAGGGGAGGAGGCGGGGCGGATCTTCAGCTCCCTGCGGTGTTCATAGGGGGGAAGCTGTTCAGTAGGCTGGATCAGGTAATGGCTGTCAATGGACCTATTAATGTTTTCATTGTTTCCGAAGTTCGGTTTATATTATCTTAACACGCACCTTCAAGCCGAACCGATTAGGCTGGCCTTTTTGGCCTTACGCGGGGATTTGAACTCAAAACTACTCTGATACCATGTAGAAACATCACCGTTTAATTTAAAAGTTTAAGTTGTTAAGTGGATGCTTGATTTATATTTTATATCTTAACGGCGACTCACATCTCGAGGGAGTTGGTGCCCATCCTTAAGGACGCGAGTGCCTTGTGGCTATAGCTGATCCCGAGATCATTCGACAGTTTCAGAATTAGAGTTCCTTTCTGTTTTGTAGCGTTTGTGAACTTGGGAGTAAGTTCTTTTTTCTTTTGTTTTTGAATTCCTGATAACAACAACAGCTCCGTCTGTGCGGACGACACTAGTGGAGGCTTTTCCACCCGTGTCTTGGTATTCGAAGGTGGAGATGGAGTCCTCATCTTCTTCTGTCTACCATTCCTTTTGAAGATATTAGTTTTACAATGGCCAACATCCCTAAGTGGGAGGACGGGACACCATCATTGTGCCATTTCGATGTCCTCCGCCCATCACCACTACCTCTGCCGAGCAGTTCATGCGACTTGAAACTCTGTCTTGCCATTCGGTTTCATCCCATAAAGAGTCTCTTTTTGATTGGTAGCAGATCGCCTCTGGTAGAAGGAACTCCTTCCCTTTCTGTTGGGAGTCTTCACGAGTTCCATTTCAACCCCCCCCTCTCCCGCCCCCCACCCTTTAGGCAACCCTGTGGCTCTTCTTGGTCCGTGCATAGCCATCTAACAGGGCCTTTTTTCGCCCGTGTCCTGCCGTCTTTCTTCAAAAAGTAGGCCCGTGTAAGATGCATATATATATGTAACCCCTCCCCCCCCCCCCCATAGCATTGGAGGTATCACAACCATGTCGGATATCGAACACGACTTCTCCATCCTTGCAAACTCCCCGACTCATCAACAGGAAAGACGCAAAACCCGATCTCGAAAGGCCATGAGGAAGACCCTGAAGTCCACCGCTACTCTGTCCAACCTCCTCCCGACTGGGGCGGTCTTCATCAACCAACTACTTTCCCCTGTCCTTACCAACAAAGGCCAGTGCACCAACCAATTGCATCACACGCTGACTGTGCTCCTCCTAGTAGTTTCTGCCACGGCGTCCTTCATCTTGCGCTTTACCGACACCGTCAAGGACGAGAAGGGGAAGGTTAGACATGGCATCGTCACGTTCAGCGGTCTCTGGATCGTCGAGATGGCTGAGGTGAAGTTGTCGGAGCAGGAGAAGGCGAGGTACAAGGCCAAGGGCATCGATTTCGTACACGCTTCGCTGACGGTGTTGGTATACGCAGTGGTTGCGTTTTGCGACAAGAACATTGCCAAGTGCTTCTTCCCAGAGGAGAGGGAACTGATGGCCGAGGTACGGGCGTTGGCCCCAGCGATGGTCGGGGCGGCTTGTAGCGTGTTGTTTGTGATGTTTCCGACGGGGCGCCATGGGATCGGGTACCCTCTATCGAAGGAGTAGAGGAATGACTTGGGCCTGATTGAGGGCTTACTTTGGTATGGGCTGACGTCATTGTCCGGTTGGGCTCCGACAGGCCCAGTTCGTGATTGGGCTAAAGAGGGAAAAGAATTTTTCTTTCTGTATTTTTTTTAACAATTTCTGTCCCGAGTTTTGTTTCAAAATATAATAATAACTTTTAAAATTCGTAAAATTACTGTCATATTTCGGCGAAATATTTTTCCGACTAACTGAAACAAAACCTATGTGTTTGTTTGAAACGGGAGAGTTTGTCATTAATTGAAGGGGGGGACGGTCGATGATTTTGTACATATTTTGGGGGTGGGAAAAGATGACAAATAAGGGTGGGTGGTCCACGAATGCTCATCCATCCACATGTTTATAGGTAATCAATCAATTCACCACCCCCTAACCAAGTACGATTCCATGGATGAATGAATCGTTTTCTTTTTTTTCTAAACGATGAAAAAAGATAAAAAAAAAACAAATAGAGAAATCAAGATAAAACATCGTGGCGGGGGGTCACTAATATCCTAAGAGTACGTATTAACTTCGTCGGAGTGAGTGAGGAGGATAAACACGATGGTTGGTGGTCGTGATCTATGTTAGGACCAATCATTGAAAACATCGTGTGTGTCCCCCCCATTCGTAAGTACTTACAAAAGTGTCGCCCTTTGCTAATTTTGTTTGGGGTTTTGGGGTGGAGGGGGGGGTCCCCGGAATTAATGCATCCTTTGTGTTGTGCATTTATTCCATATCCCAAGTTATCCGCCAATGTTTCCTCCCTTTGCTGCTTTTAAAATATATAGTTTCCTTTTTACTAACTAGTGCGGGGCGGCCGGTCCATTGTTTAGTAAAACCAAACCCATATTCATCGATTTAGTTGGGGTTTCCCCCCGAACCGAATCTGAAATATTTAAACTTTGGATTCGGATGTTATAAAAACAAATCAAATCGAAGATCGAATTTTCATATACTTAAAATTAGAAGCTATAGTTCTTTGCCTGGTTTTTTAGGACTAAAATTAATTAAAAAAATGAAATGAAATTTTAAACTATCCTATTTTTTTCGTTAGGAAAAGCACTTGAAGTTTTTTTTTTCTTTTAATAAAAATGTCATCGATGATAAAATGATGAGTCGATGAGATTTAGGTTTGGGAAAGAATTAAAAGAAAAAAAAGGGGTATATTGGGGGATGATGGGGATCAAAATCAACTTAGGAGGGACCCAAAATAAAATAAAATAAGATAAAATGTATTACTAATTGGAAACCAGAACATTTTTTTTTTTTGAAAACATTCTCTCGTGGCATCCACGTTATTTCATAATTGTTTGATTAATGATTTATTAAAATATTTGGGTAATTGTTTATTATCTATGATTTTTTACTCGTTTAAACTGCCCCGCGGGTAATCATCGGCTCTAGTTTTTTTTTTATGTTGTCCTACAGAGAATACTAACACTTTGAAATGCGACTGCGCGACTAATATGTCCAAAACCAATAAATGTCTTTTTATTTTTATTTTATTTTTTTGAGGTATATCCGAAACCATTTCTGTCTTTGGTGAGAGGGTTGGGGGTATCATTCGGACGGAGTTACATGTTCTAACTCCCCCAACTCCAAAATCCCCAATACACGAATTAAATGCCTTTAGAATATGTTTTAAATTTATCACCAAATCAATCATTATCAAAACGCTATAAAACAAGATTATACGTATGTAATTAACATAATTCAATTACTTATATTTATCTAATGATAAGATATAATATAAAATAGTTGACAACATTAACCATTTATTTTTTTACGTAAAATTACCTAAAATATTTTTGTGGCATTTTCAAAAAAGTCTCAAGGTCGGGTGTATAAACTGTTTAACATTAAAAAACGTATATTGACATGATAAACTTTTTAGAGAAAAAACGTATATTTATTTTTAATTTAATAATAATAATAATAAAATTAATTAAAATGAATGTTTCTTGATTGTAGGTAGAAGGTCTAATATTTAGTATCGATTTCGAGCTTCTCGACCGAAAGGGAATCAAGTTTACCATATTTCCATATAAAATCTTACATAATTTTAATCAATAAATTAATTATAATCTAATTCAATCATCCATCCATATCCCTCCTACCTTTCTTCTCGCCCCTGGAAAGAGACACCATAACAACAAAAAGAAATAAAAACTGTTATATAAGAAGAAAGGGGAGAGAGATTTTTCTATGGTAGAAAAATTGGCAACCACAAGCCCCTAAAAGACAAGCTCCCAAGAGTATTATTACAATTCCCATGCCTTATTTTATTTATTTTCAAATTATATTAAGAAAAGTAGTAGTAGCGAGTGGTACAACTAGCATATACCAACAAGGAATCCCTGTACAAAATCTACTGGCCACATGGTCGGCATCCAATCTTTCCTAAATCCTAAATAAAATAGACACGGACAGACAAACAGATAAAATTTCAAAGCAATCATCCCTTTTATTTAAATTCTAATTAAAACCAGAGTGGGAAAAGGAAAGCCTTGAAAAGACTTTACTTTCTCATGGAATAATGGAGTATTCCCTCCCTATTCGAAACGAAAGGGATAGGTTGTGAATAAAGCAAGAAGAGATTTGGTTATCATCCCCCGGTCAATATTTAATTTCTTATAATAACTTTATATTTTATTTTGGTAGATTAGAATGTTTTTATAATTAGTCAACTATTAGAGTCGTCCCGTCCGTTCCAAAAATATGTCATCCAGTAATAAACTCAAGAAACTAATCTTCGGACAACAATCCCAGATTTCTCTTTCTTACATCCTAAGCGTAATCTTCCGCCTTTGCCGTCCTTTGCACTTGATGCACCACCGAGAGTAGATTAGTTCCCGAACTGTTGGGGAGGGGGTTCTAGCTACAACTTTTTTGTTTGTGTTCGAGTTTTCGGAATTAATGCTCGCCGTATCCCCTCTGAGGAGCCACAAGGATGACAGCAACCAGGCCGGGGGAGGGGCGGCAGTCATCGACGACTTCTCCAACGGCGGCGAGGGTATTGACTTCCCCGAGCTCTACGACTGCAGTCTCCTCGAGACCATCATCGACTTCGACGATATCTTCATCGACGGAGACGTGCTCCCGGATCTGGAGGTGGATCCGGAGCTCCTCGCGGAATTTTCCCACAGCGGAGGGGAGGAGTCCGGCGCGTGCATCTCGTCGGTGTCGGTTGAGAGGGGGTTCGACGAGTGCAACAACGCCGATAAATCCGACCATTGTCACCGGAGGGATGAGGAAGGTAATAAGTCGTCGTCGCTGCCGTGGTCAGATTCGAGGTCGAGGAAAGCGGGGGAGGACGCGGGCGACAGGAGGGACGAAGCGGGGGTAGTTAACCCGGTCGTGACTCCGAAGGACGGCGGGAAGCCGAAGAAACCGTCTTCTTCCGGGAGTAACCAATCGAAGAACAACAATAATCTACAAGGAGGGAAGCGAAAGGTCAAGGTATTACAACTTTCACAAAAAAAAAAAATTCAAAAAGCTCAAGAACAAAATCGGACATGTTTGTGAGCTCAATCTATCATTACTTGGGCTATCAACGCTAAGTTTGTTATTCAAATCCTCGCTCGGTATTAATTGGGTAATCATTCCTAAGGTCAAGGACAACATGGGACACGGTCTGAATCTAGGGTTGTTCATTTGTTCGATGGATTGTTTTGCATTCACTTCCTTTTTCTTGAGGTGTGTGCATGACATTTTTAGTGTGTGTGGGCAGGTGGATTGGACGCCAGAACTGCACAGGAGGTTCGTTCAAGCAGTGGAGCAGCTCGGTGTGGATAAGGCTGTCCCTTCTAGGATTCTGGAAATCATGGGCATCGACTGTCTTACTCGCCATAACATCGCTAGCCACCTCCAAGTAATCCCGTCTTAACTCCTAGAGTTTTCCAACCAAGCCCCGAAATCCGGAGTTTGAACTAACTCGATTCCTGGCGGCTCACAGAAGTACAGGTCGCACCGAAAGCATCTGCTTGCGCGAGAGGCGGAGGCTGCAAGCTGGACCCAAAGGCGACACTTGTACCGCGGCAGCGGGAACAAGCTGAGACCCAACGTCGCTCCTGCTCCTAACTCCACCGTCGGCACCGGCCCTTGGCTTTCGGTGCTGCCCACGGTCGGATTCCCTCCTCCGGTCGCATCCCCACATCCCGTCCACCCTCATTTTAGGCCCTTGCATGTTTGGGGTCACCCGTTGGTCGACCAGTCGCTGGCCTACAACTGGCCGAAGCACCTCCCAACGCACCACTCACCGAACCCTCCTCCCCGTCCTTTGCCGGGTTGGGTGTCGGCAGTTCCGTCACACCATGGTCCTTGGCATCCTCACCAAAGGGTAAATATATTACACAAGCCTTAAACATTATTTTACATGTCCAAAGATAATTAAAACTAATTACGTTAGACAAACACGTGTCCAAATACAGTCCTAGAAAAACAACTAAAAAATATACACAATGTTGTCGGCCTGTTCTTATTATTGATTCGGTGGTAACATTGAAGGTGGCAGGAGGAGGACTAACTCAAGGGACGCCATGCTATCCACAGCACGCGCTGCAACCGACGGTGACTACTCAATTTCTCCTTACATGTTTTTTTACCTCCTGCGTAGTTTTCTTATAGCCCCATTTCTTTCTTTCCGTTTTCTTACACCTACTTTGGATCCATTCGAACTCTGCATTATATTGTTTGGCATGTAGTTGGACGTTTTGGAATCTTTTTGTTTTCTCCTGTACCTGATTCTGTTTTTGGGCATTATGAATGTTATTCCATGCAGCGGTTCGCCGCTCCCCAGCCACCGCTGTTCCCTGGCTTCCACCCGCCCCACCCTTTGTATAAAGTCGATCCCCGCGGTTTCAGAGTCCCGCCCTTGCCGGGGCAGTCCGCTTCCGCCCCTCCGTTCGATCTCCACCCCGTGAGTTCAGGCCCTTACATTTTCTTCCCTCTCAGTGTCGAATTCTGCAGTAGGAATGTCATTTTTCCCCCTGGGTTTGCGTCTTATGTGTGATGATAATCATGTACAGTCGAAGGAGACCATCGATGCCGCCCTTGGAGACGCGTTAACGAAGCCGTGGCTGCCGCTTCCCTTGGGATTGAAACCACCTTCTCTAGACGGGGTTTTGGGCGAGCTCCACCGTCAGGGCGTCCCCGACATCCCCCCTCCTTCCATTTCCTTAGAGTGAACTCCCGAGGGATATGGACGGAAAATTCGACGACATCTCCAGTATTAGATGAAAAAATGGCATCTAATGAGAGTTTATAAATTCGACGCTGATCGTTTTCACTCCAGCGTACCTCATCTTTCACTGAAACCATGGACTTCGAATGTCTTCATTTTGACGTTCCCTATTGTAACGCGAGAGAATATGATAATGAAGGCACAGCGTTATGCATATCATTCATGTCTGCGGCCGCATTTCTCTGTTCGCATTCATATGCCGGAATGAACTACAGAGAAGATATTTCACACGATCGGCCAATATTTTCGACGAAACATCAGACATCTTGGTAAATTTTTGTTCTTTTCGTTAGCATTGTCGTCCACAAAATTGACGGATCATCTCAACAATATCAGCACCTGCCGACAGCTAGACAACCTCCGCATGTGTGAGGACCCTTGTTCGCTACCGCACCCAACGTGGCTGCGGCCCGTCTCGCCTTTGTCTGTGGTCAATGTCCTAATACGACTTCGTTGACATATGAATTTTGGGCCTCCTCCTTAATGAGCCGAAGAGGTAAGATTTCGTGTAAACCTCATTTGAGGTGAACAGAGACTCAATATTAATGCTACTTGAGATATCCGTGTCAGCATTACTCGAGAACTGCCTCCTAAGTAAAGGCTCGAGATTAACGCTACTCGAGAAGCATTTCTCGTGTATGTCATAGACAAATCCCATACAGTTCGAGACCTGAATAGCTTCTCACTATTCGAAAGTTTGTAGTGTTTCGAGGATATTCACATCTGGTTATGTCGGGAGAGCATGACACGTTGCAAATCCAGAAGGGCCGGTTGGAACCGACGTGCATGGCTCCTACCAAATAGGAATTGAATCGTGCGCATAATCTAGGAAGATCACATACTAGTCGAATAATCGTAATTACAAGATTCTGAAGATATAAAAGGGATAAAAAATACAGAACAAACGTACAACACAATTCAAGCACAAAACTCTGATTTTTATCTTTTATCTCCAGTATCCTGAACCTAGCGTCCTGAAACCACCTTCCATCCTCACTACATCTGACCGCTGGTCTACCTTGACCTGTAATTCAATATTATTTGATTCAATTCCGGTATTGTGTTTGCCTTTCAACTTGCATTCAAAACCTGTAGTACAATACTGTTTGATTAAATTCCGGTATTATATTTGCCCGTATTCATTCACCTTACGAAGATCACCCAAACACTGTAAATTCAGTACTGTTTAATTAAATTTCAGTGTTATATTTACTTGTGTTTATTTGCTTTATGGCGACCAAACGTATAACTGTAAAATTCGACACGTATTGCGGAGAACACAATTACGCGCCAACAGTCCTATGTGAGCTACTAAATGTGAACATGGGGTAGGACCGCGTAATTATCCAGAACCATGAATAGTCGACTTCTGAGGTTGTAAAGAAGGACCACAACTTTGGACAAGCATGCCTCAATTACAGATTGCAATTTAGTAGTCAACTTCTGCCAATGAGATTCTTTTAATGTGTGCGGTGTTGTTTAACGATGAGTAATCTTTTAACTATTGAAGGATGCAGATTAAACCGGTGACGAAGGTTGTGCGTGCTATTGACACGTATGCGAGTCCACAACACGAGGATTCATGTTCTCTCCAATCTATGTCATTCGGTCGACCCCTCGACTCGAGCATTGAGGAGCCGCAGGAAAAATGAAAATGGGCCTGCTCGAGTGTCGTTCGATCTTCTTCAACTACAGTAAATGAGTCAAATGTGACTTGCCAAAGACAAAGAATCATCTATAAAAAAAAAGTTACGGGAGGATCGAGTAGCTCATCTGTGCTGTCATCTTTTAAGATAGCTCCATAGAAAATATGTTATTGATTTACCTAATAAAAAGTTATACAAAATTGTCAAGCGACTTTATTTAAAACGTGATATAAATTCGAAAAAAATTACGAATATGTATCACATTCGAAAAATGTGACGATAATCTAATATACGAATTTTCCGGTATACCAAATGGTTAGAAAAAATCATACCACATCACACACTTTTTAACTTTGGTTCAATAAAATCCATAAACTTTTCCAACTTCTCAATTAATTATTTTTACACAACATGTTTAGATACATTTAGTCAGTTTTATTATATCGATTTATAATAAAATCACTGTTGATTTCAATTTTGAAAAGAGTATCATGCATATCATAAATAAGAAACGACGCAACTTCCATTCCTCCCTTTGTATGTTTTATCAAGTCTCAGTGTTCGTAACAATCATCCTATCCGCTTGATGATTTGCGATTAAACTGGTCCCCTGTACTTGTCCGAGGATGCCCGAGATTCGCACGCTTTGTGGAATAATGTCATGCATTCGTGCCATTCAGCTCGCAGTCGTGACGCTTTTGGTTTCGAGTCCCGCCGTGATGACCATGACCCCTGCTTGCGAGGTCGTGTACGAGTCCTTCCCTTCCTGCCTGGAGTTCCTGGTGGGATATTCAAACATGGAACAGGGTTCTGATGCTAACATAAACTCATACTGCCACACACTCAGCGCAGCTTCCCTATCGCCGCGAGCATGGATTGCTCCAGGTAACGAGAGAACAGAGAGAAAACAAAGACAGAAGCTTCTCCGAATTCACGTTTACTGTTGTTACATGGGGATATTGCAAGCTACGAGCTTAGAACGCAGTGTCGTTGTTGATCCCGATGATGATCTAATTTAAACATCTCTTTTCCCGTTTCGTGCTTGAGCAATAATGGGCCAATGACCCATAAAAGAGGCTCAGGCCCAAAACGGCATGGGCTTCCGTCAACCCAATAATGATAAGGCAAATTATCGATATTTGGCCTCACTAATATGCCAACTTCCTGTTTTGGCATATCGTTTAAAAAGTTTTGGATTTGGCCTTATTTTGATTTTACTTTTAGATTTGGCCTTAAACGTAACGGCCGTTACGATTGTCCGACGTGTCATTGACGGCTTTGTTGAAGGTCCGACGTGTCTTCAAATTTGTCCATCGTGTATGTGACGTGGCTAAGAGAAATAAAAATGCACTAAAAATGAACAAAACCAAAGGAATAACTAATTCAAAAAAAAAAAAATAGAGAACAAAATCTGATTTAAAGAGAACATTTAAACAAGATGGACTGAGATCCCCTTTTGAGAACCCAGTTCTTTTTTTCTCATTCATATCCATTTCTTCATGTCTTTCCTCCCGAACCACCTTGCCGTACCCATAAATCCCAACATCGGACCTTCTGAAACCATTACACTCAACTGGTTATTGTCGTGGTTGTCGAGTTGTTGGGTGGTGTCCTGAAATTGGACGGTGTAAGAACTCATCATAATGTTGTTCTTGATATGCAGATCTTCTTCCCGTTCTGATCTCGACTCCGTGCTTCCAACCACAGTGGTTCTATAAGAAAGGAAGAAGAAAAGGACACGAGACCCATCAATTAAATATAAATCTTTTTAGTGAATCCCAAATCGTTCTTAATGGGAAACTAATCTCTAATGCATGCAAGAAGAAACTCACAGTTACGGCAGGGGAACTCGCAGTGTCGTCAAGCAAGGACTGTAAATCCTCCTCCCATCCCCGTTTAATCTTCTTCTGTCTTTTGGTGTCCGTGTGCCCGGGCCGGAGCGACCTCCGGGGAGCCTAGTCTGCACCTTCGACGGCCTCGTAGTGGATCGAAGGACCAGAGGACGCGTCATATACCATCGACAGTGATCGATGAAGAGGAACCTAAGGCAAGAAGGAACAACCTAGAATAACCCAGGAAAGGAGGATCAACTCTGATTAAAATCACTTGCGTACACCAAACTCTAACCCCCATTTTTATTTCTTTTTTTTTATTACAACTTAACCCTATTTTTATTTCTTTCTTTTATTACAACCCACGTGCGCACAAAAAAAGGTACGCTGGAAGACATTTTTATTTCTCTTAGCCATGTCACATACACGATGGACAAATTTGAAGACACGTCGGACATTCAACAGAGCGGTCAATGACACGTCGGACAATCGTAACGGCCGTTACGTTTAAGGCCAAATCCAAATGTAAAATCGAAATAAGACCAAATCCAAAACTTTTTAAACGATATGCCAAAACAGAAAGTTGGTATGAGGCTAAATATCGATAATTTGGCTAATGATAATTGTCCCATTTAGCAATGGTAAGTTCAAATTCTAATGTTGTCGTTTTGTTTTCTATTGTTCAGGTTTCAGGGGGGAGGGCCATCCGCATACACGTGACCGCCATTTGGCCTCCGCGTGAACCTCGGACGACGTGAAAAACTCCCCCGTAATACAAAGATGTGTGATGTCTGAGTGCCTTTCGAGAATCTTATCTTCTTTCTCCTTCCAATGTTTTCTAGAACTTCTATCGACTACCAAATTTATTCAGTCCCGACAAGAAAAAATGAATCCCTATTCTTCCTTTTCATACCCACTTCATCCATATCTCCCCCACCCCCCCTCCAAAATATATATAAAAACAGGTATCGGCATCATAGGAAGCCACATATGTTTTGGGGACGCACCTTAATTTCCCCTAGGCCCACTCCCATCTGATCACCCCCAAAATCTTCCCCTACGTCTGAAGCTGCCACATACGCTGCGCATTGCATGCTGACATCTAATGCCATGCAGCCACGCCATCACCGTTCTTTTGTTTTTATCACACACCTTTGTCTCCTCAACCACTCTCTCCACCCACTCCTCATCCCATATAAATTCATCCTCCGGTTCTTACAACATCGTATCGCCCCCCCTCTGAATTTGTCCAATTCCTTACTCTGTTTAGCCAGTAGTCATAGAGGTAGTACTTGTAGGAGTTAGCGCCGTCGGTTCAGTAATACGTAATGGGCAGCGTCTGCGCCGAGCACCACCACAGGCTCCACCACCCCCACAAGCCCCTCGAGATCCCCCCTCGCAAGCTCCAGCTCGGCCGTAAGGCCTCCTCCGCCCCCGAGTTACGCGATTCTGTCCCCGAGCTGTTGCTGCGTAAGTTCTTGCCTGGTGGCGGGGGAGATGATTTGTCGGACCCTGACTCGGATCCCTACTCTTCGGATCACTTCCGCATGTTTGAGTTCAAGGTGAGGAGGTGTACAAGGAGTCGGAGCCACGACTGGACAGATTGTCCCTTCGTACACCCGGGCGAGAAGGCCCGAAGGAGGGATCCCAGGAAGTATAGCTACTCGGGGACTGTCTGCTCGGAGTTTAGGCGTGGGTCGTGCAGCCGTGGGGACAACTGTGAGTTTGCTCACGGGGTCTTCGAGTGCTGGCTCCATCCTTCCAGGTTGGTGAATCATGCGGAGGATTTCCTTCTGGTTGGTAGTTTTGATTTGATTGACTAAACAGTTGATCGAATTCGTTCAGGTATAGGACGGAGGCATGCAAGGATGGGAAGAATTGCAAGAGGAAGGTTTGCTTCTTCGCGCACACGCCGAGGCAGCTGCGTGTGCTGCCCGTCGAACCGGACGACCCCCTGCCCATGCCAGACCACAAATACCATGCCGAGCCTGTCTCAAGCATCCCGGGGCACACTCGCTGCTGTGCGCTCTGCCACTCCCTAAACCTAAACAACTCCCTGTCTCCGACCTCCACCCTTCTCGACACGTCCCACCTGTCACCGCCCTTGTCTCCCTCCGCATCCCTGTCACCCCCGCTGTCCCCTCTCAAGAACCGTCCCCTAACTGGTCTCTACCCTGACCAGTTCATCACAAGTCTCGACCCGATCGAGTTGAACAGAGGCGCTGGCAGCGGCAGGATCAGCTATAAGGACGTACTGGATGAGATCATGAACAGTCTTGATTCAATTCAAATGAAAGAGAGTATGGGAAGGCGTCGCAATCTGCCTTGGCTCAACATGGATAACATGACGGACGACCAACCACAGTTCGTCCTTTCCCCTTTCACCCCGAATCCATCAGCGTGGAGGGATTGCCGAGGCGCGAACAGCAGCATGGACGGGAACTGGGGTCACGGGGCTGTCACTGGTTCGACAGAGCCGGACATCGGGTGGGTGGACGAGCTGTTGATGTAGGTCGGTCGGGGTGGGCTTGATCCAAGGATTTTGATGGTAGAAAAGAGAAGGGGAAGGGGGGTGGGATATTATTGTACATGTGTATGTATGTATTGCACCATCTGTACTTAGGAAGGCGTGCTAGGGGGAAGTATGTAACATGTAATATCAGTATCGTCATCTTCAGGTTACGATTTTGGGGATCTTAGTAGGTTACGTGGTCTTGGGGTTTATGTAACTTTTTAGATGTTATGAATTAGTAAAATGCTAATGCTTTTTTATTTTCGGGTTTTTTTTTTGCTGATATTGGGAAAATTTATTTTACGAAGTTGGGGAGGGTTACATTATTATTGGGTGGTATCATGTTCCAATATGGTTAAAAGTTCTAGTCACTACGCGGGGATTGACATGTTTTTGTTCCACATCCGTCCACTTCATGTTTCGACACCCCCTGTCCGAAACAACACTGTCCAGATGGAGAACGGGCGTAACTGGAAGTTCCTGGGGAACCAAGGCCCTGACCACGGCCTCCTCCTTTACCATCCCCGGCTTCCTCAACATGCTCATGGGCAACCTCAACGCCGACAACCTCCACTGTCGGTACCCTCCCTGCCAGAAGGTTGTGTTATTTTCAGAAGATTCCGGCTTAGTCCCTGAATGACCCGGTGTTCGAATGACATGATCGTTCCAAGATTTATTAATGAAATTGCAACGCTTGTTAGCATGCTCTTCTGATCCGGTGTCTGATATTCCTTTGACAAGGCCATCGCAAAGTCTCTCGTGACCTCCTTCACTAGTTGTCCCTGGATGACATTTTCACGATGATCGGATGCACTCGGGCGATTGAAGTCATATTGATCGGATGCACGGCCAGGGGCCAATAGTCTGCTTCCTAGACCCAGGTTTTCGTTCTACGAGGCACACACGTTGCATAGCTGCTGGAAGTGCGAGGCCGTGGAGGACATAGCGGATGAGAATATGGTGGCCATCGTCATTAAAAATCATGGGAACAATTTTTTCTAAAGAAAAGAGTTGGTGAAGTTCATATTACAGTTTTGTTCAATTATATGAATCTCGAGAGCTCCACGAAAGCTTGATGCATATAAATGAACTTGTCGACGTGAAAAAGAGGAATTTTGTTATAAAGTTTCAAATATTGCCCCTTTCATGTAAAACAATACTTTGGTTAAATACGTGTGAAAATATATTCAATTAATGACATTCAAAACATGTATTTTTCCTTTGCGGACTATTTCTGGACTCGGCAATGAGTCGTATCTAAGTTTTAATATAAGTCCAACGGAGTTACATTCTAAAATCAATTGAATATAGAGTGAGTAGTCGCCTTGCTTGTAAGCTTCTAGGTTTCCGACATGGGAATTTTGTTTGCACCCTTCAACGATAGCAAAAGCCCTCGTTTCCAAGGACGACATCGATTTGCACAAAGGAAGAGTCCGTCGTCATCTTGCCAAGTAAAATCACACGCTCTTTTGGAAACCAAAACAGAAAAGAGTATTTAAACGAAAAAGTGGGGAATTTCCTTGTTTTTTTTTTCCTTTGGTGTGCTGCAGGGGTGGCGATCAGGCTGAAGAACTGGTTTCGGATAACATTTGCTGTCGGGACTTGTTATCTCGAGGACAGGATGAAGGTCTTCTGCAAGAAGCATGCTAAATGCAATTAAGCGGGAAAGGAATCTCTGCAAATGCCGCTGCGCTGCTTCCAAGAAATCGTGGAGCAGTCGCATAAATAACTTCAATCTCTTTCTTTCGAGGCGTGTTTGCGTTCGTAGTAACCGGCGAGGTCTACAATATTTTCAGAAACGAATTGTCATCTCTCCTCTAGGTCTCATTCTCGAATCTGTTACAGTAACACGACATCGCAAGGTCATCGGAACGACCAACAGTTTGTGGTCAGTTCGTCACGCTGCATGATGATTGTACAAGGTAAAACATTTGAATAATCTGTAGAAAGGGAGGGCAAAGGCTGTCCCACTAAAACTTAACCGTTGTAAGGAAAAAAGGGCCGCAGCAGCCATCCCTTGGACTCTTTATGTGGATACCCAAAATACCCCTGCTTTCTCCACAACGATTTTCAACGGCTAGTCCCAAATTTAAAAACCCGCCGTCAGGAACTCAAATCCAGCACTGATAGAAACCCTAGAATTCAATCAAATCAAAATCCATTACATCGCTCCGAACTCAATGGAATCGCCTCCTCCACCTCTCTCCCACTCCCACTCCGCGTGCTCGAAGCCCACCAAGTCGCTGTCCCGCCTTGCCCGCAGCGTCGACACAGACTCCTCCCTAAGCCTCTCCCTCGACCTGACCAACACCCTCCCCTCTTCCCCTCCCCCGCCCGCCAAGACCCGTTCCCCTACCCGTCATCGAGCTCTTCCCCTCCAGGAGCTCCTCCTCTCCCCCTGCAAGCCTCGGCTGTCATCCAGGTCCCGCCTTGCTGATAGGCTCGATGCAGCTGATGAGCTGGCTAGGCGGCCTCGGAGGAGAGACGGGGGGCATCGGCAGGAGGGAGCCCTGCGTGGGTCTCCTAGGAGAGAGCGGCGGTCGCGGAGGGCCCTGGATTTGGTGGAGGGGAGGGAGTATAAGGGGGATGAGGATCTCGGGAACGTTAGGAGGAGGAAGAGGACGGGGTTGCATAGGAAGGATAAGGAGAACAGGCTCAGTATAGTCCCATTGGTGAACACGTCTGCAAGTTTGTCTCCGAGTACGCTTCCCTTGGCTAGCTAGCGTCCCTGTTTTTTCGATTCTTCGTCTGCATGGATTGAAGTCGATTTTTTCTGTTGGTTATCGGTTTCCATGTTCCTTTAGGAGTGAATTTGCACTGATTCTATTATGTTGTTGACTTGATTAGGGGTTCTAGATGTCGTTGATGATGGAGAGAATGGTAACCTGGATCGAATCGGACAGGCAATTAGCGATTTGGTGATGTGGAGGGATACAGCAAAGTCTACCCTCTGGTTCGGGCTCGGGTGCGCCTGTTTCTTATCGTCTTGCTTTGCTAAAGGGATCAACTTCAGGTTCTGTCCAAAATCATTCATTTATCTTGCAAATCTGCTTTGGATTTATCTTCTGTACAAGGGAATGAAGTCTGATCCATGTGTTACCATTTACATTTTGCAGCATTTTCTCAGCAATGTGCCGGATAGGCCTTCTGTTTTTGGGTTTTGCTTTCTTCTCAAATTCGCTAAGCCAGTGGTATCAAAATCCTCTAATTGAGAATTTTCATTGGGAACTGATGGTGTAGTTGCTGTAGGACTTATGGCTTATTCAATTTCATAGGAGTGGCAGTGAAAAGAAGTGTCGTTTCAAGTTGAAAGAGGAGGACGTAGTAAAAATTGCAAGACTTGTACTACCAGCTGCAAATCTGGGGATCTCGAAGATGAAGGAGCTCTTCTCAGGAGAGCCATCGATGACCCTGAAGGTGACTGATTATGACGATGAATCTACTTTTTAGATGATGCTGCAGCACCCTACTCTCAACCTCTAATAACTGCACCAGGTTGCTCCTTTTCTACTTATGGGTGCGGAATACGGCCAACTGATTACACTCAGAAGATTATGTGCCATTGGTAAGAGTAACACTATCTTCCACTCTTGGGTTCCTTGGAATAAATGATTCTGGTTTACTAGTCCTTTTAGTGACCACGTGTTGGTTTTGGAGCAGGATTCATCACCAGTTTTACCGTTCCAAAGTTGTATTCATGCTACATGACAAGCATTAACCAGAAAGGTAGCTAATCTTTCCCTAAGATCCACTAAGGAAGTCAGATGGTCTTGACCTATCCATATACACTGATGTGCTTTTTTGCATATTGCATTCACAGCCGAGTTCTTGAAGCAAAGCTTCAACGAGAAATGGAACCGATGCACCCACAAAAAAATTGTTGCTACATCGGCGATAATGGCCTTCTGGAATCTCACTAGCATGAAAACACGTATACTAACAGGTACTCTTCAGAAGATTTTCTTATAGTATTGATCCTCATAATATGTGTCACCTTAATTTGAATGTCACCAACCTCTGATTCTTCTTTCAGCATTCATATCGATAGTTATTGTGCGTTACTATCGTCAGCAATCGCTCGCGAGTTGCAAAGTGGTAGAGGCAGAGGAAGAAGAGGAAACGAAGGCTCTCGTGATTTCAAATGCTGTATAAAAAAGAATAGACTGATTTCTTTCCTTGCTTAGTGTAAACAATGCATGTTTTACTCCCTTACTGCTAAAGTCGAGTAATGATTCCATTAAACAAAATCAGGCAAAAAAGGGAAATTAATAGCTATCTAAGACACCAATCCATCCACTCTTCACTAGCCTCCTCGAAACTCGGCTACTCTAACTGCAGCTGCTGTCCATGTCGAGCTTGGCTAGACGAGGCGAAACCCAAAGCCGGTCATTGGTATCGCAACCGGCGTCGATCTTTCCCTTAAAGATCTTTACCGATTTAGGGGTGTCCATTGCTCCAGGCCTGCAGTTCTTCCCTGTCCTTGGAGAAGTCCTCCGTCCCTCACTGTTGCCGCTGCCGCTAGAATGCTCCTTCGTCGCCACCACATTAAACTCATCATACAGCTTCCTCTTCAGGCTTTTCCTCTTGCTCTTTGCCACGACCTCCTCCTCGACTTCGCTGTCCTCAACCAGTCTCCTCCGCCTCTTCTGCACCACTGGAGGCTGCGGGGTATGTTGCTCCTCCACCTCTCTCGCCTCTACTTCCCTCGCCCCCACCCTCCTCTTCTCCTCCGCAAACTCCTTCTGAGCACGGAGCTTGCTAATATTCCCTTCGATCCGTCCCTGGAGCCTCAGACGGGTGAAGCTCAACCCACCCATGGGACCAGTGGGCCTCCTTGGCCCAGGAAAGCAGAGGGTCAACGATGCAATCCGGAGGATCCACACGGCTCTCGGAGAACTTCAGGTCGGTGTAGATCCGCGGCCGAGGGAGGGCGCTGCCATAGAACTTACCGGGGCCTAACGCGACTACCATGGGATCGAAAAAGATTAGGGCCAAGGAGGGCGAAACTGCTCGAAACAAGGGCTGGAAGGCAAGATGGTAGCGGAATGAGGGAAGGGATGAAGAGATTTGGGAAGGTTATATAAGGAGGTGTGGGGGGATTTCGGCGGGACGGAGAAAGGGCGCGCTGGGAAAGAAGGGGACGTCGATTTGGGGGTTGGCGCCAAAAAGTTGGGTTTGAGGATGGGAAAGGGAAGGATTAATTGGGCCATGGCCCATTGGGCTTTCATAATTTGGGCTACCTTATTAGGCCTCGATGTGGGCTACAAAGTTGGCAATTCCTGGTTGCTATTTACTTTAGTGATCCTGCTGGTTGACATGAGAATCGGGAGGACACGAGAGAAAAAAGAGAGCTCTCTCTCTCTCTCTGTTCATGTCAATGCTTTTGAACTCGTAACTATCACACAGAAGGATAAGCCTCACACTAACAAAAAGGACTTTATTACATGTCAATCACCGTTCGAATGTCGAATTCCTTGAAGTAAAGCTTTATAAATAAATTATTTAAATGCTGCCAAGGGAACGAAATCCGTTGTAGTCTAGTTGGTTAGGATACTCGGCTCTCACCCGAGAGACCCGGGTTCAAGTCCCGGCAACGGAAATTTCCCGTTATTTTTCTATTATCCAGAAACAAAGACAATCCCGTTGAGGGATCTTTCTCTGCCAAATTTGTGAGCTGTCTGTCTTCGACCACCACCCCCCACCCCCACCTAACCTACCAATGTCTTAACAAATTGTCCTCCTTCCTAAAGACAATCAAGAGGAGAAGGATTCTTCCAACTGACATTCATCTTCCCTCCCCTGCTTCTGTCGGAGAGGAATAATGGCTTTTCTCCCAACTGCCCAAATATAAGATGTGGCTATTACTAGTCCTTCCGTGGGAAACCATAGAAAAATCCCCCCCCCCCCCAACTCGATCTATATAATAAATACACCACGACACAACCATGTTACATATTCTGATCGCCAATCATTTCCCGTTTCATCCCTCCACAACCTTAAAGATCTTGTCCGAACCCCCAACCAGATTTTTCTCCTTGCTGCAGATGAAGAAATCTGGGATCTTGGCCGTATCGGCAGCCGCGGCATCCGTCGCCATTACGTCTGCTTCTTCGTCGTCCTCCTCCTCCGGGTATACCTTTGATTCAAAGTTCAAGATGCCGCAGAACCTGGTAAAGGGTCGAACCTGTTCTTTGTCAGTTGCAGCAGCACTTCCACGATCATGACGGGACCTTGGTCTGATTGTCGGTTACAGGAAACGAGTTTTGGCCCGCACAAGGATGATTCTTCTCCCTGGAAGCCCATGCCGTCGGACAAGTTCGCGCCCAGATACGACGGCCTGCGCTTCATCGAGACGTTGGTGACGGGTCACAGATGACCGAATTCCCTGTAGTGTACTACTTCTAGGACAAGAGTTTTAACACCTGTAATTAACTTCTTCGATTGTGTTTCTGGGCTTGTGCTTATGGAAAGTAATCACGGCTCAATCAACCATGCCGGTCGTTGCAACTCGAATTCTTTATTGTCCGTTATAAATCACTTACAGTAACCCTTTGAGCATGATCAGGTTGCAAAATCCCAGGTTTACGTGCAATCGATTGGTTTAGAGAGTTCATAACAGCTGTAGTATCAGTGCCATGAAACTGGAGATTACCAGCAACCCAATGGATCTCACTGTCGTGGCACCCCGGGTGCCGCTATTAGTACTGGTGATCTTCTCGGAAGGAGCAGCAGGTGGGACCGTGCTGCAATCAAGGCCATCCTTGCCTTCCCGGCATTCGTTAGCAAAAAGGCCAGGAGGGTACTTCCCATAGATATTGATGTAGCTGAACATAGTCGAGGCACAATCTGTTGTGAGGTCGTTTATTTGGTCAGCGAAAGGGCAAGCAAATGTCTTGAATGCCGAGCAGCAGAGGTTAGCGGGGTATTGTGGTCCTTTGCATTGAGTGACCAGGATCGAATAGTTCTGGTTCTCGAAATCTACCGTGCAACCTGCACAGCCAAAACTTCAGACACCATCAAATCACAGGCACCTTAACAGAGATTGTACTGTCGATCATTCATTTATTC
Organism: Melastoma dodecandrum; assembly: GCA_029817715.1. Taxonomy (NCBI): domain Eukaryota; kingdom Viridiplantae; phylum Streptophyta; class Magnoliopsida; order Myrtales; family Melastomataceae; genus Melastoma; species Melastoma dodecandrum. The sequence continues at coordinate 3,983,334 of JARUPY010000290.1, read as the reverse complement.
GATATTGCCGATGAACACCTATAACCTATGCAACATCATTCTAAAGCCTCTCTGGATCTTGAAAACTACCCTAGATTCGAATGGATCTCAAATTAACGCTGTTAATTAAATGAACGTCGCTTCCTTATGCTGGAATAAAGTAATGACAAGATGATGGTACAACAATTGCTCTCTAAATTGAAAACCATTTTGGAGAAGGATATCTACGCGCCAATCCTCGTCATAAGTTACGGAAAAGGGAACCGGAAATCGGGTGCGGGCACGCAAGCGCCTCGGAATTTCCACCACAGGCAGAGCAGATAATAGCAAACAAAATACTTGATCCGATGCAGCAGAAGAAAATGCCCCTCGCTAAAACAATGAACGCAAAAAGGGGAGGGTAGGGGGATGCATACTCTTCGTGGCCTGGAGCAGGGTACGGCCCGCGGCACCAACATCAGATTGAAACACCCCATCTGTGCAAACAAAACACAAACCTTCCTTCAATCCAACAGCGAGATAAAGAAATCGAAAGGACAAAAGGATGGCATAGGGAAATTCAGATTACCCGAAATGCCAGCAGAGGAGGCCATGCCGAGGAACATGAAGAAGAGAAGGCAAGAACAGGGGAACAGATTCCACCTCATCTTTTTCACATAAATATTTCCACCACCTCGTGGATCGATTAGTGGGGAGGCCGAATCGATGTTAAACCCAGGAAAAGGAACATAACAGAAGGGGGAGTTAGTTTTCTTGGTTTTCGTTGTGTCTCAAAGTTTCTTCATCTTTTCCGAAGATCCTTGTCGTCTCCCCTGTTTTTAGGACAGGTGGAGAAAGAGACAGACAGATACGCGCTTTCATGAGACAACGGTCGGGCAGAATTGGTACAAATTCAGAATGACCCCACCGCGGCATAAGAGAGATGGGGAGTTGGTGGCCCTCTTTTGGACGACCTCAACTCTAAATGACCAAGTCCTTCCTCTCCATAAAATATATTTCTAGGCATTGCAGAACAGAGCCACCCACTGCAGTCGATGAACTAATACTCAAAAGCAACTTACAGTCACGAAACTTGTAATTTGACCAAGGGTGGGAATCGATTCATCTCTTCACCAGAATGGAAACCAACGGTGTTTGTTACCTACAAGCCAAATCATTGATTCGATCCTTTCTTTAATACTCGCGGGACAAAATAAAAGTGCCGGAGTATAACGCCCAATGCCGCCAAAACTGCAAGGGAGGTTTCCTTTGGGCTGCAGTTCAACTCAAGCGAGGTTTCATTTCCGGTGCTTAAACTGCAAAGTCCTAGTAAGCGTGGTTCCTGTTGAGACTACGGAACGATGTGCCGAGGCGATAGTGGTCTGGAAACTGCTGGAGTGGTGCTCCCGGCTTTATCAGCTTGCTGAACCCGGGGCTTCACCCACCGAGGCACCAAGCAAGAAGGCAGCTGATATCACGGGAGCCAAAAGGATACTCTACCCAAGCACCATACAGACTCACCATACTGACCATGCCGGGGGTATATCCTCTCTATCTAAAGCTTTCGTTGCAGATAAAGCCTCGTATTGTGTTTCCTTTTAAGGATTAAGGTTCGCTGTACGTTTGTTGTTTGTTCCCATTCATAACCGAGTAAATGCTTTTGTAAGGAAAAAAATTCAGTAAATGTATCTTCTCTTATCTTTGGCATATTATTATTTTCATTGTTGTTGCTGTTGTTATTCTTTGAGCGTGAGGGTAACATTACTGTCGACCACTCGCAAAGAACGTACATCTGCATCTTTGGGTAGAGTAGAGTTGTCGAAGTTTTGTTTTAAAAACATGTTAGTTTTTGGCGAGCGAAATCATAATAAGACAACTGATTACACAATCCACAAGTGGGCTCCTTCGCCCATAAGCATTTACTTTCTTCGATAAAATTATAGCCATCCATACTTGATTGAACATACAATATCAAAATAGCGGTTATCGGGTTGGTTTCATTTCTTTTTTAGGCGGGTGCCTCGTCTTGTTTACCTTTGGGAGCATCGCTGATAGCTACATCCTTAAGCTGCGCTGCTAAAACTGGGTTTAGTTCTTGACAAACAATTGCGCCTAGTTTGACAACGTCGATGATCTCTTCCTTCAGATCATTCAGCTCATGTACTTCCAGATCCAGCTTCTTCTTGTTCCTATATATCGCGTAGAGCACCATCTGGGTGACTCCGAAAAGGAATCCCAATATGTTTGGAACCTGTGACGGATGATACGAGATTTTACGGGCACGAAAAGGTGGTTTTGTGAAGGAAAGGAAGAGAGAAAAACTGTAAGATCCTTTGCATTCAACTTACGGCTATGAAAACGTCTCGTAGGAGGAATCCGTAAAAGAACCAGACTACTGCACCAAGAGTGAGGAACACCGACAAAGACAATGGCATGAACTCGACACTTTTCGTCTTGATGACCTTTCTCTGCAGATACACGAATCAACCGTTAATAGCATAGCTTATCTATCGTGATTGTGCACCAACCTGCAGCTCATAGCTAAAGAAATGACATCAAATTCTAAATAAGGCCTTTTTATCTTTGGATGCCACAATTAGAGGGAATCTATGATATACGTATTGCTGTAAGCTTAGGGCCTCGTGGCCTAAAATTTGCTCTTGAGGGAGAGTATGCTCGAGGTACAGCCACATCATGGGCGCTCATTGTGTCATATGTCCAGTAGGGAAAAACTTAGGAGTGCCTGGCTGCACCAAGGTGGGTAATGGAGGACTGGGTGTATGTCTTAGCAACTTTACCCATGTAAGAGGCTGAAATCATGTTTGGAGACATACTCGCGAAATGCATGAAAATAAGAAAGCTTGTGGAAGAAAATCTCACCACAATGCAAAGTGGAGCGGCAAAAACGCTGAGGGAAAAAGCCATGCAAATCCATCCCACGATGCCTACTCGGCTTTGTCCTTTTGATAGGATGAAAGTCGTCGAAAGCATGGTGCCATAACCCACCACATTCATTGATGCCAGAAGCATCATAGTCCTCACCTGCGTTTAACGCACGATTTTGATTACGGGGAACTATTGAGATCCTTGGCAGACCATATCATATTGAGCATTCGGGAGACAAAATTATTCTAGAGTTATTACCCTGGCGCCCTTTGATGCATAGAGGAGGTAAGCAGCGACATACGTGGTCTCTATCGCGCAACCAATCGCGTTGATCGTGATGAGGAGCATGTCACCCTTGAGCAAGCCGTAATACATAAGAAGCATTGCACTCAGGAGCGAGACCACGTAAGGGATTGATTGGAAGCCTTCGGTGGACTTCAGCTTGATAATCTTGTAAAAAGTTGGCCTGACAAGTGCAGAATAAGAAGAACGTCTCAACTTCAAAGCACATCTCAGTGAGGAAGTCTCAATCTGCCAATAATGGTACAACGACTTACATCGGAGCAAGGAAGGTGATGAATGAGACAATATTACCTGCAAAAAACATAAGAACGGCGGGTGATTAAGACAGGAACACGCTTCTGTTAATGATTATTCGAATGGTGCAAGTGCATGATGCAAAATGAATGACTATTCGAAGTGGAGATGTACCCATCACTCCAAAGGAGATGGCCAGCGTATGATGCATGCTCATTCTCTCTCTCTCTCTCTCTCTATATATATATATATACACTGGTGCGTTGGCTATCACGTCTTTGGATTGAACGAGAACGAGATGACGATCCGCAAGGATCCCCGAAGCTATTTATAAATTGGGGTTAGCTGCTTCGATCGAAGTACTCGTCTTGGTTACTTTTAGCGGTGCGTGGGAGGATGAGGGACTGACTTTTTTTAAACACGGGCCAAACAGCATTCTGGCGGGATGTCTTTCCTCATTTATGTGAATTTAGCCGTTTTAGGTCGGAGAAGGCAGAGAGCGGGGGGGGACTGGTGCTCCGCCTCGCCAGCTCATCGGCGTTAACGAAAGGCGGAGTTTCCATTCGCGGCAAATATGCCGATTCCCCCACTTTCTGATGTGTCCCCCACCTCTCCAGTGGGATCCTTTTGAGGCTTACAACTCATCACCAGACTAACTCCCTTACCTCTCGTCACCAATTACGTGGATTCCAACTGGTCCCCTCTCTAAAAGAAGAGTCAATGTTTTTCCTCCTAGTGTTCCTTTTAAGTTAGGCTGTTGTTGGTGGTGGAGCCCCGCCAGAAATGTCGGGCATCAAATCCCCCTAAAGGAAAAAAGAAGTAGAAGAAGGAGAAGAGGAAGACTTGGGATTTTGGGAATCATGGAATCACCTTATAAATGCAAGGCAATATGAGTTCATCGCAGGATGTAATAATCTAAATCTTAATCCATTGAATGAATGTAGCCAGAGCAAACGAAAGAAACAGGACAAAAATGGAATGGCTTATTCTCTCACGGCTAAGTTCCACCACCTCATGCTATGCGAAGAGGCCACCGGAATAACTCTGTAGGATTTGGAAGGGGTGGTAGAGAGATTAGATGGATTTGAGGGACTACATCCCCCCCCCGAACCCCAACTTCTGGCGATATATGGGAGGATTTCCCGAAAAAGCTAACTTCACGGTCTTCTCCTCGGAGAGTCCCGTTTATCAAGCTGAACGGGTAAGAAAGGAAGAACCTTACGATGGCCCCTGATCAATATCTCCTTTTCTATCTCTTCCCTGCACACGCCAGCTTTATCACATCGCCACGGTTTTTACATAGTCTCTATCAGACATGCCAATTTACGCAAGCTTCTAAAGAGCAGGACCCCGCTTCTTTTGCATAAATAATGCCAATTTACGTGAGCTTCTGAAGAACAGGACCCCCAACAAAATGAAAGAAGTGCAGATCCAACATTCAGCACTCTGTGGAAGCAAAAGCATGGTCACGCATAAACAGTGTCTTGCATGATGTCACCACTCAGAAACTACTCATTCCTGTCTGGATCAGCGCACTGGGTGGAACAACCAGAAGGCAGTTCCTACATGGTTGCAATAGCAAATGAGCAAGGCATGGTATATATATCCATGAACTTGAGAGTAACTGAAGTTACATGGAGCCCCATCATCTGCTCTTGTTCTGCCGAATTCAATTAGATAAATGAGCAGTGCCTCAAATCTCCATGTTAGGCCCAACCCAGACTCTTCACTTGATCAAGGATCTTTTACCATGGAAACAGCAGAAGACAACCGGCTTTTAAGAGACGCCAGCATATCTTCAACAGCCTTCTCCTCTCCCCTCTCCCTCAGGTAATCATGACATGAAGACAATAGAGTAGGATCAGGCACTCATTTCCTTGAACCTGATTTAATTGCTTTCTCCAATGCTTTCACTGCCTTTTCCATTTCTTTGCCAGCACAATAGCTCTGAGCCATCATGGCCCAGACCCTGGATTTTGGCTCCTCACCAAGCACTTTTAGCTGATTGATACAGCCTTCCGCCTTCCCCAGCAGACCTCTCTTGTTGAAGATTTGGAATGCGAATGTCAAAATATTTTCCACTTTGTTCCCACTCCTCAAATTCAGCTCCTGCCATGTCATCTAACATTATTAGCGAGTAGATCATGGAGAGAGAATCATTACTGTGGGATTGTCTGCCACAGCAATTCTGGTCCCAAAGCCGATAGAGATAGACCTCATCTTTCTTCCCCGTGCGAGCATAAAAGTGATGGAGAATTGAAAAGCGCTGCGGTTGTTACCGGCTAGTCATTCCACTCTTTTCAGCTTGATTAATGTCTTCCCAATCTGGCCTCATTTCAAGAACAGTGTCGCCACTAGATAAGAGTGCCAGCTCATGGTGCAGTGAGGATCCAGTTTCATCTTCATTAAAAGCTTCTCCATAGCTTCAAAGCATTCATACGGACGTTTCACATATATTTGTCCCATTCGATGAGTTTATTGTTCACCTCCTTCAGTAACAAGTCCATTTCAGCAGTTTTTCCCTGCCCTTGAGTAGGCAGTCAACAGCAAATTATATGATTTCATTGTTGTGAGTCCCAGTTCCCTCGTCTTCTGGAGGACGGCCTGGGTTTTTCGGGATCATCCTTGCAAGCATAACGGTTTAGAAAAACGCCATCAACTCGACGACATCTCGAGGTCTTGGGGATTTGCTCAAAATACTTCTCAGCATGTTCCAAGCCACGAACTTTCGCAATCAGATCCAATTGAATTGCCAATTGTGAGGATGGAAAAACATGGTTCCGTCCTTGCTTATCCATTCAGTCACCTGGAAACATATGCAATGAGATTAATTACAGAATTGGACAATTGCTCAAATACTCCAATCACAATGCAGACCCATAAAGTCCCCCTCCCCCGGCCAACAGTGTCAAAACTGTGCAGCTTTTATTTTGGGTACGATTCACGAAAAGTGAGAAACATTCTTCCAGATCTCGTCACATTCCCAACATTGATTACTCTTCAACAATCCTTCTATAATTCTACGTCCAATATAACCGTCAAAATCGCAGACTTTGGAACGTTTAAGAAAGGAAAAAATCTTTAGCAAACGGTCGAACACCCGAAGGGCATGAGCAAAGCACCACCGGTGCTTCCTCAGGGACTTAACAATGGCGTTCACGCAGGAATGTTCGACGACGTTTCCGCGTTCGACCCACTCGTCCAAGATCGCCGTCATGGAAGCGGTTGGACGGCCCGCTTTCATCATCCAGTCGAACAAGGGGTAGCTGACGGGATTGAGGAATGGGACAGTCGCGGACTGGGTTTTGGTAGAATAATTGACGACATTAGAAGAACCCAGATTCGGCAACCTGTCGGAGGAGGCCGAAGACGTTCATAGCTGAGACGTACGCGGAAACGACCCGAACCGACCGTTCGATCTCGGCGTCGGCGGGAAGTCATTGCAAGGTCCGGTGTCCGCCCCGCGCTTCAGGGTTTTTGTAAGGTGGCCGTTACCTTTGGAATGGCTGAAATGACATTTTTTGACCCAATGGTTGACCCAGGAAAACCAGCCATTTGATGTAATCAGGGTTTCTAGCATCCCACTTAAAAATTTCATATCGATTCCACTTTCTACGATTCCACCTAGTCATGCTCAATTTTACCGATCAAAGTTTAAAGTTCGATCCCAATCATACCAATCCTGACAACCATGGATGTAATTCAACCACTCCTGCCTTCGACCATACCTTAGTCCATGCAAATGGCACCTCAGTGGAATCAGCCCAACACTCCCCATTTCCGTCCACCATCAAAAGCAATGACAAGCTGCCCTTACTCTAGTCCACGAACCCTCGCATTACCCGAATCCATACACTGACGGACGCACCACCGATTCAAGAGATATGCTTTCAAACCACATTTCTAAGAAACCAATCCTTAGCCAATATAATACACAGAAGACGTGAGGAAAGAGGCTTCTGCCAATTGTTCCTACAGTTCTCTTAAACATGGCAGCTGAGACAACATGGGTTAACGACTTATATTCGAGGAGGACATCCCCGACAAGAGAAAAGGGCACCAGAATGGCCCACATACAAGATATGAGGTTAAATGGATGCTAACTCTACCCCTGGTGTCTGTACTCCAATGAACCAAACATGAGGTAAGAGCACAGAAGTCTACGTCAGTTTCACAAGAACCTTTTCGACAACCAATCACCCCCTCCATAGAAGTGCAGCAACTTCAAGGCCACCACCTTATCCTGTCACCGTGTTCATTGTGATATTAACTACTACTAAGAGGTACATTATTTTAAATAGGGAATACATAATGAGAACAATGGCAATGAGAAATTCAAACCTGAGTTTCTACTTCTAAATCTTGGTTAAAACTGAATCCCACTGAACAATTTTGCAGAAGCTCGGGACACTTCATCCATGCTCTACGGGCATCGCTCACTCTGAGTTTTAATCTGAACATCTGGAGTAATAGTACGCTCATAGTAAATTCAAATGAAATAGAGCATGATGAAACAAGTAAACAGTAATCCTCATTTAAAAGATATTCACTCACTTCCCCAATGTCCAAATCCCAGACAGACAAAAGATGGAAACGAAAACAACGAGAGCATAAAAAACTGAATGAAGTTGGTAAAAGATGGATAGACTTAAACCTCGGAGAGAGGGACAGATGGATTCTCCAGATTATCTCCTTTCACGATTATACCAGTGCCTTGGCACTCTGGACAGAACGCCGACGTGATTGGTCTAGTCAAACCAATCTTGTCACCATCTTTTCTGGCATTGATGTAAGATGAGGCCTTCTTTCTCCTAGATTTCCGTTTTGTTGTTGGGTTCCCCAACTTACTGGTAGCAGTTTCAGACTCGCAGAGAAGTACCCACTGGATAAGGCAAGAGGTATGAAATACATGAAATGCCTGCATGTGCAAATCATATCAGCCAAAGTAAGTTCTTAGGCGAATTCATGACTAGCAGACATAGCTCTAAAAGTAGAAAATTTACCCCATTCAAATTTCGGCTACTACATGCCAGTTTCCCAGTATTCATGTTCATGAGGGTGGAAACGTCCTTTCCCGGTAGCATTTTCTGTTGACAGATGTCACACATTTTCTCTGCAGCGATGCGCTGATGTCTCCTTAGCTCCCGTCGAGCGGCTTTGCTCGAAATTATTCTGGAATTCAGAACTTGATACCCATACTTCTGCAACGACAGCCCAGGAGAAGAATTACCAGAAGCCACTGAATCTTCTCCTGATGAATCGTATTGATTGCCAAGAGATCCGCTCATATCCTCAAGGTCGGAGAAAGACCTTTTCCTCTTCCCATTCACATCACCGTTCCTATTGCTTTCAGGTTGCAGCACTGGATCAGAAGAGAGCAATGACTTCACATCGCCAAACAAACCCTTCCTACCTAAATCATAGTCATAGCCCAAAACCACAATAGCAAAGTCATGTCTAGGGACCTCGAGCAAATCAACGCCAGCATCAACCTCACCCCCCAACCATTCGCACCATATCCTGCTGATACCAACCACAGCATCATCCTTTCCGGGGAACCTAGCTGTGATCTTTCCAAAACCCAAAAAGCACACCGGCAAATCAGAAACCTCCTCTTTGATCAGCACATTAGGTATCAACAAGTTTCCATTCCTTCCATCACAATCCAGTGCCTTGCAACCAGAATTAGAAAGGACATCCAAAACCACACAATTGCCGACATGGCCAGGGCTCCTCTTCTTATGTTTCCTCTCGTCATACTCAACGATAGCAAGGCTTCCATTCTTGTTGGACTCCAGCAAACCATTCCCGTTCTCATACCCAACTTCAATTTCCTTATCATTTTCAGGTGAACTATCAAAGAAAAGAACTCCATCATTAAACGGCCACGGGTTGGGGCCGAAAAGTGTAACCTTGGCCGCTGCCAACCTCTCACTGTGGAGATTTCCCTTGAGGTGATCGAAAAGCACTGATTCACTGTAACACCGGGAGAGACACAGTGTGCAGAAGTAAATGAACTTCTTGTTATCCTCTCGGAGCTCCACATAAGGGTGCCCCTGCGCTCTCACATTCCGAAGCACGGTCCTCGCGGCCTGTTCCTTTAAGCTATGCGCATCGGTCTTCCGAAACCCTAACTCCCACTTTTTTTCCATCTGAATACTCCAACTCACCAAACAAAAGCTCCAAAATCCCAAACCCAGATACACTTTGTCAACTACTAGACGATAAACTACTGGTACCTACACCTCACAGCTCTCAGAAACCAAAGGGCCGAGCAGGAAAATCACATAAAACCCTGGTACGTTCCCAAACTCCGAAAATCCACACATAAAACCTTTCGGCCGATTCCTCGACGAGATGAAATTAAATGCCTAAAATCGAACCCACGGACAACCTCAGAAACAACCTTGACTACATATTCGTAAGGTACCAGGTATCCAGACTCCCTTAAGCGTCCGCGGACGGAAGACCCCGACGGAAACCACGAAGGAAATGGCGTGATGGCGCGAGCACGAATCTTCCATAGCCATCTCCATTACAACCCCGGAAGGAAGGGAGGGAGGGAGGGCGAAAAGCAAGCAGGTGAGGAAAGGTTCGGAAGATTTGGCGCAGAGGGAAAAGGAAGAAGAAGAAGACAACGACGACGACCCACCGAACGGGAAACGGAGAAGAAACGCAACAGAAAACGAAACGATTCCTATTCACGCTTTGCTTTCCGAACGTCACACACTGGGTTTTCGGATTAGTTTAAAGTTGTTGGGTGATCAGATGGGGCGGGTACAGGGTATTTTCCATGGGGTAGAGGCGATTGGGCATTTATGGCCGTCGATTTAGTACAGTTGGGAGAATATACGATGGATAGTTGGAGGCGGAGGTTCACAACGTGGGCGAGGGAGCAGGGGATGAAAGGGAGATTCGGATGAGGCAGATTCCATATACCCCCCTCCTTTGTTCTCCCTGATCGCGCGTTGTGCGGATAAACACGATAAGATCATTGCTGGGGAAGGATCCAACCGTTCGATATGGAGGACGGTCAACGGTTTGGACGGTGGACATCGCGCGTGATCTTTCCTTTGTCGCGGTGCCGACGCACTGGCGATGATAATGGGCCGGATCTCGCGGTCCGGGCTGTCCGAATATTGACGAACTAATTCCGGTCGGGCATCGGCTTTGTCTCTGAGTTTATAAAACATCGGGGCGATTTTCACATTCATTTATTTATTTTTGATAATACGTCGAGATGACGTCATCGTGTAGGACCAACTCTGATGAACATGATTGAAGTAACCTAACCATCGTGTGTACTGCTGATGTGTCCGACATATTTGTCTTCATTATTTTTTAACCTTGGGACATTGGTACTACTCCCAGGTCCTGACGGTAGGCCCAGAAAGAAAAAACAATGAAATTGAGGAAACGAACCTTATTGACATCAATTGAATAATTATATCATTCACGTGCCACTTGATCCCGGTTGCTGGTTGGCCTAACTACCAAAACTTTTATGACATCAACACTTCCTTTCGTGTCGGCTGTCAAATACAGAGCCGAGAAGCAGCATATTAAATTATTTCCAATAAATGTTAATGAAGTAGAGTTGGATGCCGCCAATGAAATAAATGCCCCCATCATCATCATCATCATCATCCGGTCGGTGTCGATCAACATCATTGGCATTAGTTCCTTACTAGCTTGTGATGTCTTATCGTTTGGAATGAAAATTCATTGAAGGATTGCCGCGATACGAAGAGATAGTGTGCTGTTTGACGAAGCAGAGTTGGATGACCCAAGCATGGCCGGTTTAATCCACCGCCGTGGCTAATCGGAACCCCGGCATCGGAAAAGGCAAGATTCGGGTTCTGGACTCGGACATTGAACACGTAAAGCCCAAAACGGTGTCGACTGCAAGGGTACGGAGCTTGACCATGGCCATGTCCACCACCCCTAGGGTATTTCTCGTGGGATTTCTCGAATCTGATCAACATGACAGAAAACCCAAGCTTTTGAGAAGAAGATGAAAGTTGTTTGAGTTGGCTAAATCGACAAGAGTCCGGCTCAGTCATCTACATCTTGTTCGGGAGTTAGGTCAGCGCCGGAGCACTCAACAGAATGTGAGAAAATATATGGTCACCGGTCAACGTATACGCAGGAAAAAAAGTGCCAGGGATGTCTAAATAATTTGGATGTGTTCGATGTCAAAAACATACATGATATCTGGTGATAGGATGTGGAAAGTTCTGGGTCGGCCCTCTCTTCAAGACTAGCATATAAGCCCAACAAGTTACACTTTAAAATCAATTGGTAATAGAAAAATTGTCCCATTGGTATGCTAGTTTGGGAAGCACCTTGTTTTGTAGGACTTGAGGCACTTCAACACGGACCAATTCATCAACTGCATGTACATCACTCGAGCGTGGAAGGACGGGATGCAGATCGCGGGTTTCGGGCAAGAAGAGTTCGAGGAAGGGCTTGGAAGGTGACGGAGGACTATAGTATGGGAGCTCGATGTTGGGGGGAAATTCTCGCGAATGGTGGGAAATCTTCAAAGACGACCGACAACGAACAAAACTTCAAGAGCACAAGTAAAGTTAGATCTCTTTCTTCGCCGCGTAAAGTGCACTCTCTTTAATGAATTATTTGCCCCCACTATCAAGTTGAAGAAGGGAAAATATATGTAAATATCCCGTCCAGAAGTAATGAAGAAAGAACAAACACGTCGACCATGTAAAGCCGAGTGTTCCAATGAGAAATCTCAAGGAGAAACGATTCTCGTAAACTTTGGAGTTATATTCGTAGATTCGGAATGTTCTACGATACTTCTACACAATAATTAATTGTGCATTAATAGTTTTCCGCTCTTCGGAAACTATTAGATGACCATTGAAAACAATGAGGCATGACCCTTCATGAAACGGCATCAAGAAACCACCATATAACCTTTGAAGTCAAAGGGTTACAACACTTCATAAAAAGCCCCGAATAAACCTCCACATAGTCATTAGAACTAAGGGATGGCAATCCTTCATCACAAGGCTCAAGTTAAAACACCAAAATAACATGTCTTTTTATCACGACTCAAAGGACGCGTCCCTTCATTCCTAAGGACGTGTCTTTCTTAGTTCTGTAACTTATTGTTCAACGAATGACGTGTCCTCCATATTAGAGGACGCGTCTTTCTTGATTATGTTGCCCACATAATGCTCAGAGACGTGTCCTTCACTTTAGAGGACGTGTCCCTCTCGGTTCTACGATTTATAGTGCACCCAATGACGTATCCTTTTGTTTTGGAGGACCCGTCCTTCCTGGTTACGTACAAGAACACCATCATGCCTTTAGAGACCATTCGAAACTCTTGGAAATACAATTTCAAATTCTGAACACTTTTTTACGTATTCGTATTAACAATTTTAAATCATTCAATAATGTGATTTATCATTTATAATTACGCTGGAAGAGTTGCATGACAGGGTGACGGGAGAGGCGGCCATATCAAAAGTTTGAGGACAATCTCAATCGTCGATGGGAGCAAGGGATGGATCGGGGCGACTTGAAAATAAAAGAGGTAGGAATGCGTCCTGGACATAACATTTGTTCTTACCTTCGATGAGAATGGGCCGACATGAAGCCCGACGACTCGGAAGCATTTATTTATGAAGGGGGATCGATCCACACGGGTCAGAGTTCTCACTGCCCAAAGCACTTTCCCCCAACTTCACCACTCCTCCCTCGGGGGCTCAATCAATACTCACAAACGATTCCACATGCAACAACTGCGAGTGTCATCTGAAGTGGGGTCCAAGGTAAAAACGTTCAGACAAGATATCTCTCGATTACACGTCGGAGGTGGATCATGGAAGTTCAAGAAAGGGGATTCAACAACTCTACTCTCATGCCCAACTGTCTTGCTTTCACTCGTGTTCTCACCACCCCCCAAAAAAAGAGAATTAAAGTGGCAAGAGGATAACATATGTTTTTACACATTAGTCAAATGAGCATGGGCATGCCTGTCGAGTATTTTATATAAATTTCATGACCCCAAAAACATTCACGAACTTCCCAAAAATACCCTCGATTCTGACAAAATCCGGGATTAACGCCTTAACGGTAGGCGGGCCCCGTACTGGCAATGGCATCCCTCCGTAAATAGCCCCTGCCCACTTTCCCCGCTGCCGACACACCAAAACGCGCCCTTTCCCTCGTCGTTTTTGCCCCTAAATAAAAGAACCTGCGTCGACCCCGAACGAGAACCAACCAGATCACTCAGTTACGACTCCAGCCGCCAGAGATGCGGGGCGGCAGGAAATTCGCGGCGCTTCCCTGGGTCTCGGCGGTTGTTGTTGTTGTAGTCCTGTTTCTCGATCCCCTGTCGGCCCAGCTCGCCGCGGACTTGCAGTGGAAGCCCGCTACGGCTACCTGGTATGGCGACCCCGAAGGAGACGGCAGCGACGGTAACCATTTTGGGCTTGCATGTCGGCAATGTGGCCGGAAATTTGCCCTGTATTTACTCCGTTTTCACTTTTTTTTTTGGGGGGGGGGTTTGTGGGCAGGGGGTGCGTGCGGGTACGGGACGCTGGTGGACGTGCGGCCGCTGAGGGCGAGGGTCGGGGCGGTGAGCCCGGTTCTGTTCAAGGATGGGGAGGGTTGCGGGGCGTGCTACAAGGTGAAGTGCCTGGACAAGAACATATGCTCGAGGAGGGCGGTAACAATAATCGTCACGGACGAGTGCCCTGGGGGGTACTGCTCGGGCGGAAACGTCCACTTCGACCTAAGCGGGGCAGCGTTCGGGAGGATGGCGATATCCGGGGAGAACGGCCAGCTGAGGGACCGCGGCGTCCTGCAGGTCATATACAGGAGGTACGAAACATAAACCAACATTAAGCTATAAATTATTCGTTAATTGGTGGGAACCGTCTCTGGTCGAGGATACTGTGGTCTTTTCACCATTGAGTGGCGAAACAGAGGTTGCAAGAAGATTGTTCTGTTTTTCCGATTGCCTTCATGCATGGATTGTGGGAAATTCTAATGCTTCCCTTGTTTCGGTGGTGTCAACAATCAATGTTTTCGTGGTTGGGTTGTGGTAGGACGAGATGCAAATACCCAGGGAAGAACATAGCATTCCATGTCAATGAAGGTTCCACGAATTATTGGCTGTCCCTGCTGGTGGAATTCGAGGATGGTGATGGTGATGTTGGTTCCATGCACATTCGCCAAGTAAGCCCCTGTTTTCTCTTCTTATTCCATGGATACGGTTACTTTTCCTTACATCATTAGTTTCTTACAGCAAAATTCTATCAGAAAGATAAAAAGAGGGTGATTAAAGTTAGAACATGCGCTGCCTCCTTTTCTTTTTGTTCTTGTTTAAATAATTGGGGGGGGCACTTTTTCCACCCATTGTGGAGGAATCAATTAACGTGCCAAAGCAACTTGAAATCAGCCCATACTTTTTTGTTCCCTTTTTCTTCTCCTTTGCATTTCTCTGGCATCTTTACTACACTGTATTATGCAGGCGGGATCGAGCGAGTGGATGGAGATGAAGCACGTGTGGGGTGCGACGTGGTGCATCGTAGCGGGCCCACTGGAGGGACCTTTCTCGGTTAAGCTGACGACTCTGTCGACGTCGAGGACGCTCTCGGCGAGAGATGTCATCCCCAGGATTTGGTCCCCAAAGGCGACCTACACCTCTCGCCTCAACTTCTCCTAAGAGAGATAAACTCAGCCCGTGTAATCCAAAGTTATTGGCCAGCCCAGCCCTCTCCAAAAAGGGAGAGAGAGCTGCTTCATGTTCTTCAGGGTTGACAGACAATTTGAGTGGTGGTCTTTGAATGACTGATGCGGTGGGTCTGTGTGATTTGTGTGATTCTAAGATTGCTTTAAGAATGTGTTTTCCTCCGCTGATGGAGTTGATCACAAGGCTTAGGGAAATAGATGCCCTCATGTGGAAGAAGGTACTGCAAAACAGTGATCGCCGCACCAGGATCCGATGAACGATGAAGGAGATGGAATCAGATCTCCTGCTTCTTCAGAAATGAAGAAATGAAAGGATGAGGTCGTTGACTTGCTTGGGAACTGCTCGTGGAAGAAGTGTGCTCAATGACCTCCAACCTTCCAAAATCTGCTTCCTCACGGCGTGGTTTCTGTCACGAAAACATGAAGTTTTGCACCCATATATCCGGGCTAGAAAAAAAATTTTGAATAACTGTTAAAATAGTCACATACTTTTTTTTGTCTAATTTTAGAAAAAGTCGTCATTTCAAGTGAATATTTTAGCTAATTTTTAGGAAAAATCGTTGCTCAAGTACTTGTCTAATTTTTTAAAATAACTCGTCGTCACACTTGTTTGAGTTTTTAAGAAAATTGACGGTTTTCTTAACTTTTAAAAGAGGTCACTGACGACTTATCTTAAATTTGGGTAAAAATTTGAAGTGACGACTTTAATATACTAGTTCCCTCAATTTTTTCAACCCCTCTCCTCTTGTTACTCAATTCTTTCTCCGGTTAGGGTATTCTGGTACACGACCCCGAAAACATGAGAATATTTGGCCACCGTAGTAAAGATCAAGTAACATTTCAATGATTCATTCCATAACAAGGGTTTGATTTAGAATTTTAACTATGGTTGTCAAACTTTTAAGACGAATATTTGACAAAAAACAAGAATGAAACGAACATAATCGGATGCTTGAAATGCCAAAGAAATACAAGTCTTGCATAAATACAATATTATTCTCACTCGACCTTTCTGTATTCGACAATTTGATTAATTATTTCTCCTACTCTTGATATTTTCATGCTCGCTTGATTGTTTCGAAGTCTACTCTTCTGCAATCTCGTGCTCGCTTGACTTTCCTGGATTTGACTTGTTTATCTTAATCATGAACTTCCTTTATTTAACAGCCTGACCTTCAAGCTATTTCTCTCAGTCGTAATAACTTCTTACTCGCTTGATTGTCCTGGAGTTTGCTTGCCCGCCATATTATACTTGTCTGGACTTGGCCCGTTTAGGTCGATCCTGGGTTTTGAAGCTTAGACCAAAATTTTAGCCATGCCAACACCACCGCATGACGTAGAACCCCTTCGGGAAGTGATCTTCCTGTAACGAGGAAGGGCCCCGCAGCATGAAAGGAATGCTTAATGTGACCACGCCATGAACCCTTTGAGGGTGTAGTACGGCGACAAGGCTCCGAAATCCTTCCCACCACGAAAACCTGGAAGCCGCATTCTAGTGGACATCGTCTCGTGATTAACTATGTCCAAAATGATCGTATTTGTATTTACCTTGTCAATAGTGAGAGCATCCAGAAGATCGACATCCTCGAGGTCAATGGGGTTCTCCTCTGGCTCGAGTGGCTGATCAAGAAGCCGATATCCCCTGAAGTCAATGGCAATAGCCCGGTACCCAGCATCGACAACGGCCTTCATCTGGTGTCTCCATGGGCACCGTATTGTCATTGTATTACAATAGGAGTCTTGTATGAATAATACAGAAGAATAGAACAGGGAGTTAGTTGTTGTTCTGTTACATTCTTCCTTCCCCTTGTACTTGCGACGGCTTAAGCTCTTCAAGCCTGGGAATGAAATGGTTCGATTGAGCTCTTGATCTCTTGATCCTACCTTCGTTCTTGGTCTTCTCTATCTGATCCTGAAGATCATTCTACATATCTCTGGGACGTGCAAGAACGGCACCACCGGGTTCCTTTACAATCCTAAAAAAAAAGCAAAACATTCCTTATGGTCTGCTAAGGTTGCTACCTTGTCTGGTCTTGCCAACATGAAGATTCAGTCTGTAACGACCTGCATTTTCATAAAATTTTCAACAACTTTAATTGTGGTTGACCGGTCAGCGTAGCGGAAGCCGACAACTTTTACCCTCACCCGTGAATGTTTTCCCTTCCGAATCTCCAATACCATTGCGCCGCGTGTGCTCTTGCTTCGCTGCTCTATAAAACTGGGGGGTCAGCGATGAACGCCGAGTACGCCCCACCCATGCACACACGAAAACCGTGCGACCTCTAAATCATTCCTAACGTGCATCTTTAAAAACGGTTAATGCACCATGCGTTCTAGAATAACAAATGTACGCGCGCCTTCCGGCCTAGCACGCGCGCGGCGGTTCGGACGACCCGAGGATCCGGGCCCGCTCCCCTAGAGTCTTCCGGTCGGCGTCGCGACTCGAGCGTCGAACGCTGCGGAAAAGACCAGGGTGGTCCCTCCTTCGATTCCTGACCGGGTCTGCCCAGACTTTTCGCCGATCGTCTCCATGCTCCTTAAGAGGCGACGGGCGAAAAGAAGCGCATGGCCCGAGGAGGAAGCTTCAGGAGGTTCCAGGAGCGGCTCGTGTCGCCAGTCCCTCATCCAAAATGACTTCGTAAAAATGTGTTGTTGTTTAACCTAGGTAAACTATTACGGAGTCGCCACCGACTTAGTTAAAAAAATTGGTTTAAGTCGGAAAAACCAGAGTAGATTCGGAGATTCCTAGTTACTAACTCTTACATCTAAACATGCGAAAAGGTGGCGTTTGTTCCAAAAGGTTTGCTTTTGGTTAACGGGCATTGGACCCGATTCAGGCGTTGGACCCGAACTCATGTGTATTTGTTTAACACTCACATGCGACGAAAATCCTATGGGCCTAAGGCATGCGGACGGACACAGACAATTATTGAGATCAAAGGGAGCGGGGAAGGGTGGTGATTGCGGGCCTATGCACTTGGGCTCGCAATCCGTTACATGTGGCTTAAATAAAAAATTCGGGAGGCCCGCACCTCCCTCATGTACCTGAAGCAACCGGGATAACACCTCATCGGCTGAAAATCGACGGTCGAGGCCGTTTTAGTGAAGCCCCCCATCACAGGCTTTCCTGCACACTTCCGGTCTTCGAGCTTTCGCCGTTGTCGAATCCTCGAGATTCTCAGTTTAATTTTTATACAAAATAAACAAAAAGGTGATTAGAAAATTCTTAAATGAAATATATCGATAATTAAAATTAACTTGAGGTGAGCTTGATTGTGCAAGTATCTTGTGTTTTTCGTGTTTCTTATGTAAAATAACGAAAATTGCGTATTTCTTATGTAAAACAACAAAATTGCGTAAAAAAAAACGTGTGTAAAGAAAAGCAATGCGATCATATGACTAAATTCGTTTAATTATTATATGATAAACAAGTTATAGTCGTTAATCAAAGCCATTCAAAAAGTTGACATTGAAATAATTCCTACCGTCGGTATTTATTTAAGATCATTTTAACCAAATCTGCATATTATCAAGGCACATACGGATGAAATCAATATTTATTTTTTTTATAAAGAAAAGGGATGAATAAATACATTCCCTGGATAACACTTAATCAGGAATATAAATGAATGATGTTAAAACTTTATACCGTAAGAGTAAATGATTACGTCAAAAAAGTGAATTAATAATTACTTAAGATTTGACATTTTAATAAAGTTTTTATGCAGTCAGCATAATAATAATGGCAATAATAGCCAAAAAAAATAAAAAAAAATAAAAATAAAAATCATTTAAGCACAGAGACTCGTGAGAACTCATGAGGGAAAGAGGGCACATTACCAGATCTCTTCCTCGATTTGGGAGAATTTTCTTCGCTGGATGTGGCAGCGAGGCGGATGACGATCGCGACGAGATGGAATGGTAAGTTGAAGGCCGAGGAGACGGGGCCACGGTTACAAGGCGTCTGGTTGACGGGAGGGTCATGGCTGGAAGCGGCTGTTCAGCGACCTTGGGCTTGGCGAATCGGCAGTGGACGAGCATTTGTTGTACGGCTGGTTGGTGAGGTGATCGGGGCGAGGAAGGGCCGCTGATTGTGTTGCGATTTGGAGCCCGGAAAATTAGATTTAAGGACACCGAGAACCGGAGGGGAAGTGGGTGTAGAAGCAAGGTGTCGACTGAGACTGGGGAAGCGCCGCCGTTTCTGAGGATGAGGATGCAGGGCTTGTTGGCGCTTTCGTTGGAGTTCGGGTTTCTAAAACTCCGACTTGTGGGTTGGTTCCAGGCGTCCGTCCTGGGCATAGATTGACGATGCGGGGGGAGGGGGTGGTACTCTAAGGTTGGAGACTGACATCCTTGGAGTCAAATCATGAAGAAATGTTTCGGCTCGTTTGAGAGATGGGTCGAGCAGTGGGGAAGGCCTCTGAGGAAGACAAGATTGGTTAGTGTGAACCGAGATGAAAAGAGGAATGGCTGCGAATGATTTCTTCTGTCCCTACTCATTCTGCACAAGTGAACAACAAGTCAGAATATGATATGGCTTCCCACGGTGCCGGCGTGCAACCGCGAGAAGCTTTAAGCACCAATCATCATTAACTATGGGGATGACTAGGCTTTTGGGGGGGTTCGCCGTTGTTGCTGGTCTAGGTCCCACCGATATCCACCGTGATTGGAGAACTATGAATTGTGGCCGCAGGAACTTTGGTCGTTTGCGGCCGCTGGCGAGAAGGAGAGCCTGACCACTGGTTGGGTTGATAGCGGGGGTTCCTTCCGGTTTTGATTCCTGGACCTACCTTGGGGTCGCTGGAGATGGTTGCTACGGGTGGCAGGAGGAGCCTCTGATGGTGGAAACGTACGTCTGATCAGATAGGAGCCTGAAAGTGGTGGAAACGTCTCTCTGATCCTTTTTTAGGAGCGTGCCTGTGTCCCCCTTTTAAAATGCCTCTGCTCCTCCCCTTAAGAAGGAAGGAAATTCCTGCCTCCGGAACGACGAAATCAAATAATTTGATTGATTGGAGCAATCAGGTGAGATTTTCTTCTTATCCTTTTTTTTTTAGAAATAAATTGCGAGAGAAGATTCTTGCTGATTGAGAGCTGTTACGGGAAACGTTAGACAAGATAAGGTTAAAATAAAATGGGAATTGGGCTTAAATAGATTTGGCCCTTTTATTAGCCCAAAATAATCTATTAATGTCTATGGGCTTGGGCCATTTTATTTTAGAATAGTATTAATGATTTCCAGCCCATAATTTGAGGTATTACAGTTTGCCCCTCTTTGGGAGGAAATTTGAGAAGATTTTCTCGCAAAGATATCACAAATACCTCAAATTATGTTTATGGGTCGTCCTCGGCCGACATGCATCCTGAGAGCTTATCAAGAAGATCATTAGCAGTGACAAAGACTTCATAAAACCGAGATGATCAGGCATGTATGATTACGATGCACATGCATATTATAATTTATTTTGAAGAAATATGTTACTATTGCTTCTGAGTAAGATTGGAGAATAACTTCCCGAGTTCTCTCAC
The DNA here is from genome assembly GCA_029817715.1 of Melastoma dodecandrum. Classification (NCBI taxonomy): domain Eukaryota; kingdom Viridiplantae; phylum Streptophyta; class Magnoliopsida; order Myrtales; family Melastomataceae; genus Melastoma; species Melastoma dodecandrum. Next base: position 3,962,700 of record JARUPY010000290.1, on the reverse strand, counting down.
GACACATTTTTATTTTTCTGAAATATATCTCGGTTAGACTTCATAATTCCTTTGATTTGGATGCTCATGTACCAGTCAGAGGAATCTCTGTATGGTTGTAATATAGGTTTGGCGTAAGGCCTTTTTGGGCAGAGGCTGAATTCATCATTTTAAAGGAATGAGTCTAAGGACCTCATCGGAAACTATTATACCATAGAGGTTCCACCGTCCAAACGAATTCTCCATCTACCTAATAGTAGGTCTGTTGAGATGCGCCGTTGGGGACAAGACTGATTTACTATGTTTTTGGGAATATATTCTCCTCGTTTTGTCTGGAGATAGCACCTTTGCTTTTGCGACCGTCCATGTTGGTCCTGGTGCTTTTAATCTGCTCTTTTGTTTGTTGCGCTTTGCTTTTGATCACTGTGCTAATTTTGCCTCTATTTTTTTAAACATTTTTCGGTCTTGCCCTCTTTTCTTTTAGAGATGCTTTGGACTCCTTGGGGATTTGATGAAGACGACTATCATCTCAACTGTGCATGTCTGTTGACGGTGCTTCTTCACTTGGACCTTGAGGAAGTGTCGCCTCTATGGTCCATTGCTTCCGGTTTCTTACTACAGGATCTCCATTTACCTCAATGTAAGGCGGTCCTTAGACTTGGGGGCGTAGTGTATACAGAAAACTTCAAATTTGGCTTGAAAAGGGTTAGCAATGGTCAATTTTTGTGTTTGGGATAGAGAAGAAATATTCGATCTCATTCTGGTTTGAGCATCTTTTGTCAAAGGATTTGTTGTCCGCCGGACGTTTACATGTGAACCCTCATAGTGTTTGCACTCATCTCTCTGGGGTAGGTGTTTAGGAATGGGTTTGCCTTCTCCAATTCCGCTCAGAAGCTATCTTATTATCAAAAATATTTTCAACTTGTATGCAAATGGGCACACAAAAGCTGAAGGAATAAATAGGCTCAGATACACAAACCTCTTTGGAGATATCATATTGAGGTGGTGCTCATGTGCAAGCTTCGCGGGAAAGTGTTTGCACTTTCATGCCCCAGTCATGGTCCTTGAGATTAGACTCGGAACGGCTTCCACTCGACCACCCACGCCGTTGCCTAAGAGTTTGTACCGTACTGTGCGGAATTCTTGTGCCTACACAGTTGACAACGGACGCAGGTGAAGTTAGCTCATGTACTTCGACTCTCGCTTGGGGAGATTATAATAAAGTTGGGTATTCGCTGGGGATATGAAATGAATATGCCCTTCTCGATGGTCGTTCTGGAAGAATATGCGTGTATATTCTACTCTTGTTGAGGATTGCGGTGTTTTTAACCGACTCCAGCTGGAGAAATGGAGGTATGACTCCGTCTGGGGGATGATAAGAAATTTGTTAGAGAGTAGTGTAGTGATACTCCATTTTCGTATGATCATCCTTGGTGACAACAAAGGCAACTCCGAAACTTGGGTTCGAAATTTTCCACCCGACCGCCCGCGCCTTTGTCTGTAATGTAGGATGCCCATGTACCTACACAAGGCAAAGGACAGATAACAAGTAAGCTCATGTAACTTGTTTCTCTTGAAGTTTGCTCATGTAACTCCGTTTATATGAAAGATGAAGTAGAGCTTTGATACTTCCCTTTTTTTTGTTTCGTCATTGCATCTTCGTCCGATGGAATCGAAGGATTAACGAAGATTACTCCTGCCCGATGTCTATTTTGTAAGGAAGCTCATGTATCTATCAAATAGATATCGAGAAACAAGTAAGTTCATGTGGCTTGTTTCTGTTAGAGTAAAAATGAAGTTTGTTCATGTCATTGATAAAAAGGGTGAAGTAAAGTTTTGGTACTGCCCTTTTGCATGGTTTCGTCATTGAGTCTTTGTCCGAAGGAATCAAAGGATTGACGAAATTGCCACAAGCCTTTGGCTTGAAGCTTTGCCATCCTGCCATCCTTGCCTTCGTCACAGGATTTTTTTGTACCATTCGTGTGAGGAGCTCTTGTACCCTGACACCATTTAAGTGTAGTAACGTCGGAGAGCGTCCGCATTGATTGGTTGTGACAGTTCTCCTCCATCCATCTTTGTTAGGATGGTCGCTCCTCCTGAGAAAGCGTGTTTGACGACGAATGGTCCCTCGTAGTTTGGAGCAAATTTTCCCCTAGGATCTTTGACGTTTGGAAGGATCCGCTTGAGGACGAGGTCTCCTGGCTTGTACTTGATCTCTTTGACCTTTTTATTGAATGCCCTGGACATGCGTTGTTGATAACATTGCATGTGGTCGATCGCAGCAAGTCGTCTCTCATCGATGAAGTCGAGATGGGCGAGGTGGTGGTTAACCTTCTCTTCTTCGGTCATGTTGCTTTGGGACGAGATCCGGAGACTAGGCAGCTTGACCTCTGCTGGAATGACTGCTTGAGTGCCATAGACGAGTTCAAAGGGAGTTGCCCCAGTCGAAGTGCGCATCGTCGTCCGGTAAGCGAGTAATGCGAAAGGGAGCTTCTCGTGCCAATCTCGATATGTGATTGCCGTCTTCTGAAGAATCCTTTTCATGTTTTTGTTGGCAGCTTCGACTGCACCGTTCATTTGTGGACGGTATGGTGAAGAATTCAAGTGTTTGATTCGAAATTCAGTACATAGAGTATTCATTTGTTTGCCGTTGAAGTTTGTGCCGTTGTGGGTGACGAGCAGCTCTGGTACTCCGTATCTGGCGATGATATTTGCTCGCATGAAACGTATAATGTTATTCGCGGTGACTTCCTTGAAAGATTGTGCTTCGATCCATTTAGTAAAGTAGTCGATGGCGACCAGTATGAACCGATGTCCATTTGATGCCTTGGGATTAATTGGTCCGATGACGTCCAAGCCCCACATTGAGAATGGCCACGGTTCAAACAGTGGGTAGAGCCTTGTTGGAGGGACATGCACCTTGTTGCTGTAGATCTGGCATTTGTGGCAGGTTTTGACGTATTTGATGCAGTCGGCCTCGATTGTGAGCCAGTAGTATCCCTGACGCATGATTTTCTGAGCGAGAGCATAACCGTTCATGTGTGGTCCACAAACGCCTTCATGGACTTCAAAGATGATAGCCTGGGCTTCTTGTTCGGTAACGCACCGCATGAGGGCTGTTGTGAAGGACTTCTTGTAGAGCACGTCGCCATTGAGGAAGTAGCTCCTTGCAATCCTTCGGATGAATTTGCGTTCCTTTCCTGTGCTGCCTTGGGGAAATGCGTTCGTCTCTAGGTAAGATTTGATGTCTGTGAACCACGGTGGTGAGTCCCCAGGTTGGCAAAGCTCGACGTGCATGCAACTCGGATCCTCGGCAATGTCGATGCGAAGAGGCTCGATGTCCATTTCTCCAGCTAATGGAATCATTGATGCAAGAACAGCAAGAGCGTCAGCGAAACGATTATCTGCCCGTGGGAGGTAATTGAATTCAATATCAATGAATTGGCGGGCTAGTGTTTGTAGGTGTTCCTGATATGGGATAAGCTTTGGATCCCGTGTGCGCCATGCCCCGTTTGTTTGGGAGATAATGAGTGACGAATCTCCATAAACGTCAAGAAATCGGACCCGCATGTCGAGTGCACGTAATAGGCCGAGGATGCACGCTTCGTATTCAGCGATGTTGTTTGTGCAAGGGAAAGTGACTTTTGCAGCTGTTGGATAATATTGTCCGTCTGGGGATATCACTACCGCTCCAATACCTGAACCAGAAGAGTTGACTGCACCGTCGAAATACATTGTCCACCTTTGCTGCGACTCGGTGAGGAAAATGTTTTCGTCTGGTAATTTGATTTCCAAAGGAGAATTATCTGTCCCTGGATATTCCGCAATGTGATCAGCGATTGTTCTACCTTTGATTGACTTAGTTGAGTGGAATCTGATGTCGAATTCAGCTAGCTGCAACTGCCACTTGGAGATTCTTCCTATCAGTGTTGGTTTGTCAAAGAGATACTTGAGGGGATCATTTTCGGATACTAGTAAGATCTCATAGTGGAGAGTGTACTGTCGAAGTCGGTGTAGCACCCAAACAAGTGCGGAACAGGTACGTTCTGACATAGTGTACCGGGACTCGCAATCAGTGAATTTCTTGCTCAAGTAGTAAATTGCATGTTCCTTGGCGCCTGGCAGCTGTTGGGCAAGCATGGCTCCGAATGACTCTTCTCGAACTGTGAGGTAGAGCGTGAGAGGGTGCCCCGGCTTTGGCGGGATGAGGACGGACGGTTCTGTTAGATAAGCCTTTATCTGCTCGAACGCGGTTTTACAGTCGTCGTCCCACTCAAATTTTACATCTTTCCTTAGTTTCTTGAAGAGGGGTTTACATGTATCTGCCAAGTTAGAGATGAACCTTCCAATGTAGTTGACGCGACCCATGAAGCCCCGAATCTCCTTAACTGACTTTGGTGCTGAGAGATCGCGAATTGCCTTGATTTTGTCGGGGTCGATTTCGATACCTTTGCTGCTGACAACGAACCCTAGAAGTTTGCCTGATGTCGCCCCGAAGACGCACTTGGCCGGATTGAGACGAAGCTTGTACTTGCGAAGTCGTTCGAATAGCTTGCGGAGAACAACAGTGTGGTATTCTTCCGCTCTGGATTTTGCGATCATATCGTCGACGTAGACTTCGATTTCTCGGTGCATCATGTCATGGAAGAGGACCACCATTGCGCGTTGATAAGTTGCCCCAGCGTTCTTGAGTCCGAAAGGCATGACCCGGTAGCAAAATGTGCCCCATGGTGTTGTGAAAGTCGTTTTCTCCTTGTCTTTTTCAGCCATACGTATTTGGTTGTACCCGGAAAATCCATCCATGAAAGAAAACCTGTTAAAACCAGCAGTATTGTCTACAAGCAAGTCGATGTGCGGCAGAGGGAAGTCGTCTTTGGGACTCGCTTTGTTAAGGTCACGGTAATCGACGCAGACTCGGACTTTCCCGTTTTTCTTGATGACGGGGACGATGTTGGCGACCCATTGTGGGTAATTGGCTACCTCGATGAAGTTGACCTTGAGGAGTTTATCCACTTCTTCCTTGATTGCAAGAGCTAGCTCGGGCTTGTACCGTCGTTGTTTCTGCTTAGTGGGACGGATTAGTGGATCAGTGGGGATTTTGTGCTCCACTATCTCCGGGTCTAGACCTGGCATATCCGCATACGTCCAAGCGAAGATATCTGAAAACTCCCTGAGTAGGTTGACGATGCTCTTGGCCTCATCTGTTGGGAGATCAGCACCGATGTGTAGCTCTTTGGACTCATCATCCGTTCCGATGTTGATTGTTTTGGGTTCTTGTAATGTTATCTCCTTTGGTTCTTCATGTCGTTGGAGACCTAGCTCGAGACCATGGTAGCCATCGAGGGATCTTGGGTTATCTATGATCACTTCGTCATGTTCTGGGGTATTTTCAGGTGCGTCCGAAGCGCCGTTTCTACATGTAAGAAACAAGTCAAGATCGTGCTTGTAGCTGAATTGCATGAAATTTGAATTATTATACTATGTGACAACTATCTTAAGTCAAGTGTTTCAAAAATAGAATAAAACATTAAAACATTGTGGGATCAGTCCTCAGCGGGGCCCTCGTTGTTTTCTCAGATTCGTCCTTTAACATCAGCGTCCCGATCCCACAGACACTAATTAGAGTCGCGTTACATACGGACAACCTTGCTAGTCCGCGACCAGAATGTAGCAAGGTAATTTATTCTAGACTCGATTATTCTAAGTGCAAAAAGTAAAGTTGGAAAGGTTCACCCTTCGAGCGGCATGTCTGACTCAGTTGGGTTCGACACTTCCATCATGTTGATTTCTTCTTCGGGCTCTTGTGCTTCAATCCTCATACCCTCCATCTGCTCGGAGAGGATCTCACCTTCCATTGTCGTTGCCGACGAACGAACAAAAGGGATAGCTGACTTGCCGCCAGCGCGCATGTCCTGGATTGTTATCTTAGGCCTCCGTGGTTCATTGCCCTTGGATCCGAGAGCGCGTGTCCCTAACTGGGTAGGTATGTCGATCGGGTGTCGGATGCCTTGCCCTTGAGCTCCAAGTCCTGGACCAGGCCGGTACCCGAATCTGATGAACTGTCGAGCAGCGCTGCGGTTGCCCCGACCCATTAGGGGATCTGACCTGAAGTCCCTCCTGACCATGTTCACCATCTCGAACGCTTGAGCCGTCGATGGTTCGCCAGCTGGTTCTCCGACGTAAGGCATGTCAATTTCATGGCACAACTCCATGGTACACTCCCCTTTGACTGTGATGAGCTTGCCATCTGAAGGAAAACGGACCATCTGGTGCAAAGTCGAAGGGATTGCCCCGGCTTGATGGATCCACGGACGTCCTAGCAGCATGTTGAAGGATCCGGCGGTCTCAAGGATTTGGAATACGGAGGAGAAGAGAGTGGGCCCCACTTTAATCTCTAGAGTCACCTCGCCGTGGGCCTGACGTTTTGCGCCGTCAAAAGCTCGAATGGTCAAGCTGGAAGGTGGGAGTTTCTCGATGTTGATACCGAGCTTATGAGCCACATCGAGTGGGATGATGTTGACTCCGGACCCTCCGTCGATGAGCACCTTGGAAACAATAGTATCGCGACATTTGAGCGTGATGAACAAAGCGCCGTTGTGGTCCCGTCCTCCTTCCGGGAGGTCATCTTCCGAGAAGGTGATAGCATTGTTTGCCAGCATGCCGTTCATGTACGAGTCCAGCGCGTTGACCTCAATCTCTTCCGGTACGTGTACTTCGGCCAGAAATTTCTCCAACATCTCCCTGTGTTTGTCAGAAGAATGGATCAAGTCGAAAAGAGAGATATGGGCGGGTTGCTTCTTTAGCTGCTCCACAATGTTGTAGTCGCTTTCTTTCACCGAGTAGATCACCTTGCGAATTTGCTCATTCGACGGCCCCTTGGGCTTTGAAGACTCGGGCTGTTGTTGAGGCTCTGGAGCCGGCACCACTCTTCCCGAACGGGTGATGAGCTCGACTTCTGGGCTGGGTGTCATGCCACTTGGACCAATGACAACTGGACTCCTTGGTTCCATCTGTATCGGTGTAGGTACTTGAGGCGGTATCTCCAATTGTGCTGGACCCAATGGAATATAGACATATGGTGCTCGAGGGAGTACTTGGGAGAAAATGTCCGGTATAGCGGCATGCATCTGTAGAGGGTGTGTATCTCCTCCGTATGATCCATATCCACGTCCACGACCACGGCCTCGGCCTCGTCCTCGTCCTCGACCGCGATTGGTCTCGATCATGTTGATATATTCCTTTCCTTCGAAATCACGCGTCTTGACCTCCGTATCATCCACCTTCTTAATATCAGACTCCTTTTGCTTCTTGGCTTGTCTAACATATGTCGACATAAGGTTCAGGGGTATAGCCATATTGGGTGGTATGTAGTGAGTGCGCATGCGGGGTCGGCGTCTCCAGCCTCGTCCCCTATTGAGCTCCGCTACATTGCCGCATTCAGTGATCTCCTGCTCCACTTCATGTAAATGCACCTCCTCTTCATGATCAGTCAGCGGCGCGAAGGGGTTTGTCCCGACATAGTTGACGTGCTCGGGCAATGGGTTGTTCGTGACATTTGGAGTCGTAGTCGGTGTCGCGAACGTAATGACGCCGTCATCCAACAAGTTCTGAATCTTGAATTTGAGCGCGATGCAATCCTTGGTGTCGTGCCCTAGTGCTCCAGAGTGATATTGACAACTCGCCTTGGGGTTGTAACCAAAAGATGAAGGGTTGGTCGGTTTGGGGTCCACGGTTGAGATGAAGCCCATGTCTCTCAGCCGGGTGAACATGACATCTAATGGATCAGGAGTTGGAATCAGATCCTCCAACCTGCGTCGGGGACGCTCTTGTTGTGCAGGCTTTGGCTGCTGGCGCATCATCACAGGAGCGGGCGGTCTAGGATTGGCCGTCATAGGCACGGGGGGTCTACTGGTAATTGCGGCGTATGACCTTGGCGCATATGAAGTTGGCGGTGCCGCTGCTTTACTGTGCTCCACAGCTGCGACGAGCTCCTTGGGCTTTGGTTTGACGGCTGGCTTTACTGAAGGGGAGGGAATAAGTCCTTCTCGGTTCACCACATCGAGTTTATCTGCATTAATGACCGCTTGGGCAAAGGTTGTGATGGTTTGGCCAATCATGTAAGGTAGGTACTCGCGCGGGAGGAGTTGGAAAAACTCGTCTATCAACTCCTTTTCTTTCAAAGCTGGCATAATCTGCGAGGCCATCTCCCTGAACCGATAGGCAAATTGTTTGATGTCCTCAGAGCGGTACCTTTTCAATTTCCGCAAGTCTGATATCGTGGGTGCCATTTCGACATTGAAACTGTAGTAATTGAGAAAGTCAAGGGCCAACTCCCTGAATGTTGCGTATTGGTTCACATCCTTGGTGTAATACCAGTGCAGCGCCGACTCCGCTAAGCTCTCCTGAAACATGGCGATGCGAAACTTATCATCCACCGGGTACACAGCCATCTTGTGGCAGAAGTGCTTTAGATGTAATTCCGGGCAGCCGTTTCCACGGAACTTCTCAAATTCAGGCATTTTAAACTTCGGCGGGACTTGAATTTGTGGGACATGATAGTTAGCATACTCCCAGTTGTGACCTCGTTGTCCCTGAATGGCGTTGAGGCGCTCTTCCATCCTCGCCATACGACGCGCCTCCTCTTCTTGCATAGAGGCAATCTTAGCCTCGAGTCTTGTCTCGAAAGCGTCGGCCTGCTGCTGTTCGCCAAATAGTTCATTCACGATAGCCGTGTTACGGTTTCTTAAGTTTGGCACGGTCGGGTCTGCATGTGCTGCCGAGGACGTTGTGATTAGTGTGGGGATCCCGAAGCCGGCATTTGTAGAAGTGACAGGAAAATAGGGCGATGGCCCAAGTGGTGCTGATTGATAGGGAGTTGGCCCTGGTACGGATGGTTGAGGGTAGTATGATGGAAGGTATGGTGGTGTTGTGGTTGAAGGAAAAGGCGGCCCACGCATGTATGGGTTATAGAAGGGTGCTATACTTACGGAGATAGCGGATCCGGAGATGGCATGGTTATAGGGGGTTGGAAGGCTTGATGAAGCGATTAGACTTGGCTGAAAATGTGGGTAGTAAGGTGGCATTGAAGACGTGGTAGATCCAGGCATAACAGGGGGAAGATGGGGGTTTTGGGTGACAACAGGAGCAGGTATGGCTGGAGTCTGTCGTTGGAGTAGCTCAGTCATCATCGTCTTCAAAGATGACAACTCTGCGGTGAGCGACTCGACTTTGTTTCCCAAGGAATTGTCGTCGGCACTTTGGGCCGGTGCTGGTGGTGCGGGAGGAGATGACGCAGCGATTGGCACCGTCGATCTTGGTATAGCCGGTGCGGAGAAAGTCATCGGTGGGATATATGTCGGAGACGCATTTCCTCCTGATGATCGCCCGATGGTGAAGACCGTGGCTTGGGAAGACAGCGGTGGAAAAGTTTCCAAGGAAACCACGGGTACTGCCGTTGATGAAGGCACAACGACGACGGGAGTTGGAGTAGCAATCGCTGCGGTTGATCCTATGTTGGACGTCGTCATATCGGTTGAGGAAACTCCTGAGCTGGCCATGCGTATCGTCCGGCTTCGCAGCTCGAACGGACGTGTCCTCGGGAGATTAATTTTGGTACCTTAGGGAGAAAATCGAAATGAGAGTTGAATCAGCCTCAATTGTGAGTTCATTTTGGACGCATGATATGTGGTGATGCATGATTATGTCTAATGCAAGGATTGGATTGTAATTGCAATGAACACAATCCAAGAGAGAGAAAACAAGTTAGCAACACGACGTCTAAGCTAAAGTTTATTACAAAGAGTATTAAAAAGTTTGATGAATATAAGATGAAATGAGATTTCAAGTCCGTTATGATAGAGTCGATCTTCAAATGCGATCCCAAGGAGTAATGCGCTTCTTTTGGAAACGGGCTGACTGGGCGTCAATGTCCTTCTGATGTTTTGGGGGAAGGTCGAACTCTTTCTCTGTGAGAGTCATCCACACGCGTGCGAAGTGCGTCGTTGCTCGTCGAATTACGCCCATCGGTGGTGGGTTATCTAGGTCGATTGGATCAAATGGTTTAGTTGGTGCTGCTCTGATCCGCGGAAGTCCTCCAAACTGGTGCATGACCCGTGCTGGACAGTAGTAGGACGTCCCAGTGATCCCAACGATCGGGATGTAATCTCCATCTAGGGAGCTTATGATAGCCCAGTCCACGTCGAAGCATTTGGCCATCGGATAGAAGTCCTCAGGCTCCAGAGAGCGGAAGAGGGCTCGGACACCAGCAAAGGTACGAGTCGGAAGGCGAGCACGTCCTGATATGCGGTCGAGCAAATCTGGAAATTGTTCTCGTCTGAACGATTCTCCGGTGATGCCGATGTGGATGTAGAACCATGCCTGGAGTAGTGTCGGGCTGAAGGTGAACTTGTGATTCTGCACCCCCTCTCTAGCTCTGCGTGCAATTCGGGTAAGGCTGTAATTTGTTTCGCCGACCAGGTTGGGAAGAAAAGGTCTTCCTTCGATGATTGCTTTTGTCAGGTAGACTGTTCGCTTGTTGAGCAATGCCTCACTGTATGGGTAGAGTATCGTCCCTGTGAACAAGAGGATAAAGGCCCTCGCTGATCCTTGACCGTCTTCCATGTGTGGCTCATACGGTGTGTTGCGTAACTCGAAGAGCTTGTTGACGTTGATATGTCCTTCCACGGTAAACAAGTTGGGTACCACTGCTGGTGAGATTTGAAGGAGACGAGCAATGTAGTTCCTCGGCTTGTCATCGTAAGGTAGGGGGAGGATTCCTGAGTGAGGAGGTAGTGCAGAGAGGTCCCCATATTCTTCGTAAGTCGGCGCCAGTTCTAAAGTGCCAAATCTGAAGGTGTAGCTCTCGGGATCCCAGCGAGCGACGAGATGCTGAAGCAGGAACCAGTCGACTTCCATGCGGATGAGGTGAAAGAGACCTCCAAGCTTTTGTTGTACGAACTCTCTTTCTGAGGGTCTGAGGACATCGAGCCACCGTCGAAGCAAATCCGTAGACGGAATCCCCTTGCGTAGTGCTATTGACTCCATGAGATCAACCTACAAGCTTGGACGTCATTCAATTGTAACAACAATCCAATCCCAATCCTAATGTGAGGTGAATGATGACATTGAATAAATATAAATATGTTGATACATCGACCATTGATCAACAGACACTCGTGCAGAATGAATACGAATGAATGTGATAATGCAAATAAGGGAGATAGGGAAGGGAGAAAAAGGGATTGAGGAAACCCCCGCAACCAACCCAAACCGCTGCAAAATGAACAAGGTTAGTTCTTACAATATATATCACATACAAAACATACCTGAGACCTGTCCCTGCACAGGTAGCAGTCACTTAGTAACAAACAAATGCATATGCGGCGTCTGGTACCTGTAGTGAGCAAGCAATACTAGACTCTCGGATGAAGGCTTCTAAACCTCCCTCGGACTGAGGGAGGCGGGGCCCCGGCCAAAAACCATACCGCAAATAGCAGCAGGCTGAGCCTTTCGGTGACCCCCCTAAAAATCCTAGCCCCGGGTTCGGGCACACCTAGATATGCCTAGGAAAGCAGTAAACGAACACAACCATGAGACCAAACAAAAGGCACCGAGCCAAGCAAGTACATGCGCAAACAAGAACTCCCCTCCGCATGTGGACTAAAAATGTAAGAGCGTTCGAAAAGAATCCACATGCAGAGTCCCCAGCGGAGTCGCCATCCGGGATGTACGCGCGCCTTCCGGCCTAGCACGCGCGCGGCGGTTCGGACGACCCGAGGATCCGGGCCCGCTCCCCTAGAGTCTTCCGGTCGGCGTCGCGACTCGAGCGTCGAACGCTGCGGAAAAGACCAGGGTGGTCCCTCCTTCGATTCCTGACCGGGTCTGCCCAGACTTTTCGCCGATCGTCTCCATGCTCCTTAAGAGGCGACGGGCGAAAAGAAGCGCATGGCCCGAGGAGGAAGCTTCAGGAGGTTCCAGGAGCGGCTCGTGTCGCCAGTCCCTCATCCAAAATGACTTCGTAAAAATGTGTTGTTGTTTAACCTAGGTAAACTATTACGGAGTCGCCACCGACTTAGTTAAAAAACTTGGTTTAAGTCGGAAAAACCAGAGTAGATTCGGGGATTCCTAGTTACTAACTCTTACATCTAAACATGCGAAAAGGTGGCGTTTGCTCCAAAAGGTTTGCTTTTGGTTAACGGGCATTGGACCCGATTCAGGCGTTGGACCCGAACTCATGTGTATTTGTTTAACATTCACATGCGACGAAAATCCTATGGGCCTAAGGCATGCGGACGGACACAGACAATTATTGAGATCAAAGGGAGCGGGGAAGGGTGGTGATTGCGGGCCTATGCACTTGGGCTCGCAATCCGTTACATGTGGCTTAAATAAAAATTCGGGAGGCCCGCACCTCCCTCATGTACCTGAAGCAACCGGGATAACACCTCATCGACTGAAAATCGACGGTCGAGGCCGTTTTAGTGAAGCCCCCCATCACAGGCTTTCCTGCACACTTCCGGTCTGCCGTTGTCGAATCCTCGAGATTCTCAGTTTAATTTTTATACAAAATAAACAAAAAGGTGATTAGAAAATTCTTAAATGAAATATATCGATAATTAAAATTAACTTGAGGTGAGCTTGATTGTGCAAGTATCTTGTGTAAAATAACGAAAATTGCGTATTTCTTATGTAAAACAACAAAATTGCGTAAAAGAAACGTGTGTAAAGAAAAGCAATGCGATCATATGACTAAATTCGTTTAATTATTATATGATAAACAAGTTATAGTCGTTAATCAAAGCCGTTCAAAAAGTTGACATTGAAATAATTCCTACCGTCGGTATTTATTTAAGATCATTTTAACCAAATCTGCATATTATCAAGGCACATACGGATGAAATCAATATTTATTTTTTTATAAAGAAAAGGGATGAATAAATACATTCCCTGGATAACACTTAATCAGGAATATAAATGAATGATGTTAAAACTTTATACCGTAAGAGTAAATGATTACGTCAAAAAAGTGAATTAATAATTACTTAAGATTTGTCATTTTAATAAAGTTTTTATGCAGTCAGCATAATAATAATGGCAATAATAGCAAAAAAAAAATAAAAAATAAAAATAAAAATCATTTAAGCACAGAGACTCGTGAGAACTCATGAGGGAAAGAGGGCACATTACCAGATCTCTTCCTCGATTTGGGAGAATTTTCTTCGCTGGATGTGGCAGCGAGGCGGATGACGATCGCGACGAGATGGAATGGTAAGTTGAAGGCCGAGGAGACGGGACCACGGTTACAAGGCGTCTGGTTGACGGGAGGGTCATGGCTGGAAGCGGCTGTTCAGCGACCTTGGGCTTGGCGAATCGGCAATGGACGAGCATTTGTTGTACGGCTGGTTGGTGAGGTGATCGGGGCGAGGAAGGGCCGCTGATTGTGTTGCGATTTGGAGCCCGGAAGATTAGATTTAAGGACACCGAGAACCGGAGGGGAAGTGGGTGTAGAAGCAAGGTGTCGACTGAGACTGGGGAAGCGCCGCCGTTTCTGAGGATGAGGATGCAGGGCTTGTTGGCGCTTTCGTTGGAGTTCGGGTTTCTAAAACTCCGACTTGTGGGTTGGTTCCAGGCGTCCGTCCTGGGCATAGATTGACGATGCGGGGGGAGGGGGTGGTACTCTAAGGTTGGAGACTGACATCCTTGGAGTCAAATCATGAAGAAATGTTTCGGCTCGTTTGAGAGATGGGTCGAGCAGTGGGGAAGGCCTCTGAGGAAGACAAGATTGGTTAGTGTGAACCGAGATGAAAAGAGGAATGGCTGCGAATGATTTCTTCTGTCCCTACTCATTCTGCACAAGTGAACAACAAGTCAGAATATGATATGGCTTCCCACGGTGCCGGCGTACAACCGCGAGAAGCTTTAAGCACCAATCATCATTAACTATGGGGATGACTAGGCTTTTGGGGGGTTCGCCGTTGTTGCTGGTCTAGGTCCCACCGATATCCACCGTGATTGGAGAACTATGAATTGTGGCCGCAGGAACTTTGGTCGTTTGCGGCCGCTGGCGAGAAGGAGAGCCTGACCACTGGTTGGGTTGATAGCGGGGGTTCCTTCCGGTTTTGATTCCTGGACCTACCTTGGGGTCGCTGGAGATGGTTGCTACGGGTGGCAGGAGGAGCCTCTGATGGTGGAAACGTACGTCTGATCAGATAGGAGCCTGAAAGTGGTGGAAGCGTCTCCCTGATCTTTTTTTAGGAGCGTGCCTGTGTCCCCCTTTTAAAATGCCTCTGCTCCTCCCCTTAAGAAGGAAGGAAATTCCTGCCTCCAGAACGACGAAATCAAATAATTTGATTGATTGGAGCAATCAGGTGAGATTTTCTTCTTATCCTTTTTTTTTAGAAATAAATTGCGAGAGAAGATTCTTGCTGATTGAGAGTTGTTACGGGAAACGTTAGACAAGATAAGGTTAAAATAAATGGGAATTGGGCTTAAATAGATTTGGCCCTTTTATTAGCCCAAAATAATCTATTAATGTCTATGGGCTTAGGCCATTTTATTTTAGAATAGTATTAATGATTTCCAGCCCATAATTTGAGGTATTACAACAAATGTTATACAAATACAGGAAATCATACAAATATCAATCAACAGACATCAGCAACAGAATGGTAATATTACTAATTAAACATATAATCACGAAAGGCAGTACATAAAGCAGTAAATAAACACACGACTCCCATGAATCAAACGTCCTCCACATATCAACTCTTCCCAAGGTGCCAGGACCACTGCAGTGCGTCCCCACCCACTCCTCCGGGATTGCCCAGTGCAACGGCAGCAGGTGCGACCGCGAGTGGCGCCACCTCCCCATCTTCCTCCGACGCATAGTCGGGTAACTTATCTCAAACACATGCGAAGAGTCAGATAATAGCATAACCAGAGTTATAAAGAACCAGCTTGCCAACGGGGGAAGGGCAGACGGCTGACCTCACTCAGCCTCCATCTGCCCACGAGTTTCTCCCAAATCGAATCACAAATTCCAAAACCAAAATCATTCTGTTCCGACCACAGTAATAGATAAACCAGACGGCAGAAGGTATATGAATCCATCACGCCAGCCCAATGTCGATTTTCCCAAATTACTTATTTTTCAATTCCTTAATCAGAGACTCTAGTGGCTTTCAAGCTCTTTCAGAGACCAGCGGGTTTAAGTGCCCCCAAATACCACTTCCGTCCGTCTCGTAGCAAGGGGAGGAACGAGTGGCCGTAAATCCCACGCAGAGGCGAGTTCATCCGACCAGAAGCCACTCACGTTTGGAATCGGGGTTGCGGCAGAAGGCTGTCTCTCCGCGCTTCCACCAACATTTCCCATCATCTCTCTCTCGCCTCTCCGGGAACGAACCACGGATGGGGTAACAATTTACGTTCCTTTTTCTCCCCCCAAAATGTCAGGTAAGGAACGATCCCCCCTTTTTCTTTTCCTTTCCCCGTATTATAGTCTTATTATTATTTAATAACAATTTCCACCTAGCTATTTACGTTCCCCGATTCGAGAGATATTTTATTAGGTTGGAACCTTTTTATTCCTGACTAATACATTAGTTAATTCACATTGTGCAACGATAGGACATAGAAATCGTTACTTGAGCTCGATTACGGTTGTTAAGTCACGGCGTTTTATTTTTCGTATGACGTAATCACACAGAATCGAATCCAGCATCGATAATGCCTCGCTAACAACGTCAATTGACCATAAAAATACTAAACTATTGTGTCCACGTCGAATTTTGACTAAATTTAAATTTAACTCACATGTCTAAGGTGAAATTTTCGGGTCGTTACTCAATACTCTCCCGGCTATGTGAGAGAGAGTGCTTGATCTGTTCCCTCTTTTGCTATCGGGGCGGGGGGATGGCAAGTTTCTGGGATTCAGACAGCATGGCATATCAAATTCTAAAATTGAGGACGTCCAATAAGAATCGGGAGGAAGGGTGAGAAACAATGTGTCTACCGTCAACCCTAGTCCTTTCTGCCAAAACCGAGGGAGATCGATAATTCAGACACTCCAGAGAAGTCAACCCAGTAGACTTCATACAAGAGTTTGGGTTAATTTTACCTGGCAACTCCGGGGGAAATCCATTTTGTACGAGAAAAACTGCCGGGGGAAAGGAGGAGTGGGTATTTATTTTCTGTGCTTTTGCGAGGAGAGGGATGAAAGAACGGAGGACGGAACTGTTTGAGTCAGAGCATCCCGCCATAAATGTTTAAGAAGAAGAGGCTTCCACAACCTCTTCCTCCCCCACCACCACTTGACACGCCGTCATGTTCATATTGCTCCCCCTCCTCTCTCTCGTATATTTTTTGGTTGTCACACTGTTGGTTGTTCATCACGAGGGATGCTTTACATGGATCAATAATCACAACAAATAAACGCCCATGCCCTCACCATATTTGTGCTTCTGATCGAGATCTCATATCATAAATATCGAATCGGCCCGTTTATCGAGCCCGACGGCAGAATTTCACTCTAAAATCAATTAATTATAAATGGAGTAGTCCGCTAAGCTTTATATACTATACTAAATCCCGATGTAGGATGCTAGCTTTTGGGGTGCTTATCCCGGAATCCTTGTATCAAGTGGTATCAGAGCATCTCACCCTTCCAAATGTAATCGTGCGGCGCGGCGGGTGATGCCGATGAGAGGTCTGACCTGGTGGAGGAGAGTAGTGCCGGGACTAGGTTAAGCTAGTGCCCAGCCTGCGCACGTAGGCGCGGGATTCAGAGCGTGGTTGATTGATGCATGACAAAGAGTCCCACATTGGGTGAAGACGCCCATCCATTGTGGTATATAAGTAGGTCCCTCTTAGGCTAGCTTTTGGAACGGTGATCATGATAGCGGAAACAAACGACCCTACCATGAGATCATTGGATGTAGCTGAGGCCCGGTGATGTTGTTCTTCAGCCCTCGTTATTTTTATACTAACCCTGTCCAGTTTTGTAGTCTTGTATTATCACCATGTTGATTGCTGCAGGTGAGGTGCTGGTTGGAATGATGTTCCTGAGGAAGAAGCTGCGGTGCAAACGGGGGATGATGATCCCGATTGAAATTCTCATTTTAGTAACCACCTTTGCTCTTAGCCTGTGGCTTCTGATTCGTTCAGACATGCTAATGTAGTTACTTATCTATCCCTTTTCCCTTTTATAACATGTTTCATCTAAATCAAAGACCTTTTCCTGATCAATGCTATGTTGTCTGATGGGGGTAATGTTCCTTAACAACAATACTAGTTCATGTAACTCGGCCGTAGCATATTGGCAGGCACCCTATTCGGCCTCTCCATCTTCTAGGAAACTCAGAGAGCGACTGAAACCATCTCCTGGCTCACCAACCTCGTCATTTGCAGAGTGCCACCCAGCCCTTCTGTTTTCCGGCTCAGTAACCCTCTTTGCCGCCACAGAATCCCTTGGACTTCCCCCGGTCACCCCCTTTGGCACCCTTAACCCGCCTAGCTTCTCCCCTAGCATCAAGGGCGTTTTGGCTTCTGTCAATATCTCTTCCTCTTGATCCTCCTCTCCTGCTTTCTCCTCCATGCCGCTGTGATAAACCACCACCTCTCCTGGAACAATCTCCCACCTTCTTTTGACTTTGCCAGCTACAATGGAATTCCTCCTCTTTTCCACCCTCCCGGCTTCCTCCTCGTTCTTGGGGAGCGATCTTTTCCTAGCAGTACTCGCTGCCGACTGGTTATACCTGCTTGCCACTACTCGCACCGGCTTGACCACCACCTTGACTGGGTTCTTCCCCAACCTGTCCTTTTGCTTCTCTGCATCCTTGAACAGCCTCTTTGGCTGAATCGAGGAGATCACGGTTTCCTCCTTCTTCCCACCCTTCTTGGATCCAATCGAGGTCAAACCTTGCTTCCGGGACTGGACCTTGGGTGCAATCTTCCCCTGGTTAGGACTTAGACTCATCGGTGCCATGCTCTTCATCCTCTCCTTGGTCACTTTGAGCTCGTCGATTTCATGGAGATTCCAGAAGCATGACTTCCTTCTACTCTGTGATGGGATCATGGGGCTATTGGCTGTGATCTTGGGTCTGTTAAGTGACAAATTCGGCGATCTCATCACAGTTGAATATATCTCCGCCGGGCACAGACTGACTCCTCTACGATTCAGCTCAACTTTTGCTGGGGTGCCTTTCCTCTGCAAAACATTCTCCTCGAGCGGCTTTGCCGGGATAATCCTCCCGCGAACTGCCGTCCTAGCATCCCTCCCCGCCTTCTCGAGGTGAAGCGCCTTCAATTTCTCCGACAGATGAGAGATCTTCCTCTCGACGACCTCGATCTTCTGGTCGAGGTTCCTCCCTAGCTTTGAACCGTCCTCTTCATCAAAACCAACAATCTCCGGGCACATATTCTCCTTGAGCGAATCGTCCGACAGGAGGGAATCCAGAGCCTTAACGAAGGTCGACGAATCCTCGAATGCTTCCTCGCCATCGAACGCCACGTTGTCCCATACCTGCATTCCGACGACGCTCATGATTGCGGAATATGGATTTGTTGCGGGAGAAGGGAATGACGGCGGAAAGGGGAGGGACTTTTTTTGAAGGGGGAGGAGGAAATCCGACCGTTGAAGGGAAAAGGTTACGTTGGAGCGGAGGGCGAATAACAGCCGTCAGATTTTATAAAACTGCCGCTGGAAGACGCTCCTCCGATTTGAACTGATGGCCAAAATTATTACGTGTCTTTATTTGGTCAATAAGTCTTTTTATTTCAAATTATCCCATGACACGTGTGTAAGCTTGAGCCAATGTTCTGAGAATATTATGTTCGACAATGACTATAAAAAAAATACCTCCAGTCAAATGATTTTGTCAAAAGGTGTCATTAGATATTGACATCCATATTTCACCTTAATCCATAAGTCTCGTGAAAAAAAAACAAAATTATGAAGGAAAATTGGAAGGATGATGAATAAATTTTCCTTTGATTTACGACGCGTGAAAGACTTAATATATTAATTTAAGGCATAATAAGAAAAATTTACGAAAAGTTCGATTCATGAATGATGTTTTGCTTAATTCCTTTTACAAATGGCAAGTTCTCTCCTCAGGGTGAGCATTCGGTGTAACGATTCCGAATAAAATAAAATATCGAAATTTCAAATTTCAAATTTTTAATTATTTGTCTTTCAAATACCGAACCGAATTCCAAAGTTCCAAATACCGAACTACCGAAATTATTTCGGTATTTCGGTTTGGTATTTGGATTTCCAAATTTTTAATTGGGCTGCTAATGGGCCAAAACTAATTAAAAAAAAAAAAGAAATTCAATACAAACCCATAAATTTCGAGAGCTCGTAACAAATAAAAATTCAAACCCATAATTTTAACAAATTAAAGAAAACGCAATCCAATATCAAAGCTCTTAGATCCAAACAAAAAAATCCAAATCAACAAGCTAAAATCCAACAAAAACTCCAAATCCACAAGTCTCGTAAGACGCTTCAATCTTGATTGTTGAACTGCAAGAGATTGAAACCACCGATGAAACATTAATCTCATTCCAATATAAGTGCGGACAATCCTAGCATTAACGAGATAAGAGTATTAATTTCATATAAATATTAAATATTAAATATTAATAAGGAATACCATGAAATTAAACATTACCATTTTCGAATTTTTCTTGCTCAAAAGGATCTTCGTCTAACTCAACTTCACTTGAGTTTCCTTAGCGAATCTAATCTTGTGTGCACATAATTACTCGTCCACCTATTACATATTGAATAAATGAAAAATAAATAGTAGAATGAACATCTCATATGAGTTAAGAAGATGTGAAAAACTTACTTGTGCTAAATGCGGACTCGGAAACAACCGTGGAGATTGGTATGGCTAAAATATCACGAGCCATTTGGGCAAGTATGAGAAACCTAATAACATTGACTTTCCAATATGTCAAAATATCAAACTTTGTATTAGCAACTTTCGTTCTTCTCCCAAATATCTATCCAACTCTAATCTATCACATTTATCTCCTCCTTTCTTCCTCTTCATTCTCTCCAACCTTTGCAATAATCTTATATCACTATCTATTATAGATGCCTTTAATGATTGACCTTTATCCACAGCATCATTATCACTCCCATCATACTCAACACATCTTCACCATTCTTCGCAATCCATTTCTTTTTGTACTCAGCAAATATATCATAAAGAGTGCTTTTCACTTGAGAAATCATAGCATTAGCCTTGTCAAGATATATCTTCTCCCAAATATCTATCATTTTCTTACACGTCGCATTGTGACTCTTTAACGAAGACGTCCTATTTCTCTTAGTATTAGCTCTCACTTATACTCCACATGCCTTGCATCATGCCAACGTTACACTATCGAGACCTTCAAATCTCTCATAATCTATCCATAAAGCTGATCTCAAAGCCATTTGCTTCCTCATTCTTCCATCAGAGGTAACGGATGTGGATATCGAAGCCGACTGACTAGCGGATGATCCCACCATCGGCACAAAATCACTATTCATCTACATAAGGAGAAAATACTATATTAACTACAAGCATCGATACTATAGAGCAGAAAAACATAAGAAATTTACGTGAGAAATTATTAAGAACACCCAAAAGACCCCCGATCCACAAACACTAATAGCCAAAAATAGACATTTTCATTAAAGGACATGTCCAGATGTAGGCAAAACATAAGACTCGATAGTTAAATGATATTGAGTTAGAAAAGAATGACAATTGCCTGCTAAACAGTACTTTGGGCCAGAGCAAGAGGCAATTTTCCCTATCAAGCTGGAAATAAAAAAGCAGCACAGTTAAAGTAATAATGGCCAACAAAAGGGAACAGTTAAAACAAGCCGGTAATGTCACCAAGAAAGGTAAAAATCGCAGGTAGGCTGACACCCGTTAAATGGCCCACCTATCTCTATCTACTTAATCCTAACTCCACGAGTAGGAGTGCCCCCAATTAAACTAGAAAACCAAAGCACCCAATTAAACTTAAAAAAACCCCAATAAACCCAAGACGCCCGCAAAGAATACACAAGGGCAATCGATTTCGAATTAGTCAAATGGAATCGCGACCCAGACAAGATCAGAGCAAAGGACACAAACCTTGACTCCCAAAATCACAAATCCACCACGGACGGCGCAACGTCCCTCCCCCCCAAAAAAAAACCCAGGAAAGGGGGGAAACCAAGGACAAGGGCGGGGGCGGGGAAGAAAGAGAGAGAAGCTTTAAACACAGAAGATATCGTTATACACTACCTTAAAAAACACGACGGAAGCGGCAGTTCGAGGAAAGAGAGAAAGGAGGGAGGCGAGCAGGGGCAGGGATAGCAAAAATGGTGGTCAAATTCCACAGCCGGTTGACCAAAACGGGGGTCAATAATTGCAAATGAGGGGAGACTAGCTACGAAACCCAACTCTTTCCACAAACTTCACCACCTTCAGCTTGTGGATCACTCTTCACTGCATCCCCACGTAACCCACCTGGAAATAATCGGGAAGTTTCGTCACATACAAGAGAAGATTGGATGGGGCTGTGGATCGGAAGCCGAATCCCCCATGTTTCGTGCTTACTTCGATTTCGGTTGAGGTCACCTCCTTGTGCAGTTCCTCCACCGCGTTTAAGCAAAAGGAAACCCTAATTTAGGAAGCAACGACGATTTGGGAAAACGTCGAAGCAGGAGGAACAGAACAGAAGGACGGGCCGGAGAAAGAGGGCGTGGGGATGACCGATTAAGCCCGAAGTAAAGTAAGCTCGATTAAATTTCGGTTTGTTTGGAACACCGAATAAAATTTCCTAAACTACCGAGAACCGAACTTTTTCATAAACATAAAACCGAACAAAAAACCGTATACCAAATACCGAATTTCAAATACCGAAATGCTAAAACTTCGGTTCGGTATTTGGAATTATATTATTTTTGCTCACCCCTATTCTCTCCTTTATATTGCTACTTCAAACGCTGTCTAGAATTGGGACCACAGAAGCCACCGTCAGTTCCGATCCAGACGGAGGACGAGGAAGCGTCCGCGGTCAAGAGAGAGCGGCAGATACACGACAAATTTCAGGCTTCACATATGTCAAGCATCTTAAAGTTGCAAAGAATGTTGTCTTTCCAGTACCTGCCCCGGGGTGCAATTGCAGAGGAAGTTGCACAGATGCCGGGACTTGTTCATGCGCAAGACTTAATGGCCATAATTTCCCTTATGTTCAAAGGGACTGCGGGAAGTAGAATTTTCCATATTCATTTTTTTTATAAGTGTAATACCCCAAATTGGACAAATTGCGTAGATTACGATTATTCACCAATCAAATCAAAGTAACAAAAGAAAGAAAGGAATCATGCAATGAAGGAAACAATATACAAGGAAACAAATAACTATGATTGATAAACATTGCCAAAGCAAAGCAAAAGGGGACACGATTATTTTTATCATGAACCTAGACACAAATCTGGTAAAAAAAAAAGATCAGATGATCCCTTTTCAGAGAATTTCAAATAATCAGGATACAGACGTTCATCCACCCAGAGACGTTCCTCCCTCTGGGGAACCGGACGCTCCACCCCTTCGGAGAATCGGAGGCCAACTCCTCCTCCCTCTACATACAACCGGAGGCCAACTCCTCCATACACATCAACGCCGGAGGCCAACTCCTCTCGACGTACATACAAAAACCGGAGCCAAGGACTCACCATCTCCAGTGCTAACGAGCCAAAGCATCCCGACCAGCCTACCAGCCGACACCCTCCCGTCGTCGTTCATCCTCCTCGGGCCACCCCGGGGCGAGGTAAACCCTCGGTGAGACTTCCTCTCACTTTTGCTAATTTCAACATGATTCTGCCATGTTCGATATGCTTACTCTGTCGTTCCTTTTCTTTTTTTTGGCCTACCACACAACCATGGGGTGAGGAACGAGCCTTCAGACAAGGTCGTAACAGCCAAAGGACAAAGGACAGCCGGCGTGCCATCTCCCGTCGACACTTAACCACAACGTAAACAGGTCGTAATCATTTAAACTCCTCACGAAATACATTTTCATACGTTTTTTTTAGACCTCAAAGCTTTCACGGTAGCTTTGGGGTCGATTTTGTATTCATTTGTAGCACGAAAGTGTCGGGACATCTCCCGGCCTTTTATTTCGATTGTTTTCAGCGGCAACGCCTCAAAAGGCTCTTTTTTTTCAAAGAGGTTACGGACATTTTCGAACCTCAAACAGAAAAGGACAAATGATCTACAATAAGTGATGATCTTGGGAATATTTTTATTTTAATTTTTGGTTAATCGATGACCAAGATATGCCCCCCGAAACTAGCGCCACCTTCGCTGGCCGCAACAGAGCAGTCTGTCGCATTGTTACTTCCGGGGACATTGCTGGAGATCTAACCGTTGGATCTTGTTCAAACATTTTGACCAGAAACTAGACTTCAATACAATTGTTTTCATATATTAACTAACCGTTGAAGTTTCTGTAATAACGAGATACGACCTCGTGAACAGACTGTACACCAAGTGAGGTCTGCCGAGCGTCGCTACTTCACTCTTTGCACAATACCCGCGGATCAAACCGTTGGAGTGTACTTAAATTTTGTAAATATGTTCTTCACTTAATTATGTTGATTTTGATTCATACACATTTTTTTACCATGTGGATGAAAAGATATCAATTTTTGTTCCAACGGCTCAGGTCAGCCAAACTGGACAAGCTATTTATATTACTTTCTATTTTTGCGCGAGCATATCTTTCTATCCAACCGTTGGATCCATGTGGAATTTTACACACGAATTCTTCATTGCCTTACCTTTCTGTGAAGTCCTTTTGAACTCCGATCGGACATTCGAGGACCATGATATGATAGGAATAACGCTATCGGTACAAGCTGTTCCACTTTTCCGGACAGCCAATTTAGTTCCTTGATGTTGTGAGATTGCACCGTTAGATTTTTATAAAATTTTACATACAAACTCGCCATTAAGTTTTGGATCTTTTGGTTTAAATTTTGATTAAATCGGACAATCCGAGTCAAAGTTATAGATTGTTTTCTGAACTATGCGTAATTCGTATTCGTTGTGTTTTGTGATTATACAACTCTTATTATTTGAACATTCTAACCAAATTTCCATTTTATATTACATGAAAAATCAACAAACGATTTCGAGGATTCGACAAAGCGACTCTGAGGACACCCGTGGTAGAGGTACGTCACCAAAGTGGCCCAACTGATAAGCCTTAGCCGATGACATGCCATCCCGGCGGGCCACAGGTACAAAGGGGAGGTGCGGGCCTCCCGAAAAAGATAGAAAATCCACTTGTAACGGGCCGTGGGCCCAAGTGCATAGGCCCACGGTCACCATCCTTCCCCGCCCCCTTTGATCTAAATAATTGACTGTGCTTGTCCGCATGCCTTAGGCTCATAGGTTTATTGTCGCATGTTGTTTGCTATCAACAAACATGAGTTCGGGTCCAAAGCTTGAATCGGGTCCAACGCCCGTAAAACATTGACATGAGTCCGGAGTCATGCCCGGATCGGGTCCAACGCCCGTTAAACAAAAGCAAATCTTTTGGTGCAAACGCCACCTCCCTTTTTCGCATGTTAGAATGTAAGAGTTAGTAAATAGGAATCCCCGAACCAACTGTTTTTTTTCCGACTTAAACAGCTTTCATAAATAAAGTCGGTGGCGACTCCGTTTAGTTTACCTAGGTTAAACAACAAAAACCTTTTTACGGAGCCATCATGGATGAGGGACTGACGACACGAGCCGCTCCCGATTCCTCCCGAAAGTTCCTCCTTCGGATCATGCTCCGCCTTTCGCCCGCCGCCTCTTAGGAAAACAGAGACGGTCGGCGAGGGCCCGAGCAGGCCCAGTTAGGAACCCAGGGAGGGATCACCCAATTCCCTTCTGCAGCGTCCGACGCTCGAGTCGCGACGTCGACCAGTTGGGCCTTGGGGAGCGGACCCGGATTCTCGTGTCGTTCGAACCGCCTCGCGCGTGCTAGGCCGGAAGGCGCGTGTACAATAAGTAATCTGCCGATTTTTATTGGTGTGAGATAGGACGAATGATGAGATTTATCTTGAATTCGTGCTTTCAGGTTAGTAGAAGCAAAAGATTTAGTCTATGAATGTGGTCCTAATTGTGGCTGTGAACCTGGTTGTGTGAATCTGATTTCTCAGAGGAAATTGAAGTATGGTCTTGAGGTTGTTTTGGTCACTTAGTAAATTGAATATACATTTGCTTTCCATTGGACTTCAGTTATCTGATCCAAAAGTGTTAATCTAGGTTTACCGAGAACCAAGTAAAGGCTGGGCTGTAAGGTCATGGGACTATATAACTCCTGGAGCACCCGTATGCGAGTATATTGGGATCCTCCATAGGTCTGAAGATGTCGAAAGTTCATTGGAGAACAACTATATTTTCGATATTGATTGTCTGCAAACGATGATGGGGATTGGCGGAAGAGAGGTCATCTGAAAATATATACCACTGTTTAACTCTCTTGTCACGCAAATACATGGCACGCCATTCAAATTCTTGGCCTTTGTGTTCTTCATTGTTTTAATTCAAAACCAATTATCTTCGTAACATGACCTTATTCAGCTAGATGACGTTTTGATTTCTCAATAGAGCTAGTAGATATCCTTGGCTAGTCGTTGGTGTCAAAAGAATCTGTAAGTGTGCTGATTTCACCTTACTGTTTTTCCCTTGTAATCTGTGGATAGTTTGTTTTCAATACATCCTTCATGTCCTGTTCAGAATATTGTTATTGAAATACTCTTTGAATATGATTTAGAGGAGACTACTATTTCTATGGGCTGTCTTTGTTGCTTTCTCGCTGATGGTTTTTTCTTTTTTTTTTGGATTAGTTGATCTCGTTGATGTTTACAGAAGCTACTTTTGTATCCATAGACATGCAGTTTGAATCTTGTTTGCGGCTGTAATACCCATTATTAATTCTTTCTGATATGTTTTAACAGTGAAGGTCCCGTGACGAGTCATGTCTCATCATCGGTCATGCAAGCCAGCTTGACGCAAAAGTTGATGCCCCTGAGTTCTGCATTGACGCTGGATCGACTGGAAATGTCGCCAGATTTATCAACCACAGCTGTGAGCCAAACCTCTTCGTTCAATGCATCTTGAGCTCACATCGGGATATGAAGCTTGCGCGTGTGGTGTTGTTTGCTGCCGAAAACATATCTCCGCTCCAGGTTTTACTCTCTGCCACCCATTACTTTTTCTTTATTTCCATACTTTTTGCAATGTTCTTTGGTGGCCGTGACTCTTTCAGCTCGAGGAATCAGTCTTGCTAATAATTTAAGCTCTTATCGTTCGTAGGAGCTGTCTTACGACTATGGTTATGCGCTCGATAGCGTGTTGGGCTCCGGCGGGAAGATCAAACAATTGCCATGCTATTGCGGGGCCCCAACTTGTCTGAAGCGGTTGTTTTAGGTGAGCTCGAAATCGCGTTTTGAAATATTATGTTCCCTCTACCTGCCCCAACACTGGCGGTCTTTTTCAGTCTAGGATTTGACTGAAATTCCTGATGGAAAAAGGAAGCGAAGGTTTTATTGGAATCTAGGTGTCATGGAACACATCCTTGTCAGCCAGCTGCTTACTAACTTGTAGCTGTTGTTAAATGTTATTTTACTTAGGAAGAGGATTGGACATAGGCCCTGTGGTGTTTAGTTTCCTTAAGGAAGTTTGATGCATCTTTTGTTTTGAAGGGAGGATCGTTCAACAAAATGGGTTGAAAGCGAGTCAAAAGGACACGCCAAACAAGGAAGGTGAGGTGTTTTCCAACACAATAATGTCTTTAAATTGTTAGTCACTCTTTAAAGGGTGTGAAAATGCCTCAACAAAATCAGCATTCAAACCTCCACAACTCCCAACACACGTTGGGGGGAGGGGGGGAGCACCTTTCTATTTTCAAGTAGTTGTAAGTAAGCGTGTTGATGCATGTTTGGGAGCATACATCCCAAACTCACATCAACATCAGGCATGCTTTTCTTGATGACATCTAAACAAAGCAAAGCCAAGGCAAAAGTCTTTGGGAAATGGGTTAAAGTGGAGGGGAAAAAGAAGTAAATGAACATCGAATGAAAGGCTGCCGCTGTTGTATGGGGGGAGGAGTTGAGATGGCAATGGCAATTACCACTGGTGTTTGTAATTTATTATTTGTGGGTCTTCCCATGAGAATCTGATCAATATTGATTCTGGAGATGGCCAAATCTGTCTATGCACCCACATACATTCGGACACTGCTTTTATGTTATTTTATCCTTACTCGGTTGACAGCATCCGATGCAGACATTCCCCCCATTTCCCTCCCCTCCCCGCCCTCCCTACTTTACCGAATCTTCTCCAACATTCCCTAAATCACCAAATCTTCTCGTCTCTTGAGGGGTTACATGGTTTTTTTACTGAATATTTTTGTGCGTAGACTCGTTCCCAGTGATGAATGCGAAGACTGTGGCAAAGGACAATCTCGGATACGTGTTTTGTGTTGAGATGTGAGACATTCATATATATGCTAACGAACAGAGAGTTGCGTGGCGGCCCCTTCTTTCGCTGTAGGTTTCAGTTCTCGGCGTAATTCTTTGTTGATGGAGGCAGAGCAGTAAGGGGGATGGGGAGAGGGATGACAAAACTCGAATAGAAACTGGTTGATGTTAATCCACAAATTAATAGCTTGAGGGAGAAAATTATAGTAACTAGGAAGTGAATTATTTCAAAAAAAATGAGAAACCCATTTCCTTACTTATTTTATTCCTTTTAAGTAAACCAGAAAAATTCAGAGTCGGAATTTTTTTTTTCGGACTGCACTGTTATTACAGAAGATGAGATGCTGTCCGAGAGTATTTACTCCAAGGAAGACAAAATTTGCAGGGTTGGGGGGTACATTAGCTGGTGAAAAGAAAAAAGGCCTGCAGAATGACATGGTGGTGGAAGTGTTATGAGTGTTTTTGAGTGAGTGTGGGTTTTGTACTGTACCTTTCCTTTCCTCCTCATTTAATTATTTATTTATATTTTGTGTTGTTGGGTCTGGGTGATCGAGCAACACGTTGTATTAATTGTGTTAGTCTTCTTCTTCTTCCCCACTCCCATATTTCAAAAAAGTAGTGGTAACATCACAATCCCAACATCAAAATGTGTGGGCACCAGCCATGTCTCTATGGAGATATCTCCTTTGGATTCTTGTCCGAATCATAACGCTACCGATTCCTCCTGAGGCCATGATAACGTTAGTTACTACTAACCCGAGGATTATACGTCGTCCTCCCCCACGGATATCGAGATAATTACCCGACACTTAGGCCGCCGCGTACCCGCGAACTTACTCGCACTCATTTGCTTATAATTGCTCTCTGGGGACAGAGAGGCTTTCCTTTTTATTGCACTCCTTCTTATGCCTTCATAATCATCATCATCTTCTTCGTCCTCGTCTCGGTGTCAATGGAGTTTTGCCTCGAGAAACCATTATCATCGTCCTGCTTTCGGGGAGTCTCAGCAAAGGCTCAACAATTACAGCAAGATTACCAGGAGGATGACGAAGGCAGTCATACCTCTCTGCTCTTGCTTTTCTCTACCGAGAAAGATCACATGCTGGATGTGCATTACTTGACTAGTCTCAAGGATGGTGAGTTTAGTGATAGCATCCGCAGGGACGCAATTTCTTCCGTCTCCCGGGTAAGCAGCTCTGAGCCCGAGCCTATTCCTTTCGTTGTCCTATCCGTGTCAGGAACTAATGGGATGGTTTGTTTTTCGTGCAGTTATCTTCCGGTTCCAATCCGCTTCTGTCGTATCTCGCCATCAATTACCTCAACCGGTTTCTGTCCAGTCAAAGATTAAAGGTAGAAGCGACATGGCACTGATGGTTTTTCCTGCAGCTGATCTTGTTGCTACTGCCTTGTGATTTTTGCAGGGAGCGGAGCCGTGGGTATCGAGGCTTCTAGCCTTGTCATGTCTCTCTTTGGCCGCCAAGATGCTCGGGGTAGAGGTCCCCTGTTCCCTCGTTCAGGTGAGGCTTACCTTTTCACGGCTGTCAAGATACAAGAACCGTTAACTTTCCTTTATCGAGAGTTTGATTCGAGCTGATCTTGATGCAGGGTAATGATGGTCTGATACATGATTCGCGGACCATTCATCGTATGGAGTTCCTGATCCTGGGAGCTCTCGGATGGAGAATGCGTTCCGTGACTCCGTTTTCATTCCTCCCCTTCTTCTCTACTTTGTTTGAACTGAAGGACGAGCCATCGAGGCGGGCTTTGAAAGCAAGGGCCATTGAAATCATCCTTGGTGCGCAACACGGTGAGGAGCTTGCCTCCGAGTGGATGAAACTGGAAAATCCCTGAACATTGTGTAGACAGCAAACCCATTGTTGATTCACTATAGTGGGTTTCTCGCAGATTTCGAGATGTTAAGATTTAAGCCCTCGCTCGTCGCGGCTTCGGCGTTGCTCTCAGCCTCTTTCGAGCTGTTTCCGGTCCAGTTCCAGCGGTTTAGGACAGTGATTCACAGCTGTTCATACGTAAACGAGGTACTTTCACTAATACTCTGATTACCATTCACCGTGACCGGTTTCAATCGTCCTCATGTTGCATGTGAGGATTCAATGCTTTGATATTGTTTATAGGAAGAGTTGGAAGAATGTTATGGCGCGACACAAGAGGTGGCGACAGAGGGATACGAATCCGCGGTCGTCGAACTTTCCGGTCCAGACACCCCACAAAACATGCCCGGCCAACAGTTCTCGTACGCATCATCATCATCATCATCAGCGGACGAGGTAATCCTGGGTTGCAGCAGGGATAGATCCCCCAAGAGGAGAAAGATGGATGGCCTGCGGGTGACAGGACTTTAGGACCGAAATGGGATTTGAACTGAGATTAATGCACACCTCATTGAAAGAAGATTGCACAACATCAGATTAATTAAATTCATTAATTTTTGTTTTTCAACTGATAAAAAAAATCATTGTTTTTTAGTGAGTAATTAAAAAAAAAAGACAAGAAAAATTTCGTGTACGAAACATATCGTGTGTGATTTTTTTCTTTCAGTATTGTAGAATTTCTGTTCCGTTTTTCGCTCGGCCGGTACGAACTTTCTTGAATGGAACGAACTTTCGATACGAATTATTCTAAGCAGAATGAACTAAAGTAGGTGGTTAGAACCGGGAATACGGTCACGTAGTTAAGAATTGTGAGTTTAATTAACAAGAAAATTCGTATCCGACGAGAACTTTTTCGAAACGGAACGAAATTCTAACATCTGCCGTCCATATTAGTAATCCCGAGAAGATACAAGTAAAAAACATGGAATTGTATTTGAGTGTTGTTGTTGTGTTGGGACACTCTAACCAATAAAGCCGTAGCTTTCAAAATTTTCGGTATAGAGTTTGAGAAAGCAGATATCGGATTACATTCGTAGAAAACTCGCGATTTCCAAAGCATTTTATGAAAATAGCTGTTGTTACGACGGTCTCATGGATTTATGTTTAGAACCATCATCCCAACAACGATTTTCCAAATGATTTATTTACTAATGGAATTTTTTTTTATCAATGCAATAGTAATTTATCAATCATGCATAAAAAATTTTAAAAATTACTGTCGTATTTTACGAAATATTTTTGGGTACTAATAACTTAACAACTCCCGACTCAAAATAATCTTAAACCGGCGGAGGAGACCAAAACATTCAGTCAAACCAACCCATATATACACAATAAATTTGGTCCCCGTGACCCCGTGGATGGATTCGTATGACGACCCCGATCTCATTCACGTACCAATAATACGCGACAGCAACCACACAGTTCCGCGGAGGACCACACGCGAGTGCGCGCGCGAGACATCTGATATCAAAAGTTGTTGATATGTGTGAGGGTGAGTATGTCCGGAGGCAGTTGGCTTGTCACCGGGGGGGTTCTTAAATTCCATCCTTTTGTTGCCATCGTATTATTACCTCTCCAAACTTTGTATTCATTTATTATTCTTTCTTTTTGTTTTTTGGTGGTTGTGAGGAGGTCCAAAGATTTCGTCAAAATCTCTATATGAATTCAAAAAGGACGAAGTCACATGAAAACCGAGAAATGGAGAAGAGGGAGAGAAAGTAGTCATTCCCCTTTTCCTAGTGTGTTGGATGGATGATATTATAAGGAGATAAAAGGTAAAGATAAAAGCTAAGGATGGACCAATTTCATTTATATTGGGTACACAAATTCCAATATCACTGTAATTTAGATAATTTCAAAATTCTGAAAATAATGTATCGAAATTGAATTATTCGAGTCGAAGTCGGAATTATAAATATCCATTTTTAATTTGTCTACTTAAGGTATTCAAACTTTACAATTCCGATTAAAATTCGATTTTTCAAAGTAAACTCATGCTTATAAAATCCAATTTCGAAACGGGGATTTTACCCAACAAAACTCACCAACACCAATCCTCACATTTGACAACATCTTTAAATGAATTAAAAGCCCCTCTCTTCGGCAATTCTTGGGAGCCCAACAAGAAGAAAAGATGAAGCCCATCACTGTTAGCCAACGCGGATGAGCTCCGAACGTTTCCTTCCTTTCCTGCAGGACTGGACAAGCAAGGCCAGATGCCGAGACGACGACGTGAGGTCAGGCTGTGGGTGATTTAGAGAGGTGAATGTTCGGCCGACACGACGATCCCGATCATCGTGTTCCATCCGACTAACTCGGATATCCAACCTGATCCGAAGGATTGCTGCCAATGATTATGGAGTGAAAGGATAATACATCTATACACGCGTACGTACACATAAGTATGCATCCTGATCCAACTTCCTGATTCCTAATTGTATGCAGGCTTCTCGCTTATGTCTTAACACTTAAAAAAACAACTCTCCCTAGTTTTACACTTCGAAAACCATTTGCCCCGCACCCCATGCCATCTTCTCTGGGTCTGCTCGATTCCTTCATTCTTGTGAAGGAGCGGAGTTTTGCGAAACAGCGTTTTGGTTCTTGGATGCAACGGTCGACGCACTGTTATTGCTTCTTGTCTGTGAGCTCTGGCTCGAGGATGATTCCGTGAAGAACACGATTTGCTCTTGGTTGTCAGCGTACAGCTGCAACGCCCTTGGGATGGGAGGCATGTTCACCTCAAGTACCCCTTCTAGGATCTGAACCACCTGACCCATCGTTGGCCTGTGGACCTCTTCGTCCTGTATGCACCAGCAGGCTACTCGGCATATTTTACTGAGCTCGTCAAGGTCAGCTTCACTACCCAGCGATGGATCCAGGAGATCGAGCAGATCACCCCCTTCGACCAACTTGCTAGCTGCCCATGTAGGGAAGAATTTAATTTTGCTATGCCCATCTGGCTCGGAGTTCCTCCTCCCGGACACAATCTCGAACAGCATCATGCCGTAGCTGTAGACATCGGCTTTTGCGGTGATGGCGACCCCTGAGATCCATTCCGGTGCCAAATATCCCCTCGTGCCCCGCATCGTCGTCAGCACGCGGCTGAATTCCCTCCCCATGAGCTTGGCTAAGCCGAAATCTGCCACCTTCGGGACAAACTCAGCATCCAGAAGGATGTTCTCGGGTTTAATATCGCAATGGATGATACAGTCCCTGCACTTCTCGTGCAGGTATGTCAATCCTCGAGCCGTCCCTAGAGCGATCTGATATCTAGTCTTCCAATCAAGGATGTTGGAGTCCTTCCCATTGAAGAGATGAGCATTCAATGACCCGTTTGGCATGTAGTCATAGACCAACAGCTTTTTATCGCCTTCCGAGCAGAATCCCCGTAACCGGACCAGATTCACATGCTGTATCATCCCGATCGTGCTCACTTCTGTCCGGAATTGTTTCTCCCCCTGGCTAATACTCTCCAATTTCTTGACCGCTATTTCGGACGAGTCCGGTAACGTCCCTTTGAACACTGAGCCGAAACCTCCCCCTCCCAACTTCTCAGAGAAATTCTTTGTTGCTGCCTGCACATCCCTGTACGCAAATGCTATCAATGTCCCCTCCACGGTTTTTGTTCTCGTTGACCTTCGCTTCCATGCCCAAAGTCCCAAAAGCGCAATCCCCACTAGAGCTATCACACCTGCAACAGATCCACCAACAATAGCAGCGACATTTGGCTTGCTGCTAGGATTCGGAACATCAGAAGCCGCTAGCCGAAGATAGAAGTTCTTCCCCGATTGATCACTTGTGGAGAGCTGCTGCAGATTGAATAGATCCCCGCCCCAAGTTAAACATGAGCCATCCTGGAATGTGTAACCAGTACACGAGCAATTGCTCGAACAGTAGTTCTCACACTCTGAAGAACTTCCCACAGATGTTGATTGCTGACTGTCCGGAAATTTCACACTGGACATGGGAAAGAACCGATCTTTCTCCTTGTTGGTAGTGGCATTCACTCCACAGTTCAAACCAGTTTTCCGAGCACAACCCGCGGACCAGTCGCTCAGATTCCAGTCATTTGGGGAGGCCATCGAAAAGCCGGGCAAGCAACTGCAGAAATTATCGGTACTCTCACTACAAACACCATAAGGCCCGCAAAGACGGTATACCTCGCACTGCTGCCGTGGTTGAGACCAAAACAGATTCCATTGCTGCGTCGAGAGCCACGACAACTGCTTGATCTGCCCGGAGAGATCCATGACGAACCTGGAGATCGTATTCGCTGACTTATACACTGAATAAGTGAAGTAGCTCTCGTTCTCGTTGTCGACGTAGCTGAAATCGTAGATGTAATTCAATCTCATCTCAGGTACTAGGGAGAAGATCCTCGACTGGTTATCCCAAGTCCCACTAGTCCAGTAATGATCCGACATATTCCAGAATATGAAGTACTCGCTCGAGGGCTGGAGCTGGAGGGAGAACAGACCCACCGCGGGGTCGTCGGAGTTCTTCCAGGACGTCAGGAGAGTGGTCTTGTTCGTCCTCTTGTTGATCCCGAGCTTTGCCCCCGGGAGCCACGTGTGTGCAGGGTAGTCAAAGCTCTGCCACAGGGGAGCCTCGGCGGACGACGAATTCGACCCTGATTTGATTACAAGGTTGCCATCGTCCCCAAGGACAGCGACAACCTCCCCGGAGGAGCCGGTCAGGTTGGTCGACCAGGCGGGGGATTTGGAATCGTTGGTGAGGACGAGGTTCCCATCGAGGATCCTGAGCCGGGTTGCGTTCTTGTCGACAACGGGGTTGTCCCTGTTCGCGACCCAGACGATGGTCTTGGAGGAGACCTGCTGGTACCAGATGCCGATGTAGTAGTAGGAGGAGCTGCCGGGGCGGAAGTAACCGAGGACGAAGTTCCCACCGGAGGAGAGGAGGGTCTGGTCGCCGGAGAGGGTCTGGTTGCCGGAGATGGTGTCGGTGGCGGATGCGGAAGGGGAGAGGCGGAAACAGAGGATAAAGATGAGGGTTGGGACAAAGTAATGATTTTGACAACTAGGACTGAAGGGATTTCCCATAGCAGAGGAAGAACAACAACAACAACGACAATTAGCAGAGGAATGAATGAGGGAGGAGGAAGATAAGAATACTTGACAGGGATGAAAAATGAGGAGAAATGGTCAGCCGCCCGCCACAAACACACGACGCGGGGAGAGAGAGAGACGGCGTCGTGATTACAGGGAAAGCAGTGTGGTGTTTGATTAGTCAAATGCTTGTTTAAGCAAAGGATGATGGAGGAATGGAAAAAGGAGGGGTCCAAAAGAAACAAACAAAATTCAAGAACGTGTTCAGCGGGGGAGGGAGGGGAAAAGTCAAAGACAGGGCCTGATTGAGTTTTGGAAAGGACTCTTTACCTCTCTCTCTCTCTGTCAACTCTTACATAAATTAAAGATTTGTCGTAGGTCAGGTAGGTTTGGTGGGTGGGCTGTTGTGAACGGGGGATTAGCAGTTGATTTGAGCTATCCACTTTGTTTTGGGCTTAAACCCCGCTTTTTTAGCTTCAACTCAGTCTCGGCTTGGGTTCAAGTTCCAGCCACCAAACCTTGGTGTCGGCGGCCGCCGGGGAGAGTGGAGCCCGGGGCTGTCCGAAAGTCCTAAGTCGACATTGATTATAATTTTCCACGAACGTACTCGAAGGGACTCGGCTCTTGGCCAGCTGGTCCAGGAACTCGGAAATTTTCGTGAAGGCCAAGGGCTCCTCCGGACCTCCAGCCGCACCGCCGTTGGGAGGATCCGATTGAAGGCATCGCGACTCGCGAGAGGCAATGGCTGCGGAGACGCCGACATGAACTTGGATATGCTTAAAGAGATCTCGTGTTCGAAACATTTCGTATGCAGTCATTGCTGATGGGAACCCACTCACCGTAGCAAAGCATCGTATAGTCGGATCAAGTCCCGAGGTGTAAACCCCAAATAGTGGACGTCCGTTGGACGAAAAAAACTGCGGAGACGATGAAGTCAGACGAGCCGAGGAGGAAAGTTCTTATTATTTTTTTGGATGACTTGAATTTATGAAGAATTCTGCTAACAAAAATCTATTTTGTTTAATAGTACTAAAATTTTAAAAGTGAGGCTGGTTTGGTTCCGTCGTAATGGTCGGTTTCTTATTTTTAGAATTTAAAATCTACTCCGTGGCTTAAAGAACCACCCAAGAACCGACTCGTCAGTTCCGATACCGATTCCATGTCCTTACGGGATACTTCTATATTAAATCCACCGTATTACTTTAATTAATTAAAAAAAACATTGCTCTAATCAATCCAAAAAAAACCTCCGACATGACTCCAATCAATCTAAAAATACCTCAATCATTACTCCAATTAATCTTAAAAAACCTCAAGCGAACTGGTCAAGGCCTCGCAAAGAGGGCAAGTACAAGGGGATGGCGGGTTCGGATATTTGTAAAAAGAGACTTATCAGCAACCATATAACCGTGCGCAAAATTGCTAAATATAAATAAGAAATATTTACAAACTTAAAATAAAAGTAATTTATATAAATAGAAAATAAAGATTATAAAAATTATATATAAAAATATATTGTAATACCTCAAATTAACAAACCTAACATTCATTTCTCTTGAAATGGCCAAAGCCCTAACACAACTCAATATTATCTTGCCCAAAGTCCAAACACAATTCAAATTTCAACATTTGTGGCCAAAGCCCGAATACAACTCGAGGTTCAAATTCGGACAGACAAAAGTAATAATAAGTCATCACCAAACCCATCAAATAGTGACGGTCAGTAAAAATCAAAACCAAAGGAGAAACCCGCTTCTATGTCCGTGACTTCCAGTAGTATTGTCTCAGCTTCCATCAGCAACCCAAGGAGGCAGCAGTGTGTACATCAGATGCAAAGCAATGGAATCTGGACAAATGATGCAACCGCAGCAGATCAAACAACATCAACGGCCTTCAAATCAACCACCATTGTGGCAGTCCCAACAACAGCAATACAGCAGCTACAGCAGTTGCAAAGGCCACAACAGTCACGTGCAACCAACAGCCTCACCCGAGTCGAAATCAGCCGGTGATGCCCTCTTGAAGCCAACCAAGTCCAAATTTCCTGAAGCGGACGCTCTCCTCCAGCTTTATGCTCACTGCTGCTGAGAAAATCATCTAAAGATCCCTACTTCAGTGAACATCTGAAGACTACAATCCAAGGGCCGAATACATTTCTACAGCAACAACAACCCAAGACTGAACAAAGACAGCCCAACCCAAAGAAAACCCACAAAACCAAGAGGCCGAGCAAAAAGGCTGACCAAAATCAAAAGCCCAAGCAAAAGGAGGGAAATCAAGCCCACCTACAAGTCCCGGACGATTGCAGCCTCCCACCTCTGCCTGACACCTACCTGCAGAGAAGAAAGGGAAGAAGTCAGACGGAGAAGACAGAGCAGAAGTCGTCACCTCCTTACACCCGCCATCCCACCCGCACACAAGGGACTCAAAGCAACAGTCTTGTCACTCCATCCCACTTGATCCCCACTTGTATGCCGTCCCACCACCTGAGCCCTGCACCAGCCGAAAGGAGGGACGTCAGACACAAGGTAGAAGGAGATACAAGATGGGAAAGTCGATTGAAATCAGGGATAGCCCTGCCTAGCCGCAATGATCCCTCCTAGGATCATCAATGGCCTCGCCCCTTGAAGCAAGTGCCAGGGGCGATCAGATGAGAAGGGAAGGAAAACGATAAAAGGGGGCTTGTTACCTCTTCCAGGGGGCGGGGGACTGATCTGGGAGCTGGCGGAGAGTACCCACTTGATCCCTTCCCCTTCTTGGATCAACCTTGCCGGAGCCGTTTTCACCGCCGAAGATATCAGCCGTCTTCAACAAATCCTAACCAAGGTAAGTAAGGATCGACCCGGTGGAAGCTCTCCAGCGACCAACCCAGACCAAATATCCAACAAAAACGAGGAAAGGCATGTCTTACCTCCAGACGCGGTGGACTTTGGTTCCTGTGGACACGGCGGCAGCGACATGAACTTCCGACGACAACTCCAACATCACCAACGGACGCGGCCTGTGATGATGGACGTCCTTCTTGCAGCAAGGACGGAAACTAACTCGCTCTCTAGATAAACCAACTAGCTCCCACTCTCCGCCTCTCTGTGTAGAACCGGAGCCTTCTGTTTGCTTTGATTTGCCCCTGTTCCTGTACAGGTATACGCTCCCAAAGACGGCGATCCTCAACCTCCCCATCACAGCTTCCCTCTTTACCTCCGTTCTTCCCGGTCACGCCCACAGCAGCGAACTGCTCCTCCAAAGCAGTGAGTCAGTTCCCTAAAGCAAAACACCCGAAGACAGCCGGTTACCTCACCGTGAAGCCACCGTCCTGGAGAGACAAGACCATCCTCACCTGGCTTCGGAGTCGGTCGGAAGACTTGAGGCCAAAACAGCGGCCGCGGGTGTTCCAGATGCAGCAGCGGTAGACACGGAGCCCAGACCAGCCACGGACCTCCACTTCCCAGACCCTCCGGCGACTCACGACTCGACGGCAGCTAACCCACAACCTGGCGCCTCCACTCGTCGACGCCCCCGGCGTGCGCAACAACCACGGCGGCCCATCTCTCCCCGGGATCTCGAGAACTTGTAGCAGCGGAGGTCCCCAGCTGGTGTCTACACACCCACCTCAGATCTGGGGAACAACGGGGCTCCTCTCTCCCCTGGCGACCCACAACTCGGCCGTCCTCGGCATCCTTCCCTTTGGTGTCGGTGATGCCGCACAGGAGCCTCCCCGGCGGTGCTTCCAGACCCGACTCACGGTAGCAACCCACGGTCGGCAGCGGCAGGGCGACCTCTCCCTTGGCGTCCCCGGAGCTCACGGTGGCAGCCCCCACTTCCACCGGCGTTTCCAGCCCTCACAACAGCGGTCCCCCCCCCCCTCTTCGACGTCCTCAGGCCCCCTTGCACTCACGGCGACCCACGCTCTCCTCGGGCGACAGACCCACGGTGGAACTCCCGGAGACTCCACGGCCAGACCTGTCCTTGACGTCCTCCCCGGCGTCCCTGCTCCCCCCTGGACCCGGCGGCAGCGAAACCTTCCCGGTGCCCTCAACGGCAGCGCAGCGGCGAACCCACCTCTCGGCGCCCCACGAAACCGGCGGCGAGCAGAAACTCCTCCCGGCGTCCTCGATTCAGCGACGGCCGAAAGTCTCCTAGATCCCAAGTCAGATCCGGCACTGTGGAGCGGTAACCCATCCCCTTTCGATTCGCCCGAGGCGTCACCTCATGCGCCCCAGATCTGCGGTCCTCCCAGCTCGAACCGCAGCGGCAAGTCGATTCCCGGATCTGCAGACATGGACGTCGCTCCCGGTGCAAGCCGTTAACTTCTGAGCCTTCTGACCTCGGTGGTAACGAATCCTTTCCCAAAGCTGATTTTTTTTAAAATGTCAATGACCGTATTAGTCTGGGCGTAATATATTTGGGGGGGGGGGGAAAGCAACAGGGATAGAAATTCATTTTTACTTATTTGTTTCTTTCTTTAAGTGAATGCGAACGTCAGATGTTTGACGAATTTTCAACAATTGTTAGATAATTTGGTTAGGATCTTAGTTGAATGCGACAAAATTTTCTTATCTTATTGTGTTCTTTATTTGTCAAAAATTTCAAAATCTTCTTGGAGTTAGCATGATTTTATTTCCTTAAATCAAATTAGTATGTCATGAATTTTACTAGCTGTCCATCTTCCTTTGTTTTGTATGGAAAACACGAGGAAATTTCTCGGCGGATATCATCAACGATTCACACCGAATACGTACTCCGATCAAAACGGTAAGACATGTCTTACAATTTCAATTCAATTGATTTTCATTAAAATTAATCGATATTAATGACATTCGTCTGTTCCTCTACTTTGCATGTAAACACCGAGGAACTACTACCAAGGAATGCATCCTCCGACGACGCGGACGATCGACATCAACGGGCTCACAACGCCCCGTAAGTATCGCTCTTATTTCATTAAGTCCTAATTATTCATTTCGATTTAAATTAGGACTTTCTGACCACTTCTTTATTTTTCTTTGCATGTACACTGAGCATGCAACTTCGGAAGATCAAAATCCAAAATTTCGAAGATTTCACGAAGGCGCGTGTATCAAACCGCGTGGATCTACCCCGGCCTAAAAACCGCGGGCTCGAAGACAAAGCGGCCCCATCCTTCAAACAAAGGTACAAAGGGGAGGTGCGGGCTTCCCCGAATTTCATTTTCAGCCCACTTGTAACGGATTGCGGGCCCAAGTGTATAGGCCCGCAATCACCGCCCTTCCCCGCTCTTTTGATCTAAATAATTGCTTGTGATTGCGCGTATGCTTAGGCTTTAGGTTTTACGTCGCATGCTTGGTTTTAATCAAACAAACCTAAATTCGGGTCCAACGCCCGTTAAAACGTCGATAAGAGTCCGGCCTACTCCCGGATCGGGCCCAATACCCGTCAATCAAAAGTTAAACCTTTTTTGGACAAATCGCCACCCTTTTCGTATGTTTAGAATATAAAGGTTAGTAAATAGGAATCCCCGAACCCAGACTCTGATTTTTCCGACTTAAAATCACACCATTTTTTAATAAGTCGGTGGCGACTCCGAACAAGTTTTCCAAAGTTAAAACTAAACCCCACCCCTTTTTTCGGAGCCATTTAGGATGAGGTGACGGCAAACCGAGCCGCTCCCTGGATCCTCCCGGAATTTCCCAAGCGAGGTCTTAACGCAGACTTTCGCCCGTCGCCTTCAAGGACTGGAGACGGTCGGCGAAACGCCCCGCAGATCCGTTCGGGAACCAAGGGAGGATTCGACCCGGGTCCCCTTTCCGCAGCGTCCGGCGTTCGAGCCGGAACGTCGACCGGACTGGGCCTCGGGGGAGCGGGCCCGGATCCTCGTGTCGCCGGAGCCGCAGCGCGCGTGCTAGGCCGGAGGGCGCGCGTACATCCCGGATGGCGACTCCGCTGGGGAGACTCCGCATGTGGATTCCTACCGAAAACCTTTTACAAACCACATGCGGAGGGGAGTTGTCTGTTTTCGCATGTAATTGATTGGCTCGGTGCCCTTTGTATGATCTCCTACCTGTGTTTGTTTACCGCTTCATTAGGCATACATAGGTAAGTCCCTATACCCGGGACTAGGATCTTTAGGGGGTCACCGAAAGGCACGGCCTCGCTGCTTCCTGCGGCTTGTAGGCTATGGACCGGGACCCGCCTCCCTTAGTCCGATGGAGGTCTTAGAAACCTTCAACCGAGTCTAGAATTGCTTGCCCACTACAGGTACCAGACGCCGCACGTGCATTTGCTTGTTACTAAGTGACTGCTACTCGTGTAGGGACAGGTTAAGGTATGTGTTGTATGCGATAAACCGTGGCACTAACTCTGTTCATTTTACAGCGGTTTGGGTTGGTCACGGGGGGTTCCAAATTCCTTTTCTCCCTTCCCTAACTCTTTTTACCGCTTTAATACATTCATACATATTCATGATCGAGTGAATGCATTTCAATTCACGATTTTTCTTGTAATACCATACATTTTATTTTTACTTGAACACGATTGCGCGAATTGCGTGCTGAATCATACCATACTAGGGTTAGGGATTGGAGTGTTATCATCCTGGATTGACACCCTATTATGCAGAAAGACTTCATGGAGCCCATCGCATTGCGTCAGAAGGACATGCCTAACGCCCATCACCTCCACCAGTGGTTGCCGCTGCTGAGGCCATCCGAGCTCGAGTTCATGCAGTCCAAGCTCAAGGGGCTCTTCCACCTCATTCACCTGGAGTTGGATTGGGCTCTCCTGTAGAACCTGGTGGGGTGCTGGGATCCAGACGCCTTCGTCTTTCGCTTCGGGGACTTGAAGTTGGCACCGCTCTACGAAGAGTACATCAACCTTGCTAAGATGCCCCACCGCACGGGAATACTGCCATTGCCTCGGATCGACAAGCCGAAGGAATACATAGCGAGGCTTCTCCAAATCCCGTCAGCAAGTGTACCCGGACTGTTCCATTCCCAATGAGACATCAACGTCAATGGCATCATCGATCTGCAACTAACGCCGTATAACCCACGCATGGGAGAAGGGTAAGGATCGGACGATACTGTACCCGCAGAATGAGAAGACAATCAACAGGCGAGCCGCCTACATCACCAAAGCCATTTTGGAAGGCGCTCCTTTCCTGCCCAACCTGATTGGAGAAACCAACTTCAGCCTCACCAACATTGTGCGTGAAGCCAGGCGAGGAGTTCACAACCACCGGATGACCTTCTGTCCAGCCCTACTGCAGGTGTGGTTCTACACACATCTTGGGATCACAGGAGAAGCCTTCACAAGAGAGCACACACCGGGACTGCTGGCCCGCATCGTGGGGCGTGCCCGCCTTCCCATATGCACCTTTGTTGGAGTCGACGCTCTATTCCGTTCTCTGGAGCCTGCTGACTTCTATCAGAGAGCCCCCTGCTTCGACACGGATGATGCCATCATTTCCTCGACGGACGAATACTTCATTCCAATCATGGGGTTCGGAGGCACTTTCTACTACGCGCCATTTCAAGTCCGACACCAGCTGGGATTGACTGCGAGGACCAGAACACCTCCACAGCAGCTCTTCCGACCGCTCAGCCTCGACGACAAAGTGATCAAGACAGCACTCCAGAGGGTGATCGCGCACATCTCCTGCACATGGATGACCCTCACGGAGGAAATCTGCGAGCTTCCACCAGAACCCGAGGAGGAGGATCGCGCAGCTCAGTCCCAGCGCTTCTGGAGGAAGCGTCACGCTCAGTGGGATCGCACCTGATCGACGGCGTCGTCACGCAGCTATCGGGCCTGCGAACCCATTCTATCTTTCATTTCAGTTGATTGTGTTTTAACTTTTACGAAGATGTTGAACTTGTTCGTCTCTATCTAATTCGTTTCTTTTGGGGTTAAATTCGTGTGAGAACAATCTGATCCCTACATTAGACGCATCATGCATCACTACATATCATGCATCCATGGCATCACTACTTGATGCTGATCGGATTTTCCTTTGTCCTCAACGAAGGTACTGAGCAATAGCTCCATACCGGAAGCGCCCCAAATATCGTGCCATCCGAGCAGTGATGGCCGAAGCTTCGGCAGGACAAGCACTGACTCCCATAGTCCTGTCTCCGGCAGCGGAAGAAGAGACGGCCCCGGCCGCCGGAGTAACCATTGCCGTCCCGTCGCCCGGCCCCATTGACTTCTCGGCCGCAATGGAAGCTGCCTCACCTTTCCCAATGTTCGCCTTCCCGTCGTTGCCCCAGACTATCCTCACTACTGGGCAACCCTCAGATGGGAGGACCTCACCGATGTACGTCCCACCGCTGGTTGCGTCAACAGCGCCGTCGGTGATGTCGTCAGCTGCTCTACTGGGGGCAGCTCGCCTCAATTCCACCTCAAACATACTGGCCGAAGGCGCCGGCCCTCCTTCACTGGGAGACAAGGTGGAGTTTCTCACAGCCGATCTTTCTTCTTTGAAGACGATGATGGCTGAGCTTCTCCAACGACAGCTAGCAGCCACCCCTGCTCCTGCCACCTCCCAAAACCCCCACCTTCCTCCTGTCATGCCAGGACCCCAAACATCAACATACCCATTCCAGCCTAACCTAAACACTTCACCAAACACTCTACCTCCCTATAATCCGGTCATGCCCGGATCCGCTACCTCCACAAGTGTAGCACCTTTATCTAACCCATACATGAATGCACCATCCCTTTCCCTTCCCATGCCTCAGCCATATCTGCCTCCATACTACCCTCAACCAACATCCCGTGGGCCAACTCCCTACCCCCCAATGTCGTACGGGCCAACTCCCCACACCCACACTCAAACAACCGGGCCAACTCCCTACCCTCAAACAACCTTCACACCTCTCGCATTCAGAATTTCTCAACCGATTGCCACCCCTTCAGTTTCGCATGTGGAACCAGCCTTGCCAAGCCCACGAACCCGTAATGCAGCGATCGTCGACGAGTTATTTGGCGAGCAACAACAGACCAGCGCTTTCGAGACAAAGCTCGAGGCTAAGATTGCCTCAATGCAGCAAGAAGAGGCTCGCCGCATGGCAAAGTTGGAAGAGCGCCTGAACGCCATCTAGGGGTATTGGGCACACAACTGGGAGTACGCCAACTACCAAATCCCTCAGATTCAAGTCCCGCCAAAGTTAAAGATGCCCGAATTTGATAAATTTCCTGGAAACGGCTGCCCAGAATTACATCTCAAGCACTTCTACCACAAGTTGGCAGTACATCCAGCAGACGATAAATTCTGCATCGCCATGTTCCAAGAGAGTTTGGCGGAATCAGCGCTACACTGGTACTACACCAAGGATGTCAGCCAGTACGCGACGTTCAAAGACTTGGCCCTTGATTTCCTCAACTACTATAGCTTTAATGTTGAGATGGCGCCAACAATATCGGATTTGCGGAAATTGAAGAGATACCGCACCGAAGACGTCAAGCAGTTTGCCTACCGTTTCAGGCATATCGCGTCCCAGATAAAACCAACACTTACAGAGAAAGAGCTCATCGACGAATTCCTCCAACTGCTTCCACGTGAGTACATGCCCTACATGATCGGGCAGACATTCTGCACCTTCACCCAGGCAGTCATCAATGCAGACAAGCTTGACGGAGTAAATCGAGAAGGGCTAATCCCTTCCCCTTCAGCGAAACTGACGGTGAAGCCCAGGCCCAAGGAGTTAATTGCAACTGCTGAACAGAATAGGCAGTCAATGAGGGCAACTCCACCCCCGACCTCGTACGCGCCAAGGACGTATATCGCAGCCGCGCTCAGGCCCCCAGCCCCGGCAGCAACTCGTTTTAGACCCCCAGTCAACATGGCAGGACAACAGCAGCCAAGGCCTGCACAAATGGAGCATCCACGACGAAGGTTGGAGGACTTGACCCCAACGCCCGATCCCCTGGACGTCATGTTTGCTCGATTGAGGGACATGGGTTTCATCAAGCCTGTTGAAGCCAAAGCAACCAATCCCTCCTCGTTCGGATACAACCCCAAGGCGGTGTGTCAGTACCACTCTGGAGCAGCAGGGCATGACACCAAAGATTGCATTGCCTTGAAGTTCAAGATCCAGAATCTGTTGGATGAAGGAGCCATCACATTCTCTGCACCTGCAGCTGCCCCAAATGTTAAGAGCAATCCCCTTCCAGAACATGTAAATTATATCGGGGCTAATTTCTTTTCAGTTTTAGCAGAACAAGAAGAAGAGGTGAACATGTATAAATATGACTATGCACAACCAAGGAGTGTCAATGTCGTGAGCGCTGGTCGTGGTCGAGGCCGAGGCCGCAGCCGAGGTAGAGGAAGAGGTCGTGCGCCCCAGT
Organism: Melastoma dodecandrum; assembly: GCA_029817715.1. Classification (NCBI taxonomy): domain Eukaryota; kingdom Viridiplantae; phylum Streptophyta; class Magnoliopsida; order Myrtales; family Melastomataceae; genus Melastoma; species Melastoma dodecandrum. The sequence continues at coordinate 3,917,911 of JARUPY010000290.1, read as the reverse complement.
CTAGCAGAAGAGTGCACCCCACCGGCGTACCTGAGGGGTTTACATTGGTTCCCCCTCGGCGCCCAAGGACGCCGTATGTCTATATTTCGTTGGGATCTACACAACCTGAAGCGTGTCAGGCAGAATCATCGCCTGCAACGGAGCCAAGGATTCCGGTCGTGATGGGACCCACCCGCACGCCACTCAGCTCAGAAGTTGAATTAATCACTCGCTCCGGAAGGGTGGTGCCAGCTCCTGAAGTCTCATCCCCAGCCGAATCTTCGAAGCCCAAGGCGCCTTCAAACGAGCAAATCCGCAAGGTGATTTATACGGTGAAGGGAAGCGACTACGATATAGTCGAGCAGCTCCGCAAACAACCAGCCCAGATCTCGCTATTCGACCTCATCCATTCCTCCGACAAGCACAGGGAGATGTTGGAGAAGTTTCTAGCCGAGGTACATGTGCCAGAGCAGGTTGAAGTCGCGGCATTGGATGCGTACATGAGCAGCATGCTGGCGAACAATGTAATTAACTTCTCAGAAGACGATTTACCGGAGCAGGGAAAGGATCACAACAATGCTCTCTTCATCACGCTCTAATGTCGTGAAACCACCATCTCCAAAGTTCTCATCGATGGCGGGTCGAGGGTTAATATCATCCCGTTGGCGGTAGCTCAAAAGCTCAACATCGACTTGGAGAAGCTTTCTCAATCCAACTTAACTATTCGGGCTTTCGACGGCGCGAAGCGACAGGCCCTTGGCGAAGTCACGTTGCAAATCAAAGTTGGGCCAACCCTATTCTCTACCCAGTTTCAGATTCTGGAGACTGCAGGGTCCTTCAACATGTTGCTGGGGCGTCCGTGGATTCATCAAGCCGGGGCAGTTCCTTCGACGCTACACCAGATGGTTCGATTTTCCTCAGATGGCAAGCTCATCACAGTCCGGGGAGAACATTCAATGGAGCTTTGCCACGAGATTGACATGCCATACGTGGGAGAGCCAACCGAAGAGCCGTCAACAACACAGACCCTGGAGTTGGTCAACATGGTGAGGCGCGACTACAAATCCGATCCCCTGATGACATGGGGCAACATCAGCGCTGCGAAGGAGTTCCTCCGACATGGGTATCAACCGGGCCAAGGACTCGGAATCAGAGGACAAGGAATGATTTATCCGATCACTATCCCGGCTCCGGCAGGGACTACTGGACTCGGATTCACAAGCAAAGTGCGGCACAAACAGAACAATCGCACTAGCAGCAAATCGACCATCCGTTTTGTACGTTCATCGGCGGCGACAATGGAAGGCGAAATCCTGTCGGAAAAGCTGGAGAATGTGAAGATTCGGAGTGACGAAGAAATTCATGGCAAGCGGACGATTGTTGAACATGTCAATATCATCCAAGTGAATTTGGGGCAAGGTCATAGGCGTCGTCCTCGTATGCGGGCTCACTTCATACCTCCCAACATGGCCATTCCTCTGAATCAGATGCCGGCGTACATTCGACGAGCCGGGGCACCACATGTTCAAGCTCCAGTGGTTCCGATGCCGCCAAGGACGCCTCCAAGAACCGAAGTACCGCCTCCAAACAGGCATGCAGATTCCCCTGCTACGAGCGAAGAAGTAAAGGGGGAACAAGACGAGAAGACCAGGACACAAGAGTCCGAAGAAGAAGTTTGTATGATGGAAGCGTCGACCCTGGCCGAGTCAGACATGCCTCTCGCCGGGTGAAACTTTCCATCTTTACTTTTATGCACTTAGATGGATAGAGTCTAGGGTAGGTTACCTTGCTACATTCTGGTCGCGGACTAGCAAGGTTGTCTATATGTAACGCGACCCCTAGGCAGTACCTAAGGCGTCTGTGGGATCGGGCCGCTGATGATCAGGGCGAATCTGAGGAAACGACGAGGGACCCGCTGAGTCCTGATCCCACAACATTTTCTTTTGGTCATAAGCGCATGCCTTATTGTCGCATGAAACAATATTTCGAATGATTCATTTCAATGCATCACTCTGATTTCTGCTCCTTTTCAGGAACGGCGCTTCGGGTACACCCGAGAACACCCCTGAACAAGATGGAGAAGCAGTAGACGACCCTAAATCCATAGAAGGATACTATGGCTTGGAACAAGGTCTTCAACGACATGAAGAACCAAAGGACATCACACTGCAGAGGCCGGTTTCAATCAACATCGGAACTCAAGATGACCCCAAGGAATTGTTCGTCGGCGCAGACTTGTCAAAGGATGAAACTGAAGACATCACCAACTTGCTCAAGGAATTCTCTGACGTCTTCGCTTGGTCGTACACAGACATGCCGGGAGCACAAGATTCCTACAGACCCGTCAGTTCATCCTATAAAGCAGAAGCAACGCCGGTATAAGCCCGAACTAGCCCTTGCCATCAAGGAAGAAGTGGATAAGCTGCTGAGGGTCAACTTTATCGAAGTGTCTACCTATCCACAATGGGTTGCCAACATAGTCCCTGTCATCAAGAAGAACGGGAATGTCCGAGTCTGCGTCGACTACCGCGACCTCAACAAGGCGAGTCCCAAGGATGACTTTCCACTCCCGCACATCGACCTTTTGGTGGACAATACCGCTGGATTCAACAGATTCTCTTTCATGGATGGATTCTCCGGTTACAATCAGATTCGCATGGCCGAAGAAGACAAAGAAAAGACAACCTTCACGACGCCCTGGGGCACGTTCTGTTATCGAGTTATGCCTTTTGGACTCAAGAATGCTGGGGCAACTTATCAACGTGCTATGGTGGTTTTATTTCATGACATGATGCATCGCGAAATTGAAGTCTACGTCGACGATATGATCGCCAAGTCCAAGGAAGATGAAAACCACACTGTCATTCTCCGGAAGCTATTCGAACGGCTTCGTAAGTACAAGCTGCGCCTCAACCCCGCCAAATGCGTGTTTGGAGCAACTTCGGGCAAACTTCTTGGTTTCGTTGTCAGTAACAAAGGCATTGAAATTGATCCTGATAAAATCGAAGCAATTCGTGATCTCCCAGCTCCAAGGTCAGTCAAAGAGATCCGCGGCTTCATGGGTCGTGTTAACTACATCGGACGGTTCATCTCCAACCTAGCTGACACATGCAAACCATTGTTCAAGAAATTAAGGAAAGACGTCAAATTTGAGTGGGACGATTGCAAGATCGCATTTGAGCAGATTAAGACGTATTTGACAGAACCACCAGTTCTTATCCCGCCAAAGCCGGGGCATCCTCTCACGCTCTATCTCACCGTTAGGGAAGAATCATTTGGAGCCATGCTCGCCCAACAAATGCCAGGTGCCAAGGAGCACGCGATTTACTACCTTAGCAAGAAATTTACAGATTGTGAGTCAAGATACACAACTTCTGAGCGTACCTGCTGCGCACTCATTTGGGTTCTCCACCGACTCCGACAGTATACTCTGCACTATGAGATCCTGTTAGTGTCCGAGAATGACCCACTCAAATATCTCTTCGACAAGCCAACATTGATGGGAAGAGTATCAAAGTGGCAATTGCAGCTCGCCGAATTCGACATTCGACTCCACTCCACGAAGTCAGTCAAGGGGAGAACAATCGCTGATCACATCGCTGAATATCCAGGGACGGACGATTCATCTTTGGAAATCGGACTACCAGATGAGAACATCTTGCTCATGGAACAAGAACCAAGGTGGAAGATGTACTTCGACGGTGCGGTTAATTCCTCAGGATCGGGAATAGGAGCTGTGGTAATCTCCCCAGATGGACAATATTACCCAACGGCCGCCAAAGTTACCTTTCCCTGCACGAACAACATAGCTGAATATGAAGCGTGCATCCTCGGCCTACTTTGTGCACTCGACATGCGGGTTAAGCTCCTCGATGTTCATGGAGATTCGGTACTCATCATCTCCCAGACAAATGGAGCATGGCGCACTCGAGACCCAAAGCTCATTCCATATCAGGATTATCTACAAACACTGATTAGACAATTTACTGATATTGAATTTAATTATCTCCCCCGAACTGATAATCGATTTGCTGATGCTCTTGCAGTGCTCGCCTCAATGATTCCGTTGGCTGGAGAAATGGACATCGAGCCCTTGCGCATCAATATTGCTGATGATCCAAGCTGCATGCATATTGAGCAAAGTCAACCTGAGGATTCCCTACCTTGGTTCACGGACATCAAGAATCATTTGCAATCAGGAGGATTTCCCCAAAATAGCACAGGGAAAGAACGCAAGTTCATCCGGAGGATAACAAGAAGTTATTTTCTAGACGGTGATACCTTGTACAAGAAATCCTTCACCAAGCAAGAAGCTGAAGCCCTCATTGTCGAAGTCCACGAAGGGGTTTGCGGACCGCACATGAACGGATACGCTCTCGCCCAGAAGATAATGCGACAAGGGTATTATTGGCTCACAATAGAAGCTGATTTCATCAAATATGTCAAAGCATGTCACAAGTGTCAGATTTACAGCGACAAGGTGCATGTGCCTCCGACAAGACTTTACCCACTATTCGAACCATGGTCGTTCTCAATGTGGGGCATGGATGTAATCGGGCCCATTAATCCCAAAGCATCCAACGGGCACCGATTCTTACTGGTCGCAATCGACTACTTCACCAAGTGGATTGAAGCACAATCCTTCAAAGAAGTCACAGCAAACAATGTTGTGCGTTTCATGAGGGCGAACATCATTGCTAGATATGGAGTTCCAGAGCTATTGGTCACAGACAATGGTTCAAACTTCAACAGCAAACTAATGCAATCCCTATGCACGGAATTTCGAATCAAGCACCTCAACTATTCGCCGTACCGTCCACAAATGAACGGTGCAGTCGAAGCCGCCAACAAAAACATGAAGAAGATTCTTCAGAAGACAGCAGTTACCTATCGCGATTGGCACGAGAAGCTCCCTTTCGCGTTACTCGCCTACAGAACAACGATGCGCACTTCGACTGGGGCAACTCCCTTCGAGCTCGTCTACGGCACTCAAGCAGTCATTCCAGCAGAGGTCAAATTGCCAACTCTCAGGATATCATCCCAAAGCAACATGACAGAAGAAGAGAAGGCCAATCATCAAATCGCCCACCTCGACTTCATTGATGAGAAACGACTTGCCGCAGCTCACCACATGCAGTGCTATCAACAACGCATGTCTAGAGCATTCAACAAAAAGGTCAAGCCAATCAGGTACAAACCAGGTGACCTCGTCCTTAAAAGAATCCTACCGAATGTCAAGGATCCACGAGGGAAATTCGCTCCAAACTACGAAGGGCGGTTCGTCGTTAAGCATGCCTTCTCGGGAGGAGCAATCATGTTAGCAAGAATGGATGGATGAGAACTGCCACAAGCAATTAACGCAGATGCTCTCCAACGATATTACACCTGAATGGTATCCGGGTCTCAAATCGGACTTTTGAGATGATATCTGTCAGCTGAATTCTTTTACACCTCGAAGAGTCACTCAGGATAAAGAACACTGACATCAGGGATAAGGGAGAAATACACGATCATTCTTCTCCTCATTCAAGTTAAGCGAAATTACATGAACACATTTCGTTTACGTCCTTTGTCTCGTGGGCAGGTACAAGAGCTCCTCATACGAATAGTACAGGACTCCTATGACAAAGGCGAGGGTGGTAGGGCGGCAAAGCTTCAAGCCAAAGTCTTGTAGCAAGTTCGTCAGACCTTCGATTCCATCGGACGAAGACGCAATGACGAAACCATGCAAAAAGGAAGTACCAAAATTCTACTTCACTTTTCTTACAAATGAAGTTACACGAGCAAACTTCATTCTTACTCTAACAGAAACAAGTTACAAGAATTTCCTTGTTTCTAGCCATCTGTTTGATAGGTACATGAGCATCCTTACACAACAGACATCAAGCAAGAGTAACTATTTCATCAGACCTTCGATTCCATCGGACGAAGATGCAATGATGAAATCATGCAAAAAGGGAAGTGTCAAAACTCTACTTCACCTTTCATATGAATGAAATTACATGAACAAACTTCATTCTTACTTTAAAAGAAAACAAGTCACATGAGCTCACTTGTTATCTGTCCTTTGCCTAACATAGGTACATGAGCATCCTATGTTATTCACAAAGGCGCGGGCGGTTGGGTGGAAAATTTCGAACCAAAGCTTCGAGATTGCCTTTGTCGTTATCATGAATAACCATGCCAAAAGGGAGTATCATTTACATTACTCTCTAACAAAATTTTTATCATTCCTCAGATGAAGTCAGAACGACCATTGAGATGGGCATGTCCATCTCAACTCCCCAGCGGATATTTTACTTCATCTCCTCAAGCGAAAGTCAAAATACATGAATTAACCTCGTCTCCGTCCATTGTCAACTGCGCAGGCACATGGACATCCGTACAATGTGGTACAAATTCCTAGGCAACGGCGTGGGTGGTCGGGTGGAAGCCGTTCCGAGTTTAATCTAAAAGAACATAGAACACGAAAGTGCACAAGAGCACCATGGAGGTTTGAGTATCTAAACCTAGTCATTTCCTAAACATTCGTGTGCTCATTTTCACGTAATTTGAAATTTTTTGATAATAAGAATGTTTCTGGGCGAGAGTGGAGAAGGCAAACATATTCCTAAACACTTACCCGGAGTGACGAGTGTAAACACTGTAAGGATTCATACACAAACCTTCAGGCGGATGACAGATCCTTTGACAAAAGATGCTCTAAATCGGGATGAGATCGAGCATTCCTTCTCTACCCCAAACACAAAACATCGACCATTGCTAGCCCCTTTCGAGCCAAAGTTGAAGTTTTTGTATACACTCTACCCAACGAGTCTAAGGACCGCCTCATATCGAGGTTAAAAAGGAGATCCGGTAGCTAGAAACCGGAAGCAACGGATCGTAGAGGCTACACTTCCTTAAGATTCAAGCAAAGAGGCATCATCGACAGTTAAGCCTACCAGTTGAGTCGTTCCTAAGAACCGAGCTTCTCAAAAACACAAGTTCGAAAGGAGATTGTTAGAAAATAAAGCGGGGCAAATCCCTTTGATCCAGCAAAGAAAAAAGAATTAGCGCAAAGACCAAAGTCTTTAAAAGAGAGCGCAAGACGAAAATCAAAAGAGCAAAATAAAGCACCAGGGCCGACATTGCTGGTCGTAAGAGCAAAGGTGCTATTCCTCAAACAATTCTAAAACAAAGCCTTCCCCAAAGTGGATTGTACACACCTACCGGTTATTCATCTCCAACAAAACACGTCAACCGGTAAGTTGTCTGAAAGATGGAGAATTTGCTTGAATGGTGGAACCTCTATAATCCAATAGCTTCCGGTGAGGTCCTTAAACTCTTTCCTTCAAACAACTGATTTAAATTTTCAATTTAAAGGCCTTATGCCAAAGCCACGTTATAACCCGAGTAAAGCCTCCTTCGACCGGTACATGAGCATCCAAGTCAAAGGAATTCCGAAATCCAACTGAAATGGCTTTCAGAAATGAGAGTGAAACACGAGAGGAATCAACAAACCTTCTCTGCTCTCGCTTGGAAACATGCCTTTAAAGAGAAAGCAGAACGAAGCATAATGTGCATGTACATTTAGATATTTTTATTTTCGTTGTGACTAATGATTTCCTTGATAAGTTTCTAGGAAGCATGTCGGCCACGAATAATTTGAGGTATTGACGATATCCTTGTGAAAGAATCTTTCCAGACTCTTTCCCAAGGAGGGGCAAACTGTAATACCTCAAATTAACAAACCTAACATTCATTTCTCTTGAAATGGCCAAAGCCCTAACACAACTCAATATTATCTTGCCCAAAGTCCAAACACAATTCAAATTTCAACATTTGTGGCCAAAGCCCGAATACAACTCGAGGTTCAAATTCGGACAGACAAAAGTAATAATAAGTCATCACCAAACCCATCAAATAGTGACGGTCAGTAAAAATCAAAACCAAAGGAGAAACCCGCTTCTATGTCCGTGACTTCCAGTAGTATTGTCTCAGCTTCCATCAGCAACCCAAGGAGGCAGCAGTGTGTACATCAGATGCAAAGCAATGGAATCTGGACAAATGATGCAACCGCAGCAGATCAAACAACATCAACGGCCTTCAAATCAACCACCATTGTGGCAGTCCCAACAACAGCAATACAGCAGCTACAGCAGTTGCAAAGGCCACAACAGTCACGTGCAACCAACAGCCTCACCCGAGTCGAAATCAGCCGGTGATGCCCTCTTGAAGCCAACCAAGTCCAAATTTCCTGAAGCGGACGCTCTCCTCCAGCTTTATGCTCACTGCTGCTGAGAAAATCATCTAAAGATCCCTACTTCAGTGAACATCTGAAGACTACAATCCAAGGGCCGAATACATTTCTACAGCAACAACAACCCAAGACTGAACAAAGACAGCCCAACCCAAAGAAAACCCACAAAACCAAGAGGCCGAGCAAAAAGGCTGACCAAAATCAAAAGCCCAAGCAAAAGGAGGGAAATCAAGCCCACCTACAAGTCCCGGACGATTGCAGCCTCCCACCTCTGCCTGACACCTACCTGCAGAGAAGAAAGGGAAGAAGTCAGACGGAGAAGACAGAGCAGAAGTCGTCACCTCCTTGCACCCGCCATCCCACCCGCACACAAGGGACTCAAAGCAACAGTCTTGTCACTCCATCCCACTTGATCCCCACTTGTATGCCGTCCCACCACCTGAGCCCTGCACCAGCCGAAAGGAGGGACGTCAGACACAAGGTAGAAGGAGATACAAGATGGGAAAGTCGATTGAAATCAGGGATAGCCCTGCCTAGCCGCAATGATCCCTCCTAGGATCATCAATGGCCTCGCCCCTTGAAGCAAGTGCCAGGGGCGATCAGATGAGAAGGGAAGGAAAACGATAAAAGGGGGCTTGTTACCTCTTCCAGGGGGCGGGGGACTGATCTGGGAGCTGGCGGAGAGTACCCACTTGATCCCTTCCCCTTCTTGGATCAACCTTGCCGGAGCCGTTTTCACCGCCGAAGATATCAGCCGTCTTCAACAAATCCTAACCAAGGTAAGTAAGGATCGACCCGGTGGAAGCTCTCCAGCGACCAACCCAGACCAAATATCCAACAAAAACGAGGAAAGGCATGTCTTACCTCCAGACGCGGTGGACTTTGGTTCCTGTGGACACGGCGGCAGCGACATGAACTTCCGACGACAACTCCAACATCACCAACGGACGCGGCCTGTGATGATGGACGTCCTTCTTGCAGCAAGGACGGAAACTAACTCGCTCTCTAGATAAACCAACTAGCTCCCACTCTCCGCCTCTCTGTGTAGAACCGGAGCCTTCTGTTTGCTTTGATTTGCCCCTGTTCCTGTACAGGTATACGCTCCCAAAGACGGCGATCCTCAACCTCCCCATCACAGCTTCCCTCTTTACCTCCGTTCTTCCCGGTCACGCCCACAGCAGCGAACTGCTCCTCCAAAGCAGTGAGTCAGTTCCCTAAAGCAAAACACCCGAAGACAGCCGGTTACCTCACCGTGAAGCCACCGTCCTGGAGAGACAAGACCATCCTCACCTGGCTTCGGAGTCGGTCGAAAGACTTGAGGCCAAAACAGCGGCCGCGGGTGTTCCAGATGCAGCAGCGGTAGCCACGGAGCCCAGACCAGCCACGGACCTCCACTTCCCAGACCCTCCGGCGACTCACGACTCGACGGCAGCTAACCCACAACCTGGCGCCTCCACTCGTCGACGCCCCCGGCGTGCGCAACAACCACGGCGGCCCATCTCTCCCCGGGATCTCGAGAACTTGTAGCAGCGGAGGTCCCCAGCTGGTGTCTACACACCCACCTCAGATCTGGGGAACAACGGGGCTCCTCTCTCCCCTGGCGACCCACAACTCGGCCGTCCTCGGCATCCTTCCCTTTGGTGTCGGTGATGCCGCACAGGAGCCTCCCCGGCGGTGCTTCCAGACCCGACTCACGGTAGCAACCCACGGTCGGCAGCGGCAGGGCGACCTCTCCCTTGGCGTCCCCGGAGCTCACGGTGGCAGCCCCCACTTCCCCGGCGTTTCCAGCCCTCGCAACAGCGATCCCCCTCTTCCACGTCCTCGGACCTCCTGCGCTCACGGCGACCCACGCTCTCCTCGGGCGACAGACCCACGGTGGAACTCCCGGAGACTCCACGGCCAGACCTGTCCTTGACGTCCTCCCCGGCGTCCCTGCTCCCCCCTGGACCCGGCGGCAGCGAAAGCTTCCCGGTGCCCTCAACGGCAGCGCAGCGGCGAACCCACCTCTCGGCGCCCCACGAAACCGGCGGCGAGCAGAAACTCCTTCCGGCGTCCTCGATTCAGCGACGGCCGAAAGTCTCCTAGATCCCAAGTCAGATCCGGCACTGTGGAGCGGCAACCCATCCCCTTTCGATTCGCCCGAGGCGTCACCTCATGCGCCCAGATCTGCGGTCCTTCCAGCTCGAACCGCAGCGGCAAATCGATTCCCGGATCTGCAGACATGGACGTCGCTCCCGGTGCAAGCAATTAACTTCTAAGCCTTCCGACCTCGGTGGTAACGAATCCTTCCCCAAAACTGATTTTTTTTAAAATGTCAATGATCGTATTAGTCTGGGCGTAATATATTTGGGGGGGGGGGGGGGCAACAGGGATAGAAATTCATTTTTATTTGTTTCTTTCTTTAAATGAATGCGAACGTTATATGTCTGACGAATTTTCAACAATTGTTAGATAATTTGGTTAGGATTTTAGTTGAATGCGACAAAATTTCTTTATCTTGTTGTGTTCTTTATTTGTCAAAAATTTTAAAATCTTCTTGGAGTTAGCATGATTTTATTTCCTTAAATCAAATTAGTATGTTATGAATTTTACTAACTATCCATTTTCCTTTGTTTTGTATGGAAAACACGAGGAAATTTCTCGGCGGATATCATCAACGATTCACACCAAATACGTACTCCGATCAAAACGGTAAGACAAGCCTTACCCTTCTTAATTCGATTGAATTTCATTTGGATTTAATCGAATTATTGACATTCGTCTGTCCCTCTACTTTGCATGTAAATACCGAGGAACTACTACCAAGGAATGCATGCTCCGACGACGCGGACGATCGACATCAACGGGCTCACAACGCCCCGTAAGTATCGCTCTTATTTCATTAAGTCCTAATTATTCATTTCGATTTAAATTAGGACTTTCTGACCACTTCTTTATTTTTCTTTGCATGTACACTGAGCATGCAACTTCGGAAGATCAAAATCCAAAATTTCGAAGATTTCACGAAGACGCGTGTATCAAACCGCGTGGTTCTACCCCGACCTAAAAACCGCGGGCTTGAAGACAAAGCGGCCCCAACCTTCAAACAAAGGTACAACGGGGAGGTGCGGGCTTCCCCGAATTTCATTTTCAGCCCACTTGTAACGGATTGCGGGCCCAAGTGTATAGGCCCGCAATCACCGCCCTTCCCCGCTCTTTTGATCTAAATAATTGCTTGTGATTGCGCGTATGCTTAGGCTTTAGGTTTTACGTCGCATGCTTGGTTTTAATCAAACAAATCTAAATTCGGGTCCAACGCCCGTTAAAACGTCGATAAGAGTCCGGCCTACTCCCGGATCGGGCCTAATGCCCGTCAATCAAAAGTTAAACCCTTTTTGGACAAATCCCACCCTTTTCGCATGTTTAGAATATAAAGGATAGTAAATAGGAATCCCCGGACCCAGACTCTGATTTTTTCCGACTTAAAATCACACTATTTTTTAATAAGTCGGTGGCGACTCCGAATAAGTTTTCCAAAGTTAAAACTAAACAACACCCCTTTTTTCGGAGCCATTTAGGATGAGGTGACGGCAAACCGAGCCGCTTCCTGGATCATCCCGGAATTTCCCAAGCGAGGTCTTAACGCAGCCTTTCGCCCGTCGCCTTCAAGGACTGGAGACGGTCGGCGAAACGCCCCGCAGATCCGTTCGGGAACCAAGGGAGGATTCGACCCGGGTCCCCTTTCCGCAGCGTCCGGCGTTCGAGCCGGAACGTCGACCGGACTGGGCCTCGGGGGAGCGGGCCCGAATCCTCGGGTTGCCCGAACCGCAGCGCGCGCGCTAGGTCGGAGGGCGCGCGTACATATATTATATAAATTTATGTCAGATTCAATGTTCTCCAAGTTGGTTCCGAGGTAAGAACCTAGAACCGTACTTAGTGCCGGTTTTAAAAAATTTATAACATAGAACCTATCCGGTCTATTCAAGAACCTATACTGACACCGACCCTATAGTACCGGTTTTGACCGGTTCCCGGTTTTACTCAGAACCTATGCTCATCCCTAGTTACAATATCGTTTAAAGCGGTTAAGTAACAAACTAAAACCGACTAATCAAATATTTGTTAAGAAACCGACTATCATTGTTCATGAACTATTCACTTTCACCGCACAAAATCATAAACATGTTGACAATGTACATCGTGACACGTCATGATTTTGATAGTGACAAATTTATTGGATTCAAGAAAATAATTATGACAAAAATGAACAGATTAAGCAAAGAACTCACTTCCATTGATATTAAACTTGAGTTATAATACAAACGTAAAGACATAAAAACGAAGAAGGAGAAGAGAGCAAATAAAGACAATCAAATGCTTTGATTTAAGTACAAGTGATTGCTAATGTCTTATTATAAAAAACACGAACTATTTATATAATAGCTTAACCTTAGCTATTAATAATTACCATTAGTCGCTTGATTACTGTTGCAACCATTTTCACGTGTTTGAATTCTAGAGGGAACTGTCACAACCAATACAAATGAATATGTGCACAATAATCTAGACTCCGGAGTCTCTAACTGATCGTTATTCTTCGACTGACTTCTGTAGATAGTCGACTTCCTTCAGTAGACCCAATCGCTTCTGCAGGCCCGATCATCTTGCTTCTGCAGGCTCAATCGACTGGCTTCTGTGTACACCATATGGCTTCTATGGACACATTTGTTTTTCTACGGACACCGTCGACTGGCTTTTATTTTACTCGTCGATTATGCTCTATTCAAATAAACACCACAATTGACTGCCCTAAATTATCTCATAGAAACAAACACCCATTTCAAACGTTTTCTTTTTACTGTTTTTGCTTTTGCATATAGTAATAATGATAACAACATAATACGATGGACCATGCATAAACAACGATAGTTTACCTAGTTTTTTTTGGTCAAAATATATATTTGTAGCCCTATATATGGTCGAACTTTCTTTTCTGTCAATATTTTTATTTGCTATATGAAAATGTCCCCGACTTTGTGTTGAACCTTTTTTCCATCCAATTCGTGATGGTGTTACGCCCGAGCATGACATGGTATTAACGGTGTCCCACGTGGATGTTGACGTGACAATCATACATGGAAAAAAAATCAACACGTCGGGAAAATGTGCCACGTCCCATTGTCTTGGAAACAATCGAAACCATCCTCCCACTTCGTCGTCGTCGTCGTCATCGACAAATTGGGGTTTTGGGGTCGAACCCCAAGTCAAGACCAAGAAGCTCCTTTCGACACAAATGCTCTTCCTCCTCCTTCCACATGTTGTCCCCCAACCAGCCAAAGCCCTCCCCCAATACCTCCTCCGCACTGGTATTACTCGTCCAATACTTATTGTCTGACCAGAACGTGTCCATAAACACCGATCCCCCCGTGGTAGTAACATCCTCTCTCCCACCACAACCTCCACTCTGCTCCCTGTAGTCGAACCATAGGACAGACCTCGGCGACATGGACACTCCTTTGAGGTGGCTCCTCGACTACTCCCCAGTGTCATAGCAACTCCCTTTCGCCGTCTCGCTCTCCCCTGCTTCCTCTACTGGCTTCTCGAAATTTGTGAACGCCTCCGGGCCGCGAAGCTGGATGGCCGCATTTTCGTAGACGGCAGCTGCCTCCTCTGCAGTGTCGTAGGTGCCGAGCCACGCTCGGACGGGCCGCAAACGGTCCCTGATTTCAGTTGCCCACTTACCCCAAGGTCGCTGCCTCACTCCCCTAAACTTCCTCCTAGTCGCAGTCAGAGCAGGGCTGGTCGTTAAAACTCCCCTCCTCCGAAGGAGGGAGGAGGTCCTTCCAGTCCCGGCTTACGAGGGACCGAACACAATCTCGTGAACGTATCTCTTGATCCTCCTCATCGTCGGAGGAGTCCGTGGCGTTGGGGTCGGTGTAGGAAACCCGGACCGTTTTGGGACGTAACCGCTGGTCCGAGTCGGGTCGGTTAAGATGTGTCCGGAAGCGGTGCTCGGTGATCTTAGCGCGACGAACCATGGCCTCAACAAAGCCACCTACGTTGCTGCTGTTTCGATTAAGGTTATGTTTTGGGGAAATCAATTTGAGAAAGAAACAATAATGGGTCCTGACCTTCATTCAATGTTTTAAGTTCTCCATATAAAATTGCCACATCGGAGACCCAGTCATCCCAATCGTTGGTGTCGTGGGACCTGGCACATTCGTTCGACATGGTGATTTTTTTTACACTTAGGATTGTCACGTCAACATTAACGTAGGACGCCGTCAATACTACGTCATGCTCGGGCGTAACACCATCACGAATTGGATGGAAAAAAGGTTCAACACAAAGTCGGGGACATTTTCATATAGCAAATAAAAATATTGACAGAAAAGAAAGTTCAACCATACTAAGGCTACGTACGTATATTTTGCCTTTTTTTTATGATTTAGTTAGAAAGTTAGTTGTTTTCGACCTTAAACTAAATTGAGATATCAAAGAGATGTCCATTGACCTGCTTAATCTATATGGCGGAACCTTGTTCCACACGACTTGTCAAACTAAGCACAAAATGATTAACGATGATGATTTCAGTTTAGATACAAGCCTCGCAATTTGACTATCTTAACTCATGGAAAACAGAAATAGAGAAAAACAATTTTATTCCCGGGACCAATACATTTGTGGAAGTGGGTTTCCATGCTCGTGCTCGTCCTCATCCTCCTGTTGTTTTGCAGGGCCGAGATGAGGTGTGACTACGGCGATGACGAGGCATCCCCATGAGTGCGGATGAGGGACCGCTGACCTAACCATGTCGTGTTCCGTATGTGTCAACTTGCTCATCAACAAGGGAACACCTGCTCACGGCTACGACTACACCACGTCCTTCAATGAGATGAGCACCAAGTCACGTGCTCGGACAGCGAAAACTGCCTGAACGACAACGTTGCCAATGTCCTCGACGAGTTCAAGTGGAGATTCGAGGCTAGGATCGAGCTCCCCCAGTGTCGGATAAGATGCCAATATTATCCAATAACGAAATGAATCGTCGATCGTGCATATATATATCAGCATGATCCTTTTACTTTGTTCTATGGGTATTATGTGGATCACATAATTAAGAAGGATGTGCCCACCGTTGTGCTGTAAGTTACAGAGAAAGACGCGTCATTTGAGTCGTCGCCATGAAAAACATATTCTTTAACTTAAGACATGTGATGAAGAGTTTTACTCCACCTCCCTAATGATTACGTGGAGGTTTATTCGGGCCTTTTAGTGATAATTGTATCCCTTAGCTTCAAATGTCACATGACGTTTCCTTGATAATGATCCAGAAGGGTTACAACTCCTTGTTTCCAACGGTCATGTAATAATCTCTGAAGAGCTAACAACTATTAATATACAATTGATTATCATCTAAATTGATTAGAACAATCTACACATAACTCCAAAAGGTTTCGAGAACCATTTATCCTTGAGATTTCTCGTAGGAACACTCAGTTTTGTAAGGCCGACATTTTTATTCTTTCTTCATTACTCTTAGAAGGATGTTTACAGATCTTTCTCTTATACAACTTAATAGTAGGAACAAATAATTCCTTAAAGAGAGTTATGTAGACGAAGAAGATTGATATCTAATTTGCTTATGTTCTTGAAGTCTCGTTTGTCGTCGTGTTTGAAGCTTTCCCATTATCCCTAAAGTTTTACCCCACATCAGCTACTCTAAGTTTGTGCCAGGCAATTAGTTAAACGTAACTCTTAAAATATGACGTGTAATTAAGACATGGGTATATGTGTCCGAAGATTTCGCGTGGTGTTTATGAATGTGTCGGCGTAGCAAAATTCTAGGCCTAAACAAAAAGGGCCCAAAATTCCAAATTCCATGTAACGGTTAAGTCTCTTGATCGGTGAGTACGTTCAGGAAGTGGAAGATGAAATGGAAGACGTCATGAACGAGACAGTTACCTTTGAGCGAGGAAGGAGCACGGGAGAGAAACCAAGAAGCAACTGCGAGAGATGATTAGAATCGAGGCGAGCAAACGGGGAGAGTCAAGTCGAAATCGAGGCGAGCAATCAAGGAGAGTCAATTCGAAATCAAGGCGAGAAATCGGAGAGAGTCAAGTCGAGAGACATGGTAGGTGAACAGACTAAGTGCAGAATATTGGAGCGAAAATGGAGAGTCGAGAGAAATGAGGATCGAGTCGAGATGGATCAAACGAGTTGAAATGTACAAAGTACATGTATATTTGTATTAATATGTACTAGGAATAACAATACTTGCTTTTGTATATTTGATGCGGGGTTGGCATGGAATAGATGATATCAATATCGAAACGATGGGAACGCCACTGTGGGTGCGGAATGGAGTGACGTGGGAATGGTCAAAAGGGTAGATAATGAAATGGGATAGCTGAATGGATGGGTATGAAGGATACGTTGAGATCAACCTCTACGGATACAGATACACCATCATGAAAGAAGACTCGGATAGAACTCGCCGTCACACGGATACAGACACACCACCGTGAACAAGAACGAGGGCGAGGAACAATACGGATGATATAGGCACACCATCACCGGTTGATACACTCTACTCAATCTGCACTTGAAATCCACCAAATGAAGAACGAGGTTTGAAAGAGAATACACTCATTTGGATAGAAAGACAAAAGTCTACTCTGGGTTGAAAAGTCTGAAAAATCTGATCGTAACACTTACGCTAGGGCTTATATAGGCTACCCATGGAAAGACAATAAAAGAAACTAAATAAAAGATAAGAAAAGTAAAATAAAAGATTACATCAGAAGATAAGGAAGAGAAATATATTATTTCCTCCCGACAAGATCTGCATAGCTGGTGGAGCATGGTAGTGGAGCAGGCGCGACTCTTGGGGTGCAAGTTGTTAGATTTGAGCCGTCGGATCGTAACCGTCCTTTGGGCTGCTCGTCGCCTGGTTGCCTTTCGTCGCCTGAGAGACGCGTCGCTCGGTGCTCCTCGTCGCCTCGCTTTCTCGATAATCAGCAAGTTGAGACCTCCAGTAGGCGTCGTTGGTTAAGGTGTAGGCGAAGTGACGACCGTCCTTGTATCGTCATCGCCTTGTTGAAAAGAGTTTGTCCTTAAACTCGCATGGTCATCGTCTTCGTACGGAATGAGGTCCTTCACATTGAAAGTGGCGGAGCCTCCATACTCTCAAGGGAGATCCACCTTGTAGGCATTGTCGTTGATGCGCTCGATGATCTTGAAAGGTCCTTCTCCTCGAGGCATCAGCTTGTTCTTCCTCTTTGCGAGGAATCTTTCCTTTCTCAGATGAATCCACACTAAGTCTCCTGGCTGAAAAACCTTCGCTCTCCTCTCACGATTTGCTCTGTCCTACTATCGAAGATTAGCTTTCTCGATCTGAGCATGAATCTTCTTATGGAGCAATCTCATCTCCTTAGCACGCTCTTCGGCATCTTGACAGACTGTCTTCACACTTGGTAAATGCATTAGATCGACAAGAATTATAGGATTGAGGCCATAGACTACCTCAAAGGGTGAAAACTTGGTTGTTGAACCCGGGGCTCTGTTGTAGGCGAACTCAGCATGAGCAAGCTTCACATCCCAATTCTTCCGGTTCTTCGGGACCAAGGTTCGAAGAATTGCAGCCATAGTTTGATTAACAACCTCTGTCTGTCCATTGGTCTGCGGATGATGTGCCATGCCGAAGACGATCTCAGCTTGTGCCACAACGTCTTCTAGAAGTAGCTTAGAAACTTCACGTCACGATCCGATATGATTGACTTGGGCACTCCATGCAACCTTAGCACTTCTCGAAAATATAAATATGCTATGTTAGTTGCATCGTTTGTCTTATGGCATGGAATGAAGTGTAACATCTTCGAGAATCTATCGACCACAACCATGATCGAATCTTTCCTTCGCTGCGTCCTGAGTAATTCCAACACAAAATCCATACTCACATGTTCCCATGGTCGCTTAGGAACTGGAAGTGGAGTATACAATCCTTGGAGTTGGACTCGGCTATTCGCCTGGTGGTAGATAGCACATCTCGAGATAAGACTCACTTGCTTCTCCATTAAGGCCAATAGAAATTTTCTTGCAGCATCGACAGTGTCTTGTTGACTCCAAAGTGTCTGACGATTCCTCCTCCATGGACTTCTCGGATGAGTAGCTCTAGCGTCGAACACCTGGGAATGCACAACTTAGAGTCGCGAAAGAGAAATCCATTCACCTGGTGGAATCGATCAATCGTCTGAGTACTGTATTGGGTGAAGACTCCTCCAAAATCTCCGTCGCCCTTATATAGATCATTCAGGTACTCAAACAATGAGCTTGGTCTCCATTACGGACAATAAAACCATCTTCCTTGAAAAGGCGTCAGCAACTACATTCTTCGCTCCTGGTTTATGCTTGAGCACGAAAGTGAAAGATTAAAGGAACTCTACTCATTTGGAATGTCGCCGGCTGAGTTTGTGCTGACCATTGATGTACTTGATAGCTTCATAATCGGTGTGTAGCACGAACTCTCTAGGCAGCAGGTAGTGGCTCCACGTCTTCAAAACTCGGACGATAGCTAGGAACTCCTTGTCGTACGTCGAGTAGTTGAGTTTCGCACCACTGAGCTTTTCCTGAAGTAAGCGATGGGTCTCCCTTCCTACATCATCACTCCTCCTAACCCAACTCTGGATGCGTCGCATTCGACTTCGAACATCCTTACAAAGTTAGGTAAGGCGAGAATGGGTGCTTCGCTTAGACATTCTTTCAGTCGCTCGAAACTAGCTTGTGCGGCTGAAGTCCACTCAAACTTCTCTCCTTTTAGACATTTAGTGAGAGGTGTTGTGATCGAGCTGAAATCTCGAATGAATCTCCTGTAAAACGACGCTAAGCCATGGAAGCTACGAACGTCGTGGAAACTCCTTGGCACTGGCTACTCCTTGATTGCTTCGGTCTTGCTTTCATCAACCTTGATTCCTTCGCCTGACACTACAAAACCAAGGAATACTACACTGGGTTGGAAGAACTCACACTTCTTGAGATTTCCGTACAGCTTCTCGTCACGAAGTGTGTGAAACACTGTGCGAAGGTGCTCAACATGCTCTTCGAGACTGCAGCTGTAGATGAGAATGTCGTCGAAGTAGACAACCACGAACTTCCCCATGAATGATCGCAAAACATGAGTCATTAGTCACATGAACGTGCTAGGCGCGTTCGACAACCAAAGGGCATCACTAACCATTTGTAAAGCCCATACTTGGTTTTGAAGGCCATCTTCCAAGGATATGGTGGTAGCCACTTCGCAAGTCTATTTTTAAAAACATCTGCGCTTCATGCAACTCATCTAACATGTCATCTAGTTGATGAATAGGAAAACAATACTTCACCGTTATCTTGTTGATCACATGACTGCCCATGCACATTCTCTATGTGCCATTCTTCTTCGGTACCAATATAGCTGGAACTGAACAAGGGTTGAAGCTCTTTCGTACCAAGCCATTCTCCAGTAACTCATCGACCTGCCTTTGAAGTTCTTTCGCTTTCTCGAGTTGAATCGATAAGCTGGTCGATTGGGTGAGGAGGCTCCTGGAACCAAATCTATCTGGTGTTGGATACTTCGCAACGGTGATAGTTCAACCGGTAACTCCTCCGGGAACACATCCTTAAACTCCTTAATTAAAGCTTTCGCACGTGGATATTCCAACGATTGATCCTGGGTTGCTTCGACCAGAACAAAAAAGTAAATATCTTCGCTTTCGTGCATCACCCGAATCAACTCCATTCGCTTAATCACTTGAGCGGGCGACTGGTTGATAGGTGCTTCGCCTGGCTGGGCGGTTAATGGCATCAAAGTGATCTTCTTTTCGTCGACGCTAATGGAATAGGTATTACGATACCTGTTATGCTGTGCACGTTGATTGAATTGCCATGGTCTTCCTAGGAGCAAATGGCACACATCCATCGGAATCACATCGCATATACTTCATCCCCGTAACTTTTCCCAATCAAGAAAGAGACTCACGCTTGTTGCGTCGCACGGACATCACTGTCTTTGCTGAGCCATTGTAGGCAATAAGGATGACGATGTGGTGCTACGGGTAACTTGAGCTTTTCTATCACAGTTCTAGAGACTGTGTTGGTGCAACTTCCGCTGTCTACAATCGCCAAACAAACTTTATCCTTAGCGGTACAACTGGTATGAAAGATGCACTCACGTTGGTTTTCCTTGCGAACTGGTGTTACGTTCAAGGCCTTACGGACGACTAGCAACTCTCCTTCGTTCGTGTAATCCTTTGTTTCCTCTTGATCCCAAATAGGATCGACGTTCTCATCAAACTCCTTTTCTCCATCAGACAACTCCTTGATGACTATATTTCTCCTTAAGGAACACTCCGACGCCATGTGTCCTGTCCCTTGGCATTTGAAACAACGACGAACAGGATCTCGCTCGCTCGTCTTAGCTTCAGGCCTAATAGTCGATGGTGGAGTTTTCCTTGACATCGTCAGTGGTGGTTTTGCATGGGAGCTACTCCCCTTTAGGCGGAGCCTTCACAAATGGGCGGGTACTTGGCTTCCTAGCTTGCTGCTGCTCAACATTGTGGGCAAGCGCTCGAACATCGTCAAACGACCAATATTGCTGGAGCTCTACGGCATCCGCAATCTGTGGCTTAAGACCTCGAAGATACCTAGCAATAGTTTGCTCGGAGGCTTTTTGGACATCACAATAGAGCAAGTCTTTCAAACTCCCTCATGTACTCCGACACCGTTGAGACTTATTGAAGCAACTGCAACTTGAGATATAGATCTCGCCGATAGTGCTCAGGCAAAAATCTCTTAGTCATAACCCTTTTCATTTTTTACCACGTCTGGATCTTATCACGTCCTTCTCTGCGGCGTTGATGATTGGTGTTATCCCACCATAGGCTGGCGTACATTTTCCACCGTAACACTGTCATCTTAATTTTTCGATCCTCGGGCATCTCCTTATAATCAAAGATACGTTCGACCGTATGCATCTAATAGATGAATTCTTCAGGGTCAAGGTTCCCTCAAATATTGAAATCTGGACACTGATTGGTTAGGCTATCCTTTCGGTCGCAGGTATTCTGGTGACGATCCTCGTTGAGAAACATCATGCCATGGATTCTCTTCTTCGTCAAAGTCTAATCGAATGAGGGAAGGCGATCCTTTATGGGTTTCCAACGATTGAAGTAGTTGCTGAAGATCAACGATTTACTGCTCAAGCCCAGTAACATGTGTTTCGTTTAGAATCATAACTCGTCTGAATCTTCTAGCAATTGACAACCGTGGATTGTACAACAATCTTTTGCGCACGGTAACAAACTTGCGCTCTAATACCAAGATGATACGGGGTGGCAAGGAATAGATGATTCCAATACCGAAACGATGAGGGATGTCATTGTGAGTGCAGAATGGAGTGGTGTGGGAATGATCGGAAAGGTAGATAATGAAACGGGATGGCTGAATGGCTGCGTATGTAGGGATAGGTTGATATCAACCTCCACGGATACAGATACACCACCGTGAAAAAATACTCGGATAGAACTCGCATGTCACACGGATACAAATACACCACCGTGAACAAGAACAAGGGCGATGGACGACACGGATGATACAGACATACCACCACCGATTGATACACTCAACTCAAGCTGCACTTGGAATTCACCAAATGAAGAACGAGGTTTGAAAGAGAATCCACTTTTTCGGATAGAAAGACAAAAGTCTAATATGGATTGAAAATCCTGAAAAATCTGATTGTAACTCTTAGAATGCTAGGGCTTATATAGGTGATAACTCTATGAAAGTAGAGTTATTTATGGCAATTTCATACTTAGATTTTGTTAGATTTGTGAAATATTGCGTTCATTGCATAATATTCCTGGTTATTTCACATTATTCCCGAGAAACGAATTACTGCCGAGTTTTTTGGTCTATTTAAGGATAAATATGAAGAAAAGGGGATCTCGGCATAACTATGAAGATTCTGTGCAGAGGAAAGATCTTTAGATGCTCTTGCAAGACCTAAAGCCACGATGGGGAGAAATTAGAAGATTTTCTTTCCTTATTTTCTGAGATTCTCTAGGTTTATTTGGGGATTATAAAAACATTTTATTTTTATCTAGAGAGATGAACGGAGGAGGCTGTTGGTAACAAGGAGCCGTCGACAAAGACTTTGGGAGTTTTTCTTTTAGTTTCCTTTATGTCGTTTTCATTGTTTACGATGGATCTGATGTTTTCGTTTACTTCGGTTATGAACTAATTTTCTTTGCCTAGGGTTAAGATGGATCTTGACAATTAGTCAATAGTCTATCTCTTTTGACACACTTGAATGATTTTGGTTAGATTATTCATGTTCGTTCTTAATGCTTTCTTATTGCCTGATCACCAACAGGATTGAATAATGAATTTAGGTGAACTCGGAAGGGGAATCTTAGATTAAGCACGGGGATAGGAATAACCTAGGGTAAACTTGGTCGGAAGACGGGTTTATTAACGAGCGGGATAGGAATATACACAATCGTCCTAGATAATCGAATTGGAATTGATTCTTAAGGGGCACTCGATAGTTAATCTACCTAGGAATAGAGTGATTACTATTTACAGAGATGTATGTTCTTATGACCTCGGGATGGGCGTAGAAAGATAACCGAATTCCAGATTATCAACCAGATCATCTTAAGCGTGTTGATTGAGATATGACTTGCGATTAATTGTCCGGTGAAATTGTCGCCTTAGGTGCTTTTCTCATTTGAATTTTAATTCAATTTACTTACTCGTTTTCTTTAGCTTTACATTTAGTTTGATTAATTCTCAACTCGCTTAATTGGATAATAGAGATTGACGGTATTTTAATAATTGAGAGAAGTTTATATCAGTCCCCGTGGGAACGATATCTTACTTACACTTTATTACTTATACGATCGCATGCACTTGCGTGGTGAATACGTTTTCGACATGACAATAGGCTGCCCATGGAAAGACATTAAAGGAAACGAAATAAAATATAAGGAAAACAAAATAAAAGATTGCATCAGAAGATAAGGAAGGAAAATATTATTTCCTTCCGACAAGATCTGCATAGCTGGCGGAGCAGGGTAGTGGAGCAGGTGCGACTCTTGGGGTGCAAGTTGTCAGATTCGAGCCGTCGGATCGTAACCGTCCTTTGGGCTGCTCGTCGCCTGGTTGCCTTTCGTCGTCTGAGAAACGCATCGCTCAGTGCTCCTCGTCTCCTCGCTTTCTCAATGACCAGCAAGTTGAGACCTCCAGTAGACATCGTTGGTTGAGGTGTGGGCGAAGTGACGACCATCCTTGTATCAATATTTGTACTAATTTATACAATAACTAAGTACTAAAAAGGGTTTTGTACATTAAGGATAATGCCCCGGGACCAGACGTTAGCCACTTCCTTCCTTTTCTTACGCGGCTAGAAACCGAAATCGAACTCCTGTATAAATATAAATATCGCGCCAAGTTGGTCGCACACCAAGGAAAATGGCAACTTACCTTTTAGTTAACACATTTAACCCGTGTTGGCACAGTTAAAAATACCTAAAGTTCACATGCCCTTTTATCCGCCTGCATTACTTTGATGGATCAACAAAGAGGGGAGTTCGTCCCACGAGATGGAGGAAGGAGGACTCCCCTGACCATCGTGAATCACGTGTCGCCCAAACGGGGGCCCAATCTTGCTACATCTAATACGAGCTCAATTTAAATGCATCATCGAACGTTTTTACACTCTGAAGCCCTACTCTCAGGAATCGTCGCCCCCCGCGGCCACAGATAGCTCAGTCCAACTCCATTCCATGGCTCTTCGGACTGTTCTTGTCCCAAACCCGGTCGCTCCCTTCCACCGTCTCCTTTGGAGGAGAGGCACGGACAAGTTCCGCGCATTCGCAACCCTACGGCAGGCTTCCCTGGGCGTCGGGGTCGAAGATCGCAAGCAGCCGGACGTTATTGATCGGCGATCTGCGAATTGGCCGCCCAACATCTGGGACTACGAGTTTTTGGGATCTCTTGGCACTGAATATGGCGTGAGAATCACTGCTTCTACGTGAAATATGCGTAGATATAGCCAATGGTTTGTTTGTAGTGCTAATGTGGCTTGTTTATGCTTAGGAGGAGAGGTTCGTTGAGCAGATAAATGACTTGAAGGGAGAAGTGAAAGGTATGATCGGTGATGGGCGTATGCGAGCTTTGGACAAGCTGGTATTGATCGATGCAGTTCAGAGGCTCGGGTTGGGGTCCCACTTCGAGACAGAAATTATGGACGCAATTGGCCTCATTCGAGAGCTGCACCCAAACAGTGGGGGTCCTGAATTCGATGATCTCTACTCCGATGCCCTCCTGTTCAGGCTCTCACGCCAGCACGGGTTTCAGATTCGACAAGGTAAATTAATTCCATCTCAAGCCGCGAAGAACGTTGTATATGTAATTGTTTCAACGTTCTCGACCTTGGTTTCTCTTTTTTCTCATGGATTCAGGAGTGTTCGAAAGATTCTTGAAGAATGAAGAGTTCAGGGGATTACCCGAAGAGGTTGTTGTTAAAGGGGTGCTTAGCCTTTACGAAGCTTCTTTCTATGGGATTAAAGGAGAATTCATCGTGGATGAAGCCAGGATTGTTGCTTTCAACTTCCTGAAGAGCCTCGATTTTGAGAACTTGGAATCTTTTCCAGGCAACCTGGCGAAGAAAGTTCAGCGTGCACTGGATATGCCGATAAGACTGAGATCGAACCGGTCAGAGGCCAGATGGTTCATGGACATTTACGAGCACGATACCAGTATGAAACCAAATTTGCTGAGGATGGCCAAGCTCGACTACAACCTAGTTCAATCGTATCACAGGACTGAGGTTGCTCAATTATCCTCGTAAGTGCACGATGATGATGATATTGGATCTATTTGCATTACTTTTATCACTACAACTGAAGTTATTGAGATTACTTGATGATTTTCAGGTGGTGGCTGGATTTGGGCGTCGAAAGGTTCGAGGTCTTAAGGGACAGGCTGATGGAAAATTACTTATGGAACAATATCATATCGTTCGAACCACGGTGGGCCGATTTCAGGGTCATGACGACTAAGATAGGTAGTCTCATAACAATAATCGACGATGTTTACGACATTTTCGGCACCATGGAAGAACTGGAGCTCCTAACAGATTTTATCGACAGGTTCGGCCCATTATTTCCTGTCATTTCTATGGATTATTGTGGCTATGTGACGAGATGTATGAAATGGTGAGCTGCAGATGGGACATCCGCGACATCGACAAGCTTCCTCCTGTAATAAGGGCTGCCTACTTGGCCTTGTACAATTCCACAAACGAAAGCGCATATCAAGTCATGAGGGATCAAGGGGTCAACATCCTCCCACACTTGCAAATGATGGTAACGGCAGGCTCGGGCGCTTGACCATAGGTTCTTGTTCAGCATCATCGAAAGAAACTGATGACTAGATTATACACCCGGATTCCGGGTTGTGTTGTTTTATCTGTTGTAGTGGTCGCAGCATTGCAAGGGGTACCTGCGAGAAGCAAAGTGGTACAATAGTGGATACATCCCGAATTTCCAGGAGTACATCAGCAATGGCACAATCACGATAGGGAGTTTCATCATGCTGTTCAGTTACTTCGTTGGAATGGCAAATTACCTCAACAAGGAGGCGCTCGATTTTGCATCTAACATCCCTTCAATTGTATATAACTCCTCATTGATCCTACGACTGAACAACGACTTAGCAACATCCCCGGTAATCCCCTATCTTTTATACAGAACCAAGTCGGTCTGTTTTGGGTGTTATTTAGACCACCATAAACTTCTGGTGGTATTCACAGTATGAACTGGAAAGAGGGGACAACCTTAAGGGGGTACAATGCTACGAAAATGAGCACGGAGTCTCGAATGCGGAAGCTCGAGAGGCCATCAGAGCCATGGTGGAAGAAGCATGGAAATCGATGAACCAGCAAGAGTTTGAGAAATACCCGAGTTTTGTGTCCAAGGACTTCCGGAAGGCATGCCTGGGCATCGCACAAGCATCCCAGTTCTTCTATCAGTATGGGGATGGGCATGGCCGTTCGGACAAGGAAACAAAAGACTATATAAAGTTACTATTAGTTGAATCTGTTCAGATCTAGATGCACGCAGAAGGCTGCATTGGGACAGGGCCTCCCATGTTTTGATTTTAATAGTCATAAATGCAGCCTTACTAAAACTTCATTCGTAATTCACGCAAGTAGGTGAAAACCACACGATGCAGATAATAAGATTTACAGTGATGTTGTTACATCATCTAAACACAATTAGTGGCGGTGATGCTCGCAGTCAGTCGGGGAGACTGGGAACCTGGTCGTGTCAGTACAGTAGTCGTAGATCATGTGATGGGCACGTACCCACTCAAGCTGGTGCTTCCTGTGCTGGCTCAGATCATACCCACCAGGCTCGTTGCCCAAGTACCCTGTTTCCCTGTCGTTACGGCCTATGAACTTATTTGACATCGCTGATGCAGGGGAGTCGCAAGAGTTCATCTCAAACCCCTAATACGATGCGAGGAAGGGTGCTGCATGGGACCAGTCGGCCTTCACCCAGCAGCCCCATGTGGCCCAGTCGTCTGCATTCCAGACTGAGCTGTACAGCTCCATGTGCAGGTCCGAAGCCCATTAATAGGCAGTCCCCCTCGATGGACAAATTTTTAGAATCAAACCAATCATGGCATTAATTTTATAGAACCATATTATTTTACTAAATATAGGCTGGGGTCCGGTAAGCTATCAACAACGGATTGAACTCGGGGGTACGATTCGAAAGCGGACAACAAAAAGACAACATCAATAATTATGAGACTGAATAATTCATGATATTGAGCAATTGATTGAGCTTGTTAGACTTGTATGCATGCGACTATGTTAAAAATTATAAATAATTAATAAGAATAATTTAAGATGATTATTCGTAGACATTGAAAACCGGAATGGAGAGGAGTGAAGACCATGTGTGTAACCACGTTCTTAACATGGCCGATTATTTTATTACAAGTGTTACGGGAAGGCCGTGTCGGCATCACATTGTTCGACCTCGTTCAATCACAAAATGGCTTTACTTATTTTTCATCAATTGGTTTATCGTATGGTTATAAACATGAGATATTTGTGCGCGTTTAACACGATATAACTCAATTATTAGGCCCTTAGTCTCTTGATGATCACGAACTCTATGCATTGTTCGGTTAGATTTGGATACCATGCAATAAAAAGAGCGACGGTTTGCCTCTTTCTATGATTAGCTTTGTCAACTGATATACTAAACATGTCAATTAGGATTAGGATATTTATTAGTTGGAAACTTAGACATATTAGTATGAGGTGTGAAGGTTCTTTATATCATGTCATCTTAAGACGTCGAACCATAAAACCTAATAAGATAATCACCTAAAGCTTAACTGACTAACCTGTTCTATGAAGACGATCGGCAAATCTCCTCTCAATGTTAGCCCCAACCCCGACTTACAAGAGATGATTCAAAAATCATTCTCGAACATCATATGGCTATCAAGTCTCCTATAGCAGCACAATGTGAACATTTCTACACTAAGAATTAAATGGCAACCCAATTTTTATTTGAATTGTAACTGTGGTTACAATTTGCAAAAACTCTTTTTATACTAAAATTATAACCAACTGTATAAGATCTCAAGGTTATCTTTATGACGAGTGACTTCAGTCATGTCATATTCTAAATGTTATTGAGTCGCCCCTTTATTTCATTGTCGTGTCAAATCCCAACTAACTTCTTGGTCTTGTGACACGTGTCATCCATTGGTACCCACATCCTTCGCTTGGATGAGTTGGAACCTGCCACTCTCTTTTCGACCGGACGAGGGAGTTCGAGTGATACTCAAAGATCAAATGAACATTGAAATCAAGTGGTACTCCTCATCAAGTGTGCATTGACAACATGTGGTCTTCTAGACGAATGATGAAGTCCAAGTGACGTCACCGAACCGTGGTAAGTGAAAATCATGTGATCTCTTTATATGAAGCCTGGATCTATACATAGATCCCCATTCTCAGTCAAATTGGCTTATAACCTAGAAATTTTCTGGCAGGACACACATTCATAGGTAAATGAAATGAGACACACAGCCCGACGTCGTCCCTTACAATACCATATTCTCCAACATCATCGCTTGTGTCGGTTTTAACGCCATGCCCAAACAAACACCCTAAAGCCACTCCTTGGGAATGGTACGGCGAATCGCATATAATTCACCCCCATTTTCCTAGCTGTATGACAAAGTCCGACCAAGAATCTTTCCTCGGTACCCCAATAACCAATCTTAACATTACGCGTATACATCTCAAAACCATAAATTATCGATTTGTAACCCCACAACGTGAGTCACGTGTTTTGCACTCCGTCATGTGACAGGAAAACGCAAGAGGGAGACTGAAAAATCCTCGGGTTCACCCTTTTTTTTTAAGAATAACTGTAAATACTCGAGCTCTTATAATCTGTAAAACATCATAGACGTTACACATTAGTCACGAGAGACTAAGCAGGACCCTATAAATGTTCAAAAATTTTTATCTCTATGTTAATAACGTGAATTATCCAACACGTTATTAATTAAGAAAATCCGAGACGACCAGTACCCGTTACATCCCCACTCAAGGAGGCCTTCTTCTGGCCATCCATTAATTTTCTTCAAGTTATCTCCGTCCGAGCGTTTCCGTCATAACACCACTTATCCAGTGTTTGGCTGGAAAAGTTCCAGATAATCCTAGAATTTAAGGTTGAATCTAGAGGGTTTTTTGTGGTTTAATTTATTACTTCAATAATATTTCAATTAATTTCTTTTTTCGTTTCATTTTTGTTATTATTGTGGTTGTTATTCTGGTAATTGTTCTTTGCGCCAAACTAATCTTAACCATCATTTAACTAGAAAAATCTTCTGAATTATTATTATTATTATTATTATTATTATTATTATTATTATTATTATTATTATTATTATTATTATTATTATTGATGTTAATGAAACGACAGATTTTGAATTTTACCTATATAATGAATCAGTGAGTAGCTTTTAGGGAAAGGAAAAATAGATGCACATGTTTAACAAGCTATGAATATCTGATTGATAAGTGAAAATATGTTATGCATTTTTTAAAACTTTTATGGAAGGCACGAACATTAGCATAAAGCCCGAAGAGAACTATACGAAGTACATGTTTAAAATGAAAATTATAGTATGTCACACTTTCATCTAAAAGTTCGAGCTTCTAGGAATGTTGGGGTTAGTTACTGTACAACAATGGTATTAAAGCCAGAGGTCGATGGTTCACACCCGTCAAATACAAAATGAAAGAAAAATTTAAAAAGTAAAGAGGCTACATAATAAACCCTGGGCAAAAAGAAGAGGCCAAATGACAATATACGGCCAAATGATATATTTTCCATTTAAACTAAAAGATTAAAAAAAATAAATGCTTACCGTTTTGTATCAACGATGACTTTTGCCTCCATCAAGAAACTTAGGGCAAGCAGACAAGGAGTTTGGCAAGCGGTCCAAATCGGAATAAATTCGAAACTATCCGACAATCGTATCCTCCCCTCTTGACACCCACCGGATTCCCGAGCGCACTGACTAGTTTTACGATATGGGTGGGGTTACGTTCGTAAATGGCGATTTTGGTTATTTATTGCATTGTCGTCAATTTCTTGTATCGTGGATACGGGGAGTTAGGTGGACGTGCAGTAAGGCTAATCTTCAGTGCACGAAAGATACTGCGTTCACCTCGAAAATTGGCAGTCAGTTCGTATTCTTAATATTTCGTTCAGAAAAATTCGATCGACAAATATTTTAATGTACAAGGGTATGATTGTCAAATTTTCTCGGTCGATCGACAGCTATATCTCCCGTGCACGCAAGTCCTTTCGACGCGACGTGTCGCATTGTCCACCTTGTTAAAAAAAGTTAAAATATAGAAACAAGGGCTAGATCGAGTGGGATTGCGTCTGGATTATTCGACAGCGTTCAAGAAAATAAGACATAGAGAGTAGGACGAAATAACGGGGAAGTCGTGAGTCTCGTGTTATCTCCTCGACCCCACTCTAAGTCTTAGATTTCAGGCACAGCGGAAGTAATAAAATAATAATTTTATGCCTAAATAATTAAATCTTATACAAAATTTAGATAAATAACAAGAATCTTGGTACGTATATTATATTATACGTAAATATAATATAATCCTTACCCGGAAAACGTACATCGATATACCAGTAAAAACAATACGATCGCGAACAAGCAAGAGCCCACGTGTGACTCCTCTAGCGGTATCCACGCGCACACGATCACGAACCCCACGACAATCCTGTAAGTGCTAGCCTCTTGGATCGTCGAAAGATTTTTCAGAAGCAAAAACCACTAAGATTTTTGGGTTGATTCTCTTTCAGAGGTTTTGTCCTATGAGGGAAAAAAATGATACGCTCTCCCTCTCAATCTCTCTGTCTTATCTGACCAAAACCCATCCCCTCAATTTCTTGCCTTAAAAGAAAAATCTTAACGCATCAAAACTTAAATTTTCATCCGTTTAAGATATTAATTAATCCTTAATGCCAAGATCGTAACGAATGTAATCATTAAAAAAATACTTTTAAATTGATTTCTTTATTCCATAAACATTAAACTAATTAATGCAAAATAGTTTCAACCACGTAAACTACATGCATTAATATAAATTTTAAAAAATTATTATTAAGTAAAACATCTTGGATATAATATATAAATAAACACTTAATATTTATTTCATATCCTTTACTTTAATATAATACGACCTGAGTAAATTCATATTCGATCTTGGTCTATTTATTTGCTTCCGATATTTCAGAATAAATTAACAATCCAATTAATTCTAATTCTGAAATAATATTTAGCATCCACTAAATAATAAATGTTCGTGCCGACGTACTATGCGTGCGACCCTTTAGGTCCTAAACACGAAGGTAGTGTAAATCCAAACACAAACTAAAGTGACCGTCTAGCAACAGTTTTTAGTCACCCAACGTGTTAGGATAATGATCATAAATCATAAACCACTATGAACCGATTACTGTGTAATTCAATCTCTCCATCTAACCGACATCTCAATTAATTCGGCGCAAAATACATCATCACCAAATTAATTGTTTTACTTGATTATCAAGATATAATAGACTCTCTTAAATGTAAAACATTCATCCCATGGCCATAGATTTTGGAGTCACTAATATATCTATCAAGTGGCATAGATGTCAACTCTCTAATCCAAGAGAGCGATGAATCCTATATTGACTCAACACTATTCTCTCTACGCTTTGTCACACACCCAACAATCGTATTACTCACAATCCGGTTAAAGACTGCTTTTAACGACGTCAAAATGCGCCAACTCCACACATAGAATAAATGAAGGTCTCAAGTCAAAAGATCAGTTACACTCGTCCATAAAGAGGATTGACCAATGATGTTCTATATGTGGTATCCTCTTAAACGGATCGTGTCCAGTATCCCTAATCTTAGGGTACCCCTAAGTATAACATGGATCACTATCCCTTGGTCTTTCTCGACCTCGGCTATACTTAGAGATGATCTAGATGTCCATGTCCCCTCTAAACATCTGTCCGATCACGGACTATTTCAGATTAATATACTCAATAATCTGTGGGACTTTATCATTAATAATTTTACGTGCAGAAAAGTAAAATAATTAATGACAAATACTCGCCTTTATTAATTATTTATCCACAAATACATTAAAGTATCTTGGCACATACGTGCACACACTAACACTAAGAACATTGAATTAAATTATAAATATATTTATTAAATAATTAATGGGAAACATTAATTAATAATATTTTTGGTTGGATCGTAACATATTTTTATATAAATTGAATAAATAATGCTATGGTCCAAGGTTAGAATTGTTGAGGGTATTGTGTGAAAGATTGGATAGGAAGGGAGAAGGTGCTAGGAGATCGTAGGTTCTGTACTGCTGACGACCTTCTGTAGAATAGAGGAAATCTTCTGCATCTACGAGGAGTGTTTTGGCTGCGATTTCTCTTTCTTAAACTTTCTCTTACACTTACATAAAATGTCTACACGTCCCTTTATATATAGGAAGCAGTAGGAAACTCAAATGACAATAGAAATCGACATATTTAATGACATATTTAATAGCCTACTTAAATGACCCACTTAAATATCATTTTCGTTACTAACTTTCTCGATCATAAATTACATTCAACACCCCCTTTTAATTTATGATCTTTAAGAAGCCTTTGAATGTCTCGAACTTCTCAGAAGACACCGCCTTTGTAAGAAGATCTGCGGGTTGATCATGGGTGCTGATGAATTCTAGAAGAATCTTCTTCTGCGAAACCATTTCTCTGATGAAATGATGACGAAGTTCTATATGCTTCGATCTTGCAAGGAAAACTGGATTCTTGGTTATAGCAATTGCAGATTGGTTATTACAGAAGATTGTTGTTGGCTCGTCCACCTTCTGTTGTAACTCTAGAAGTAACCTTCTGAGCTAGTTAACTTCTCTTGTTGCTTCATTTACTGCGATGTACTCAGCTTCTGCAGATGAGAGAGCAACATTGCTTTGCTTCTTTGAACTCCATGAAATGTCCTTTGTTCCAATGCATAACAACTATCCTGATATGCTTCTGCAATCATCCAAGCTTTCTGCCCAATCACTGTTTACATAACCCACTAGATCATCCTTATGCTCTTTTGTATACTTCAGTCCAACTTTTTGTGTGCTTTTTAGATAGCGTAAAACAGTTTTTGCTGCTGTGAAATGAGTTCTACTAGGGTTGCTTATGAATCTAAATAGCAAACTCACAGAATGAACAATATCAGTCCGAGTGTGAGTGAGATGGATAAAAGAACCAACCAGGCTTCTGTAGATTTTCGAGTCAAAGCCTTTTGTAGAATCTTCCTTCTGTAACTTCTCATTGAGGGACATTGGAGTAGAAATTGGCTTCGCATTCTCCATACGAAACTTCTTCAATAGATCCGCTATGTACTTCTCTTGAGAAATGAAAATCTCTCCTTTCTTCTGCTTCACTTGAAATCCGAGAAAGTACTTCATCAAGCCAAGATCTGTCATCTCAAACTCTTCCATCATTGCTTCCTTGAATTTCTGCAGCAAGCTTCTGCTGGTGCTAGTGTAGATCAAATCATCCACATAAAGACTTGTTATTAGAAAATCAAGACCAACCTTCTGTATGTATAACGAATGTTCTACTGAGCTTCTGGAGAATCCTTTCTTTTGTAGATAGGAATCAATTCTGCAATTCCACGCTCTTGGTGCTTGCTTCAAACCATATATAGCTTTATGTAGTCTGTAGACTTTTTCTTCTGTGCCTTTCATCACAAATCCTTGTGGTTGCTCTACGTAGACTTCTTCTTCTAGTACTCCATTAAGAAATGCTGACTTGACATCAAGCTGGAATACTTCAAGCTCCTTTTGTGCGGCAATGGCTAGAACGGCACGGATTGTCTCCATCCTTGCTACAGGAGTAAAAGTTTCTGTAAAATCAACGACGGGCTTCTGTAAATAGCCTTTTGCTACTATGCGATCTTTATGCTTCTGCACTTCGATCTTCATTATACTTGGTCTTATAGATGCACTTCAATCCGATAGCTTCTTTTCCTTCTGGGAGATCGACCAATGACCACGTGTCATTCTTCTCTATAGAAGTCATCTCCTCCTTCATGACATTTCTCCATTTTTCTTCTTTGGCTCCCTCCTCAAAGTTCTGTGGCTCAAATGTAACAAGAGAAAAGTTAGCTTGCTCATAAATTTCAGTGAATGATCGATACTTCCTTGGTGGTGTATCTTCAATAGGACCATTTACTTTTGGAATGGTTCTAGATGAACTAGCTTTTGTTGTTCCGATGGGATTCTGTACTGTAACTTCTGCTGCTGCTTCTGTTGTTCTGGTAGGGTTCTGTACATATGCTTCTGCTATTGCTTCTGTATACTGAAATAACCGAGTCATAGAAGACTCTTCTTACCACTTCCAAACTGCATGTTCATCAAAGAAAACATCTCTCGACAGAACTAACTTGTCAATATTCGAATTATACAGACGATATCCCTTTTATTCATCACTATATCCGATGAAAATCAACTTCTCACCTTTCTCTTCAAACTTTTCTCTTCCTTGAGAAGGTGTGAGTGCATATCCAATACATCCAAATACTTTGAAATAATCCACCATGGGCTTCCTTCTGTGCCACGCTTCATAAGGTGTCTTGTCCTTAACTGCTTTTGTAGGGGATCTGTTCAGAAGAAAGACAGATGTGTTAACAACTTCTGTCCAGAACTTGTTGGGTAGACCTTTGCCCTTCAACATGCTTCTGTCCATCTCCACAATGGCTCTATTCTTTCTTTCTGCGACTCCATTCTGCTGTGGAGAATACTGCACAGTCAACTGCCTCTGTATCCCCTTCTATTGGCAATAGTCCAAGAATGGTCATGACAGAAACCCTCCTTCGCGATCTGTCCTCAAGGTCTTAATCATATATCCACTTTGATTCTCTGCAAGTGCTTTGAACTTCATAAAAGTGGTGAATGCATCTGACTTCCTCTCAAGAAAACAAAGCCAAATCATTCTAGTATAGTCATCTACGAACAATAGAAAGTATCTTCTGTTACCGAGAGACGGAGTCTGAGTCGGTCCACAAATATCCACATGAACCAGCTCGAGAGGGGCTTGAGCTCTCCATGATGTGTTTGGGAATGGAAGACGATGATGCTTTCCGAAGACACATCCTTCACAGACGTCACCTTCTACAGCTTGTATGGAAGGTAGTCCTACCACCATATCCTTCTACTTCACTAGAGCTAGACCTTTCCTGTTCAAATGTACATACCTAAGATGCCAAAGATGAGAATAATCTACAACCTCAGTTTTGAGAACTACATTGCTGTAAGGAGTCATCTTTAACGGGAACAAATTGTTGGACGTCATCTTCACGACCGCGACCTTCTGTCCGTTTTTGTCCATTATCTCACATTGACCTTCTGCAAAAACCAACTTGTAGCCATTTTTCATCATTTGTCCCACACTTAGTAGGTTCTATGCGATTTCTGGAGTGTGGAAGACGTCGTGCATCCTCTTATGTTGACCTTCTGCATTGAAAACTGAAACAACGCATTTACCTTCTATCTTTAACTTCTTGTTATCTCCAAGTTCCAAGAGAGAGTTATATTTCTCATCAAGTTCCACAAAGTTCTTCTTGATTCTTGTGACATGGTTACTATAGCCACTATCGAGGAACCATACGTCATTCATAACTTGCACGGTGTTAGAGGAAGAATAGAAAACTATAGAAGGTTCATCTTCCTTAGAGAAATTTATCGAACTTCTGTCCACATGCTTCTGTTCATGCTTCTGCTCTTTATCTTTGTACCAACAATCACGATCTGAATGAGTTGGGAACTTGCATCTCCTGTATCAAAAATGACAATCTTTCGTTTCATGATTATTTTTTTTGCATATGCGGCATCCTTTTTCTGCTTCTCCATGACCGCTTCTGTGCTGACCTTCTAGTCGTCCTTCTGCATAGTCTCTGCCTCTGCCACGAGACCTGCCTCCACGTCCTCTGTTGTAGGACCTTCTGTTGTTTCCAAAACGTTCTTGCTTCTGCTCAGAAACATTCAACTTCGCTTGAAATGCTTGCTCCACCGGGGTTGCGTACTTGCTGACCCATTTCTCATGGGCTTCTAGGGAACCCATCAATTCATAGATAGAAACTTCTGCGAGATCCTTCATCTCTTCATCACTGTTACCACATGCTTAAACTTCTATGGCAAGCTTCTGAGGATTTTCTCCACGACTTTTCGATCCGAAACAACTTCTCCGCAACTCGTTAATTGATTGAGGATTTCCACGATCCTTGTGAAGTAGTCTTTGACGTTTTCTGCATCTTTCATGGATAGATTGTCGAAGTCTCTCCAAAGGTTTTGCAGCTTTATAGAGGTCACCTTCTGTGACCCTTTGAACTCCTTCGTTAGGATCTCCCATGCTCTATTCACCTTCTTCAGATGGTTTTGCTCACGGATTGTTGCAGAATCCGCAGAGTCATGGCGTTCTTCATGACGTTCTCCTTGTTCGCCTTCTGCTCATCTTTTGTGGGGTTGATGACACCTTCTGCGGAAGTGTTGTCACCTTCTGGGAGAGAGATTCCTTCTGGAACTTTTTCGTAGCCTTCCTCCACAAGTTTCCATAGATCTTGCGAAAGGAAATGGTCTCTATTTGAGAACTCCAATAGTCGAAGTGCTCACCGTCGAAGATGGGGATTTGGTTGGGAGAAAAAGTGAATAACATATTACCAACGGATGCAG
This sequence comes from Melastoma dodecandrum, assembly GCA_029817715.1. Classification (NCBI taxonomy): domain Eukaryota; kingdom Viridiplantae; phylum Streptophyta; class Magnoliopsida; order Myrtales; family Melastomataceae; genus Melastoma; species Melastoma dodecandrum. The sequence continues at coordinate 3,881,294 of JARUPY010000290.1, read as the reverse complement.
ACATGACCTTCTGCGTTCTGATACCAAATTTGTTAGGGGTTATGTGTGTAGGATTGGATAGGAAGGGAGAAAGTGCTTGCAGAATGTAGTTTCTGTACTGCTGACGACCTTCTGTAAAATAGAGAAAACCTTATGTAGAACTGTTGTACCTACGAGGAGTGTTTTAGCTACGATTTCTCTTTCTTAAACTTTCTCTTACACTTACATGAAATGTCTACACGTCCCTTCATATATGGATGAGTAGGAAACTCAAATGACAATAGAAACCGACATATTTAATGACATATGTAATAGCCTACTTAAATGACTCACTTAAATAACATTTTCATTAGTAACTTTAATACCCATTAATCTCGATCATAAATTACCTCAACAAGAATCACGTGTCCGAGACTTCCGTGAGTTTGGACATAGTATGGAAGCAGATATACATGTCTGAATAGTAAAACGACATGTAGAAAAAAGCACGCACATGTTTGAACAAAATCGCCGATATGTGTGAACAATTTCAATGTCGACGGTTACACATGTCTCAACAGTAAAACGACATTAGAAAAAAGCTCGCATATATTTAAACAAAATCGCCGACATATTTGAACAGTTTCCAATGTCGGTGGTTACATGTCCAAACTCATGGGAATCCCGAAGGATTTTAGCCGTGGGTCTCTCACGGAGCAATTATAAGTAATACGTGCTTCCCCAACAACTGCGTGCACACAAGCCAGTTCATTAACTTCGATCCAAACAGACTAAGCCAACACTCCACTCGAATGGCTCTTCGGACGATTCTCATCCCAAGTCTTGGCATCCCTTCCAACAGTTTTCAACCTGAGAGGAGTATTCGGTCTGGGTTCCGCGTTCGTGCCACTATCCAGCAAGCACCGCGAGGCGTGGCCGTCGAAGATGATAGCAAGCGGCGATCTGCAAACTGGCCTGTCAACTTCTGGGACCACAAGTTTGTGGCGTCGCTCGGCACCGAACACGTCGTAAATATGGAGACATCTTACATGAGCTCGGGGCATGCATATTCATATTTAGTGATATTAACGTTCCAGTGCTATGCTGCTCGTTGATTTTAGGACGAGAGTCACGTCGAGCAAATAAACGAATTGAAGGACGAAGTTAAAGGCATGATCAATGATAGGGAATCTGGAACTTTGGACAAGCTGGAATTCATCGACACGGTTCAGAGGCTCGGACTGGGATACCATTTTGAGACCGAAATCAAGGACGCGCTAGGCCTGATCCGAGATGCGCACACAAATGGGACCATCACTGAATTCTTTGATCTCCACTCAACTGCACTCATGTTCAGGCTTTTACGGCAACATGGGTTCCATATCCAGCAAGGTAAAATAAATTCTATCATAGACCTGTTTGAATTCATCGTTTTCCATCAAACATTTCCTTTCTTTTATTGATTCAGAGGTGTTCAAGAGATTCTTAAAGAATGACGATTTCTGTGGAATGCTTGAAGAGGATGATCTGGTTAAAGGGGCGCTTAGCCTTTATGAAGCTTCTTTCCACGGAATTAAAGGAGAGTTCATCATGGACGACGCAAAGAAAGTGGCCTTAAACCACTTGAAGAGCCTTGATTTGGAAAAATTCAAAACTTCTTCTCATAACCTGGCGAGAAAAGTGGAACGAGCGTTGGACATGCCGTTGAGATGGAGGTCGAACAGGTCTGAGGCAAGATGGTTCATAGATATTAACAAACAAGATCCGGCGATGAAGCAAAATTTGCTACGACTAGCCAAGCTCGACTACAACTTTGTTCAATCGCTGCATAGGACTGAGGTCGTCGAAATGTTACGGTACGTTAACAATAATGACTAACGTGATTCAATCAGCATCATCTTCTTGACCATGGTTCCTGAATGCATTTGCATTTACTAGGTGGTGGTCAGAATTGGGTGTTGATAGGCTCGAGGTGTTAAGGGACAGGCCGATGGAAAATTACTTATGGGCCAATATAATGGCGTTTGAACCACGGTGGGGCCCTTTCCGGGTTGCGACGGCTAAGGCAGCTTTTCTCTTGACGATAATGGACGACATTTATGACATTTTTGGGACCATCGAAGAACTAGAGCTCCTGACTGATTTCATCAACAGGTTCAACGAACAATCTTCCCTGTTGAACTTTTGTTAGTAGATTAGCGTGACCTTTTATTGGTATCTGAACGATTTACAAGCATCAAATTGCAGGTGGGACATCAGCGAGATTGACAGGCTTCCCCCTGTAATAAGGAGTACCTACTTGGCCTTGTATAATTCCGCTAACGAGATCGCTTACCAGGTCATGCGGGACCGAGGGGTCAACATCATTCCTTTCTTCAAAAAGATGGTAGTTTTGTGATCTCCGAACAACTTAGTCTCAAGCTCTCTATCGCATTAGATTAATGATCATTAACGGAACTTTTATAAACTGTAGTGGGCAAGTAATTGCAGGGGACATCTACAAGAGGCCAGGTGGTACAACAGTGGATCCGCACCCACTTACGAGGAATACATCGACATTGCCGCGGACTCGATCGGGGGTTACATCATGATGTTTACTTTCTTCATTGGAATGGCGAGTTGCCTCGACAAGGAGTCAATGGATTTTGCATGCAACATCCCTCCAATCTTATATAGCTCCTCCGTGGTCGGACGTCTGACCAACGACTTAAGCACCTCACCAGTAAGGCCTTTACTTCGGCTGCTTTCAACACGGTTAGTCATCAACCCCCCTCAGTAAACTTGTGCGTGGCTTTTCTTCAACCTTTACAGCACGAACTGGCAAGAGGGGATAACTTCAAGTCCATACAATGCTATAAAAAACAACATGGAGTTTCAGAGGAGGAAGCGCGAAAGGCCATATGGGGGAAGGTGGAAGAAGCATGGAAAGAAATGAACCAGCAAGAGTTCGAGGAGTACCCGAGTTTTGTGCCCAAGGACTTTCTGCACGCAGTCATGGGCTTCGCGCGATCGTCCCATTTCTTCTATCATTATGGGGATGGACACGCGCTCTCCGACAAGGAAACCAAGGACTATCTGACGTCCCTAGTGGTCGAGCCCGTTTCCATCTAGTTATGTGCCCTACAGTAAGGCTGCATTTCAACATGGAAAAACTTGCGAGGGGAGTTTTTTGTGTTTTAAATGTTGGTGTTGGATCAAGGCTGATGCAGAAGAACTCTTCTATTCTTGTTCTTTGTCTTTTCCTATCGTCCTTTAGAGGTGTCTCTTCATTTCTCTGATGCAGAAGAACTTTTCACTTCTTGTCTTTGTCTTTTCTTGTTGTCCTTTTGTGGTGTCTCTTCATTTCTCTTTTGTTTGTCTATTTAAGTGTTGTGATATAATGGTTTTTGTAACACTCTATTTTGATTATGTCAATTCGAAATCTAGAAAAAGAGCTTTTGCTCAAAGAGAGTTTGAGTTTTCTTAAGTTTTGGTTCGACCTCCGTCCTGTTGAAGGTTGCGCTACAGAAGATAGCATTTGTAGAAGGTTGTGTTGTTCTCTGTCTCGCTTCTGTTGTAGTTTCCGTTATTGGTGTTGAATGTTTCCGCTGCGTTAGAACCTACAGATACTAACATTATCAATATTGTCGTTTTGTTTCATAATGTTTCGTCATATGCAAAAATGTTCTAATGATAATGTGTGGTGATTACATTTCTTTTGAATTCAAACTCCCGCACAAAGATGGGCCAAGAAGCCCGGCCAGGCTGCGATCCCCACGTGGATGGTCATCGTTTTTGTTGAGTACTTGTCCGGCATTCGGAGCTTCGCTGTCTTCCAACAGGGATGGATGCATAAGGTAGGTTTTGTACATGAAACATTCTTAAGCGAATCCAAGGTTCTTATCACTTGACCAAGGAATACTATGATTACCAGTCTTTGGAATTCGGGGATTTCAGGTCCGTCAAGCTTCCTCTCATTTGTCATGAGACCCCGGAGCGCGACAACTCGTCACCTCCCTTACCCTAGTTACAGAGTCTACATCGCACTAACCCGTGGATCTCACCTATCTGACTCTCCTATCCGAACCTCTGAACAATCCATCTATTTATAATAGACAATAAAATCTAGGACGATATCTTTCTGATATCCCATAATATCACACAAAATCTTATGTGATATTACTTACCGGATTCTCTAAGATTTCAACTTCAGATTACATTCCTAACGGTTACTGTATTGTCTAAGCATTGATTGCGTGATTGAGAGTGAGCATCATGCTCTCCGGATTGGTATTAATGACAAGAAGCACGTGATCGACCTGTTCTTTATCAGCTGTTTGCGGCTTTCTATGCATTGCTGTCTTTGGTCGGTCATTGTTTTACTATCAGGTATTGCGAGAGGGCGAAGTAATTTGGAGATTGGCCTGATCATGGTCCCTACCTGGCTGTCGTCCCTGTGCCGTGGAGGACTGATTCGAGAAGCTAATGTCATGAAAATATTTGTGGTTGCTCGTGTATGATGCATATGCTTGCCCGACACCTGGGCACCTGCGTCGTTTCCCTCCCGTGTGACTCCGAGAAGGCCTTTCCGCACCAGAGACTCACTAGGGATGGATGCCATTTTGGGCACCTGGAAAGGGATAACTTTCTGTTCCTTTCTCTCCTTTTATCAATGTGATAGTCTCCCGTTAACGTGAAACTGATCCAGAGATGAAATCGCAATGTAGGGTGGAGTTTATCACCGTAATCGTGGCTCTGGTGTCGGCCCTGCCACCATATTCTCAATTTACCTTCTCTGGTGATGGCTATGAGCCTTTATTCCATAATGCATGGGATCTTCCTAGTACAGTAATACGTTTCATCCACCGCCTCCGAGGAAGAAATGGTGAATGGATGCTTTGATGGATGCTTATGCTTTAACAAAAGCAGCTAGACGGCAGCCCAATTATCTACGTGGACGGATGGATCCAAGGAGTTGGGAGGACGAGTGCCAAAGACCGCTGATTAGAACAATCCTTAGCTCGACAGTATAGAGCAAGACTCAATTCTTTGATAGGATAAAAGCTATATTTGCTGTATATTTAACAGATGCCGAAGTGTTGCGTGATTACTGAAGTGATATCATCACTCTTTTGAATTTTGCAACAGCACAGTTTTGAGCCTGAACTCATTTACTCCACTCCCAGTAACGTGACACTGAATATTCGATAGATATGTGGGAGTCGATGATAGAACAATTTCTGTCAAAGCTTAAGGCATTAACGGTGATCTTTCTAACCTTTATCTTACGCTTCTCTTGTTGGGTACATGCTGGCGCTGAAGATGTCGTTGCCCTGCTGCTTTCAGAGTATCATAGATCAAAATGGGAATGGGTCTACTTTTCTTCCCCATCCATAAAAGAAAGGAATCCATCTAAGTGCTATGGCTAAGGAAAAGTTGCAAAAAACAAAGTGGGAAAAGGAAAGCTGGTTTCTTTCTCTAAAAGACACTTTTGATTTTCTTCCACACAGCTAATCAGATTCTTATCGTCGAACCCTTTCTTTGTTCTATTTAACTAAAGGTTTGCGCATCAAAATAGCCCCCTAACTGTGCTTTGTAGAGATGGTAAAGGCGGGTGCAATTTTCGTTTGCATACTAATCCTAGCTCTCGACATCGGAGCCGGCATCCTTGGCCTGGAAGCCGAGGTCCAAGAGAACAAGGTGAAGCATTTGCGGATGTGGGTATTCGAGTGCAGGCAACCGAGCCAGGGAGCTTTCAAGCTGGGACTCGGCACAGGCTTTCTGCTATGTGCGGCGCATGTGCTTGCGAATCTCCTCGGTGGCTGCTACAACTGTGTTTGCACCCAGGAGGAACTCCAGAAGGCCTCTCCGAATCGGCAGCTTACCATGGCTTGCCTCATCTTCACCTGGTAGGATGTTCTTCTCCATACAGACCAGATCTGTCTCCCTTTACAAGTTGGGTGAGGTGAAATGCGTGTTTTCAGGGTCATACTCGCTGTTGGCCTGTCCATGATTGTGATAGGGACGCTTTCCAACCACAAGTCGAAGGCCTCGTGTGGCTTCACTCACCACCACTTCATGTCAATCGGCGGCATCCTTTGCTTCGTCCACGGGCTATTCTCCGTCGCGTATTATGTGTCGGCCACCGCCTCCCAGTGACCCGAAGAAAAGGAAAGACAATGTCCGCCTATCTTTCTCTGTCTTAACTTTTCCTTTCCTTTTGGAGGCCGTGTAAAGGACGGGATAGCTTTTCTTTGTGCATTGCATTGTGGATTGACGACGACTTCATTTGTGAGTGGCAATGGTGGGAAAAAAAAATCAAACTTGAGTTTAGTGGAGACTTTGTCGGGATGATCAAATATTCTCGTCGTGCCAAGCATTTCCGATTACTGATACTGACCAACTCCGAGAAATGTTCGTTATAACCGTTTTAATTACTTTAACTAACTCCTGTCGCGGAGGCAACCTATGCTCATCTCCAACACACTTGTCCTGACCCAACTGCTTCTCCCTGCTCTTGTTGCCGATGCACGTCTCGCGAGGCCTTGTCCTCTCTAGGATCGGCACGCGTCTCCGGAATTTGGTCCTCGAGTTCCACCTAAGACGGCGATCCCCGTGCAAAGCGCTGAATACGTTGAGATGAGGCGCGGGGGGATACCCGGGGATTTGTACACTTGTGGGATGACCAGGGGGTTGAGAGAGGGGAGAATGGTGAATGGTGAGGTCGTGAAGAGGGGTTATGTGGGGGATTCGTGCGTGGTGAATGGTTTGGTTGGGATGTATGGGAAGTGTGAAGGGATGGGTTGTAGGAAGGAGTTAGATGAGTTCGGAGGGAAGGATTTGGTTGGGTGGAATATGGTGCTGAATGGGTATGTTGGGTGTTCCATGATCGAGGAGGCACGGAAGATGTTCGATGAAATGCACGAATAGGATACGGTTTGATCAAGGCTTACGGTAAGGTCCGTTGTTGACACCTGCTATGCGGTTGGGCCTTTGTGTGCCAGTTTCTTGTATGCCCGGTCACGCGTTCGAATCCAACACACAAAAGTGCTCAATATATGGCAAAAATGGGCTAAGAAGCATGCTTACCAGAATATATATTTCTACCCAATGTTGGCTGATATTAAGCCGGATAATATGCTTCTCCTTGGAGTACTCACTGCCTGCAATCATGGTTTTCTAATGGAGGGTAGTCATATCTGTCACAGAATCCATCCCTAGGTTGTACTGGTCTATTAGACGATGATTTATCTGTGACAGAATCCATCCCACTGAAATCCTGTCTGGCACTTTGGGGATGCTCTTTGTCAGTCAAAAGCATCAAAATGTTTCTATCGCAGTCAAAAGCTTAAAGCTGATGATTGAGGCACCTATGTTCTTTTGTCCAAGAAATATGCAGATATTGGTTTGTGGGGAGAGTCGTTGCAAATTTGGGATACGATGAAGAATAAGAAAGTGAAGAAGGAAATTGGATCCAGTTCAACTGAAGGTGCTGGGAAAATTAAAGAATGTTGCTAGCTGGGAGGGTGAGTTGAGCCAAGAACTTAAATGGTTTATCTTCAACTTGTTTTTGGTTGCAAACGATTTGTGATGAATTCTGACATAGAACATCATTACACATGTATTTGTACAGAGTCTAGCAAGGCATGTTCTTCCTTTCCAATGCATAGAACAAAAAAAATGCAGCCGACTTATTGGGAGATCTAAATTATTTTGGGATTTACGTATATTTGCTTGGTCAGCATATATTTCAAAGTTTGGAAATTCAGGATCTTTCACTTTTTGTAAATGGGATGCTGAAAGAGGATCAATGAACAAGCCTGAACGTTACACCCCCTACTTCAGGTAGTATGATTTTGGGAATGTGAAAAATGCTTTTAGGGTGCTAAAGCTCCTGTGAAGATTCCATGCAGAAATGTTTGAGTGCAGGAAGATCCGGACAAAAGCAGGACTATAAATTTTACAACAGATGAAAGTTCCTTTCTGGGTAAGACTATTACTGACTTATATATCTAAATGTTAGTTTTAGCTTCTATATTTGGCTCTCTGAATCACTTGTTCATTTCCTTGTTTTCATGTCACAAAATCTGACACTCATGTTTGGTGAATTACATGTCCTAAGTTAAATCCGCATCTGCTATCTTTAGAAACGTTGTTATGTTGAGTTGGGATAGTGAGAATAATATGATCGAATCCAACATACTTTGTGGAACACAATAATCAGCTTGAGTTTCTTCGGGCAACTTCAAAGGTTTTCCATTTCTCCTTCAAATGATGGGGGCAATTCTACAGGTGGCATTCACGCTTTTTCTAATAATCAACATCTGAAAGTGCATTAATGTGATTTACACTTTTTCTATGATGCAATATCATAAAGCTTAGTATGAGTCCAGATTAGGAAGATCCTTCGAGGTGAACCTAAATAAGATCAGAGTCAATGATGCTTAGATATTCGTTGGCTCTATTCTGATCTTCTTTGTTAGATTATTCATAAAGGGAAATTCATGTACAAATTAAATTTTTTAACTAGGAAGATGACAGAAGAACTTTGGGGGTAGACTTTCATCATCTGAACTAGATAGATGTTTATTGCTGTCTAGAAAGAGCCTCTGCCAGATATCAGATGTCTGACAATTTAATTATCTTGATTAGGCGATGATACAGGGGAGTCTTTCATGGCTGTCCTACTATTGTCCTTTGTTCCTGTCTCTTTAACTTCTTTTCAAACCTCATCTAACATTACCAAGAAGTCTAGAATAATTGCGAACAGACGGAAGCCTTCAGACTTCCCTGCGCTGCTTCCATGGAAATATGCTCCGGTGCTCTGCACCAGAAAGGTTTTGTAGCGATTATAGCCATCTTGGCCCGCTCCTTGTTCTTATCAGGGTGGGATAGTGTTTGCAGCATGCCACCCGCTGTATTCACATAACCCATGACCCGAGACGCGTCCTTTGGCAGTTATTAGGAAAGACTCCGTATAAATTGAACCTTACGCCCAATGTAGAGGATACAGCAATCGCCGATTGCCCACCGCTCTTTCTCTCTTTTCCTTTCTGCAAGCACTGTATCCTTGGCTTTGGCATTTTCAAGCATCCGATTGTGTTTCTTGTAAGGTCAGTTTACATTCATTCCTTTCATTTGTTCAACGTTCACTGGAAAAGTTTGGCGACCACGTTCAAAACTTGAAATCAAATCCCCGTTGCTCGTAGCCAAATATTCCCGGCAAGAACATGAGGAAGCACGCTTATTGTCTCCACGAAGCTGCTTTCAGTAAGGGAAGATCATTTCCATCCATAGGCTACTTCCATCAGCAAATGTCGGTCAATATTTCTGATCGCTCTACCTCTTTTTATCAGCTCATTCCTGCAACAATTATCCAGGCTTCCTCCATCTGAAATCACACGAAGCGTTACTTTGTGCTGAAACTGATCCATGTTTGTGATACCTATAAGCACATAGTCGAACAAGAACATTATATGATCATTGATGAGGACTAAAAAATGCTGCAAGGAGAAGAATTTCACATACCGTGTTTTCCCTAACTACCGGAAATGCGGATGAATCACCTGCATTGTTGAAGAACCTATCCCGGAGCCAATGTGCATAACCAAGGACAAGAGGAAAACTGTAGTGCAGGCAATCTTTGACACCATCTTTATTCCCAGGTTGGCAATCCTTTGGCCTTCATTCTCATCCCGTGTTTCTATCCAAGGATTATTCAACAGAGACCCTTTATTCCAAGCAAAATTGAATCCACTGATACAACCTGAAATAAACTTCTGGGACATAAAATTGTTTCACGAGTACATATCTCCAAACAATTTTTTTCCCTTGATGATAACTTTCCGGATTAGATATTTAAAAAAAAAATACTTAAGGTTGGGAACAAAAAGGTGTTAACTTTTGAAGAAGAAGACGTGATGATGACGAATTATGGAAAAGACCTATATATTACTGGAGATTTTGTTTTTTCTCTTCTTTATTGTTGCCCTTATTGATTTCTGCTCATAAATGTGGAAGTCTGACTCATCCTCACCGGGCATTTGGTGATCGAAAAGGTGGGGAGCCTATAGCAGAAGGCAATATGCCTCCTGTCAGTAGATAGGCACTCTGGTGCCATCGGTTAGACCATGGGAATCTTTGATAACGTGAAGAAGGCCAGCAGAAGTTTCAGCTAATGACTGTCTTTTGAGGACTGGTGAGGAGGGCAAGTACATCGGCCTTTCTTATGTAGATGCTGCCCAGAATGACGATGGAGTTAGGAGAACAAGGAGATTGCATCTAGGTCCTTTCATGACACCCCTCATGACGTCCTCTCCGGTCACTTAAAGATAGAGGTGATTATGTCGAGCAAACTGTCCAGGATATCTGCTAACGTGCCACCGACGCTGGTATCCGTTTCTTTATCCCATGGGAATGGCTTCATAGGTTTAGTCGCCTCGAGTAGCTCTTCAATTGTTATCTCTGGCTTCGACCGTTTCAGTGGCAACAGATCTTGGCCATATTCTCGTGAGTCGGGGCAGTAGTCCTGCAATACACGAGACATACGGCACATTTCTTAAGTGAAGGGAAGTATTTTGTTCCCGTCCTTGGGGAGAGATGGTCACCTCGTCAGCGTGCATTTTCCTCACAAAGGTTCTGAATATTCTGAAGTTCTTGTCTTCGAGAAGCTGATCCGATAACCGGAGGTACGTCACCCCATACATTTTGTGTTGTGGCGGCCCATCATTGTTCACTCCATTAGGCCTTGCATTTAGAAGAATCTGGTTATAAGCGGCCCTGTCATACCTTGAAAGTGCATTTTCTCCAGCTACTTTGACTTGCTCTCTCCAACCTGCACTCAGAACCTGCTCATATGCATTAACAAATTATCGCCCAATTGTTAAATGCTGTTCAAGTGTTGCTTACCTGCTGTACAAGCTCTTCGGGTCCGCTTTTAGCTTTGGCCGGTTGCTCAGTGTCCCTCATCTCCAGACATGTGAAGTTTAGTATGGCATGATGCCTCAATAGCATTCTTGCTATGGGTCTGTAGCCATCTCTATCTTTCAGGTTGTAGTATCCTGCAGTAAGCTCTGCAGCATGGCTGTCATCTTTGTACCACCAGTGTATTCCCGATACCTGCTTATAATTTGAACTTTTGCACATCAAGCCCCTCACAAGCCAACTAAATCCCTTCAATGCAAGTCCTGCTTACGATTGGATCCAGAACTCACTTTACTCGCTAACTTTGTTTTACAGCCGACAAAGACTTTGTTGGCTTCATCAAGTATCCGATCACCATGATGTAGCAGTTTGTTAGAATACCATGTCAAGAAGAACTTCCCTTTCTCCGTGAGGTACGCCCCGTTATCTCCGAAAAATTCCGTTGACTTGGGGATGTCGTTGTAACTGCCAGCATTATCTGGTAACTCCCAATCAGGATCACCAGCACTAGTTGCAGCATCCTTGAAATCTCTCTTCAAGTATTTGTCATAGCACTGCAGTTACAGGGAGAACTTCCGCGAATGATTTGCCACATAGAAAACATGGGATTAGGGATTGAAATTCAAAAGAGCATCTTCGGGTTGATGGCTTACCTGGAATTCTCCGATGCCTGGAAAGAGCCACCCTTGAGTCGCAGGATAAGAAGGATACCTTAATTCCCCTGCAGGACCTAGACCTACTTCGATGTCCACGATTAATCCTTCTTCCAGAAAATCCGACATTGCCTCTTTGAAGCTTTTCATGTAGTCGCTGTATACCTGCTCAGATCGTTCATGGGTTTAATGACATGATGGTTTAATCGGCAGTCTGTCCTGGGATTGAAAGATTCAACTCCTGAAGTCTGGGGCTATTTACCTGGATGGCAGTGCGTCCGGCGAATATTGGTTGATCGTCGACTCCAATTGTGAGGTACTCTGGGTTTCTATTTCCAGACTTATCGGTGAAGAATATATCTGGATCGTTCTTACCAATTTCCAGCACCCATTTAGGTAACGGGATGTTGACGGCATCGCCGACGTTCCCACCACACTGGTGAAATGACATGATGGCCTGCAAATTCAACTTGGATTCCCGAACGAGTCGAAACAAGTCCCTGTAAGCACTCCATTCATACTGGCCCGGGCCTTTCGACTCGACTATCCCCCACCACACGTCAATCATTACGCCATCCACGCCTGCTTCTCTCAGCTTGTTCAGCTGCTTTCTCAAAACGCCCTCATTGACGAGAGCATTGTCGTTGCCAATTACCCCCAACTGCAATATGATGTGGGAATCAATCACGAACATCATTACCCGACTTTCTCTAAGACAATCCACCTGCATTGCAGAGGTTTCAGTCGGCGTACCGGGAGCATCACGTAAACGGGCACGTAGTTCGCGAATCGGGTGTTTCGGTAGGCACTCGGCATTCGATCCGCGGCACTCATTCCAGACAGCTGAGCTGCTATCCTCTTCTGAGTCCCGCCAGAGTGGATCATCCGAGACATCCCGAACCTCAGCTTCTGGGATTGACGGACTCCACGAACATAAACTCGACCAATTCGGGGGGAGTCTCTACCATGTGCATCTGCAAGGCTACTGGTAGCGGCGGAAGACATGACGCACGTCATGACGTCTCCTTTTGGGCGAGACTTATGCCTCGGACCATCTCACACATCCTTCCCGTGCGTTAAAAAGGCGAGAAGGAGGAAAAAAAAGGAAAAGCGAAAAAAATAAAAAAAAAAAGGTAGAAACATCTGGTTATTATTATTATTATTATTTTCATCTGACTTGTGCTTTTCTAGAACTCTCTCTCTCTCTCTCTCTCTCTCTCTCTGTTCTTGGGGAATCTAACGGAGGGGCTGTCCGAACGTAGGATTCGACGGCGGAGGCTTTTGAATGATGGTTGAATCTGAGGCCCAAGACCATATTGAGCCCAGTCCTATAATTGGGTGGGAAATTAAAAAAATTTTGGGCTTGGGCCCATATATGTAGGATCTCCGTTGGATGTTAACTGGTTGGAGTTGGGAAAACATTATCTTCTTGTTGTTATTATTCACAGACATCAAATCATATGTGCATGTTCCCGGTACAAACCAACCTCACTTCAATTGCGACAGAATCGTTAACATTCACAAAATTGTTTCGGTTGGAATATCAACGTCTTAATTAAACTCCAACTGTTCTGAAAACATGCTTGTGATACCACGAGGTCAGCCGGATGCGCTCATGGACAACAACAGAGTCCTCGGGACTGAATGACAACAACCTCGGGATTGGCAAGGTGTTGTTGCTACTCAACGACCTGCATTCACTTAAGTTGCATCAATTATTCTGATAGCAAGGACTGTGGTATACATTTCTTAAGTCTTCCAGAACATATAAGAAACAGTTAAAACACGAGAATTACTAGTAAGATGACGACGAAAAAGTGGCTACTAGGGAATGGATGGACTACTACACTTTGAAGTTACATTTCCAGCAACAAGCGAATAGTTTATCTCAGCCTTAATGTAAACCAAGCTGGGAGAGTGAGCAAAAGTAACATGGATTTTCAGCATCACATGTTTGCCAAGAAAGCTGTCTGAAAAGGTGCAGTGTATTTGTGTTACGTGATCCATCAATAATAGTTCATGACGGTATAAAGCTACTTAACAAGTCCAGACACCCAGGAGGTAAAAGGGAAACTAGCCTCTGAAGGATGCCCATCACCAGGAAACAAAATTTGGAAAATGAAAGAAAGAAAGAAAGTTTGAGTTCAAATCGGACTATTAAACTAGAAACGGGAAAAAAATTGACTAACCGCTTAAACGATCAAACTGTCTCCAAGACTAGAGTCTCCTGGTGTCAGACCATACATTGTTCCTCTCCAGCTTCCAGAGATGTTATTGCCCACTCATTGAGATTACTTCATACTCCTCACACTTTCTTAAGTGTATGATCATGGACCCATTAACAATAGGCAGAACATCACAGCACTGGCTATGAGGTGCCTTCACCCGAATTATTGCCACAATAGATAAGCCAGGAGCAACTTGGTTTTACTAGAAACGGAAAACAAAGCAAGGTTATCCTAAGTTCTTAGGAAAATATGTACCTCCTCAACGGCTTGTTCAAGTCTCCGTGAGAACACGCAATCCTCTTCAAATTCCTCATAATATTACCCCTAACACAATTTCCAGGTATCTGCCTTAGGTAGTCACTCTGAGCACCTTTCTCCTCTGATATGATGTTGTCCAGGAAAAAGACAACTGGTCTGTCACATGGATCCCTCGGTAAGTCTCTCATATTGAACACATAGTGGCTATGTACACTCCTACTCCTCCAAGGAGAGAACGACTCTTGAACTGAAAGTAGATCGGGAAGGAGTATGTTTCCTTCATATACCTGAATGGCATATCCCCACGAAACTGAAATGGTTAACGAATTAACCCTGCCGTAGCACATGTTCTGTTGCAAAATCCTGGCAGGATCGACATTGACAGCCTTGAAAAGATGTTCCATGGCCTCTGTTTTGTTCATCTTCGGGAAGATTGTATCTACAGCCTCCATGTGGTGTAGTGACACCAGAAGCGACATTGGATGTGCCGTCAGCAACCCGAATAAATCTCCCCGCATACCTGTCTGAAGCAAACAGTAGATATTTACTATTTTCACACCAACCGAACTTGAGTAGACAATTACTCGAAAAAGAAATACATCTTCAGCTGGTACTCAATACACTACAAAGTGCTATACATTTATCCACTATGACTAACATTGCCATTAAACATATAATCAGGCCAAATCTAGAGAACACAAAGTACAAAAGCAATCATGTTTTTCTTCCATAGAAGCTGTGATACCAAGAGCAAAATTGGAAATATGAAATCCACAACAGGAAATAAGTCTTGTGCTGTTATACGATCCACAACTGTTGGCCAACAAAAACAGACACTTCTGCTGCAGAGAAGATGCCAAAGACCTTCAATTTCTACCCAATTGGTCATATAAGGTCAAGGTTCACACTGCTCAATTTGGGAGCATTTCCTTATCAAACTCTCCTATAAAAAAACAGCAATGCTCCCCATAAAACCAATCACAAGCAACGCAAAAAACGGAAATTCCACGGTACCTGATGAAAACCAGGCTCGTGGATTAACCCGATGCCCAATTCCGCGACACATGAAAACACCCTGGCATCGCTGCCGTACAAATGAGCATAACGAACCAAACACCCGTCCATCACAGGGAGCTACTAATCACAAACCCAGCCCCACCAAACCCCATCTCGAAGGAATACCTTGCATTCTGCTCATAATTCTCCTAATTACTCCCGACATAGTACCACCTAGTGTGGTCATACTTCCTGAGCACGCTCACCAAATTATCCACGAAGAACACGGTGTCATCGTCCCCGAAGACGTACCATCGGGCCCCGGCCTCACTGCGCTTGATGACCTCCTTGACAATGCGGGCGAGGCGGACAGCAGAGAGGAGGCCGCAGGGGAAGGTGTAGGGGAAGCGGGAGGAATCCTGGGAAGGGACGGCAGGGGGAGGGAAGGATCGGGAGGGGCGGGGTTCGGGTTAGGGTTGGGCTCGAGGAAGGCGAGGGCGCGGGTGGACTTGGGTGAGAACCAGAGGCGGAGGAAGGGGCCGCGGCGGGTGAGGGAAAGGGAGGAGGAGGCGACGGAGAAGAGGAGGTGGCGGCGGTTGGTGGGAGCGGTGGAGGCGTCGGACGGAGGAGGGAAGTTCTGGAGGAGGGTGGAGGGAGGGGCGCGGGCGTGTTGGGAACAGCAGGAGGAGGACGTTCTGCGTTCTCAACGGCGACAGGGATATCACCCTCCAGGTCGACAGCAGGGATCCGGCGACAGGCATCGTCGTCGTCCTCGTCCGGCCCAAACAGTTACAAATAACAACAGATTAGAGCAACGACTTCGGCTTCTCCCTGACGGAGCGACCAGAGGATGTGGCTCCCTGCCCGTCTTATCTAAACATCCCCCGACATACAGACAGGCACATCAATCACACACTCCCCTCCCGTTCCCATCCTTACAACACGCCAAAACCACAAGAATCCTCTTCTTCAACTTACACCGACTCTCTCTCTCCCTCAGGGATCATCGCCATTGTCCTCCTCCGGCTCCAGGAACAGGTAAACATGAGACCCGTGCCTGAACCCAAGCTGCACAATCGGGACTCCGTCCTCCCCGCGCCTTATCGTCCTACCCGGATCCCCCTCGAGGACGAATATGATGCGATCTCGGGGTAGCTCCTCCTGGGCCGCGATCGCGTCCTTGAGTCCAGCCACCGTGCACCCTTCCCCGACCTCCACGACGAACAGGACTCCAGTCAGGATCTCCAACACTAACTTCATCCCCGTAACGTTTCGCGGGAGGGCTGTCCGTGGGGAGAGGCTTGTTTTTAAGGTTGGAGTCGATGGATTGTCTGCAAGAGATCTTTCCATGGTCTGGCATTTAGTTGGAGCATGCGAATCGAATTTGCGGGAAGAATAACGAGTTTCCATTGCAAGAAGATCATGAGTTTCACGTTATGATACGAAGTCCATCGGACCACAGAATTGCCCGTATCGAAAATCAATGCCGCGGCACATAATCTATACATTCGTAGTAATGAGTCGCGTAGCTTTGATATACGTTTTATATAAATTTTGTAAAAAAAGGTCGAATTTTCTAAAATACCAAATTAATGGGTAGTGTGGATTTCAAAAACTCGTCTTCTAATTTATAAAGAAGACGAATTTTCAAATCTCGTCACGCAAATAATAAGGGCAAAGGCGGACTTTGAAAACCCGTTTTTTTTGTAAATTAAAAGACGAGTTTCTAAAATCCGCTCTAGTGACTCTAAATTCGATATTTTAAAAACTTAAACCGTATTTTATAAAAAAAAAAATTAAAATTAACCGTATATACGTACGTATGTCATAAGTCGCACATGAAGTTCGAAATCTCACGTCAATTTTGTATTGCAGAAATAATTCCACGACAGCATTCAACGGAGTTGCCATACCTTCATTTCCCTATATATACTGTTTGTTTGGGCAGGTACATGAAATAACATCGGAAATAGAATCGGAGTCATCGAGAAGGAAAGCCGATGGCGAGAGGGCTTAAATTCTGTCTCATCGGTCTCGCTGTTTTCCTAGCCATCTCCGCGGCGATCGTCGTGTCCCTGGCCCTCACCGTCTTCAAACCAAAGCAGCCCGTGATCACGGCCCAACCTGTCGGCCTCAAGGACGTACAGTTCGGCCTCCCCACCAACGGATCCCTAAACATCACCATCGGCATTCTCGTCACCGCTGAGAACCCCAACTACGGCGGGTTCGTGTACGAGGACTCGAATGCGTACATCAGTTACCGTGGCACCGTCGTCGCCGAGTTCCTGCTCGCTCGTCGACTGATCCCTGCTCGAACCAAGGTCAATTTCACGGGTTCGACCGTTCTCATGGGGGATAAAATGATAGAAACCCCAGGGTTCGTGGATGATCTGCTGGAGGGGCACCTGTTGTTGGTTTCTACTGCGAGGCTGCCAGGGAAAGTAGTCATGCTGAGGGTGGTGAGGTTCCCGGCGATGGTGAGCAATACTTGCCGGATTAACGTGGACGTCCAATCTCGCTCCTCGGATTCAGAATGTATCACCAGTATCAAGTTTTAGTTCTCACAGCACTACTGTAAAACATTAGCATCGACACAGAGTTGATGTTAAAATCCGAACCGAGCCGTCTTAATAAACGAAAACGCTCAAAACTTTCAATACCTGTGGTTGTTTTAGGAGTTGGAGTTGTATTACGTCGATTTTGGAAAGTCCAAAAAGGCAAAAAAAGTTTCTTGTTATTTGGATAATCAATCGACACCACTATCCTCTCTGGATAGACAAAAATATATCCAAATTCCCTATTTATAGTAGGGAGTACCTCGACGAAGACGACAAAATTACAGCCACGTCCCCTACATTTTACCCATAAAATCACTCTATTACTCTAATTTATTACCTACCTAATATTCTTAGATACAAATAAATTAGGGAATTTCTAGAGTGAGAGAGATTCGTGGGTAAAGTGTTTAGGTTATTTCAACACTCTCTCTAAAACATTTACTTACTCTTTTTGTTATGTCAATGTCAAGTTACACTCAAAACTCCAACTTACTTGCGTGATGTCTCGTTATCTTGAGCATCGCAACTTCAGCAGCTCTGGCCTGAAGTGTTTCCTCACCTCTTGACATGGTCACCCCCGTGTTCTTTTTTCCTGTTGTCACCTTGAAATCGGCCTCTGCGTCCTCGATCTCCTTAGACAACTTGCTCGAGATCTTCTCGCTACTCTCCCTTAGGCTCTTCTCTTGGCCTTCCGGAGGGCAAACATCAGTTACTCTCGCTTCTGGTTTAGTCGTATGATCTCATCGATTATCTCTTTCTCCTTATATATAACCACCAATAAAGTAGCTTCATTTTCCTTCTTTAGTGGAGCTTCTGCTTCATCAAGCAATTTCTTCTTACCTATCTCTATACGCCTCGTAATTTCATACTTAACTTCCTCGTAGCTCAAGCGCTCTTCGATATTCTTCCGAATTATTTTCTCTAATCTTCTCACAGTCTCCATATTATACACTTCCGTTCAGGTTCCTGTTGAAACATTTTCTTGTAAATCTGCTTTCTTTCTTTGCTTATAAACTGACTTCATCCGTTCAGTCGATGCTAGAATTAGGCCTGGAGACTTTGTTGTCGTTGTTGGAGGTAAAGAAGTCAACTTACTCTTGTGTCTCCATTGTCGTTTGGGTGTAGGAGACCGACTCTTACGACACCAATACGAAGGAAACCAAGAGTGACACTTCCAGTGCCACGGAGAGCCCGAAGGGCTCCTTCCACTATGGAAGTTTGAATAGGGAGAATGACTCTTCTTTCTTCATTTCTGCCTATTGGACCGGTATCTTGCTTGTAATGGCAACTTCATCCGCGAATTCGACTGGACTCGGAAACGTTGTGAGTTATCCTTGTAACTTCCTTTGGTTGCCATCCATGTAATTAGAACATCCAGAGTTATATATATTTCTCTGTACACAATCTTTAATGTGCACCACCGCGAGGTCTTGATCTTCCATTAATTTTTCTTTTACCGTCACTGCGAGAGAGGCTTTTAAATTCTACTCTACCTCTGACGTGAGGTCATCGTCATCCTTGCCTGACGTGGCGATATTCCCTTCTACATTCTTCTTCTTAGACCAACAGTCCCTCGTGTAATGACCCTTCTTACCACAGTTGAAGCATTCCTCATCTATTCAAAAAGTTGGCCTTCGTTGTCTTCTTCATTCATGTGGCCGGACATGCTTCCAATCCTTATTGCTTCTCTCTCCTTTTGGATAACTTCCACGTTCACTATTGAAAGGGATTTCTTTTTCGAATAAATCCTCCCCTACCACTATATAACGCCTTCTCTTCATTTCTCAAGGTTACGCCCCCCAACTGTTTCGTTAGCATCTTCTGATTAGCTAGTAAATTTTCAAAATCTTCTAAAGACGGCGGTGTGGGTCATCCTTGTACACCGTAATAAATCCCTTATACTCTTTATACTCTGGCCGTAACCCATGAATAATTATTCTCCTCATCCTATTATACATAATCTTAGAACTTGGGTCAAACTCCGATATCTCCTGGCAGATAGACTTTACTTTTGTGAAGAACTGATTAATTCCTAATTCTCCTTGTCTAACTGCTAGCAAGTCATTTTTCGAGCAACTGTAACCTCATATCGTTTTTCTTCGAGAACTTAGTTGCTAGTATATCCCAAGCGTCGATAGGAGTGTGGTAGGTAGTAAATTAGAGTAATAGAATTAGGTAGATTTTGTGGGTAAAATGTAGGAGACGTGACTGTAATTTTGTCCTTTTCATCGAAGGACCGAGAGAAACAAATAGGCTTTAAGTTAAATATTTCTCCTCTCTTATGCTCTCTCTCCATCCCCCACTCTCCATATTTTTAGTTTCCTCCACAAGGTGGAGGAAACTCTCTTATGCTTTCTTAGTCCACATCCTACATCCACGTTTTGTAAATTGGGGCCGTGGGAGTTCAGAGTTAGATAGTTAGAGTTCAACATTTGGCATCAGAGCGGGTTGTCGAGGTCGAGTTGCCGAAGTCCAGCGGAGGTTCGGTCGAAGTCCAACGGAGGTTATGTCGAAGTCCAGTGAAGGTTCTGTCGAAGTCACACGGAGATAATACAGAAATACAGCGGATGTTCTGTCGAAATAATGTCAAAGTTTTGCCAAGGAAGCTGTAATCCGAGATTGCATCAGGCATAAGTCGAGGACCAGGCTACGTTTCCATTAGTCTAGTTCGATATGACAGAATTTAATATTGTCGGCATGATAAAGAAATTAAATAAGCAAAACTATAACACGTGGAAGATGTACATGGAGGATTCTTAGATAGATCTAGATTAGGAAATTTCTAGAATGAGCGAGAGATTAATGCGTAGGTGTTGGGTTATTTCAAAACACTTATTTAAAAGATAATAATAATAATAATAATAATAATAATAATAATGTATATTCTATTTTTTGTCCCGACTTTTTCTGATTTATTCGGATTTAACGTTTTATGTTATTGTGATATTTAAATTATTAGATAATTCTATTTAACATCCTTTAAAGTATAATTGATACTAAATAATTGGTCCGATATGGTTGATAAAATATGTAAATATAATTTTTAGAGGTCCTTGAACATTAATCGAATATAGCAACTCAGATGTCATGTAAGGATCCATTGATCCTTGTAGATAAATTTTAAAGTAATGGTCCACCGATCGAAATAAATTGAGAATAACAAAGAAAGTTTCGATAAAATACATGTAAATTAATAATAACAATAATCTTGAACAACATGACGGCCTCATCACTAAGATCGCACGCGACGCGATTGACGAACCACTTTTGAATAGCGTTCATCTATTGATGGAATTAGGGCACGGCCGAAACAAATATTATAAACTTTTATACCCAAAAATAATAAAATCTCATGGTACGTATAAATTTTTGATAAATAATAACATAATCTTACCCGAAAAACATACCTTGGAATTTTCGGCGAAACAAAACGTGATCAGGAACAATAGATCGAGAGCCCCATGTGTGACTCCTCTAGCGGTATCCACGCGCACACGATCACGAATCTCTCAACGATCCCTTAGGTGCTACCATCTTAGATCGACAAATAGTTTTCGGAAGCTCACAAAACTCTCTGTATATCTATTGAGACTTTTCCTTTCTGTGGTTTTTTCTCTCCCAAAACTACCAAAAGAAATTTCTTTCTTATTCTTTTCAAGTCTCCACAAAATGAATTGACAGGCTCTTTCCTTTTAATTTCTTAAAAAGTAACATTGCATTCATGATTACAAACTAAAGATAGTTTCCGTTTTAAAATTAATCCTCATTTTTAAAACGTAAAATGCAATCAATTGATTTGATTTATTAAAATATATATATTAAATCAAATAATGCAAACGTGTGACGTTAATAATTCAAATATTATTTTAACTTTATAAATTTTTGACCCAAATAAATCCATATTCGATCTTGGTCTATTTATTTGCTTCCGATATTTAAAATAAATTAATAATCCAATTAATTCTAATTCTGAAATAATAAAATGATCAATTTTAGTATCCACTAAAATAATCAATAATACAATGTTCGTGTCGACGTGCTATGCGTGCGACCCTCTAGGTCCTATACATGAAGGCAATGTTTATCCATACACAAACTAAGGTAACCGTCTAACAACAGTTTTTAGTCACCCAACGTGTTAGGATAATGATTATAAATCATAAACCACTATGAACTGATTACCGTGTAATTCAATCTCTTCATTTAACCGACATCCCAATTAATTCGGCGCAAAATACATCATCGCCGAATTAATTGTTTTACTTGATTACCAAGATATAATAGACTCTATTGAATGGCCATAGATTTTAGAGTCACTAATATCTCTATCAAGTGGCCTAGATGTTAACTCTCTAATCCAAAAGAGCGATGAATCCTATATTGACTCAACATTATTCTCTCTACGCTTTGTCACACACCCAACAATCGTATTACTCACAATCCAGTTAAAGACTGCTTTTAACGACGTCAAAGTGCGCAAACTCTACACATAGAATAAATGAAGGTTTCAAGTCAAAAAATCAGTTACACTCGTTCATAAAAAGGATGGACCAATGATGTTTAATATGTGGTATCATCTTAAACGGGTCGTGTCCAGTAACCGGTACCCCTAAGTATAACCTGGATACATTATCCCTTAGTCTATCTTGACATCAGTTACACTTAGCGATAATTTAGACATCCATGTCCCCTCTAAACATCTATCCGATCACAGACTATTTCAGATTAATATACTTAATAATTTGTTGGACTTTATCATTAATATTTTTTAAGTGCAGAAAAGTAAAATAATCAATGACAAATACTCGCATTTATTAATTATTCATCCACAAATACATTAAAGTGTCTTGGCACGTAAGTGCACACACTGACATATGTTACGTCGGACGACCCGATTTGATCATCCCTACTCAATGCTTCTATCCATCGACCTGAAACCTCGTCATCGCGGATCTACTCTCAGAGAAACGATATGGGACATGCCAGAGGCTACGAACCAGCGAGCTCGCGCTGTCCTCTAACCACTTTCAGATTAATGTCGTCTTGTAGATGAGATTGTCAAGGAGACCGAGGACTTGAACTGGAGTTGGGTAAAACCGTCTAAGAGAAACTAAATGATAATGACCATCCGGTTTGAGAGTAAACCCTTCAATCGCGCCGGGGAAATGGAAATACAGTTTGTTTTCCTATCTTTTGCAAAACCCAAAACAAAAAAAGAAAGAAGGAAATCGAAGAAGAAGAAGAATATAGGGGCCTTTTTAAGCGCTATCGGGATAAGAGTGAAAGGCTTTGATGTTAACATATAACGCCTAAATGGAGCGTGACGTACGACGTTATGTTCTTCTTACAACGCCAAACACGCACGTTGTTATATAATGAAATAAAGAAACACACAAAACCACATTCAATTTGCTTTTTATTTTTTATTTTTGTTGAATGGAAATGAAAACACAAGAAGGAGAGGAGAAACGGAAATTAATGGCGATCGATAAGGCCGGGGTATGTCCCCACGAAATGAAATAAAACGGAGGGAGGGGAGGGGGAGGAAAGCAACGCCTATGGCTCGCATTCACGTCTCTACGTGGCAACATCATGCCCATTCAAATAAATAAGATTTTAGTACTTCAACATGAACCGACTCTCTCTCCCGTGGGATTGATACTGAGGTGACGAGCCTACACATATATGTATGGTCCAATAATTGAAAATTTGTATTTAAGTATATATGCTCATCCTCTCACTCTTCCAAGCACCCTTTCAATGCGATCAACTTATTTCCCAACCCCCCCCCCCCCCCCCAAAATTCCCTTTTCTAACCACAGAAATGGAACGATTAAGTTGTAATGAAAAAACCCTAAAGGACGAGAAACCATGATGATCAAGACTCCTGCTTGCAGGAAAGAAACCCTAGTTTCAGTAATTTATGACCACGAAATTATTCCTCCCAACATGTTGGATATCAAATATCTTCGTGTTGAGACATATGGACGCTGTAAAAACCGGCGCCACTTCTTCCACGCAGGAAGCCAGCAAAGAACACGCTGGCGTGAGACGAGCGCCTCGTGCCGCGGCCTTCCACGAAAGCACCGTCAGTCAATGAGAAACAAATGCCTGCCTTTTAAGTGTGTTTTGTTTTCCTTTCCCATCTCTAAAATGGGCGCTGTCAATATAGCGTTACCGATTCGTTTATTTTTCTTGAACGTAATCAAGGCAACTAAACATCATTTTACCCTCCAGTCCTATACTAGCTCAGCTGCATTCTATTCCCATTCCAGGAATCGAGCTCTCGAGTTCGAACAGAGAGCTCTTTCTGTTTAAGGGTTGTACAATCCCCATCAATCCCTTTTTGTGTGTGCCTCTTTGTCATCAAATTGTTATGGATTTAAAAAAGTGTATATGGGAGAGCAATAAACGCCCCCATTCCTCCAGCACTACTACAAACTCATACTCACACACACACTGGTGCCATTAAATGCAACCCTCCCCCCTCCCTCTCAGTGATCTTCTCTCATTCTCAACCTCCCTTCTCATTCAATTGACTCACCAATCCCCAACCTCTCCCCAACTCAATTAACCCTCACCTCACTCCCCTCCTTCTCCTTCTTCATCATCATCATCATCCTCTCTCATACCATCCCTTCCTAGAAAGCCCATCTTCCCTTTTTCCATATTTTTCTTCCTTCCTTTCTTTCTAACCCTATACCGCGCCACTGTTTCAACAGTCACCCACCACATGCCTTTTATTACCTCGACACCTTTTCGGAGATATTAGGAAAAATCACTTTTGCCCATGTAAGAAGAAAGACAGTTGGATGTGGGAAGTCCTGGACGAGATCTGAGGTTTTCCTTTTATCCCACCTCTCCTCCCCATGAGGGGTTTCTTCTGAGATCTTGCTTGATCATGGTATGGAAAAGGAAACCCTTCCTTTGTTAATTATCATGCTAGTTCTAGTTGTACTGTTAGCTTTCCCCTTGTTTAGATTGAGGGGAATCTTTCGTGCATTCAAATTGAGAGGGGAAGGGTGTACCAATCCTGAGGAGTTTCCTTTGTCTTGGCCTTTTGGTGGGCAAGAGATTACATGTTTGTAGGGCTTTGAACCCCTTATGAGTAATGCCAGCTGGAATCATGATCCCTACGAGGAATATGTCGTCAGTGATCGGGGCCAGCGGGAGCTCCAGCATCTATGGATCGTCCTCCGGGCTTTCGCTCGGCCAGGTCAGTGTATAAGGTTTAACTTCCTAGGAAAATATTACTCGGAAAGGGTCAAGTAGACCATCTCCATCTTCGGAACAGGAGG
Source organism: Melastoma dodecandrum (assembly GCA_029817715.1). Taxonomy (NCBI): domain Eukaryota; kingdom Viridiplantae; phylum Streptophyta; class Magnoliopsida; order Myrtales; family Melastomataceae; genus Melastoma; species Melastoma dodecandrum. The sequence continues at coordinate 3,856,443 of JARUPY010000290.1, read as the reverse complement.
ACCGGAGTCAATGGAGTTCAAACTGTGAATTGCACCATCGCAATTCACAGCCCAATTCCTCAGAAACATGAGTTGCAGCACGGGTGTTCTGCAGATCTACTGACCCGATCGCGACTTGTGACGAGACTGTCTCCATATTTTGAAATTGGGACCTACCTTCTTCTGTTGACAACTGAAAAAAAATGTTTCAGCCGAATATGTTGGAAGTCGGGGATCTCCAAGGCTTCGAGATGATGCACCCCGCCTTGGAAGATGATTTCACGAGGCTCGGGGATGAGGAATTCGACAGCACAAAATCCGGGAGCCAGAACCAGGAGGGAGCATCCGGGGAAGACCAGCAGGATCAACAGCTGCGAGGGAAGAAGAAGCGTTACCATCGTCACACCCAACATCAGATCCAGGAAATGGAAGCGTGCGTATCTCCCTGACCATTATTCATAGAGTAGTTCTGTTTAACCATATCGATTTGCCTGAAATTCGGCAGGTTCTTCAAGGAGTGCCCACACCCGGATGATAAGCAAAGGAAAGAGCTCAGCAGCCAATTAGGGCTGGAGCCATTGCAGGTCAAGTTTTGGTTCCAAAATAAGCGCACTCAAATGAAGGTACGTCGTTCATTCGATATTTTACATTAGCCAATTAGAAGTGTCGAAAGCATGGCCGGTAGAACCACGAATTATTGTATTGTTCGTGATGTTTTAGACGCAACACGAGCGCGGTGAGAACTCGCTGCTCCGATCAGAGAATGAGAGGCTCAGAGCCGACAACATGAGGTACAGAGAAGCTCTCAGCAACGCCTCATGTCCCAGTTGCGGAGGGCCAACCACAATAGGCGAAATGTCATATGGAGAACAGCAACTGAGAATCGAGAATGTCCGCCTTAGAGAAGAGGTAAGACATCCACTCCTATGTGGCTGTCAGTCATTTTCCAAATGCAGACTAACGCTTTTCGCAGATTGACAGGATTTCGGCGATCGCTGCAAGGTACGTCGGAAAGCCAGTCGTGAGTTATCCTCCTATGTCTGCGCCGGTACCTTCCTGTCCGCTTGACCTTGGGGTCAGTAGTTTCAGCGGCGGGCAATCAGTCCGCAGTGTCGGGGAGGCCAACCTCTACGGAAATCCTCCAGGCGACCTTCTGAAGTCAGTTGTTGCAACCACCACAGAAGCCGATAAACAGATGATCGTTGAACTTGCCATGGCTGCAATGGATGAACTCGTCAGGATGGCTCAGATGGATGAACCACTTTGGATTATCGGATCCGAAGGGAACTTCAGCGTATTGAAAGAGGACGAATATGCCAAAATGTTCCCCCAGAAGATTGGGCAGAAGCCTAGCGGATTCAAATGCGAAGCTACAAGAGAAACTGCCATGGTCATAATGAATCACATTAACCTTGTCGAAATCCTCATGGACTTGGTATGACTTTACCTTCTCAAAGACTCCGATTTCGCAACACGCTCTGACGTAACTATCACATCCTACATCCACTGTAAACAGAATCAGTGGTCAAACGTGTTCTCAGCAATTGTCTCGAGAGCAGAAAAACTGGAACTGCTGTCGACCGGGGTAGCAGGAACTTATGATGGAGCCTTGCAAGTGGTAATGACTTAAACTTATCAAAACATCGAATCCAACTACACTTATGCTCTTCCTCATTGGCTTACTGGATGCAGATGACGGCCGAATTCCAAGTCCCAACCCCACTTGTTCCAACCCGGGAGTGTTACTTCGCACGATACTGTAAGCAGCACGGGGACAGAACCTGGGCAGTCGTCGATGTTTCTTTGGACGGTTTGCGGCCAAATCCCCTGGGCCGTTGTCGTAAAAGGCCTTCGGGATGTTTGATTCAGGAGATGCCCAATGGTTACTCCAAGGTAACATGGGTTGAGAATGTAGAAGTGGAAGACAGGGGGGTCCACAGCCTATACCGGCAGCTGGTTGACTCTGGTCAGACATTCGGAGCGAGACGTTGGGTGGCAACACTTGATCGGCAATGTGAACGTCTTGCTAGCGCAATGGCTACGTATATTCCATCTGGTGAATCTGGCGTGATAACAAGCCAAGAGGGGAGAAAAAGCATGATGAAATTAGCCGAGAGGATGGTCATGAGCTTTTGCGCGGGAGTAAGCGCCTCGACTGCCCACACATGGACAACACTGTCGGGGACTGGCACAGAGGATGTCCGAGTCATGACACAGAAGAGTATCGACGACCCTGGTCGACCACCTGGCATTGTGTTGAGTGCTGCTACTTCATTCTGGCTTCCAGTACCACCAAAAAGAGTCTTCGACTTCCTCCGAGATGAGAACTCACGGAACGAGGTAACTAAAACTTCCATATGCATTAACTGTGACTAAAATCAGTCTTCTGAAGTTTTTCTTCTGCTTTCTGATTTTGTGGTTCTGCAGTGGGATATTCTTTCCAATGGCGGGGTTGTCCAGGAAATGGCACATATTGCCAATGGCCGTGATACCGGCAACAGCGTATCCCTACTACGCGTAAATGTCAGCTGCAGAGGAACCCTTTATGTTGTCCTCATCTGAGATTTCTGGCATCTCCAAAGTAAATTACCTAACCATAGCATAAAATTCTGCAGAGTGCGAACTCAAGCCAAGGCAACATGTTGATCCTACAGGAGAGCTGCACAGACTCGACAGGGTCTTTTGTGATCTATGCGCCGGTAGATATTGTGGCCATGAACGTCGTCTTGAATGGAGGAGATCCAGACTATGTAGCTCTCCTTCCTTCAGGATTCGCCATACTCCCCGATGGCTCTGCCCCAAATGGGAGTGACCGAGTCGTCGGATCAGGAGGATCCCTCCTGACAGTGGCGTTTCAGATACTGGTCGATTCCACTCCAACAGCTAAACTTTCACTAGGATCTGTCGCAACAGTCAACAACTTGATTGCTTGCACTGTCGAGAGAATCCGAGCTTCTTTATCCGGAGAGAGCTCTTAAAGTCTCATTTCCTCGTGAAAATGTAAGTCCAACTCAGAAACACTTCCGATCTAGCACAAGCTACCTTCTTCTTCTCCTCCTCCGTTCATCATCCCTTAATTTTTACCACAGCCAGCAAGGGTCACAAGGGAGAGGAAGGAATTCAAAGAAATGACACGACGACAGACAGACAGACATCAAAGTGCAAAAAAATGGAAGTCAAGAGCGCACCTTACATTGATCCTGCCCAAATCGCTTACGAAATGCTTAAGCATGAAAGGAGGATTAGAGGTTCGGGCATTGACTTCCCAAATGGCATCAAAGGTCAACAACAAGCTCAAACAAGCATGATTAGTTTCCTGTTGTCATAATCTTTTCTTCGTTTGGGAGGCTGTTCTTAAAGTCGTGCACGTATTTGAATCACCAACTCTGCTTCTTAGTCATTCTTTCAAGGGTTTCTTTGATATGGACTAGCTGGCACTAAGTATGTAACTTGCCTAGTGCCTTCTTTATTTCTCCAACCCAACTGAACAGGGAAAAACTGAACTGACTGTTTTTATCAGCTGATTTCTTTTATTCTACTCGGATTCACTTTCCATTTAGCTTCCTTAATCTCGGTTATTAGCCAAAACACAGAAACCAAAGCTCGAAAGAAGGAATGGATCAAAACTAAAAATAACAGACCTCCTTATTTCCTGAAGCACCTAAAAATACAAAAAGATCCATCATTTCGGTATAATCTGAATCCATTCCAATCCAGGTTAAATAATGTCTATATAAAGATACAAAATTCCTCGTCTGAAGATGGAAAGGGAAGAAGGACATCGACCTCGAAGTGGCTGAAACCTTCATTTTATATCTCAAGTCCTCTTTTTCCTTGCCAATGAAAGGCTTTGAGCCCCCAGCTGCAGAAGGAGTCTTCCTATGATGTGGCAAAAGGCCGCGTAGCATGGCCAATACACCGAACCCAAAGAAGGGGGAATAGACCATCAGAAGCTTATCAGAAGCCTTCGACGACCACATCAACTCCGGCAATACAGCTGCCTGCACGTGGGCACGGCAACATTAAAATGCTTCAACAAACTCAACCAGACCCTGGTCAGCAAGGCCTGCAAGTAACAACTAATTGCCTCTTCCTCCTAACCAAACTAAGTCTCCAAAAGTTCCAATATTTGCCCCCAACAAATTCAACCTAACAAATCACAGAACCAAACCCATCAATCTAATGAAAAACTGACCATAGAGGTGACGAGGGAGACGCCGTAGACGAGACAGGTTGTGAGGAACCAGGGCTTGGACCCCAAGATCCCAGCCAAGTTGGCGAGGCAGAGGGGCCAGTGGAAGGCGAGATCAAGGACGACCAGCCCGACGAAGAAGTGGGGCCGCTCGACGACGAGGTAGTCGCCGTACTCGCGGGCGGCGCAGAGGTCCTACCGGGGAATGCATGACTGCCCGTCGAAGAGAGGGATGATCATCACCATGAAGAAGAAGTAGACGAGGAGGAGCACGTCGAGAAGCTTCTTGGAGCACCCCATCGCTTTCCGCGGACGGGATCTTTGCGGCGCTTGGAGAAAGATGATCGTGACGAGATCGGGTCGGAAGCAAGTCGGAAATGGAATCTCTCCCTCGTTGATCCACGTGCGCATCACGTGGGATGGCGCTATACGTTACTACATTTCAAGAACAAACTGCAGAAGTTTGGTAGAGGGAGGTTCCTGATACAATAACCTACTATCTACTGGAGGTGGAGATAACCCCCCAATTGACAGTAAAAGGTAACAATAATTTTCAAAGTCAGATTAAAATGAATGTGTGGGACTTCAGAATGCCTGCTGAAGGGTGGTTTTCGGGGTGGCGATCAGATCATCCCCCCTTGCTGTCCTCTGGCATAGCACGCCATGACGAAGAGCATATCAGGCAGGCAACCAACCACCCGCTAAACATTTATTTTTTGCAAAATATACGTTTATGTCCCTCGATGAATTTTCTTTTCTGTCAATAATATTTTTTTTCATATGCGAAAATAACACTAACTATGTCAAATTTTTTCTAGCCAATATTAAACGACGTTAGGCATAATGTCGAGGTGGACATAACGGAGGTCCACGTAGCAACCTCGTAAGACATCCTACGTGGAAATGAGCAGAAACGTGAAGAGAGGTCATTGGTCCTCCTATTTCCGAATAAAAGAATAAAATTTTAAAACCCTAATCGAAACCCTAAGCTTTCGACTTGTACGATTACCTCCCTGGGGAACCCACCTCGGAGATCCCACGGGAGTCGAATCCCGCCCACTATATTTTCTAGCCGTCCCGCCCCCAAGAGGTTCTCGTTCCGGCCGAGCAAAATGAGAAGGTAGAGGAGGAAGAAGATGTGGAGGAAAAGGAGGAGGTAGTGAAGGAGACTAAGATGGAAGATGGGTCAGAGGAGGAGAGGGAGATGAAGACCAGGACTGAGGTCCCAAGCCTGCTGCTACGTCGGGGGTTTCGGAGATCCGAGAGCTTGAACGTGAAGTTCAGCTTGTCAAATGTTAGGGGGGAGGAAGTGCGAGGAGGGGGGGCCGCACGAGGAAGGGAACTCGCAGAGTCGGTGGACAAGCGTAGGCCAGCGACGGTGAGGGAAGGGAAGGGGAAGGGGAAGCGTAGGTACGCTCTTTTTCACGTAGGACGTACTATGTGGGTTGTCACGTGGACCTCTGTTATGTCCACCTCGACATTATGCCTAATGTCATTTGATATTGGCAAAAAAAAAGATTGGTGACATAGTTAGTGACATTTTTGTATATGGAAAAAAGATGTTGTTAGAAAAAAAAGTTCGTCAAAAGTTAGAGACATAAACGTATATTTTTTTTTAGTTAAAAGTCTACCTAAGAGCTTGCTTCTTCTTCACCATCATCATGGACCTCAGAGGTCGATTTCTCAGATGCAGCCTGAGTAGCCTTCTCCACATTGCCCCTCTGCATCATGCATCAGGTGGAGTAATGCCAATTTGAGTGACCCAGTTTCTGGGTGCCAGCAAATTCTGCAAATAGGACCGGAAGAGTAATACCATTTTGTTTGCAAACTCTATCTTTGCTGTCTCATACTCCGCCTTCTTCTTGGAGGCTTTCTCGGCATAAGGCGCTTTTTCCTTCAAAATCCGAAGCAAATTGAGTGGAATAATCGTAGCCTATGATGGTTACTTCCAGAAACATAAACAGTTTTCCAGGGGGGGATAAGATTTGTCCTTACAGACTCCGATAGCGATCTCCATTTCTCTCCACCAGCTTTGGTGACCTGTGAAAACGATGAATATCATGAGGTACAGACGACCATCTTTATTCTGCATCATGCATCAGGCGGTCTAGTGCATTCATGGGGTTCGAGACGAGAATCAGTTTCGAACTAAGAGGTCTGACATCAGAGTAATTGCCACTGCAACAGATGCTTCAGAGCTCGGCAACGAAATTAAGATAAGAATGCACACAAGCAGAAACCCACAGGTTCAGCAAATGAATCCGAGTTATGCGCACTTTATCACAGACAGCAGTTTGACACAATGATCACATTCACCAACCATCTAAAACGATTCATCCACGCAGTCTAAGAAACCAGCATGGGAAAGCAATTTCATTATGCATGATCAGGAAGATGCAGTTAAATGAGACTCACGGCAGACACCGATTTGTTATCGGGAAAGTTTTCCTTGTAGGTCTTTCTGAAGTCCTCTCTATCATGTAAGTCAAACCTAAGAAAGTCAGTAAACCATAACGGAAAATACAGAAAATGAAGAAAAGAACTGCCATATTCTGGATGAAGGGAAGGTGATCAAGAATTTACTGACAGGAAGACAAAGTAAGCACTAGGAGGTCGCTTTGGAGCTCCTGAATCCTTCTTGTCGGCCTTCTTCTTTGAGGTAGCAGTGTCCTCCTCCTTCCTCACCTTGAGCATCCTTCAAGGGCCGCCGAAGCACAATCACAAAGAACACCAAAAGAGCCAGAAACATTTCCTTAGTTTCTTCCAGAGAAATTAATTAATAATCGACAACCAACATCCTAACTCCCAGACTGGCAGAGATGCACTTCCGAACCAGAAATTCCATAGGACAAGACGAAGTAAAAAGAAGCAGAGCATCGCAGCTCAAAGCACGCAGAAGCACGATCCTGTAATACAAGAAGCGACTCGAGCACATCGCCCAGATCCAGAGAACAAAAACTGAAAAGGAAAGACGAAGAAGCAGCCATCCAAATCTGATTCCAGCGGATGAAGCACACGTCAGACAGATCACGCCAAGAGAACGTCATCGAGACAACCGATCGTGCTTCTTCCACAAGGAAAACGAAGAAACAACAGGAAACGAAACCGAGAAACATCACGCGAGATCGTTCAAGTGCGGTACTGTGCTGGGAGCCTCTTCTGAGCGACGGCGACGTTCTTGAGCCCTTTCATCCCCTGAGATCTTTCCAACTGCCGAGATATTTGGGGAGAAGGGAGAATGGAGAAAACCGACAGGATTGTTGGAGAGAGGGCAAAGTTAGTTGATTGGAGGGGGGGGGGGTTTAGTTTTCTCGGGGCTCTGGCTGGATCCCGAGGCGGTTGTCGATTTGGCGGCAAGACTCGGAACGTGCTGCTGGTCACGCTGCGGTTAACGTACGGTACGGACGGAGTGGGGGGGGGCAACGGCGTCGTCTTGTCGACGTGGCAAAGTGGTGGGCACTTCCAGAATGTTCTAGCACGATTTGACGCTTTTGCCCCTACGGAAGGATTGACTAGTGGGCCGAATGTGGACCCACGTGAAAATGTTGGGCCACGCCCATGATCACGAAAGAGGAAACTCGGTGCTTATCATATATCAGTTAGAATTATGACGACCAAGGGAGTATGTTGTAACCCCCATGCAAATGATTTTGGACCCGCCGATTAATTAATTTCGATATCCCCCCCTCCATATGATTGTACAACCGCATCATATGGGTGCCCTTCACGAAAACCCTATTATCGGATTCCCCTAATCGGTTTTTAATTATTCCCGGGGGTTATGATTAGGTCTGGATGATATTATAGAGAGGTATTATTGAAATAGATCCGTTTAGGCTTCGTCTTTATAAAAAAGAACAAAAATGAGAAAATGCCCATAATTTATATTCTCCTTATGATAATGATTAGGTTCAAATAATTGAATACTAATTTACATCACGTATTAATATGATTCGCACAACCCTCCCAAGTCATATAATATTTTCCCATGTGAGTAGGGGGGTAGTGGGGTTGGCACAGATGAGGGAATAAATTCATTGATTACACTTTGACAAACCAATTATAAAGATAAAAGGTTATTATAGTATAACATGACATGAAATGATTAGAACTCATCTTGGGTCAGGCAAGAACACATGGGATGGTGATGATGATGATGGTGCATGGACGAATGCCAACGAAAGGGAATATGGGGTAGGGGGTCGAATTTTGGGTTGGTGTTACAATTAATATGATAGGACCTACCCAAACCAAACCACGAAGAAGGAATGCATGAGCATTTATGTGTAGAAGGGACTTGTAAATCACACGTGAATTAAATGCGCCGGGGCAGTGTTCCAAACACATGAAACTATGTACGAAAGAACACAATGGAACGAATAAGATGTGGGTAGGAACTTTGGCGCCCTCCCTGATGGGATGGGCCACCAAAAATAGATGAATTTCTCGTAGGTATCTTCCGAAATAAGTTTCATCTACAGGGCAATAATTTTTTTATTATTCGTAAGCCCTCGAATTGGTGTTAGAAACAACACAACTCGGTACCTTAAGGTGTTCCGTGTTTGAATTGTCGATTTCATCACTTTTTTTTTCAGTAAACTCGGTATTTTTAACACATGAGGTATTTCAAAATATGAAGACTGGCAAAAAGTGATACGTAATATATGTGTAATATTTCATTACCGTACATACGTAGATCTAGCTTAGTATAAATAGTTGTTCTTAGGCATTGTATACACCTCTCTATAGACGGACATATTGTCATTTTAATTTTCAAGTGTTACAGTGCTAAGCGTGAACCATACATTCAACAAGATTTCTGACGTGTTTGAATCTGACTTGTCCTCGATCACTTTCAGACCGAACAGTTACATTGGCTAAGATCGAAATAATGTGATATTGGGGCTCTCTGCCAAAGAGTAGGGCGGCTTTCCCCCACCTAAAGTATTCCAGTGTTGATATTCTCCATGAATCGAATGCAATTGTGGGACACAAATTATTTATATTTTTTATAGATCGAAGTACTCCAGTCACACTAAGCCACATGCCTGATGAAAATGTGGCCCTGGAGATTAAATAGATTCATTTGACCTTTACTTACGGAGGTGATACAAAACGAGAAAAATAAAATAAAAAAGAAGAGTTCATCTCGGCGGGCGGCACAATTATTTTAATTTGGAACGAGAAATAATTCATCCGCAAATTACGTGTATCTTTTTTTTTCGTCTCTCTAAAGTATAAATTGTCTCTTTATATAGTATTGTAAAAAATTTGACAACTAAACCGACGGCTAACTGTAAACAGTCCCCTACATGATTGGATACTCCTACAAGAGAAATTATTTGACATATTCCATGCTACTACTATACGCTGCAAAGATCTGTTGTGAAACAACACACACACACACACACCAAAACTCTTAAGGAAGGCCTAAACGAACGCCTTAAGAAACGAGACCCACAATCATGTGCTCCCTCCCGATCTTATATTCTATATATATAGAAACTTACCCCTTACTGATATCGATTCCTCTTCTCTTCATACATTTCTTTCTTCCCTAACATTCAACATTACCAAGTCCTTCTTTCTTAGCTAGCAAATTCAGATGGGGAACTGCATTGCCAACAACAGGGTCGTTTCCCGTGAAGCGGAAGATGAGGACCCACGTGCCCCGTTCACGAAAGAGACGAAAGGGGCGGACATTGCCTTCACACAAGGAAGAGGAGGAGGAGGCCAAGGAGGGTCCGTCGCGAAGAAGAAGAAGATGGAAAAGAGGGTGAGCTTCAAGTTGGAGGACGATGGTGACAAGGAGGGTGTGGCTGGAGGGGAGAAACGTGGGGATCTTGGAAACAGGAAGGGGGTAACGAGGAGGGTGAAGGTGGTGGTGACCAAGGAAGAGCTGAGGCGGATACTCGAGTACGCCGAGCGATCATCACGCCCCGATTCTTCCTCCTTTGGCTTGGAGGAACTGATTATGTCTTTGAGGTCATCGAGAAGTGGAGGAAGGGTTTGTAGCAATGGAGATGGTAATGCTTTGAGCCCTGGATTGGAATGCGTTCCCCAGCATCGTCATTAGCTATAACAAATTCTATGCATTTCAGCTTCTTTTATTTATTGTTATTATTATATTTTTTTTTTTTTTTTGGTGAATGAGAGGTGGGCTCAAATGAGTTGGCGCTATGGATGTACAACCATTTTGAAGCTTATATGAATGAATATTGTCATCACATCCTTGTCTAATTTCGATTCAAAATGATGTTTCTCATCTCCGTCTAATTTCGAAATCTCGGGTCCATCATTGGTTCCGCTTCCGCAACCCGGTTGATCGCCCTACTGGATCGTATTGTTTCTCAGATGTCTTTCCGATAGGATGTGTTTGGAGAGAGGCATGACTTAGTAACGTGAATACGACTCAACGTGAATGATTGATTCGATTCTCAACAATAACAAAGATAAGCGACTTCCTGCTCCTGGGATGGGCGACAAAGATGTCAATAACCGAGGCGCTAATCTTGCGCTGAAGGACAGAGGGCGAATAATCAGGCAGGCAGATAACAGTGCCTGAGTTTTATACAGTAATGCGATCCCAAGGCAGACAAAAAATTTTTCCTGTCACGAAAAGAAATATCGTCCCTCGATCAATTAGGGGCACGGTATCGTGATTTTGTGACTGGACGTCTTATTTTTCTCCAAATCTATGTATTACATAAAGGAAACGCCCTCCGGTGCAATCGAGCTGCTCAAGAGACTCAGACGTCTTTTCTTTTTCAGGTTATTACTGTTGAATCAGGTTCCTGATAACGTACGGAAGAATGCCTCCATGGTTGAAGTACTCGAGCTCCACCTGAAATACAGGCAGAACCTGCTCAGTTTCATGTATTCGAAGCAATATAGGACCAGTGCCATTCCGAAGTGAAAGGTGAAGAGACGATTGAGGTTACCTCTGTGTCAAAGCGGACAGTGCATACGAAAGACTTTCCAGAGTCGGTCGTAACGGTGACGTCTTGACCAGGTCTGATGTCACTGATCTTGCTTGGAAGGTCGATGGTGTATTGCTCCTGACCAGTCAATCCCAGCGAGTCCGCATCTTCACCAGCTTTGAAGCAAAGAGGAATGATGCCCATCCCAACCAGGTTGCTTCTGTGGATTCTCTCGAAGCTCTTGGCTATCACCGCCTTAACTCCCTGTTAAGATATCAAAGTGGACCGGTGGTGTAAGATGATGCAAGTCATATGATAGGAAACGGGATCATAATCGAATGACTAGGAAGACTATGGCCCACCAGTAGCATTGGACCTTTGGCAGCCCAATCCCGAGAACTTCCACTGCCATATTCAGCTCCAGCTAATACGATGGTGTCATGCCCAGCCTCTTTGTATTTCTGGAATACATAGAATACCTTCTTTTAGTCGCCCAGGGTAGAGGAATCGGACTTCACATCCATCAGCTTCTTAACAGATGAAACAAAATAAGACAAACAAACAGAATACAGCTTACCTGTGCGGCATCAAACACATAAAGCTTCTCTCCACTAGGAATATGAACCGTCTTCGGACCAACTTCGCCATTCAAAAGTTTGTTAACAAGGCGGATATTGGCAAAAGTTCCTCTCGCCATGACTTCATCATTTCCACGCCGACTCCCGTAAGAGTTGAAGTCTTTTGGTTGGACTCCGCGTTGCATCAGAAACTTGGCAGCTGGACTGTCCTTGTGGATGCTACCAGCAGGGGAAATATGATCTGTTGTGATGCTGTCACCAAAGTTCAGCAAGCAATATGCGTCCTTGACCCCATGGGCACCAGGGGGATCCATTGTCATCCCCTTGAAGTATGGTGGCTCGTGAATGTAGGTAGAGTTGGGATCCCAGGTATACTTGGTTGAAGCGGGTACAGAGAGCTGGTTCCACATGGGATTACCCTTCGTGATAGCCTCATATGTACTTTTGAACATATCTGGTAGCACACTGGATTGAACAGCCTGCCGACAGCAGAAAACATGTAAAGATCCTTCCGGAGATGTAAAATCCTGCCACAATGATTTGCTTACCTCTATTACTTCTTCAGTAGATGGCCAGATATCCCTTAAGTAAACACTCTTGCCATCCTTCCCAGTTCCAATGGGCTCCTTCTCAAAGTCAATGTCAACCTGTGTCGCATTAAAACTGGCTTAGGACCAAGAAGAAAAACAATGTGTCCAATGAAATGCAGAAATGGCAGAAACTACCGAGACGGAAAGTCTATGCATGAAACCCACTAAATTACTATCAGGAAGGTTTACGAGCCAAAGCGGAGACAGTATGGTGATCTCTGTTTAGTTTAGTCCACTAAAGTAGAAGTAATGTGAGAACTAGCCATGAGATTACATACCGTGCCAGCAAGAGCATAAGCAACAACCAGAGGAGGAGAAGCAAGGTAATTAGCTCGGGTCAAGGGATGTACACGCCCTTCAAAGTTCCGGTTACCAGAGAGTACCGCTGATGCTAAGATATCTGTAACATGGCATAAAAATAAAATTGAGATGAACGAAACAAGGAGGCGGTCCACAAGACAGGCCTCTATACATGAATATCATGTAGTTAGTTTCTAGGAAACGGACAAGATAAAATGCCAAAAAAAAGTCTTAAGTAAAACATAATATACCATTTTCCGAGATTGCGGCAGCGACTGACTCATCAAGTTCGCCAGAGTTACCAATGCATGTGGTACACCCATATCCAACTATATTAAACCCTTGCTGATTAAGATATTTTTGCAATCCACTGCATAAACAACCGACATTGTTAGCCCTCTCGGTAAAGGGGGTAAGAAATCCCAAATAATCATACAATCAACGCACATCAGTTACTTGACGAAGAATATTACCTCTGATGGAGATACTTTGTGACAACACCAGAGCCGGGGGCAAGGCTTGTTTTGACCCAAGGTTTGACCTAATGAATTAATGCAACAAAGATAAACTTTAAATGCTTTTAGAGAGAATAGGAAACCCGATAGAAGAAAAATAAGTTTCTGGCTGGCAAACCTGTAAGCCTAGTTCACAAGCCTTTTTAGCAACCAGACCAGCTCCAAGCATGACACTGGGATTGGATGTGTTAGTACAACTGGTGATAGCAGCTATAACCACACTTCCATGCTTGAGTTCAGCAGGTTGTCCGTGAAATGAAAACTTCGCCACTTTATCTTGTGCCTCCTTTGGCACAGCAAAACCCTGCATTTATGCATCCCAATTCTGTTTTAACATAATGTGTCGTCCAACATGACTACTACAAAAATATGTTACAAGTTGTCTACACAACCCTTTTTAAGGAGAGTCTAATAAATATCAAGTCACATATATAACAAGCAAAATTGGAGCTACAACAAAATTAAGTTTGATGAACAATTCGTTGTTCATTGAGGAATGCTCCTGATACTAACCTTGAATCCAACTTTATTATCTAGACATGATTGCCAATCAGCCTTCATATCTTTCAAAGGAACTCTATCGTGAGGTCTGCGAGAGATGGTAAAAATTAGAATTACTGGATTGTGAGGAAGATATTCACAGTATGGTTCAAACTAACTGATGGATCCGACAAAGGCTAGAGAAATTATCATTAGGGTGTCAACAGGATATTGCAAGTTTGAATCAATTAGTGCAAAAATAAAGAAGATGCCGCAGTCTGGGCATCAGAATTTGATTACCTCTTTGGTCCAGAAATACAAGGTTCGACTTCGGAAAGATTCAGCTCCAGGTACGACGAATAGACTCTTTCTTGTTGAGGCTGAATTTAGCAAGTACACAGTACATCAAAACATGTACCACCTTTTGACAGTCAATACAAAACGAAAGACCAACTAAATAGTTTATGAGGAAGAGTCTGGTGACAGATGAGAAGATAAAGGACTCGAAATTGACAGGACAAGGAAAACAAACCTCGCTATAGTCAACAAACATCTTATTGGCACGTAAGTAAGCTTCTATCATTGCCACCTGGAGGAAATGGACAGATTAATCAAGATAGCATGAAAAGAAGACAAATGCTATATATCAACAACTCACAGTCTCATCACTTCTTCCAGTCAGTTTGAGATACTGAAGAGTAACATGGTCAACTGGGAAGAACCCCATTGTAGCACCATATTCAGGCGACATGTTCGCAATGGTAGCGCGGTCAGCCAATGATAGTTCACCCATGCCATCCCCTGTTGAGCACATCACCAACTAAGATGACGGTCTTCAATAAACCTTAAAGTTGCTATAAAGCAATAACAACTTACCATAGAACTCAACAAATTTCCCAACCACGCCATGTTTCCTTAGCATTTGTGTAACCGTCAAAACCAAGTCAGTGGCAGTGACACCATTTCGCAACTTTCCAGATAATTTGAACCCAACGACACCAGGCAAGACCATGCTCATGGGCTGTACAAAGAAGGATTAAAAAGAAAACAACTCATTATGGAAAAGTTAACAGATTATCAGATAGGCTCTTTCTTACATTTACTGGCACTTTTGAAAGCTTTCCAATTATCTAAAAACTTTGAAGCTACTCTATTTTTCTTAGCAATTTCATTGCTCAACAGTAATTAAAACAAATTTAAAGGTATGTGAATTTAATCAACTTTCCCATCTGATATAACTAATTAATTATAAAGCCAAACATATAACCACAAACAATATGTGTAAGTATATGGCATGTACCTGTCCTAGCATTGCTGCCTCTGCTTCAATACCTCCAACACCCCATCCAGCAACTCCAAGTCCATCGATCATAGTAGTATGAGAATCAGTCCCAACAACACTATCAGGATACAGTATGCCATCGGTGTTGAAGACAACTCTTCCCAGATATTCAAGATTGACCTGAAATCACAGGAAGCCAACATGTCCATCAATCAACAACCACAAGTAGCACTATAATTAAGACAGGTTATGCATGGAGAGGCATATCTGATAACAGAAGCAAATAATATCCAAATATTGAAGGCTGAGTGAAATAGAAAACGCAAATTATAAATGAATTATTCAGTACTGTTTATATATGAATAAACTAAATCCCGCTTTCACAAACCATTGAACCTCATTAATCTAGTCCTGTATTGACTTATCTGAAAACACTAAAAGCAAAGCAGCAGAAGCACTGAAAATCTGCAACTTAAAATATTTTGATATCCAACAACAAGTCTACTAGATAGGACATTGTTCCTTTCGACAGAAAGGAAACAAAGTTTAAAGGAAATACAAATACTTCGTCCAGGAATAACAACATAATGTTTCTAAGCAAGTCACTTTATTATAACACCTTACCTGATGTACAATACCAGAACCAGGAGGCACGACAAGCATGTTGCGGAAAGCATTGGACCCCCATTTGAGGAATGCAAATCTTTCTTTGTTTCGCTGAAATTCAAGCTCCATATTTGCCTGTACAGCATTTTCAGTCCTTGCAACATCAACTTGCACAGAATGATCGATCACAAGGTCTACAGGAACCTGCAAACAATGGAAGGAGAATTGACCACGTGAGAACGATTAGCTCAACTGAATCCTAGACATGCTAAAACAAAATTTCGACTTCCCAGGTAATATATCGTTTGTAATCATATCACTAAAATGGAGCTCAAGAAGAAAGGACAGTGGATCCGAGTTATGTCAGTACACATCAGAAATCATGGCAAGAGAAATGTAGGACATTTTTAACACTAGGCTCACCAAGGGGTTGATCTTATTTGAATCGCTGCCGAGTTTATCCATTGCATCACGCATGCAGGCCAGGTCAACCACAGCTGGGACGCCAGTGAAATCCTGGAAATAGGACAATATTTATGAAAATGTCACAGCGTTAAGCTCCGAACATCTAACACGTAAGGAGTTTGGCAAGACCTGCAAGAGGACCCGAGCTGGTTTGAAAGGGATTTCGACTTGCTTAGGTGAAGAGTTTTCCCAATCAATAATTTTCTCCACGTCATCCTTCTTGACTTGGAAGTTGTCGCAATTCCTGATGGCGGATTCAAGAAGTATTCTAATGGAGTAGGGCAACTTGTCTGTAGAAACGCATGACAAAAGTTTATCCCAAAATCTCAGAGCTTTAAGAATCAAGCTTTATTCAAGTAAGTAGAGCCAACTAGCCAAACTACTAATTAGCAAATAAACAAGTTCCCCGAAGAAAGAGAAACGAGTATTGAAAAGCTTTCCCTCAGCCGACGAATTGGCCTTTCAAGTGTTTAGTAGTAGTAGTAAACTACTGTGAGATACTCCTATACCAAAGATCGAAGAACCTGCAACTATACCTATGCGAGGGTCGTTCAGAGCTGGAAGGCTGTAGAACTTTCCGAAATGGCCACCTCCAGGCTTAGGCAGACTGGTCAATATCTCCTTGAAAGGATTTTCAGCAGCTGAATTTTTTTAAGACAAAAAAAAAAAGGTAATCAGAATTCTCCTCTAGTACGCATTTAATCGAACAAAACATAGACATCGCCGCGCGAGACAAAACCCCCACCGGCGGTGGCGAAACCCCTCTGTACGCGCTCGATGACGGGAGCAACGGCGCTGATCCGCGACCTGAACCCGGCCGACATCCTCCAGTCGACCCCGTATCTCCACCTCGGGAGGGAGAAAAAACCCGAGGGACGGGCGGCGGAGGAGGAGAACCCGAACGATCTGCCGCATCCGGAAGAAGGCGAGGCGAGTCGGGCGCCAGCTGGACTAACAGAACCGGTCGACGAGGGGAAGGAGGAGGAGGAGAAGCGGGAGCGAGAGGCACGAAGGAGGGAGGAGGCGGAGGCGGAGCCGCCCCTTACGTACATGATTGAAGAGGAGGGGGAGGAGGCGATGGAATCTAAAAGGCGAATGGGGGAATTTTGCAGGGGGTGGGGATGGGGGGAGGCGAGGTTGTACCGGTCAAACAGTAATGGTTGAGAAAACGGGGGGTGCTCCGACTGCTTTGGCTGAATATTATATATATATATATATATGTGAGGAGGAGCGCGTGGTGGGCCTCAACCCAAACCCTTTTGATTTGTAAACCTTGGAAAAGTAGGCCACATTTTTCCATGGAATAATAATGCCCTTCCGTTTGGGAAGCCAGGAGGAGGAGGAGGAGGAGACGAAGAAGAATTTTGCATCGCTGAAGTGTTGGGAACCGAACCAATCGAAGATGGGAGGTTCATTTTTTTATCATTAATAAAGCACCCTCATCGTGACACGATCACGTTTATTTTTTATTTTCGTTTTTCAAAAAAAATAAGAAACATATTTATTATTACGAGAAGAAGAAAATTAGTTTTCTAAAACTTACGTGAGAAAACAATTTTTTTTTCTATTTTTCAAAATAGGAAACGAAATTAGTAAAACGAACCATTATCTTTTTTTGGAAGGAAAAGGGCCTTACTTTTTAGAAAGACAAGGAAGTTCGGTTACGTTGAAAGATGCGTCTTTTGCCACTGTCCCTATCCCCACACCAAGTTACTCGTGTATATAAACCGATACGCAATCGTATTTGTGTTTGATACTTATTTATACTTCGCGTATACGTGTCGGATACTCTTGTTCAAATAATAATAATAATAATAAATTAAAACATAAGATGCATGCGTTCGATACTTGCTTTTCGTGTTTGATAAGTATTTCTTCCTTATTTGAACCATTATTACTTCCAAAGTAATTAGCCAAATTGTCACTCTCAAATACAAGCGTGATTCCACTATTGATACTTCAACGTATATCCTAATTGTGACGTTAAGAATTTTGCGCGATTTTTACCATTGTATAATTTTATGGAGTAAAAATATATAGGTACCTCTATATAGGGAGAAACTTATAAAGTGGTAATTAATGGAAAGGAGATACATTTCTGCGAGTTAAACAACTCATGTTTGCTGAAATACTTCAGAAGTATGGTATAATGCTCTCAGAGAGAAAGCTCCAGTGTGCACTTCACCAATGCACACACAACAGAGAATACTGGGATGAATTGGCCCAAGAATTAAGGAAATGTTTCGATTTGTTTCGATGTGATTAAATAAAAAAAGAATGTTGTGAATTTAAATTTATTAAACGAAAGTGAAATGAAAAAGTTATATATAGTTACTTAAATTTTTATAATTTAATAAAGAGATTAACCAAAAAGAATTTAGGGCATGCAATTTAGTCGTATAGTAATTGGATTTTCCAATTGGTTTGAATTAATATTGCTGGAATCCAAAGCCAAACCAAAATACTCCACGAGAAAATTTCAAAATAAAATATAAACAAAACCAAAAACTTTGGCTTAGTTCTACTCAACCAAACATGGACACCCCTAGAGAGTTGTATACATGATATTCGTTTATAAACTGTTGGTTGATTTGAAATTACATTAAATTTATAAATTACTTAAAGTTAGTGTCCGTATACGAATCGTATCCACATCCTAATTTTTTAAGCTTCATATGTATGGTTGTATCGTATATTCGTCTTCTATCCTTATCCGTATCCAGGGCGTAAGTAAAAGAAAAATATTGAAGTTTGGTTGGGAGCATGGCGACGTCGTTTTCAAAAAGGAAGGAGATTAGGAAGTCTCTCCCCCACCCTCTTCAGGCGAGGCGTGGCGTTGACGATTCCCTGGCTACATCCCCGATTGAAGAGACGCTTTCTCCATCGAAACACCACCCGTGGCATAACACACTTTCTATTCAAATTAAGAAACCATCTCGGAGACCCGCCACGGCATTGGGAAGAAATACCAACATGTTGACATGATGGGGCCTACTCTCTGATAAAGCCACAATAGGACACGGCGCCCGTGTGAGACAAGACGCAGTGCTCAGGCCTAAGGCCCTAATCTGCACACGACTGATTAGTGACCCCGAGAGCAGTGAGAGTCTACGGCCCACATCTGCACAGGTCACACGTCTTAAATGATGGATTATCTCCGAAGTTAGTGGAAGTCTACAACCCACGTCCGCTCGGGTTGCACGTCTTAAAGGACAGTTTGTTAACTCCGAAATCAGTGGAGTCTACAATCCATGTCCGCACGAGTGGCACGTCTTAGAGGACAGTTTGTTGACTCCAAATCTACAGGGGTGGTTTAGATTAAAGGATCTTCAGATGTCGTAACAGATCGGGTATAAAAGGGAGGAGATCTTCCCTTGGAAAAAACACGATCAATTCAGCCAACAGAAGCTTTATTTGCTCGTCACCCCTTAGTTGTTAGGATTCCCCGACCTGGGCGAAGCTCTTGAGGTTTCATTGGTCATTGTTGACACAATGGGCTATCTTGGGCCTGTTTTCTGATGAAGCCCACAGTAGACGCGGCGCCTATGAAAGAAAAGACAAGACGCTCGTACTAGGCCTACAGTCCTAGTCTACACGGACACAACTAGACGGTGACCCTGAGATCAGTGGGAGTCTACGGCCCACGTTTGCACAAGTCACATGTCATAGAGGCCGAAATGTTATCTCCGGAATCAGTGGAGTCTACGACCCACGTCCGCTCAGTTTGCACGTCTTAAAGGACGGTTTATTAATCCCGAGATTAATGGAGTCTACAACCCACGTCCACACGAGTGGCACGTCTTAGAAGACAGTTTGTTGGCTCCGAGATACTCGGGGGTGGTTAAGATTAGAGGATCTTTAGAGGTCGTAACAGACCGAGTATAAAAGGGAGTAGATCTTCCTTGGAAAAAGCACAATCAAATCAGCCAACAGAAGCTTTTCTTGCTCGTCACCCCTTAGATTGTTAGGATTCCCCGACCTGGGCAAAACCCTTAAGGTTTCATCGGTCTTCACCTCCATCGTCAGAGTGAGCAACCGTAGCTCCAATAGCCAAACTCCGCCTTCACTTCCACCATCAGAGTGAGCAACCGTAGCTCTGGTAACAAATCCCCGCCGACACTTCAACGCTAGGACGAGCCACCGTAGTCCCGGTACACGATCCCGCCTTCGACTCCGCCACCAAGGTGAGCAACCATAGCCTTGGTATCCTCGTCCACCTCAACATTCGACCACACTCCCGTCCACCAAGCCCAGCAACCATGTTTTCGTCATCCAGGGAGCGCAAGTCTACAGCGCTCTGTCATCCAATCTACGGTGTCGTTGCCCGGATTCTCAAGTCCACAGCGTCCAGCACCAAGTCTACGACGTCCCCATCATCCAGAGTCGCAGGACTACAGCATTCAGTAGCAAGCCTACGACTTCGCCTCTTAGTCTACAGCGCCGGAAGCAAGTCTATGACGTTGCACCGCCGTCCTTGTTTTATTTTTATGGCTGTAAGCACCATTTCCTTATTGTAAGACTTTGCTTCAATCTATTTCATTTACTTACTGGCGACCACATCTACAAACGCTGTGAGTATTATTGCCAAATATTTCCGACGTGATCCGTTTCGACGCGAATAGTCATCACTTCCACCGTCAGAGTGAGCAACCGTAGCTCCGACAGCCAGACTCCGCCTTCACTTCTACGGCCAGAGTGAGCAACCGTAGTTCTGGTAACAAAATCCCCGCCAAAATTCCACCGCCAGGACGAGCCACCGTAGTCCCGGCACGCAATTCCGCCTTCGACTCCGCCACCAGGGTGAGCAACCGTAGCCTTGGTATCCACATATGCCTCTACATTCGACCACACTCCATTCATCAAGCCCCAGCAACCAGTTTCCGCCGTCCAGAGTCGCAAGTCTACAGCACTCTGTTATCAAGTCTACAACGTCCTCGTCCAAATTGACAAGTCCACAGCGCCCAGCGCCAAGTCTACAACGTCCCTATCGTCTGGATTCGCAAGACTGCAGCGTTTAGTGGCAAGTCTACGACATCGCCTCTTAGTCTGCAGCGCCCAGAAGCAAGTCTACGACGTTGCACCATCGTCCTTGCTTTATTTTTATGGCTGTAAGCACCTTATTTTAATTGTAAGACTTCGCATATTTAATTCAATCTAATTCATTTATTTACTGGCGACCACATCTACAAACCCTGTGAGTATCATTGTCAAATATTTCCGACGTGATCCGTTTTCGACGCGAACACAATCCTCTCCAGTGAAAATTAAAATAAGAAAAAGGCGTGCCTAAAATGGAGATGGCGACTGGAATATGGCGACCTCATACTGACCATGACTTCCGGCCAAACATCTCCTCTCACGCGTTACGTCCACAACGATAGACACGTCTGAATGTTCCGTAGACGATCACTTCCTAGCGTACTTCACTCCAAAAAATATATATTATTGGGCCGGCCCAACTTGGAATTATACTGGGCTTTTGGCGGTGGCCCAAACCGCCGTCAAGGGGTCATTGTTACCATTCTTTATATCTCTACGCCTCATCTTTAAGCACCGTCTTATCTTTTAACACATGGGGGAAGTTGTCCCGGCAAGGGGAACACCATACATCAATCATAACTCCCATCTTCTAGTTGTCCCGAGAGATCAGGTCCTTCATTATTTTTTGGTTGGGCCACGTGACTTGGGTTGAATATTTTTATCGAGTCCCTCCTCTGTGTGTTGAGATCTTTTTAGATAAATGATTAATGTATGCCGGAGTTCCAACCCTACAAGCTTAGGCTGGCTGGTACGATCAATTTTCACGTGAAAAGAAGAAGAAGAAGAAGAAGAAGATGAAAGGGAAAGAAAAAAAAAAGTAAAGGCCACCAATCATGCCCATATCATGACCCTCTACCCATCTGCATGAAAGATGCCTATGTTAGATCTTGGAGAAGAAAAGGAAACAAGGTAAAGCACGTTCATTAAAGGGCAAAGTGTGTACTGTGTACTTGGTGTTTAATCACATGGTACCTAACAATTATAATGGCAAACTTTTCTGGGTTTGAGTTAATGGTGTAGTTCAAATGGGGGAGATGCCATATTTAAAGGGTTTTAGGAAATTTTGCGGGAAAGAATTGGGCTCCCCACCAGGAAGAAGGGTAGATGGAGGGGGATGCCCGAATATATATATATTAAAAAAATGGCATTGAATAAGGCAGAGGGGTGTTGATGTTGAATTGGTAGTAGTATCATTTAACTACGTGGTGGAGCCTCCTATTTTGTGTTCTATCATTGAGGAGGAGGAGGAGGAGGAGTAGCAGCAGCATATTATTAACTTTTTTCACTTTTTATCATGATAAAGCTGACTAGATCTCGAACTCAAGACAATGAGAATCACAAGAAGCGCCACAGAGTAATGCTTTTGAAGGGCCACCTTAAAAATTAACGTCTTAAGTTTATATGGGACGTACCATGAAGAACATGGTCAAAAGATCTTACCAAAAGTGACTGAGGATCGAATAAAAACATCCGATTGCTAGCAATGGAGAGAGGTTAACATTCCTTAATCACTGCTAATTTTTTTCCATTATTTATGTAGTTTGTACAACTTGTTGTCTGGGTTTGGATCTAAAGCTTGGGAAATCTCAGTGTTGATAGGATTCAGATTCATGAACCCAAATTGTTTCTTTTCTAAAGGGGAAACAACACCCCCCAATGAAAAAATTAAAAAGAAAATGGGAAAAGGAAATGACAAGGAGGGGAGGGGGCATTTGTTAGATATTTAACTTTGCCTTCACTTCAAGATCAAGATCATCAGTAGTGTGCTATTCTTTCCTTCTTCTTCTTCTTCATCTTCTTCGTCTTCCGGGGCAAGGAATCAAGGGTTTCGGAAACGGGGAATGAACTGATGATTTCGTTTTCAGAGCTTGCCTGAAAAGGAATCCCCATCCACCTCCCTCCCGGGAGGGGAATTCATTTTCTTTTCCTCTTGTTTGGTGCAGTATGTCAGACTTTTTGTGTGTGTGTTTGTTCTTTTTAACAAAAGAACGAGACAAGTTTCATTGTGAAGCGAAAGGGAAATGGGCCAAAAAAAAAATTATCTAAAACAACAAAAATAGACATATGGTACAAAAGATATATCGAAGATGAGAAGTGACACTAAAGTCTCCACCCATAAGTTTTGGTCTCGAACGTATATTAAGCACATGATCTTATTTTGTATCGATGAGGTGCGTTGTTGTCGCGTTCCTATCGGCCGGGGCCCCAAACCGACATCTTTTCTGTGGCTTTCCTTCGCCTTTGTCCCATACATTGATGAGCCAACCGCAACACCAGCCAGACTTGTTGTGTATTTTTTTTTTCATATGTTCCTTTTAAACGCAAAATACTCATTTTATTTAGAAACATTGCTAATAATCAATCGATTAATCTTTCCTAGAAAAAAATAGTAAATATAATTATCAGCTCCTGCCGGTTGTTCTAAAAAGATAATAATGAATGATAAATGGAACAGGGTCCGGCGTGGTGTACGTCGGCACGCACGAGGGAGGAGGTGGGGGGACAAGGGATGTGGCCAATCCGAGGTTGGCAGCATCCCAGAGTGGGTCGTCCACGTGAGCCGTGGTCGGGACTTTGTCCTAGTTCAACCCCAATGATCTTCATATTGCCAAGTTGAAAAAAAATTAGCTAGACAATTTAAAAATTCCGAAAGTATTAAGCAGAATTTTTTTAAGTCAAGTTCGACCTCCTTCTTGGGTAAAATCGAACTTATAAAGTTCGATTTCGGAGCATTTTTTTCTGAATTTCGATACCATTTATTCAATTTCGCTAATTTTATTTTTTCAATTAATATTGAAAATGTAACAAACCCTGTATTATTCGGCTGTACAAAGAACATGTCCTGGCTGTATATTAAGCCCATCTTCATCAAACCCTAAAATTTTAAAACCCTTAATGAGATCTCACGTTAAAAAGAGGAATCATAAGTGGAAAATTTACCTGAATTAGCTTTAGAAAAAAGCTGGGGAAGTGGGCATATGCATCACATGTGAATGGCCCCCTCTCCTCTCCTTTTTCTCTTTATCCCCCCATGGAGAATCGAAACGCAATAATTCACAGGTAATTCCCAACCTCCCCCCAATTGGTTCTGGAATTGATTTCATTTCTTTGATGATTCAAGTCGGGTTGACATAATTATTATGATTGATGTTACCATCCTAATCATCATCTTAGTAAATTCAAACAAACAAAAGAAAAAAAAAGGTGTGGTTCTCAACTCCATTGGATAACGATGGTCAAAATTAGGAAGGGGGGGGTGGACTTTTTTCTCTCGGAGGAATTACGTTTAAGGCTCTCACCTCCTGAGTTGGGATTCACATGTACATATGATTTCAAGTCACATGTTATGTGTCAGTCCAGTCCATCCATCCATCCATCCCTCACACTTCACAAAACTCATGTTTATTCTCCTCCTTATGACAAGACAATCTCAAAATGATGTACAAATGAGAAGTAATACACTCTCAAGTCTTTTTATATATATATATATATCCATTATTATTTTGATAGTTAAATTTTAGAAATACTCCTATCATTTATATAAAAATCTTAAGCCATTAATTGATACTGAAATCAGAAAACCCATACAACAAATTAATGAAACTCCCAAAATACTTGAAAATGAAATCCTAAAACGTCTATCACTTTCACGAACCTAAAATGATGTTTAGTATTTACTCTTTCCAAAGCTTTTACCCCTTTTACTCTTTACCTTTTAAATTTGGGTGGAAAAAAAAAATTGGTATTAGATTACCACACAATTTTTAAAAGTTTGGATTTAGTTTTGCATGAGTTTTTCCAGAAACCTTTTCAATAATTTTTAAACGATAAAAATTTACAATTTTAAAATATTATAAAATAAAACTATATATAATTTACGAAACATACACGTTGAATTACTAAATTCAAAGCTAATCGAGTCTGCTCCGGTTACCCTCCATAAAGAAATACTTTTTTTAAAAAAAAATTCTAAGGGGGACTTTTGTTTTCGTGACAATTTCCATCTAGAAAACCAATCAATTATCAACCTTTCACCTCATTTTTTTTATTAAAAAAAACAATGGGATGTGATAAATGAATAAAAAATATTGTAATTTATAAAATAAAAAATAAAAATGGAATGGTCATGAAAACTGAGAGTGTAATAAATATTTATTGGGATGGCCAAAAAGGACAAGAGAGCCAGAAGAACCCTCAAAGAGGAAGTTAGTTGGAGTGTCCTCCTGGTTAAAAAGAAAAAAAATACTACACGCAGGGAGGAGGTGGTGGTGGAAGTTAGCAAGTCCTTTCAACAATTCTTCTTCCTTCTTCCCCTGTGTTCGTGTAAGAATCCCACGGCAAGGAGGAAAAGCATCCGATTCCCAAATCAATTCCTCCAAGTAAAAAAAACTTTTAATACACAGAGGGTACGAATCTCTCTGCTCAGCTCAAACACCTCCCCCCATTCCTCTGTTCCTTCTTCCTTAGAGGGCCCCCTGTCGCTTTCAATCCACCCTCCCCTTTTTTATAAGCTGCCCTGTCCGGTTCCGAAAGCACTGCTTTGTTCTTTTATTCCCGAGTTCCCTTCTACATGGGTCGAGGGGGTTCCTCTTCCTGACCCCGAATCTCGTTCTGGGCGAGGAGGATTCCTTCCGGGGTGGGGTCGCAGAGCAGAGCAGATGTCGTCGAAAAGCAGGGGAGGAGGAGGAGGAGGAGGAGGAGGAGAAGTGAACCAGAGGAGCCTCGTGTCCAAGAAGTGGACTCTGTTTCTCTCCATCGTATGCTTCTGCGCCGGGATCCTCTTCATGGGAAGGTAAATTCGGTAGCAGTTTCCGGTTTCCTGCTCGTACTTTGTTGAATCTCTGGATTGGCGGAAACTTCTCTGTTTTCAAGCTGTCTTTTCGGTGATCCGGGTTATGGTTCGTCCGAATTTGCGGCGGACACCGGTTTTTGCGGTGTAGAATTTTATCGAGTTAGATTCAAAACTGTTGATTAGTGGACTACTAAACTCAGATTGTGAAGGCCTGTGAGTTCGACGGATTTCACAGTTGTATGGCCGGACTACATCATAATTCAATGAGTAGGTGTGGGCTGAACCTACTCGGTTAAATCGCGTCGGTGTCTTGCCATTAGTTGAATTTAATGCGGTCTTTTCGATGAGATCTCTGGACCACAACTGCTTTACCTGTTAAACGTTCCATTAATTGGCAATATGGAGGTCTGACATGTTCTGCATATCAATATGCATTGCAACTCATGGATTTTGAATCCGAAATGCTTAATCTGTTCTCGACGAAGAACATGGCGCTACATGTAGCAGTGACAGCACTGATAGATGTGCGGTTTATAACAGGATGTCTATGGAGCCTGAATCGAGCTATGCTGGAATCACACGGAATACTGCATCCGAATATGAGACATTGAGATTACTTTCGGAGGGCTGCAATCCCAAAATGGTAAGCTGTGTGCTCACGGTTGTCGGCCAACAGAAGATCCTGACAATTTCCTATGCTAACTTTCTTTCACTGCGGCAGAAGGAAGTGAAGAGAGATCCCAAGGACATTTTTGGTGAAGTTCTGAAGACCCAAAATGCCATTCAGTAGGTGTCTGTCCATCTTTCTTGCAGCATTTAATTTGATCGGCCGATGAAGTTTATGTTTTATTCCTCACATGCTCAGCACATTGGATAAAACTATATCAAATCTCGAGATGGAATTGGCGGCTGCGAGGGCTGCACAGGAATCTCTACTCAACGGAGCTCCCTTATCGGATGACCCGAAGGGAAATGAAGCATCAGCATCACCCAAGAGGAAGTACCTGATGGTTGTAGGGATAAATACAGCATTTAGTAGCCGGAAACGAAGAGATTCCATCCGCGCAACATGGATGCCCCAAGGTACTGTATAATACTTGTATCATCTTGGTTGTTCTCGATGCCCAGCAATTGCATGATATGAAATTTGCAGGCGAGAAGAGGAAAAGGCTAGAAGAGGAAAAGGGCATTGTCATTCGATTCGTCATTGGTCACGGGTTGGTGCAGAATCTCTTCCTGAAATTCTTACATTCGTCGATAGAAGTGAATCGTGAGTTTCATTTGCTCATCATGCAGTGCCACATCGGGGGGAATTCTTGACCGAGCTATTGAAGCGGAGGACAAGAAGCATGGAGACATTCTCAGACTGGTTGGTATTCAAATAATCTCCTCTACATCAATTCATCTCCGATCTTACTGGTTTGAGGATTTCTCCCCGTGATGTTCGTTCTCTGCACAGGAACACGTTGAAGGATACCTCGAGTTGTCGGCCAAGACCAAGATATACTTCGCCGCTGCAGTTTCTCTGTGGGATGCGGATTTCTATGTCAAGGTCGACGATGATGTCCACGTAAATATAGGTAGGCATCGCGATTCTCCGGTCTATGGCCAATTCCAACAGTTTTCCCTTCTGCACTAAGCCTGTCTATGACCTGCCGCAGCCACGCTAGGGGAAACTCTTCTCAGATATAGACCGAAGCCACGAGTATACATCGGGTGCATGAAGTCCGGCCCAGTTCTTTCCCAAAAGTGAGAAGCCCTATCATACACACTGTCAAAGTCGAGTTGCAGGATCCGGGATCATAATAAATCCGACTTCTGTTGTAGGGGAGTGAGGTACCACGAGCCAGAACACTGGAAGTTCGGGGAGGCAGGGAACAAGTACTTCCGTCATGCGACCGGTCAAATTTACGCCATCTCAAGAGATTTGGCTACATACATATCGATAAACCAGTAAGTTTTGGCTGCTTAAGCATGCTGAATCTTTGATCCTTTGTCCAAAACGTAAAAGTCCCATCCCCTGAGTCAACGACCGCGCATTTCAGGCACGTCTTGCACAAATACGCAAACGAGGACGTGTCGCTGGGGTCTTGGTTCATCGGACTAGATGTCGAGCACGTTGATGACAGGAGATTGTGCTGCGGCACTCCTCCAGGTAAATAAAACCGAAATAGCCAGCAATTTCCTACCACGATCAAACTTGCTTAATTCAGGCAGTAAACGAAACGCCTTCTCATTGTTCTGTAGATTGCGAATGGAAGGCCCAGGCGGGGAACATGTGCGTGGCCTCATTCGACTGGACGTGCAGCGGCATCTGCAAGTCCGTCGAGAGGATGAAGGAAGTCCATCGCCGATGCGGCGAAGGTGAGAAGGCATTATGGAGTGCAACCTTCTGAGATTCCGCCGGGAAACACCACAAATCCAGAACCGAACCGACACGAGATGCCGACGTACTATCATCGCCACACTTCTTGTTTGGCCCCTTAATTTTTTTTTTCCTATTACCAATGGTAATATTATTCTAAATATAGATAGATTAGCCTCATAGATTTTGGAGTGTGTTTTATTTACATTTTGATTTTGGATCACCCCCATTTTATTCAAAGGGGGTGCCCCATGTGAAAAAAAAATTAAAAAAAATTGTGGAAAAATTGTAGTTGGAATTCGATTTTCAACATATTCATAGTCAATTTTGGGTGAGACGTCGTTGTATACTATTGTGAATGTGCATTTCGATTATGAAAATGTAAAATATTTCTACTTTGGTTGTTATAACATCACAGTCAAATAGGAATCTCGATATAATTAAGAAATGGGGAATTAGAATAATGGGGTTAGAGAGAAAGTCAGCCAATATATCATCCAAGACAAACAACAAAAAGGTCAACAACAAAACCAAGTCTGGTCCCAAAAAACCGACACGACTAGACTAAACCCTTATCAAAATTTTTAAGAATCGCAACAACTTGGACTTTGCAATTGCAATCGTAAGATAAAAACGGATCAACAAACTAAGAAAAGGTAAAGGATACAAACAACCCTCACCAACCACAACCTTATAAAACTTCTCTTTCAGACAAGAAAAAGGAAAGGAAAAAGTCAAAAGAGGACACGCGATGGAAGGAAGGGGTCCTCAGGGAACTAAGAAACGCGATATTGGCACGGCTCAATAAAAAACCCGAGTTCCTTTATCGTGTTAGTAACTCCGAGTTTCTCGTTGAACCGGACCAATATCCCGTCCGACCCCCTACTCTTACGAGGCCACGAACCGTTCGTCGCGGAGGGACAAGAGCACATCTCTCCCGGGGGGGATGTTTTCTTTGTTTCCCTTTCAGTGCATAGGGAAAAATTTCTCAGGATCACGGAAAGAGGAAAGGGGTTTGGGGAGTTGGGGGGGGGGGGGATTTCTTTCTTACCTTCGTTGGTTGGTCATTTTTAAGGATGGAATCGTGGGGGAGAGCATTGAATTCCAACACAACTACCTAAAAAGGAGACAAGAGGGGGTTGGACGTATTAATGCCACAAGGAGGAGGGGGGTAACAAGAAATCGTGAAGAATTTATTAGTTTACAAGGCAGCGACAAATCTGTAGGGGGTGAGACAATTAATGTTCCTTTGCATTTATTGAGTTGATGGGAATGTGTCTTTGGTAGGGTTGCGGATGTCGGTTTTCTCCTTCGTTACACTTCAAAAACTACCTGCTTTCTTTTTTGATGCTTTACTTACAAGGGACATGCATTTCGACAAACGCCCGGCATAGTAATACGACGAATCACTTCCGCCGCGGATGTTACAAAGGCATCACAAAACTTCAGAATAGGAAAAATATTTGGGGGAGCTGATCGGTATGAGAAGGTCCATCCTTATTCATCCCCCCTCTTCGTAATTTGTATTTAGACGCATTGAATTGTCTCGGAAGAGATTTGTCGTAAAACCCAAAAGAATATTTCGGGGATTGCAGAGACTGGTAAAGAAAGGGCAGACGAAGGTTTAAATTTTTGCAGTTCTTTTTTCTGTGTATGAAATGCTTGTGTGGAGGATCATGGTGGATACATGACTTGGCTTTCCAAGTCTCCCACTCCCTCTCTCTCGTATTAAATTACGTACAGTCGGTCGGGATTAACCATATCCAAGTGAAAAGAAACACTTCACATGTATTTTCAGACAGAAATCTCTAATAGATTCTAGAGACTGAGGGGGTTTGAATTTGGAATCTGTGATCATCAGACACTACATTTCACATGGCTTGTAAGTGGGTTTAAGAAAAAAATGACTGAAGATTCATTAAAACCTTCCTTTTTTCTCCTCAATGATTACATAATTAAGGAAGTAGAAATGATCTATACACAGAAATAATAAACTTGGTGCCAAAGAAAGAGTATGTTTGAATATTTGATTGTCTTAATTTTAGAGATCAATCAATCATTTATGCTACTTTCTTGCTCTAATTCCATTATTTACTTTCGATCGCTAGAGAATATTTGATTATTTTTCTCCTTAATTTTTATCAATAAATAAATAAACATGTCATTTTATCCAAAATTCTACCTACTGAAATTACAAGATTTAATTTTAGGACATTTTACAAGATTTAATGTAAAGGGAAAGTCCTAAAATTATAATATAACTTGAGTTTGAGTATGGGGTTTAATTAGGAAAAAAGGAAATAATAATAATGTTTTTCACAAATATATTCTTAGATGAAAACTGATTTACCAGTTATGAAAAATCTTTATGGAAAAGTTAAACGAACAACGAATTCAAATTTGGTTTGGTTGATAATGGAGGGGATGTTGTTGGTAAATTGATTGTGGTGGATGGAGTAATTGGAGAAGAAGAAACGAAATTATTAGTGTGCTCACCGGTTTTCTCACCAACCCCATCCATCTCGTTTCTTCTCCTTCCCGTGTCCTCTCCCTGTTCTTCATCTTTACACACCATCACTAGCCCTAACTATCCTAAAACCCTTACTCATGCGACAATCACGAACATCATATCGATCACGAATGTAATAAGATACCTTAGGGTTTGTGAAGAGGAAGAAGAAGAAGGAGCAAGCAGTCGGATATTGAGGAAGAGATCGAGGAAGAGGAGGGAGGCACGTGAAGAGGGATAAGGGGAGATATCGACGCGGCTCAATCAAATGAACGCGATTAATATAACAAATCACTGGTTATTGATTAAACACGCCACGAGATTGAGGCGGGGCCAACATCTTTCGACCATGCCGCCCGGAAAAGGATATGGGATGTCTGTCGTAAGGGGGGATGGATGGATGGAGGGACACTGGACAGGATTCTCTTTTTTTGTTTGCACTTTTTGCGAGTCGAGGGTCTATATATATGGCCGAGGCGAAATTCCTTTTCTTGCCAAAACTCTGACAAACAATAAACTAAAACACAAAAGCTGTGCCGGGTCGTGAGTCGTGCATTCGATTTAAGTAGGTTTTCACGCGGGGGGGGGGGATCGAATCTCTACGGTAAGTTTCTGAAAGTAATGGCAACGATTCGATCATAATCTCATGAACCACATACAGGAAATCTATATATAACACCAAGATCGATTAATTCTTTCTTAATAAAAGTTGGATGTTCTCATCTACATCGATACCCGAGCGCTGTGATAAAGTTAGGGTCAGATTCACCGAATCAAACTCTACCAAATACTCCACTCTCCACTTGGCTTCTGCTTAAATCAACTTTGGGTCTTGTTATATTCAGCACCTTCTTCTTTTTTTTAATTAAAGAAAGATATTTACAAAGGAAGACTTGATTTGAGAGAATGGACAAAGCCTACCTACTCCAACTCCCACCACTTCACTGTTTTTCTTAGTTGGCGTCGATTGTTGAACAATAATATTATCAGACTCAAAAGGACGTAATCCAGGTTCAGCGTCACCTAACAGGGCATCGGCTGTTGGCCAAGCTTTCTATAGAATCAGATCAATTCTATCCAAGTATTAAGGGCCACCATTTGATTTGGGATTAGGGAACCTCTAATCCTTTTGAAGAGCCAGAGACTTGGGATTGCCCAAATGCGAAATTTAATCGGAAATATTCGGGGGCACAAGATTATGTGGTTATCTTTGTTTTTTGTTCAAACCCTATCTTTTTTTTTTTTCCTTCCATCTCTCTCATGTGTTTTTCTTTCACTTTCATGATATTTCATCACATGACTGGGAAACAGTGTGTGGTGGGCGACCACAACACCCGAAGGCCCCACCAACCATGTTGATAAAACCTAAATATTTCTTAAGTCATGGGGGGATCAAGTTCTTCCTCGCGTGTCGCATGATGCCCGATGGGGGAGATCACCTCTTGCTGCTGCTGCTCTCTCTCTCTCTCTAAATCCCAGGTTTTGAATTCGGAGAAGGGATATCGCTCGTGCAACTTGGGCTTGGGCTTGGAGTAGTCTAAAATCAAAATATTTGGGCCAACTGGGCTCCTTAGCGGGCCTAAATAAGATGTACATTACTATAGCCATGTACGCGCATTCATTCAATAACCAGGAACAAAAAAAAAAATTAGTTCGAGTTGTGATGTTGGTCACACTTTTGTTTTCCTTCTTTGGGCTTGGCGTAAGTTTAAAAAATGTAACACCATGGGGATTATCGGGCTTCAATTACTGGGCCGTGGGCCCATATAGCACATAAATGAAAATGGTCCCACTGGTACGTCAAGAGGGCCCAATATGTACGTCCCAAAATTTACTTCAAACACGTACGAATCAACTATTCTCCATATTGTCAACCTTCTTCCTTCGTCGTAATACTTTCTATCTTCTCAGCAAGTTTTTACACCACCAAAAACGTACCCCAAACATAATTTCTCATTTACTTCATATTTTTGGGTTGTAGTGATGGGAACAGCCCAAAATTGAGGTGCACATAGTTTTAATGCGGTTTGGCAACCAGGGGGGATGGTAGATTAGGGGATGGCCTAACCCTAAAATTTTCCATTTCTATATAAACCGAGCGCCAGAGATCGATGCTTCCCCACACCCTCCAAAATGAAGGATGTCAGCTCCGAGGGCCTTGGTGTTTGCACTTCACGCTTTCTCCCTGCTCGCGATATGCCCGCACACCCCGAAAGCGACCTTCTTCAACCACCCCCCCTCCTCCTCCACCGTCGTCGCCCACCAACAAGTTCGTGGTTTACGTGCAGGTCACAGTTGCCAACGGCACCAATAACTTCACGTCCTTCCCGGTCGCCGGGATAGCTGGAAAGGAGTTCAGCCTCGCTCAGTTCGGAACCATTTATGTGGATGATGACTACATCACCACGACTGAAAGCCCTACCTCGGCAGTACTGGGGAGATCTCGGGGAACCATTACGGCTACTGACCTGGTCAGGGGTATGTTTCAAGTCTCGGTCACCTTTGTTTTCACTGCAGGCGTATACAACGGCAGTACCTTGGTTCTTTTGGCTTCCGCCAACTCCTTGCCACAAGCCAGCCAGGCCGCGGTCCTTGGAGGGACTAACAACTTTGCTTTCGCGACCGGGTTTGCGGAATTTCAGCCGCTCAGCGGCGCGGGGCCGAATCACGTGATAAAAACCACCGTTAACTATAAGATTTAAAATGGAATAAGAAATCGAATGGATTCGATATGACCACACAAAAATAAAGGTAACTTTCGAACACATCGACTTTATAAAAGTTAAGTGTACTCCGCTACGTTAAGTATGACTTCTGGCACACTTTTATAGAGCAAAATGTCTTGTCGTTTCATAGACTTACATTTATTATTTTCTTTTGCCCTAATCCTTACAAGTAAAAATGCACAGAAAAAAGTCAATATATTTTCTTTTATTTCTCAACAATGAATTAGTTCATTCGGATATCAAGTTAATAACGGGACATGGTCTAGAAGTTTATATCATCCCCGGACGGTTTCTTTGGAGATGGAAGAATATATTATTGATGTCGAACTATCTATTACTAATAAAATGCCGGAGAAAACACATTGATGCCTAGGTTTTGATCAGTTTTTTTTTAACCGAAAGAAAACCCCTTTTACGTCTCTAGACATCAAAATTTTATGTTAAGCTTCATATTAAGCTTGGTGTGTATAATTCAATTTGTATAGTTTATAAATGGGTTATATGACCAACTCATAAAAATGGACTTAGATTTGAATGAACCCAAGTCCATAAAGAAACATATATTCGGGTCAAAAGCAAAGGTCACGTGCCCAACTCAAATAAAAACATTTGGGGCTAAATTAAGCTTTAGGTCATGTTTGGCTCATAATCTGGCACACATGAAGCTGCATAATATGATATAATATGCTTCCTCATATAATTCGGTCATCTAACCATTTAAATAGTGACATGCACAAGCCATTCAAACACAAGAGAGGTGAGAAGGCTTATGAAGCTCTTAATATTCCCACCTCCCGGTGTTCTTCCGCAACACGCCCCGAAGCTTTCCCGGATCAAACCCAAAAGCCCATGCATCAAAACAATAAGGCCCCGACAATTTCGACAAGATATCATCCCGAAGTTCCGTCGATATTTCGCCATAACTCAAACTCACGTACTTCATGAAAGGTTCTCCCGTTTTATATTTAAGAAAAATAAGGTCTTATTTCATTTATAATGGAAGCGATTACAACGTCGTTTACAAACGAATTCTCATTATGTCTTAACTACATTTTTCGCATGGAAAAGAATAAGAATGAATACCCTATGCTCCTTAGGTACCTCACTTAAAGGCTGACCACTCGGCCACTCCAAGGGGCGGAAGTCCCTCCTTCGCGCCCTTCATCTAGTGCCACTAAGGCAGCCAGAATTTGGGCAAGTCCCGAAAATCTGTTTAACCGAATCTTGATGATTTTAATCTCACCTTCCAACCACCCCCGAGCAAAACTTTCGTGCCATCATTTAGTATGTGAGAAAGTTCTTTTTGGCATCTATGTCGTTCCATTTCAGCACAACTATTTCCAACCCGACAACTATGTCGATTCCGAGACGTATATCCTGAGGATTTCGAGACTTATGTCTCGCGGTTCCGACACTCATGTATCGCGGCTTCGACACTCATGTATAGCGGTTCCGAGACATATGTCTCGTGATTCGGATACTCATGTATCGCGGTTCCGATACTCATGTATCGCGGTTCCAAGACGGATGTCTCATTGATTCCGAGATTTATGCTCGCGGTTTGATCATTTATAGGTATTTTCTCGCCACTCCCATTCATGAAACTTAGAAAGTTACAACCTTTCCTTCCTATCCTACTTACCCGACCCGTATACTCACAAGATCCAAGCACACACATATTCCCAACACCATTTTAGTTCACGGTCTTACTTTCACACACAAGATCCGGAAGGGGCTTCACTCATTCTTCATGGTTCCGACTCTTCCCATCATTTCTATGCTTGTCATACACTCATCCAACACACGATCCGAACATCATTCACGCACTAAAACTCACGGCAACATTGATATGGTCGTTTCTAGTGAGAACAAGTATCGGTAAGCATGGAGGGAGATAATAGTCCATAACTTCCACCGTCCCACAAAAAAGTTCCGCAAGTTCCCTTTTCCTACTAGCGATCTCGCCACGGGGTACGCTCCCTTGCTTTTTCTCCACTCGGATCTTTACTCCAAACTGAGCGCCGTGCACGGATTGCTCCACTTTTGACAAACCCTCACTTCTTCTCTCAGTTCCCCTCCTTTCCCTCTTTCTTTTTCTCCCCAAAAATATCTAAAAAGAAGTTGTGGTAAGGAATGAAAGAAAATCTCTCCCCTTATCCCTTCTTATCTTATCCAATCAAGGGCGTTTTTGTAATCCTTTTCCCAACTTGCATACAAGCCTATGAGCCCAATAACCCCCCTAACTCTTTCTCTTGGGTTCCCTTATAATTTAGTTATAGACTAATGTGACCCTTATTCTTTCTTTCTTAACAACCGTCCACAAGTCTTTCTTGGGCGTTGGGGCTGCCCTTGTTTGCGATGAAAATTGTCCTTGGGACGGTTCCGAGCGTGCCACATTCCATCCACGCCTGTTCCTTTTATACCTTTGTCGAATTAACTTTGATAAAAGATATTTCTCAAACTAGGGATCGTCTTACAAAAATAATTACTCCAGAAAATCTTCCAATGACATTCTTAATCCAGTGAAATCATTTATTTTAATTAATGAAACAGCCATTTTTCGACAGAATTTCGACCCCGTCCCTCCCTTGCCGACCAACACTCTCATTTGTAACGCACCAAAAGCGTCCAGTGTCTGTTTTCTATCGCCCCTTGGGCGTTTCCCTCTCATCACCGTTCACATCTTGGGTGGTTCCATTCCTTCACATCGTACAATTGAACGAGTTTGGACGATAACCGCGGACCATTACTTTCGTTATTACCTTATTCGTAATATATAAATGACTTTAATTCTCATTCTTTATTCAACTCAATTCACAAGTCATTCTTTTGTAAATGTAAATCGATACATAATTATATTTCACGTAGTTAAAATTTAATATAAAGTCGGATTACTACGCTCTATGACTAGAGGTAGAACCCGATCAATTGGATGTGGACAGGCGTTCAGGAAGATGGAGACGCGTGTGACTCCTTCCCCTTATGGGATTTCAACAGCAAGTACTTTGGGCCCGGTTTTTTTGAAGCCTAAGAAGAGTCCAGCTGGAAATTCTAGGAATTTGTGCTACGGTCAAGCTTTGAAGGGAAGACACGAGAGACTATGCGACTATGACAAAGCCTACCTAGTCAAATTTTATTCTTAACCTATTCGTATCATTCATTTTGACACAACATCGTTTTGAAAATTACCTATATCAATTTTATTTTATTTTTTTATGTTTATGAAGTAGACGAGCTGAATTTTCCCTAATTATATGATATCATGTGGAGCGAAAAGGCCGAGCTTTCATCAATTCTATCGAAGTATTAAAGGGCGAATTGATATCCAAATAGTGGGCTTACCCGACACCTACACTCTTCTATCTTTCTTTTAATCTTAGATAAAGTTATTTCTAAGTCATGGTGATCAAGTCCTTCCTCGTGATGCCAGATGGGGTATGACACGTTCGACCCAGCTGTCCCAGGGGTTAGCAGCTGAGCCGACAGATTTCGAACCGTTCGATTTCTTATTTTTAGAATTTAAAACATGTAAAGTGAATCAAATAACCTAGCTACATCACATGAATGTCCTAGGCCCATTCGACTGTAAGAATTCTTGGGCTTCTCTTATTGGGTCAGTATAGCACATAAATGTTCCAGGCCCAAGTATCCGAACTTGAATAAAATACTCGGAAAAGCCCGTAAAATAGTCCGGGGCTAAGGCCTGCCTAATTTAATTAAATAAGTAAAATGAAGATAGACGGTCCTCCCCTTCTGAATTCTCCTACGTCAGGCAGGGCCAATCTGTACGTCCTAGATTTTACTTCAAACCCTTACGATACGAATCAATTACTCTCCATATTGTCGACCTTTCTTCGTAATACTTTCTTTCTTTCGGGGTTGTAGTGATGGGAACGAGGTAGGCAAAAATAATTTTACCAAAATGTTTCGAAATTCCTATGAATTACGGTCTCTAAGTCGCTATTTGAACCAGCGATTTTGACCCACGAACGAAGTCGCCGCTTCAATTAATTAGGTTTTCCATAAAAATATCGTTACTTAAAGCAGCGATTATTATGCTTTAATTACATCATATAAAAGAACGATATTTTAAATAGCGAGTTTAATACGATAAGAAAGAAATTGCTAGTTCAATCGTTCATTCTTTTAAAAAGAAATAAGACTTAGGTTCTTTTTCCTTTTAATTTTATTTGAGGTCTTATTTTAACAAAAAGTACCGACAAAACTTATATTTTTATTACAAATTATATTTACATCTTTAATTTAAATAGAAAAAATCGTTACTTAAAATATCAACTAAGATGAGAATAATTGGTTGGTGATGCGGTAGCGAAGGCCATCATTCTTAAACGGCGTCCAATTTGCATCCTCGGTCGTGGGTACGCGTAAAACCAAACGGAGAAGTGGTAATGGAAGTGGATTAGTAACGATTGTTTTCGAAATAAGTTTAACGAATTGAGAAAGTAAGATTTGTATGACTACTCAATCGTAGATTTTCAGTGTTTTTCGTGCAGACAAACAACATGATAGGCAAGAGGGAATTAAAGTAATCATACAATCCTTGGTCGATGATAATTTTGATGCCTCTAAGAGAACTGTCGTAACTTTTAGGTCGGTTCACGAAAATGAGCGCTTAAAACGAAGGTACTCAGTCCCGGTTCTAATGGTGCATAGGACACTTAATTCGAGTTGGGAAACCCAAGTGTGCATACGAACTGAGGAGTGTACCTTTGACATGCTGTTCTTCCCCATAATCGAGGGTAAGTGACATTGGGATTAATTGGAAATTTTGGCTGTCATTCCAACAGGGTGTTCCGGGGGTCGTCGAACCCACATTGTTGGGTAGCTTATCTTCATTGATCCATTTGATTTTTCCTTGGTAATCGCTGGATCTCAGTGGTGGGAATTTGCTGCATTTGAACCCCCGTCTGTACAAATCACATTGAAACGAGTTGTATTCTCTAGCGAACGACTTGACGACGAGGTCGTGCTTGAACACAACATTGATGGATGAATATAAAACTCCTAAAAGGCAGTAAATTAGGGCGGTGCTAATGCCTGCCTAAATTAATTAAATAAAATAATATGAAGATGGTCCCACTAGTACGAATCAAATATTTTCCATATTGCCAACCTTTTTCGTACAAGTTTTGGGGGTTTTTATTTGGAACGTGTAGCGATGAGAACAGCCCAAATTTAGGAGCTCATAATTTTTAA
Organism: Melastoma dodecandrum; assembly: GCA_029817715.1. Taxonomy (NCBI): domain Eukaryota; kingdom Viridiplantae; phylum Streptophyta; class Magnoliopsida; order Myrtales; family Melastomataceae; genus Melastoma; species Melastoma dodecandrum. The sequence continues at coordinate 3,817,887 of JARUPY010000290.1, read as the reverse complement.
TGTGGTTTGGCAACCAAGGGGGGATGGTGGATAAGGGAATGGCCTAACCCTAATATTATCCATTTCAATATAAACCGAGTGGGAGAGATCGATGCTTCCCACGCCCTCCAAAATCAAGGATGTCAGCTCTGAGGGCCTTGGTGTTTGCTCTTCACGTCTTCTTCGTGCTCGCATTATGCCCGCACACCCCGAGAGCGACCTTCTTCTTCTGCCCCCCTCCGCCTCCCCCGTCGTCGCCCACCAACACGTTTGTGGTTTACGTGCAGGCCACTTTCGCCAATGGCACCAATAACTTCACGGCCTTCCCGGTCGCTGGGATAAATGGAAAGGAATTCAGCCTCGTTCAGTTCGGAACCATTTATGTGGATGATGACTACATCACTGAGACCGCAAGCCCTACCTCGGCCGTACTGGGGCGATCTCGGGGAACCATTACGGTTACTGGCCTGGTTGGGGGTAGGCTTCAAGTCTCGGTCACTTTGGTTTTCACCACAGGTGTATACAATGGCAGCACCTTGGTTCTTCTGGGTTCCACCAACCCCATACCACAAGTCGCCCGAGTCGCGGTCGTCGGAGGGACCAACAACTTCACTTTCGCGACCGGGTTTGCGGAATTTCAGCCGCTCAACGGTGTGGCGCCGAATCAAGTGATAAAGACCACGGTTACCTATAAGATATAAAATGGAATAAGAAATCGAATGGATTCGCATATGATGTGAACGTAATGCTTACGTTGACCACACAGTGTGATACATCCGGTGTCAAAATAAAGGTAACTTTCGAACACATGGACTTTGAGAAAAGTCAAGTGTCCTCCGTTACGTTACGTTTAATTACTTCTGGCATACTTTTCTAGAGCAATGTCTTGTTCGTTTCATAGACCACATTTATTATTTTTCAACAATGAAGATATCCGTATTTCAAGTTAATATCGGGACATGGTTTAGGACAGGAATTTTCGAGTTTATATCATCCCTGGACGGTTTCTTCTATAAGGACGGACATTGATGTCGAATTATATAGCCAAAAACCATGAAACAAAAAGTACTATATAGCCAAATAAAGGTCGAACGAGGAATGGCGAGAATCGAGGCGAGCAAACCAGGTCCATAAAAATCAAGTAGGCATGAAGAGAGTCGAGTCAAGAGAAATGGCGGGCGTACAAACTAAGTCCTGAAACGTCAAGCGACTATGAAGAGAGTCGAGTCGAGTCGAGAGAATGACAAGGTTAACATACCATGTCTAGGAAAGTCAAATAAGAATCGAGTCGAGAGAAATGACATGGCGAACAGACCACCTGATCAAGTCGACAAGGCCCGAGCGAGAATAAGAAAACTGACGAAGCAAGGATAGAGTGAAAGTTGAGAGCAAAAGGTTTGAAGTCCCTCCACTAATCCACGAAAATAAGGGAATGTGGCCCGTGCTTGAAACACTTACCCTATGGGCTTTCTGTTTTAATACAATATCAAAATAATGTAAATGATCCGACAATCACGATAAGAGTCTTCTTAGAGCAGAAACTCCGGTGGTCTAGTCGATGGCTTAGTAAATGCTCAACCGTTTGACATCAGTGACTTAGCTTAATCACATAACATTGTCACTCAGTAGGAGGTCCATACAAAATTAAATAGAGTGCCGAACAAAGTTTGGTATTTGTAGGTTCGGAGAAATATAGTTTACAATTCCTGATATTGTCAACGAAAATTCATTTAAAGAAGGCAAAATATACGTTTATGTCCCTAAGTATTGACGAACTTTCTTTTATGTCAACATTTTTTTTTCATATATAAAAATATCACTAACTATATCATTAACCTTTTTTCTAGCCAATCTTGAATTTCTTATAGCGAAAACCAAACAAAACCTTAATATATTCTAACTCTGTTACTATAACAGTGGATTTTCAACCTCTCATTAATTCATGTCATAATCCACCTTATTCGTAGTAGCAGTCCCGTAATAGAATATCATCCGACCTTAATCGATTTTGAATATTTTTTGACAACATCAGTAACTGTAGTTAACTTCGGCTTTTAATTCACTTGATTTGCTCATCAAAATTTTAAAATTAAAAACACATAAAAAGTTTTAATATTATTTTTCAATTTTTTTTTTGTTTTTTTCCTTTTTAGTCAATAAATGAAATTTGTTTATTAAGGCCCCATTTGGCTTGCACTATAAAAAATTCAAGATTGGCCAGAAAAAAGGTTGATGACATAGTTAGTGACATTTTTGTATATAAAAAAAGATGTTGACATAAAAAGAAAGTCTGTCAATACTTAAGGACATAAACGTATATTTTGCCAAGTATAAACAGGGGGTTGCGCTAGTATTGTATCTATTCATACATCTTGTGCGGGCTGATAAACAATCAACCAAAATGTCGCTTAAGCAACGCGCACATGTTGGAGTTGGTGTTCTGACGCTGGTTATAGTGATATAGTCGAATTGTCATTTATTTATCTTTAATCTGCACAAGTCTGAGATAGATTCTGGGTGACACGTCCCAAACACAACTGTCCTTTGATTCCGACCCGATGTCACTAGCACCAGCGTGCTTTCCTAGAGATGGGAACGTGTGTACGATTCCTTCCCCTTCTGGGATTTCAACAGGAAGTACTCTGCCGGAACAGGGCCCATTACCTCTGCCGGAAACTTCCTCTCTTTTGTTACAGAAATTCGGCGCAAGGGAAGCTTATTTCAATTTGCCTTGACCTGAACGGACGCAGTGAGATGGGTGACGAAGATGGTTAATCTGCAGTGGAGGTTTCACTAAATGGACATGAAAGCATTCCTTTATCAGAAGACTCCGCAGCAACCAAACCGACATATTTTTTCAATTTCAAGAATTTTTACATGTGTTTGAGATGCACATCCTTTTGAGAATTTCAATCCACGATTTAAAAGTCTAATAATAGAATGAATATCCTGTCACCTTTGGAGTTTGTTAAGAATGTCATCCGAAGTTGAAATCTTGAAGAATCTGGTAAGTAATATCACATAAAATTTCATGTGATATTATGGGATATCGAAAAAATATTGTCATAGATTATATTATCTATTATAAATAGACGAGTTGTCCAGAACTTCGAATAGGAGAGTCAGATAGGTGAGATCCACGGGTTAGTATGATGTAGACTGAGGCGACGGGTTGTCGCGCTCCGGGGTCTCTGGTGAGTCGTTGTAGGAACGGGTGATCGGTGAGAATGTTCGGAGAGTTAGGTAGAGGATTTACTATGGGTATTCGGGGTGAAATTTTCTCGGGGCTTGTAATCGTGTAACTCGTTGGTTATAGTGGAATCTCAAGGAGGACCTCCTCGCGGACGCAGGCCGGTTTCGGCCGAACCACGTAAATCTGTGCGTCGGATATCATGCCCCGTTATTATGCTTTCCGCTTTCATCATTGGCGCCGGCGGTTCCCGCCCCAACAGAGTTAATCAGCCGGGCACATTGACCCCTCCAAGTCGCCTGCACACATCCTTCATTGTTATCAGTCATCTCTTTGCCTTTCACTTTGACGTCGTGGCCTATATCCTACGACATGGTTTTTTATGGCCGGTGTAGGTAGATCGAACCACGTAACCTCTTGAATTCATTCTTTGTGAAATTTCTTCTGCTCAAGCCTCTCATCCTGCCGAATATTGTTTCCGCTTGAGTGTCCCTCTGGCCTTTGTGATACACCAAGTTCAGCTTCATTTCCCTCAATAGATGTTGAATTACTAAGAGCCATACCAAAACTATTACATTAAAAAGGTCATCCTCAATTTCTTGTTTTTAATTTTTAAAGATAACTTAAAAAATAGATTGATCTAGAACGACATTAAAAGTACATGGCTGTTCATTCATTGAGATGGTCACCTGCTGCCTAATACACTGATTTCGGTATTTATGATGAGATATTCGTCAACTGTAAAATTGGTTTATGTTGCTATAACTATGCTTTCATTTTATTACCAGAATGAGTATGATTTCATAATGTCAAGCCACAACTCACTTTTTCTTGCCCCGAAGGTCCTATTCGTGCTAGCGATTCACACCCATGCAGCTGAAGCGACCTTTATAATCGGCAGCCCGTCTCTGCCTAGCATCGCCAAAAATTTTGTTGTTTACTTACAGGCTGTCCTTCAGAATGGGACCAAATGAAGGTTGAACAAGGAAAGGTGAGAGGATGGTCATAATCGAAGTGAGCATACCAGGTCCAAAAGAATCAAGTGGGCATGGAGAGGATCAAGTCGAGAGGAAAGGTAGGTGAGCGAATTAAGTCCCGAAAAGTCAAGCGAGCATGTAGAGAGTCGAGACGAGAGAAACGGCAACGGGAACAGATCAAATCCAAGAGAGTAAAGTGAGCATCGAAAGAATTGGATACAGAGAAACGGCAAGGCGAATATACCAAGCGATCTAATCTAATCGAGAAGGCTCGGGTGAGAATAAAATGAATGCCAAAGCAAGGATACAATGAAAGCTGCGAGCAGAAGGTCCGAATACCCTTGTCCCTCCACCAATCCACAAAACAAGGAAACGTTGTCCGTGATTTGAAACACGTAATATGACGGTTACATAGAAGTTGTTATTTTTTTTTTGTATAAATACAATCTCAAAAAAATATAACGAACACGACAATCACTGTAAGAGTCTTCAAGACTCGGAGTGTCCACTTTAGGTCTTCCTCTTTCCTTCTTCCTCTTTTAAACACCGTTACTTTTGGTAATCATGCATCCGCCCGTGTCTTGTTTCGAAGGTAAGTTATTTTCTATCTACATATTGTGTTTAAGGTTTGTTTACAAAAATTCGACTAATCGCGATCAGAACTCGAAATCAAAATGTGATCAAATATTTTCGATATATTTGTCTATAAACACGTCTTGGCGAATGCAAATTTGGGCCTCAACCGATCTTTAAGATGAAGTTACTGCGCAAATGGCCGAGAAGAATAAAATAATGATAATATTATTCTCCTCGTTTAAAATAAGAATAGAGCCTTGAGATTTGATTGGATAACAAACCTTTTTCAAGAAATAATATTTTTTGGAGAGAATAATTTTTCGTTACCGTTTACTCTCTCTTTTCGTCCACTACGATTTTCATTCCAGATCTCTCTCATTATAAGACCATAACTACAATTTGGTTAAAAGTAGGAGGTCCCTCCAAAATTAAATAGAGTGCCGAACAAAGTTTGGTTTCGGTAATTTACAATTCCTCGTATTGTCAACGAAAATTCATTTAAGGAATGAGAGAAAGAAGTCCTACAAAAGGGGGTTGCACTCCTAATGTATATATATCCATACATCTCCCGGGCTGATAAACGATCGACCAAAATGTCTTCGTCGCACAGGGTTCTCGCTCTCGCTCTCCATGTTCTCTTCGTGCTCGTGACATGCACGTACGTGTCCGAAGCCACCTTCTTCCCTCCCGCCTGCCCGCCTCCCCCTCCCCCTCCCCAGAACAAGACTGCGACATTCTACTTGCAGTTTGTCATTGCGAACGGCACCAACAATGCCGTTGCCAACGGGATCCCTGTCGCAGGGATCCAAGGCACAAACTTTGGCCTTCAACAGTTTGCAACCATCTTCGTGTTCGACGTCAACATCACTACAACCACGAGCCCAACCTCCACCCTGCTCGGCCAGAGTTACGGAACCCTCGAGGTGACTGGCCTAAAAGGATTTATCTACCTGGTCACCTCGACTTATGTGTTCAGCTCCGGCGAATTCGCAGGCAGCACGTTGACTACGCAAGGCGTTTTCGACATGTCACAGCAAGTGAGTTATTTCGCAGTCGTAGGAGGGACTAACGCTCTGACTTACGCTACTGGGTATGTCGCGTATCAAATAGTCGTCAACACTCCGCCTTACTTCGTCATCCAAGTCACGGCTAACTTTAAACTTGCCGCCTGAGCGCGGACTTAAGGTACTTGCCATATGGTTATATAAAGCGTATGTTTCCGCATACTAATGAAGACGTACTACATAATATTGTGTAATAACGAGAGATAACTTCTTCTTACATGTTGAATTATCTCGTGCTGTGCTGAGTTTGGATTAAAAAAGTGTACTTGAATCGAGTAATTATTACACTAAGAGGGATGAATTAGTGTTAAAGTACAATTAAGGATTTCTAACTCCTTTTCGACAAATCCCGCAATGGAAGAAAGCTTCTGTAAAACATAACCGTATGTTTCTGTAAGACAGAACGTACGAATGTTATTGCAATTTGCTTGATGCACACAAGACTTTTATAGTGGTTCAGCAACTTGCTTACATCAACTCTTCACCTAGAATTTGGATGGTTTTCACTCGGTCGTAACTTAGCAACGATTACAAAAAGTAATATACAATAGACCTTTTATAGCACAAACAAGAAGGTTCTGCGCCACAGAAGACTGAGTTGCAAAGTACAGACAAGAAGGTTCTGTACTAGAGTGACTGAGTTACACACTACAGATCAGAAGGTTATGTACCAAATGTGTCAACCCTCTACAACACAGATCCAAAGATTCTATAGCAAAAGTGTCAACCTTATACAAACTAGAAGGTTCTGTACCAAAGGTGACTTGATTTCAGAGCACAGACCGTAAGGTTCTGTACCAAAGGTGTCAACCCTCTACAGCACAGACCGTAAGGTTCTGTACTACGGTGACTTGGTGCACACATTAATGTGACTAACAAAGGTAACCTTTTGTCGGACGTTTCTCTCAGGCGGTGTCCTCTCCTGCACAGCAACCTGCCGTGACTTCCTCCGAGACTTTTCACTCCGGCGGCGTCTCCACCTGCACAGCAACCCGCTGCGACTTCCCTTTCGCGATCCATCGAGAACTCAACTGAGCAAACACAAAACACTTGCCCAAGGTTCTCCTACGTGATTCCTCGAGACTACGACTAAGCAGACACAAAACCCCTGCCCAAGGTTAACCTGCACACACAGAACATTACACCACAGAAGCTGGTTAATCCCTCACCTTTTGTGCTCCCGGGGTATCTGCTCTTCTCTCCAGCCCACTGCACAGTGGCCACGCCAGCAACTTGCTGCATGTTTCCCACCAACATCTCATGCAGCTTCCAACCAAGTCCCTCGTGTTCCCCGAGTTACCCTCCCAGAAGACTTCACCAACGATGCAGCCTTTTGCAGCTAACGCTCCTCGTGTGTGACTAACTCAAATGAAACGAAAGGATACAAACTCTCATCACACGCTCTCTGGATTTTTACAACAATGACTGATACAAAAAGGATTATGAGAAGCATGGTTAAATGTTCTTATTTATACAAGAAAGTCTAAGTGAAAAACATATAAAGTAATTACACGATCAGCCTTCTGCAAAACAAGAAAAACGAAAGATTAGATAATAATACAGTATATAATTTACAAAATCGTCACTCTCACGCATATATTCATTTAGATAACCAAATCATATCAAATAGGATAAAGATATGATAAAGTTTCCAAGAATACTGCGTAAGGTTCTGGCTGAATGTGGTCAGCAACCTTCTGCAAATGGAAATAATCAAAGATTAACTTCCAAATTTATTAAAACTGATGTCACTAATAAATGTATCTAGACAGATGATAATGATAAACATCTCAAATAACGGTCCTTTGGTGGTCGGATGAATCCATAGAAGGTTGTAGACAACCTTGCAGAACCTTATCATAAATAGAAGATTATATTTCCTTCCATGGAAAATATAATTCATAATGGGGTTATTTAGAAACGTAATACATTTAATTTGATCAGATTAATATCTTGATCAAATGATTTTAATTTCTTGACTAATTAATCATTAAACAATCATTTAATCACAAAATATTTCTTACAGAAAGTTCTCAACGTGAGTAGCTTATGTAGTGCAGATGTTTGACTTCTATTATACAGAAGGTCAATGTTCATCATCAAAAACCCATTCAACGGTAATGCATCAATGTGTTTGGCATCATCATGTTATCTAATCACCCCCGGTCTCTCTCGATCCTTTTCAATGCAAACAAAACGTATTAACCCCCTCAAGCTCATCACAGCGGGTCCTCTGTTCGTGGGAGGAACTTGTGTTAGACTTATTCTTTGTCTTTTATTACACATGATTCCCACAAAACTTACTGAGAAACAAATTCTCAGAAACTATTCAAAATCTTTTTGTTACCCATATTTACCGATATATGCTCTCGTTTATACGACTAACGACGCCCGACTTGGCGAAGAGGTTGCAAAGACATGCCACTTCATGCTTCATGGGAATGGCAATTTCGCAATCTGGAGCAGGAAAGAATTAAAGAGATTGGGTTAGTAAGTGAATTTTCAACGTCTCTTACATTTCTTCTCCAAAGGTGATATGCCCGAACCAAACCATCGGGAGTTGAAAGTGAATTTTCAATGCTACACTTCTTAGGCGTAGCTTTCCCCACCTAATATCCATTTTCTTTAATTACAACAATGAAATTTTACTTTTGAATGATATATCATAAACATTGAGTGCAAATGGTATGGATCAATAAAGACTATTCCAGACGAGGATACGTACGTACTACTAAGTGAATGATTGTGTAATAAGGGAGGGGATAACGAATGTATAAACATGCCTGGAAGTTGCATGTGTTGGAATTATCCCTTGCTAAGCTTAATGCAATGAAATCACTGTATCGAACGATAACAGACAGTCCTACCATAACTAAGTTGGTCGCTAATGTTAGGGCCGTCCGATGAGGAAACGGAGATTTGATCGGATGACGTGGCGCTATTTTATTGGGTGAATGTGGGTCCGTTTTGACTGCGTTGGGAGTTTAACTACGCGCATTCAAAGCGTTGAAATCCACACTACAAGCACCGACGGTCTTAGCCAAACTGTCCGAGTAAAGTTCGCAACTTTCCTACGCTGCCGAAAAGTTGAGCCGATGGCGATGAACGACGGAATCGGGCGTGCGGCAGCGACGGCGCTGAAGTTGGCGCTCCTGACGATCGCCCTGTGCATCGGTGGTTACATTTTGGGCCCGCCGCTCTACTGGCATCTCAAGGAAGCCGTCGCTGCAACCGCCTCCGCCTCTTCGTCGTCGTTGTCCGCTTGCCCTGCCTGCGACTGCGACTGCTCTTCGCTCCCGGTCCTCACGATCCCGCCAGGTACTTCACTCGTTGATACGGAGTGGTTTCGGCAGAGAGTGCTGTTGATGTGTTGGCATTCCCGATCTAGAAAAATAGGGAATCGTCCCGATTTTGGATGACTAGGCCATGGTGATCTGCTATCGAGACCTGGTTTTTCGGGTGGCCTTGTGTTTTCAAATGCTAGATTTGATTGGTTTGGGGTATTGTCGATTGGTTCGGGAAATCTGCCAACTGCTGAGATCATGTCGATGCGTTGCTTTCAGCTAAATGGAAATCTAAAATAGGAGGGGACTCTGTCAGCTATGTGTATGTATCTGACAAGATAAATGCACCTAGATTTGCCTTTAATCGAGACTCCCGGAGATTGCAATTGCTTCCAGGAACTCTATCCGCTATGTGTATGAATTTGACGAGATAACTGCACTTAGATCAGCTACTGTTGATTATTACAGAGCCAAACTACTGCTGTGTGGATCAAAATCAATGCAACTGTGAGGAACTGTGTTCCCTGGCTGATTAAGTGTGTTATTTCCACTCTTACTCGATAGATCAGTATCTCCCCTGTTCAGCTAGTACGTAGCTTTCCCTGTGTCTGCTGGTTGACGTAGTTTGCTAATTTGGTGATATATTTTTTCCTTTTTCTTTGGCCGCAGGACTTGGCAACAGTTCGTTTCTGGGTAAGTCATTCTCATTGAGTCTTCTCGGAAGTTCCGTTTGTGGTACACCCCACCATCTGACTTTAGCCCTTTGAATGCAATCGCTCATCAGATTGCTCAAAGAATGATCCAGAGGTGGGTGCAGAAACTGAAAACAACTTTGTGGAACTCTTGTCCGAGGAACTTAGACATCGTGAGACGGAAGCATGGGAAAGTCACCAACGTGCGGACATAGCTCTGCTGGAGGCAAAGAAATTGACTTCTCAATATCAGAAAGAGGCGGATAAGTGTAACTCAGGAATGGATACTTGTGAAGAGGCTAGGGAGAAATCCGAAGCGGCTTTAGTGGCGCAAAAGAAGTCGACCGCTTTGTGGGAATCAAGGGCACGCCGGAGGGGATGGAAGGAAGGGATGGCTAAAGCTCGTCCTCGATCTCAAGGGCGTGTGCAGTCTTCATAGAGATGGTTAAATTACTGTTCACGAGTCTTCCGAGGTGATCATGATTGCTCAATGGCCAAGTCTACCGAACAGATGAAAAATAAAATGATGGGAGATGCCATCTGTGGTTGCAGCAGCTGCATACTCAGCCTGGAAGGCACGCAAAAATTAGTTTGAAAGAAATGGCTTCTCTGTGTTTTGTAGCAAAAAAAAAAGACAAAACACGATACATTTTTACATGCCTATACAATACTCGGATATTGAATTGTCGATATCCGCTTCCACTTCAAACAAGAGTGGCACAAGAGAAGTGGCATCCTTGGCAGACTCACCGGATGGTACTACCTCTCGGACATTAGATTGATGAGGGCGCGATTCTCATGGTAGGATCCAACATCCCATTCTTCCGTTGAGGATGAAAGGGTCATGAGTGCAGCCACAATCGATCTCATACTGGGCCATGTTGAGGGCTCTCACAGGTGCATGCTTTCAAGAGCTGAGCCACCTGCAGTAGGAGGATATCGGTGGCGAGATGCACTGTTAGTTAAGTTAGGGGAATCGAGTGGATAGTTTTCCTGATCCTGGGGTGATCAATAGTAGGGACGGTCTATGCCTTGGACGCCAACATCACCACCAGCCATACACCAAACTCCACAGCCGTCCGCAAGTATTACAAGACACTCGCCATGGGCGGACCAGAAAGGGCTTTCCAGCATGATCTCCATTGCATACACATTCACCTCCGGCAAAATCACCGGCACCACGTTGCGTAGCTCTCTCTACTTATTAAACAGCAGGCAAGTAACATCTTAATCGTAGGAGTAACTAATACACTAACTCATGCTACTGGATACGTTGCGAATCAGATCACCTCTGAGCAGCCGAACTTCATTGTGCAAATCAAAGGCTAATTATAAAGATTGCTGCCTAAAGTTTAGGACGACTATGGGTTAAGCGCTTCTATATATGTTGTGTGGAGAAACTTTAAAATAAAAAGATTAGAAACTTGTGTAAAAGAATGAATGTTTTCGAAACATCAAACCAGAAACGCTAGGAGAAAGCATGGACTGTCTACCTACCCGTTTTTCTAAGTACCAAGTGTCTTCGTCCTACAGGGGTGCCCGTGCTCGCTTTGAAGGCCCTCGTCGTGCTCGTAGGATGCTTGTAGGCCACCTTCTTCCCTCCCCTTTGCCCTTGCCCGTTGTCCCCTCCCCCTACATGGTGACGTTGTACTCTCAGGTGGTCCTCGCTAATGGCAACAACAGCGGTGCCACCAACCCAGTCCCTGTCGCGGGGATCCAAGGCAAGGCTTTCACGCCATCACAGTTTGGGACTGTATCTGTCTTCGACATCAATGTCACTGCCACTCCTAGACCGACCTCTGCTGTGTTCGGAAAAGCCTATGGCACCCTCGAGGTGACAGGCCTAAATGGGTATGTCGTCATGGCCTCCTTGACATTCATGTTCACCTCCGGCGATCTCGCAGGTAGCATGTTGACGGCCCAAGGAATTTTCGACCTGTCGCAGCAGGTAAGTAATATCGCCATCCTAGGAGGAACTAATGCATTAACTTATGCTTCTGGCTTTGTCATGGCTCGACAAGTCTCCCAGCAGCCGAACATGGTCATTCAAGTGACGGCTAAGTACATAATTCCTGCCTAAATCTCGTAGCATGTGTCAACAGAGACTGTTCCAAACAGTTCGTACAAAACAAGAAGTATGTAATGAAGGGGATAACAAATGGTGTAAACATGTTGCAAACATGAATAATTATGTAATGAAGAGATTAATAACTTCCATGTACAAGACGATAAATTTTCACGAAACATACAACAGCAGAAGGCTAGGTTTTGTTATTTGTGAAAGCTTGTCGAAATCACGCGACTAAGGTCGTCTAAGTATGTTTTGATCAACTGAAAGCTCTGCTAAAATCTGTTCGAAAGAAATGGCTTCTCCATTTTTGTTGTAAAGAGACTAAAAATTATACATTTTTACATGCATATACAAAAACCCAAACATTGAAAACGATAACATCCTCTGCAAATCAAAACAAGAGTGTCTCAACAAAGGTAGCGTGTAAGAGGGACCGTGACCATGGCGGACTTGCATGACCATTCTACCTCCCAGACATGAGATTGATGAGGGCATGATTCTCGTAGAAGGATCCAACGTCCCAGTCCTCCGTCGAGGATGAAAGGGTCATGAGTGCAACCACGATTGATCTCATGCTGGGTCGCAGTTGAGGGTTCTCTTGGGTGCATGCTTTTGCAAGCTGAGCCATCTGCAGTGTGAGGATATCACGGGCGAGATGAAATGAATGTTTAGTTGGGGAGGAGAAGTTTGTAGGAGAGAAATGAAGAGGGCATTTTACCTTTAGAACGGAATCGAGCGGATAGTTATCTCCGAGCCTGGGGTCAATGAGCTTGCAAAGGTCGTCTTTAGGATCGGGCCGGCTGAGAACCTCCTCAAACTGAAAATAACAAACAGTGAAAATTATTCTTCATGGTGATTCCATCAAGAAGTTCAAGAACATCGAGACAGGATACCAAAGCAACGAGGCCTTTGGAGTCAGCAACGTTATTGTTGGCCTTGACGACGGCCTCTTTGGCGGAAATTAGCTCATAGAGGACCACTCCAAACGCATATACATCAACCTTTGGAGAGACATCGCCGTACTGGGCATATCTGCAGAAGGGAAACCATGATGCAACAAAGACAAGCTAAGTAGCCCTGAACCACGTGTTATTTAACACATCACACTTGGGAGTTTGACAGAATTATACTCTGGTGGCATGTATCCGAAAGTCCCAACAAGCCGCGTTGGTAGAGATGCACTTCCAACCTCGGTAAGTTTAGTCAATCCAAAATCTGCAACCTTTCCATGGAAGTTCTTATCGATCAATATATTTGCCGATTTGATGTCCCGATGAATGTAAACGGGTACAGTATGTTCATGAATGTATTCAAGTCCTCTAGCTGAATCAAGAGCAATCTGGACCCTAGAAGACCACGAAAGTGGATCCCTGCCTGAGAAAGGAACGTTGTTACATGAATTCAAGCACGCACAATATGAGATTCTCTTCAAGGTAAATCCGTTTCGGATAATCCCAAGTTACCTGACCCACGCAAGTGCTGGCTTAAGTTGCCATTCTCTATGTACTCGTACACAAGGAACAGAGAACCCTCCACGCAATATCCAATTAAGCGCACCTGAATAAATCGAGAAACAGATGACAAGCTTTAGAAACATCTCAACCAACGCCAGTAGTGGCTATGATTCCTTCTCATTTTCGAGGAGGAGTTCAAATTTTACCATGTGCATGTAGATCGCTGCCAATTAAATGTGCAGCTGTCCAAAAGCTTACCAGGTTGAGATGATGGACGTGTGTTAGGACCTTCAGCTCCGCAAGAAATTCCTTTGTGGCCTGCATGTCCATCTTCTTGATCGCCGCTTTCTGTGCATTTTTGAGGAGCAGAGATTGAACAGATTCCCAAGCCAATCTCCTTTAAACATATGCAAAAGGCGGGAAGATTCAAACCTCGCCTCTTAACTCGGCATAGAACACAGCTCCAAATCCACCTTCGCCAATCTTATTTGCCAAGTTGAAGTTATCTGTAGCCTGGGCCAATTCTTCATACGAAAACTCGACCGATTTTTCCACAGTGATTCCAGTGAGACCAGGTGTTGTCGCCCCAGCACCACCGGTTGTTTGAGAAGATTTTGCCGAGTTACCAACGAGAGCTAAATGCAGATGAAAACCACAAATATGTCACCTGTGGTAGAGAAACTCTAACATTGACAAACAAAACAATATCCAGTCGCCAATAGAGAATACCAATAGATTGACCAGATCCATCTTGTGGACCCAGCAACAACATTGCCTCCTTGACCTTCTTCTTTCTCTGTACTCTAACATATATAATTAACGCCAAAAGACCAAACCCAACTGCAGTTCCCACAGAGATGCCAGCAATATTTCCAGCTCCTAGTCCTGTTAAATATTGGCCAAAACTAACTTTAGACAACATGAATGATTGCTTGTTGCAGATTTCACCCGAGTATCATGAGAGCATAGATGAAAGATGGGATGATCTGAATCACCTGCACTGAAAGTGGGAAGTGCAAAAGAACATGTTAGGAAGGCAACACATGATTTATCAAGTTTGTATGGACATAGGCTTGACAAAAATGCTACCTTGACTTCAAAGGAGGATAGTTTCCATTTTGATCTGCCGAAGGAACGACAATTGTTAGGACGATTAATATATAGTCGCACTGAGTAGTTCGATAAACTGAGATCTTCAATGAATTTTATAACAATAAGAAAACATCCTTTGACATAGTAATGTTCTTGGGATACTTCTACAACTTCATCCATTGTCATTCAAAGTTGTTTTAATGGTAAAAACGCCAATTTACTTTGAGAGACTACAAAATGCAAAGTTCTCACTTCAACTACGAACTGAAGAGAGGAAACATGGTAACAAAAGTCATCCTCCCAGCTATCCTTCCACCATTCGAATTGACACTACAAACAGCCAAAACTAATCTACCTCAAGGAATGACAGACGTTTGTGATTCAACGAAATCCAAACAGACCACAATGAGTCAAAATGAAGATGAAATTGCATTCAGCATAAGCATAACCATTACTCTACTTCACAACCTCAAAAACTTCTTCACCACTCAAAAAGTACAGGCTATGCCACAACTTGAACCATCACATAAGGAAGTCAAATTCACAGGCTCAGATACTCCCTACAACAATATTCCATGACGGCTCTTTGCTAAATCTATATGCCAAAGGTAATTGCAAATCCATCTCATCCCAAAAGGCCCTACCTAACCATTGTAAGGAGACAGGCACTAGGGATTCAACCAATGTTCAAAAAGACTACCTTTGCCCGGAATATACACCAGCCCACTCCCCTGGCTGAAATTCACTCCCGGATTATACTCTGTCAATAACTTCTCAGTTATATTCACTGAAGTTAAATTCTCCGAAGCGGCGATCGAAGCCAGAGTGTCCTCCGGCCTAAGTGGGTATGTAATAAACAACCCGTAATCCCCTGAGACGTCACTGTTCCCACAAGAGCAATTAACAGTGACGTTCAGCACGGCAGTATCCGGTATACCGGTCTCCGAATAAGTATTGAACTTCATCAACCAGGCCGCGGTCGTCAGATTGGAGTAGTACTCTGTGGCAACGGTAGAATAAGTATCGCCTTGCATCACGGAGTACATGAACACGTGACCTAAGAACTCAACGTTGTTGGAATCACGGAGACAACTGCAGGTGAAGGGGACATTAATCCTAGTTCCCCACAGAACGTTGTCCTGATTGGGGATCGCATTCTTATTGTAGTTGACGATTTCCGCGATGGAAACCCCAAAAGCCTTGCTGATGAACGTCAGGTTAGTGCCTTGCCAGACATAGTAAGACGCCAGGGCCTGATCGCACTTCTGGGTGCACTGAGCATCTGCAGTAAGAACAAGAAGTCGAACTGCTACAACCAACGCCGGCAATAACAAGCCCCACGAACTTAGTTTCATCTGGGGTACGGATAACCCCTCGAAAGGAGACGACCCAGCTGGTCAAAATCGGATCTTGGAGGTGGGTTTCGTCGGATCGGACTCCCCTAGGGAAGACAAGCCGGAATCGTCCCCTCAAGCAGCCGTGCTCAATTGCTTTCTGTAGTGTTCGGTCGCGACGAAGGAGACGAAGAAGAATTATTATCATGAGTTGTTGTTGTTTTTTAATGATAAATCCGATTAAAAGAATTGACAAATCGTCGGATGCTTTGGTCTTTGTCTGAATCAGACCAACGAAAAACTGGACAAATTGAGCCCCGAGGAGGGATAGGGGGGCGGTTTCAGTACGACAGTTTTTAAACGGATGAGAAAGTTATTTTTATATCTTATCTCGTTAATATCTTTCTTCGACCTTTGATATTTTTCTTTCCTCCCCCCTCCATCCGATGTTTTGGTCAAAAATTCTAACCCTTCTAGCAACTTCAGAGACGTATGACATGTGGTCTTTGTTTCCTTCTGTCGCTCCTCATCTGTAGACACGGGATCACAATTTTAAATTAAAAACCTTAGAAGCAAGCAATTATCAGTGAACACGTCTAAAGAAAATCGAATCATTCTTTTACAAAAATCTTTTTGTATTCAATTTAGTTTGACTAGAAATTTCGAACCTCTTTTAGTTTTGACCCGGTCGGACTCGGACCCAGACGGCAGGCGAACAAAACACCATCGCTAGTCTGGGCTCCTTGGATATTGGTCCGGACCGTAATAGTATATTGGGCCGGGCCCAAAAAACCATTGATCCCCGACGAGGTTCGCCCGACTAAACTAATACGGTCGGGAGGAAAACATCGTGGTGGTTGAAAAGGGGAGGCCTTAGGATGGAATGTGTTTCAAACAGCTGTGGACGCTGCTCTGCTCCTCCTTATGGGCAAGGAAAGGATCAAACCTCTGGACAAACCGAGGAGAAACGATCGCGGAGCAGAATCAGGCATGAGGGCCGTAGTTATCTTGATGAGGATAATACCTCTGGACAAATTACACTTCCTTCTGGTATCCGAGGATTACTGCAGGCTATTTCTAGCCCCGAGAGAAGGCCGAGTTATCTACTCTTGGTAACTCTTCATAGTTCATAGTCTAGGCCAGATCCGTATTTCCAAGCCTCGAGACGTCGATTCCATTCGTACTTCATGTTATCTGGAAGTGTATCAACCAATGGCCTAAAAAGACACCGGCCATCAATTGCAGCCATGATAAAGCTCAAAGTGCGAGGAGCTAAAGAACTATGAGTAACCTGATAGCAGGGTCTACAAATGTCGAGAGGAATGTGTAACAACCAAGAAGGAAGAAGTGTCCGAGCCAGTCGAGCAGCACAGGATATCCAACCTGAAAATGGCAATGTTTAACCACTTGTTTCCCAGGAAATGGAAACCTGGATCATGACTTCACGGCGCTGTGGATGCTTAGGACATAATTTACCTGGCGAAATATAGACGGGATTATTAATGGTTTGGTTACCATAACCAGTCCTAAAGTCCGGGTTAGGGGCCAGAACTGTACAACATCCTGTTGCACACAATAGCAATTAGCTCATCTGGGTACCACATAATCCTTTCTGGTTACGCTGTTCAAGTCGTTAAAACCAAGGAGGCGAAATGCAGATAAAACGAGAAAGCAGAAGGAACCTGAAGGAATGGTCTCAGCACTGGATCTCCAAGCCTCTGCCAAACAAGATCATCCTTCAGAAAACTGCAAGTATTCCTAACTTATAGGTTCTGGTTCCCCTTTGGCTTACCTGCATACTCCAAAAGTTTACGTACAGAAGCTCGTTGATGAAATCCGCCGAAACATCTGGCTGCTGTTTTGCCGACATAGCCTTTTGGAACAACCATGAAGAGCTCAGGTTGGGCTGGATGGAAAATGTAACCAGTGAGATCACTTCATGGAGATCAACTGAGATACTGTTACTCTTAAGCTAAAATCGCGAACCATGTAAGGGTTCAGCAAGGATAGATTGTTTGAGTCCAGAAATTTTCCAGTGACAGCCTCGTATATCCCTTCAAACGCCGATTTGGGCTGAGTTACTCAAACCGGATGAAGTAATTAAAGAATTACTCGGGTTATCGTAGCGTTACCATCAGATAATCTACCAAGATGCCTGGTTAAGCTTCCAAAACCTCCGAAAGAAACAGGTGATTGTATGCCACTGGCATCGCCAAACTGAAGAAACACCACATTAAAGTTCACTTTCTCCTCTTGCTGTTGACAGAAGGGTGGCGAAAAATTGTTAGTACAATGATTCTGACCTGCAATATCCGATCAAAACGTGCTGGCAGCGGACTGTAAGTTTGGCCCTCCGATGGAAATTGAAGAAGGTAACAAGGTTAGAATTACAAAGAAACTTGCAGCTTTTTTCAAGTCCTGACCTCATCTGATGATCGATGACAAAAAATATCTAAGCATAGTGTTGCAGTACCTAGCACGGTACGTAGGGAAGATTCCATAGATGACCCGCAATACCTCCAAGCTATCGAGTGAAACCCCCTAGACGCCGAAATTCGTTTAAGGCCAATGGAAACTGAAATGAAAGAGAAAAGGAAACAGAACACCAAATGCAGAACCTGATATTGGGGCATTAAGTTCCAATACTCTTCTAGAAGCTCTTCCAAGGTCGGAGAACCCGGTGTAGGACGGACATAAGTGAACATATAAGTAGTTCGGTCGTTGGGGCCTGACCCGGATGGAAATGCCTGCATCCATACCTTTTAAAATGCTGATAGCCGCACACGTGCATCTCCTAGGATTATACTCTCAGAAAAATCATAAACTGACCTCCCAGAAAAGGTGTACTTTCGAGCTTCCAATCTGCTCAACCGATCTACTACTGTAAATGACATCGCTGGTAGAATTTTCTTCAAAACCGCGAGCACAAGATCCAACAACTAGACAGACACCATCTGGCTTGGATCCCTGCCTTATCTGTCAATATGTAAAATATGAGCAGACAGATAAGTTATTCCCGGGATAAACGTGAATCACAGGAACACATGAGCATTGAGAGATTGCGGACCTGTTTCACAATAGGAGAAAAATTTCCCATTGCATCTATTATCAAGAACGATTCATAAATACCGCCATCAGTTGTCTGCAAGACCTAAAATACGAGCCCGTAATACCCAGGAACATTAGCTTGTCAGATGCAGAGAAGCTGTACGAGGAGATACTGTAGAGGTGGAGCAGAGGTTGCTTACTTACTGCTGCATCGTCATACACTCTTAATCTGGATACGCTGCAATCTTCGAAGATGATTCCACCGAGTGAGAGGAAGCGTCTTTTTACAGCCTCTATCAGTTTTACAGGCCTTCAACAGAAAATACAGAGAGGAGTTTGAAATATGATAAAAAACAAGCTGCCTAGTTCGATTAAATTCTACACCCCGGAGAAAGCCAAAAACAAAGCAAACTACAAGAACAAGTACACGACAACTCACGAAACACCGAGATTGAGGATGCCTTCAACCCATATGTCACCTCTTCCTTCGAAACCACATCGGTTCTGGATAGACAAATTGCAGAGAGAAATCAACTGAAACATTCTCGTGTGGTGCCTTACATCTCTGACTAGCATATCCTGAAAGAATTTCTCATCGAGATTGAATAACTCACGGGATTGAATTCCGCAGCTATAGTTTCATCGATGTCGGTTTCTTCCAGAACACCGACTCTAACGAGCTCCGAGAGCTCCTTCCTCGATATATTCCATTCTTGTTCCCTCTGGTAATCCATAACAAGTTAAACACTCCTGATGCAATCAAAGACCTTCAGAAGTCAGTTATTGGCTGTAAAGAGCAAATACCCCTTTCAAAGCATTCCGTTCCACCACACCAACTCGAAGACCCTTGCGACTCAGGGACGTTGCAATGAAAATTCCCAGAGTTCCTCCGCAAACCAGGACATCAAACTTATCCACCGCTTTTCCAGCCATCTCCGAATCACCCAAAAGACCAGATGCTACCGTTACGACGGCCGGAATTTCCTCCTTTTTAACTGCTGTCAGAATTCCGAAATCAGAACATAGAACCCACCCTCGAAACCGTCCCTAAGCCAGTCAAGGCATGATTCATCACCTGGCTGAACAGAGCAGATGTTGGACCAAAGTCGGTCCAGCCTCTTTAACGCGTCATAGGAATACGCCCCGCCTGCACCCCCGACCTCTCTCCTCACCACAATACCCTCCATTATCCTCTAACAACAATAAACGAGATGATCAACAAAACCATCCTCTAAACACACAAACTATTAGACCTTCGACCCACCTGGGTTCTGGAAGGAGCTGTTTGAGTTTGGAGGCAGAATATTCCATGAGCTCTCCTCTTGGAATTCCTGAAGGCAGGGATGAAATTGGGTTGGTAAGCGTGGCCCCTGAACAGACCACACTCAATCGTCGCCATTACCGCATCCCAGGATGTCCAAACATGGGATGTGAGTTTTCCTTCTCAGGATAATGGAACATGCGAACTAAAACCAGACACGTTTGCACGAACGAATCAGATGTTCAGACCCAGGATCATACAAAGATTATATAAGCTTCGACGCTCAATTGTGGGTCTGAACATGAGTTCCGTTACATGCTCGAATCATGAAGATGAAACGATTCCGCATTTCATAACCAAATCGAAATCTTGGTCAACCAAATTCGAAACCATACTTCAAATAATAATCCACTTTAACAAGAGTAACGGGTACATGCACAAATTAATCTTCCAAATGAACTACTTGAGTCCCTCGATACGTTATCTAGAGTTTCTGTATGACAACTGAATTGGCTATCCCGGCTTGCTCTATGGTTTGGTCCATGTCCGAGAGCTGTTTGGGAGGGAAACCCATAGCCTGCAACTGGTAATCCCTCGTGCCGCCAGGCCTGGAAGCATCGATGAAGGCTCGAATGTCTCTTATCGTGTGCGAGTAGTTGAAACGGGACACCATGCGTGTTCCGTCAGCCAGTCTGAGTTGGATGGACGTGGTGGGCAAGGAGTCGTCCACTACAAGACCCATAAAAGGAGCTGTCCGTATGCTGCTACCGGAAGAGGCTGGAATCCCTGCAGGCTGGGGGGTGGCCATTGAGCTGGCAGCGGCATCACTGCTGCCCAGAGTTCTTGCAGTTCCTTGAAATGTTGGTTGGCGCGTCTTGGGCTCCTGCGAAACGAAGATGAGGTTAAAACAAAATCTTGGACAGAAGGAAATGATTTTGCCTCACCCTCAAGGTGAGCAATACCTGAATTCTAAACTACACAATCTGCAATTTCAAATTGTATTACAAAACACGACGAGTAGACATTTAGTCCTAAAAAGATAGCTTAAAGTTTTAGGACAAAAATAACACATCCCTTACTTCACATAACTTTCGCATTAATTACAAGACTGCCGAATACTCATATAGTACATGGAAGCAAAATGATAAAGAGATGACCATAAAAATCGAGAACTTACTGAGTAAACTTCATCTCGCCTCACAAGATCAATGTTCACAACAGTCCTATCAGCAGGGGCAAGTTCTTCAGGGGACTCAGAGTTCTTGATACTCTGAGGCATGAGAAACCAATGCAATTAAAATAACAGCCATAGGGCACAAATGAAATATTTCCCTCCTTTCAACCTCAAAATCAAGTGAAATAGTTTGGTTCTTCCCAGGCATATAAATAGCAGACAGCTCAACCATATTTCAACAGGAGAAGAAAACGGAACTCATCAAAGTAGAAAATTGTACGTTCCAATGCTTCACTGACATATTCCATCCAGCCAACACATCCAAAAATAAGCTCTTCAACTGCAGACTAGTACATGTCAACAGAAGATAAAACAATGGAACCAATACCTCCAAGAACCTTGCATTTGCCGGATCGTCCAGTCTCCTGAAAGGACCATCATTGACCGTGAAGCCATTCCGCCAGAATGTAATAATGTGAGTCACTGGCTCAGGAGGCTCAGGGGCTGACTCAACCGCCTCCCCTGAAAGCAGCCTGCCCTTCCCCATGAAGCTCTTTGATCTCGAGGACCGCTGAACGGCAGGTCTCTCCACAGCGCCAGACTGCCTGGCTTTCTCAAATATCGAATCAACTTCATTTCCCCTAGTCGGATCTCTCACCAACATTCCACTGCACGACCAATAGAAATTAACCAAATTGGCACCAGATCAAACCATCAACACCAACAGTACAGAGTAAACTAGCAGTAATAGTCAAATAACATCTCAAAGCTTGTCGCTTTGAAAGACTGAAACGTAAAAGAGCAACCTTTTTTCTCCACCGGTGTAGTAATCCACCCCTTCATCGGAATCATCGCTCTCCGAATCATCCCCTCCAGCATCCTTACCCAGATCGGCAAGCGTCCTGATGCCACGGGAACCGCTGCCGGAGCCCTTATCTACCTTCTTCCCCGAACTACGCCTCGACCTCAACTCATAGGGGCCACGAGCCGCTGGCCTGACAGGGGAAGGCGACCGCGATCGAGACAGAGACGGCGAGAGGGAGTAGGACTGCGACTGAGATGGGGACTGCGAGGGAGGGAAATTTGGGGATGGACCGGTAGGGCTGGGGTCATGGACGGGGTTGTTAGGGTTAGGGTCAACGGCGATGGAAGCAGAGTTGTCGAAGAAGGTGGAGACTGCGGCGTCGAGATCGAAGTTGTGGCTCTCGAGGAAGAAGAGGGCCTCTTCGTGAGAGGAGGAGGTGAGCTCAACGAAGGAGTTGACTAAGGTTCCAGCCGGGTCATGCGGCGTCTGGTCGTCTGAATCGGTTTGGTTCTCCATGCCGCGGCCACGGCGGAGGCGTTGAGAGCGCTGCTGTGTGAAGCGGGAGGAAGAGTCGCCGACACGGCGAAGAGACTGAGATTGGATGCCGTTTGAAGGGATGATTTTTGGGCTTATGGGTCGGGCTTTGGATAGGCCCAACATCGTTTAATGCCGAATGATCTTCGTCCCGCCTGGATTGAGCAGGGCGCACGTAACAAGTCAGAGCGTGAAGAAGCCTGTGACCTAAGGTTAGGATTTTTCGGGCGACTCTTTTTTTCTCATAACGGAGAGTCCGCCGTTCAGGTGTTCGACGAAATGCTCCTGTGAATTTGATATCTGAATTCTTTGGTTGCTTTCGCTTATCATGTTTCCAGTCGGGGAATGTGGCTTGCAAGTGAGTACTAGAGATTAAACATCGTTGGGTGGGAGGCGGGTTTTCGTCAGAAGTCATGGCGGAAGAGTCCTTTTTCGATAGGTTCCTGCTAAGTATGCGGGCAACTTGCAAGTATGCTGTGTTTCTCCGAATTCTCCGTCGTTGGGTTGATTATGCCCGTTTGCAGTGAAAAAACATTTGATGAGGTGATTGTATGTTGGAATTGTTCTTCCAGTATCAATGAGATGGTGATTTGTGTAGGTACTACACTGGTTATCCGAAGGATCTAGGGCCATCGCGGGTCATTCACTTCACGTCGGAACGGGACTTTGTCCAACTCCTTCACGAAGGTTACCCAGTCGTGGTAGCGTTTACCATCAAGTATGTGTAGTTGATTGCTACCGTTGTTTGAGGTGATGCATTAGATTAGGAAAGTAACAAGTCCTCACTGGCTGTACAGAGGCAACTTAACCAGGCACCTGGACAAAGTGTTGGAGGAGGCAGCTGCTGAGTTTTACCCCCATGTGAAATTTATGCGCGTAGGCTTTGTTGCTCTTGTTTGCTCTCATTTGGGAAGCTCTTCTCAGTGGATGGACGTTTTAATTTGTGTTTCTCCTTGCTGACTTTTCTCAGGTGGAGTGTCCCAAATATCCGGGGTTCTGCATAGCTAGGCAGAAGACCGAATACCCTTTTATTGAATTATTTCACAGTCCTGAGCTGGTAAGAATCTACATCATCCTTATGTTTACAGTTGTTTCATCACCACTTCAAGCTTCAATTTCATGACATAGGATCGGATGTCAATTTTCTGATTTGCCAGTTAGGATGTTGTGATTCATTTGTCACCGTGGATGATTTAGTCAAATTAACTCCCCTTTATGGAAGCTGTGAAATAATCGGAGTTTTATGATCATGCCCGACTATTACTATTGATTATATGTGAATCCCATCTGTTATCTGTTTGGCTGTCTGGTACATTTATCTGGCTACTTTCTTATTTGGCTATTCTCCTATGTTTGGGGTTTAGGCTGCCAATCAGGGGAAGGTTGCAGATCCTAACATTACCAAGTACTCTGTCAAAGTTCTTCCTGTACGTGTTTCTTTGTCTCGTTGAGTTGGCAATCCTTTCTCAAGTTAGCTTGCTTCTAATGTGAGAAAATTTGAGTTGTGATATGGTCGGTTCTTCCTTTCTTCCTTTGCATTCGTATGAGATGGGACAGGAGGCTTATGCTTCCCCTCATTCCATTTACCACTTACCTGCTCATCGTCTCCTCTCCTCTGCCTCAGTTTATTTATGATCAGAGCGCCTATGGATTCCGAGAATACTTCAAACGCCACGGGATAGGGTCACCGCCTCCGAAACAGTGACAGCTCATGCTAATACTTGATTTGGCATCTCAGTATTGCATCGATCTCTGCTTCAACTGGATTTCAGTATGGCTGATCAAGTTTGAGGAACTCAACCTCGGATGCTACAGAAACAACTGCATTTTGACACTATTGAACGGAAAGAAAATAGTGATTTTATGTCATCTTCAATCTGAGATACCGAACTTAGTTTCTTAGATTGTAGTGTCACTTTGGAAAGAAAAAGAGCATGCGTGTATGATGGGTATGAAATGTGAAAGTGACGTCTTTGTGATTAACAAAGATAATATTGCATACCTATTGAACCTCTCAATATCCATTTAGTTAGATAGCACTCAAGGATGTTATCACATCTGACAGTTTCAAATAAGCACTTCTCTGTCCATCTCAAATTATACGCTAGATGCCCCTTTTGCTTTGTTCCAAGTTACAACAGGCTCTTGGTCGTCCACAGTTTTCCTGTATCCTTCTGTACTGAAGCCCCAAAAAACATTAAGGAGAAATACGGAGGCGAATTCGTCTTGCTATAGACATTGAAGAGTTGCATAGGTCTTTGGTTGGAGAGTAGTGCTTTGGCTGCCACGAACCTCAGGTACTCGTCGAACACAGACGGAAGGTATTACATCTGGAGCTTTCTCAGGCACCTGATTAAGTAGCCAGTTCTATGCTGCCGTAAGGAAAAAAGATAACAGGTGAATCAACCCTTCACAACAGAGTCCCAAATCATGACGAACTAAGGTATCAGGTGCAGTGCTGCAACCTTTCCTCTCTTAATTTGAATGGATCAGAACAGGATGATTCCTTGAATCTGTAAAAGAAAGTCTGGCATAAAGTTAAAACCATAATGGATGCTCGTAGAGAAGCAACATTCAAGCTTAATGAAGAGATAATCGTAAACAGTTAAAGAACTCTTTGCCCCATCGAGTATAACCTTCATCGCTGCCCGAATGGTGACATCAGGTATGTTCACAAATGGCTCCTAAGACGAAGACCAAAGGACAGTCATTTCATTACCACGGATCAGACGTATACAACCAAAAACACGCCAAGATGCAACTTGTGATCAGGTGCCTGCACACCTCATAACCATCGACACCACATTGATATAGCTCAATCCCATTCGACTTCAGGAACTCCATGGTCGCCTTGGGATAATCATCTGGACACAACCATCCGTAACTCCGACCAATATGAAGAAGGATCCAGCGGTCACACGACTCAAGTCGATTCGAACGTAGGGATTTGGGGCGATAGTACTACACACATGATGGAGCGGAGGCGCAGGGTTTGGAGGAAGGAAGGAACAAGGCTGTCCTTCCATGTTCAAAAGACTATCCTTTGTGATTATTATGAGATATTGTTGTTGGAGGGATGAGTCGAGAAAGTGAACAGGGGGTGTTTGCTCAAGGAGGGAGAGGGAGAGAGACAAATAAAACCATCAAAGCCCAGTTTCTAAGTAGGATATGGGCCAGGTTTAATCTAAGCCCAATCAGAAAAGCCCATTTAACTAAATGAACGGGGGGAGCTGAAATTGAAGGGGGTAAGAATTTTTATCAGAAAAACAAATTAATTATTTAAGTAAATGAATGTAAAAAAAGGCTAAATATATGTCCATTACCTTTTCTCAAACTTTTGTTTACGATATTTTTTTTATAGCCTTAAATCGATATTTTGAATTCTTTATAGCCTTATTCAAACGGCGTTAACTGAATTTACAATTTGCCGTCACTGAATATCGTAACTTCCGAAAAAATATCGATTTGTGGCACCAACTTTTTACCGACTTTCATTTGTGGCCTAAACTTTAAAATCTTTCTTTTATAGCATTAAATTAATATTTTGAATTATTTATGAAATTATTGTAATGATGTTACCCGAATCTACGATCTGTTGAAGGTTGTGACGCGACGTATTTTCATATCATATCTGCAAGAACGCATTACTAGTTGTCATGTTCACGTCCTAAAGTAAAAGCAAAACACGAAGATGTTTTCTTCGTTATTCATCCTGAAAGGTTATTAGTCGATGAGTATGATAGTTTTTTGTTAGAAATTTTTGTTTTCCAGGTGTTTTACTGTCATCGAAGTTGGGAAGCGTGATATTAAAGGTGTTTAGATGTAAGGCATAAATGTATATTAGTCATATGATTTGTGTCGATCAGATATGATATTGAAGTTATCTTACAATAAAGCTATAAAGTATTCAAAATATTAATTTAAGGCTATGAAAAAAATTTCAAAACTTAGGCCATAAAAGAAAGTTGACGAAAAGTTTGGGCCACAAATCTTGGCCGAATAATTATGACATTGAGTAACGACACATCAAAATTTCGAATAACGCCATTTAAATAAGTACTTAAAGAATTCAAAATATCAATTTAAGAATATAAAAAAAAATTAAAGTTTACACCACAAACGGAGAAAGTCGTGTCACGTGTCGATATTTTTCTAAAAAATGGATAGAGAATTTTAAATAATTGAAAGGAGAGATATTTAAAGAAGAAGAAGAAGAAGAAGGGCGCAATCACTTCACCACCATTCAAAATTCCGAGAAAGAGTGAGAAAAAGGAAACCCTAGTAACCAAACAATCCATTTTTCTTTTCTTCCAAAATATTCTTTACCACAATTCACCCAACCACGGCCTAATCCCCCACGCCACCAGAAACATGCCCAGGATCCGACCCGAGCCCCCTCCCCCGCCCTCCGACGTCAAGTACCGAGGCGTCCGCAGGCGTCCCTGGGGCCGTTACGCCGCCGAGATCCGCGATCCCTTCAAGAAGACCAGGATTTGGCTCGGCACATTCGATCTCCCCGAGGACGCCGCCCGCGCCTACGACCGCGCCGCCCTCGCCCTCCGCGGCCACCTCGCCAAGACCAACTTCCCCGTCCTTCCCCTCCCTCACCCTCACCCTCCCCCTCCCCTTCCCGCTGGCGAGAAGCTCTCCATGCTCAGGCCCACGTCCAGCGGCATGAGCAGCACTGTCGAGTCCGCAAGCGGTCCGGCCTCTCCTAATGCTGCCAAGAACCGCAATTTAGGGACCCCGGCTTGGCGCCCCGTGGAATCCGAGTGCTGCGGTAGCGTCTGCGATTCCTCGTCGTCCGTGATTGATGCCGGGGATCTGCTCGAGGTCACGGCTGTGTCCCAGGAGAAGAGGTCGGCTTTTCTGTTCGACTTGAATGCGCCGCCGCTCCCCTCTTCCGCCAATGAGGAGGATGCGGACAATGCCTTCTCCCTCCTGCCTTCCACCGCACTACGCCTTTGATTATTATTACATCCTCAGATGATTGTTTCCAAGTTGCAGCGCCTGTTTTTCGATAGGCCCTTTAATTTAGGTTAAGTTAAGACGGTAATGTATGATTGGCCAAAAATCATTAAGATGAATTATCATCGCAGATGTTGCAAATTCTACTTTTAGAGAGGGGGGAGGGGGGAAAAGAGCTGAGGATTTGTGTACTTGTACATTAGTTTAGTTATCCTTACCCAACCCCCATTTGATGATGATGATGATCTGTCTATACCAAACAAGTTTATATCCACAAGTGAATTCGCGAGGCACAGCTAGAGTTCTTTCGATTAATTCGAAGGAAAAAAGCGTCTTTAGTGTGACTTGAAGGCGATGTCTTTGATGAATGTAGAGGAAATGATCCTTTGTTGTTCGCTGAACTCTTCTGCCTTTGGTTTCCACGGTCGAAGTTCTCTTGATTACTAGACATTGCCTGTCTTCTATGTTTGATTTGTTTTGCATGCTTGGACCCGTTCCCTCAATTACGAGGCAGGCCGGCGGAAGTATCTAAATGACTGCATCATCGCAGATCATTTAATGTTACAGCTTTTGCCATTGGCTATATGTTCAACCTGTAATTAGGTCATAAGTTAACCATCAATTAGGATGGCAGAAAGCAAGCTGTTAGCCTTGATTGTAGTGTTTGTCGTTTTTGTGATTGCGGTGGAAGCCGATGACGGCATCTGCAAGGCCATGGTGGAACCAAGAAACTACTTATGTGAAGAGCATGTTGTTACGACACAGGATGGTTATATTCTAAGCCTGCAGAGGGTGTCAGCACGAATATCGGGAGGAGCTGCCGTTAGAGGCATTCCATTGCTTTTGCAGCATGGGGTTATGATGGTTAGACTGTAACTTTTGAGGTTGAATGCCTTTTATTGTTCTTTTGATGTAGCAACTCCCGATTTCGTGTATGACAGGATGGGAATACATGGTTGCTCCTGCCGCCGGATAAGTCACTCGCATTCCTTCTGGCAGACAAGGGCCACGATGTGTGGATTGCCAACTCTCGTGGCACCAGATACAGCCGTGGTCATGTGTCTCTGAACAGCAATGACAGAGTTTGTCTTTTGTCTTCGTCTTTCCATCCTTGCATTTTCCCTTTCATTCGTTTCCACTACGATGACAAAATTTGAGTGCTCAGGCTTACTGGGATTGGTCATGGGATGAATTATCAGCCAACGATCTCCCAGCTACTTTGCGATACGTGCACGATCAGGCAGGACAGAAGCTGCACTACATCGGGCACTCTCAGGCAAGTCTGGGACCCTTTCTGTCCTCGGATCGGCAGGTTGAGCTTATGAGGAGATTGGTTGTGGCAGGGGACACTGATGGCTCTGGCTGCACTTTCAAAGGGGCAGCTGGTGGATGTGTTGAGATCTGCCATACTCCTTAGCCCGGTGGCTTATGTGGGTCGGATGACTTCTATTGCGAGAGCAGTCGCCGAACACCATATTGGGGAGGCAAGTCTCTTAGCCATGTTGGCACAAACATTGCTTCGTTATGTCTGCCGAAAATATGATGCCATCTATCTGATATTTTTCTTTGTTTTCCAGACTCTGCTTAAGTTGGGTGTACAAGAATTTAATCCTTCTGGGTAAAAGTTCATATTAAATTTGCGCTGTGGCAGGATTTGCTTGATCAACTGATTTATCCCTTGTCTTCGCTCGACCAATTGATGCAGGAAAGTAGTTGTGAAATTGCTGCGAGGGATTTGTGAGCAAACAGGCACAGATTGCACCCAACTTTTAACCTCTTTCACCGGTACATTTATCTTTCAAGATCTTCCGGCCAGTTGGTTTGATCCTTCATTTACGAATTTTTGCATCGTGATAGGCCAAAACTGCTGCCTAAACCCCTCGATCGTCTCAGTTTTTCTTGATCACGAGCCGCAGCCGACATCCACCAAGAATGTCGTCCATTTGTCTCAAAGTGCGCCTCCTCTAGATCCTCCTCTGTTTGATCCTTAGTTATTTGGTTTTACACTAGCATATCATCTTGCAGTGTTCAGAGACGGGACTGTCGCTATGTTCGATTATGGGGATGAGGCTGATAATAGGAAGCGCTATGGGCAGGCAGCCCCTCCCACGTACAATATGGCGAACGTACCCCGTAACCTGCCCTTATTTCTGAGCTATGGAGGAGCTGATGCGCTCTCGGACCCTGACGATGTGAGGCAGTTGCTGGATCAGCTGAAGGACCGCAACAGGGACAAGCTGGCGGTGGTGTACAGGGAAGATTATGCACACGCAGACTTTGTGATGGCAGAGAATGCTAAGGAGGTCGTTTATGATCCATTGATGGCATTCCTCGCATCCCATTAAAAGGTGCTTTGGGGCAAGTTAGATACGATCTTAGGATAAGTGAAGCAAAGATGCTACAGTCACACTTCATAAGTCTGACACGGATATGCTAAGATGACGATTACAATTTCAAGGCATTTTGTTTGTCACATGAACCTTGCCAGGACGGTCTTGACAAGGTAATCTGCTATGATGCGGTTCGTCTTCTCCGTCGGGTGGAAAGCGTCCCAGAATACAAACCTGTCTGCATCCTGGCATGTGAACATACCGGCCCTTGAGCATGCATATCCCATCTCGAACATCCCCGTCGCGCAGCACGCGACCGACGTCTCTTCAAACCCTGTACCAAAATGCAGCTTTCTCATGACTTTTTTGCTGAAAGGTGGCTTTTATAAACGTCGATAAACTTACCGAAGACGGAAGGCCTCCTGATGATATACATGAAGATGAAGTAAGGATTCGAGAACACCAAGTCGACACCGGGGAGCTCTGTCCGCCACTTCATTACCATCTTCTTTAGCTTGCTGTTGAACTCGAGGGAGATGTCATTGTATCCCTGTACACAGTCATGTTGGAACATGATGTTCGTGGTCCTCTCAAGTGGCAGGCACCCCATCGGCGGAAGCCCCCCGATGGAGATCTTCCGTGCACCAAGGCCATACAGGTCCTTGATAAACTTCCCTGCAATCCCGACCAGGAAATCCTCGTACTGGGTCTCGGAGAACTGCGATCGGCGGCCACTCGATATCGTGTAGTAATTCTCGAGGAAATCATTTGTCCCCATGCTGATCATGTGAAGGGACTCATTGATCACCTCGCTCGCTCGCTTCTCTCCCATGAAAGCCTTCAGCCTCTTCTGGTAATCCTTGTAGTACTCCAACTCTTTCCATATCGGTATGACAGACTGCGGTGGCCACATTTCAAAACCTGTGATTAAAGCAAGGCATCGTAGAAGAATCAAGAATGCGATCAACTACTCACCAAAACATCGGATGTTGTGTTGTCGTATCCAGTCCCTGCAGAAGCGAACGTGACCCCAGTAGCGAAATCTGAGATATTGTATGCTGGGTCCAAGTATGCTGGGATGCTAGGCTTGATCTTAAATGCCTCAGAGATGAAGTCAGTGGGGATCCGGCCGTTGGAGAACCTGCCCGTGGGCTTCCCACCGAAGAAGTCACGTCCATAAGGCGCGAAGTTGCTCCTGGCGATCGTGGGTATGAAGTTGTTGTTCCCCGCATCGACAGATGAGTCCCCGAACACTATTATCGCAGGAACCTTGGCTCCTGCACAGATCACGATGAGATACAGCGTTAGAACGGCCAACAATGCGACGGAGCACTTGGAAGCCATGCTTGTTCTTCGCTGAGTTCTTGAAGTCAAAGACAGTAATAAATAGTAAATGGGGGGCAGTTGCTTGGTATAAAGAAACAAACTTTTAAGCTGGTGGTTGAAAACTTCTTAATATCAGCTGTTAGATACAACTTTTTATTACCTTCGCGAATTCGATGCTCGATGTTTGTCGAGATCTCAGTCAGGATAAAAAGCGTTCTTCGTCGAGCTTATTGCAGATATCAGCAACTCTGAAAGTGCTGTTGTTTTAGTCTAATTCGCCTTGATCTCGACTATAGAGGACTACATCAACCTGTAACCTAGCGAAACGGGCGGATCGCACCTCAGAGTACGAAATGTTAAATCACGGCATCCATGTAAACACTAACGATTTTCGGAGACTTGGAGAGAAAGTTGAATCAAGGAGGAGCGTTTTAATGAGCAGCAAGATGTAGGTGCAACCGCCCCAGAAGGAAAAAGTTGGAATCCCTCTGATATTAAAGCATGGGAACTCGCATTGAAGGAAGGACCCTTTCTCCAACTAAAATGGAGGTGGCCGGGGTCACGGCGTATTTACTCGAGCGACATTCCTCAGTTCGCCAGAAGCAGCAACTTACACGTAGCCTGTTGATATGGGAACAAACTAAATTTGACTAGGTTGTCCAAGAACTGTCGCAATCTGCTCACACCAGGACTAGCATCATTGCTTCGATCCATCTCGAGCTACAAATCGAAATAACGACCGGGTTTACGCATGCTTACAGATCTATGGGAGAAGCATCTGCTGCATTTTTGCCCATTGTTTCCAGACCTTCCGTCGCTTAGTTGTGAAATGCAGTGAATCCGTCCAATTGTTAACGATCGAGTCATACACGCAAGATCCATGCTACGAAGAACGACTCACTTTAGGATCTTTGATCACGATTTCATGTAACAATTACAAAATCCCTTCTGTGCATCATCGTACACATAATCGCCCAAAAGTGCACACTCAGAGCAAGTTTTACATGTATCAAGAAAATGCAGGGAAGAGCACGTGCTTGACAAGGTGGTCGGATATGATCTTGCTTGTCTTCTCCGTCGGATGGAAGGAATCCCAGAACACGAACTTGCTTGCATCAGTGCAGGTGAAGGGGTTCCCCCTGTTGCATAGGTAGCTCATCTCAATGAACCCTGTTGCGCAGCATGCTCGCTCTGCGACCTCGAACCCTGCAATCGCGACACCATGACTTAGCCCTCGAGCGGACTTACCGATGCATCTGTTGCTTTCCCATTGGCTGGGGGCTCATTGAATGGTGCAATGACACTGGTTGCTAATAAATTCTTTCATGCTATTTTTTGACACCCACACGCACTCTCTGCAGTAACCTTAACTTCTGATTCAGTCCCATAAAGAAAAATTTCGCATTTCCCAAGATCTTTGGTCTAATTACTGAACGAAAATGTTTAAATCTTTGAATTTCGAGTGCTGAGTTTGAATGCCGGTATCAAAGCAGAGTTTTTGGACATACCAAAGGAAGAAGGCCTATTGATGATCTGGAGGAAGAGATCGAACGGATCGGACAACACCATCTTCAATCCGTGAAGCTCCTTGTTAAGCCTACCGACTGCGACCCTCAGTTTACCATTGAAGTCCCTCGCGACCAAGTTGTACTCCTCGTTGCAACTCCCCCCGCCCATGAAGTATGTTGCCCTCTCAAGCGGCAGGCACCCCATAGGCGGCAGTCCCGTGAGCGAGATCTTACGAGCCCCGAGTGAGTGCAGCTCCCGGATGAAGTTCGACGCCAGGCCCACCAGGAAGTCCTTGTACTGTTTTATCGAGAACTGGTTCTGCCGTGACCCAGGCGGGAACGAGTAGTAGTTCTCGAGGAAGTCGTTTGTGCCTAGGCTCACGATGTAGAGCGCCTCGGACAGGACAGCGTTCGCCTTGGCCTTCCCCAGGTATTGTCGGAGCCTCACTTGGTAATCCTTGTAGTACTCCAGCTCCTTCCACAACGGTATGACATTCTACAGGAATGCACAGTCAAAAGCACGCAAAAAAAGAATCAAAACGCAACCATCTGTATATCTATCAGATAACGAACCAGGACATCAGACGTCGAGTTGTCGTAACCAGACCCAGCCGATGCGAAGCAGACGCCTGTGGCAAAGTCCGAAATCTTGTACGCGGGATCAAGGTAGGCAGGAACGGAGGCCTTGATCCCAAAGGCCTCGGAGATTAAATCAGGGGGTATACGGCCGTTGGAGAACCTCCCGGTGGGGCGGCCCCCGTAGAAGTCACGCCCGTAAGGCTCGAAGTTGCTCTTGAGGATGGTAGAGATGCGGTTGTTGTTCCCAGAATCGACGGAGGAGTCCCCGAAGACAATGATGGCGGGGACCTTGGCATAAGCCAGGGAGAAGGAGGAGAAGAGTAAGTGAGCAAGCAGGGTATAGACCAATGCAGCAGGTGGTAATGGAGATGCCATCGGTTTCGGACAAAGATGGGTGATTAGGGGAGGGTGTTGGTGCTTATAACAAGGGGTCGTACGAGTGGAGCAGTGTGATTTGGTGCCAGTGATGGAGAGAATATGGTGGTTTGGTGAGAGTCATTTATGAACTCTTCCAAGCCATTTTCTTTTTCTTCATTATTCGAGTTTTGGTATGT
Source organism: Melastoma dodecandrum (assembly GCA_029817715.1). Lineage (NCBI taxonomy): Eukaryota > Viridiplantae > Streptophyta > Magnoliopsida > Myrtales > Melastomataceae > Melastoma > Melastoma dodecandrum. The sequence goes on along the minus strand of JARUPY010000290.1, from coordinate 3,784,087 downwards.
GTGGCCAATTGGGTGCTCCTGACATTGATTTTTTGCATTTAGGTGGGGAAGTGTGCAGGCAACTGATTTCAATTTAATGAAAATCACTTTGCAAGGAGTACAGAGAAATATTTGGCTCTAATCAAGATTTTCCTCAAAAAATGGTTCCCCTACGACCCAACAGATTACAAGAGGTTATTTCCAAATCCAGACAATGCCTCCCCCACCGAATCATGTGCACCATGATCTTAACAATCAGCCGGCGCCTGCAATTTGGACAATGAAGATGATGGGGCAGACAGACACGTGAAGCTATTTTCGAACAATCTCATGTCAAGCCTATGTGTGTAAAGCCAGAGGCTAAAAGGAAACAGGACAACCTTTTTGTAATGTCTGTCATCAGATAAATAAATTTTAAGAAAAAGAACACAGCCCATTCAGGAATTTCCTCACTTTACATGCAAAGCACGTCCCCCGCTTTTGATCAGCTGTTTTCATGAGACGGGGGGGAGCATTCATACCCCACCTTACACAGACTTGGGCTTTCGCGACCTTAGAAAAGACCGGAGGGCGTCACGATGCTCGTTCGTGCCTTTACGTCTGCTATGAGAAAAAGGGAATCATGAGCTGTCCATTGAAATGTCCCCGCAATTGGAACTCGGTGAGTTGCCCGTCAAACTAACTCCGCCGATGTTTTGCAGAGGCTGGCCAACTCCGAAGGTGAACTCCTGAGTAGGAGCATTCGTGACGGGCTGTGAGAAGATGGAGACGGCGGTGGAGCCACTGGATGTGGGGAAAGAGACCGGATTACTCGCTTTTGAGTAGTCGAAGCTGACGGATTGGGAACTAAATGACGCGAAAACCGGGAGAGGGAAGTTGCTGCCGTCTCTCGAGCCAAATATTGTCTCCTCATATTGCTGTAGCTGGTTGTAAACACCTAATGCCATCCAAAAGGAGAACTTTGTAAAGGTGGCCGACATCAAATTACCCAAAGGAGCAAAGCTAGAAAACATTATGCAAATTAACAAGCAACGAGCAGTAGCGGTTACTATCTAAAGATAAATACTATCAATAACCAACAAGGCTTAGCTCCTAGATGTCTGACTCACTTTGCCAAGAAAAATTTGCTTGTGATTTTTGCCAGAATATGAATTTATAGGCACAGAATAAGGGCAACCTTAAGCTATAGGTAATTGATGTACCTCACCTTCCGTCAGGTCTACTAGTGGTCTCCTCTCTTTCACCCACTGATAGCTCTGTGAGAGCCTCCATCCTCTTGATTTCATTAAATAAGCAATCACAATGGCAGGTGATCTGCATCAATGAAAGATCAGTTGAACCATAGCCTCGTGAAGAACATGTTATGGAGAATGGGTAACGTCATGCATCTCGTCGTCCACAAATAAGCAATGCTCAAGATGTCCACAAAACAAGAACAAACAAATGGAGAAAAAACAAACAGCTGCTTTCATTCCAGAAACATAACAGACCTATTTTTCCCTAGCATGCAGTGCACTAGCACTCGAGCCTTATCCCTCTCACACTGTTCTGCAACCAAAAAAAAAAAAGGAAACTTTTCAAACATGTGCAGATTAAAATGAATGGAAACCCCAGGGTACTGCAGTTTCAGCCCATTACACATACAAAAGGGTTTACTTCACAACGAGAGGATAATCAAACCTAGGAATTGATTTGCATCATCAAATTGTAGGTTTTTGTCATCTTGTAGGCAGTGATATGTAAAAGAGTTCTTGTAAAGATTTTGGCAGCTAGGTACTGTCTGCGAAAATGGAGAAACAACGGATTAGATAAACATACACTGTAGAGGCTACAAACGTACGCAACATTGACATCACCAATAGAATATATGAGCAAAAAGAAAAATAAACATCAATAGATTCCCTTTCACTGACAAGCATTTTCTCCATTATGCTCTTCTTTCTCCGTTCAGTTATAAGAAATTCTTCACCAAGCAATATGCTTCCATCGGCTTTAAGTTTTGTACAGTGCGGTCCCCTCTGCATCTAACTAAATCTGATTGAACTGAGCCCTAAAAATCAATAAATAACTCAATTTTATTAATCTACAAGTTCATGAAAATAACCATAAAAGTTTCACCAGCACTAAAAGATGTTAAATGCACAACTGAAGCAACCTACTTTTGATCCGGACACACTTTTCAAATCCATGCATAATCATACACAACATATTTTAACAATAAAAATCTAATCCTGATCCCAGATTGAACTTAACATTCTTTTATTAATGTCAGCACTCAGTGCCATGCACCGCTTCTATCTCCAAACCCAATGGCCTCAACATCTAACCTTATAGACATCTATATTGGACGTCCTAAGCTACCATTTATGTCTCTGCAATTGGCAAACTAATCCAAGGTTTGAAATTGCAACTTCACATCACATTAGGCATCACATTGGGCCAGCAATCAAATCCTCTAAAGGCACATAAACGTCAGAACAGATGTCGCAGCCGGCTGAAACCCAATGCGGTCAAGCAAGACAGGCGATTGACCATTAACAGCCCCCACTTTCCCCCAACAGACCAATTTAACTAACAAGAACAATCCCATCAAAAACCTACAGCCAGGAACAGAACCTATCTCACATTGAGAACACGAGAAATCCCCAGAGACTTAAGGAGCTCGGATCTCGAGGCGTTGTCGTAACTACCCAGGTACAAGAAATGGGGAAGTATCTCGGTCGGGAAGGCACTGAGGTGTACACCGGAGGCCTTGTCGGACACGGCCGACGTCACCGTCGTATGCCCACACACGCCACAGACCTCGCCTTCCTCGAACTTGTGGTAATGCCCACAAATCCCACAAGGGTTCTCCCTCTCCCTCTTCCTCATTTATCACCCAAAAGAGTCCCCCTTCCCCTTCCCGATAAATCCGTCGATTTACGAAAGACCCAGATGGTAAAGGAAGGATCTTTTGGAGGGGTGGAACCTGGGATTGGATCGGGCTTATCGACAGAGGCGGAAATCAAGTGTTCTGGGACGAATAATTATCTCGGAACGGAGACCCGAATAAGATTAGTTTGGACTTTGCCTTAATTCTTTTCTGGGGGCAGGGGGAGGTGACGTGTTGGGGGAGAATAGATGACGTAGCTTTTCGGGGGAACATGCAAGAAGGGACTTTTCTTACTGCTTGTTATTACGAGTCCGAAAATTAGAGGAAATTGCAAATCGACTTTTTCCAAAGAATTGTTCCGAGTAAACTACCCATCCCACGGCCCGAAAGTCGAACGAACCTCACAGCAAATCGACGCCGACTTTCTGGAAGTTTCTGTCATTCGTCCCTGTTGCCCCGATCGGACGAGGGGAAAAGAAGGGGGGAGTAGCATGGCGTTGCAGGCGGGGGTCTCCACCTCTAAAGTTCTAGTCCTTGTTGGGGCAGGTAATGATTTCGGGAGAGTTGTTTCCTGGAGGGAGTTTGTCATTGTGATTGATTACTAAATTGGGTTGATTGGTCTACGGCGTAGATTAGGGTTTGGACTCAAAAGTTTTGATTTTATGAGTTTCCTTCTTTTTTTGTGATATTCTCGGGGGGTTTGTCTGGCTGTTGAATTTGGGAGAGTTTCTGGGGCTTTTCTGGTTGTCTTTCTTTTATTGGTATCACGGCTGATGTGCCGGTGGAGGGTAGTCAGGCCATGATTGTCATATGTAGGGAATTATAGAGCGGACTGGTGAGGAACAGCTGTTGAATATATTTACTCCTCGTCAGTAGGAATATAGAACTTAACTGTGCTGCTGATGGACCTTGGCGATTGGGTGTTTCAGGATTAACCGGTTCGATTGTTCTGAGAAGCGGACGGCTTTCGGAACTTATCTCACAGCTGCAGGAAATTCTTAAGGGCGTAGATGATGTGGATATCGCATCTAACAAATTTGACAGTGCATTCCTTGCAGCTCAGGTATTTGCAAGTTATGGGTCGCCTAATTTGGCTTCCTTTGCTGCCCTAATTGCTTACAGTAGTGAGAGGCATCGCTATTGCTTACAATATCATCAAGAATAGTCAGTCATTCATGTATGGATACTCGTTTTGATGCCCAAGTCATCCATACAGTAATAATGTACTTTAGCCCTTGGCCAACTTATAAGGTAGCTCTTGTGTTCTTGGAAATGTCTTCTTAGTGTAGTAGTATATATGAGCAATTTTAGATCCTTCTTCATTGAAAGCTGATGATCATCATTTTATTGAACTTAAATCAAGCATTTGATTTGGTGTGAATTTTTTGGCTTTACCTTTATCTGTCTTTCTTGGACCTGATGTTCTCTATGATCTTCTCCAGATTCGACAATTGGCTAAAGAGATCAGGGAGTTATCTTCGTCCGATCCAATAACCATATATAATGGAGGCTCATCACATGCTGGTATGGATAATATGGTTCTGTAATCCAACTGTGACTTCTTCTGAAATTTTCTGGATATATGTAAAGTAAGCGAATTGCTGGCGATATTTGTGATATAATAACCATTACTAGGCATCAATTGTCTCTGGAATAATCACTTTCCATGTGATTTATGATCTTTCATATAATGCTGAATGATATGTTTTCAGGGAGCTTTGCATCATACTTAGTTCCTGCTACTGCTCTTGGGGTGATGGGTTATTGTTATATGTGGTGGAAGGTATCATAACAGCCCAATGAACACTTGAAATTTCTGTTTGTATTATCAATCATCAAATTTTTAAATGTGGCAGCTGCTTTCTCCAGGGCTTGTCATTCTCTGATGTAATGTTTGTTACCAAGCACAATATGGCTAATGCTGTGGCAACTGTTTCCAAACAATTAGAGAATGTGTCAGAGACACTTGCGGCAAGTCATTTCACTTTTGGAAATTCTGCGAGTTTGTACAGATGATTCTCATCTACGGATCAATTGATTTTGAATATTTAACTGATGCAGGCCACAAAGAGGCATTTATCAAAAAGGCTAGATACCTTGGATTGGAAGCTTGAGGAGCAAAAGGATTTGTCCAACCTGATTGCCAATGATGTAAAGAGCAATAGTTGTTCACTCTCTTTTGTCATCTCCTGACCTTCATGTTGAAAATTTGGATGTTGAAGGCGTTGATTCACTGTATATTTGTTCAGGTAAGTGAGGTGAACACAAATTTATCCCAGATAGGACTTGAGGTTGCATCCATTCACCAGATTGTTTCTGGGTTGGTAAGAAGCAGTTTTAGCCTGTATATTTATGCATATGCTAATTTTTCTGATTCCGAGGTTGAGGAAACAAAGTTCAGATGCCCCAGCCTGCTGCTATAAATGAATGTGATCTGCTCATTTTTTTTCTCCCTCTTTTGGCAGGAAAGAAAAATGGATTTGATTGAGAGCAATCAAGATAGCATTAATTGTGCATTGTTCAGTCTGTATCCAGTTGCTAAAAGACTTGAGGTTAGCTCATAGCTATTTTATTAGAAAAATGGCTAGTGAAATGCACAATGATGAGCTTGTGATTCCCTCTAGTCTGATTATGGTTGTATTCCAACAATTGATGTTCTTTTCTTCTCATGACTTAATAGGATCTTAGCATAAAGCAGGGGAATCCTTTAAGGGTGACATTCGAGGAGAATCCCATCAAGGTGCATTAGGCCTTTATTCCGACATCTCAGTTATAGCTTCATTCAGTTGGAAACTGTCAGTTATCAGTTCACTTTTCTTACTTATTGTCAATGCTACAGGGGCTTCAGTTCCTCTCTGAAGCCAATCCCTTGAAGGAGATTGAAGAACCTGAAACCAATGGAAAGTTGTATAATCCTAGCATGAACTCAACTGTGAAGGCTCCATCTGTTACTAGAAGAATACATAGATCGTTTCCTGTTGGTATTTCTTTGGCCCTGGATGGAAGTTGAGGCAATAATTTCTCTCCAGGGACCTTTTTTTTTCACGGCATGATGTGTCGTCCATCTCCGTGATTGTTGATTTTGAAGATAGGGCCAAGCCCCCAAAGATTTGGATTGTCCCAAGTCAACCCCATTGCGAACAGGTTTACTTAAGCAACATATTGTATAGAAAAGATTCTTGCGCCTTCAGTTGGGCTGAAATGTGTCTTTTGTCAAAGGGGATTAGAAGATTGCCATTTCACTCTTCTTCTCTCAATGAAAGACCTCGCATCATGGACAGCAGATTCATTATGTAAGAAACTGTAGTCTGTGGTTTCGAATAAGTGATCTTTGTTTCTTACTCGCCTCTGACTAGTTCTCGTGATTCTCGCTACTGTCGGGAAATACCCCAAAAGGAAATGTATGAACAAACAGAACTGCTCTATTAACGTGCAGTAGAGCTAACGATACACGCAAAACTGGGCGCACAAGCACACGAACAAACACGCAAACACATAGTTTTGTGGTTGGCATTAAGAATGGGATAATCAGAAAGCCCCGTCCACCATCCTTGGCATTTATTTTGAGCGCTGCACTGAGCTGTCTGTTGCACTAGCGTCTCCAGTTGAGCGGCTTCCTTCAGCTTGGATATCAGCTGCTTCACCTGCATAATAGCAGCATCTGCAGAAGCCCCTCTATCCCCTACCTCATCCAGGGTATTCCCACGTAACCTCCGTCTCGCCCAGGATATCCGCCATATTGGTTGGGACACACATCGACACCACAATTATCTCTGAGTTTGCCTTTGGTAGTTGCAGCTGAAATTACCCAGGTTTACTATTCCACAGTAAAATGTAAGACCTCTTGGATGATGAAAATCGTGCATCAAACATTAACCGCTATCTTTGTTGGAAGTACAAGTCTTGGACATCTCTCGACCCGCGGCCACCTCCGAGGAGACGAGGTGGAGGAAAGCCGCTAAGATGCTGACGACGTCAAAGACTCTCGAACTCATTCTTCTCTTCTGTGATGGGTGAAGAAGGCATCTCACCACATGGTTTATTTATACCCATTTCCAATGTGCCCCTAATAAATACAATACAATATTTTAGAAGTAGAGAGGATGGGATAAGCATGCAGATTTGTTATCTGGGTCGTGGATTTGGACTTGTGAATGTATTTATATTTGGTCTTGGTCCCATGTTTTTCATACTTCAATTACTCCACCGTACTAACCCGTTGGTCTCGTATATTACATTAAGACGGGAATGAATTAGTATTAAAAACTTTTTCGTTCTCATTACATATCCGAAAACAAGGAAGCTGAATCGTCTTTATTCAAAAAGTAAGAATTGTGCGATACAACAAAGAGTGGCTGGCTCAAACTTAAGGAGATGATCACTGTAATGTAATTGTCACACGGTCGTTCGCCTATGGCCCTACCACACCGATCACATATTAATCGGTGACTTTTATTTAGGGAACCACCGTAAGATTTGTCGAGTAACAATTCCTTTTAATTATAGGGGATCAGATTCATTCGAGAATATTCAACTATCGCTGTGCTTAAAAGGAGAAGGAAGGTTCTTCAGCAATAACATTCCATAAATTTAGGAATGAAAAATCAATTTATTATATGCAACGAATAAAATTATCAAAATCAAATCATAATTTAGATGATCTCATTCAAGTCTTATCCATTTTCTCAAATATATTTAGATGGACAAAAAAATTCTCCCCGGATCTCTGTTTGAGATGTCCATAATTGATTTAATATTTACCTATCAGAATCAATTTAGACATTTTGAACCGAGTTTGATTTATATAATATATTCCAATTTATATTTTTCAACATATTGAACAGATAAGCACATTTTTTACAGCAACACTTGAAATAACAACACACTTGTTTTTAACCTCATCGTCACAATCTCTTGGCCGGGGAATCCAAGTTCAAGTACCAAGTATGACCGCGATATTGGTTATGGAATGCTGCATCACTCTTGGCACTGAACGACTGGCGAATAGGGTAGATATCGATCGGCTGCTGAGTGGAGTAAGCGCCGAGGAGGACTCAGGCGCGACTACGAAGGAGGGACGATTACGAACGTGTCCACAGACACGTTCAGTCCCATCTCCAGGACATGTGTTTATTCTGGACCGACCCGAAAGTCTTTGGCAGTTGAGAGACGAAAGGCAGGTGCAAATCCGTTGAAAGATTCAAGCCCCCCGTGAGGGACAGAGTCAATCGCTCGCTCGCAGACTCACCGCGTCAAGACGTGTTAGAAGAAAAGTGTAATTGAAAGAGACACAACGATACAGTGTTGACTCAACCGTTGACAAATTTTCAACCGCATTTACTTGTTCTTGATGATTAGTACAAGGACGTGATAAGATACGTGTTTACCCAATAAAAGCTATTTTAGACTTCAATGGCAAAGATCATCATTGTGATAAGGTTGAAGGAGAGTTAGGACGAAGTTCAAGGTCGTCGAAGTATAGACAAGACGAAGTTCGATTAAGATGCTGTCGAAAAAGGTGACGCTCGAAGAAAGAGTCTTGGTTGAGGTTCCAAAATTAGCCATTTTCGGTGGGACCGTAGTCAAAATAGGTAGTGTATAGTTAGTGTCAATAAAACAAGTGTTAACTGCGTCTAGCAGTTGTGTTAGCGGTTATGTCAGGCGTTTCTTTAGCTGTTATCGTTTTGATAGATTTTAGTTTCAGAATAAATATGCGGTCAGTCTCTTGTAATTAGCAAAACGACAATCATTCAAAGACCCCGAATGACTGTATGATTGTCTTATGGTATTTTGCTCTCCAGAAATGGAAGTAAATGCTTTTGTTAATGCAATCTTTTATCTGTTCTGTTTATCACTGTATTACTAAAAAACTTGGTGACCATATTCTTTAAACACTGTTTAGTCCCTAACAATTCCCAACGTGTTTAGTCGGCCCGAATCCGAATTTTTCGGCTGGCGCGAACAATATGGAATTATCGCTCAACTGAAACTGATAGCAATTGAAAAAGAAAAGCTTCTATGCAAAGTTTTAGAGAGGGGGCATGTAATAATCGTGATTACCACAACTTTTGCTATTAATATTCTCGAATTTAATTCTAAAGCGTTGTGACATGCGTGCGTATTTATCATTATCCTATTTATCCGTCTGTCCCGCATGGACATTATTACACACATCCGCAATTGTGTCCTAGCATTTGCTAAGGTTACATATGCTCTTCCACCCCAAACCATTATTCATGAGTCCAATGGCTGCACTATATATGTGACTTTATCCCGAGTTTCGACCGTTTATGGGAATCAACCTTAACGGCCTCCGCCTCCGCCTCCTCCTCCGCCTCCGCCGCCTCCTATTGGGACCGTAGGGTATCCGATTGGGCCGATGGGGTAGTCATATAAGTCGGTACTTACCTTTTCTGGGAGTTGAAAGCACGCATAACAAATTATCAGTCGCAATAACATTATTACTATGGAAAAGAACAACGGAAAGGGGAAAAAAAAATAACAAATGGTTTTCTTATGGTGCTGTGATCAGGTGTACTGGACTCACCTTCTTTGGTAGCGGGAGTAGCGGCGTCAGCCGCCATCACCTCCGAAGAAACGGAGAAGAGAAGAGAGGATGCTAACAGAGCGACTAGGAAGGGCACTCTGGGTGTCATTTCTAGCGATTCTCTCGCAGCCGAACTATGTTTTGGTGGATGAAGAAAATGGGAGCTCATTCTGAGGTTATTTATAGTCATTTTTATTGGAGATGTTTGGCATTTGCACGTCCTATAATTTCGCAACCTTTTATTTCTCTATATTGTTTTTGTTTGAATCGTTGACTCAATTGGAAATAGGGGGATACGAGTCTTCCGTGAGAAAATTCAAATGATGGAACCGAAATAACTCGTGATGATTGAATATCGACGAGCCGTCCATTTCTGACCACGTCAGCCGATGTTTCCTACCCGGTTTCGTAAGTGTATCACGTGAACGCGCGAAAAATTTCGCAACAGAAAGTTTGAGTCACAAATCTCGACTTCATCTATGGATCGATGGTTTAGAATGCAGGCACAAAGTACGAAAAGCTCAGTAAGAAAGTAGCTGTGAAAACACACCAGACGAAGACTTGCAGGAGAAATCATCAATGATCGTAGATGATGCCAGGAAACCGTCTGAGTACGTGAGAAATGATAATTATTTATTAGTGATAGTGTCTTAATAGAATTCTTGAGCACGGCCATAATGTTCAGTCCCGGAAATATTGTTCTTTCTCGGACTGATCTCCAGGGTCTTCGAACTCGGCTAACACCATCCCGCCTCAGTAACGATGTGCCTTCTCGATTCGACTTCCGGGGACCTCGGGCTTGACCACACCGTCTGGTTGCGATGATAACGTTGCTCCTTCTCGATTTGATCTCTAAGGTCCTCGATCTCAACCATGACTTCATCATTTTAAATTGTGATTACTCCATCTTATCCTTGATCAAGTTCCTCTCTAGTCCTATCTAATCCCCTTTATGCTTAGAGACCGCTAATATTCTTTTTCAGTCCTAACGTCGTGTTACTCCACATCTCCTCGAATTAAGCGGCGTGTTTTCAGTGACTTTTATCCTTGCGTTGGCTGTCAATTTTCGCAACGCGAGTTATTTTTATAGGCCCAAAATTTTACGCTTAAACACTGTCTCGAAGGAGGGGGTTTTCTTTGTTGATTGTGTTGACCCAGGAGACCAACGCATTGATAATATCTGGTTTGAACACAGGATTCGTGCTTTGAGATTGAAAATGTGGTCGTCATATAAAAGAAAAATAAAAAACAAAGGAAATAGACAATCGGACGAGAGTCAAAAGCTCACGGATGACATTGGAAACAAGTTGAGCAAAATAGATTCTGAATATTGAATGTTGTGCATGCAAAAAATATTTAAAAATTAGGAACAAATTGCCCCACATCCTTCGATTCTTCCATGTCTTTGTCTCCCACTTACATTTGGTCTTCAGAATATCTTTCAAACATTCGTACTTTTCTTTTGACACTCAAAAGATTATGTCGCTCGTATTTCATCGCTCAAAATCTTTTCCTTTAAATGTCATCGCTTAATTTTCATCACCAGGGGAGTTGCTTTGACAGACTATTAGGCTTACAATCTTAATAGGCCAGCCCAAAATTTTATGTTATAAACAGAGGCATTTGTCATGTAGAGTGCTCGGGATGTTTTATATAATTAGTGGACGCCAAATTTTTTTCTTTAGGTGAAGTCATTCTAACGCGAGAATGTTACACTCTATATCACTTTCTGTCTGTAACAGTTTAAGAATGGTCTTAACATAAATTTCAATTCACGATATTTACATAAGGTTTTAATCTTGTTTGTACCCACTTTGATTTTATGCAGGTGCTTTGGACATCATCAAAGTGGTGGCTCACAAATGTTCGCATTAACCAATTCGAGAGGGGCTTGAGCTCTCCATGATGTGCCTGGAAATGAGAGACACTGATGCTCTTTGAAGACATATCATTCACATACGTCGGCTTCCTGAAAGTGGTATTGCCATTATATCCTTCCTTTTCAACAAAGTGATGTATCTCTCAGATTCAAATGATCATACCTGAGATGCAAACATGCGAATAATCTACAATCTCACTTTTGAGAACAACATTGATACAATCATTCATTCTTAAGGGGAAGAGATTGTTGAAGGTCATCTTTACGAAAGCGACATTTTGTTCACATTTATATATTTTCTCACATTGACCTTCTACAAAAACCAGCTTATAGCTTCTCCACATCATTTGTCCTATACTTAGAAGGTTTTGTGCGATTTCTGGAGCGTAGAAGACGTCGTGCATCATCTTATGTTGACCTTCTGCACTAAATACCAAAAGAACACATTTACTTTCTATCCGTAGTTTTTTTTATTATCTCCAAGATCTAAGAAAGAGTTGTACTCCCCATCAAGCTCCACAAAGTACTTCTTGATCCATGTGACATGGTTACTAGTTACCACGACCACTATTGAGGAATCATGTCTCATTCATGTCTTGCACGGTATTAGAAGAAGAATAGAAAACTTTAGAAAGTTCATCTTCCTTAGAGAAGTTTACCGAGCTTCTGTCATCTTGCTTATGCTCTTTATCTTTATACCAACAACCACAATTTGAATAAGATGGGGACATTCTTCTCCTGCATCAAAGGCGACAATATTTTGTTTCATGATTATATTTTCTGTAGATGCAGCATCTAGCTTTCATAGATTTTCTTTTTGATTTTTTGAGAATCTAAAAACAGTCTTTGAAGATTTATGCGTGTTTCATGACAGACTGTCGAAGTTTCTCGAAACATTCTCCATGCGAATCACATTTGAGAAAAAGTGAAGAACATGTCACATCTAACCAGGCGTCAAGGGGGCTCATCTCGCCTCGCATCCGCGGCGCTTATTCGAGCGCCCAGGTCACCTTTAACAACGCTGGCTAAACCTACTCTCTAATTGCCATTAAATATAATCATAATATCGCCATCAGGGTCGTCGGGGGGAATTGTCTTAATGTTTGGTGGAATGGCCATCTCACTTCTCTTCTTCTAGATGGAGCAGCCCAAATAGGAACCGCCCCAAGAATAAAATATATATTCCAGTTATTAATAATTTAATGACGGTTTCTTTTCGAAATTGTGAATAGAATGGTCGTTGCTTTTACCCAAGAAAAGGAAAGGAAATGAGATTAGACTCCCTGGTCTTAGTTGGGCCCCGGCAGAGACCGTGTAAGCAAAACCAAGACAAGACAGGCCCATGAACTCAACTCTTGCCCAAAACAACATTAACGGCCCACAACAAAGTAAACTTAAATCTTACATAATCATTTGTTACGCTATCCTTTTTCCTTTTATTACAATCGTAAGTTGGAGAAGTGGCGTTGTATTTACTGAAAAACGAAGCCTTCATCGTAAGGCCTATTAATGCATATATATATTATATTATATATATGGACATTTTTATGTATAAGACAGCAGGAGAATTGATACATGCATGCCATCTTCTTTATTTTACATAACACAAAGAAGAGCCTTCAGAAGATTTACAGACGGGGGGGATTCCTATTAGCTTTTTATTAGCTTAGCTTAGAGAGAGAGAGAGAGAGTTTATATTATGTCTCTTTGGTAGCAGGCTACCTCAGTGCCAAGGATGCCTCCTCTCCTGTTTATGGTGATCCAGGTAGTCCTCCGCCACCTCCACCTGTACGCTCAACTTCATTAACGCCACCACCGCCATGTCCTCCTCCGCCCTTTCCACCGCCGCCATGTCCTCCGCCTCCTTTCCCACCACCTCCTCCAGTATGTTCAACTTCATTAACTCTGCCGCCTCCGCCGCCACCCCATCCGCCATCATGTCCTCCTCCGCCTCTGCCACCACCTCCCCCACCCCAGCCACCTCCTCTGCCTCCACCGCCCCAGCCACCTCCTGTGCCTCCTCCGCCCCAGCCACCTCCTCTGCCTCCTCCGCCGCCCCAGCCTCCACCCCCCCCACCCCAGCCACCGCCTCCATAGTGATCCGGCACATACAGCCCAGTAACTTTGTTTAGCACGAAAACTGCTTCATTTGGAGCCACTGAGAAAACGATACCAACCATGAGTTTATCAAATTCTATATTAATATAACTCGAGAACTAAAACCGAGGCCCTATTCAGTCATATTACCATTTTCTCCGCAGCACCTGCACCCATAATAGTAATCACAGCATTTCTTGTAACAGCCGCCACCGCCGCCACCGCCGCCGCCGCCGCCTCCACCGCCACCGCCACATCCTTCTCCGCCACCACCCCAACACTTGCTTTCTCCAATGGTATTGGCGCTCTCATGATGGTTATTCTCCGTCGTCACTACAAGAAACCAAACAATATAGTGAGAGACGGACAGACAACAGGACAAGTAAAAGGAGAGCAGAACCCTAGATACCCTTATTCCCATCTTGCCGTTTCTCGTCGGCAAAGGAGACAACAACGAGGGCGAAGGCCAACAGAACCGCGAAGAAGTGTATGTTCTTCAGCATCATATTCTTCATTAGTTTTGGCTTGACAACAAGACCGACTTCGTGGTATGTAGGGAAGGCAATCCGATGGGGGAGGGGACTGAAGTTGGATGCAAAACCAAGGTTTGGTTTGGTTTGGTGGGAGGTATTTATAGCCATAATAGAACTGCAAAGAAAGGAGATAGGACCGATGTCCGAATGGGTGGACATCAGCGCAGGAGGGTTCATAATGTCGTTTGTTTTGATCGTATATGGCTTGGTTTGAACTGTTTTTGGAAATTGTGGATATGGACCGACTCTACAGACTAAGAGAAACAACCCCACGTGTCCAGTCTTTCAAACATCACGTGGTGATGATCAGTTTGACTTTGAATTTCTTCGAGGATCGTAATCCGTCCCAGGAGGTTTGTCTCTTGTTATCGTATTTAATGTTATCCCTAAAGTTTGACGGGGAGAGTATTTTTGTTATACTAACACCGACTTAAAAAGTTCGAATTCACTGTACTATATATTTTTATTTTTAATAATTTTTACCGCACGATGTTAGTCTTTGTGAATTTTTACCACAATTTTATACTTCTGCTTCACTTCAGGTGGATACGCCATCTGTGTTTGTCGGGCTCTTGTACGATAGCCGGACAACATACGAGGCAAATTTTCGTATCGTGCTCTTTAGAGTACTCGTGACCAATTTTGATAATTTGGTTGCAAATAATTTGATAACCTACAACATTATATTGGAATGATTAAGTTAAAAATTTCCCGTCGATATATATTCTAGTTTAAATTGTGACTGTAACAATTATTTAAAAAAAAAAAGAGAGAGTAAATTATTTGTGACAGTTGAGGTACTTAGCATTATATATTTACATCAGTCGTTTGTATATTATTTATGATTCATGCTAACGTGTTGCGTTCAAATGCATGGCAATCCGCCACTACGCATGCATGAATGGTCGTGCCTTGTAGTGCTTTTATTTCATAATAAAAGAAACTTGTAAAAGGAAGATATTGTATAATATGCGATTTCGGAATCACACTTTAAAATGATAAATTTAGAAAATACGCAAATTAAGACAAACGAAATTGAAAATAATTATTTCAAGTATAATATTTGGATTATTATTAAGGTATTGAAGAGGGAACCTGAGATATAAATAATTCGCATTAGGGAATTGGTTTTATTTATTTTTCGATTCTAGAATTTTTTTAGTTAACTCAGTTGTTATAAGTTATCAGTTCATTTATACCATATGGTTATTGTTAGAATGAAACTTAAAAATAAATCTTTATTTAAATAAATATTTGTCTTTAATTTGGTTTGATCGAGTATGAATTCAGCCCAATTATAGGCCATACTATATATATGAAACCCCAATTTTATTTTTATTTTTTATTTTATCAAGACTATTTAAAAATTTCCCTCCTAGACTCATTTCAAACTGTCATCACTGGACAAATAGAATTTGATTAAATGAATAAAAGAAATCCATGGATTTGTCTAATTGCAAATTTGGGTTGGTCAAGTCTGAAAGCTAATTATTTATCAAGTATCTCAAGTCCAACATAAAAAATAATAAATAATAAATTAAGCCTTTAGTTGATTTTGATTAACATGCGATGCTATTGGGGAGAGTCATGGATTAAATTAGAAGGTACAAATAACATTATTTATATCTCATTAATAACATACTAATGCCGAATACTTTACCCTAATTATTAGATAGTTTGAATGAGAGAGATTTGTCAGCGGTAGCGCTACTAGGTTGTGATTTATCAGACAGACAACGTCTCTCTTGTAATTTATTTCCCTTCCTCCTCGGTGGATCCTGTGTGTTTCTGTTCCCCGACATCATCCCTTTTGTCTGTCTCTCCCTCTTCCCCCCTCCTATTTTGGCAAATTCAATCCCAACTCCGTTCTAACCAGACAAACAGGAGAGGGAGAGAGAGAGGGAAATGGAGGCAGCTCTTCTTGCTTGTCATCCTCAATTATCATCCCATCTGCAGATAACCTTCCTGGGTCATTCGATTTCGTTCCTAAAGGCGCGATCTTGATGCATTTCCCCTGTCCCCCAAGGATCATCCCAAGTGGGTTCCTCTCCCCCGAGGAGTTCTCGGCGCCGTTTCGTGGTTCCTCGATCTGGGTCTACTAGGAGAGGAGAATGTACGGGACCCTGAGCGAGAGGGACTTGGCCGCCGAGCTGCAAGCCCAGATTCCGATCCTGAGGCCGAGCATCCACGCCAAGAGGGCCAACTTCACGGTAAAGTTCCAGGATTTGTATGGCTTCCCGGTGGAAGGGAATGTGGACGATGTTAATGTCATGAACGAGGTTAGGGAGAAGGTTAGGGAGCAAGGGAGGGTTTGGAGTGGGTTGGAGGCTAGCAAGGGTGCTAATTGGTACCTGCAACCAGAGGTTAGGAATGGGATTGCACTCAAGTCCTCGCTCAAGTTTTCATTGTTCGCGAACGCGATTACCCTCAAGAAGTTGATTCGGAAGGGGATCCCCCCGGTTTTGAGGCCCAAGGTCTGGTTCTCCCTGTCTGGCGCGGAGAAGAAGAGGTCCACCGTGCCTGAGAGTTATTATAGCGACCTCACCAAGGCCGTGGAGGGGAAGGTCACGGCAGCCACCAAGCAGATTGATCATGTGAGTTGAATTCTGACGTTCTTGAGTAAAATGAGTGGTCCTTTGGACGTTTGAGCTAACCAGTTCGGATGGCTTTGATAAAGCATTAAACTTCGAACTCTGTGTTCATGTCCTGTGGTGTTCTATTGGTCCAGTTTTCAATCTGGAAAGGAGAAGTAATTGACTGGCAATTGCTTATGGTCTCTGTTTGTAGGATCTTCCACGGACTTTCCCGGGTCACCCATGGTTGGACACTCCGGATGGACATGCTGCCCTGAGAAGGGTTCTTGTTGTGTATTCATTTCGTGATTCTGACGTAGGTTATTGTCAGGTGAGATAACCATTCTCGGTTTTTTTTCACTACTGATATGTTATTCATCCGCACAGGAAGCTACACTTTCACTTAAGCAGCGACATAAGGATATGAATTCTGTGGTCGGGGTAGTCATTCTTTTATCTGTCGTTCCGCAGGGCCTAAATTATGTCGCTGCCCTTCTTTTGCTAGTAATGAAGACAGAAGAAGATGCATTTTGGATGTTGGCCGTTCTATTAGAGGATGTCTTGGTAAATGACTGCTACACTACTAATCTGTCTGGTTGTCATGTCGAACAAAGAGTTTTCAAGGATCTACTCGTCAAAAAGTGCCCGAGGTTGGTAAATGTTTGATTCATGAAGCATGGAACTACCTATTTGGTTGTCACTCTAATTTATCATGATGTTAGACATGGGAACTAATCACCTGTAGGATTGCCACGCATCTCGAAGCTATGGATTTCGACGTGTCTCTTGTTTCTACTGAGTGGTTCCTTTGCCTCTTCTCGAAAAGCTTGCCTTCTGAGGTCGGAAGAACAAATTTCTGTATATCATACATAACACACAATGCACCTGTTTGTACCATCAGTGACGACTGTTCGTTTTTTGCGTTCCACAGACGACGCTCAGAGTGTGGGATATCCTTTTCTACGAGGGGGCGAAGGTCCTATTTCACGTCGCATTGGCAATCTTCAAGGTTTTGGTTTAGCTTGCTCATTGTGCAAAACGACGATATGTTGGGAGATAATACTAACAAAAAAATGTCGAACATTTTGGTTAATTGTTACGTCGACTACTAGTGTCGCGAACACGAGGATGCTGACATCACCTTGCCAAACGCAGATGAGGGAGCAGGAGCTACTCCTGACCCATCACCTGGGTGAAGTGATCAACATTCTGCACAGAACAACTCACCGCCTCTTCGACCCCGATGATCTTTTGACAGTAAGACTCGAAATCACACCCCTCCTGTTTTCTCCCCATTGACCATTGATTCGTAAAATTGCAAGGCATCAGTGGCTTTTGCAATAATACACAGGTCGCGTACGACAAGATCGGTTCGCTGACAGCGCTCACCCTGTCCAAGCAGAGGAAGAAGCAGGAACCGGCCGTGATGGCGGAGCTAGACCAGCGTCTCAGGAGATTGAACTCTCTTAAACTGGAGGGAGAAAAGCAAAGGTAGGCGCCGCCTCCTCGTCAACTCCATTCCTTCTTTCTCGGGTTCGTAGGTTGTAAAGTTTTGGAAATGGTATCGGAAGTTGGCGGTACATTACAATGTAATGTTTGTTTATTCATTTTATCTATTTTTGCGTCTTCAATCAAGAGACTGCTATATAATTAATTCATCGAACAAGTGGGAGGAGAACTGAAATGGAACGAAATCACATATTCGAGGACTAAAGCGCTTAAAGGAAATATTAGAAAGTAGGAAGAGGCTTTTTACAAAAACATGGCCCATGCAGGTCTCGAACCTGCGACCTTCGCGTTATTAGCACGACGCTCTAACCAACTGAGCTAATTGGCTGTTATTTGTTTGTGGGTCCTACCTAAATTATATTATAATTTTTCAAATCATCACGGTGGTCCATACACCTATTTATGACTCCCATTTAGGCAAACAAATAATTTGGAATCAATAATACCCACCACTTCACTTGCTTTCTATCCAGTCTCTCCTCTGGCTGGCTTAATGCTCTTTTTCCTTGCATCAAAAGGGAACGACCACATCATGGGGTGGAATGAAATTTTAATTGTAGGGGACACAAATCACATGCTTCAAAAGTTGCAAAGAAGAGGCTCCCAAATTGCTAAGAGTTGGCATGTCACTCTTCCTCCCCTTGCCCATTACAAAGCAACCCAGGATTTGCCATGACAAAATCAACATTGTGAATGTAGCATTAACTTAGGATAAATAAATATCTGGGGCGTTCGCTTCATAAGAAGCAAATGCAAATTCAATGGGTACATAACCATATTAACCTCTCTTCCCATGGATCAGAACAAATCTCCTCTACAAAGGCTTGAATTTCACTGAGTCCCGGAACTCATCAGGCGAGCATCACTAGCGCGAGTGCAAGGGATGACCCGAGGAATGACTTTGTGTATATCCTGCGAACCATGTGTTTGGATGAGGCGTCGTTTTTCGGGGACGATGCCGTCGATCCTGCTCCGATTGATCCTGCTGGAGTGTCTGCCACAGGGCTGACGTCGGGTGCTGGGGCGGGTGCCGGAGTAGGCGGAATGTCGGTACCAAAGATTGCCTCGGGGAGGAGTACCTTATCAATCTGGAAGATGGAGACGGGATCTGTGGAATGAACACTGCTGCTGATTTTGGTGTGAGTCCACCCGGAGCTCAGGTGGACTGTCCCGGAGTCGTCCGTGAAGTTGAGGCTGTAACTGCTGCCAGCAAACGTGCTGATGGGGCTCGACTGGCTAAGTTGGGTGAAGTCTGCGAGGGTGTAGTAATGTGGGAGGCCGTGGAATAGTAGCAGCGACTTGAGCTGGTCCTGTGTGAGGTTCGCCAGTGAGGGATTCTTCTGGGAAGAGAATGCCCCATCCTTGGGGACGAAGATCGTCACACCTTCCTCGGTGTTGTTGGCCTGGTTCTGGAAAGTGTCGAGTACCTTGGTCGACACCAGGTAGCTAAGGAACATGTGGAAGGGCCCGGCCACAGTTAGTAGATTGGTGAGGTTGACATAGTCGGGGGCCGGGGCAGGGGCCGGCGAAGGCGTAGGACTCAAAGGACTCGGGGTCGGGGGCGATGCGGTCTTGGCATTGGCGAGAGGGAAACACAACAACACCCCAAGGATCAAAACTAAGTTCATAATGGCTGCGTGTGTTCTTACACGGATACCCTGCAAGAATTCAGGCAAAGGACCATGAAACTGTCCAGATCTCGGTCGTTCTTGCGTGGAATCAAAATCCAAACCAAACCCCCAAAACCCAAAAGACCGAGTCTCAACATTCAAATGAAACAGTGCAACGAATGAATCAGATCTGGGGTCAGCAAATCAGATACATGACAAGAACATAAACCAAAAAAACGATGGATGAAACTAAAACTAAATCATGGGGGTAGGCAAGCCATGGTGGGTGCTACTGTTACTGACCTCAGGAGAAGCAAAATCCCGGAGGAAGGAAACAGAGTAAAGCTGCAAGAAATGGAGTGAGTGAGCAGAGAGAAAGGAGATGAAACCAAACTGTACTCATAAAAAGAGGACAAAAGAATGAGCTGGAGCTGCTGCTGCTGTTGAGTTGATGTGTGTGCTTTTATTACAGTCATGGGGCTGATGGTGCGCTACTATTATTATTACCACTACCCACCAGAACGGTCGGTGAGGCGGGTATGAATGCTTAGTTGGTCTGTGTCCCAAAATAACATTCCATTTCATAACACCATTTGCATGTGCCTGGACATGGGAACGTCTTTACAAGATTAAAATATCATATAATTTATTAAAAACTAAAATATGTTCAGTGAGGTCTAGTTGGGATTTCTATATCAAACTACAGAATTCCCCCCAACTCAGACATTATGCTGTGTTTTGTGCTGTCCCCGACATCATCATCCTTGCACTCCAACCCTGTGTAATCAATCACTTTGCCCCCACGTTGCTTATTCTGCCTCTTGATAATCTTATTACATGTTTAATCTCACCGCCCCTGAAGTTCGAAGTCATCAATGTTCATAGTCTGTCAGGTACCAATTCTCGCTCAGAAGTCGATCCCTGGTTGAAAAGTGTGTCCCATCTTTAAAACGTACCTTTCAGGTTAAACTCGACCTTCTGAAGAGAATAAAAAGGATGGGACTATAAGCCAAGCAAGCACTGAATCGGTTGGATTGTGATGGGATTGACTTCAGGGAACAATCGCACTTGGGAAATCAGATTCCAAGAAGCTGGATAGAGACATTTCATTTGCCAGTTACCCTGGCCGATCTGGTTTAGAGGGCGCTAAAGGTCCTTGATTAGATCATACACAAGCACCCAAATGAAATGACTTCGGCTTGGACACAACACCAAGTGGGTCTTCATCTCCTTGAAAGAGATGACCCACCTGTTATTACACTGGACATGTCGGAAGTTTCTTCTATTTCTTCCTATGTATTCTTAAGCAGATACATTCATCAGTTTGCAGGTAAGATAAAGCAATGCCGCGGAAACAAAATAACCACTACTTGGTACAGTATTCCCTCCGTTCAGAACAGTTAACTCATTCGGAAGGAGTAAAGAGCTATCCTTAATAGCGAGTGGCTCTGACTCATACCCTACGGTAGTTTTACATGTTTAGCTCTTCTAGTAAACAACAGAATCGAACCACTTTGGCAGTGTACGCGCGCCTTCCGGCCTAGCACGCGCGCAGCGGTTCGAACGACCCGAGGATCCGGGCCCGCTCCCCTAGAGTCTTTCGGTCGGCGTCGCGACTCGAGCGTCGAACACTGCGGAAAAGACCAGGGTGGTCCCTCCTTGGATTCCTGACCGGGTCTGCCCAGACTCTTCGCCGATCGTCTCCATGCTCCTTAAGAGGCGACGGGCGAAAAGAAGCGCATGGCCCGAGGAGGAAGCTTCAGGAGGTTCCAGGAGCGGCTCGTGTCGTCAGTCCCTCATCCAAAATGGCTTCATAAAAATGTGTTGTTGTTTAACCTAGGTAAACTATTACGGAGTCGCCACCGACTTATTTTTAAAAGCTTGGTTTAAGTCGGAAAACCAGAGTAGATTCGGGGATTCCTAGTTACTAACTCTTACATTTAAACATGCGAAAAGGTGGCGTTTGCTCCAAAAGGTTTGCTTTTGGTTAACGGGCGTTGGACCCGATTCAGGCGTTGGACCCAAACTCATGTGTATTTGTTTAACAATCACATGCGACGATAAACCTATGGGCCTAAGGCATGCGGACAGGTACAGACAATTATTTAGATCAAAGTGAGCGGGGAAGGATGGTGATCGTGGGCCTATGCACTTGGGCCCACGACCCGTTACATGTGGGCTTAAATAAAAATTCGGGGAGGCCCGCACCTCCCCTTTGTACCTTTAATGAAGGTTGGGGCCGCCTGGAGCATTTCCACTATGGTCCATCGCGCATCATCTTGAAGTTGGAAAACGGAGGCAAACGATGTGAAGTGTTTGAACCCGCCGACCTTCAATATGTCCCGAACGTCACTCGAATTACCGAGATTGCATTTTCACATGCGAAAACGTCAAGATAGAAAAATGATTAGTAAATAATAATATGTACTTGATAAACGCGAGGATTATATCAATGACAACAAACAAGTTCAAGACATGATGGAAAATCATGCGTAATTAAAGATTCTCAACCGCGGCAGCTTCGGTACCTTTCAAACAAACATATATAATTTTCTGCTCAGTTCATGAAAACGCACATATTTATACTTGAAAGAAAGCTCTTTAAGTCAACAATCCAATAGAGCAAGTTTCAAGTTAATCTAGGGTCTGTAACGAAAGTTATGAACGAAAGAGTGAGATATCCACATGCAGATCCGAGCTCCGACAGTTTTGCTGCCTCTCAGAAAAACGTATATAACTTTTAGCACAGTTCACGAAAATAAGCTTACTTATACTCAAAATAAAGCTCTTGAAGTCAGACATCTAATGGCATAAGTTTTAGGTCAATACGATTTTCAGGAAGAAAGTTATGAGTAAAAGAGTGGACTGCCGACATGTAGATCCGAGCCTAGAAGTCCTCGGATTCTTCGAAAACACTCCATTCATATATAAATGCCATGTCATTTTAAAACCACTAAAAAAATTGTGCTTGAAACATCATATACAATTAGTGTGACATGTCTAGAGTATATTTGAAGTTCGACGTATGGCAAAAATGCAAACGGTCATGTCCAAAAGTGCGAAACTCGGTTGTTTGTAATCAATTCAATGTTTTATTCGAAACTCCTAGGTTAGGGACTCAAATTTAACTTGGTTGGTGTCCTTAAAACCGTACTTAAGTTAGGAATCAAATGAAAGTGGTTTCGCGTGATTCCGATAAGCACACAGAAAGATATACCTCGAAAACCGAAGGTTGCGCAAACTGATCCGAAATATGCTTGGACTTACCGAGCTATTTTGGCTCGATGGGAGGGCTGCAACGTATCCCAACATGCTAGGACATATGAAGGGAAGGGAATGTGAGAGTCTTGGCCTATTTGTGCGACCACAGGATGTCTTCGGGAGTTGGTTCTCGGCTGTCCAATCCTTGTCGCTGCGCAAACAAGAAAACATCAAAGCAAAAGGGAGCCTTCCGGCAAAGCTACGAGGCTACGAAAGGTGGTAATTGAAGTCCTCCTCGTCTTTGGACGAGGGAGGGCAGATCCTAGATGCCGGAGAGAGAAGGCCTCGAGCATGGAGACGGCGAGGGGAGGACGTCGGAGGTTGTCCGGGGTCGCTGTTGTTTCTTTTTGCCGCAGCCGTTGACTTGTGAAACGGAAACGTGTCCTCCGCGGTTAGGCTGGTCGGGGGGTCTCCATTGCTCCACGAGCTTACCTTGATCGAGAGGCTCGTCGGGTGGAGAGGGGAGGCTCGAAGAACGCTTGGAGGGGGAAGCTTTTTTGTGTGTATGTTCCTCTCTACCCCTCTTCTTTTTTTTATGGCTGATTTATAGCAGCCATAAGAAAGGGAATCGTTTGTAACCGATGTAGGTTACGAAACCCATTGATTTTCGTCATCAAGTCGGAGCATTGAAGGTTATTGAAGACGAGGTGAATTTTGAATGGCATTGAAAGCTTCCGTTACGAATTTGGGGTATTTACAGATGCCCCTCTTTGCGAGAGAATCTGATAAGGTTTTCTCGCAAAGATATCATGAATACCCCAAATTGATAAATTCTGATCTTGATGGACCTTGTACCTTGGAATCTCATCAGGAATGTAGTTAGATATGAAATCTTGTGAAATACATATATAAGTAAATGATACTCATGCATATCGTTTCAACTAAAATTATTCCCAAGTGAGAACAAGAGAAGGGATTTTGTAATTCTCTCACGGTTCGCTCTTATTTCTAGAAGCTATCTCAGTTGGATTTTAGAATTCCTTTGACTTGGATGCTCATGCACTAGTCGAAAGAGTCTTTGTCTGGGTTGTAATGTGGCTTTGGCATAAGGCCTTTGGATTAAAGTTTTAAATTCTTTGTTTGGAAGAAGGAGTCTAAAGACCTCATCGGAAGCTACTTGACCGTAGAGTTTTCACCGTTCAAACAAATTCTCCATCGTTCAGACAGCTCGCTAGTTTAGGCATATGGTTGGGGATGAATGGTTGGCTCACTAGTATGTGCTGATGATCTGCTTTGGGAATTGTTTTCACTTGAAAATATGACACCTTTGCTTTTGCGACCGTCAATGTCGGCCCTGGTGCTTTATTATGCTCTTTTGACTTTCATTTTTGCGCTTTGCTTTTGAAGACTTTGGTCATTGCGCTGATTTTGCTTTTTCTTTGTTGAATCGTAGGGATCTGCACTACTTTCTTTCTCTTGTCAGTTTATTGTTCTTTTCTTGGAGATGGTTTGGACTCCTTGGGAATTTGTACTTTTTTTGTTGTAGAAATTCCATCCTTGGGGACAACTTAACTGGCGAGCTCGACCGTTGATGGTGCCTCTTTGCTTAAACCTTGAGGAAGTGTTACCTCTATGGTCCGTTGCTTCCGGTTCCTAACTACAGGATCTCCTTTTAACCTCGATGTGAGGTGGCCTTTAGACTAGTTTGGAATAGTGTATATAAAGAAACTTCAAATTTGGCTCGAAAGGGGTTAGCAATGGTCAATTTTTGTGTTTAGGGTAGAGAAGAAGTGCTTGATCTCATCCCAGTTTGAGCATCTTTTCTCAAAGGATTCGTTATCCTCCCGGATTTTAGCGTACGAACCCTCATAGTGTTTGCACTCGCCACTCTGGGATAGGTGTTTAGGAGTAGGTTTGCCTTCTCCGTTCTCACTCAGAAGCATTCTTTTTTTGTCCTAAAATTTTTTTCGAATTATATGCAAATGAGCACACAAATGCTTAAATAGGTTCAAGTACGCAAACCTCTTTGGAGACTTCATACTAAAGTGACGTTCCTATGCAAGCTTCGCGAGGAAAGTGTTTGTACCTTCATGTCCCAGTCATGTTCTTAAAACGGCTTTCACAAGACCACCTACGACGTTGCCAGGAGTCTGTATCGTATTGTGCGGATGCCCATGTGCCCACACAGTTGACAACGAATGGAGACGGAGTTAGTTCATATACTTCACCTCTTGTTTGGGTGAATAACAATGAAATGAAGTATCCGCTGGGGAGATGAGGTGGATATGTCTGTCTCAATGATAGTTTTGGAGGAATATGCTTGTATGTTCGATCCTTGTTGAGGAACGCGATGCATGTAATCAACTCCAGCTTGAACGAAGCAGGACTCCAGCTGGGGAAACGGAGATACGACTCCATCTGGGGAAATATAAGAAATTTTGTTAGAGAGCAGTGTAAATGATACTCCCTTTTGGTATGATCATCTTTGGTGATGACAAAGGCAATCTCGAAGCCTTGGCTCGAAATTTTCCACCCGACCGCCCGCGCCTTTGTCTGTAATGCAGGATGTTCATGTGCCTACACTCGCCAAAGGGCGGATAACAAGTGAACTCATGTAACTTGTTTCTTTTAAAATGAAGTTTGCTTATGTAACTTCATTTATATGAAAGGCGAAGTAGAGTTTTGATACTTCCCTTTGTGTTTCGTCATTGCATCTTCGTCCGAAGGAATCAAAGGATTGGCGAAACTGCCGCAAGTCTTTAACTTGAAGCTTTGCCACCTCGCCTTCGTCACAAGAGTTTTGTACCATTCGTGTGAGGAGCTCTTGTACCTGCCCACGAGACGAAGAACGTAAACGAAATAAGCTCATATAATCTCGTTTAATTTGATGAAGAGAGTAGTAATTGTAAGATTCTCCCCTTTTCATGAATACTACTTTAAGTGTAGTAACGTCGGAGAGCGTCCGCATTGATTGGTTGTGACAATTCTCCTCCATCCAGCTTCGTTAGGATGGTCGCTCCACCTGAGAAAGCGTGTTTGACGACGAATGGTCCCTCGTAATTTGGAGCAAATTTTCCCCTAGGATCTTTGGCATTTGGAAGGATCCGTTTGAGAACGAGGTCTCCTGGTTTGTACTTGACCTCTTTGACCTTTTTGTTGAATGCCCTGGACATGCGTTGTTGATAACATTGCATGTGGTCGATTGCGGCAAGTCGTTTCTCATCGATGAAGTCGAGGTGTGCGAGCTGGTGATTGGCCTTCTCTTCCTCGGTCATGTTGCTTTGGGACAAGATCCGAAGAGTAGGTAGCTTGACCTCAGCTGGAATAACTGCTTGAGCGCCATAGACAAGTTCAAAGGGAGTTGCCCCAGTCGAAGTGCGCATCGTAGTCCGATAGGCGAGTAGTGCGAAAGGGAGCTTCTCGTGCCAATCGCAATATGTGATCGCCGTTTTCTGAAGGATCCTTTTCATATTTTTGTTGGCGGCTTCGACTGCACCGTTCATTTGTGGACGGTACGGTGATGAGTTGAGGTGTTTGATTCGAAATTCAGTGCATAGAGAATTCATCTGTTTGCCGTTGAAGTTTGTGCCGTTGTCGGTGACGAGCAGCTCTGGAACTCCATATCTGGCGATGATATTTGCCCGCGTGAAACGTATGATGTTATTCACGGTGACTTCCTTGAAAGATTGTGCTTCGATCCATTTAGTAAAGTAGTCGATGGCGACTAATATAAACCGATGCCCGTTTGATGCCTTAGGATTAATTGGTCCGATGACGTCCATGCCCCACATTGAGAACGGCCACGGTTCGAACAGTGGGTAGAGCCTTGTTGGAGGGACGTGCACCTTTTTGCTGTATATTTGACATTTGTGACAGGTTTTGACGTATTTGATACAGTCGGCCTCGATTGTGAGCCAATAGTATCCCTGACGCATGATCTTTTGAGCGAGGGCATAACCGTTCATGTGTGGTCCACAAACGCCTTCATGGACTTCGAAGATGATGGCTCGAGCTTCTTGTTCGGTGATGCACCGCATGAGGGCAGTCGTGAACGACTTCTTGTAGAGCACGTCACCATTGAGGAAGTAGTTCATAGCAATCCTCCGGAGGAATTTCCGTTCCTTTTCTGTGCTGCCTTAGGGAAATGTGTTTGTCTCTAGGTAAGCTTTGATGTCTGTAAACCACGGTGGTGAGTCCCCAGGTTGGTCGGGCTCAACATGCATGCAACTTGGGTCTTCGGCGATGTCGATGCGAAGAGGCTCTATGTCCATTTCTCCTGCTAATGGAATCATTGATGCAAGAACAACAAGAGCATCAGCGAAACGATTATCTGCCCGTGGGAGGTAATTGAACTCAATATCGACGAATCGGCGGGCTAGTGTTTGTAGGTAGTCCTGATATGGGATGAGCTTTGGGTCCCGTGTGCGCCATGCCCCGTTTGTTTGAGAGATGATGAGTGCTGAATCTCCATGAACGTCAAGAAATCTGACTCGCATGTCGAGTGCACGTAATAGGCCAAGGATGCATGCTTCGTATTCAGCAATGTTATTTGTGTAAGGGAAAGTGACTTTAGCAGCTGTTGGATAGTATTGTCCGTCTGGGGATATCACTACTGCTCCGATGCCTGAACCGGAAGAGTTGACAGCGCCGTCAAAATACATTGTCCATCTTTGTTGTGGCTCGGTAAGGAAAATGTTTTCGTCTGGCAATTTGATTTCCAAAGGCGAATTGTCTGTCCCTGGATATTCCGCAATGTGATCAGCGATTGTTCTTCCTTTAATTGACTTCGTTGAGTGGAATCTGATGTCGAATTCAGCTAGCTGCAACTGCCATTTAGAGACTCTTCCGATTAGTGTTGGCTTGTCGAAGAGATATTTGAGGGGATCGCTCTCGGAAACTAATAAAATCTCGTAATGGAGGGTGTATTGCCGGAGTCGATGTAGCACCCAGACGAGTGCGCAACAAGTACGTTCTGACACCGTGTACCGAGACTCGCAATCCGTGAATTTCTTACTTAGGTAATAGACCGCGTGTTCCTTTGTGCCTGGCAGTTGTTGGGCAAGCATAGCTCTAAAAGACTCTTCTAGAACTGTGAGGTATAGCGTGAGAGGGTGCCCCGGCTTTGGCGGGATGAGAACGGGTGGTTCTGTTAGGTAGGCCTTTATCTGTTCGAACGCAGTTTTGCAGTCATCATCCCATTCGAACTTGACATCTTTCCTTAGTTTCTTGAACAACGGTTTGCACGTATCTGCTAAGTTGGAGATGAACCTTCCAATGTAGTTGACGCGACCCATGAAGCCTCGAATCTCCTTAACTGACTTTGGTGCTGGGAGATCGCGAATTGCCTTGATTTTGTCGGGGTCGATTTCGATACCTTTGCTGCTGACAACGAACCCTAGAAGTTTGCCTGATGTTGCCCCGAAGACGCACATGGCCGGATTGAGACGAAGCTTGTACTTGCGAAGTCGTTCGAATAGCTTGCGGAGAACAACGGTGTGGTCCTCTTCTACTCTGGATTTTGCGATCATATCGTCGACGTAGACTTCGATTTCTCGGTGCATCATGTCATGGAACAGGACCACCATTGCGCGTTGATAAGTTGCCCCGGCGTTCTTGAGTCCGAAAGGAATGACTCAGTAACAGAATGTGCCCCAAGGCGTTGTGAAAGTTGTTTTCTCCTTGTCTTCTTCAGCCATGCGTATTTGGTTGTACCCGGAGAATCCATCCATGAAGGAAAATCTGTTAAAACCAGCGGTATTGTCCACTAGCAGGTCGATGTGCGGTAGAAGGAAGTCGTCTTTGGGACTCGCTTTGTTAAGGTCACGGTAATCACCACAGACTCGGACCTTCCCGTTTTTCTTGATGACGGGGACGATGTTGGCGACCCATTGTGGGTAGTTGGCTACCTCGATGAAGTTGACTTTGAGGAGTTTATCGACCTCTTCCTTGATCGCAAGAGCTAGCTCGGGTTTGTACCGGCGTTGTTTTTGCTTAGTAGGACGAATTAGTGGATCAGTGGGGATTTTGTGCTCCACTATCTCCGGGTTTAGTCCTGGCATATCCGCATACGTCCAAGCGAAGATATCTGAAAATTCCCTGAGTAGGTTGATGATACTCTCGGCCTCATCTGTTGGGAGATCAGCTCCGATGTGTAGCTCTTTGGACTCATCATCTGTTCCGATGTTGATTGTTCTGGGTTCTTGTAATGTCATCTCCTTTGGTTCTTCATGTCGTTGGAGACCGAGCTCGAGACCATGGTAGCCTTCGAGGGATCTCGGGTTATCTACGACCACTCCGTCAGGTTCTAGGGTATTTTCAGGTATGTCCGAAGCGCCGTTCCTTCATGAAAGAAACAAGTCAATGTCGTGGTTGTAGTTGAATTGCATGAAATTTGAAGTATTATACGACATGACAACTATGACAAGTTAAACATTCTAAAAGAAAGTAAAAATAAAAATAAAAATAAATAAAACGTTGTGGGATCAGGCCTCAGCGGGGCCCTCGTTGTTTCCTCAGATTCGCCCTTTATCATCAGCGTCCCGATCCCACAGACACTAACTAGAGTCGTGTTACATACGGACAACCTTGCTAGTCCGCGACTAGAATGTAGCAAGGTAAATTATTCTAGACTCGATTATTCTAAGTGCAAAAAGTAAAGTTGGAAAGGTTCACTCCTCGAGCGGCATGTCTGACTCAGTTGGGTTTGACGCTTCCATCATGTTGATTTCTTCTTCGGGCTCTTGTGCCTCAATCTTCATATCCTCCACCTGCTCGGAGAGGATCTCACCTTCCATTGTCGTTGCTGACGAACGAACAAAAGGGATAGCTGACTTGCCGCCAGCACGCATATCCTGAATTGTTATCTTAGGCCTCCGTAGTTCACTACCATTGGATCCGAGAGCGCGTGTCCCTAACTGGGTAGGTATGTCGATCGGATGTCGGATGCCCTGCCCTCGAGCTCCGAGTCCTTGACCAGGCCGGTATCCGAATCTGATGAACTGTCGAGCAGCGCTGCGGTTGCCCCGACCCATTAGGGGATCTGACCCGAAGTCCCTCCTGACCATGTTCACCATCTCGAACGCTTGAGCCGTCGATGGTTCGCCAGTTGGTTCTCCGACATAAGGCATGTCAATTCATGGCACAACTCCATGGTACACTCCCCTTTGACTGTGATGAGCTTGCCATCTGAAGGAAAACAGACCATCTAGTGCAGAGTCGAAGGGATTGCCCCGGCTTGATGGATCCACGGACGTCCTAGCAGCATGTTGAAGGATCCGGCGGTCTCAAGGATTTGGAATGCGGAGGAGAAGAGAGTGGGCCCCACTTTGATCTCTAGAGTCACCTAGCCGTGGGCCTGCCGTTTTGCGCCGTCAAAAGCTCGAATAGTCAGGCTGGAAGGTGGGAGTTTCTCGATGTTGATACCGAGCTTATGAGCTACATCGAGTGGGATGATGTTGACTCCGGACCCTCCGTCGATGAGCACCTTTGAAACAATAGTATCGCGGCATTTAATCGTGATGAACAAAGCGTTGTTGTGGTCCCGTCCTTCTTCTGGGAGGTCATCTTCCGAGAAGGTGATGGCGTTGTTTGCCAGCATGCCGTTCATGTATGAGTCCAACGCGTTGACCTCAATCTCCTCCGGTACGTGTACTTCGGCTAGAAACTTCTCCAACATCTCCCTGTGCTTGTCGGAAGAATGGATCAAATCGAAGAGAGAGATATGGGCGGGTTGCTTCTTCAGCTGCTCCACAATGTTGTAGTCGCTTTCTTTCACCGAGTAGATCACCTTGCGAATTTGCTCATTCGACGGCCCCTTGGGCTTTGAAGACTCAGGCTGCAGTTGGGGCTCTGGAGCCGGCACCACTCTTCCTGAACGGGTGATGAGCTCGACTTCTGGGCTAGGTGTCAAGCCACTTGGACCAATGACAACTGGACTCTTTGGTTCTATCTGTATCGGTGCAGGTGCTTGAGGTGGCATCTCCGGTTGCGCTGGACCCAATGGGATGTAGACATACGGTGCTCGAGGGGGTACTTGGGGAAAAATGTTCGGTATAGCGGCATGCATCTGTTGAGGGTGTGTACCTCCTCCATATGATCCACGTCCACGTCCACGTCCTCGGCCTCGTCCTCGACCACGATTGGACTCGATCATGTTGGCATATCTCCTTCGGACTCATGCGTCTTGACCTCCGGAAGTTGTACTTCAATTCTAGGAGGAACAATTGGAACCCGGAAGCATGTTTTCTTGGCCTGTCTAATATATGCCGGCATGAGATTCAGGGGTACAGCCACATTGGGTGGTATATGGTGAGTGCGCATGCGAGGTCGGCGTCTCTAGCTTCGTCCTTGATTGACCTCAGTTACATTGACATGTTCAGTGATCTCTTGCTCCACCTCATGTAAATGCACCTCTTCTTCATGATCAGTCAGCGGTGCGAAGGGGTTTGCCCGGACATAGTTGACGTGCTCGGGCAATGGGTTGCTCATGACATTTGGAGTTGTGGCCGGTGTTGGGAACGTGATGACGCCGTCATCCAACAAGTTCTGAATTTTAAACTTGAGCGCGATGCAGTCCTTGGTGTCGTGCCCTAGTGCTCCAGAGTTATATTGACAACTAGCCTTGTGGTTGTAGCCGAAAGAGGAAGGATTGGTCGGTTTAGGGTCTACGGGTGAGATGAAGCCCATGTCTCTCAGTCGGGTGAACATGACATCTAATGGGTCAGGAATCGGAACTAGGTCTTCCAATCTGCGTCGGGGACGCTCTTGCCGTGCAGGCCTTTGCTGCTGGTGCATCGTCACGGGGGCGGTCAGTCTAGGATTGGCCACCACAGGCACAGGGGGTCTAAAGGTAACTGCGGCGTATGACCTTGGCGCATATGAAGTCGGCGGTACCGCTGCCTTATTGTGCTCTGCAGCCGCGACGAGCTCCTTGGGCTTTGGTTTGACGGCTGGCTTTACTGAAGGGGGAGGAATTAGCCCATCCCGGCTTGCCCCATCGAGTTTATCGGCATTGATGACTGCTTGGGCGAAGGTTGTGATGGTCTGACCAATCATGTATGGTAGATACTCGCGCGGCAGGAGTTGGAAGAACTCATCTATCAGCTCTTTCTCTTTCAATGCTGGCTTAATCTGCGAAGCCATCTCTCTGAACCGATAAGCAAATTGCTTGATGTCCTCGGAGCGGTACCTTCTCAGTTTCCGCAAGTCTGATATCGTGGGTGCCATTTCTACATTGAAACTGTAGTAATTGAGAAAGTCGAGGGCTAACTCCTTGAATGTTGTGTACTGGCTCACATCCTTGGTGTAATACCAGTGCAACGCCGACTCCGCTAAGCTCTCCTGGAACATGGCGATGCGAAACTTGTCATCTACCGGGTATACAGCCATCTTGTGGCAGAAGTGCTTCAAATGTAACTCCGGGCAGCCATTTCCACGAAACTTCTCAAACTCAGGCATTTTGAACTTTGGCGGGACCTGAATCTGGGGGACATGGTAGTTGGCATATTCCCAGTTGTGAGCTTGGTGCCCCTGAATAGCATTGAGGCGTTCCTCCATTCTCGCCATACGACGCGCCTCCTCTTCTTGCATCGTCGCAATCTTAGCTTCGAGCCTTGTCTCAAAAGCATTGGCCTGCTGTTGTTCACCAAATAACTGATCGATAATGGCCGCATTACGACTTGTCGGGTTTAGCATAGTTGATTCCACATGTGGAGCCCGGGGTACTGGAAAACCGGCAGTTGTAGGGGCGGCAGGAAAGTAGGGAGATGGCCCAAGTGGCGCTGATTGATAGGGATTTGGCCCTAGTGCGGAAGGTTGAGGGTAGTATGGTGGGAGATATGGTGGTGTTGTGGTTGACGAAAAAGGCGGTCCACGTATGTGTGGGTTATAAAAAGGTGCTGCTATACTTGCGGAGATAGCGGTTCCAGGGTTAACATGGTTATGAGGGAATGGAGGGCTTGATGAAGAGATTAGGCCTGGTTGAATATGTGGGAAGTAATGTGGCATTGTAGATATGGTGGATCCAGGCATGATAGGAGGAAGATGGGGGTTTTGAGAGACAACAGAAATGGCAGGTACAGCCGATGGTTGTCGCTGGAAGAACTCAGCCATCATCAATTTGAGAGATGACAGCTCGGTTGTGAGGGTTTCCACCTTAACTCCCAGGGAAGTATTGGCTGTGCTTTGGGCCGCCTCAGACATGTTGAGGTTGAGTGGTGATACCACTGGTGGAGCAGTTGATGATTCAATTGCCGGCGTCGTGAAAACCGTCAGAGGTGGGATGAAAACTGGAGCACTGACCCCAGCTGTGGATGGCCCAACGGTGAAGACTGGGGCCCTAGGGAATAGCTCGGCGAGAACGGGGGACCTAGCAAGAGGCGAAACCGGCGCTGATGTTTGAACCGATCCCGCGGTAGTGATAGTCGAGACAGCAGCACGAGCAGTTGGGATATCCTCAGCGGTCACGAGAGGGTTACTGACGGAGGAAGTAGTTGAAGAAGTGGAGATGAGGCTTGGAGAGATGGCTGCCATAGCTTCTCTGGTGGAGCGGGTTCTCGGACGTTTTCTGTGTGGATCAATCTTGGCCGTTTAGTACCTTGGAGGAGCAACGAGTTGAATCAATATCGAGCGATGTGATACTTTGGATGCATGATATGTAGTGATGCATGATCATGTCTAATGCAAGGATTGGATTGTATTTACAATGAATTCAATCCAAGAGAGAGAAAGCAAGTCAGCGAAACGACGTTTATGCTGAAGTTTATTACAAAGAATATTAAAAAGTTTGACGAATAAAAGATGAAATGGGATTTGAAGCTCGTTATGATAGAGTCGATCTTCAAATGCGATCCCAAGGAGTAATGCGCTTCTTCTGGAAACGAGCTGACTTGGCGTCGATGTCCTTCTGATGTCTTGGGGGAAGGTCGAACTCTTTCTCTGTGAGAGTCATCCACACGCGTGCGAAGTGTGTCGTTGCTCGCCGAATTACGCCCCTTGGTGGTGGGCTATCTAGGTCGATTGGATCAAATGGTTTAGTTGGCGCTGCTCTGATCCGCGGAATTCCTCCGAACTGGTGCATAACCCGTGCCGGACAGTAGTAAGATGTCCCGGTGATCCCGACGATCGGGATGTAATCTCCATCCAGGGAACTTATGATGGCCCAGTCCACGTCGAAGCATTTGGCCATCTGATAGAAGTCCTCAGGCTCTAGAGAGCGGAAGAGAGCTCGGACACCAGCAAAGGTACGAGTCGGAAGGCGAGCACGTCCTGATATGCGGTCGAGCAAGTCTGGAAATTGTTCTCGTCTGAACGATTCTCCGGTGATGCCGACGTGGATGTAGAACCAAGCCTGGAGCAGCGTCGGGCTGAAGGTGAACTTGTGATTTTGCACACCCTCCCTAGCTCTGCGCGCAATTCGGGTGAGGCTGTGATTTGTTTCGCCGACCAGGTTGGGAAGAAACGGTCTTCCTTCGATGGTTACTTTTGTCAGGTAGACTGTTCGCTTGTTGAGCAATGCCTCACTGTATGGGTAGAGTATAGTCCCTGTGAACAAGAGGATAAAGGCCCTTGCTGATCCTTGACCGTCTCCCATGTGTGGCTCATACGGCGTGTTGTGTAACTCGAAGAGCTTGTTGACGTTGATATGTCCTTCCACGGTAAACAAGCTGGGTACAACAGCTGGAGAGATTTGAAGAAGGCGAGCTA
Organism: Melastoma dodecandrum; assembly: GCA_029817715.1. NCBI lineage: Eukaryota > Viridiplantae > Streptophyta > Magnoliopsida > Myrtales > Melastomataceae > Melastoma > Melastoma dodecandrum. The sequence goes on along the minus strand of JARUPY010000290.1, from coordinate 3,749,584 downwards.
CGTAGTTTCTTGGCTTGTCATCGTAAGGTAGGGGAAGGATTCCCGAGTGTGGAGGTAGTGCCGAGAGATCTCCGTATTCTTCATAAGTCGGCGCCAGTTCCAAAGTGCCAAATCTGAAGGTATAGCTCTCGGGATCCCAGCGAACGACGAGATGCTGAAGTAGGAACCAGTCGACTTCCATGCGGATGAGGTGAAAGAGACCTCCAAGCTTTTGTTGCACGAACTCCCTTTCCGAGGGTCTGAGCACATCGAGCCACCGTCGAAGCAAATCCGTAGATGGAATCCCCTTGCGTAGCGCTATTGACTCCATGAGATGAACCTACAAGCTTGGACGTCATTCAATTGTAACAACAATCCAATCCAAATCCTAATATGAGGTGAATTTGTATGCGAATTATTTACGTTTGAAGAGTGATGATATTGACCAAATATGTTGATGCATCGACTTTTGCATAGCAGGCACTCATGCAGAATGAATGCTAATGGATGCAGTAATGTAAATAGGGGAGATAGGGAAGGAAGAAAAGGAATCGAGGAAACCCCCGCAACCAACCCAAACCGCTGCAAAATGAACAAGGTTAGTTATTACGATTTATCGCAAACAAAACATACCTGAGACCCGTCCCTGCACAGGTAGCAGTCACTTAGTAACAAACAAATGCATATGCGGCGTCTGGTACCTGTAGTGAGCAAACAATGCTAGACTCTCGGATGAAGGCTTCTAAACCTCCCTCGGACTGAGGGAAGCGGGGCCCCGGCCAAAAACCATACTGCAAATAGTAGCAGGCTGAGCCTTTCGGTGACCCCCCTAAAAATCCTAGCCCCGGGTTCGGGCACACCTACATATGCCTAGGAAAGCAGTAAACAAACACAACCATGAGAGCATACAAAGGGCACCGAGCCAAGCAATTACACACGCAAACAAGAACTCCTCTCCACATGTGGATTAAAATGTAAGAGCGTTCGAAAGGAATCCACATGCAGAGTCCCCAGCGGAGTCGCCATCCAGGATGTACGCCCGCCTTCCGGCCTAGCACGCGCGCAGCGGTTCGAACGACCCGAGGATCCGGGCCCGCTCCCCTAGAGTCTTTCGGTCGGCGTCGCGACTCGAGCGTCGAACACTGCGGAAAAGACCAGGGTGGTCCCTCCTTGGATTCCTGACCGGGTCTGCCCAGACTCTTCGCCGATCGTCTCCATGCTCCTTAAGAGGCGACGGGCGAAAAGAAGCGCATGGCCCGAGGAGGAAGCTTCAGGAGGTTCCAGGAGCGGCTCGTGTCGTCAGTCCCTCATCCAAAATGGCTTCGTAAAAATGTGTTGTTGTTTAACCTAGGTAAACTATTACGGAGTCGCCACCGACTTAATTTTAAAAGCTTGGTTTAAGTCGGAAAACCAGAGTAGATTCGGGGATTCCTAGTTACGAATTCTTACATTTAAACATGCGAAAAGGTGGCATTTGCTCCAAAAGGTTTGCTTTTTGTTAACGGGCGTTGGACCCGATTCAGGCGTTGGACCCGAACTCATGTGTATTTGTTTAACAATCACATGCGACGATAAACCTATGGGCCTAAGGCATGCGGACAGGCACAGACAATTATTTAGATCAAAGGGAGCGGGGAAGGGTGGTGATCGTGGGCCTATGCACTTGGGCCCACGACCCGTTACATGTGGGCTTAAATAAAAATTCGGGGAGGCCCGCACCTCCCCTTTGTACCTTTAATGAAGGTTGGGGCCGCCTGGAGTATTTCCACTATGGTCCATCGTGCATCATCTTGAAGTTGGAAAACGAAGGCAAACGATGTGAAGTGTTTGAACCCGCCGACCTTCAATATGTCCCGAACGTCACTCGAATTACCGAGATTGCATTTTCACATGCGAAAACGTCAAGATAGAAAAATGATTAGTAAATAATAATATGTACTTGATAAACGCGAGGATTATATCAATGACAACAAACAAGTTCAAGACATGATGGAAAATCATGCGTAATTAAAGATTCTCAACCGCGGCAGCTTCGGTACCTTTCAAACAAACATATATAATTTTCTGCTCAGTTCATGAAAACGCACATATTTATACTTGAAAGAAAGCTCTTTAAGTCAACAATCCAATAGAGCAAGTTTCAAGTTAATCTAGGGTCTGTAACGAAAGTTATGAACGAAAGAGTGAGATATCCACATGCAGATCCGAGCTCCGACAGTTTTGCTGCCTCTCAAAAAAACGTGTATAACTTTTAGCACAGTTCACGAAAATAAGCTTACTTATACTCAAAATAAAGCTCTTGAAGTCAGGCATCTAATGGCATAAGTTTTAGGTCAATACGATTTTCAAAAAGAAATTTATGAATAAAAGAGTGGACTGCCGACATGTAGATCCGAGCCTAGAAGTCCTCGAATTCTTCGAAAACACTCCATTCATATATAAATGCCATGTCATTTTAAAACCACTAAAAAAATTGTGCTTGAAACATCATATACAATTATTGTGACATGTCTGGAGTATATTTGAAGTTCGACGTATGGCAAAAATGCAAACGGTCATGTCCAAAAGTGCGAAACTCGGTTGTTTGTAATCAATTCAATGTTTTATTCGAAACTCCTAGGTTAGGGACTCAAATTTAACTTGGTTGGTGTCTTAAAACCGTATTTAAGTTAGGAATCAAATGAAAGTGGTTTCGCGTGATTCCGATAAGCACACAGAAAGATATACCTAAAAAACCGAAGGTTGCGCAAACTGATCCGAAATATGCTTGGACTTACCGAGCTATTTTGGCTCGATGGGAGGGCTGCAACGTATCCCAACATGCTAGGACATGTGAAGGGAAGGGAATGTGAGAGTCTTGGCCTATTTGTGCGACCACAGGATGTCTTCGGGAGTTGGTTCTCGGCTGTCCAATCCTTGTCGCTGCGCAAACAAGAAAACGTCAAAGCAAAAGGGAGCCTTCCGGCAAAGCTACGAGGCTACGAAAGGTGGTAATTGAAGTCCTCCTCGTCTTTGGACAAGGGAGGGCAGATCCTAGATACCGGAGAGAGAAGGCCTCGAGCATGGAGACGGCGAGGGGAGGACGTCGGAGGTTGTCCGGGGTCGCCGTTGTTTCTTTTTGCCGCGGCCGTCGACTTGTGAAACCGGAACGTGTCCTCCGCGGTTAGGCTGGTCGGGGGGTCTCCATTGCTCCACGAGCTTACCTTGATCGAGAGGCTCGTCGGGTGGAGAGGGGAGGCTCGAAGAACGCTTGGAGGGGGAAGCTTTTTTGTGTGTATGTTCCTCTCTACTCTTCTTTTTTTTATGGCTGATTTATAGCAGCCATAAGAAAGGGAATCGTTTGTAACCAATGTAGATTACGAAACCCATTGATTTTCGTCATCAAGTCGAAGCATTGAAGGTTATTGAAGACGAGGTGAATTTTGAATGGCATTGAAAGCTTCCGTTACGAATTTGGGGTATTTACAGGCAGACCCGGCAAGTGGAAAGATTCTGCTTTATCGCGCTTAGGGTCATATCGCAACAGACCTTTACTACGACACTCCAACAAAATCTTGCCGCTGCTCAGGCTACATAACGGTCGTATACACATCCTTATATACCTGCCCCGCCAGAATGTCCTCGACATCTTGAAACCTGGATCTACTTCCATGTCTTTCAAACTCCTAGGCACATGTGGTCCGATCCTGTACCACTTGATCCAGGATTCAGCCATGTCGTACACCTTCATGACCCAAATGTTCAATGCCCCTCGAGAGAACATCACGTTGGCTGTTGAAACACAGCCATCGGTGAGGAAAAGGGTGAAATGGCTTCTCCCGAAGTCCAGGCAATCCGGTTGGGATACAATCCCGAATGCTCGCTGCAGAGGTCGAATGAGACGATCCGGGATTCTCGGTTTCTATGACATGGGATTGTAGCCCAGTGGAGCCTCCCGTTAACTACTGGTTGAGACGAGTTCCCGAATAGGAGAATAGGTCCTTCAGCTGTTCAAGGATGCATTCATGTACAAAATGATCAGAGCAATGATGTGACACGATGCTTAGTGATAACACAATCATAATCTCAATGTTTGATTCCGATACAAAATATTCAGATTCTTCAATCTACCATTAAGGAATATCTACCTAAAAGACTGGGGAGGTCTCCCCAAAATAATCAACAAGCGCGAACAAGAACACACAAGATCGTCAATTCAGGCAGTGAACATAATCTGAATCAAGACAAAATTTTATCTTCCAACTCATCAACATGATTCAGCTGACCTACCATGAATTGACCACATCATGGCTGTCCTAATCTCATGAAGAGCACACTTTCAGATGCGATAGCCCGAATGAATAACCAAACAGGACATTGCTTATCAACCATACATCACCTGGTAACTTCCTCCATGTATTGCTGCCCAAGGTACAAACGTGCACCTCCGATTGCGGCAGAGGAACCCCATCACCGCCAGCGATCCTGACCCTATTCCTACTCACCCTAACCACCTTTAACTCCCCACTGACCGAATCCCTCCCAAAACCAAACACCACACACTCATTGCTCCAACCCCGATTCCCCCCTTCCATCTTGGGCAAATCCCAACGATCCCTCCCAAATACGTCCCAGACGACCAACTGATCCCTCTGCAACGAATCTACGGCACACACTAACCCATCACACGACCCAACGTCCTCGAACTCGGGCATGGAGCCCTTGAACGGCACATGAAGCCTCCTAACCTTCCACAACCGCTCCTCATCGGCGAAGTCCACAAAGCAGAGGCTGCTTCCCAGCGAGCGGTCGCAGGGGAACAACACGCAGGGGTCGCAGTCCCGTCCCAAAGGCGACGACCTTGGGGGGAAAGGATTCCGTGTTTCCCTCCACGAGGGACCTCCATGCCCGGCAGACGTACTTGCACCTGACCCGGGACGTAAGGGGGAGCCTCGAGAGGATCAGGAGGAGGATCTCGCAGGGGAGGAGCGAAATGGGGCTTGGGGCCGAACTGGGTCTCCCCGGATCGTAGCCGCGGGGGAGCTTCGGGGGTCGGAAATCGAGCTGGAGCAGAGGGAAGGGATCGGCAGCATCCATGACGGACGAGAGTGTTATGAGATAACGGCCGAGTCCGAGGATGTTTAAATAGGCGCCAACTCCAGTCGGCATTACCTCCTCGTATTTGATCGGTCGTAAATATTCGTGAGATATTATTAAAATTTAACGTGACGTATCGGCACATTTAGATGCGGACACGTGGATGATAACGCTGTGCCAGACCAAATTATCTGCATGAAATCTTTATCTTCTATTGAACAAGATGTCCAATTTAAATGCTACTGTACTTACAGGGGAGAATCCCAAACTATGGCTCCTCCGGTTATGCAAAGTGTAATCGACGGAGAGAGATTGGGGAGACTTTTGACTGATTCTATCCATCCTACGGCAGCTCCTGCGAACGGGAACGGAGTCCTCGATCGAGGGCCGGAAAGCTAATCTCCCCCGTGATCCGCGAGGTCCTTCAGGGTTCACGCGAGGTCCCTGCAGAGGGGCGGATTCTGATTGCCGAAGATGGCAGGACGGATGTTGGTGCACGTCGTTGTGGCGGGGCCTTGGTCGCCATGGTAGGCGAGGTCGATGTTTCCAAACTGCACGTTCTTGCAAGGGAATTGGCTGCTGCACGCGAGTTTCACCACCTCGGGAGTCGACGAGGTCCCCCTTATGTTCTTGAAGGAAACGTCCTGGATCTTTATGAGGGACGGAGCCTGAAGAATGGAAGGGGAGTTAAAGAGTTAGATTCACGGGGAAGGGAGGAGTCGGTCAGAGACGGCGACGAGCTCTTTTACATTCTTTTTGCATTGGTTCCACGGGCAATACTGCTGATCGATGATGACCGGGTTGCCGACGTTGTCCATGACTATGTCCTCGAAATGCATGTTCGACGCAGTCCCGCTCCGCGATGCCGGCCATGTCTTGATCCTTAAGCCATTCATCGCATTTTTTAGCGTGCAGTTCTTCACTGTGATGCCTGACACCGGCTCTTCGCCGGGGTACTTCCCTAGGCTGCCGACGCTGATGCCATGACCCGGTCCACAGGTAACACCCGTTATATTCACGTTCTGGCATCCATCGCCGAGGGAGACACAATCATCGCCCGTCTTGATTTGAACATTGAATATGTTGACGCCATTTGAGCGGCCGATGTGGATCCCATCGGTGTTCGGGCTGTCCCCCGGTGCCGTGATCTTGAGGTACTGGAACGTAAGGTTCCTGCATCCAAGGACGTTTACATGGAACTGTTTGCTGTCAAGGGAAGTGATGCCGTTGATCAGGCTGTTGGTGATGAAGTGAAACCGCAGATTCTGAAAAACACGACGAAATCAAGCTGCAAGTAATCGAAGAATCGAACACAATCATTGGTTCGTTTCATGGGCAGAGTGCTCGAGCCAGCATACGATTGGAAGAGACAGGCAGTTCCATGTCTTGCTGCAGTCGTTCTTCGTCCAAGCATACTGCCCCTGACCGTCAAACGTCCCTGATCCTGTCAACATGAACTGATCGACGTTCTGGACAGTGACCCAGCCGCCGCCTTTGATCTCATTGTGGTTGACAGGCGCAACCAGGGTAGCGTCAACTTGAAGCACGACTGGACCCTTGCAAGGACCACTCAGTACTACTTCCCCTAACCTGTATGTCCCTCCCGGAATCACCAATTTACTTAATCCCGGCGACGCGCACGCCTCTTTCCATGCGGTAGCCAGAGCCTACTTAATCAAAACAGTCAGGAGTGTTAGCCCGTAAATTCCTCCCGGTTGAGTCGTCCCCCGAATCCTCAGAACCACATCCTTCGTCGTAACGATACCTGGCTGAGATCATGGCCGGGTTGCAAGTACTTGGTGACGTCTAACGTATCCGCATCGACAGGCGAAGCCACGACATAAATCGCGACGAGCAAGAGTGATTTCCACATGTTGGCCATTCTCGTATATGATAACTGATACAATGCTGTCCCAATTTTTGCATTGAAAACTGGTATTTAAACTTGTTTAAGCGGGGACTCTTTGCAGCAAGAGCCATTGATTTGTCTTTGCCTATTGTTAGGTTAATCACCTCTTAACCATCAAAATGATAGTGGACAAAATGAGATACTAATCACCACTAAAACATGTCTTTCAGAATTTGACTTTTTCCCTTTTCCAAAAATCGGACCGAAGAAATCATGGCTATAGACTTTCATGTCCTGCCAGCCTTCTTGGACTAAATTCCGTTTGATTTTCCTACCCATTTCTACGTCGTATGACTTTTTACTACGATGGTTCGAATCTGATCAAACGACGGGCTAATCCTCGGCGGCCGTCATACTCGGCCGCTTCCGCTAGCGTATCCTACGTTGCCGTGAGCGTTCGGCCGTTGCTCCTCTGATTTCCTCCTCTTAAAGATGAGGTACCATGTGAATGCTTCCAAGACGGCGGCGTTGATGCCGAGGAATACAAGGATCCCGATGTAGGCCTTCTTCCACTTCCCGTCGGGATTCAGTATGTCGAGTCCCTTGAACACGTCGACCACGCTTAGGACGATCACACAGTACCCGATAGCGTAGTGGTACACGTTCCAGTAGGGCCTGTACTTGTGATCCTTCTTCGGTCGAAGCAGAAGGGTGAACACCTGTGGCAACAGGGTCATTCTTGTTGGTTAAATCTGTTCTGGTCGGCAGGAAAATCGGCCATGCCCACGGATATATTTCACCTGGAGAGTTCCCAGCATGAAGAGGGAGATGCCGATGTCACGATGTGTTTTGTAGTTGGACGAGGAGTCACTCCCCAGCTTCATGCCGGTGGCCCAGCCAGCGACGCCGATTGTGTACGCTCCCATTTGGCAAGTCACGTGGAGGTAGAACCATGCCGGATCAGCTGACTTGAATGCCTTCATGTACCGTGCAATCATTGCTCCTAGCAGCATCAGCGTCCCCCAGCTGACGGCATTCAGTACTCCATGAACATTCTTCCTCCTCTGCCTCGAGTTGCCGGAGTTGGTGGACGTACCGGACACAAAATTCAGGGTCCCGATGGACAGAACATTGCCCCCGCTCAAGGGGTGGATCGAAGGCCTCCCTCCGCTCATCGGCCCCACCTGCCACACCTGGTTTACCCCATTTTCCAACCCTGTCGTCAGCTCCAGAGTTGCAAATATCGTCATATCACCCTTCTCGAAAGTGGCGTTGATGCTGGGGACGCCAAAGCCGAGGCTCCCTGTGGGCAGCGTCGTGTCGGTGGAGTCAATCGCGGAAGTATATGCATACATCGCTCCAGTGGTGGAGTTCTGATACGCAACCAGGACCTGCGACCCGACCATCTGCTGCCGGATCGGATTGATCCCCCAGGATATCCACTCAGAGGTAGAGGCGCCCGTGCGGTGGAACGCGATCGAGACCGTGTTGTTTGTCCGGTCATAATTCCAGTGGAGGTAGGAGTTAAGGAAGGGAAGGTTGACGCAGGATGCGAATCTGGGAACAATCGGGAAGGTGTAGGCTGAGCACGTCTGAGCGCGGCTCGGGGAGGCCAAGGCCGCGCAGCAGAGGAAGGCGGCCGAAATGAGGCGGTGGTTCATATTTGATGGTTCTAAGGCGGAAGAAAAGTCCACACCACTCTTTCCCGTGTTTGTGTAGTTAACTCTCAAATTCTCTAAAGCCGGCCCATTTTGATTTTTATATATATATAAGGGTTATGTTATCTGGTGTCAGGCACAGTAAAAGGATTTTGTTATGACCAATTAATATGCACGTAATACATCTAACGATGCCCCCCCTTAGCTGCCTAGAATTGACGCGGCAGCCATAATAACAACATGATTGGTTGATTTTTCTTAAATAAATGGAAAAAAAGAGTTTAAAGTAACTGAATGTTCTGTTCTGTTGCATGACGAGCGTAGGATGGGCAAGGAGCAGGAGATGCTTCCGTGTACGACCCCACACCCGATCGAAGCTCATCCCCCTCCACGAGCTCACAGCCTTTGCCACTTCTGACGTTTAACCACTCTCTCTTTCTTCATCGGATCGAGATTCCCAGTGTCACGGCATGTAATAACGAGCAAACGGTTCCAGGCCTTTTCGGATTCCCGGGTCCTTTGATCGAGTAGAAGGTAAAGTCAGCTCCTTTCACGGATGATTTCTGCCGAATTCCTGTTGTGATTCCCTGGGTTAATTTTTAGGAGTTGGGTTGGAGATGGAAGTTGCTGTTGGGCCGTGATTTTCTCTCTGGGAAACAGCTGATTGTTTCTGGTATTCTTGTTGTTTGGAGACGGTAAGTCTGTAACTGAAGGAGGTGTTTCTTCTTTTGTTGATCGTATCCTTCCCTTTTCGGGAGCCTTTTTCTACCCATGTGCTTAGGGGAAGGTCATGGGAACTGAAGTCTGCTCCTTGGTAAAGCCAGTGTGATATGATATTAGCACTGAATAAGTGATAGATTGAATTTGCGTGGTGTGTCCAAGATAGGCTGTGCGAAATCGAGCTAGCTTAGGTTCGCCAATGCTATGTAGGGAGAAACCGATCGCATCATTTGGGGTTAGAAATTTGATAAGTAACGTTTTTCGCTGCTTTTCGCTCTCTACTACTGTTCATTTGATGGTCTATGTATGATGGGATGGAAATTGGGAGGACATGCCAGCAAAATCTTGAGCTGATTGATTTAGATCATGCAGTACTGTGCGTCTCTGGTGCAGTTTCAAGTAATCCGAGACAAGAGCGACTGTATTCCCACTGTGAAATTTAGTTGTGGTCATAACAATAGAAGCGATACTTTATGCGTGTAGTTTTGGCTAGAAGAATAGAACAAAGTTTTTATAATTGGACAATTTCAGCTCTAAATTTTCAAGTTTTGAAGGGTACTTATCTCCCCTCAGCGCCATTACCTTGGACTGCTGGCTGCCACCTTCATGTTTTATTTACTGATTTTGATGATTTTTTTATTGTTGCAGTTGGATTCTGACTTCTCCAGCTTTCCTTTCGTGATGGAAGGCTGCTTCCTTCAGATGACTGGAGTTATGGCTTCGATTCCCTAGACAGTGTCATGGTTAACCCAGAGACTGCTCGTGACAAAAGTGCTCCAGGTCGAGACGAGCTGAAACGGGAGAAGAAAAAAGATTCTCGTCGGGGGGAGGACACAGACAAAAATGAAAGGAACGATGCCGACAAAAAAGCTTCTCATGAACCGAAACATGAAAAGATTCTTGACGATGGGTGTTGTAAATCACAATCTGATCAACACATAGGCCATGAGAAACTGCAGGTTCCTGATGGGAAAATTATTACCACAAATAAAGAAGATGTTGGAGGAGGGTCTGATACTCAAGAACTAGCCCTCCGGGCGGAAAGTACGCCTGTGCATGCGGAAAAGGTTCCAGAGGATGGATTTAACTGGAGAAAATATGGGCAGAAAAATGTGAAAGCGAACGAGTTTGTTCGCAGCTACTATAGATGTACTTATCCGTTTTGCCAGGTGAAGAGACAAGTGGAACGATCGCACGATGGCCAGATCACCGATACGGTTTATTTAGGTCAGCACATTCATCCTCCTATTAGCAACACGGGTGCTGTTAATCCTCAGGGTTCCCCTGCTAACAAGAAACATGAAAAATCTCCATCGTCAAACGTGAAAGGTAAAATAGATAAGAAGTAATGTATTTTTGGTTTAAATTGGTTGGATGGAAATTTTACATTGACATTTAACTGCAAACTTCTGCAGAGAAGTTGTCCGAGTTGAAAATTTCAGCATACCCTCTGGTCAGCGTCGCCCCTAGCCCTGAGACGGTGCCCGTTCTGCAAAGTTACGACACCAATTGTGCAGTACCTAGAAATGATAAGGTCCAAGATGATGATGCATCCACTGACAGTCCGGTGACGAAAAAGAAGTAAACTTACTGAGAATATGGGGTGAATTTACATGAATCTCTGTAACCCTTTCTGACCAGAGAGATGCGTGTTAACAGGAAAAGGGGTCCTGATAGTGCCAATCCGACAGCAGGGGATACGACCAGCGGTGAAGCACGTACTGTTGTGCATACTGTCAGTGAGGTTGATATAATTCACGATGGCCATCGCTGGCGCAAGTATGGGCAGAAGATGGTGAAAGGAAATACAAATCCAAGGTAGGCAGACAGTGATTTATATTTACTCTATGAGACTGATTCGAGGTGCCATGGGCTGAAACTCTCTATTTTGTTCTGGTAGGAGTTACTATCGATGTTCATGGGTTGGATGTCCGGCTCGGAAACTTGTCGAGAGAGCATCGCATGATCCGAAGATGGTTATTACAACTTATGAGGGTCACCATCTCCATGGCAAAACCCTTGAGAAAACAGTGGCCGTACACAACACAGATGGGTTGAGTGTGAGCCCTGGACATTCCCAAGATTCAAAGAAGCAACACAATAACACCGAGAATGTTCATCACAACACTACCGTGGAATCTGCTCCTGCTACTCCCACTACTTGTATAGGAAAGATCGATGAGGAAAGCTCTAGGAAGACTAAGAAGAGAGCAGGCAGCGGTCAGCTCGTCCGCTTGAAGATGTCCGTTCGTCCTGGTCCCGATAGTAAATCGGAACAGGATAAGCGGCCAAGCAACGAAGAAGCTAGCCATGGTCCATGTACAGATGTGAAGGATGAAAACTCCCATGCACAACTGCATGCAAATAACGCAGCTGCGGTACGCAGCTAAAGTCGACACCCTCAATAAAACCGGTGCTTAGCTGGTTTCGCGAGCTGACTAGCTTGAATAGGTGGAGCAGTTTCTTCTTCATTTAAGTCTTGCTTATGACTGGATTTGATTAACTGTTTAGGGATTAGTAGATCCATACATCACCGTTACGGATGCAGTGTATATCCATACATACGTAATAAATATTGTGTTGTATCTGCATTACCTTAATATTCGAATCTTTTTACCCAATGGGCTTTCCTAATCATAAAGCCCAAATGGAAAACGACGTGTCGTTTCGTTTCATTTCGACTTATCACAGATTTCAGTTTCAAGTTTTGACGATCTCCTATCTAGCCCAAACGCCGCCGTTCCTAAACGTTACGCGCCAAGCGGCGGGGGGAGACATCGATCGGGGAGTGTGTGATTCCGGAGGAGGTGGAAGGGGAGGACCACGTGGCAGCTGGCAAGGTCGTGCCATGGTCTCGGGTTGCGCTGACAGGATGGTGAGCCTGCTCGTTCGTGGATTGGATTGGAATTGAATTTTGGATTCCATGCCCATTCCGCCGCTGCATTTCTTGTTCGAGTGGCTTAGGTTTCGAGTTGGATGATTCTTGGTTTTTGTAGTCGTGTAGAGTGTCGGCTAACAAGGTCAGGAACTAGCGTGGTGTCGTGATTTTGAAATGGTGCGAATTCTCGAGGGAAAATTTTTAACTCCGGGACATGTGTCGTGGATCGTGTAGTGTGGTTCCGCAGGAAACAGTCCCCTCACCGTGATTCGATTTTTTTTTGGCGGATTAGGTGGAGGGATCGCATTGGGCGGCGGTGGAAATGAGGTGGACTGTTTTTTATGGGGTTTGCTTATGTTGTTCGCTTTCGATGATTTCGCTGAGTCTTTCCAAGAACAGTTTGATCCTCGACCCCTTGTGCACGTACCTTTTTTGCTTATCCTGAGGACTTGTGTTGCTGAATGGAAGTGTGATCTGGCATGGCGGGATGATTTTCTGTTGCACTCGTCTGTTTGACTGATTGCGGTTAGTTTCTTCTCCTTGTAACAAGTCATAACTCCTGTTGCGTGGGGCCTTGAATCTTTGCATAGGTGGTTTAACCAATCGCGATATCGGACCCCCTGCAGAAGGATCTCTTTGTCCGAGCACTGGTCGTCCTCTAGCGCTTGTGGATCAGAAATGATCTGGACTCACCTGCCAATTGAAGGTAGGTAGGCTTTCTGTTTGTCGCATTGGATAGACTGTCGGGGGGACCCCGGTTTTTCTTTTTGAGTTAGGAAGCAGAAAAGGCCGATGCCATGGATAAGCTGAGGCTCTTGTTGCTTCAAGGTTGTATACCTTGAGCTAAGGAAATGAATTCGTGCAAATGGTGAAAGTTCTTACTCGCTTGCCTTTACACTTCTTTCTATTGGTTACCACTTGTAATCAGCCCATCAGGCAAGCTTGCAGGAACAGCGACCGATTTACGACAGCATGTAGTCGTGAATCTAGCTAGCTTTTATTAAAGTTATATTTGTTGCTGTCCATTCTGTCGCGAATATTATGTCGTCAGTGGGCAAGCAATGTTTCATTATCACATAGGTCATATCGACCCTCGATTATTCAAGGATTCACGTACAGATCGATTCATTCTTTCATGCTGCAGTGTTCTTCTCGATGTTAGGAGAACTCTAAATACCTGCCCCACAAAATGAACAACATGAAAGAAGTAGCAAAGCTCACTTTTTATATGAGATGCTAAAATTTCACGCACACAAATGGAGCTGCGCATGCCGTGATCACAGGTTTTGGTTGGAAAGAGAGATGAGCAAGGAGGAGAAGCTGCCGGAGCCCCTTGATTACTTCATTTGGACTGCTGAGGTACGACTGGCGCCATTACTCTTGTTCTCCTCGTTGCTCTATCCGAAAGGTGGATGTGAAGGAATTTTCATTGCAGGATATTGGCCTTTGGTTGGAAGAAATAAACCTGGGCGGCTACCGAGAGGTCTTCAAAGAGAACGGCGTGAATGGGGAGTACCTTGAGGGCATGTCCATGTTCACCACTGAACAGATCCTCCGTTTCATAAGGCGGTGCCACATGAAATGGGGCGACTTCATCACCTTGTGTAAAGAACTTCGTCGGATTAAAGGTTAGCCATCTTGCGCTTCCACTGACCGGTCCACCTTATCTTGCACGAGCTTGGCAGTAATTCACTGATTAAATCGTATTCCCAGTGGCTTGCCTGAAGGGGGAGCAGAAGGTGAGGCGGCCGCGATGGGCTCCATCTTGCCTCTCGGCTTTCTTCCTCAAGGTTGCGAAGCGCAAGAGTCAATCCCGAATCGTCTCGCTCAAGCTGGAACCTTGATGCCTTTACCTATACACACCTCTCCTTGGGGAAGTCGTTGCATTAGTATCTCATTGTTCTTTCGGTTCTCATTATCCCATGTTGTGGTGTGGCACGAATTCGTCGGATTTAGCTGTTGAAACTTTGTCCATCCAGATGAAAATGTTCGACTCCTGCGAACCTGAGCATTAGAAAATCGGTCTATGCCCACGCTATTCATTGACATCATGGCAAACGACATCGAGCATCGCCAGGAAATGGCGACTCATGACAGCCGCTGTTCGAACATCCTATTATCAGCAACCTACACGGGGAAGGAAACAAAGGAAGTCAGCCCAAAATCATAAGACCAAGCCCAATACCCAAAAGCGTAAAACTAACGTGGGCCTGATTCGTACCACCGTCGGACCGTTAAGGCGTTCGTTATCCTCAGACATCAAATCCAGACAGATCCTTGGATTCCACGTGGCAAGCAGATAGCCATGATTCTGTAATAAAATCTAACCATGGAAATCCAGAATCGGGTGCAGTAACCAATGGGAATGACGCTGACGTGGATACATCCATCCTCAATCCCCTCACATTTTACAATATAACCGATCCCATTCTTCAAATGCTCTTTACCAAGATCCCATATCATCTGTCAATAACGCTCCGATTTTCTCACAACAGCGGTTCTGCAATGGCAACGTCTGTCATCCAGCAGTCGGCGTTCGCTGGCCAGACCGCACTCAAGCAGTCCAATGAGGTGACCCGTAAGGTCGGAAGCTTCAATGGCGGCCGCACGACCATGCGCCGCACGGTGAAGAGCACCCCCCAGAGCATCTGGTAATACACACGCCATGCCCTTTGGCCTTTCAGCTTGTGTTGCTTGAGTGAAGTAATGTAATAAATGTGTAACAGGTACGGACCTGATCGCCCCAAGTACTTGGGTCCATTCTCAGAGCAGACCCCGTCCTACCTCACTGGAGAATTCCCAGGTGACTATGGCTGGGACACTGCCGGACTGTCAGCCGACCCTGAGACCTTCGCCAAGAACCGTGAGCTCGAGGTCATCCACAGCAGGTGGGCCATGCTCGGTGCACTGGGATGCGTCTTCCCCGAAATCCTCTCGAAGAATGGCGTCAAGTTTGGTGAGGCAGTGTGGTTTAAGGCTGGATCCCAGATTTTCTCCGAAGGCGGCCTCGACTACTTGGGCAACCCCAACCTCATCCATGCTCAGAGCATCTTAGCCATCTGGGCTAGTCAGGTCGTGCTCATGGGATTCGTTGAAGGTTACAGAATAGGAGGGGGGCCTCTTGGCGAGGGACTCGACCCACTGTACCCCGGTGGAGCATTCGATCCATTAGGATTGGCTGATGATCCCGATGCTTTCGCAGAGTTGAAGGTGAAGGAGCTTAAGAATGGAAGGCTGGCGATGTTCTCAATGTTTGGATTCTTCGTCCAGGCTATTGTCACTGGAAAGGGCCCGATCGAGAACCTCCTTGACCACCTTGCCGACCCTACTGCTAACAATGCCTGGGCTTATGCCACAAACTTTGTCCCCGGCAAATGAACATGAAAGAAGGCCTTGTGATGTTTGTACCTTGCTGCAGTTACGACACTCAGAATGAATGTCATGATATCTTATAACCAGAGTGTGCTTTCTTACTTATATAAAAACTATATTTTCTCAGAATGAGAAAGCAAACAAAACATACGATTATCCTCAGCTCAGACAGTACCTTGTGTTTGTGGATCACCAGAAATCATTGCAGGAACACGAACCATTCTTAAAGTGATGGAAACGGCTATTATCTCTGACAATAATCTCTCGATCATAAATGCTCGATAGCAGCTTTCCTACAGAATGGCAATCGTTGCAAACCCTGAGGTTCTTCATGATCCGAATCGGACTTCCAGCCTCCACATTGATGAGGCCAAATGCGATGGCTAATCTTTCACTATGGTTTTGCAACTCGGCTTCTTTTTCAGCCTCTGTATCAATACACAGAAGAACTTGGGAAGTGTCAGGAACATGACCGGCTGATTTAAGCTTCTCTCCCATTTCAGTCAACTTCAAGAAGATTTTATCTGTTTGTGGATGCGACTTATCCCCAACAGTGAACTGATGAAGCACCCCTTTGTGCTCTATGGAACTGCAACCAGGATCCTTCTTAAATCCCATTTTCCTCATCATTTCCCTGACCTCAGCAACTTTGTTCCACATGCCAGAGGCGGCATACATGTTGGATAACACGATGTAACATCCTATCGTCTCGGGGGCTGTCTCTATGATATGTTTAGCTGCATACTCACCCATTTTGAGATTCCCTTGGTTCCGAGATCCACTGAGCAAGCTCATCCAAATAAATTGATTCGGCTTCACAGGCATGGTATTGATGACGTACTTCGCCTCCTTTAAACGCCCAGCTCTGCAGAGGATGTCAACAAAGCATCCGTAGTGCTCAATCATGGGTTCAATCCCGAATTCTCTTACCATCATGTCGAAATAGCGCCGACCATGATCCACAAGTCCTGCGTGATTACAAGCATTTAACACCCCAATGAAGGTAATAGCTGTGGGTGTTATTCCTGCCTTGCGCATCTCAACAAATAACTGAAGGGCATGGTTAGCCATTCCATGCATCCCTAGCCCAACTATGATGGCCGTCCAATGACCCAATTTCTTCCTTGATATCGATCGGAAAACATCAAGAGCGCCATCGATGCTCCCACACTTGGAATACATCTCAATAAGCGATGTGCCAAGAACCCCATCCAGGTCATATTCGTTCTTAACAATGTATGAATGTATCCATCTTCCATTACAAAGAGAAGCCAGTCCTGATGTTGCAGACAATGCACCGACTAAAGTTGCATGGTTTGGAATAAAACCTTCTCCCAACATGGTTCTGAATGTGCAGATTGCTTCCTCAAACCTCTCATTGTAGTCGTACCCAGTGATCATTGTATTCCATGTGACCACATCCCGGCTCTCCATCTCATCGAACAATCTCTCAGCTGAAAGAACATCGCCCGCTTTCATGTACCCATCGATCATTGCATTCCAAGTGATCCCCGTCTTTTCAGGCATCTGATTAAAGATCTCTCTTGCAGCTTCGACTTTCCCACTCTTTGAGAAACCATCCACCAAGACGGTCCACGAAACACAATCCCTCTCCGGCATCACGTCGAACAACTGCCTCGCGACTTCGATTTCTCCGCACCGCGCATATCCATCGATCAACGAATTCCAACACACCAAATCCTTCTCCTCCATCCGATCGAAAACCTTCCTCGCCAAATCGACGCAGCCGCACTTTGCGTACATACTAACCAAGCTACTCTCGACAAACTTATCCCCGCGGTACCCAGTTTTCAAAACCAACCCATGAACCTGCTTCCCCTCCTCAACCGCCCCCAAACGCGCACACCCCTTTACAACGCATGGCAACGTGAAGCCATCAGGGACGTGCTCGCTCAACAACTCACGGAACAGCATAAAAGCATCATTAGACAGCTGGTACTCGATGTAGTACTTGATTAGCACGTTATAACAGAAGAGATTCGGTTCAGGCATTTCATCGAACAGCGATCGTGCATGGCCCAAACCCCCGACCCCCGCCGCCGAATAAGAGCGCACAAGCTTGGACGACACTTTCGGGTGAAGCCAGGCTCCCGTCTTCACGGCCAACGCGTGGAGCTGTCGGGCTTCTCGCAGGGTCTCGCATGTCCGGAAGCGGGAAAGGTCGAGGCTCTGGGCCGGGCTTTTAACAGTCGACGGCGGAGGCGGAGGCGGAAGCGTCAACATAACTCCAGCGCCAATAGCAATTCCCAAAAAACCGCTCCCGTCAATTACGAGTCGAGGGTAGTTAAACGCCAAGGGACGCCCATAGGCGGTCCGATTGAAGCCGGTCGAACCGAACCGGGGATGACCTTTTGGGCTGGGCCCAATAGAAAACATAAAACGGAAGTGTGTTTTTGGACCCAGCCCAAAACAAACACAAGTGGGGACAGGACAAGTAGTTGAAAAATTACGCAACTGTATCGATTAAAAAGAAGACCCCAACAGTAGCCTGTCAGAAGAAGAGGTTTCAAATAAAAGAATCATGGAAGTGGATGACTTTTCTACCCAAAATATTGTTGTCCGCGACGAAACAAGCCGACAGACAAATGCAATTGCGTAATCACTCACAGACATATATTCCCACCTCGGCAACCTTCCAAATCACTCCCTCCCAAAAACAACCCCAACCCTCCCCGTCCTCTTTCCCCTTGCAATCTTCCTTGACCTAAAAAGTGTTTGGCCTTCGTGCCCTAATCACCACCCCCACCCACCAACTCATCATAATCACACCCCCACCCCCACCCCCCCTCCCCTCTCTTAAATTAATCCTTTGATTTTTGGCGCTCTTCTTCTTGTCCCTTTGTTTCACTGCTCCATATTCGAGTGAAGCCTCCGAATACGACCCCGTGTTAAACAATTACGTGTGTATTCACATCGGGGGGGAGGCTTCGGGATCAAAATGCACAAGTCCCGTAGCCTTCTTTTCTATATATAGATATGCACATTTGATCTCTCCAGTTTCGAGTCCCAAAGCGCCTCTGTTTCTTCTGTTTCGGATCCCCAGCCTGAAAAAAAACAACACATACAACCTTAAAACAAAGAATGGGCAGGCAAAAGACGGAAGATGCCAAGGTTGTCGGGTCGTCCATCGCCCTTTTGAGAGAGAGGTTTAGGGAGCTCCAGAGGATCAAGCTCATCAGGGAGGAACAACAACAACAACGGGAGGCCCTCGTGCGTAGCCCGCAACCGGCCCAGGGAGACGATGCGGAAAACCTGAGGAGGACGGCTGACTGCTCCCTCTCGCTCGGTCTTGGCGGTCAGGGGAGTCGCCGCGCCTCCGCCGGGGTAAATGGCTTGTGGCCTGGGGTTGGGGCTGTACAGGTTTCCGGCGGTTCGACGGGCCTTCGTCACGGTCCCGATCACGTCGATACTTCTCTTCATCTTTAGTCGCTCCCCCCACCCTCCCTCTCTGTTCTTTCGATGTACATGTAATTATGTTTTGTCCCTGGGCTTGATGTATATTGCATCTACCTACCATCATAATTCGCTACATTATTGCGTTAATGATCTCCCCTGTTCTTTGGTCGATCCGACCACGGCAGCGATTACGAATTCGGAAGCGACTCAGCTACTCCCTTGTCGAGCCCTTTCGGGCACATCTCCAACACACGGTCGACTGGTTTTTAAGCGAATGTCTTTGTATTCGCAGCCTGGATTGAACTTCCACTAACCACCCCTACAACGAACGTGATTCGGCTTGTCCCCTGAGTACAAATTCTGAGTACTATCTTGTTCTCGTAGAGCTGAATTTGGCCGAACACATTGTTTGCGTCGAAACGGATCAAGTTGAGAATATTTGGCACGATTACTCACGAGGATTCAGACGTGATCGCCAGTAAAGAAAAAGATGAATTGAATTGATTAAACAATGTCAAATAATGTCTTACAATATAATTAAAAAGCTCACAGCCATAGAAACAAATAAAAGTTGCTAGTGCGGATGGTGATGACGCCATAGATTTGCGAATTGGAGCGGTGGAAATCAACTTCTGGAGGGATGGCGGATGGAGTATGGTTGAAGGTAGTGACGGATGTGAATGCCGGACGGTGGAACGAAGGCGGAGCTTTAGTGTCGAGGCTACGGTTGCTCACCATGACGATGGAGTGAAGGCGATCGGTTATCAAGGTTACGATTGCTCGCCCCGACGGTGAAGTGATGGCGGAGATTGGTTACCAGAGATACGGTTGCTCACTCTAATGGTAGAAGTAAAGACCAATAACCCTTGCGAGTTCAACCAGGTCGGGGCCTGGATGCCTGTATACTAATCTAAAGGTCGACGATAATGCAAAATGTGTCTACTTTGATTGTCGTGTTTTTTTCCTTAGGATATTTTGCCAGTGACCCTCTCAATCAATCCCTAGAATCTTGATAACAAGATCCTGTAAACATGACAGTTTTGACCTGCGTAGACTTAACAGTTTCTTCCTCTTTATATTAAATCAGATAACTAGAGATTTTCCCCAGATTTTCTCCACCTTCCGTAACTTTTTTTTGTCTGAAAATCTCTAAGAGTTAAGATCTTTTCTGATCTTTGACAGCACGATTTTGCTTTCGTAGACTTAGAAGTATTTCCCTCTTCGCAGACTTACGTGCCATAGTCTTAGTACGGGCCTGTATTCCCCATTCTTACTCTATGGGCTATATTAAAATAAGTTTCTCTAACGGCCATAATTAAATTACGCCATAAGATTTTTTCCATGCCAACGCTCATGTTGTTAATAAGGAAAATGAGAACAATCTGCATGTCAAGATTCACTTGTCAAATCTCTCCTTTTTTCTCTCTCTTTTTTGGGGACCACGAAGGGAAATTATGGGGAGGAAGATGACAAATTTTAGAGGTTAAAATTATTTTAAAAAATAAAACCTTTTTGTGTTCCACCTAAAAGTCAGTCCTCACCTTTTGGTCCGAAAACACCACCCGATTCCCGGCCCTCTTTCTTATTGGGCCTAAAATGGGCCCATGATAAAGTTCGACCTCTTATCGGTCCAATACAGCAAGAAGGGCGTGTCTCCGGCAGGACTGTTAATGAGCCGAGTCGGCCCGTAAATTATTCGGCCCGGCTCGTCTTTTAGTCCAAGTCCGGCTTGACAAAAGTCAAACTTTAGTTGGGCTCGAGCCCGGGCTCGGACTTTACTTTTTACAATGCTGACTTTCTGATCCGATAAACTGTCCAGCAGCCTGGCTTGATAAATTTTATGAATAATTAAATAATTAAAAAATAATATTTAAAATTTTAAATTTATCTATAGGTACAGAGGGAGGGAAATGAACAAATAGCTCGGATCGAGTTCATACACGAGTCCAGGCCGAAATTTTTTTATTAAATTCGGACTCGATCTAGATTATTCAAGTTCGATCATGCTCGAACTCAGAACCTATATTTTGACACGAGCCCAAGCTCTGTTGAGGGTGTCCGAGCCCGGCCCTGCTCGTTGAAATCCCCCGTCTCCAGAACGTTTTCACCCCCTCCCCATAAACCCTACGGACGCTTAAACCACAGTTCACCGTTTCTCTCGTCCTTTCGACTTTCTCCGTTTCCCCCAGCTTCCGTCGGAGGAATGCACCGCCTTTCGAAGAGCTCCGTGTCCTCCCTGCTGAGCCTACTCGGAGGCACGGCCGCGGCACGGAGCGCCTCGTGCTGCCCCGTGGTTACCGTTGACAGGGTATTGGTTCCGGCGGTTTCTAAGTCCTTATTGAGATCGAGTTCATCGGACTTCGATGTCGTTCGTTGTTGGTTCTGTATCTGATTATGAATTTGTGGCGGTTATGTTTGGGTAGGCGGAGCATAGAGCTGGTCCTCTGGGGAGGTTTTACTCTGCGGGGATTGGTGGAGGCCGAGAACTCCCGTGTTCGAGTTCTAGGAGATTCCTTGCTGGTTTCTGACTGAGATGCGAATCAACCGCAGCTGCCTCTGACTCGGGGTCCCCTGCTTCTGAGAAATATGAATACCAGGCAGAAGTAATCATGTTTCGGTTTTGTCTCGGCTGGGATGTAGAATGATGGATACTGATTGGTGTGCCTGATTTCCAGGTCAGTCGGCTGATGGACTTGATTGTCAACAGCTTGTACAGCAATAAGGAGGTTTTTCTTCAAGAGCTGATTAGGTAACAGGAAATCTGTTCTTTTCATGATATCTTTCTGTTTGAAAGGTGAGATTTTGGGATTTTCCGGATTACTGTCGGAGTAAGAGTAAGATCTGCTAAGGTTGCAAGGTGTCTCTCTTGGGTCATACTGAAGTCCCAAGTGTATTCCATTTAACATTTTGAAATATTTGTTCTTTTACTTTTTCTTTAGGAAACCTTGTCTCTACATTTGTACCTTTACAGAAGCCCATATCATGATCAAATGGTTCTTTGTTTCCACAGCATGATGCCCTGGACAAGCTGAGATTTCTAAGTGTGACCCAGCCTGAGCTTCTTAAGGATGTGTCAGTTCATTGTGACATTCGCATTCAAGCTGATAAAGATAATGGCATCATAACAATTATGTACGGGCTCCTCTCACAAAAAAAATCTTAATGGAAATTCATGAGCTTGATTCGACGTGTAAGATATGGCTTGGGTTTTGCAGTGACACTGGTATTGGAATGACTAGGCAAGAACTAGTCGACTGCCTTGGAACAATTGCTCAGAGTGGAACAGCAAAGTTTTTGAAGGCTCTAAAGGTCATTTAGACTAGTTACGTAGAACCATTCTGTTTCACTGATCCTCATATGCTTTTCTAACAAATTTTTTGTTTTGCAGGACAGTAAAGATTCTGGAGGTGACAGCAATTTGATTGGACAGTTTGGTGTTGGATTTTATTCAGCATTCTTAGTTTCTGAAAAGTTAGTGCCTTTGTTGGAATTTTTTTGTCTGAAATCTCAATCAGCATCATGCACACAGCAATTTGATATCATTCCATTTGACTGAAAATTAAATAGTTTAGTTCCTGAAATATTTGTATTTCTCTGTTTATTTGTTACGAAGGTGGAAGTCTCTACTAAAAGTCCCAAATCGGACAAGCAATACGTGTGGGAAGGGGAAGCAAATTCTAGCTCCTATTCTATTCGAGAAGAAACTGATCCAGAAAAGCTCATTCAACGACTACTTGGACCCATTGGCATCTTCCCACTTTACCACTGAGGTATTTAATAATTATTTGCAGCATCCACCCTGTCCTTTTGATAACAGGTAGTTAGTGTTAGAAGGTGTTAATCAGTCCCTGAGTGGTAATTAATCATGACCTTGTGATTCTTATATTTTACTTTATCGTGTATCGATATGTATCAGTCGGAATATTTACTCTTAATTTGTTATGGTCTATGACGGCTTGACTTGGTCATAGTCTTTATTCATGTCGGAATGACTATATCTGACCTGAGTGCTTTCTGGAGTTAGTCATATCATCATTTTGGATTACGTTTTCTTGTCCTTGTCCTTTTGATACAAGAAGAGGTTGAAAGAGGGCTTGTTTTTTGGAATGCACATACCTTGTTAAAGAATATTGCACTCCCCAAACTGTATTTTCCATTAAGTGTGATGGATGTAAAATTGGATTGCCTCCTTTCTTTGTTCTTGATATCAGTGTGATGAGAAATCCTTGTTTAGTTTCACTAGACTGCAGCAATTTATGGGCTTTCTCACAGGGAGAAGTTGAATTCAGATCAATCCTGTATGTGCCGGCTGTGACTCCTATGGGAAAAGATGATATTGCCAACCCAAAGACTAAAAACATAAGGCTTTATGTCAAGAGAGTGTTCATTTCAGATGATTTTGATGGAGAACTGGTATGATTAGAAGAAGTCTTATGACAATGATAATGAAGGAATCTGGGTCTTCATCTGACTTCTACTTTGTTGATATTGTGGTCCAAGTTTCTTCGATATCTAAGCTTTGTTAAGGGTGTCGTGGATCCAAATGATCTTCCCTTGAACGTATCTTGGGAGGTTCTCCAAGAAAGTCGTATTGTAAGTTGCTGTCCTCTCTGAAGGATATTTTGTACCATGAAATCTTGAGGAATGCTAAATTTAATGGATGTGATCATTTTGAAGGTTCGAATTATGAGAAAGCGTCTGGTGAGGAAAGCTTTTGATATGATTCTTGGCATATCACTCAGTGAAAACAGGGAGGTAAGTCTTAGTGAATTTCTCTTATGTATTTTCCAGGTTGCCACCAGGAATCAAAAACCTTTCAATCACACTGGTTCACTTTGTTGAATTTCTTCATGATTACTAGAAGTTCTGGGAGAACTATGGTAAATATCTCAAGTTAGGATGTCTTGAAGACCGTGAAAATCACAAGCGTATCGCACCATTGCTTAGTTTTTTCTCCTCTCAAAGTGAGGATGTGATGATCAGTTTGGATGAGTATGTGGATAACATGAAACAGGATCAGAAACACATCTATTACGTTGCTGCTGACAGCGTGACTAGCGCAAGGAATGCACCTTTCTTAGAGAAACTCCTTGAGAAAGATCTTGAGGTAATGCTTCTCAGACAGTGCTAAAACATAAGAATTGCCCTACATTTCGATGTGCCAATTGGGGTTTCTTGGCTCGTCCCAGGTGTTGTTCCTTGTTGATCCTATAGATGAGGTCGCAATACAAAATTTGAAATCATTCAAGGAGAAGGACTTTGTGGACATCAGCAAGGAGGACTTGGACATTGGTTTGTTCTTTCTAGTTGAGACTTTCATCATGGTACATTGGTTTGTTCTTTCTAGTTGAGACTTTCATCATGGTTCATTTCACTACTTTTTCTTCTGAGGGGAAGTGTGATGGGGATTCTAATGCTGTGCTTGGTAGGTGAAAAGGACGAGGAGAAGGAGAAGCTATTAAAGCAGGAGTTCGGTCAGACTTGGGAATGGATCAAGAAACGTTTGGGTGACAAGGTCCCAAGTGTACAGATCTCCAACCAGTTGAGCTCCTCTCCTTGTGTTCTCATGTCAGGAAAGTTTGGATGGTCTGCAAATATGGAAAGGTACTTCATCTATTGTTATGAAATGGTATGTTCTTCACTTGGTAATATTGTTTTTGTCAATTCATTTGTCTGTCGCAGGTTGATGAAAGCTCAAACAGTTGGTGATGCAGCTAGCTTGGATTTCATGAGAGGTAGGAGGGTGTTTGAAATGAACCCCGACCATCCAATAATTTGGAATCTGAGTGTACGTCCGTCAACTAATTGATTAACCCCTCTTCGCCAATAAGGATGAAAAGCCTCTATAAATGTGTCCCTGAATCACCCTGCATTGTAGGACGCATTCCAGAACAGTCCAAACGAAGAGGACGCCTTGAGGGCGATCGACCTACTGTATGACACTGCTCTAGTATCCAGTGGTTTCACTGTGAGTAACTATGGTTTCCCGTCTCTTGTCACGGCAATCTCATTGGAGAACATGTTTTTTCTCCTCCTGACACCGCTCTTCTCAAATCCTGCAGCCCGAGAATCCAGCAGAGCTTGGGGTAAGATATACGAGATGATGGGAGTAGCTCTTTCTGGCAAGTGGTCTGCATACGAGCAATCCGGGCATCAGCACACGCTGACGGGGTCCTTCCCAGACGCCCGGAACTGGGGAAGTGGCGGAGGTAGTCGAGCCAGGGGAAGCTGGCAGTCAGAAATGAGGATTTTATTTTTTTAATTTTTGAGCCTTTTTTTCTTTTCCAAATGTAATGGAGTAGTAAAACTAACGAAGAGGTCCCCCGTTCTTACGGTTTTCCTTCGCTGTCCAAAACATTCTTTTTGACCTTTGGTAGTTAAATAATGTAGGCAAATTATCGATATTTGGTCTGAACTATAGGCCGTTCTATCGTTTAAAAAGTTTGTATGTCGTTGACCGTCAATTTTATTGTCCTACGTGTCTTAAAATTAGTCTACTGCGTTTGTTACGTGTAAAACTATCTTCCATCTTGATTTTTTCATTTCGGCGCGTGAGTTGTAATAAAAGAAAGGTAAGAAAAGAAAATGGGGATTATGGTTTGTGCAGGTGATTGTAATTAGATTCTGTCCTCTTGGTTCATCTGGTTCTTGGCCGGGCCGTGCAACATGGCCGTCGGGGAGCTTGTCTCCGTGTACTCCCAGTACAACATTGAGTACGCCCAGATAGAGAGGGAAGCCGTGGCCGCCGGGACGTCGGACGAGGCCGATGAGAGAGCGGGGAAGCTGCCGAACCCGTGGCAGGCTGCGCTGGTGTTGGCACTGACGTTCGCGGCGGAGGCGGCGATTCCACTGCTGGCGGCGGGGTTCGTGAGGCCGTGAGCTTGGGGCTAGCGGGGTTCGGGACGGTGAGCACGACGGTAGAGAAGGCGCCGGCTGTGAGGTCGGCGGTGAGGGTGGTGATGGGAGGGTGGGTGGCGATAGGCATCACCTACGCACTTACAAAAACCATTGATGCAGCCAAAAAATTAGCAGGATCAACATCAGCCTAAGTCGCCTCCTCCTCCTCCTGAAAAAAGGAGAATATTCCCCTCTTTGATTTAAAAAAGTAAAATATGTGACTTCTTTTATTTAGTGTCGTAGTAAGCAGCAAATAATATTCCCTCCTGGAAGATAATTTTGCCATATAACGAACACAGTAGGCTAATTTTAAGACACGTAGGAGAATAAAATTGGCAGTCAACGACACGTCTGACGGCCGTAACGGACGTCGGGTTTAAGGCCAAATCAAAAACTAAAATCGAAATAAGGCCACAACTAAAAATTTTTAAACGATATGCCATAAAAGAAAGTGGATCTATAGTTCAGGTCAAATATCGATAATTTGCCGATAATGTACGTAAAAATGTTCAATGATTCAATTGAAAATAACAGTATTTTTAATTGGTCAGTGCAAAGTTCCTGCCACGTCAGGACAAATAGGAGATGGACAGAAAGAAGCTTCAACCTGACAAAGGAGAGTTGAGTTGAGGTTGTCCGAAGGAAGGAAGACTTTTTACCGGCTCAACCGGTCACCCTCCACCCCACAATACACCTCCGTTGAAAACGCCGCCACAGAAAGCGCGTTCGGTCCGACTTTTCTCCACTCCCGTGCCCCCCCTCCTTTTCCCCTACTCTTCCAAGGCAAGGGCGACGGCCGTCCTCTGCTCGACTCCAAGGTTCTTTTTCCTGCTTTTGGGTTTTTTTTTTTTCCTTTGCTTGTTGGGAAGTTCCGATTTATGTTTCTGTGAGGGATAGTTGGCTCCGGAGTTGTTGTGAAGCGTTTTGGAAGTCATGGGGGGAAGTGGGTGGTGTCGGATTCGTTAAAGATCTGATCTGTCTTTCGGAGATTCATCCAGGGGTTCTGCTGATTACTGGGTTTTGGGGGGTTTCTCTTTGGTTCCATTCTTTGTTAGAGTTTAGGGATTTCTTCTGGGAAAGAAATTTGGTTGATTTTTAGATCCAGTTTGAAAACTCATGGCGCAAATTTTCTGCTGTTTACGACATGGGCGGAGGATTTACCCTAGGCTGTCTGTGGGAATTCTTTGATCCGTTAGTATTAGGGATGAAAAATTCAGTGGATTAGACGCCGGTTCCGTAGTCATCTGTTTCCAGTTATCCAAAACTGCTGTGGTCAAAATTTTGATTACCCCATTAGATTAACCTTCTTGGGTTTTGATGTTCCCAATGCTTTGAATATGCATGGCAGAGATGGATTTTTTATGGTTCAGTCATTTGTTTTACACCAAATAATGTTTCGCGAAGCTGGTACTGTATTGTGGGTTTAATTTCCTTCTCTTCTGCAAATGTGAAGTTCAGTTGTTAGTGACTAGTTTGTGCACTTGACAGAGCAAGGAATGGGTACATCATCTGGCTCTAACATTCGATGCAAATCTTCTTCACAGATGCTCCCTCCTAGAGATCAAGCTCGGCCTGAAGGGTTGCAAACCTCTCTCTCTCTTGTTTCTTCTGATGCCCACCTGACCCTCGATGGGCCAGATCCTCGACTGAATTCTGAAAACCACCGAGAGTCTCCTACAGAGAGTGCTAGTTCAAGAGAAACCTGGCCTACTGCAGATGCTGTGATGGTGAAGATGGAGAATGGTAAAGTAGATGATTCCTTTGAGCATTCTGTTGTGCGTCGCCTTTCTGGTGCAGATAAGGTCTCCCTTCGTGACATTGCGAAGGAAAGAGTCGATGTAATCGCTGAGAAAATGCATCGCTTGCCCAGTGATTATCTCGAGGAGCTGAAGAATATGCTTCGAACAATTCTCGAAGGGAACGGTGGTTCACAGCAAAGAGAGGAGTTCATGATTCTGCAGAAACTTGTTCATAGTAGATTGGACTTAACTGCCAAGACTTTAATCCGAGCTCATAGGGCACAACTTGAAATCCTTGTTGCCATTAACACGGGGATTCAAGCGTTTTTGCACCCAAATGTCAGCCTCTCCCAGACTTCTCTTATTGAGGTTTTCGTGTACAAGCGGTGCAGAAACATGGCTTGTCAGAACCAGCTCCCTGCTGAGGATTGCACCTGTGAAATATGCACTACTAGAAGCGGTTTCTGCAATCTCTGCATGTGTGTCATCTGCAACAAATTTGATTTCGAGGTTAACACTTGTCGTTGGATCGGCTGCGATCTGTGCTCCCACTGGACTCATACGGATTGTGCTATACGTGATGGACAAATATGCACGGGACCCTCCATCAAGATGGGTGTAAGCACAACAGAAATGCTCTTCAGATGCCGAGCTTGCAATAGGACGTCTGAGCTGTTAGGATGGGTGAAGGATGTATTTCAGCACTGTGCACCAGCATGGGACCGAGATGCTCTCAATAGGGAACTTGATTTTGTCAGCAGGATTTTTCGGGGAAGCGAAGATCCTAGAGGAAGAAAGCTCTTCTGGAAGTGCGAGGATCTTATAGAGAAGATGAAGGGCGGTCTCACGGAGTCTTCTGCTTGCCGAGCAATCCTGATGTTCTTCCAAGGTATTTACGATGTTCGATGGGATGGCTTTTCTTGTCTTCGGAAACCTCATGAGAGGTCAGTTGTTTATCCATCAATTAACTAACTGTACCAATTGTTTGTTTCTTTTCGCATTGAAGAACTTGATGGAGATTCTTCCAAGAGCCTGGATAATGGGGAAGGCGGGAGATTGATGGCTCCCCAAGAGGCGTGCAATCGAATAGCTGAGGTGGTGCAGGAAGCTGTAAAGAAGATGGAGATGGTGGCTGATGAAAAGATGAGACTGTTCAAGAAAGCCCGCACGGCGCTTGATGCCTGTGACCGCGAGATCGAGGATAAGGCCAGGGAAGCTGCGGAACTGAAGCTGGAGTGGCAGAAGAAAAAGCTACAGATTGAGGACCTGGAGAAGATAGTGAGGCTGAAGCATGCAGAAGCCGATATGTTCCAGCACAAGGCTAACGAGGCAAAACGGGAAGCGGAGCAAATGCAGAGGATCGTCCTTGCCAAGTCAGAGAAGTCGGAAGAGGACTACGCGAGCAGGTACCTTAAACAACGGCTAAACGAGGCTGAGGCCGAGAAGCAGTATCTCTACGAGAAGATCAAGCTCCAAGAGAGTTCGCGCATGAGCGCCGAGGGAGGAGACTCCTCGCAGATGATGTATTCAAAGATCCAGGATCTTCTCCAGAACATGTATAGCTCCTCCTCGAAGCCAGACAACTTATCTAGTGAGCACCGCTCATTCCGGTCAGGCAACTGATGGTTCGTTCATATAGCCAGCCAGACCAATGAGCTGATTCTCGCCTGATCTTAGTTTTATGACATGCCTATAACTTAAGCACTTTGTCCGGCTTGGCCTCTTGGCCATGACCACTTTGTCTTGGAACTATCATGTAAGAGTCGCGGTTAACGCCTTCAAGGCATTGACCAACACAATGCCCGGATTTCCCAAGTCGATGCGAATTACCCGTGCAAGCCACTGCCGATTCGTGACCGGTGACCCAGACTCGGCCCACGAACCGGGTCAACTCGGCGAGCATCTTCCAGCCCATCAGGGATTCCTGATCAGTCAATGAACTGCCAGAGAATGCCACTTCTTCGGTCTCGCCATTCCAAATGTGGAAGGCCCTGCAGGCATACGATCCGACCCACCGATGCCTGCATCCGGTGAAGTCCACCAGGGCCCCCTCATTCGCCATTATGGGCCCCACGCAATTCGCCCTCCTTGCTGATCATGACTAATGTGTATATCCCCCGTCCAATGAGGCGAAGTATGATTCCTGAAACCGCCCTCGGGCGAGAAGACCCGAGACCACCAGGATAGTCACTGGCTAGTTTTCAGAAACTGCTTACGATGGTGGGTGCGCAATGCAAGAAAAGGGACGTGGGAACCAAAACTTTTGTTTACTCTCTTCCAAAGTCATGAAATTAATATAAAAAAAAACGGAAAATATTGACCTCATTAACTTAGCTTGTTATATAATTTTGTCATTAACTTTTATTTTTACTTTGATTTTGGTCAATCTTGAATTTTATCGCATGTAAGCTAAACAAACCTTAATAGACAACACACTCACTCTCCAAATCAAATTCTTCTTGTGATTGGGCCGATCCGTCCCTTAATATATGGGCCGAGATTGAATAAGGTTTTCTAGGCCCCATGAACAGTGGCCTCCGTCCCACGTTCATTTGGGCTTTTTATAAGGCCCGTTAGTCGTGATGTAAATTAATTTTTTACTGGGGGTTTAGGGAACCGGATCACGTCAAATTTATGTGGAAACGTGGCGAACTAATGACCATCCTCTGTCCACCCTAAAATTCCTCCTGTTTTATTACAAGCGATGTGGAACTGAATTCCGGGTTTTGTTACTAAATAACGTTGGTACGTATATTATTTCATTAAATATCGTCGGATATTTAGAAATTTTTAATTAAAGTAACGAAATCGGCCATACAAAAGGTTACAAAAAGTTCTTGTAAGACCGATTTCGCTATCTTAGTTAAGTAATTTTTAAATTTTCGACTAAATAATTTCCGGACAAAAACAAACTCTAGCGACTCCTCCTCCCCTGACAACTAACTAAACCTGAATGGGGATTTCAACCATATCCCACCCACTCTTTTGACATTTGAGGGAACAACAACTCGACTGAGTCCTACTATCATCCACATAAAACTTATCGGGTTGGATGGATATTTGGATGTGGGATTCAAATGTAATTTCGTGATCACATACATATTCCCACCTCGGCGACCTTCCAAATCACTCCCTAACCCCAACCCTCCTCGTCCTCTTTCCCCTTGCAATCTTCTTCCACCGGCCATCTGTACTCGAAAATTTTACTAATGTATTTAAATAAGTGTTAACACCGATTTGGCTTAAAATATCTTCGAACATTAATTTTTCCGGGATGAAAAACCAATTTCCTCGAACATAATATTATAATATTTAAATTGGTGCCGTTTTGACCACTCCTATAAATTGACCCCGCTTTACTACTTCACGGTTCGCACCCAAACTTCGATATAATTCTCAGCCAATACCTTACTTAGCTCGCCCGTCATGTTACGCCGTCTATCTTCCCGGCTGGTAGCAAGACCTGCTCATTTCATCCTACTACGAGGCTACTCCTCGTCGTTCGCGGCGTTTGCGGTCTCTAAATCGGACGAGACTCTGGTGAGGCCCGAGTTGGAGACCCCCGACGGGTCCTACTACCTCTCTCCCCTAGATCAGGCGATCCCTTTCACCATGAAAACCATCTACTGTTACGATAAGAGTGGCCCGGGAGTTGAGGACGTGCTCAAGAGATCCCTAGCGAAAGCCTTGGTGCATTACTACCCGTTGGCAGGTAGCATGGCGATAAGCCCCCAGGGGAACTTCATGGTCGATTGCACTAAGAAGGGCGTGCCCTTTGTCGAGGCGGAGGCAGATTTCGCGATGAAGGAGCTCGGAGACGTGAGGATCCCCAACCCAGAGACCACTCGGAATCTCGTTTATGATGACCCGTCGGCGAAAAGCTTGCTCGAAGTCCCGCTGATGACGGCTCAGGTTAAATCCTCCTCCTCCTCTTCCTCCTCGCAAACTAGTATTCTATCTCTACATGCATAAAAAATGTCGCACCATATCACAAGACTAAAAGACAGTTGTACGAATGTGGTCATTCTACATGGGGCCGTTTTGCACCTTGACATCGAACAAGTTGTTCGTGCCATATAGATTTATTGTATGCACAATATTTCGCTTATCATATGTTCTTCATGCTATGCACCAACGGGCTAGTTTTTTTTTTTTTTAAAAAAGCAAGGCAATGTCATTTTCTTTTATATGACTTATGCATGCTGATATTGACATCACGAATTAATAGATCTAGATGGTCACCGACTATTCGAAGAATATTTAATCAGTGATCATAGTTTATAGATTTGTAGTTAAATTTAAAAAAATGGGTGATTCATGAATGTTCTTTTCTTTTCTTTGACGTTTCATATCATATTATTACTATTATGTCATTTTTGTCCACTGGAAAGTTGACACGCCCTATCATGAAAATAATGAAAAGGAGATGTATTTGTATGAGCCATGGTCGGGTGGTAGTTGTGTGTCGTGTTTGGAATTTTGTTAGAATGAATTGAGTGATAACCACTCCTAGCCAATCTGAAACGGATAGACGAAGACTTTGGGTAATTAATGAAGGGTGTTGGGTAATAATCTCACATTGACGACGGCATGTTTAGGTGACGAGGTTCAAATGCGGCGGCTTCACGCTTGGCGTTGGGGTTAGCCATAGCTTGGCCGATGGCATCTCGGGGATGAACTTGGTTAACTCATGGGCCGAAATCACTAGAGGCAACCCCGTGTCAACCCCTCCCTTCCTCGACCGGACCATACTCAAGGCGAGGGTCCCGCCTCGGCCAAAGTACCCTTACGATGACTTCGTCCAGATCGTCGACTCGTCCGACATGGAGTCCCTGTACAAGGGAGGCATGGTGAGCAAGGCCTTCGTTTTCGACTCCGAGAAGATAGGGGCCATCAAGGGAGCAGTATTGTCCGAGGGCCAAGCCGGCAAGTGCTCGAGCTTCGCTGCAGTGGCATCCCTCATCTGGCGGGCGAGGAGCAAGGCGCTCGGGATGAAGCCGAACCAGCTCACGAAGCTGCGGATCATGGTGGAACTTAGGAACAGGTTCGAGAACACCCGTATCCCGGAGGGGTACTTTGGTAACGTGGTGGCGACCACCGGGTGCCTCGCCACGGCGGGGGAGCTGACAGAGAGGCCGGTGTCTTATGCGGTAGGGAAGATCCAGGAGGCGGTGAGCTCGGTCACGGAGGACTATGCTTGGTCGAGGATTGACTACGTGGAGAAGTACAGGCCGCCGCTGATGTCCGTGGGGACCCTGGTGGTGAGCTCGTGGGCTAGGTTCGAGTACGGGGTGGCGAACTTCGGGTGGGGGGACCCGGTGCAGTTCGGATGCGGGGATCTATCCCCGGAGCTATGCCTGTTCATGCCGGAGGGAGAAGGGAAGAAGGGAATAGTGGTGGTGCTGGCGTTGCCACCTGCGGCCATGGCAACCTTCGAGGAGGAGG
This sequence comes from Melastoma dodecandrum, assembly GCA_029817715.1. Taxonomy (NCBI): domain Eukaryota; kingdom Viridiplantae; phylum Streptophyta; class Magnoliopsida; order Myrtales; family Melastomataceae; genus Melastoma; species Melastoma dodecandrum. The sequence goes on along the minus strand of JARUPY010000290.1, from coordinate 3,716,554 downwards.
TGGCGGTCAAAGGTTGAGATGGAGATTGAAGGAGTGTAATAATTATTTATCATAATAATATTATATTGCATGATGATTGTCGCCTTTGCCCTTTTGTGTTGTTTCTTTTGCATTAGTCAACGAGTGTCGGATTGTCCCACGCGTTTCGGTAGGTAAACGTTAGGAAGACGAGGACCAAAATTAAAAGGCTTTGTCATTTGTCAGTCAACGTTGTAGGGCCATGAGTCACCACCCCCCCCATCCTATTGAGCAATTCAAAATCTCTGACTTCGTTGTTTCCAATTTGATTATATGATCGTCTAAGGAGTTTACCTCGGACCGGATTATGTCGATGTCCCTCACCAACTACAAGGGCGTGGTGGATACCGTCAGAAAATTATTTCATTTAGTATTCGCAGAAACTTCTCGGGTCTACTTGGTTGGCTGGTACAGTGAGAACGCGAGGAAGTCCGAGGCGGTCATGGTGCGACCCGAGGGGGGAAACTCTTAATGGTGTCCAGTCTCGACCAGGCCATTCCCTTCACGATAGAGAGACGATCTACGCCTTCGACAGGTCCGGGGATGACCTGGGAGATGTAATGAGGAAGGTGATAACTCTACGAAAGTAGAGTTAAAATGATCACTTGTATGCTTTGATTTGAGCTAGTTCCGTAAGTTTAAGTGTTTAAACTTCTGGTTTTGAGCTGAATTGCGTTACCTCACGTTCGTTGTTGTTTGTGTAGGAAATTGGAATTGAGATGATGGATGACGAAGTGAGGAATGAAGAAATAAACCATAGAAGAAAGGAGAGCTTCACAGAGACTTCCGCAGCTGCGGAGCATTTGGGCGCAGCTGCGAGCAAGGCGAAGAGCGTCACCACAGAGAGTCTCGCAGCTGCGAACGATGGGCTCGCAGCTGCGAGGAAGCAGAGACGAGTGGAGTTCGCAGCTGCGACCGATTATCTCGCAGCTGCGAGTAGAGGATATTTTAGGATTTTATTTCCGGATTTTAGTCTTTTTACCCTAGTATAAATAGACTACAACTCAGGCTGGCTAGGGGTCGGCTCTTTTTGGGGATAGAAGGCTTGTGACAGGAGACTCTTGCCCCTGAAGAACTACAACCCCTTTTCCTTTTCCTTTGGTTTTTAGATTATGCGTTCTTTTACTCTTCTGTTGTTTCGTAGTGTAGTGATGAACTAATTTTCTTGTTCTAGGACGACGATGGAACCTCGTGTTCCTCGGCGATTGTTGAACCTCTTTTCAGTTATGAATTAAATTCTTGTTTGGTTGTTTATTCGTTTCCTGTGCTTAATGCGTATCAGCAGCCTGATCAACTGTTGATATTGATTCGATCACCTAGGGAGACTCGAGAGGGTAGTCTAGGTTAGATCAGGAACAGGATAGCTTAAGGAATCTTAGAGTCGAGAGACCGGGTTTTAGTGCGAGAGTAGAAATACCACGCACCTTAGGTAACCAAAGTAGGGTTGAATCGTAAAGGGCCTTCACTAATTCCTTACCTAGACATAGAGTAGAGGATTTGATACACGAGGGTACGTTCCCGGATACCTGAGAGGGTTATGGGGAGAGTTTAGCAACCTACGGTTAACGACCAGCAAAATTTAATAGTAACACAAAAGGGGGGATACGAGAGCATAGGCCACGAGGGGAAATCGGTAGTCCTGGACTTTTAAGCCTATTGATAATTCGATTTAGTCTTTCGTTTAGTTTAACTTCGCATCGTGTGATTTCGTTTACTTGACCTCAAATCAGTTACCGAATTGACGTTAAACGATCTAATCGACACTGTTCTCTGTGGGTTCGACCCTTGCTTGCCCTTGCTATTTTAGTGTGTGCGAACGAGGTTTTATTTTTGTTGCGTTGACGACGCGCATCAAATTTTGGCGCCGCTGCCGGGGAACAGTCTTTCGATTTAGATTTCTTTTACCTCTATTTCGATAGCTGTTTGACGTTCAAGTTTTTGTTTTTTTTTGTTTTTTTCAGTTTATGCTACGGAGTCAAGGAGCTGATTTGACTCCTTTGGACCCAGAGATTGAGCGCACCTTCCGGCAGCGACTAAGAGCACAGCGATCAGCTATGGCCGACGAGGACAACCGACATCAGATCGACGGGAACCTGATCCCGAGAGCAGTGCATGGAGGGAGGCCGGATGTTGACAACAGACCGATGATGGACTTCACATCGGCCAGAACTTACGCTCACCGGTCATGCATAGCGCCACCGCCCATCGCTGCTCGCGATTATGAGATCAAGACCTCGGTGATGCAGATGATCCAGAATACAGTCCAGTTCAGAGGAACACCGATGGAGGATCCGCATGAGCATCTGAGCAAGTTCCTCAGTGTGTGCGACACTTTCAGGCAGAACGGAGTGTCCCAGGATGCAGTGCGGCTGAAGTTGTTCATCTTCTCTCTAAAAGACAAGGCCTGGGCGTGGTTCAACTCACTCCCAGTGAACTCCATATCGACTTGGGCACAGATGGAGGAGGTCTTCTTGGATCAGTACTATCCTCCCTCGAAGATATCGCAGATGAGGAACGAGATCACCACCTTCCGTCAGGACAGTGATGAGACTTTTGTGGAGGCATGGGAGCGATTCAAGAACCTGCTGATACAGTGCCCCTATCATGATCTGCCTGGATGGAGACAGCTAGAGGCATTCTACAATGGGCTCACGGACTCGTCCAGGAAGGACGTCAATCTGGCATCTGGAGGATCTTTCTTGAGGAAGTCCTACGTGGAGGGATTGGAGCTTTTGGAGACGATGAGGAAGACGTGTCTTCCGAATCAATATTCAGATCATGCGAGCAGGAGAAAGCCGCAAGGTGTCTTTGAGTTGGATGCTTTAACTTCAATTCAGGCCCAGCTGACCGCGCTCACTAAGAAATTTGAGGAAGCGAACGTTAGTTCAGTTCAGAGCAACCAGCAAGGGTGCCAGATTTGCGGAGGACCGCATCTCACGGATCAGTGCACTATGAGCATGGAGGAAGCCAACTTTGTTGGGAACCAGCAGCGCAACAACCCGTACTCGAACACTTACAACCCAGGGTGGAGGAATCACCCGAACTTCTCCTGGAGAGCACAGGCACCTCCTCCTGGTATGCCTAGACCACCAGCACCAGCACCGGCACCTCACTATCAGCAAGCTCAACCGGAAGCCTCGGAGAAGAAGCCGAGCCTCGAAGAGATGATGCTCAAGTACATGGCGAACCAAGACGCCTTGATGAAGAACCAGGCAGCATCGATTCGGAACCTGGAGAACCAGGTCAGCCAGCTGGCTCAGGCGGTGAATTCCAGAACTTATGGGACTCTCCCGAGCAATACAGAGACCAACCCGAGGGAGCAAGCTAAAGCCGTCACTCTGAGGAACGGCCGTTCACTGGAGGCAGAGGAAGCCGAGGCTAAGAAGGAAAGCAGTGGATCTAGTCCAGTGGAGAAAACTAGTGAGGAATCTCAGACTAGCCCTTTACATTCTAACTTGAACTTGCCGCAGGACAAAAGGAAGAAAAAGATGGAGGAAGAGAGAAAGAAACCGGAAATCGACATCTCGAAGCTTCCGTTCCCACATAGAGCCCGAAAGCAAAACGAGGATGCTCAATTCCGTAAGTTCCTCGATGTATTTAAAAAGTTACACATTAACATCCCTTTTGCAGAAGCTTTGGAGCAGATGCCTAGTTACGTCAAGTTCATGAAGGACGTACTCTCGAAGAAACGAAGGTTGGGCGATTTTGAGACAGTTAAACTTACCGAGGAGTGTAGCGCCATTCTCCAGAAGAAGATACCACCGAAGCTAAAGGACCCAGGTAGCTTCACAATCCCATGCACAATTGGAACAACATTCTCAGGTAAAGCTCTTTGCGACCTTGGGGCAAGCATAAATTTGATGCCTTTTTCAGTTTATAAGGAGCTAGGTTTGGGGGAGGTAAGACCTACATCTGTGTCCCTTCAGTTAGCCGATAGATCTATCACATACCCGAAAGGGATTATTGAGGATGTTCTTGTTAAAGTAGATAAGTTCATCTTTCAGGCTGATTTTCTGGTGTTAGATTTTGAGGAGGACAAGGAGATTCCTATTATCCTTGGCCGTCCGTTTTTAGCCACAGGAAGGGCATTGATCGACGTGCAGAAAGGAGAGTTGACCATCCGGGTCAACGATCAGGAAGTTACCTTCAATGTCTATAAATCTGTTAAATGGCCTTCTGAGAATTCTGATTGCTTTCGGATGAACGTTGTTGATAGGTGCACCTCCAAATTCTCACCTCTCGGTGATGAAGAGCTCCTAGATGCTGAAGAGGATGAGATCGACTCCGATGTTGATACCCAGGAGGCTCTAGCGCTGTTCACGCGAAGGATTCAACAGTTCGATACGCTAGAGCGGCCATTGAACCCAATGCGACCGTCAATTGAGGAACCTATCACCTTAGAGCTTAAGCAACTCCCGGACCATCTCAGGTATGCATATCTCGGACCATCAAACACTTTACCTGTGATTATTTCGGCTAGTCTTACAGGAGAGGAGGAGGAGAAATTGCTGGAAATCCTCAAGGCGCACAAGAGAGCATTGGGATGGACCATAGCGGACATTCGAGGAATCAGTCCTTCGGTGTGCATGCACAAGATTCTGCTTGAGGACGATCATAAGGTTTCGGTCGAGGCTCAGAGGCGGCTAAACCCGAACATGAAGGAAGTGGTGAAGAAGGAGATCATCAAGTGGCTAGACGCAGGTATTATCTACCCTATCTCTGACAGTTCTTGGGTTAGCCCTGTGCAGTGCGTCCCGAAGAAAGGAGGGATGACGGTGGTCAAGAACGAGAAGAACGAGCTGATTCCGACTCGTACGGTGACCGGGTGGAGAGTTTGCATGGACTACCGCAAACTAAACAAAGCCACCAGGAAAGACCACTTCCCTCTTCCCTTCATAGATCAGATGCTTGACCGATTGGCAGGTAAGGACTTCTATTGTTTCTTGGACGGGTACTCCGGGTACAATCAAATTTTGATTGCCCCGGAGGACCAAGAAAAGACTACATTCACCTGCCCGTACGGTACCTTTGCTTTTCGTCGCATGCCGTTTGGATTGTGTAATGCGCCTGCTACTTTTCAACGATGCATGATGGCCATATTCTCTGATATGATTGAACATGGTCTGGAGGTCTTCATGGATGACTTTTCTGTTTTTGGTGCATCGTATGCGGATTGCTTGTCGAACCTCACTAAGGTTCTTAAACGTTGTCAAGACAATAACCTGATCCTGAACTGGGAGAAATGCCAGTTTATGGTTCGTGATGGCATTGTTCTAGGTCACCGGATATCCAGCAAGGGCATCGAGGTGGACAGGGCAAAGATTGAGACAATTGAGAAGCTACCCCCACCGTCGTCTGTAAAAGGGATACGGAGCTTCCTCGGACATGCTGGATTCTACCGAAGGTTTATCAAGGACTTTTCCAAGATCACGAAGCCATTGTGCAATTTATTGGAGAAGGACGTTCCCTTTGTGTTCGATGCTGAGTGCCTTTCGGCCTTCACCAAACTCAAGAAGAGGTTAGTTTCTGCACCCATAGTCGTAGCACCTGATTGGAGTTTGCCCTTCGAATTGATGTGCGATGCTAGTGACTATGCGGTAGGAGCTGCATTAGGCCAGAGGGTAGATAGAATTTTTCGGGTAATATACTATGCCAGCAGGACCTTAGATGATGCCCAGGTTAATTACACCACGACTGAAAAAGAACTGTTAGCCGCAGTGTTTGCCTTCGACAAGTTTCGCAGTTATCTAGTGGGGTCTAAGATAGTAGTGTTCACGGATCACTCAGCAATCAAGTACTTGATTGAGAAAAAGGACGCCAAGCCTAGGTTGATTCGTTGGGTCCTTCTATTACAAGAATTTGATTTAGAGATCCGCGACAGGAAAGGAACTGAAAATCAGATAGCAGACCATTTGTCTAGGTTAGAAAACAACAAGGTATTTCAAGACAAGGTTTGCATAAATGACTCCTTTCCTGATGAGTATTTACTGTCTGCTGATGTGAACGTGCCATGGTATGCTGATATTGTGAATTTTATTGTATCGGAGTTCATCCCCGCGGATTTTGATGCACAAAAGCGGAAAAGATTTCTACATGACGTTCGTCAATATTTTTGGGACGAACCGTTTCTGTTTAAAAAGTGTGCAGATCAGGTCATCAGGAGGTGTGTGCCGGAATCTGAAGTCCAGGACATCTTAACCCATTGCCACGCATCCCCTTATGGAGGACACTTCGGAGGAGACCGAACGGCTGCAAAAGTCCTCCAATCAGGTTTTTACTGGCCTACTATTTTTAAGGACGCTTACCAATTTGTTCTTCACTGTGATAGGTGCCAAAGAACGGGGAACATATCCCGAAGAAACGAAATGCCCCTGCAAAACATTCTCGAGGTTGAACTCTTCGACGTCTGGGGCATCGACTTCATGGGTCCCTTCATCCCATCAAACGGTAACAAGTATATTCTCGTTGCAGTGGACTATGTTTCGAAATGGGTGGAAGCAATTGCTTCCCCCACTAATGAGGCTAAAGTGGTTGTCAAGTTTGTGCAGAGACAGATCTTTAACAGGTTCGGAGTTCCACGTGCGATCATCAGCGATGAAGGTACACACTTCATCAATCGTCAATTTAATGCACTCTTGAGCAAATATGGCGTGAAGCACAAGGTGGCCACGACCTATCACCCACAGACAAGCGGACAAGCAGAAGTGTCGAACCGTGAAGTGAAGCGTATCCTTGAGAAAACGGTGAGTACCACACGCAAGGATTGGTCTTTAAAACTTGACGATGCTTTGTGGGCGTACAGGACAGCATACAAGACGCCGATTGGGATGTCTCCATATCGACTCGTTTTTGGAAAGGCTTGTCACCTACCAGTGGAGCTCGAGCACAAGGCTTACTGGGCACTGAAGCACCTCAACTTCGACGAAACTCGATCAGGTGAGGCTCGCCTTCTGCAGATGAACGAGTTGGAGGAACTTCGTCATCAAGCATACGAGAATGCAAAGCTCTACAAGGAGAAGACAAAGAAATGGCACGACAGCCGCATCCTCAACAGGACGTTTGTGCCAGGTGCGTATGTACTCCTTTTCAACTCACGTTTGCGTTTGTTCCCAGGGAAGCTGAAGTCGCGATGGTCCGGACCGTTCAAAGTCGTAAAAGTATTCCCTCATGGCGCCGTAGAGCTGCAATCAAATGATTCCGGGTCCACGTTCAAAGTCAACGGCCAGCGCCTAAAGCACTACCATGGAGAGCCGTTTGAGCGCGAAACCACCTCCACGCAACTCCAAGACACGTAACTCCTGCACAGTCGAGCCATCGACTCTAAACCAGGGCGCTTCTTGGGAGGCAACCCAAGTCATTTCATTTTATTCCTGTTAATTAGTTATTTTTAATCGTTTATTTGTTTTGTTAGTAGATCAAGAAGCATGTCCATAAAAAAGACGGAGAAAGAAAATGAGGTAGCATCCACAGTAAGTTTCGCAGCTGCGAGAGATGTTCTCGCAGCTGCGGAAGGCGTATACACAGTCGACCCTCAGAGAGTCTCGCAGCTGCGAAGGAAATTCTCGCAGCTGCGAGAGACGTGTAACCTGCGATCCTCAGAGAGTCTCGCAGCTGCGAGAGGACGAAATTTTAGACTAATTAAAAGGGGGCGAACTAAAACCCTAATTCATTTTCCCATTCTCTCAGGGTGCAGCTGCGACGTACTCCCCCTCTCCAGGCGACGGCTACACCTCACAACTCGCCGGCTACTTCCGCGTCAATCTCCGACGTCTTCCTCCTCCCTTGTGCGTCCATCCACCGCAGATCTGCTCTCCGGTGCCACACTCTCCCGCAGCAGCCACAATCAGGAAAGTTCCTCATCCCTTAGTCCTATCGGTGATTTGCGTGCGGCTAGGTCGTGGTTCCCCCGGTGATTCATTAGTTGCCTTAGCTCTTAGAATAGCGCAGTTAGCAATGGCACCCAAGCAACGCACTACGACCGATGCCTCTAGTTCTAGGAAAAGGAGAGGGAAAGAAACGGCAGGGAGGGATAAGGCCGTTGTGAATGAATCATCGGCGGCGTACCAGCGATCCATGAAAAGACCGCTGATCGCTGAGCGGGTATTCGATACCACGCATCCCGATTTGGTTGAATACCGGGCGCGTTTAGAACGTCTGGGGTGGCTTCGTTTTAGTACAGCGATAAAACGGGGCGTTGTCCCGGTGGTCAGGGAATTCTATGCAAACGTGCATACCCTGGATAGGGATAGGCAGAGTATTCGAGTTCGGGACAAGGAGGTTAAGTTTGGTGCATCAGTGATTTCCACATTTTATGGCCTCTCTGTTTACAACACTGACGCATATTTCGATTATCTAAATAATCGTTTTGATAGTAACGCAGTTATTGCGAGAATTGCTAAGCCAGGATCCCAATGGAAATTGACAAGAAGCCGGGATCCCCTCCGACTCCACGGCAGTGCTCTGACCACCGAGGCGCGCATGTGGGCGTTATTTGTCACCTCCCGGCTCATGCCCAGCAAGAACATGAGCGAGATCACTCGAGATCGGGCGGCGCTCATCTATTGCCTCATGGAAGAGATGCCGATCGACGTCGGCAAAGTGATCAACTGGATGATCCATCGCTGCCTCGACGACGCACGAGGTTTGTGGTTTCCTTGCCTCATTTCTGACCTGTGTGTCAAGGCTGGTGTGCATTTTGACAGGACAGAGGAGCTGTGCTCCCCGGGACAGCCTTTGGACCATCAGTCACTGGACAAGATCAGCGCACGGGAGCACGGCTCCCCTTCTAGCTCTCGACCTCGTCAAGCCCCTGCACGCGCCCTGCCTTCCGAGCAAGAACGGTGGACGCAGATGCAGAACTTTATGCAGAGCACGAGGGACGCTCAGCAGCAGAACCGCGCCTTTCAGCAGTACACGATGGATTTCATCCGCCACCAGATGGAGTTCAACCGTCAGGCTGCCACCTCCTTCGGAGTGGACTTCAACTCCCTTCCGCAGCCGATGTACCACCCACCGGGTTGGGATCAACCGATGGGATGGAGGGACGCCGCTCTAGACACTGCAGAGACGAGCCCGGAGGGTGAGGAGGACGATGAGGACATGGACTCCGCCTCCGAGTGATTTGCCATCCAGAGGACGATCCTGAGTCCGGCGGCCGGGTGTCAGGTTGTATCTCTCCTTGCTTTCGTTTCCGTTAGTTTTCCTGTGTTACTGGAGATATAGTCTGCCCCGAGGTCGTGTCAGAGCTTAGGTTTGGGGGTGTGCTGGCCGTGTTTTTTGCTATGACTGTTTTCGTTGCTGTGATTGTTTTTGCTTTGTTTTTGAGTCACTCTGCTTATTATTAGAAAAAAAAAAGAGGTTCTAATTGTCTTTGAGTCGATGCCCCCTAGTTAAACCTTAGGATTTTGGATAGAAGAGTCGAACTCTAGGAGGTTAATTAAGGGTCACACCTTTAAGGCAGAGAAGGATTAGTTCTAGCTAGCATGCCTGATTTTCTCGAAAAGAATAACTTAAGTCGTCCCTGATAGGAAGCTAACTAAGCAGCGTCAGCCCTACGGTCTATTTGAAAGCATAGTCATTAAGGAAAAAGTATAGGCACTCAACCTAACTTTGAGACGAAATTCAGGTTAAAATGTGAAAGAGAAAAAGAGCAAGAAAAGAAAACGGTTGCAAAGGTTCTGAGCACCACTATTCAAGCTAGAAAAGGGTAAAAAAAAAAGTAAAAGAGAAGAAGAAAAAAAATTGATTTTGAGCTTGAATATGTGCTTGTGGTGTTAGTCTTCCTTGCGGCTCGAGTTCTTGTCCGAGGGGTGCTTTATCACCTAGTGCCTTGGTCCAACTGGACCGGGAGTCACTGACTGAGAACTTGTTACATGAGCGTTTGCGGGAATTGATGAGCATTTAGAATCGTGTAACCAAATGAAAAGAGAAAAATGAGATGAAAAGAAAAACCTCGAATTAGTGAGAAGGTAAGGAGAGTTGAGTCTAGAAAAGTACTTGATGGCTATGAAAGATTTGAGAATGTGGGGTTGACAACACAAGGTGTGCTAATTGAGGGGACCTGTTTTGTAATTGCTAAAAACTGTGCGTGCTAGCCATGAGCGAAGTCTGACTCTAAAGTGGGTGTGCGACCTTAGCTGAGAGTCATTAACGATGATTCGAGTTCGGAAGAATTGGGTGAGACTGGGGGTATCTGTCGTGATGTGTTGTTTCGTTTTTGCTTGGTTAAATGGTCATTTTGTTTTTTTTTTGTTTTGCTCGAGGACTAGCAAAAGATAGGTTTGGGGGTGTGATAACTCTACGAAAGTAGAGTTAAAATGATCACTTGTATGCTTTGATTTGAGCTAGTTCCGTAAGTTTAAGTGTTTAAACTTCTGGTTTTGAGCTGAATTGCGTTACCTCACGTTCGTTGTTGTTTGTGTAGGAAATTGGAATTGAGATGATGGATGACGAAGTGAGGAATGAAGAAATAAACCATAGAAGAAAGGAGAGCTTCACAGAGACTTCCGCTGCTGCGGAGCATTTGGGCGCAGCTGCGAGCAAGGCGAAGAGCGTCACCACAGAGAGTCTCGCAGCTGCGAACGATTGTCTCGCAGCTGCGAGGAAGCAGAGACGAGTGGAGTTCGCAGCTGCGACCGATTATCTCGCAGCTGCGAGTAGAGGATATTTTAGGATTTTATTTCCGGATTTTAGTCTTTTTACCCTAGTATAAATAGACTACAACTCAGGCTGGCTAGGGGTCGGCTCTTTTTGGGGATAGAAGGCTTGTGACAGGAGACTCTTGCCCCTGAAGAACTACAACCCCTTTTCCTTTTCCTTTGGTTTTTAGATTATGCGTTCTTTTACTCTTCTATTGTTTCGTAGTGTAGTGATGAACTAATTTTCTTGTTCTAGGACGACGATGGAACCTCGTGTTCCTCGGCGATTGTTGAACCTCTTTTCAGTTATGAATTAAATTCTTGTTTGGTTGTTTATTCGTTTCCTGTGCTTAATGCGTATCAGCAGCCTGATCAACTGTTGATATTGATTCGATCACCTAGGGAGACTCGAGAGGGTAGTCTAGGTTAGATCAGGAACAGGATAGCTTAAGGAATCTTAGAGTCGAGAGACCGGGTTTTAGTGCGAGAGTAGAAATACCACGCACCTTAGGTAACCAAAGTAGGGTTGAATCGTAAAGGGCCTTCACTAATTCCTTACCTAGACATAGAGTAGAGGATTTGATACACGAGGGTACGTTCCCGGATACCTGAGAGGGTTATGGGGAGAGTTTAGCAACCTACGGTTAACGACCAGCAAAATTTAATAGTAACACAAAAGGGGGGATACGAGAACATAGGACACGAGGGGAAATCGGTAGTCCTGGACTTTTAAGCTTATTGATAATTCGATTTAGTCTTTCGTTTAGTTTAACTTCGCATCGTGTGATTTCGTTTACTTGACCTCAAATCAGTTACCGAATTGACGTTAAACGATCTAATCGACACTGTTCTCTGTGGGTTCGACCCTTGCTTGCCCTTGCTATTTTAGTGTGTGCGAACGAGGTTTTATTTTTGTTGCGTAGACGACGCGCATCAAATTTTGGCGCCGTTGCCGGGGAACAGTCTTTCGATTTAGATTTCTTTTACCTCTATTTCGATAGCTGTTTGACGTTCAAGTTTTTTGTTTTTTTTGTTTTTTTCAGTTTATGCTACGGAGTCAAGGAGCTGATTTGACTCCTTTGGACCCAGAGATTGAGCGCACCTTCCGGCAGCGACTAAGAGCACAGCGATCAGCTATGGCCGACGAGGACAACCGACATCAGATCGACGGGAACCTGATCCCGAGAGCAGTGCATAGAGGGAGGCCGGATGTTGACAACAGACCGATGATGGACTTCACATCGGCCAGAACTTACGCTCACCGGTCATGCATAGCGCCACCGCCCATCGCTGCTCGCGATTATGAGATCAAGACCTCGGTGATGCAGATGATCCAGAATACAGTCCAGTTCAGAGGAACACCGATGGAGGATCCGCATGAGCATCTGAGCAAGTTCCTCAGTGTGTGCGACACTTTCAGGCAGAACGGAGTGTCCCAGGATGCAGTGCGGCTGAAGTTGTTCATCTTCTCTCTAAAAGACAAGGCCTGGGCGTGGTTCAACTCACTCCCAGTGAACTCCATATCGACTTGGGCACAGATGGAGGAGGTCTTCTTGGATCAGTACTATCCTCCCTCGAAGATATCGCAGATGAGGAACGAGATCACCACCTTCCGTCAGGACAGTGATGAGACTTTTGTGGAGGCATGGGAGCGATTCAAGAACCTGCTGATACAGTGCCCCTATCATGATCTGCCTGGATGGAGACAGCTAGAGGCATTCTACAATGGGCTCACGGACTCGTCCAGGAAGGACGTCAATCTGGCATCTGGAGGATCTTTCTTGAGGAAGTCCTACGTGGAGGGATTGGAGCTTTTGGAGACGATGAGGAAGACGTGTCTTCCGAATCAATATTCAGATCGTGCGAGCAGGAGAAAGCCGCAAGGTGTCTTTGAGTTGGATGCTTTAACTTCAATTCAGGCCCAGCTGACCGCGCTCACTAAGAAATTTGAGGAAGCGAACGTTAGTTCAGTTCAGAGCAACCAGCAAGGGTGCCAGATTTGCGGAGGACCGCATCTCACGGATCAGTGCACTATGAGCATGGAGGAAGCCAACTTTGTTGGGAACCAGCAGCGCAACAACCCGTACTCGAACACTTACAACCCAGGGTGGAGGAATCACCCGAACTTCCCCTGGAGAGCACAGGCACCTCCTCCTGGTATGCCTAGACCACCAACACCAGCACCGGCACCTCACTATCAGCAAGCTCAACCGGAAGCCTCGGAGAAGAAGCCGAGCCTCGAAGAGATGATGCTCAAGTACATGGCGAACCAAGACGCCTTGATGAAGAACCAGGCAGCATCGATTCGGAACCTGGAGAACCAGGTCAGCCAGCTGGCTCAGGCGGTGAATTCCAGAACTTATGGGACTCTCCCGAGCAATACAGAGACCAACCCGAGGGAGCAAGCTAAAGCCGTCACTCTAAGGAACGGTCGGTCACTTGAGGCAGAGGAAGCCGAGGCTAAGAAGGAAAGCAGTGGATCAAGTCCAGTGGAGATAACTAGTGAGGAATCTCAGACTAGCCCTTTACATTCTAACTTGAACTTGCCGCAGGACAAAGGGAAGAGAAAGATGGAGGAAGAGAGAAAGAAACCGGAAATTGACATCCTGAAGCTTCCGTTCCCACAGAGAGCCCGAAAGCAAAACGAGGATGCTCAATTCCGTAAGTTCCTCGATGTATTCAAAAAGTTACACATTAACATCCCTTTCGCAGAAGCTTTGGAGCAGATGCCGAGTTACGTCAAGTTCATGAAGGACGTACTCTCGAAGAAACGGAGGTTGGGCGATTTTGAGACAGTTACACTTACCGAGGAGTGTAGCGCCATAATCCAGAAGAAGATACCACCGAAGCTCAAGGACCCAGGTAGCTTCACAATCCCATGCACAATTGGAACGACATTCTCAGGTAAAGCTCTTTGCGACCTTGGGGCGAGCATAAATCTGATGCCTTTTTCAGTTTATAAGGAGCTAGGTTTGGGGGAGGTAAGACCTACATCTGTGTCCCTTCAGTTAGCCGATAGATCTATCACATACCCGAGAGGGATTATTGAGGATGTTCTTGTTAAAGTAGATAAGTTCATGTTTCAGGCTGATTCTCTGGTGTTAGATTTTGAGGAGGACAAGGAGATTGTTATCATCCTTGGCCGTCCGTTTTTAGCCACAGGAAGGGCATTGATCGACGTGCAGAAGGGAGAGTTGACCATCCGGGTCAACGATCAGGAAGTTACCTTCAATGTCTATAAATCTGTTAAATGGCCTTCTGAGAATTCTGATTGCTTTCGGATGGACGTTGTTGATAGGTGCACCTCCAAATTCTCACCTCTCGGTGATGAAGAGCTCCTAGATGCTGAAGAGGATGAGATCGATTCCGATGTTGATACCCAGGAGGCTCTAGCGCTATTCACACGAAGGATTCAACAGTTCGATACGCTAGAGCGGCCATTGAACCCAATGCGACCGTCAATTGAGGAACCTCCCACCTTAGAGCTTAAGCAACTCCCGGACCATCTCAGGTATGCATATCTCGGACCATCAAACACTTTACCTGTGATTATTTCGGCTAGTCTTACAGGAGAGGAGGAGGAGAAATTGCTGGAAATCCTCAAGGCGCACAAGAGAGCATTGGGATGGACCATAGCGGACATTCGAGGAATCAGTCCTTCGGTGTGCATGCACAAGATTCTGCTTGAGGACGATCATAAGGTTTCGGTCGAGGCTCAGAGGCGGCTAAACCCGAACATGAAGGAAGTGGTGAAGAAGGAGATCATCAAGTGGCTAGACGCAGGTATTATCTACCCTATCTCTGACAGTTCTTGGGTTAGCCCTGTGCAGTGCGTCCCGAAGAAAGGAGGGATGACGGTGGTCAAGAACGAGAAGAACGAGCTGATTCCGACTCGTACGGTGACCGGGTGGAGAGTTTGCATGGACTACCGCAAACTAAACAAAGCCACCAGGAAAGACCACTTCCCTCTTCCCTTCATAGATCAGATGCTTGACCGATTGGCAGGTAAGGACTTCTATTGTTTCTTGGACGGGTACTCCGGGTACAATCAAATTTTGATTGCCCCGGAGGACCAAGAAAAGACTACATTCACCTGCCCGTACGGTACCTTTGCTTTTCGTCGCATGCCGTTTGGATTGTGTAATGCGCCTGCTACTTTTCAACGATGCATGATGGCCATATTCTCTGATATGATTGAACATGGTCTGGAGGTCTTCATGGATGACTTTTCTGTTTTTGGTGCATCGTACGCGGATTGCTTGTCGAACCTCACTAAGGTTCTTAAACGTTGTCAAGACAATAACCTGATCCTGAACTGGGAGAAATGCCAGTTTATGGTTCGTGATGGCATTGTTCTAGGTCACCGGATATCCAGCAAGGGCATCGAGGTGGACAGGGCAAAGATTGAGACAATTGAGAAGCTACCCCCACCGTCGTCTGTAAAAGGAATACGGAGCTTCCTCGGACATGCTGGATTCTACCGAAGGTTTATCAAGGACTTTTCCAAGATCACGAAGCCATTGTGCAATTTATTGGAGAAGGACGTTCCCTTTGTGTTCGATGCTGAGTGCCTTTCGGCCTTCACCAAACTCAAGAAGAGGTTAGTTTCTGCACCCATAGTCGTAGCACCTGATTGGAGTTTGCCCTTCGAATTGATGTGCGATGCTAGTGACTATGCGGTAGGAGCTGCATTAGGCCAGAGGGTAGATAGAATTTTTCGGGTAATATACTATGCCAGCAGGACCTTAGATGATGCCCAGGTTAATTACACCACGACTGAAAAAGAACTGTTAGCCGTAGTGTTTGCCTTCGACAAGTTTCGCAGTTATCTAGTGGGGTCTAAGATAGTAGTGTTCACGGATCACTCAGCAATCAAGTACTTGATTGAGAAAAAGGACGCCAAGCCTAGGTTGATTCGTTGGGTCCTTCTATTACAAGAATTTGATTTAGAGATCCGCGACAGGAAAGGAACTGAAAATCAGATAGCAGACCATTTGTCTAGGTTAGAAAACAACAAGGTATTTCAAGACAAGGTTTGCATAAATGACTCCTTTCCTGATGAGTATTTACTGTCTGCTGATGTGAACGTGCCATGGTATGCTGATATTGTGAATTTTATTGTATCGGAGTTCATCCCCGCGGATTTTGATGCACAAAAGCGGAAAAGATTTCTACATGACGTTCGTCAATATTTTTGGGACGAACCGTTTCTGTTTAAAAAGTGTGCAGATCAGGTCATCAGGAGGTGTGTGCCGGAATCTGAAGTCCAGGACATCTTAACCCATTGCCACGCATCCCCTTATGGAGGACACTTCGGAGGAGACCGAACAGCTGCAAAAGTCCTCCAATCAGGTTTTTACTGGCCTACTATTTTTAAGGACGCGTACCAATTTGTTCTTCACTGTGATAGGTGCCAAAGAACGGGGAACATATCCCGAAGAAACGAAATGCCCCTGCAAAACATTCTCGAGGTTGAACTCTTCGACGTCTGGGGCATCGACTTCATGGGTCCCTTCATCCCATCAAACGGTAACAAGTATATTCTCGTTGCAGTGGACTATGTTTCGAAATGGGTGGAAGCAATTGCTTCCCCCACTAGTGAGGCTAAAGTGGTTGTCAAGTTTGTGCAGAGACAGATCTTTAACAGGTTCGGAGTTCCACGTGCGATCATCAGCGATGAAGGTACACACTTCATCAATCGTCAATTTAATGCACTCTTGAGCAAATATGGCGTGAAGCACAAGGTGGCCACGGCGTATCACCCACAGACAAGCGGACAAGCAGAAGTGTCGAACCGTGAAGTGAAGCGTATCCTTGAGAAAACGGTGAGTACCACACGCAAGGATTGGTCTTTAAAACTTGACGATGCTTTGTGGGCGTACAGGACAGCATACAAGACGCCGATTGGGATGTCTCCATATCGACTCGTTTTTGGAAAGGCTTGTCACCTACCAGTGGAGCTCGAGCACAAGGCTTACTGGGCACTGAAGCACCTCAACTTCGACGAAACTCGATCAGGTGAGGCTCGCCTTCTGCAGATGAACGAGTTGGAGGAACTTCGTCATCAAGCATACGAGAATGCAAAGCTCTACAAGGAGAAGACAAAGAAATGGCACGACAGCCGCATCCTCAACAGGACGTTTGTGCCAGGTGCGTATGTACTCCTTTTCAACTCACGTTTGCGTTTGTTCCCAGGGAAGCTGAAGTCGCGATGGTCCGGACCGTTCAAAGTCGTAAAAGTATTCCCTCATGGCGCCGTAGAGCTGCAATCAAATGATTCCGGGTCCACGTTCAAAGTCAACGGCCAGCGCCTAAAGCACTACCATGGAGAGCCGTTTGAGCGCGAAACCACCTCCACGCAACTCCAAGACGCGTAACTCCTGCACAGTCGAGCCATCGACTCTAAACCAGGGCGCTTCTTGGGAGGCAACCCAAGTCATTTCATTTTATTCCTGTTAATTAGTTATTTTTAATCGTTTATTTGTTTTGTTAGTAGATCAAGAAGCATGTCCATAAGAAAGACGGAGAAACGAAGGCAGTAAGTTTGGCAGCGGCGAGAACATCTCTCGCAGCTGCGGAAGGCGTATACACAGTCGACCCTCAGAGAGTCTCGCAGCTGCGAAGGAAATTCTCGCAGCTGCGAGAGACGTGTAACCTGCGATCCTCAGAGAGTCTCGCAGCTGCGAAGGAAATTCTCGCAGCTGCGAGAGACGTGTAACCTGCGATCCTCAGAGAGTCTCGCAGCTGCGAAGTAAACTTTCGCAGCTGCGAGAGGACGAAATTTTAGACTAATTAAAAGGGGGCGAACTAAAACCCTAATTCATTTTCCCATTCTCTCAGGGTGCAGCTGCGACGTACTCCCCCTCTCCAGGCGACGGCTACACCTCACAACTCGCCGGCTACTTCCGCGTCAATCTCCGACGTCTTCCTCCTCCCTTGTGCGTCCATCCACCGCAGATCTGCTCTCCGGTGCCACACTCTCCCGCAGCGGCCACAATCAGGAAAGTTCCTCATCCCTTAGTCCTATCGGTGATTTGCGTGCGGCTAGGTCGTGGTTCCCCCGGTGATTCATTAGTTGCCTTAGCTCTTAGAATAGCGCAGTTAGCAATGGCACCCAAGCAACGCACTACGACCGATGCCTCTAGTTCTAGGAAAAGGAGAGGGAAAGAAACGGCAGGGAGGGATAAGGCCGTTGTGAATGAATCATCGGCGGCGTACCAGCGATCCATGAAAAGACCGCTGATCGCTGAGCGGGTATTCGATACCACGCATCCCGATTTGGTTGAATACCGGGCGCGTTTAGAACGTCTGGGGTGGCTTCGTTTTAGTACAGCGATAAAACGGGGCGTTGTCCCGGTGGTCAGGGAATTCTATGCAAACGTGCATACCCTGGATAGGGATAGGCAGAGTATTCGAGTTCGGGACAAGGAGGTTAAGTTTGGTGCATCAGTGATTTCCACATTTTATGGCCTCCCTGTTTACAACACTGACGCATATTTCGATTATCTAAATAATCGTTTTGATAGTAACGCAGTTATTGCGAGAATTGCTAAGCCAGGATCCCAATGGAAATTGACAAGAAGCCGGGATCCCCTCCGACTCCACGGCAGTGCTCTGACCACCGAGGCGCGCATGTGGGCGTTATTTGTCACCTCCCGGCTCATGCCCAGC
The DNA here is from genome assembly GCA_029817715.1 of Melastoma dodecandrum. Lineage (NCBI taxonomy): Eukaryota > Viridiplantae > Streptophyta > Magnoliopsida > Myrtales > Melastomataceae > Melastoma > Melastoma dodecandrum. The sequence continues at coordinate 3,698,228 of JARUPY010000290.1, read as the reverse complement.
AAGAACACGAGCGAGATCACTCGAGATCGGGCGGCGCTTATCTATTGCCTCATGGTAGAGATGCCGATCGACGTCGGCAAAGTGATCAACTGGATGATCCATCGCTGCCTCGACGACGCACGAGGTTTGTGGTTTCCTTGCCTCATTTCTGACCTGTGTGTCAAGGCTGGTGTGCATTTTGACAGGACAGAGGAGCTGTGCTCCCCGGGACAGCCTTTGGACCATCAGTCACTGGACAAGATCAGCGCACGGGAGCACGGCTCCCCTTCTAGCTCTCGACCTCGTCAAGCCCCTGCACGCGCCCTGCCTTCCGAGCAAGAACGGTGGACGCAAATGCAGAACTTTATGCAGAGCACGAGGGACGCTCAGCAGCAGAACCGCGCCTTTCAGCAGTACACGATGGATTTCATCCGCCACCAGATGGAGTTCAACCGTCAGGCTGCCACCTCCTTCGGAGTGGACTTCAACTCCCTTCCGCAGCCGATGTACCACCCACCGGGTTGGGATCAACTGATGGGGTGGAGGGACGCCGCGCTAGACACTGCAGAGATGAGCCCGGAGGGTGGGGAGGACGATGAGGACATGGACTCCGCCTCCGAGTGAGTTGCCTGAGTCCGGCGGCCAGGTGTCAGGTTGTATCTCTCCTTGCTTTCGTTTCCGTTAGTTTTCTGTGTTACTGGAGATATAGTCTGCCCCGAGGTCGTGTCAGAGCTTAGGTTTGGGGGTGTGCTGGCCGTGTTTTTTTTTTTTTGCTATGACTGTTTTCGTTGCTGTGATTGTTTTTGCTTTGTTTTTGAGTCATTCTGCTTATTAAAAAAAAAAAAAAAAGAGGTTTTAATTGTCTTTGAGTCGATGCCCCCTAGTTAAACCTTAGGATTTCGGATAGAAGAGTCGAACTCTAGGAGGTTAATTAAGGGTCACAACTTTAAGGCAGAGAAGGATTAGTTCTAGCTAGCATGCCTGATTTTCTCGAAAAGAATAACTTAAGTCGTCCCTGATAGGAAGCTAACTAAGCAGCGTCAGCCCTACGGTCTATTTGAAAGCATAGTCATTAAGGAAAAGTATAGGCACTCAACCTAACTTTGAGACGAAATTCAGGTTAAAATGTGAAAGAGAAAAAGAGCAAGAAAAGAAAACGGTTGCCAAGGTTCTGAGCACCACTATTCAAGCTAGAAAAGGGTAAAAAAAAAAAGTAAAAGAGAAAAAAGAAAAAAAAAAATTTGATTTTGAGCTTGAATATGTGCTTGTGGTGTGAGTCTTCCTTGCGGCTCGAGTTCTCGTCCGAGGGGTGCTTTATCACCTAGTGCCTTGGTCTGTTTGGACCGGGAGTCACTGACTGAGAACTTGTTACATGAGCGTTTGCGGGAATTGATGAGCATTTAGAATCACACTACTATGCATGTCGGTGTGATTTCGTAGACGACGATGTTGCGTAGACGACGCGCAATTCGGTAACTGATTTGAGGTCAAGTAAACGAAATCACACGATGCGAAGTTAAACTAAACGAAAGACTAAATCGAATTATCAATAGGCTTAAAAGTCCAGGACTACCGATTTCCCCTCATGTCCTATGCTCTCGTATCCCCCCATTTGTGTTACTATTAAATTTTGCTGGTCGTTAACCGTAGGTTGCTAAACTCTCCCCATAACCCTCTCAGGTATCCGGGAACGTACCCTCGTGTATCAAATCCTCTACTCTATGTCTAGGTAAGGAATTAGTGAAGGCCCTTTACGATTCAACCCTACTTTGGTTACCTAAGGTGCGTGGTATTTCTACTCTCGCACTAAAACCCGGTCTCTCGACTCTAAGATTCCTTAAGCTATCCTGTTCCTGATCTAACCTAGACTACCCTCTCGAGTCTCCCTAGGTGATCGAATCAATATCAACAGTTGATCAGGCTGCTGATACGCATTAAGCACAGGAAACGAATAAACAACCAAACAAGAATTTAATTCATAACTGAAAAGAGGTTCAACAATCGCCGAGGAACACGAGGTTCCATCGTCGTCCTAGAACAAGAAAATTAGTTCATCACTACACTACGAAACAATAGAAGAGTAAAAGAACGCATAATCTAAAAACCAAAGGAAAAGGAAAAGGGGTTGTAGTTCTTCAGGGGCAAGAGTCTCCTGTCACAAGCCTTCTATCCCCAAAAAGAGCCGACCCCTAGCCAGCCTGAGTTGTAGTCTATTTATACTAGGGTAAAAAGACTAAAATCCGGAAATAAAATCCTAAAATATCCTCTACTCGCAGCTGCGAGATAATCGGTCGCAGCTGCGAACTCCACTCGTCTCTGCTTCCTCGCAGCTGCGAGCCCATCGTTCGCAGTTGCGAGCCTCTCTGTGGTGACGCTCTTCGCCTTGCTCGCAGCTGCGCCCAAATGCTCCGCAGCTGCGGAAGTCTCTGTGAAGCTCTCCTTTCTTCTTTGGTTTATTTCTTCATTCCTCACTTCGTCATCCATCATCTCAATTCCAATTTCCTACACAAACAACAACGAACGTGAGGTAACGCAATTCAGCTGAAAACCAGAAGTTTAAACACTTAAACTTACGGAACTAGCTCAAATCAAAGCATACAAGTGATCATTTTAACTCTACTTTCGTAGAGTTATCACACCCCCAAACCTATCTTTTGCTAGTCCTCGAGCAAAACAAAAAAAAAAAACAAAATGACCATTTAACCAAGCAAAAACGAAACAACACATCACGACAGATACCCCCAGTCTCACCCAATTCTTCCGAACTCGAATCATCGTTAATGACTCTCAGCTAAGGTCGCACACCCACTTTAGAGTCAGACTTCGCTCATGGCTAGCACGCACAGTTTTTAGCAATTACAAAACAGGTCCCCTCAATTAGCACACCTTGCGTTGTCCACCCCACATTCTCAAATCTTTCATAGCCATCAAGTACTTTTCTAGACTCAACTCTCCTTACCTTCTCAACTAATTCGAGGTCTTTCTTTTCATCTCATTTTTCTCTTTTCATTTGGTTACACGATTCTAAATGCTCATCAATTCCCGCAAATGCTCATGTAACAAGTTCTCAGTCAGTGACTCCCGGTCCAAACAGACCAAGGCACTAGGTGATAAAGCACCCCTCGGACGAGAACTCGAGCCGCAAGGAAGACTCACACCACAAGCACATATTCAAGCTCAAAATCAAATTTTTTTTTTTCTTTTTTTCTCTTTTACTTTTTTTTTTACCCTTTTCTAGCTTGAATAGTGGTGCTCAGAACCTTGGCAACCGTTTTCTTTTCTTGCTCTTTTTCTCTTTCACATTTTAACCAGAATTTCGTCTCAAAGTTAGGTTGAGTGCCTATACTTTTCCTTAATGACTATGCTTTCAAATAGACCGTAGGGCTGACGCTGCTTAGTTAGCTTCCTATCAGGGACGACTTAAGTTATTCTTTTCGAGAAAATCAGGCATGCTAGCTAGAACTAATCCTTCTCTGCCTTAAAGGTGTGACCCTTAATTAACCTCCTAGAGTTCGACTCTTCTATCCGAAATCCTAAGGTTTAACTAGGGGGCATCGACTCAAAGACAATTAAAACCTCTTTTTTTTTTTTTTTTTTTTTTTTTTTAATAAGCAGAATGACTCAAAAACAAAGCAAAAACAATCACAGCAACGAAAACAGTCATAGCAACAAACAAGGCCAGCACACCCCCAAACCTAAGCTCTGACACGACCTCGGGGCAGACTATATCTCCAGTAACACAGGAAAACTAACGGAAACGAAAGCAAGGAGAGATACAACCTGACACCTGGCCGCCGGACTCATGATCGTCCTCTGGATGGCAAATCACTCGGAGGCGGAGTCCATGTCCTCATTGTCCTCCTCACCCTCCGGGCTCATCTCTGCAGTGTCTAGCGCGGCGTCCCTCCATCCCATCGGTTGATCCCAACCCGGTGGGTGGTACATCGGCTGCGGAAGGGAGTTGAAGTCCACTCCGAAGGAGGTGGCAGCCTGACGGTTGAACTCCATCTGGTGGCGGATGAAATCCATCGTGTACTGCTGAAAGGCGCGGTTCTGCTGCTGAGCGCCCTTCGTGCTCTGCATAAAGTTCTGCATATGCGTCCACCGTTCTTGCTCGGAAGGCAAGGCGCGTGCAGGGGCTTGACGAGGTCGAGAGCTAGAAGGGGAGCCGTGCTCCCGTGAGCTGATCTTGTCCAGTGACTGATGGTCCAAAGGCTGTCCCGGGGAACACAGCTCTTCTGTCCTGTCAAAATGCACACCAGCCTTGACACACAGGTTAGAAATGAGGCAAGGAAACCACAAACCTCGTGCGTCGTCGAGGCAGCGATGGATCATCCAGTTGATCACTTTGCCGACGTCGATCGGCATTTCTTCCATGAGGCAATAGATGAGCGCCGCCCGATCTCGAGTGATCTCGCTCGTGTTCTTGCTGGGCATGAGCCGGGAGGTGACAAATAACGCCCACATGCGCGCCTCAGTGGTCAGAGCACTGCCGTGGAGTCGGAGGGGATCCCGGCTTCTTGTCAATTTCCATTGGGATCCTGGCTTAGCAATTCTCGCAATAACTGCGTTACTATCAAAACGATTATTTAGATAATCGAAATATGCGTCAGTGTTGTAAACAGGGAGGCCATAAAATGTGGAAATCACTGATGCACCAAACTTAACCTCCTTGTCCCGAACTCGAATACTCTGCCTATCCCTATCCAGGGTATGCACGTTTGCATAGAATTCCCTGACCACCGGGACAACGCCCCGTTTTATCGCTGTACTAAAACGAAGCCACCCCAGACGTTCTAAACGCGCCCGGTATTCAACCAAATCGGGATGCGTGGTATCGAATACCCGCTCAGCGATCAGCGGTCTTTTCATGGATCGCTGGTACGCCGCCGATGATTCATTCACAACGGCCTTATCCCTCCCTGCCGTTTCTTTCCCTCTCCTTTTCCTAGAACTAGAGGCATCGGTCGTAGTGCGTTGCTTGGGTGCCATTGCTAACTGCGCTATTCTAAGAGCTAAGGCAACTAATGAATCACCGGGGGAACCACGACCTAGCCGCACGCAAATCACCGATAGGACTAAGGGATGAGGAACTTTCCTGATTGTGGCCGCTGCGGGAGAGTGTGGCACCGGAGAGCAGATCTGCGGTGGATGGACGCACAAGGGAGGAGGAAGACGTCGGAGATTGACGCGGAAGTAGCCGGCGAGTTGTGAGGTGTAGCCGTCGCCTGGAGAGGGGGAGTACGTCGCAGCTGCACCCTGAGAGAATGGGAAAATGAATTAGGGTTTTAGTTCGCCCCCTTTTAATTAGTCTAAAATTTCGTCCTCTCGCAGCTGCGGAGGAGGCGCTTACGAGGGTGCTTGTCCATCATCATTATCTTCTTGCGGGGAGCATGGTCGTGAACATCATCGAGGGGGAGTTCATTGTCGAGCTCACGAACAGGGGGGGCGTCCCATTCATGGATTCAGTTGCCAGACTGTAATGTGAACGTGATCGGTGATATCAGGGTCCCGAATCCTGACATGACCCGAAAATTTGTTTGTGACGATCCCGACGCTACGAACATTTTCGATGCTCTCCGGTTGACTATGTAAATCGCTACGAGAATCTACATATTACCACGTTGCAGAAACAAATTTACATCAATAGCAAAAATCAAAAGCGAGACAGAGAACGACAGAATCTTCTGCAGACGTTAGCTTCTGTAGCACAGAATCTTCTGCAAATGGAGGCTGAATCGAAACTCTCAAAACACAAACAACACTTTAAGCAAATACTCTTTTTTTATTTTGGATTGATGGATTGATAGAATGATGCGTGATGCATCAGATTACATAAATATACCAAATAAAATCTCTTCAACTATCCTATTAAGTAGCACCCATTAACTCTATACCACTAAACCTTATTTAATCTTAGCCACCATCCAACTTATTAACTCTCCACTAACAAAAGCATTTAATCTCCATTATCATCAGCCTTGAACCAATCCAACAGACTTCTTCTTGGATCAAGAGCTGATATACCAATCTTCTCCTTGAGCCATTCATATCTTCCTATAAGATAGTAGAACTTCACTTTCTGGTAGGTTCTACAACATATAAACCTTCTGGTTGCTTTACGCAAATCTCCTCCTACATTGTAACTAAACGCCTTCTGTCTTCCTTTGTATCCTCAAAATTACCAGGTTCTAATACTGCACCATTGAATCTTTCATAAATGTCAGTCAATGATCTCATACCTCTTCTTGGTGGATCATCAAACGGTCTATCAGGATTTAGTTGCTGCTCAACTGTTTGTCCCTCAGCATTCTATTCTAGAACGTTCTGTTCTTCCAAAACAGGCTTCTGTAAGACGTGCCAAGCCTACTCGGAATCCGACCTTCTGTTCATCCAATTCCATTTCTTTTCTTCAAAGAAGTTGACATCTCTGCTCACATTTACCTTTTCATTCTCTCTCAGACTTGAACTCTCAAAAGGAAGTCTGGTCTAATTTCCCAACAAGCATGTTCTGCAGTCGGATGCAACCATCTGGGAACAAGAAGTCCTTCTACCATCTCATTCTTCTGCACAAACTCCATACCATTGTTATGGAATTGCCCCAACCTTCTGTGCCAAACTTCTGCTTCATTAACTTGAGCCGCGATAGCTTGCTGACTTTGTGACACAGGATCAAAGGATAAACACTTTTTTTTTCATCTGAATCTTAAGTATCTCCTTCTGAGAAGAATCTGTTATCAAACAGAACCCTTCTTCGAACATCACATTGTACCCTTCTGCACGAGTTGACGAACATTCAAAAGATTCTGGTCAATCTTAGGTACATATAACACATCACTTCTCGTTTGCTTCCATCACTTTCTGTAGGACATAAACAACTTTCTAAACACTTCACAAGACTTCCACAGCTCCCGAAAGATCACTAAGGGCTCTGATACCAATCGCACGTTCTCATGTTGCGGAAACAAATATGCATCAATAGCAGAAACTACAATAGAAGCGAGACAGAGAACAAAACCTTTTGCAGACGCTAGCTTCTGTAGCGCACCACCTTCTACAAATGGAGGCCGAATCGAAACTATCAAAACATAAACAACACTTTGAGCAAATGCTCTTTTTTGGTTTTGGATTGATATATTGATAGAATGATGCATGATGCATCATATTACATAAATAGACCAAATAAAAGCTCTTCAACTCCCCCATTAAGTAGTACCCATTAACTCGAGACCACTAAATCTTATTTAATCTTTGCCACCATTCAACTCATTACCTCCACTAACATCAACATTTAATCTCCATTGTCATCAGCCTTGAACCAATCTAACAGAATCACTACGAGAAAATGGTAATTTTGAACTTCTACTGAGGTGACAACTTTCGCATAACAGAGGTGTGCCTTTAGTAGTGCACATTGATATTCGGCAGTGATTTCTTAGATATAATAAAACTTTGTCACGGGAGTGTCCCAGACATTGATTCCAGATGTCCATGTTGACTGATTTATTCCGATGAGAAAAGAAAACTACTCGTGTTGAATCCTTATTTGTGTAGAGTCCCTTGTCACTTTTTCCCGTCACCAACACTGATGAGTCTTTCAATCCTTAAAACAGAAACCAATGTCATCAAATACAAAATAATAGGGGTAATCTTGTGTCAATCGAGAAATAGGCAATAGATTCTTTTTAATGGATGGAACTACCAAGATATTTTTTAAAGGATTAAGCATGGTGGCTTGCCAATGTAATCGGTACCGGTATGAGTAATAGGGAGAAAATCACCGTTACTAACCATGACATAATCAAAACCATGATAAGCCTTAACATTTGTAAGTTTACCTTGATTGCCAGTGATATGGGCATTTGCACCTGTATCGGGATGCCACTCATCGTTCATAGAATTTGTGATATGGAATGCGGCTAGTCCTTGTGGAATGCTCTCAAATTGATAGCTGTTGTCAAATCTACAATAACACTTTAATGCACTGTGACCTCGACGCTTGCAGATTTGACAGATAGGTGCTCCATATCCAGAATAGTTTTGAGTTTGATGTGGACTTTGTGAGGTTTGATTGGAGCGTCCTCTTCGATCAAATGAATTGCGTCCTCTAAATGATCCTCTGCCCCTAATGTTTTTGTTGTTATCATAGCGCCTTTGAGATACAAAGGCCATGGATGGATTGGGAAGATTTCCAAGACTTTCTTATTGCAAAGCTCAAAACTTTGAAGCTATGGCACAATTTCTGCAATTGAAGGAATTTGAGGGTGGAGCATTGTTGTTTTGAAGGAGTCATATTTGTCGCCAAGTCCTTCTAGCAATCTGAAAACTTTATTGACATCTAAAACTGGTTTTCCAATTGCACTTAGTTGATCACAAATAGATTTGAACAAACGAAGATATTCATGAAGAGATTTTCCGCCCTTCTCTGCATGTTGTAATTGAGTCAGCAAGTCACACTCTCGTGCAATAGAATTATGAGCAAAATGCTTAGTTAATGTTTTCCATACCTGTGTCGTAGGTTTTAAACCTAATGCAAGGCCTAATACTTCTTCAAAGAGTGTACTAACCAACCACGACTTGACCAGTCTATCGGTATGAACCCATGATCCATGGTCTGGATTAGAAATAACTCCACCATCATTGACGAGGTGCTCTTATGGAGCTGAAACATCACCTGCGAGGAACCCGAGAACGACCCGGCTTTCAAATAGAGACATGACTAGTGTTTCCCACAATAAAAAATTATTTTCAGTGAGTTTCATGGTAATGAAATCGCAACACTGAGATCCAAGGAAAATGGATATTTTTGAACAAGTTCTGCCATATTTTCTTTTAACCTCGCTATGATGTCAAGTAGAAGCCTTATCATTTGACCTAAAAGTTTAAGCTATTAGATGAGGCTTGGTTATATATTATATAGTTTAACACGCCCCCTCAAGCTGACCTAGGCCGGTATCTTTGGCTCTCAGTCCTTGGTTCAAGGCTAGGCGGGCTCTTTTTGGCCTCTTGCCATATTTTGGGAATTTTTGCATGCGCGGGTGTTTTAATCCAAAACCGCTCATACTATGTCAGAATATCAGACTGGCCCAGATGGTGAATCCAGTACACAAGTCCAGTGGGGATCCACTCTAAAACCAATTGGCTCTAGAAGGAGTAGCCCGCTTAAGCTTATATACACGGCCGAACTCGTTTACCTTTTCGATGTAGGACTTCAGTATGCCCCATTTTGGTGGCAACCCTCTTCACACGCCCCCTCAAACCCAAGCCCACATACGGGCCCACTAAGCCGGCACCCCTTTTGGGTTGCATCGCAAACGGGCGAAGGGGTACCATCATTAATTTTACTGGGCTTAACCGGGCTCTGATACTAACAAAAAAGTAACATAATGAAAGAATGACTCTCTTTCAATATATCTTACGTAAGTTTTACACTATGTTATATATACAATCAATTAATAGATAATAAAGGAAGATGTACGCACGCCTTCTGGCCAAGCACGCGCGTGGTGGTTCGGACGACACGAGGATTCAGGTCCATTCGAGTCCTCCAGTTAACATCACGACTCGGGCGCCGGAAACTACGGAGGAAGCCAGGGTGATATCTCCCTTGGTTCATAACCGGGCCTGCTCGAGCTCTCGCCGACCGTCTCCGTTTTTCTAAGAGATGGCGGGCGAAAGGCAGAGCATATCCGAAGAAGGAACTTCCGGGAGAAATCGGGAGCGGTTCGTGTCGCCTTCACCCATCCATGATGGCTCCATTGAAAATGGGTTGTTGCTTAACCTCGGTAAGCTAATACGAAGTCGCCACTGACTTATTTATAGAAACGATTTAAGCCGGAAAAGCCGTTGGTTTGGGGATTCCTATTTACTAACCCATACATACTTGTGGTGGCATTGCTCTCAAAAATGTTTATGTTTACGGGCATTGGACCTGATCCGGGCATGACTCCGAACTCATGTCAATGTCTTTCGGGCATTGGACCCGAATTAGGCTTTTAGGCCCGAACTCATATTTGTTGATTAACAAAGAGCATGCGACAATAAACCTATGGAGCCTAGGCATGCGGACAAACACAAACAATTATTGAGATCAACGGGGGCGAAGAAGGATGGCAACCGTGGGCTTATGCACTTAGGCCCACGGCCCGTTACATGTGAAAATAAAGAAAATCGAGAGAGCCGCACCTCCCTCATATATCTGAGGCTCGCCGAGATGGCACGACATCGACTAAGGCTTCATCAATTGGGGCCGCTTTTGGTGAAACCTCCACCGTGGCCGAGCCTCGCGTGGTCTTTGAGATCGTCTTGTCGATTACCTTGAAATTCTCGTTTAATTTTTCATGCAAAATAAACGAAGAAAGTGGGTTAGAAAATTCTAATTAAAATATATTATTGATTAGAATTAATGAATAAATAAACGGTACTTACCGGGCGTTGTATAGCCCTTTGAAGTTGATATTTCGAGATGTCGGAGAATAGATACTTAGTGCTATGGTGAATGTGATTCCCGTGTTTTCCATGCAAAAAAGAGAAAATGACGGTGACATGCACCGATGAAAATCATGCTAAACAATTATATTCGGGTGACATTTCAATTAAGAATTTGCGTGTAAGTTGTATATTCAATTGTTAAAATGAATCAGGAACTATTTTTTAAACGATTGTCAAAAGAGAATCGACATTTGATTTAAGTTAATGAACAAACTATAATTATTAAAACAATATGTAAAGTCGGAATTCGATCAAAACAATCATGCGAATTAATTTGACGTTTTATTAAGATAAACTTATACGATCATGCATAATGAATTGACTTTTAATTTAAATGCTAAGATGCACACACGGATTAAATTGACTTTCTTTTTTAAAGAAAAAAAAGAAAATCTCGTATGCACGCACAAGCTGAATCATTTTTTAAAACAAAAGAATTATTACCTTTGAATGGACGGAGGTCCCGAATGCAACCTGGATGAGGAGGATAGAGTGATCAGGGAGGCGCAGCTGGTGCGGGAAAAGAGGATGATGGCCGGACGGAAGGCGGATCCGAGACTGGAAGACGGCTAGGTCACGGAGTCTAGGTCACGGAGTAGTCTTGGATGGAGTCGGTGTCTGTCGAAGATGGAGACGTCAAGTCTCGCCGAGGCTGCACCAGGAACGAATCAAAACCAGGGAGAACATTGGCTGCCTGGGGTTGATGTTGTCCGCGATAATGAGTGCGGCTGATGCGGAGCCTAATCAAGGGGTTGAACCGGGCGTAGAAGCACGTGACGACTGAATCTGGGCCTTGCCAGGGTGGTGGTGCCGAACAGGACATGGCGCCCAAAGCTACTGTCGTTTCGTTTGATTCTTCGACGGCTATGTCCATCCTCGATCATGCTTCTGTATTGTAGCCGATGTTGCTCCCTCCGGTTTGCTTTCCTCGGGGTCGTTGGAGGCTTTTGCAAATTGTGATGAGGATCTGGAGTGCGGGGTGATCTGATCTTTGGAGATACTGGTTGTGGGTTTGGGGGTTGGATAGCGTCGTCGGTGGCGATGATGGAGGCGAGGCGCCCATTCAGGCTGCTGAGGACAGGTCTGGTGTGCGGTTGATTGCTGATTTGTCGCCGGAGCCGGAATGGGGAAATGGGTGGCGAGGTCGACAGAGATGGAAGACGTATGGTCTGCCACTGTATCGTCGATATCCGAAACTAAGAGGGAGTGGCTGCGGATGATTTCTTTTGTCCCTACTCATCCTGCACTAGCAATCAACAGGTCAGAATACAAGATGGCTTCTCGCGGTGCCGATGTGCAACCGCGAGAAGTTTTAAGCATTAGTTTTCTTTAATGACGGGGGACGAAATCAGCTAATCTTTTGGGTTCGTCATTGCCGCTGATCGAGGCTCCATTGTTGTCCATCGTGAATGGAGAGTCGGAACCGCTATGGCCGCCATCTTGGAGGGAAGCAGGGGTGCTGGCTGGGTCGGCGTTGTTAGGCGGAGAGAAGGCGTTTGAGGTGGGCTGCCGATTGCGGAGCTGGTTTTCGCTAGAGATGAGCGGGGAGGGTCGCCTGCTACTGGTTCTGTCGGTTCTGCGAAGCTAGAGTTTCGTTGGGGAGGACCCCTTGGATGTCTTGGTGCAGTTTAGAATTTTAAGATGCTCATTTAGAAGCCCCTTCATCAACCTGTGGGCTGATACGGCGAGGGCCATGCCCATTTCCGCCATCCCTTTCTTTGATCTGGTTGTTGCTTAAGACGAGGATGCCTCATCGAATCAATGGCCCATATGATGATGCCGTGGACATCATCATCGACTTATCCAACATGGGGTCAAATGGCCCTCCAGGACGCTTGAGAAGATATAGAAAATGGCCTCACGGTGTTAGAAATTATGGGCCGGGTTTTTCTCTCCTAAAAGCTATCCAATATTGAGAGGATTCTCAACTATTTTAAAGTTTTTGGGATTAACCTCAACATGCGGAAGTACCTTGAACATGGAGACCCACCAGACTAAGCTGGTGTTAAATTTCATGTTAAATGTCATTAATTTGTAATATCATTTAGTGCCATTATGTGTGTGTTAGTGGGGTGGTGTTAACGCCTTGGTAGTAGGGTGTAGTTAATGACCTAATAACTAGAGTAGAGTAAATGCCTTCTCTAGATCTATCCTATGACACTATAAAATGAGAAGCAATCTCCAAATGTTGTGAGAGAGAAAAAGGAATGTAAGAGAAACACTCTAGAAGTAAGAAAGGTGAAGGGCTCCACAGTTAGCCAAAGTATTCTCTCAAAATTTCCTTGTTTTTTATTTTCAGAAACACTTCGTTGTGTCATAGTAGTTCCCCAATTCCATTTCTGTGATACAGCAAAGCATCGCTTTTCAAACAACCCCAACAGCTGGGATCGTGATTGATTTCCGACAAAAGCTGAAGGCCGGCCAGAAGCTTGATTTCCTCGGCAACGACATGATCACGGTCGGTTGCGTCTGCATCTTAGGGGAGCTAACTGAGAAGCCCATGTCCTTTGCAGTGGAGAAGATAAATAACGCTGTCGCGTCACGGAAGAGTACATGAGGTCTAAGATAGACTTCATGGGCCTGTACAAGCCGCAGCTCACGTCGGTGGGGACCGTGGCGATCAGCTCATGGACGAGGCTGGCCTACGGCTTCTCTGACTTCGGGTGGGGCGACCCTACCAACTTCGATTGCAGCGATCTGGCGAGAGAGCAGTGTGATGTTCAACGAAGGCGACGACAAGAACAGAAAGAGGGCGGACGTTCTCCATTGCCGGAATCCGTCGTGAACAACCTCGAGGAAGCCCTCGATGAAAGGTGCGCCTAAAAATATGCAGTTGTGTTTACATGAGTACGTTATTCCGGCATGTTTGGGCTCGTAGTCGATAGTAAGTCGGAGGATGTTAAACAGGTGTTTGGAGAAAAAGGGAACATTAGAAGGAAGGACGGTAATCGAGTGGGCCAAGCGCCACATTCGATCGAACGAATACAGTGCAGTCGAGTGAAGTAGTCGACGAATGATGGTCCAGTCGACTGTGACGGTTGACGGATGATAAAAGCACGCGATGGAAAGTAAACGACTATTACTTAACGATTATTTGCCTTTTTGTTCATTTTTAGGGGTTGTTTGAATTATAATAAGACACGACCAATTACTTGAGACTCGGACGTTAACCCAATCTGGAATCAATGACAATAAGTGTTCACTTCTTTCACAGTATTATTCTCGTTTGATTCTACTGGCGGCATTAGATTCTTTCAATTTCCTGTTAATAACTCTAATAAGTGTTGGACTTCTTTCACGTACACAAGTTATCAATCGGGTTATTACATAATGGTTCGTTCTTTACTGTCGGGTTGTCGCAATTTCATCATGTATATTCGAGGGGAATAAATTCTATCCCATGCTATTGTTTTGTAAGTGTAAATGTTTCATTTTTTATTGGAGTTGGATAATGTGACTATTCATATAAAAAATAATATAAAGTTGGAATTATATTCGGTAGCATGACATGAGCGTGAACCACACGACTAATCAAATGTAGAGATGAAATGAAACACGCTTTCCTCGCTAAATGAAATTCTAATTAGCCTAAGTTAATCACTTTATAACCCCATGATTACATTATACAAATCTTAATTATGTTATATTATCTTGTTTCTGTGGGCATCAATTGATGCCAACTTCCTTTTGTGATCGGGAAGACTTACTAGTAGGAATCTGATCGTGTTTGCCTGCCCCCTCTCCTCCTCGCTCGATATATAAGTCGGATCGATAGCGTTAATTGTCTACTACTAAGATACGTACACCATGGAGACCTTCCTCTTCACCTCTGAGTCCGTCAATGAGGGCCACCCCGATAAGCTCTGTGACCAGATCTCGGATGCTGTCCTCGACGCCTGCCTGGTGCAAGACCCCGAGAGCAAGGTCGCTTGCGAGGCCTGTACCAAGACCAACATGGTTATGGTGTTCGGCGAGATTACCACCAAGGCAGTTATCAACTACGAGGAGATTGTCCGTGACACGTGCCGTTCGGTTGGGTTTGTATCGGACGACGTTGGTCTTGACGCGGACAAGTGCAAGGTACTGGTGAATATAGAGGAGCAAAGCCCGGATATAGCGCAGGGCGTCCACGGTCACCTAACCAAGCGGCCGGAGGACATTGGGGCGGGTGACCAGGGTCACATGTTTGGGTACGCAACTGATGAGACCCTCGAGCTGATGCCGCTGAGCCATGTTCTGGCAACGAAACTTGGTGCTCGCCTGACTGAGGTGAGGAAGGATGGGACATGCCCCTGGCTCAGGCCTGATGGGAAGACCCAGGTCACTGTGGAGTACTATAATGAAGGTGGAGCGATGGTTCCGGTCCGGGTCCACACCGTCCTGATATCGGCCCAGCACGATAAGACAGTCACGAATGAAGAGATAGCCAAAGACCTCACGGAGCACGTCATCAGGCCCGTGATCCCTGACAAGTACCTCGACGAGAACACGATCTTTCACCTAAACCCCTCGGGTCGCTTTGTAATTGGCGGCCCTCACGGCGATGCTGGCCTGACAGGGAGGAAGATCATCGTCGACACCTACGGAGGGTGGGGTGCTCACGGTGGTGGGGCATTCTCGGGAAAGGATCCAACCAAGGTAGACAGGAGCGGAGCCTACATTGTCAGGCAGGTCGCCAAGAGTGTTGTTGCCAGCGGGATTTCTCGCAGGTGCCTTGTGCAGGTCTCCTATGCAATCGGGGTCCCTGAGCCGCTTTCAGTTTTTGTTGACACATACGGAACAGGGAAGATACCCGACAAGGAGATACTGGACATTGTCAAGGAGAACTTCGACTTCAGGCCTGGGATGATCTCGATCAACCTGGACCTGAAGAGGGGTGGCAACAGGAGGTTCCAGAAGACAGCCGCGTACGGTCACTTCGGGAGGGAAGATCCCGACTTCACCTGGGAGATCGTGAAGCCGCTGAGGTGGGAGAACCCATGAAGAGCTTGAACAATATTATGTCTCGGACGATCCACATCGTAAATCCGACTCAGCTTTGTATCTCGCGTTTCCATCCAAATATTCAATAAAACTCAGCAGAATCTGGCTTTATCAAGCACAATCTGTTTCATGCATCTCATTCTATTCCTTCTGATTTTATAAACAGCAGCCAACCCTAGAAACCAAAAGCTCCCATCAATCTGGAGGCATCAAATTCTGTTCTACTTTCCTCCGTAACCTTGTCGGAAGCATCGCATACTTGCTCTTACCTTCTCTTGATCTATCCATCAGGATAAAAGAAACAAGTAGGCACGAAAGTTTTGAAAATATTGTCGCAACCCATAATCAGTTACATTCCATCCAGTGATTGATAAACACACCCAAATCTTACAACAGTGCAGACCATTTACTTCTACGCCACATACAATCTCAAGCTTTTACAGATACATAAACAACCCTCTTTTATTCTAAAAGGCAATGGAAAAGGGAGATATTTCCACAATGCCTTAGCTCGATCCATATTCCAGCATCTCCCACCTGAAGGGACGGAACACGTAGAGGACTTCTGGGCAGCTCTTGAATAGGAGAGCCACGCATACGCAGACAGCGGCTATCGCGACCATGGAAAGCATTGTGGGTCGGTACAGCAGCGACCTGCCCCTCAATCCGTAAGTCAACTTCTGGGAGCACTGCCCGCAGCTCTGCCGACTGGACCCATGTCGAAGGTTCCCTATCTCGAGACTTGCCTTTGGCCCTTTGCTTTGCTTCTGGTCAATGCTTTCCTCTGGAGTGACACTTGGAATATCAACGACCGCGTGCAGAGGCCAGGTTCTCTTGTTTATTTTCTTTTGGACAAAGTGGATGTATGAATAGTGACCACGCAGACGGGCATAGTCTTCCGGAGTAGACCCTGTGCTGTCACGAGCTGTCTTCCATGCTTCAACTCCGACCTAACCCATCAGATTGACAAGGAAGCACAAAAAATAAACATGCTATTGATGTTTCATATATTCATGCAGCATAAGCAGCTTACCAATCCAGGATCGTCAGTTAAAGCATCCAACATGGCTTCCGAACCATCCTTACTCGCAGCAATGTGAAGTGGCGTTAGCCCCGCTGGGCCAGCAGCATCAGGTCTAAACAAAAACGTCCCTACACTTCCATTGCTCAAAGACTGCATTTCTACCCCAACTCTCTCGGATACACTCGGAGGCACATATCTTAGCAGAAGATCAACCAAAGGCCGATAGTTTCGCCTCACGGCCCTGTGGACAAGACCCAACTCCAGCACTGCTGCAGAAGGCTGATCTCCCGTGCTAACAGTTCCATCAAACAGAATATCCAAGAGCTTTTTCAGCACGGCGCACCAATTGTGATCCATGGAAAATTGAATGAGCCACTCAAACCGACTAAATGAAAAAAGTTCAGTATTAGGGTCCAGATCGCCCAATCTAGCCCTCACTCCATTTCGGTGGAGGATCCATCCCATTTCATTCAAGAAGTCCAATGCTTGGTTCTTTGCTGTCCACTTATCACCTCCATGGGCATCGGCATCACTTCCAGTGAAGTCCAGCGTAACCTCAAGTGTTCGGATCTCCAAACACACATCTTCTGATGATACTATGAAAGGGAAAAAGCTACCAGGGAAACCACTGTCTTCAACCTGGATATGAAAGAATGAACAAATGATAGGTCAAATACCCAGAAGCTAAGCAAACATGAACCATTGGATCAGGCAAACAAGGGGCTGTCAAAGAGACATGTGACAGTGAAGTCCATGCTACCCAGTGACAGAGCAAATTTCTTTGTCATGCCGTCGTACCTCAATGAATCCCCTTCCAGTTAATGCAGGGATAGAGCAGCGAAACTTGACACTCTGCATCTCTTCATGCGCATCTTCATCAGCATTCCCATCGATGAGTTCTTCAACTGTTTGTTGGATCAGATACTTACCTTCCAAAATGCATAACAATCTAGAGAAAGGAAAATGGAAAAAAAAAGAAGAAACATCGACAGATTACATATCGCTGCACAAAAACTCTAAGAATGAACTGACTAAAATATTAAGAATGATTGCAGAGAGATTATGAGCTTCACCTATTTGCTGGCTGGCAGAGATTGAAGCCCTTGACAGAAAATTCAGCCCCCTCAGAAGCAGAGACAGCAATGGGCCTAATGCTTGCTATTGAACTACATCTCATACTCATGAGAGGTAATGATGTCTCTGTTACCACCTTACCTGCAAAGTAGGTTATTCTAAGACAAGATACAATGACACCTTTGCATGATCACAGTCAATTATGGATTAGACAAAAGAACCTTCATATATCAGAGCCAGTTGATGTTGGACTCGGATGTACATCCATCCGCTCTTCCAGAAGATGTCCTCAGAGAAATCCAGAAGCCTTCTTAAGCTGGAACTTAGATCGTACAAAAGCTAAACAACAAAAAGTCAAAATTGAAACCGGAAACTCACTTCGATGATATAAAATTTGCATTTTGCTGGCTTTCAAAATGAGCTTACTTCTTCCCAAGCATCCTCCTCTTGACAAAGATAAATGGTGAGAACGATGCAGCCCGGCCGGATGTGGCTCTCAATGTCGGTAGGACTGTGAGATAGCCAGTCCAGAATCTCCAATAGGAAGATGGTAGATAACATAGTAATCAATCACTAATTCATTACTGTAATCTGATAAAATGCTAGTTCAATTAATTTCTCAGGTACCTGTGACCGTAGGAGAAGAGGGAAATCATTAGGCTCTTTTCCGAATAATTTGAAGACAATTCTATCCGTCCGGCCCTGAAATAAAACATAGTAAATATGCTGATAAAGAAGTTTGACTGGGATATCCTACATCATGTATCTGATAACCATTCCATGTGTACATCTTTAAGATGACGTATTTCCTTGAAATCTCAAAGGTAACAGCATTCATCAAGCTTACCTGAGTGTCTCCACTAGAACTGGAAGGTGATTGTGCAGATGCTGAATCTGAGTTACCACTAGTCTGAGGTGGACTAGACTGATGAGAGTCCTGTTGCATCCATGGCGGACAAACAAGAGTACCATCCGCCATGGCTCCAGGTACTAGAGATCTATCCAATTCATCTGTTCCATCGTCAGAGTCTATGTAAACATCATTCAAATCAAAATTATTTAGCTTGTTCTGGCCCGGAGCGGCATCACTGGCATCTGCACAAAACGGAAGAATTACAAACTATTATACTTCAGAAACACCATAATCATTTTTATTGCATCATCTGCAATTATCTTACTTGCTATCAATGGCGAGGAAGGTTCCGCAGCTTGTGGCTGGTTGGCCCGTGAAGGTCCCTCGTGACCCTTGGAGAGAATAGTTGAGATAACTTCAGATTTTCCAAGAGCAGTTTGTCCGCCATTTAGAATACCTTGTGATTCCTGCAAAAGCCCTGATATGTCCTTTTCACCTAGTCCGTTGTGGTTATTAGCTAGGTTCCGAAGTACATGAGTCAATAGATCTTGGTCAGGAGCTTCTTGTGATTGATTAGCTGCAATTGCACAAGCACATAAAGAAAATGTTCTAACTTCAAGCAAAGCATTCAACACTCTTGTCGAGCCAAACTGAACTTTAACTTTAACAGAACTGTCTTATTTACAAGTAACTCAACATCTCTATAAAAAAAAAAGATGATAGAGATGTCGAGTTACTTTAGCAAAGATAGAGATGTCGAGTCACTTTAGCAAAGATGATACATCTCTATCATCTTTGCTAATCAAAGAAAAGTCACTTCCCAGAAACAAGGCAAGAAGCTCATTAAAACATGCTGACCAGTAAACATGTCCAACCTAACATGATTATCCTCATCCATGAGTTCACTTTACAGTTGAATTGCACTTTCTGCAGGATACTTTCTATGAGAAAAGGAACAGACTGAACTTCTTATGAGAATAAAAGCATTTATAATCGACCGTTCCTCTATATCAAGCAAATACATTTGTATCATATTGACATGGTAAAGTAAGAAGAAATGAGAACAGCAAATTAAGAAATACTTACTACGCATAGACGAAAGTATCTTCAGTAAGCTAATCAGTAGATAACTACTTGCTTGCTCATCACTTTGAGTATTTGCATTTGTCGTGGATTCAGGGACAGTCTTCCTTCTCCGTTTGTTATGTCCAGCTAGACGTCGACGACAACTCCGTTTCCCTTCGTCGAATTCTGGTAATGCATGAAACCTGTATCAGATAATTAGAAAATGACTTCAAACTTGTCTGAATTAACAGCATAAAAAGAACATAACAATGACAGATCTAATATCTCCGATTTGTCAAATCATAATAACAACTATGTAGCCTTACCGACTGCACTGCTGACAAAAACGCTGTAGTATGCCTCTGACGAGCGCTTTGCTTGCTTTGGAATGGATCTCGCAGACTTTATGCCGTCTGTGGTAGTCCTTTTCAGTACTCAAATCAGCTCCACAGTTCTCCACCTGACAAACAGCACGACTAGAGGAACCCCCAGCTACCTTGGCCATCTTTCCGTGGTTCCTCTCGCAATCAACAGCATCACCCCTGGCAATCGGTAAACCCTGCCCACCAAGCTGCAAGGGCAGCCCATTCCCTTTACCATTTGTACCCTCGCTGTCAACCACGACAACCACCCTATTTTCCCTCCCTCCATTATCGGCCATGGGATTCATTTCATCCGAGCAGGACGACGAGCAGTTGGAAGAATTCCCGAGGACAAAGACCCCATTGTCCACAGGGAAAAACTGGTGACCACGGTAATCAGCTGCGACCACCTGATTCAAAGGCCTAGCGACAAAGAGATCGCCATCCCACTTCCAGTCGTTCAAATCCCAATCTAAGCTCCTCTTTCCCGCAGCCGGACCCACCCTATAAAAGTGATGCGCCTGCGGCTCTACCCTAGCCTCCATCCAAGCCTCGAACAGCGCAAGATTCTATAAGGATCCTTCTTTCCACTTCCTGCCCAACAACAGAAAGTATAGAGCCCCACAAAAACCACGCCTAGAGGAAAAACTAATTCCACCCACAGAGAATCCAAAGAGGAAAACCAACCCCAATGAGCCGTACCTAATCCGCCTCACTCCTCCCCCAGAAATCACGAAACAGTACGAATGCACACCGATGACCCAAATTAAGAGCCACCCACATAACAATTCACACCTAATCCCCCACCCGGATCATTAAAATCCCAGCTTGACAACCCCAGCCCGTCACAGAACGAGAAAAACGATCCTTCCCCGGGACGAACGGTGGCGGACGAAGAATCGGGGAAAGGGGTCGTACGGGCGTCCTGGGGGAAGGTCAGCAAATCAAGGGGCGTTGTCGGTCGCGGAGTTCCGGCGGCAGCAGCAGCAGGAGGTACGCCTGGCTCGGAAGTGAGAGAAAGAGGGAGGAAGTTGTGCTCTTTGGAGAGAGAGAGAGGATTTATGGCAGTGTTCTGTTCGGGCGTGATGTCGATGGGGGAACGTGTTTGACGATTACGATCGATGGTGGAAATTGAGTAAATGCGAGGAGTGAGTTGGGGCTGGGGTTTTGGGTCGCCTGGCTTCGTCGGAGTGGTGGTTCGGTGGGGGCGTGGTGCGGGTAAGAATCCTGTGCCCCCAATTAACCTAACTATTCCTTTTTCTTTTCATTTGAATAATTTGTCTGTCCTTGAGTTTCCTTTGGTACAACTATCTCAAATCTTAACAAAATTTTTGGTGTTCATAAATTAAACCTCAAACTCATATGTTAAAACCGGAGGCATCGCATGTGATTCCAAATCCTTAAGAAATTTTCATATACAACACAATTCTGACATTGTGCTTTTTCATAGCTTCATGAACATTTACATAGTAAAAAATTCGAAATACCTTTGCTCACGGCAGCACCACCTCGTATGTTCATATAGGCACAATTCTTTTTCTTTCTACCTCTGTTGTAATAGGTAAAGAAATCGAACGTTGTTAAAAGTATCTACTCATCCTCATTTCACAACGATATGCACTACAATCCAGAATGGAAATGACCCAAGCTGTCAATCTAGTGTTTCTAGTCATGTATCGATAACTTGTTATTACCTATTAAACTTCTAGGACGGTGGTATTACTGAGTAGAGGTTAGGTTCCCATCATCGGTGACTCAATATTAGTTTTAACCCCATTCCTTGAGAAGTCGAATCAACAAAATCTCTACTTAGACATTTTACAACGGATCCGTTAGATTTTTATACGACTTCACATATGTGACGGTTACTACTCCATCGTTCAATAGTTGCCTCACATACGAGTGTCGCAAACTAACGTGTCTAGATTTTCCATTGTATATCTTACTCAATGCTCTAGACATCGTCATTTCACTATCACAGTACAAAGAGATGGTCGAAGCCGGTTGTGGCTACAACACTATTTCTAATAACAAATTCATCAATCATCCCGCCTCTTTGCCCGTAAAACCCAAGGAAACGAACTATGACTCCATTATGGAGTTATACAAGTTTGTTTCTTCGACGCCCAACAAACCGCACCACATCCTAGTGTAATCACATATTCAGAGGTCGACTTATCGTCGCATATACTAGTAATCCAACTAGCATCCGAGTATCCCTCTAAAATTGTTGGATATCCTTCATAATATAATCCCACGTCCTTTGTTCTTTTGAGATATCCAAATACTCTCCCTATTTCCTTCCAATGGGAGGCTCGGGGATTACGCGTATATCTTGATAGTTTGCATATCACAAATTCTATATCCAGTCTCGTACAATGCATAACGTACATTAGACTTCCAATTGCACTTGCAGACTCTAATTTTTCAATAATCCGACCGGAGTTCCTTTCGATTTTAACCAAGGCATTAGAAGAAGTGTTTGCTTCCTTAAAATTTAGATAACTAAACTTCGAGATGATTTTGTCAATATAGTAGGCTTGACTTGTAATGACCTATCTTGTATGTGCCCGTAGAATGAAATTATGCATGTGGATTTTGTATGTGCTACTTTGTATGTTGCTTGTTGGATGAGGCGTGTTATAAGTTGTATGTCGTTTAGTTAGGCGGGATGAACGCATCGTTGGATGATATACGCGAAGTGCTGTCGACATTCAATACTGAGGCGAGGGAAAGGGGACGTCTATACTCATTTACATCAGTATTTGATTTCGAGAACCATTAGCGTATATTAGACTATAATGCGTGTAGGGTACGTGAGTAGTTAAGCTTATAACTTAGTGAAATAGTAACTAGTAATTATTAGTGACATGTACAACCTCGAGGGGTGACATGTACGAACGTTATTCAAAGCTTGTTGAGAAAGCTTCGAGATTAATTAATAAAAAAGTAATTTTTATTATGTGGAATGGGAAGGGGCCACGGCATCCCTATTTCCCCAAATCCCAAAAATAAAAATCTACCCACTCTAGGGAAAGGGAAAAAGCATCGAGGAGGAAGAAAAGAGAATAGGGAGAAGAGAAAGAAAAAGAAAAGGAGAAGAAGAAGGAAGTCAACACGGCTTCCGGGAAGGTGTTTCGGAGCGGACGCGAAGTTTGACTAGCTTGGGATCGAAAAAGGAAAGTGGATGGCGTCGAAACGAGGTATGTTCCACACCCATTCCCTCGTTACTGAGACTATCGAAATGGGTCGTGGCGGGTACGCCGCTCAATATCAAGAGAGACGGTCCGGAGGCATCTTATAATTAGAATTGGCCATATTATTGCCACATATGAGTGATAACTTGTGATGGGTGAAATGTGTTGTGTTATGGATCTTGTGTGAGGTTGGGTTGTTGTTGTGTGCAAAGTGAGTCGTGCAATATGAGAACTTGGTGATATGTGTTGAGCTTCATGGACATATAAGGATATTAGATATGTGTGAATCTGTTGACATGCACAAATATTGGTCTGGACATGTGCGAAATAGGTTCGGACATGTGCAGTTGCGTCTTGACATGTGCGACTGTGAGTCGAATGACTTTTGAATCTGTCTTGGCATGTACGAATGAGTGTCGGATAATAAGGGTGAAGCCGCATTGACATGTCTGAACTTTGTGAAGCGTAAACATGTAAAATATATGCGAGTTGCATTATTCAGTGGCATGTGCATAACGTGTGAACCGAGCATGGGCTAAAATAAGTGTGAGCTTTGTGACTTAGACGATATGCATACATCATGGTGTGAACCAAGCACGTGGACTCCGTGGCTTAGGTTATGCATATGATGCCAGGTAAAGGCCAGAGGAGCCCGTTCTAGGCCTGCTACGGTGGGAAACGCGGTCGTGCGAACAGATGAGTATAGTGGAGTGTCCAGTCTTGAAATACATTGTTTCAGGCCATGAGTTGACTGTTGCGTTCGGTTTGATCTACAGACGTATCAACCTACACTATTGAGGAGTATCGTGCAATGAGACGGAGGAGAGCATGATTGAAGTTGCATTGCATATCATGGTATACATTGTATCGCATCGCATTACATATGCTTGTAATTATTGTGTGGCATGTGCTTGTGCTTTGAGAGTTGTACTTGTGTATGAGCGACGAGTGGGATGAATCGGGTCACGCCATGTGGTTGGATATGTATGCCCTGCTATATGACAATTGTCGGGTATGAGATTATGATATATGCGACCTATATCCTATGACATGTCAGTTTGTTGTCATAGCATGTGCATATTCTGTCTAGAACACTTACGTCGGTGTGACCTTGTGCTGGCTGGTTAAGTGAGGTCGAGTCATAATGCATGTAAACCTTTTCAGAAGCCGGAAGAAATATGTTTTGGTCACCAGGACTCGACCGACGCATGTGTTTGCTAGAGTGGGTGTTGTGAATATACTTAGCATTTTCGCTAACCCCGTTTTTGAAAAACATTTTTCAGGTGTTAAAGTAAGGACTAGACGGAAGTAGAGATATAGTGCGAGATAAGGGGACGCATTCCCTACTTTAAAGGAAAGAAAATTATATGGGCGATGTATAAATAATATGATCATTTAATGATTTAATAAATTCCGCTGTGTTGATTGTGATTTTGTACTATCGTCACGTGCCCGAAAAAGCGGCGCGTTACATGACTAAGAGAATAACCCCCACTAATTTTACGAACCTTGATTCCAAGAATCGTACCAACCTCATTCAAATCTTTCATTTTGAAACTCGAAATAAGATACCTTTTGGTCACTTTGATGCCCTTCATATCAATCCCAACGATTAACATATCGTCAACATAAAGGCATATAATCACTTCGTATTCATCCATGAACCTTGAGTAAATACACTTATATGCATCGTTATATGTAAAACCATTATTTAGTACCACACTATCAAACTTTTCATGCCATTGTTTCGGTGTTTTCTTTAAGCCATATAAAGACTTAACAAGCCGACGGACTTTCTTTTCATTTCTAGGAGTACGAACCCTTCGGGTTGTTCCATATATACCTCTTCATCTATCTCTATTTAGAAAAGCCGTCTTAACATCCATTTGATGGACATGTAACTTATAAATTGATGCAAGTGCTAATAGCACTATAATTGATGTTATCCGTGCAACCGGAGCATATGTGTCTTAAAGGTTTGTATTGACCCGTTGACATTGCATTTTTTTCTTAAATACCCATTTGTTTCCTATTACTTTGGAACAAGGAGGCAAATCTACAAGAACCTAAGTGTTGTTATGCAATAAGGAAACCATCTCTTCATTATTGCATCCATCCAAAACGACACATCTCTTGATGACATCGCTTCCACATACGTCTTCGGATCATCCTCGACGTTACATATCATGGGCATTTATTTAGGACTTTCGTCCTACTTTCTTCTACAAGGAAAAAGATAAACTCTAGGTCAAACCGTTTTTCTATCTGGGCTCTCTTACTTTTTCTTAGTTTAAGAGGAACTTCGACCTCTTTTCTTTTCTATCTATTAAGCCCCCTTGACTACCTTCGCATGCTTCCTTTTCCGTTGAGTCATATACAAATTTATCTTCCATAAACTCAACATATCTGGATTCAACAATTACATTCTAATCCAAATCCAAAAGACGATATCCTTGAACTTTTGCATATCCAACAAACACACTATAGGCGCGCCCTCCGGCCTAGTACGCGCGTGGCGGTTCAGACACTGTCCGGTCGGCGTCACGACTCGAGCGTGACGCGGGGCGTTTCGCCGATCGTCTCTAGTTCCCTAAAGGCGAACTGGCGAAAATGCTGCGCTAAGGCCTCGTTCGTGAACTTGTGGGAGGACTCGGGAGCGGCTCATGTCGCCGTTACCCATTCAAAATGGCTCCCTAAAAACAGTTGTTGTTGTTTAACTTAGGTAAACTATACGGAGTCACCAACAACTTAATTTTGAAAAGGGTTTAAGTCGGAAAAACCAGAGTTGGATTCAGGGTTTCCTATTTACTAACTCTTAATTCTAACATGCGAAAAAGAGGTGGCGTTTGCCGCAAAAAGTTTGCTTTTGGTTAACGGAAGTTGGACCTGATCCGGGCATGACTCCGCACTAATGTCACTATTTTATGGGCGTTGGACCCGAACTCATGTTTTGTTTAGAAAAACCATCAAACATGCGACAAAAATCCTAATGGGCCTACAGCACACTTATCCATATCCAATTATTTAGATAAAGCAGATGGGGAAGGGCGGTGAATACGAGCCTATGCACTTGGGCCCACAACCCGTTACAAGTGGAATTTTAAAATGTTTCGGCGAGGCTCACACCTCCCTTTTGTACCTTAGATGATGGTTGGAGGCGCGTTGTCGTCTTGACATCGTGGTTTTTACACGCGGAAAGATCCACTCAGTTTGATACATGCGGATTCAAATAATCTTCGAAAATTCAGAGTCGGTACTCCCAAAGTTGCATGCTCAGTGTACATGAAAAATAAAATACAAGTGTGAGGTAAAGGGAATGTAAATACATGAGAGAAACAAGGACTATTCGAGCAAGCATCAGAAAATCAATCCAAAGCATGGCCAAAACACGTTGAAAAAACATGAAATTATTGTTTAAATTCCCGTAACTTAAAGAGGAAGGCGACTATGTGAATTCTTTGGTCACACAATCACCATGAAATTTTAGGATTCGAGATCTCCGGGACGGCAGTGGGCTGCCGAATGAAGCTGGAAACTGCTTGTACGGTCACCGGAAAAATCATTCAAAACTAGATCAAAATACGTCAAAAAATTATAAAACCAGCGCCAAAATCTCCAAAACTTAAAGAGGAACGTGTCTATGCAAATCATTTGGTCACACAACTGACAGAAAGTTTCCAGATTCAAGTTTTCCGGGACAACAGTGTGCTGCAGGATGGAGCAGAAAACTGCTAGTGCAATCGTTAGAAAACCAATCAAAAACCCAATTAACAGATCTCGAAGAGAGACGCGTCTGTGCAAATCATTTGGTCGCACAGTTAACAAAAAGTTTTAGGGAATCAATTTTCCGTGACAGTAGCGTACTGTCGGACGGAACAAGAGGCTTGAAAGAAAAAATAGAAAATATATCGTGCACATTAGATAAAAATATACACAATATATTCAGACGACTCCACCTAAATGACAAACATGCTCGTGAAATTTGATGGTGATCGTTCGACATCATATAAGAAATGGGATTGCAATGTATGGATAGTCCAATCCTATGCATGCTTTGTGCCCCCAATTAAACTAACTATTCCTTTTTCTTTTCATTTGAATAATTTGTCGTCCTTGAGTTTGATTAGACTTAGTAATACAGTTAATCGATGATAGGCGTAGCGTCATGTGGACGGTTACGTTAACATTTTATCTACATGCGGGTGTTAAGTGTGTGTTTTGGGAGTAGGCTAGGCTTGGGTTGTTACATCCGTAGGTACACCGTGCATACCCAAGTCTCGTGAGTATTTTATAGGCTTGAAGCTATTTTCCTCGCCAATCAATTAGTTTTTAGAATGAATTTTTTTGTTGGACTTATATCTTGAGAATCTACGGATGCGAGCATTCTAACTAGGGTGAGCAAACGCGTCGGGTAAAACCTGGAATCGGTATCATATCGTCGGTATCGGACATGTTCTCGAATAGATTGAATAAGTTATATAGGTTTTGAATTTCGATGTAGCAAGTACGGTCCTAGATTCTCACCTCGAAACCAACCTGAAGAGCCTAAACTTAAGGTCATAAAGACAATAAATTTAAAATTATATTTATAAATTAATTCTTATATATAGTTAAAAATTCGTCTTAATTTCCTAAATTTGGCATTAATTTCCTTTGATCAAAACACTTTGTCAATAGTATGACTTATTATGTCCATTTTGATGCGCACTTTTTTTTCACTACTCAGTTTAACGTTAAACAATTATGCTGCACAATTGAACACGAGAATTAGAACCGGTTCGGGAACTGAAACCGGTACCAAAACCGCTAGGTTAGGGTATAAGGTGATTCTTTTATTCACATTGTAAATTCTAAGTTTTAAAAATACAAAACATGTCATTACATAGTAGGTTTTAGGTTAAATGTCTGGAACCTACCCATCCGTAAGATGCTTACCCCTAATTCTAACCAATAAAAAAATTAAGAAACAAAAACAACAACAAGATATCTTCCGTGAGGCCAAAAACAACAAAAACTCACGGTGTCGATGGTTAGAATGATCAATGAAAACTGACACCCAGTAAGACTTTTTTTTGTTTTTTCCTCGATTAGGTTTTGTATTAAAAATGAGACTCTTGCGTCCACCAACACGAAAGGTTACCGAAAAAATACGAAAATTTTTGGAATTATGAATCTCTCGACCATTTTAAATGGTAAGATAAGAAGGAGATGTGCGTAATAGAGATAAAGAGTATGGAAACATGAGTCGTTGTCCGAGATTGGGTGGCGACCCCGACACGCAAACTGTGATATTCGACAATAGTACATGGAAAGACATGTGCCTGCCTGCCTGCCTGCCCGACCGATTGATTTCCCCCATGCACATGAGCGACCCTCTCGTATGATATGTGTTTTCCCATGCTCATTTCATCTGGCCACGTCGTTTCGAAAACCCTATTATTGTTGTTCTTGACTTATATCGTTGTTACGTGAACAAAGACGGAAGAAGAAGGAAAAAAACGCGATATGATCCCCCCCGGGGATTTTGTCATTTTGGGTCCCTTCGTCCCTCATATACACGGAACTAGCGTACCGAAAATTATTCGAGACCGCGTGCGATGCGACGACGGCGTGCTGGTTTTAGGTAGAGGCTCATACAGAAGCATCAATGGTAGTTTAATATAATCGAGCGCTCCACGAGAAGAAAAGAAACATGCATACCATATGGTCAAAATACTAAGGCCGTGTTCGAAACTTTTCTGCCGCAAAGCGAAAAGGGGAGGAAGGAAAAATGAGAAGCTACGATGATATAACGTAACTAGTAAAAATATTTTGTGAAATATAACAAATAATTTTAAAATTTGTTTTAAAGAAATTCGCTGAAACACTGAGTTCGTCGGATAAGATGAGGTAACTCGGTGTTTCAAAAGCCGAACTTCCACTTGGAGTGCTGAATTCGACTTTTGAAATATCGAGTTTCCCATTTTTCTTAGTAAACATGATCATTATAAAGTCATACTTCCTTAAAATTAAATTCAATTTTTTAAACACGCATTATAGGACATTATTCATCCAATTTTACCTATGCTTCGTGAAATATTTTTTCAAACTACCGTTCATTTAAAACAAAGCTAGGGATATAACAATTGTCTGTCCGACCCTTTTGTGGAAGGGAATCCAAAAGGGGGTTCGATTTTCGGTTCATAATTGTTGTAAAGCAGCCAATACCAACTGTTCTAAAAGCTCGAACTTGTAGGTGAAAGCGTGACATGCTATATATTTTTATTCTCAACACTTCCCCTCACGTTGAACCGGGCTAGCACCGGGCGTAAACCATTGACCTCTGGCTCTGATACCAATGTTATACAGCAGTCAGCGCCAACTATCTTGAAAGCTCGAGCTTTTAGGTGAAAGCGTAACATACTTATATTTTCATTTTCAATAATACTCGATTCATATTAGCGTGACTAAAAAATCATTTCATAAAGTGGGAGGGGTTTTTTTAATTTGTATACGTCTTTGTATTGCAATGACGTGGACATACTCTCTGAGTGTGAGGGTGTATTGAATCCTTCTTTTTTTTCGGCAAAATATACATTTAGGGCCGCAACTTTGAGCCGATTTTTTATTTTGTTATTATTTTAATTTGTTATATAATTTTGTCACCAACTTTCACTTTCATATTAATTTTGGCCAATCATGAATTTCTTCTAGCGAAAGCCAAACAAGGCCTTAATATATTCTGATACGTGTCTTATAATAGTGGAGTTCCAACATCTCATTCATTTGCATCATAATTTACTTTACTTGTAGCAATGACCTCCCAATAGAGCAATCATCGGGTCTTCATCAATTTTTTACACCATCAGCAGCTATCGTCCAACTTCGGCTTCCAACTCACTTGATCTGACCATCGAAATTTTAAAATAAAATAATATATGCGGTTTCAATATTATTTACCATTTTTTATTTTTATTTTTCTTTTTTAGTTAATAAATGAAAAAAATTGTATATTAACTTCTGTTTGGCTTTTGCACGACAAAATAAAAATTAGTCAAAATCAAAATAGAAATAAAAGTTAGTGATAAAATTATATAACAAACTAAACTAACGACAATGGCTCAAAGTTGATGCCATAAATCGATATTTTGCTTTTTTATTATTAAATCGAATCCCAATAATATTCTATAATAGTGGTTTCGCGGCCATTACTTACAAAAGTACGTTTTGTTTATTCAAAATGTGCGCCTTTAATTATACACATATCTCGGATCCCCACCCTCCCCTCCACTTTTATGACAAAAAGAACATATTCAAGTGAACAAACAATCACCCACGTTCTTGGTCTGAAAAAGGCAAGAAAAATGAGGAGAGAAAAGGTGCCCAAAAAACAGTTTCCCATTTGTGATTTGCACAACCATAAAGTTCTTCAATACTTTTTTTTTTAAAAATATATCTAGGAGACAAAAAAAAAAAGGCATTGCCAAACAATTTCCAATTTGATTTCCTCCGCGACTGATGATGCCCCAAAGAAAACGAAGCTTTTGGATTCATGGCGAAACGTCTCCCGGAGGAAGGAACCAAAACAAAGTTTTAACTTTGAATGGTCCAAAAAAAAAAAAAAAATACAAGATTGGCTGTTTGGGACCCGAACAACATATCGATGGACCCTTTTCGGAAAACCTTCGAGGAACACTAGCCAAAAATAATAATTCGAAGCGAACGACTCCGTCAAAACCGCGTGGCCCCAGTGGCCTCTTTCGTGTCGTGTTTCATACATGATGGCGTCGATGACGAAGCCCTAGGAGCTTGGCGTACTATATCAGCAATGCATCTCCCTCATGGTACGAGTTCTTCTAACTCAAAGGGATGATGATGGATTGGGTCGAAATTTTCTTACATCCTCAAAATTGGCTCATGGTAATGGGCCTAACAATTGAGAAAAAGGCTTACATACGACCGCGAGTCATGGGCTGGTGACCATGGGCCGGGTTGGACCCATAACCAGCGAGTCCTCGGGTTCAACCCGTAATCGGCACGCAGTCTTTAATAATCTTACAATGCATTTATTTTTTTTCCTTTTAATGTCCCATCGTTGGGAATCACAATGAGTG
The DNA here is from genome assembly GCA_029817715.1 of Melastoma dodecandrum. Classification (NCBI taxonomy): domain Eukaryota; kingdom Viridiplantae; phylum Streptophyta; class Magnoliopsida; order Myrtales; family Melastomataceae; genus Melastoma; species Melastoma dodecandrum. The sequence goes on along the minus strand of JARUPY010000290.1, from coordinate 3,667,107 downwards.
CAACTGCTAAAATTATGAGTGAATGTTATGTTAAAACAACCAATAGGGACTAATACTTCGGAATTTGAATATTATTCTACACTTATTTCAAGGAGGAGATTTTCACGTCGGATTCATATGGGAAATAAACATTGCTGTTTTGGTAAGAAAACCACTCGAGCTTTCTAATTTATGCTCATGCTAAGAGAATGCGTTGAGAACCTAATTTCATTGGTAATGTCAAAGTTCTTACTCTCCTTTTTATTTATTTTTAAATGACAAATTTCGTACAGCAACTTATAACTTAAAATACAATTTCGTATAACTAATTATATAGCGCACACAGACAAAATCTGATTCATGCATGACTCGTCGGGTCAATCAAGGTCCCACCGGCCATTTACGAGTTGTAGTATTTTGACCTGTGCACAGTGATTCCGACCCGTGACCCCCTCAACCCGTTGCCGCCACCGGACCGGGGGCCCCAAGTCATCCCAAACAGCAGAGCCAGGCAGGCAAGCCCCCCCGGGGTGCGCAAAAGAGGATAGTAAATGAATTGAAATAAATATATATATATATATATATTTTTTGTTATATAAATTTTGAATAACGTAAATCAGATGACTTTCCGGTGGATGATCCTGAAGGATACATGCCAGATTATCCCCATATAACAAAATCGAAATTCGGGACATGGCTTCTCGTGGCAAGATTTGCAATTTCGGCGCCAATCGACGAGTTCCCGAACATTCATACCCTCCAAGATGCCGGAAGGAACTTCACGCGCTGGGCCACATGCCTTACAGGGCTGTGAGACGAAATGAATTCAAGGACGTATTCGAAGAAATTCTTCCCGGTAATAAATATCACTAAAAGAAAAGGCACGGTAATATTCAAAATTTATATAACGAAAACCAAACAAGAATTAAACATATTTTCACATCTGTCATAAAATAATAGAGTTCTAATTTTTTATTTATTCGCCTCACAATGTACCTTAATCATAGTAGTAGTCTCCAATAGTGTCATCATCCGGCTTTCTTCGATTTTACGCATTTTTTATAGCATCAATAAATTATCGTCCAACTTCAACATCCAACTTACTTAATCAAATCATCAAAATCCTAAAATAAAAAACAAATGATTCTCTTTAGTCAATAAATAAAAATTTTCGATTAAGATATGTTTGACTTTCGCGCAATAAAATTTAAAATTTACCAAAATCAATATAAAAATAAAAGTCGATGACACAATGGTACGTCAAACTAAATTTTTTACTTAGCTCAAAGTTTATATCATAGATAAATATTTTGCCAGCAGTCTGAAACGTCAACGTCATTGACCACGTGACTGCATGGTGTCGCGGGAGAGGGAGAGATTTGCATGTGCAGTGATTATTCCAAACAAACCAGGTGTACACACACTTTATATCCGTTCACGTACTTACTTAATATTAGCAAACCATATTCATTATTGAATGCGTTAAAGAGGAATACGGCGTTGTTGAGAGGGAAGGAATATTAGCTGCACTTGCACCGACATATGATCAACTTTGAGCTGCATCGCACCCGATCAGTCCCCTCTATCCTGATCACCCCTTTGAATTTACAAAGTGGGAAACTGAGGAGAGAGAGTGACCCTCGTCCAATGAAATACTTGTACTTCTAAAATACATTAAATATTATTGGGTAATTTTTTTTTTAAAAAAAAATATTAAAAGAGTTACATACATACAGTAGCCGACGCGTAAACAAAATAAAGGGATGGTCATAAGTCAAAACGCTTCTTTTCAACACTCACGACATTTCCCCACCCCCAAACACTTGTCTGTCCCCCGTACTCTCTAACATACGCCCCCCCCCCCCCCCACCACCCCCTCTTATCCTACGCCACTCCAATTTCCCCCTCCTTCACCGAGGCCTTCTCTCAGATCTCCTCCGCAAGTCATAACTTCAGTCCACGCGCTGCCCATCCCCGATCGTTCCCCCTATCCCGATCTATCACCTCGAGTTTTCTCCGGTACTGCCTCTTCCCTCGCCCACGTGATTCCATCGGACTTTCCGGTTGATCTGATTGCGCCGGGCGGGGTTGATCGGATGATTTTTTTGTTTTTCTTTTCGGGAGTGCTTGGTTGTCGGATTGTCTTGTTTCGTTCTTGCGTGTTTTCTCTCGATGTGAAATTGATCGAGGCTGACGTGAGTTCTCACGGCAGGGGAGTGGTTGTCCTTGGTTTTGTTGCCGATGAATTTGCGATCGGGTTGGTGCTTGTCCTGTGCCTAATGACCGACGTCTTCTGCATCGATTCTATGTTTAGCCGTTGGATTGAGCTGTATGGTGTACGCTGCTGGCAGACCATTGTGTTTGGTAGAGTCAGTCAATGAATTACGGATGGCTTGTGCCCGAGCACACGTTTTTTAAAGGTTTTTCGTGGCTATTGCAGAAAGACCTGTGACACTAAGCCATGAGTTGCTTCAGCTGCTGCGATGACGATGATTTTTCTAAAGCTCCAGAAAGTGGCGGTGTGTACCCGTCGAAGAATTCAGCAGGTACTATTGTTTTTAATCTGTTCTTGCTATTGAGTGCAACGCATCATTCCTGAATTCTGGCCTTTTTCTTTTCTCAAAACCAATTTGACTTGCTAATGGTGTGAAATTCACAATTCAGGAAATGATGCTGCTTATCATTCCTCAGAGCCTGCACCTAAAGGTGCCCAAGCTGTAAAAATCCAGCCCATTGAAGTCCCCGCCATTCCCGTAGATGAGCTGAAGGATGTTACCGACAACTTTGGAACAAATGCTTTAATTGGGGAGGGATCGTATGGTAGGGTGTACTATGGGGTACTGAAAAGTGGTCCAGATGCTGCTATCAAGAAATTGGATGCGAGTAAGCAACCTGATGATGAGTTCTTAGCCCAGGTTCGGCTGGAAATATGTATATTCCATTTGGCTTGGAAATTGAATTCCATAAATCAGCTGATGTGGAGCCTTGTAGGTTTCCATGGTATCGAGACTCAAACATGAAAATTTTGTTGAATTGCTGGGGTACTGTTTGGATGGAAGTTCTCGAATTCTAGCCTATGAGTTTGCTTCGAATGGCTCTCTGCATGACATTTTACACGGTAAGGAGGAATTCAGCCGCAGATTAGGGCTTACTATTTTCTGTTGCGTGCTAAATGTATATAACTGATACTGGGCGGTTCTTACTGGAGTGATTATGTCTTATTTATCTGATAATAAATAATCATCTTCTATGGACTCAATCCCCTAAAGGGTCAATCAAGTTGACCAGAATGCTTGGCATCAGTCTTATGATGCATCACCTTCCCCACTGTGCCCACAGGTTATCGTATCCACGGAATGTTTTAACACTGTTATTGATGCACAGGTAGGAAAGGAGTTAAAGGGGCCCAACCTGGTCCTGTTCTCTCTTGGGCTCAACGTGTAAAAATTGCTGTGGGAGCCGCAAAAGGCCTTGAATATCTGCATGAGAAGGCGGAGCCTCGAGTGATCCATCGAGATATAAAGTCCAGTAATGTGCTGATTTTTGACGACGATGTTGCTAAAATTGCTGATTTTGATCTGTCGAATCAAGCTCCTGACATGGCAGCGCGTCTCCATTCAACTCGTGTTCTTGGGACCTTTGGTTATCATGCTCCTGAGTAAGAACCTTTTGTGTTCATAACTCACATTTATCTCATGCATGCTTTTATCTTGACATACTGTCACATTTTTCATGGATATGAACCTGAGAAGATTTATTTTAGTTTCACGTTCTGTGATATGTTTTGGGTGGTTGAAATCAAGCGAGACTAAACTACAATTCCTTGACTAATAAAAAAAACTACAATTTCTAGGTCTTGGTTTTCTTGTGGAATTGGGTATTAATTCTCCAAATGAAAACTATGTAGTTCATAACGTTTACTTTATCATGTTTTCTGAAATAGATATGCAATGACCGGACAGTTGAATGCCAAGAGTGATGTATACAGCTTCGGTGTGGTCCTGTTGGAGCTCTTGACTGGTAGAAAACCAGTTGATCATACTTTACCCCGCGGGCAGCAAAGTCTTGTTACATGGGTATTGAATTTCAAATATTCTTCCAGTCTTTTGGTATCTTGGTTGATCAGAATGCCTGAATTCTTTCGATGTCCCATCTTTATTCTCTCCTTGATTCACGGTATCCATTATTGTCCCAGGCTACACCTAAACTGAGTGAAGACAAAGTCAGGCAGTGTGTTGATGCTAGACTTGGGGGTGAATATCCTCCCAAGGCGGTTGCCAAGGTAATTATTTTTTAAATGCCCACGCTCTCCTAACATCATAAGGAGTAGAGGCAGAGTACAGTTTACAGTTGGTGAATGTCAGGGAGATTAATTGCTAGTCGTAGAAGTTTTGGCGTGTTTTCTGGAGGTAAAATGTTAGGGAGTATAGGTTTCCATCGTTTCCCAAACTGTGAACTAGTTTTATTGCATCAGGCCGTAGCTACTGCTTCATTAGGCATGCCGATACTCTCTTACATGCACTTGTTTTGAGCACAGTGAGTGGATTCTAGAAGTTGGGAGAAAATAGGTCATCTGAAGTTGGTGCTCTCAAAAATAGTTGATAAATGAATGTTTTTGTCCATAAAGATGGCTGTGGTTAATCAAAGAGAAAGCTTGTTGTCTGTATTGATCGATATTTATGTGCCTTCTTTTTTTAGCACTCAGTAATCTTCTTTCTAGTCCTTGGGAACTAACCCTTCTCTGCAAAACAGCTGGCTGCGGTTGCTGCCTTGTGCGTGCAGTACGAGGCTGATTTCCGACCAAACATGAGCATCGTCGTGAAGGCTCTTCAGCCGTTGCTAAATGCCAGGGCAGGGCCTTCAGGCGACACTCCTAGCTCTTGATGCTCCCATCCGACCCCTCCCCACCACCTCAAAACTCTGTAATTTCACGCGGTCGACGAAAACAGATTGTCGCCATGGGTGATATGCCGGAACATATTCCTGTCAGGTTTTGGTAGATTGTTTGTGGAAAAGAACATATTGTACGACTACTCTCCGATCATTTGACAGGCATTCAATTTGTTAATACTCTTAAGCTTATATTTGGTATTGTCCATATTAATCTGCAGTCAGCTTTTGTAACATCTTATAAGATGTCAGTCTGACGCCCTGTAAACACTGTGGTGCCCCAGATCTTTGTCATTCAGTGGACAGGAGATCGATTTGCTAGAAAATTGATGTTCTGTCTATAGATGAGTTTTCGAAACTTTACAAGGCCTAGAGATATCAGTTTTCTACGCCTTTGTATGGCTCAAAAGGCCGCCAAGGTTTAAGGGAGAAGATGAAGAACTTGTTCTGTTAAAAAGCCAGTGGGATACCCCAGTTGTCCATTCATCCGTAGAGACTTGGTGACGGGTCCTCTGTCGAAACCAAAGTAAACACATCAAAAGCAAAGAAAAGTACCCAAATTTACGATCGAAGTCCCCAAAAAAGGACGGAAGACTGACCTTAATCGTCGGACTATTCACGGTGGCATGGCGGACACGACCAGCTAATCTGAACAAGCAAAGGAAGGAAAACAAGAGGCCAGGGAAGAGGCAGTGCATGGGGGGAAAGCCATAACAGTCAACCTCCTGTCTGTTAAATGGATCCATCCTTGCTCTGTCTTTTCCCTGGCCTATCTCACCTGACTGGGACTGCCCCGAGTCATATTGAACTCACCTCCATCCGGCAGCGAAGATGCATCGCTCAATCGGGAGAATCAACGGCAGAACCTGTCATGAATGAATGAAACATATAGTCCTTCCCCTCCCTCTCGACGCATTGTACTATCGGCTCATCACCTCGTACTGCAAAGTACTATGAGGAAGCTCCTTGGAAGTACACTCTCTTCCAAAATGCAGTACGGAATCCTCAGGAAGTTACTTCAAAATGGAACCGTGGCACGTCTATGTTTATTCTAGTAATTAAACCGTATTACTTGCGTTCGAATTTCTTATTGCATCAAGATCTAAATCATAATTCAAACTTCGGTTTCCCTCCTCTAATTTTTAACAGATGATAGACGGATTTACAGTAAGTTGCTTGTCGGGCGATCTATCGTCGAAGTCGTTGGTCAACGTTCATTCCGTGGTCATATCTTAGTCGCTCCCATTCCAGATCCATGAAGGAGGTGTGGTCCTGGGATTCTACTGCGTTGATAATTAATCGATACTTTGGATGTGTTCTGAAAACGAAGATTCTTTAATCAATAAGTCCACCTATGTCGAGCTACTGCTACCATGTTCTCATGTCCTTGACCCAGGATAGTTCGTGACGAGCTGAAAGAGAATCACAATGGCTCCAATGATTCTCCGCGTACTTAGATGCATGTTTTTAGTGGCTGAATGTTGGCTGGTTCATCTGCCTGTCGCCAAAGCACGGGAACCTCCCGGGATTGAGTGGCGATGACTTTTTCTCCTTATCGGGGGCAATGGAAAGAATTTTGTGTTGTAATTCCCGTTCTTCAGCATCATCATTCAGAAATGCCACTACTGCGGATCACCGGCCACCACACACCAGTGTATTGGTGGAGTTCCTCAACAGAGTACCCTTCCAGATTACGAAGCAAATCGAACTACGGGACATCTCGTTGATGCCTAGCACATTTTGCGATTCCATCACTTTCCACTCCGGTACGATCCTCATATCATCCTTACCTATCCTTGTCATTATCGAAAACAAGCCCAAATAAACTTCGATCCAAAACCAGCCAATTGGTTGGAAAGTGATCTTTTTCCGGCTATGACATCTATTTTCAATTCCTGTTCAAAGGAAAAGAAGATGGTCATACGAGGAAGGGTCTATTTCAATTCCTGGTTTTTTACATTTGTTCATTTGCCTTTGTTCTTTTGTCCTCGATTCTGTTTTCCTTGATCGGTGTTATTGCCGTTGTTCGAGATATCATCTCTATGGCCCACACCATATGCAGAAATATATTGTCGGCACATCTTCATCATCTTGCCGGCTCGTAGATACCGGTGTTTGTTTCATCTGAACAAATTGTGTCGGGGTTCCTTCACTTAAACGCTAGTCGATAAGTGAAGGTGTTCCCAACCATTATATAACTTTGCCCCAAGTCCCATGTGTGATTTTTTTTTTCCCCACGCTTCCCCTTAATTACATCGGATCTTTGTCCAGCATCTTTTTGGATGGATTTGACTCTGATACCGTATGTGTTGTGTTTCTTTAGCTAATCGATAAGTGAAGGGTTACCACCCATTATATACCTTTGAAGAAAATTGTTTATATTCGTATTATTCGACTGCGGCATTAAGGACAATATTGACGGCAAGGATGACGCCACATACGAGGAGATCAAGGCTGCTGCTGAGCTTGTAAATGCCACCAGATTCATCAACAAATGGCCTCAGGTAGGAGTAATCACTCTGATAACAATAGCCGATGTCTCAGTCTGCAGTTTTCCTATGATTGAGATATTCTGTGATATAGAGTCTTGATACCATGGTCGGAGACCACAAAATGTAGCTTGCTGGTGGTCAAAAACAGAGAGTCGTCATAGCAAGAGCAATTCTGAAGGACCCGAGGATTTTTCCTCCTCGACGAAGCCACGAGTGCCCTTAATGCAGAATCGGAAAGGATAGTGCAGGAGGCCTTGGACAGAATCAAGGTCAACCGAACTACCATCGTCGTGGCACATCATTTATTTGAGTACCGTCAGAACTGCAGATATGATTGCAGTTATTCATGAAGGAAAGATGGTGGAGAAAGGTAGTATTATCGATGCCATACGTATTAAACCCCCCGACCGTAACTTCTTGGGTGCTCTGGATGATGGGGGCGCCCCAATAATCAGAGAAACCCACAGACAGCCAAGTCGAGGGACATCACATGCTCGATCAATCAGCTGAGGATTCCAAAAGAAGCCGGCACTCAGTTCTCCATCACATTTGGACAGCCTACCGGATTGATTCCTCTGGATGGTATCACAATAGAAGATCCCGAAGGACCGATTCCCACAACTGATGAAAAACCTCCGAATGTCTCGTTAAGTCAGTTGGGTTGTCTCGACAAATCGGAAATCCTCAGACTTTTGGCAGGAGTCATTTCTTTAATGGCATGATACTTCCCATCTCGGCCGGCCCTTGGTTCAAAATGGATGTTAATTGGTTTGAGGTTTGTACGGATGAACAATTAGTTTCCAAAAAAATTCGCGAAAAACGGCCGAAGTTTCATAAATTACGCAAAACCCATCGAGGGGGCGCGTTTTGGAATAACAAAGAGGGCGGGTTCTCAAAACCCTCCCTCAGTGTAAAATGTGGGGGGCAGGTTTCGAAAACCCGCCCCTATGCGAGATGCGGACTCCGCATGAGGGCGCGTTTTGGAAACCCGCCCTTTAATGAAGACGGGTTTCCAAAACGCGCCCCCCGGGGACTTGGAAAAATTTCCAAGTGCAGGAGGGGGGCCGTCTTACTCCCAGAAGGGGCAGGTTCCCAAAACCCGCCCCTGCCCCATGTCAATAAGGGGTGGGTTTCCAAAACCCACTCCTAAAGGGGTGGCGAAGCTTCCATTTATCTCTTTGGATTGGGCATTGATCACTGCCTTAACAGAACGCTGGAGACCGGAGACGCACACCTTCCACATAGTGCACAATGAGATGACCGTGACCCTACAGGATGTTGCTATTCAGCTAGGATTGCCTGTAGATGGTGATGCAGTTATAGGTGACACCTCGATATCGGCAGTCGAGGTGTGTCATCAGTTGTTAGGCCGTGTACCTACTGGAAATAACATTAGGTCGGGTCGGATTAGACTAAGCTGGTTGGCCCAAAATTTTTCTGAGATTCCGGTAGATGCCACTGAGGAGGTGGTTCAAATGTACACGAGGGCGTACATCCTCCAGCCGATAGGTGGGATGTTGTTCACTACTAAGTCGGACAACTTAGTACACCTATTTTGGTTGCCACTATTAGCTGTTTTTGAGAGGACAATACAGTATAGCTGAGGTAGTGCATGTCCAGCCTGGTTATATAGGAGCTTGTGCAAGGCGTCTCACCATAAGGCGTCACAGATCGAGGGCCCTCTCATTTTATTACAGATTTGGGCATGGGATAGATTCCCGCATGTAGCGCCTTTGAGACGTCGTTCTCCTTTCGAAGACGATATGCCTCTCAGTTATCGTTGGGCCGTAGCGAAGGATGTGCGCACCGTGGCCACCCATGTGCTTGCATCGTACAGAGAGGCATTTGACAGGCAAAGCAGTGATCGGGTGCACCTTACGATTGAATAAAACAATTACATTTGATTGTGTTATATCTCCCTTTAACATTCTCGTTGAAATATGCAGGTGATTTGGCATCCCTACCCCGAACAATTGATAGATATGCTTTCAGCATCCGGCGAGATGATTTGGCATGCCCGAGTAGCACTTATATGCTTCTATATAGTGGAATGGTACTTCCCAGACAAAGTAGTCCGTCAGTTTGGCGATCTGCAGCTGGTACCCGATCAGTGCGACACCAGCAAGGCCCTTCATCGCATTGATCTACGCGGGAAGAATATGAACAACTGGAGGGAGATCCACCGACAGTTTCTGGATATCTGGGAAGATAGGCTCAACTATGTCGTGCCGCTGATGTGGGATTCTCGGAAGAAATACTCCAAGTGGTACGCGGATCACACTAGGCAATATATTTCCCATACAGGATCCATGCTGGGCAAAATGGTAAGTACTTCTTTCTATTCGATTTTCCTTGTATAACATATATTCATTTACGTCGTTCTTATTGTGTGACAGCTGAAGAATTTTAGAAAGATAAAGCTAAAATCTGACCAGCCGGAGCTCGTCTCTCTTGCCGAGGACTCCATGCAAATGCTCAGAGAGTACGGACCGGTTAGATTGTATGGTCGAACCGGCGGCATGGAAGACCAACCAACGTTTGACTTCATGCCACCACATGATGGACAGCACTTCGAGGGCGATGAGGGACAACCAATTGACGGCGATGAGGAGATGCAACATGACGGACATCCCTTCGACAGAGATGAGGACATGCCACCAGCATATGACGATCCCATATTTGATGATGAGGGTCATGAAGTGCGGGAAGACATGTTCATCTCGCAAATTTCTCACGTGGATGCCGAGTACTGCATGCCACACTTCGAGGTTGGGTCGAGTTCGTCTCCAGGAGCTCCGATTAAAGGACAAGAGAATTTGAGTAAGTTGAATAAAATTTCGAAGTTTCGTTATAGTTAAACTCAACTAATATAAGCTTTTTAGGTACAACCATTCCCAAGACCCATCTCAAGTTACGCAGCTGTACTCGGGCGATTCGTCGGAGCAGCATCCCGTTCTCATACCATATGTAAAGAGGAGATCGAGTAGACGTAGAGGGAATTAGAATTGTGTTTGTATTTGTAAACAATTATGTAATTATATGTTTGGATGTATTTCAGTGATGTTTTGGATATGAATTAGTGCATTTTTTAATATGTGAAGTGTTTCCGATTTATGAAACTAAGAATGTTTCGATCGAACGGGGATTATTCCCAAAAGAAATTTCACTCCAACATGGTTGGGGTGGGGGTGGGTTTTCAAAACCCGCCCCTTGTTATAGTAGGAGAGGGGCGAGTTCCCAAAACCCACCCATTTTGGGAATAAAGCAGGGGCGGGAACCCGCCCCTTATTGACATGGGGCAGGGGAACCTGCCCCTTCTGGGAGTAAGATGGCCCCCCCTCCTGCACTTGGAAATTTTTCCAAGTCCCCGGAGGGCGCATTTTGGAAACCCGTCTTCATTAAAGGGCGGGTTTCCAAAACGCGCCCTCATGTGGAGTCCGCATCTCGCATAGGGGCGGGTTTTCGAAACCCGCCCCCCGCATTTTACACTGAAAACCCGCCCTCTTTGTCATTCCAAAACGCGCTCCCTCGACGGGTTTTGCGTAATTTATGAAACTTCGGTCGTTTTTCGCGAATTTTTTTGGAAACTAACGGTTCATCCGTACAAACCTCGTTGGTTTGGGCGGAAATAGGTAGTGTGCTGAGAGGTTGCGAATTGGGTCTCTTGACACAGTCCGTTGGTATAAAATGTAAATTTCGGCTCAACCTCCTTTACTTTTAATGGAAATCCTAAATTACCACCAAAAAAAGCACTCTACGAACCACCTCAGGAGCTCAGTAAGGACTCTAACTTCTGGGCACAGATGTTCTTTGTGCTCGGAGTAGTTGCATTTATAACACAACCCAGTCGTATGTACTTATTAGCAGTGGCAGGATGTTAGCTAATCCAACGGATCGGATATATGTGTTTCGGGAAGGTTATTCGTATGGAGGTGGGTTGGTTCGATGAACCTGAACACTCAAGTGGTTCATCGGACTCAGGCTTTCAGCAGGGCTGCTTCAGTTCGTGCCCTGGTTGGAGATGCGTTGGGATAGTTCTTGCAGAATGCAACATCTGCACTTACTGGTCTTCTTATTGCTTTCATTGCGAGTTGGCAATGCTCATAATACTCGCAATGATCCCATTGCTTGGAATAATGGGCTACATCCAAACCAGTTCACGAAGGGTTTCAGTGCTAATCCAATGATAGTCGTCTGAATCGCAAATGGCTATATTTATGCTTATGGCTCATTTATAACAACTTGATTGTGTGCGACGATGAGCTTGCAGATGATGTATGAGGAAGCAAGTCAAGTTGCTACTGACGTAGTTGGGAGTTGAACAACTTGCTTTCTCTGCACCAAGAGTTGGCGGCACCTGGTTATTCGATCACTGTGGGAAAAGGAGAAACTTCTGAGACTCAATAGCTTGCTGAGAAGCCCTACTTGTTTGGAAAGCATGTGCCTGCAGATTGGACGTGGAGTTCCCTTCGCGACTTGAGTAACACCCCCTCACTTATCGGACCGTGTGATTATTTTATGGCCTAGGGTCATGAATTTCTTCTTTCGGGTCTTGTTTTAGGCGCAACACAAGCAGCTGCATCAGCGACTGCCAATGTATAGGGGGAGCATCTCAAATCGATCATCGTGATGGCAGAAGTAATGAACGTGTAAAGATAGTGAATTGTAGCTCGGGTGGCTATTAAGCTTATACTGTTGTTCTGTTATATATAAACAGTTATGAAAACAGTTTTGCAGAATAACAGAATCATTTTTCTCCAATTCTATTTTCCTCCGTCATCTTCTCTTCTTTCTCTCTGTTCTACTTCTGGATCTGCAGAACTCGTAGCATGGTATCAGAGCACAACGCGATGGATGCGATGGCAACGACAGAGGAGGTGTTGCCATACCTGCTGCTGCAAGACTGCAATTCAGGTTTCATCATTTCGCCGCACTTTGATGGGACAAATTACGCTGCGTGGTCTAGGTCTTTTGTGTTAGCCTTGACTGTGAAGAACAAGGTTGGATTTGTGGATGGCACAATCTTAAAACCGTCTGCAAATGATCTATTACTTCCCATATGGAATCGTTGTAATAGTTTGGTTGTTGCTTGGCTGATTAGGTCTATATCTTAGTCGATCGTTTCAGAACTCATTTACATACATTCTGTGCATGAGATCTCGAAACTTTTGCAAAGTCGCTTTGCTCAGTCGGATCTTGTCAGAATTTGTCATTTGCAGCAACAGTTACATTCTACTTTTCAAGACAATCGACCAACTCAAACCTACTTCTTGCAGTTGAATTCTATTTGGAGGGAATTGAGATTGCTTAGATCATTTCCTAAGTGCAAATGTGGGGTTTGTAATTCTGGTTGTTTCAAAGATTTCATGAGAGGGAACAAAGCGATTATGTGTTTGTGTTCTTGAATGGTCTTGATAATTGTTATTAGACTTTAAGGTCTCAGGTCTTGATGAAGGAACCGCTGCCTAGTATAAACCATATATACAATATGGTGCTGAGAGATGAATCTCAAAAGCTGCTGCATGACAAATCACATTTGCTGGGGCATAGCTCAATGTTGGCTACTGTTGCAAAGGCGGATTTTAAAGGGCAAGGAAAGTTGTAAGTGTTTTGTTCACATTGTGGAAAGAGGGGTCATTAAAAGGAGAATTGCTATAGACTCATCGGTTTTCCTGCTGGTTATAAATTCAGTAGAGGAACGTATTCAGTTCCAAGAAGAAATCAGATATCAAAGTCGCCATCTTCTGCTAGTAAGGCTCAAGTTCCACACACGGTAAATTGTGCGGGTGTTCTGGACCCGATGCAACAGTCTTCTCCTGAACATCCTCTTTTCAGCATGACAAAGGATCAGGTTCAAAAGCTGTTTTCTATGCTGAGTGCTCAAGATTGTCAGTCGGATGGTAAAGTGGCATCTCTTTCCGCCTCGAAATCAGAATCTCCTTCAATTGGTATTGTTTCTCTTTTTGTTTCAGTTTTTTCAAATCTTGTTCAGACTTTACTCCAGCATCTTGGGTCATTGACACAGGTGCTTCTGATCACATTGTTTGTTCTTTGAAACAAATGCATAGTTTTCAAAACCTTGATCAAGTTTCAATGCAACTGCCTAATGGTTTCAGAGTTTCAATGCAACTGACACAGGTACTTCCATGATTAATTCTTGAAAATGTTCTTTGTGTTCCTTCCTTTTGTGTCAATTTGCTTTCTGTCAGTAAACTCTCATCCAGTTCTACCATTGCTTGTATTTTTGTTAAGTATTTATGTTTGATTTAGGACATCTTGTCATGGAAAACGATTGGCATTGCTAAAGCACAAAGCGGACTTTACATTTTACATTTTACAAGATCAAGGCAACAGTCTAGCTCATAGTACAGTTCCTATGTCTAAATCACATGTTGTACATGATAAATCTCTTGTATCACAGTTGTGGCATTGTCGTTTAGGTCATATTTCCAATAAAAGACTTTTAGCTATTCCCAGCATATCCGATCATGTAAAACCATCTTTTCATGCATGTGATGTTTGTCACTTGGCAAAACAGAAAAGAATTCCTTTTCCTCAACATATTAAAAGTTATGTATCTCCTTTTCAGCTAATACATCTTGATGTTTGGAGACCATTTCACACAGAAACACATCATGGCTGCAAATTCTTTCTTACAATGGTTGATGATTTTACAAGAGTAACTTGGGTTCATTTGTTGAAATTCAAGTCACAAGTGTTTTCTGTTTTTCAACAATTTCATCATCTTGTATCAAATCAGTTTGAGTGTTCCATTAAGAGAATTAGAACTGATAATGGAATTGAATTTTTTAAGCTTTCTGAGTTTTGTACTTCAAAGGGTATTGTTCTGAATCTCCTTAGCAAAACGAAGTTATTGAAAGAAAGCATCAAGATTTACTTTGTGTTGCTCGAGCTTTAATGTTTCATTCAGATTTGCCTTTGAAATATTGGGGAGAGGCTGTTTTAACAGCTTGTCATATCATAAACAGGCTTCCTTCTTCGGTTTTAGCAAACAAAACTCCATTTTAAATGCTTTACAATGCAGTTCCATATCTTAGTCATGTTCGGGTTTTTGGTTGCTTATGTTTTAGTTCCACACTTAAGGCAAAACGAATAAAATTTGATCCAAGGGCAAAGAAGTGTGTCTTCTTGGGATATCCTAAAGGAGTTAAAGGTTACAAGTTGCTGGATATTGCCTCTAATCAAATTTTTATTTTTAGAGATGTTATTATGAAATACAGTTTCCTTTTAAAGAAATAAAACATTCTTGTCAACCAGCTTTTCCTTTTCCATCTTTTGATCAACCATGTTTTGAATCTGCACATCATGTGTCCTTCCGATCCAGGGGCTCCTGCTCAGGAATGCCTCCTGGTTGCAGACTTCTGTGGTCGTGGTTTCTTAGGATGACTACACAGATTTGAAGCCCAAATGGGATGAACAGGGATGGACGGATTTGTCGGATGAATTCGCGGCAAAGTCGAACGCCCTGCAGATAGCATCGCCAGCATTACATCATCCACGGGGGGGGGGGGGGGGGGGGAAATCGGACCCAGAGAAATAGGAACTTCCTGGTGTCCTCCTTTTGACCTGTGAATTGAAGTGGACGGTCCGGATTTCAAGTACTTTGGTTTCTGTTTAGTCTCTCTTATCCACAACGTATGATCAGTTCCTAGTGCTTCTCCTGTCTTTCGTCTTTCCCCCCCTTCTCTTCTTCTTCAACTTCTTCCAATGGCGACTTCCCTCTTCACTCGCCTTCCCCACCACTGCCGACACAACGACCTTCCTCACCCCCTCCGTCCTTCCCTTACCAGCTCCCCTACCCGAATCTCCCTCCCCCGCCCCTCGACCTCGTCCCGCCCCCGGAAGGCTCTTACCCATGTGCGCGTCACGGCGTCTCTCGGCGGCCTCCTTGGAGGCATGTTCAAGGGGAGCGATGACGGCGAGTCCACGAGGCAGCGGTATGCCGCTACGGTGGCCTCCATTAACGGAATGGAGGCCGAGGTCTCCAAGCTTTCGGATGAGGAATTAAGGGAGAAGACTCGGATATTTAAGGAACGAGCTCGGGGAGGAGAGTCTCTGGATTCTCTTTTGCCGGTCAGAAAGGACTGCGCCTTATTTGTTGCGTAATAGATCGGCCGGTCTGAGATTGGAGATGTTGAGATTTTTGTGGAAATTCCTTTCTTTTTCCCTTGGCAGGAAGCGTTTGCGGTCGTGAGGGAGGCTTCAAGGAGAGTGCTCGGATTGCGGCCGTTCGATGTTCAGTTAATAGGTGAACGATGGACCAATGATGATAATATCCTGGTTGATGTTTGTCTCTGGGTGTTATGTGCGTGCTTGTGCTATCTTATTCATTTTGGTGGTAAACAGAGGCTCGATAAAAGCCATCATTTCCTTTGAATTTTGAACCGGAGATGATTCGTTAATCATTTCCTAGTAGAGCGAGTAATCATTGGCATTGTCATAACTGTAGTTTCTAAGATTGTTTTTTCTAGTATGTCTTCATGATTCTTGTTGCAAGAATAACATCTTGAAGAATGCTACCGGATCGATTGTGTAGGTGGTATGGTACTTCATAAGGGTGAGATAGCTGAGATGAGGACCGGAGAAGGAAAGACTCTAGTGGCTATACTGCCAGCTTATTTGAATGCTCTTGCTGGAAAGGGGGTTCATGTTGTCACAGTCAATGATTATCTGGCACGGCGTGACTGTGAATGGGTTGGACAGGTTCCTCGCTTTCTTGGATTGATGGTTGGACTAATCCAGCGTATGTCTGATTCTTTCAGATTTAATTGGTTCTTTCTTTATTAACTACTGTATGGAGGAAATATTGGTTCCAAATTGGGAGGCTCCTGGTTATTTCTTTTCTTCACAGTTATTTTTTTTTGTTGCTTTTTGTATTTGTTTTGACTCTTTATGTGCTTGAATTCCTGAGGTGGCTGCGGCGATGCACTGTTTCTTTTTTTTCTTGAATTGATTATCACGATGTTTAATTATGTCTAATTTGCTAGATGGAACAATTGTCGTGCTCTATGCCTGCTGCCTTTTGTTCATTTGAGCTGCTCAAATTCTTTCTGTTTCTATATAGTACTTCTCTGTCCGTAATATTTTACTTTTACAGATGCATCACTTCCAATACGGTAAAAAAAGGTTTGGATAATTGCACTAAGATCTTCTTGGTGATTAGTTGAATAATTTGATTTAGAAGTTTAAAATTTGGGTTGAGATCGTTGCCAGATAAATTTTTCATAGCATCCATTCAATTGCATCATAGTGAAAAGCAGGGCTTTTCTTATCAAGGGTTGACCAAGATTGAAATCATTTGAAAGACAGTCCACTTCTATCCCCACCTTAGACTTGAAGTTTTCTTCCCCATTCTGCTGTTTGTCTTTTTACAATATCTCTCCTTATTGGAATAAGTTATACTCCTCTAATCATGAGTTACTAGATATTCTATTGCTGATTATTCTTCTATCAGTGAAGGCCTTCTATGTTAGATTCTATGCATGGATTCACAAAAGTTCAACCAGTAGCCTCAGTTAATCGTGAATGGTTTTACAGAGAACATGACGAGTGAGCAAAGGAAGGAAAGCTACTTGTGTGATATTACTTATGTTACCAACAGTGAGCTTGGATTCGACTACTTGAGGGATAACCTTGCCACGGAAAGTAAATTTTCCTTTCTACCTTCTTTATACATTGAATTGAGTTTTTTGTTCATTTTCCGCCAACTGACTTTTTTGTTCTTGCTAAACAGAGTGTTGATGAGCTTGTGCTGCGGGGTTTTAACTACTGCATAATTGATGAGGTGGACTCCATCTTAGTCGATGAAGCAAGAACTCCTCTGATCATTTCAGGACCAGCTGAAAAACCTAGTGACCGTTATTACAAAGCTGCAAAGATTGCTGAAGCTTTTGAACGAGATATTCACTACACTGTAAGATAGTCACTCTATAAAATGGGGTATTCCGAAACTTCACATGCTTCGTCTTTGGTGCATTGTTGGCACTGGTTAGATATCAAAGAACTACAAAATTGAGTTTATGTTTTCATTAAGGACAAGTAGCAAGTTGGTGTAACTGAAGGCTTACTGTTTGTGTGTGCTGTTCAGATAACTTTGGTTTCCTGTCCTATGAATTTGCCATAGCGTCGTGGGAGTGTCATCCTATCTATAGGCATTTTTGAATCAGCTTGCATTTGCTACTGATTATTCATTCGTCGGTCATACTTGTTTTCTTGGTGGGCAAGGATAGGGATGGTCATGGAGATCTATATGATGCTTCAGTGATCAGTCATTCCTTTTCTTTGATCCATTCGTGATTTGAGTACCAGATATCCATGTAAACATAAGTTGTTTGCTTAGGTGGACGAGAAGCAAAAAACAGTTCTTCTTACAGAACAAGGATATGAAGATGCAGAAGAGATTCTTCAGTTGAAAGATTTATACGATCCCAGAGAACAATGGGCGCTGTACCTATTGAATGCAATTAAGGCGAAAGAGCTGTTTCTGAAGGATGTAAATTACATTACACGGGGCAAGGAGGTGCTCATAGTGGATGAATTCACTGGTCGGGTTATGCAGGTAAAACTTTGTTGTGATTGTGATTTTCTTGTAGTAGGTGATTTTGATTTTTGGATGATTAGGTTGTCATGAAAAGACCAGTATTATTAATTCATAGAGGTGAATAATGCTGGCTCCTTTTACAGGGAAGACGCTGGAGTGATGGCCTTCATCAAGCTGTTGAAGCCAAGGAAGGTTTACCTATTCAAAATGAAACAGTTACACTCGCATCAATCAGCTATCAAAATTTTTTCCTTCAGGTTGGGAAATATTGTTTCAAGACTCATTTACCCTGTGTCAGGGCTTGATCTTCCGTGATTTCATAGAGTTCTTTTGAATTATCAGTTTCCGAAGCTTTGTGGAATGACTGGCACTGCATCAACCGAAAGTGCAGAATTTGACAGTATTTACAAGCTCAAAGTCACAATTGTGCCCACAAACAAACCAATGATAAGAAAGGTTTGTGGGATAAAATAGAAAGGAGGCATTTCTCTTATATCTTGAATACTACTCTCAACTTGGTCTGCTACCTCATTGCACCAGCTGACGACTTTATCTTTTGGTTGAGTTGTTTCAATCTAGTCTAACGATGCTCTCAATACTGATCAAACTTTTTTATCTTTCTCTTTTGCTGCATTTTCAGGATGAGTCCGATGTCGTCTTCAGGGCAACTAGTGGAAAATGGCGGGCAGTGGTGGTTGAAATTTCTAGAATGCACAAGACTGGCCGCCCGGTGCTTGTTGGCACCACAAGCGTGGAGCAGAGCGATTCATTGTCTGAGCAACTGCGAGAAGTTGACATCCCACATGAGGTACAGTGTTTATTTCACCAAGAAGTGCTGTAAAGATTCAAATCAACTAATTTTCCTGTGTAAAGCAATATAAGTTTGGAGAGGTCACTTCTCCTTGGTATTGACTAAAGTTTTCCTCCTGAGATTGTTATAAAAAAAGGCACTTTGGACTTGTGGAAACCTCAGAAAGTAGTTCCCTCATGCGAACTTCGGAAAGTGATCTGTCAATTTTACAAAAATAGGGCACCGATTATTTTCTAGATATGAAATGCATATGCTGGATGGCTAGTATTTAAATAAATTGCGTCTAACACTCTATGTGTGGTCACATTAAGGAAACAAACGGGCCTAGCGACTGCATAATCAATAAGATATAGATTTTCTCAAAGTGTGCTGGTTTGCAATGTATTCAAGAAAGAATGTCCTTTTCCTTTGATTTGACCGTATTTTCTCATTATGATGTAACTTTATTATTGTTAAGGTGTTGAATGCCAAACCTGAAAATGTAGAACGAGAAGCTGAAATAGTAGCACAAAGTGGCCGTCTAGGAGCCGTGACTATTGCCACTAATATGGCTGGTCGAGGAACGGATATTATTCTCGGTGGCAATGCAGAATTTATGGCGAGGTTGAAGCTGCGCGAATTACTTATGCCCAGGTATCAGTTTTCTGCTTCTGTTGTCATGTTTGCTTATTGGGTACTATTTTCTACAAGTACTCTGAAGGCACAGGACATCTTTTGAAGATGATCGTATACACCAAAAAAACTTCGAAAATAACATCAATAACCTGTAAACTTCTGATCTGGTACTGTTTATGATGGAAATCATTCCAATGTGGTGTGGCCCTTACATTGTGTGTATTGGAAAAGGCATCTATTGCCAGAGCATTGTTCCAAAATAACGTTCGGCGGGAAAATATTTTGCGAAATACCGCCGCAACTTTCAAAATTCGTCAAATAATGCCCCTCCAAGTTCAATTCCTCAAGGAACTCGATGAAACCCTATTTCGCGAAATATTTTTCTTCCGAACATTATTTTGGAAAATTCCTCTATATTACCAATCAGCATCGAAGTTAACAACTACTGAAAATTTGTTTCAGAGTTGTCAAACTGGTTGATGGAGAATTTGTGTCCGTGAAGAAACTGCCTCCTAGAAAGACATGGAAGGTCTCTTATGCTGCAAAGAATTTACAGCGACTCTTCTTTACAAAGTGCCACTTCAATTTGCAGTTATATATGCTTTTGCCAGCAATATAAGACCTTTTCTTTGTAAGTAACAATATAAAGCCTTTATTATGGGATTATAGGTGAACGAACTCCTTTTCCCATGCAAACTGTCAAACGAGAATAGCCAGTTGGTAGAAGAAGCAGTCCAATTAGCAGTAAAGACTTGGGGCCAGAGAACTCTGACTGAGCTGGAAGCCGAAGAACGTCTATCTTATGCTTGTGAAAAGGTATAATGACACACTTTGAATTGCACTGGCAACCTAGGAGACATGCTGTGAAATTGACCGTCTGTTGTGTGTTGGTATTTCTTAGGGACCTGCACAAGACGACGTTATAGCTAAGCTTCGAAGTGCTTTCATTGAGATAGTGAAGGAATATAAGCTATACACTGAAGAAGAAAGGAAACAGGTTGTTGCTGCTGGAGGGCTGCATGTCGTAGGTACAGAAAGGCATGAATCACGTCGCATTGACAATCAGGTATTAAAGTGCTATCTCCCAATCCAATCAAATCAAGGCTGTTTGTAGTTAATTCAATTTCACTCCTGACAGCTACGTGGTCGAAGTGGGAGACAAGGTGATCCTGGGAGTTCTCGTTTCTTCCTGAGTCTTGAAGATAACCTCTTTCGAATTTTCGGAGGGGACAGAATTGAGGTACTCTAATGGCTAAAAAGGCAAAGCTTGTCTGTATTTGAAGTGCTTGTTTTTATCGAATGCTTACATTTTACAGGGCTTGATGAGAGCCTTCAGAGTTGAGGATCTACCCATTGAATCCAAGATGTTGACAAAAGCCCTGGATGAAGCTCAGAGGAAAGTGGAGAACTACTTTTTCGATATTAGGAAGCAATTATTTGAGTATGACGACGTGCTAAACAGCCAAAGAGACCGCGTGTATGCTGAGCGAAGAAGAGCCCTCCAATCCGACAACCTACAAGCCCTTATTACCGAATATGCAGAGTTAACCATGGATGACATATTAGAGGTCTAATTGTTTGTCACTGCGAAAATGTGATACTGTATAATTCCTGGCATGGCTTGTCTTACAAGTTTTTTGTCGTTATCAGGCAAACATAGGTGGCCCCGACACTCCAGCTGAAAGTTGGGAGCTGGAGAAACTTGTCGCAAAAGTTCAACAGTGAGTCCACTTTGCTCGGAATCTGTAATTAGTAAAGACATTGTGAAATAGAAATAGATGCCAAATATTTTATTAATCATCAAAGTGCTCTGTTCTCGATATGGATTGGAACTTGTGTGGTAAATCTTCTTTTTGGAACAAGATGCTCGGAGTTACTCCTCATCCTTTATGTGTTTCTTCACGTGCTCTGCTTTCTTTTGGCTTAGGTACTGCTATCTGTTAAGTGATTTGACACCGGATTTGCTCAAGAGCAAGTGTTCCACTTACGAGGAATTGCAAGACTACTTGCGTCTTCGTGGTAGGGAAGCATACAAACAGAAAAGGGTCAGTGTTTTGTCTAATGTGGTTTTGGAGATTTCATGCTTTGGCCGAAATGACTACCACCTCTGGCTTTTAGAGTCTGTCTGAGACGAGTAACATGTTCAATGAGTCGTTATATTCCTGTGTAAGGACCTTGTGGAGAAAGAAGTGCCAGGGTTGATGGCGGAAGCGGAGAAATTCTTCATCTTGAGCAACATCGATCGCCTGTGGAAGGAACACTTGCAAGCGATCAAGTTTGTCCAGCAAGCCGTAGGGCTACGTGGATACGCACAGAGGGATCCTCTCATCGAGTACAAGCTCGAAGGATACAATCTGTTCTTGGACATGATGGCTCAGATAAGGAGGAATGTCATATACTCCATTTATCAGGTGCGGGATCGCCAGCCTCCTCCCAAGCCCATCCCCCCGTCTCGTTCTTCACATTTAAATGGTCTTTTTTTCTAAAGCAAGTTCCTTCATGTTGCAGTTTCAACCCATGATGGTTAAGAAGGTTGAAGACAAGACTGACAATGGAAAGCCGGACAAACCCGCAGCTAAAGGTAGGGGAGTTAAGAGGTCCGAAACGGTCGCTGCGGAGTCGTCCTCACCAGCTGCCACTCAAGCGAGTGCATAGACTATAAGCATCCGGAATTTTTGCAGCACATGTTATCAGATAGGAGACACGCTACACAGCAAAGTTTCATTTCAGCCACCGAGTGTCGGACGTTTCAGAATACCGCCAAATTTTTTTCGTTCATCATGTAAACGAAACAGGTGCACATAATTAGAGGTTTGTACGGATGTACTGTTTGTTTTAAAAAAAATTCGCCAAAAACCGTTCGAGTTTAAGAAATTACGGAAATACCGTCGATGGGGCGCGTTTTGAAAACCCGCGAAAATGGGCAGGGGCGGGTACCCGCCCCTCCAATACTCATAAAAAAAAATAGGGTTTCGAAGGGCGGGTTTTCAAAACCCGCCCTCTAGCTGAGTTGGTAAAAATAATTTTTAATTTACAAGTGGTCTTGGGTTCGATTCCTGTTAGGACGAAAATTTTTTTAATTTTTTTCAAAATTGTTGCTAAGAGGAATCGAACCCAAGACCTTTTGCAAATTAACGAAACATTTTGACCGACTAAGCTAGAGGGGGGTAATTTGTTTACTTGTGGACAGAGGCGGGTTTTCAAAACCCGCCCCCGAAACCCTCTTTTTTTTTTTAAAGTGTTCGAGGGAAAACCCGCCCCTACCCATTTACACGGAGGGCGGGTTTTGAAAACCCGCCCTCTTTATTATTTGGGGGACGCGTTTTCAAAATGCGCCCCCTCGACGGTTTTCAGGTAATTTCTCAAACTCGGACCATTTTTCGCGAATTTTTTAAAAAACGAACGGTAGTACCGTACAAACCTCCACATAATTAACTAAATTCTTACAAGGAGGCGGCTCAAGGAATCGATATAGTAATATGACCAGGTCTACGTATGTTGTGCTCTAAGTTGCCTTGAATAGTATTTGGGAGAAAACATGATCCTGATAAATGGATCTCGATTTATCTCTATGGCCAAGTTAAAGAGAGTAAGTAATGCAGGATCTCGATTTATCTCTATGGAATGTGTCACGTTCTGTAAGTCCATAACAAAGCGAACATATCGAGTTCCCCTCATGCCAAACAGAAGATCTTCTCCTCCAACCTCCTCAAGCACCGGGCGATGACCCCAGCTATAACTTGGTCGTAACGCAACTGAGGTTTCTGCAACCCTCTTTGAATTGCCCAGGCCCTCAAATCGTTCTTCCGATACTTGTCTTGTCAGCCGGATCAGTTGCTGCAATACACCTAACCAGCATAATCACGTCGGAAAACTGCCTAATGATCAAGAAAGCATTTGCTGTCTGTCAGTTATTTTTAAGGTACACCACCGAACCGGGACTGCGGACGGAACCTAATTGATATGGCTCATGCTACGCCTCTCTGGATTTTATCCTCCAAGCTATGTTTCAAAAAATTATTCATCGGGAAAATATTTCGTGAAATAGAGCAACAACTTTCAAAATTCGTCGAAGTATGTCCCTAAATGAGTATGAACTCGATGTTTCTAAGACCGAATTTCTTGCTATACATAAGTAAATTCGGTGTTAAAAATATGATATTCTCAAACTTATTATTTTTAATACGGGACATTATTATCTGACAAATTTTAAGAGTTAGTGTTCGAAGTATTTTACTAATCGTTGTCTTGAAACATAACAATGGACCCCCGGACTCAACGGTCTATCCACGCCTAATCGGCCTCTTCAACATTTCAAACAGCCTGTTGATTCCGCATCTGACTTGGACGGCCTTGAATATTGGGCCTAATGAATGTGCCTGACTCTAATGGGCTGGGCCTTGGAGGATTTGAGATGGCTTTTAAGTAAATGACGCATACAAAGTCATGTCTCCAAAGCCTTGCTAATTATTGCCGTAACACATATTTACAAGGACGACAACCTCGGAATAAATGGTAGTAATGTTTTCATATGGAAGAGAAGGTGGCACAGGATCGAGGAAGACATGACGACTCGGCAGAAAAACCGCTGCTCTCATCCAGATTTTTTGATCCTCGGCAGCCTATGATGGTGGAAACAAGCGCCGCAGTGAACCTCGGATCGGAAGAGACTGTGGCGCCAACTGTCTCGACAAGAGAGGTTGCTGGCCTCCCTCCCAAGTTCATGAATGGCTGTGCATACGTGTAATGCCTCAGCATTTGAGAGTTGTAGCCATAGAGAGGAGGTCGGAAGGGGTCAGTCGTAGCTAAGGGGAATGATGGCAGCTCTGCTCGTGCGAGTTGGATGGGGTTTCGTGTGAGGTCTAGGGTAATGGTGGGAAATGGAGCCGAGGCGGATAGAGTCGCCAGGGCGGAAGGAGGATGATAAGTAGGGAAGAATCCATTAGAACCGGCTGGGGCTTTTTCACTCGCTGTGGAGCTGGAAAGGAGCATGGCTGCCGCAGAAGAAGTGGCGCTCACCATGGCAGCGGCTGCAGGCGGAAGAGGGTGGTTGTGGTTCCCTTCGTAGGTGGTGATTAATATGGTTTTGTCTTCGACACATCTTTGCACCTAACATTTTTAAAGCAGCGGATGAGATTCGCCTATGTGATGGGGTCAATTCATCCGTGTTATGATCGTCAATACCTGTTTGCGTACAGGGCAACCCGCAGCCATGGTGCACCGGTAGTAGGCCCTCGGACATGGGTTTCCTTTTGCCATCTTCTGTCCATACTTTCTCCACTGACAACCGTCCCTAATCTAAACTTACCACCAAACAAAGTGAGCGATAGTTCCCGAGCACAAATCAGCGACACAGAAATAGAATGAATTGCACACCAGTGGCGCCTCGGATCTTGCTCTGACTGACACCCTGACCTTCTTGCACGGCATTTCTGTGGACCGATACATCGGCTTGGAGTCGGAATGTTCAGGTTCAGGGGTGGTAGGAGAAACTAGAGATGTTTGATCACCTTGCTGTTGCCGGTAGGGATTCTGGCTCCCCTCGCTCATTTCATCCTCGGTCTTGACATGGGAAACCCTCGGATCCAGCATTGAGTCCTGTGATGTGTTGCGATAAGCGTGCTTGTGCAAGGCCACGAGAAATTGACCCTGAAGGTTATTGTAACTCCCCGTGATCTGATCCAGCTCACTACTAAGTCTCCCGTTCTCGTCTTGTAACCTTCCCAGCTCTCCTCGCAACATTTTTACCTGAAGAAAAACCTTACGAATCCTCCTAATATGCTGACTTATTCTTCAAAAACAGTGCTGTGGCCCTCTCACCTTTGTGGCATGGTCGGTTTCCGGCACGGCGAATCCGGCGGTGAATAAATTCAATCCGGTCTATAACAGATGAAGCATTTAGACGAAAGCACCAGTTAGGTTTAATAGTCCGAACCGGAACAAGAATTCGACTTACCGAGGGATCGGATATTCCAATATTATCGTTGCTCTCGACATCTTTCTCAGCTCTGGGCTGATAGGATCCATGTTTACTCACTGAGAAGAAATCCAATTCTCTGATGTTACGGTTAGGGTTTGGATCACCCGAAGTTTGCTCATGACGGTCGTCGGCCTCTCCGAGGGAGCTGAAGAAGAAGGCGCGGTCACGGCGTTGTCTATCCATGATGACTTCTGGCACGAGTAAAAGGAATCTTTGGAAGAAAGGGTAGTCGGTCGGGATGGTGAGCTTGTAAAGAGTGATTCGATGTCGCACGGCCTCGACATTATATAGATCAATACATTGGTCTAATAATAAGACTCGGCCGCATTTCTATCAGTACACGGTGACATTTTTTTCAATAAACGGACCAGATGGACAATCAAATAGTTTGTCAACTTAAATGATTGCCCCGTTACTCACGAAAGAAAAAAAATAGATTAGTACGATTTTACGATGACGTGACCAAAACTAACGAATCATAATTTCGTGCGTACTAAAAAACCACGATGAAATAATCACTTATGTAGTATCGAATGTTGTACACGATTCGTCACCTAAATATGATATATAACATGTATCGATCTCCTCTGTTAGCGTCGGAAGGGTTATCAATTAGTATAATACACATGATATCTCAGTTTAATCTAAGTCAAGGTAAGGAAAAACAAAAAACAAAAGAGGGAAGAAAACGAGGGAAGCTATGTCAAATGGTGGAACATGACAACTTTTGACAAAAATGGCCACACACACACACATTTACACCCCACCCAACACGCAAAAGTCTTTGTCCTAACTCTCGATCAAATGAAACCCGAAAACAGTTCTGATGACATCTCTGGGGATAGAAATCCGCCAACCAAAAACCCTTGTCGTACTCGGACAACCTTAACAACACCTCTCATATATGACCAACTTGGTCCGTATTAGGGTTTTATAATATCAACATTAACAATGCATGTAAGCGAAAAGGTCACATGATTTTATTATACGAATTTCCTTGAATCGTGGCGTGGCGTGGCGTAACTGGGGGGGATGAAGAGGAAGTTTGTCTTGTAATGAAATTTCGTTGACCTTTTTAGCTTTCGGGGGGGGAGGAAGATAACGTCCCGAAATCGGATTCGTCTCGACGTGTAGAAAAAAATTGCAGGCTCCCCAACTCCCATGCGGTACACGCTACTTTCTCATCCAAAAGATGCCATCGACTTCCATGGAGTCGGCGAGTTCAAACGCAACCCTTTATTTTATTTTATTTTCTTAAATCCATTTTAGTCGTCTCATGCGTGCGCAAGTTTTGTTCTGTTTTGTTTTGTAATGATCTTAAAAGAAAAAAAAAATGTCTCACGAGTCCAACATGGTGGGAGCTACAGTCAGCTACCCGCGTAGAGATTTACTCGATGCGTGGTGTTGCTGGGGAGTCGCCGTTACGTCGCAGAGACGGAGTCGGAGGAGGATAAGAAAGCGACAGCGTACGAGACACAGTTATATTTGGATGAGCCCTAAAGGAAGTCATATTCGACCCCGACGACCAAAGGCCTTTTACTAGCCGCGAGGGCGGGCTAAACCCTACCTGTCAACTGTCTTTTCTACCTCCGACTCCCCCGGCATTGGATCGCCCAAGCAAACATAAACGTGGTCGCGTCCGCGGGACCTGTTGATTAATTCGTCCTATTCGATGAGATCGTACAAACCTCGTGAGAACAATCGATCAATTCCATTAATATCAACTGTCGGGCCTAGGTTGAAGCGGACCATGGGCCTGAGGCCTAAAGACGACCCAAGTAATCTGACTGTGAATGTGGGCCTCTGCTCAACTGAAACTTTTGTCCCGATGGAGTTTAGTGGCCGGCCTCCAACCCAAAAAGCCCATTTCTGAAAATTCTCCTCGGTTATTGCGAGTTCTCTAGAAACTCTACTGCTTCTAACATTGTTATTGATCGTATCGTAGCTCTCAGGACATTAAACACTCGGGAGTTTGAGAGCATTTGAGATCCTGACTCGTTAAACGTTACCACTAGAAGAACGAGAAGAACAATAATATTTCCAACCTTACTGAACATTCGTAACCTCACTATAAATCAATGTGACCCAACTCAAATAGCAACAAACAAACTGGAAAACCACACTCCCATTAGCATAACAAAACAAAACACACCGAAACAATAATAATAATAAAAAGAACTTGTATACTTTAAAGAGGAGGGAGGGCTTAACACGAGCCGTCCGGACAGGATCACGTGCGCGCGAGTGTCGTGTGAGGCTGTCCTTTTTTTTTATTTGAACCATTCCCTCCCGCCTAGGGGTGTAAATGATCAGAACGGTTCGCAAACGGCTCGAGAAAAGTTCGAGCTCGGCTCTATTATAAACGAGCCGAGCTCCAGCTCGAGCTCGACTTGAATGTAAACGAGCTCGAGCTCGAGCCTTAAAATTATTATTAGAACTATTCGTGAGCTTATATGAACAAAAAATATTTAATAGTCTAGATGGTAGAAGTTTTGTTACCTAACCAATAGGTAAGGGGTTCGAACCCCACGGGCCACGGCACCACACTAGCTAGTAGTTTCTTTCCTCTTTTATAAGAAAGAATCGTCCCACTATCAGAACAATAATATATCACCATATCCCACTATCAGAACAAGAATCGTCCTCTATAATAATAATAGTAATAATATTTTCTTCACCCTAATTCCAAAATTATAAATCTAAAATAGTAATTTCAAAGTGTTAAATATATTAAAAGTTAAATCATAAATTATAAATTCAATATATTAAATCCGAAATGTTAAATATTGAACAATAAATTTCAAGAAACTATGTTGGAACACTACTTTGATACTTGGTTTTGCTTACGTTCTCATATATTGAAGATTATTAAGATTATTTGGGACTTTCATAGTTATTCAGAGATGTTATATGCTTAATCATGCCACTTTAATCTATTGTTATATGGCTTTATGAGGTAATTTTGAGTTTCATTTTGGTTACCAATTAATATCGAGCTTAAAAAGAGCTCGAGCTCGAGTTCTAATCGAGCCCTAAATGAGCCCCAGCTCCAAAAAAATAAACGAGCTCGAGCTCGAGCTCGTATATACGAATTTTATCGAGCTCGAGCTCGAGCTCATATATACGAGTTTTTATCGAGCTCGAGCTCGAGCTCGAGCCTAGGAGTTCTCTGACGAGCCCGAGCCCGAGCCCACCACTGTTCGGGCTCGGCTCGGCTCGTTTACACCCCTACTCCCGCCCCTCATCACTTTGGGCCCCCATACGACCGTCATCTCCTTATTAGCATGGCGGCCATGCCAGGACAAACAAATATACATTTACTAAAGCATGCTGTGTTATGTTCATAATATATTTTATGTATAACGAGGCACAGTGGAATGAAGCGAATACAATGAAATGGAGCTTGAGTTATTCTTTGCACTCCTCCCATCATATTTGTTTGCACTAAGTTCAAAGTAAAAAGACTTTGGACACTTGTACTCTTCCCATTTCCTTTCCTCTCTTTCTATCATTATAAGAAAGGGACGATGATTCAAATTACGGCCGCCGCAGCCGAAACTTTTTATAATTTGCAGTGCGGTGGGCGTTTGTTACCCGAAGCTTCGTTGATATTAGGTGTCCATCACGTGAAGGCTCTCCCCCACGTGAACTCCACCCCGCCCCCCCCCCCCCTTACCATCACCATCCTCATTACCCGGAAACAAAGTCCTAGGCTTTCTCCCCATGGATGATGGCTGCGGCTACGGTGATGATCATAAGCGGCACGACCACACCCGCCCTCCACGACTCCTCACCAGCCCTCCGCCCAACTTCTCTCACTTCCTCAGACCTTCCCTTTTTCATAAGCCTAAACTGAGTCGCGATGGGGCTGTTGAAGAGACGGCATCCGGCAGCAGTTGTTCTGTTCAGGGAGATGCTGCCGGGGCCATGAATGAGACGGGGGGGCCCAGCACCGGACATGTGGTCCCGAGCTAAAACTGGGTTGTGACGGCAACATAAGGCAGCGTTTCTCTCGCGGTGCGAATCATTTGGGGAATATGGAACCCGATAGACGGTTCCTGGAGCCGTCTTCTTTGATGATGGCACCCAATGGGGTAGGGAGGAATCTTCCTCAGGGGATGGGACTAGGCTGCAATCCCTGTTTCCCCGTAATGTCCTTGTGCCCGCAGGGCGCCTCGAATGACCCAATGGTTTCTCCGAAGAGAAGATATGAGGAGTGCGGATCTTCGTCCCAAAGCCATGTAAGCCGGATGTGCTCACGACATAGTGGTCGACGTTCATGCTCGAGGTTATTCTTTGTCTTGATGGAACTTGTGGAACTTTTGACCCGTTCCAGAGTGACAGTGATGACTCGGGGAGATTTGACAGAGCAGCAGCTAGCACGAAGGATAGCGGTGGCCCGGCTCATCGCTCATCGGAAAGAGTAAGGCGATAGAATAAACATTAACTCGCTCGAATGATTGAAATGAAATATAAGGATCGATAGATAAGCGGTGATCTGTTCTCATGACAAATGAACAGAACAGGAGAGGGCGAATCAACAAGAAACTCCGAGCGTTGTAGGAGCTCTTACCGAACTGCAATGAGGTGGATCAAGTCGGGGTCCTCGACGAGGCCATGTATCTCAAGAATCTCCAGCAGCAATTTCTAGTAAAAGCCCCTCCCCCCAAACCCAACCATAATTCCCGCCAATTGGAAGGAGTTCTAGCAGCCAGTTTTAGGCATAGTTGTTAAGCGCAAACCTCCCAAATCGCTTTAAGCGCAAAGCGCGCTTTTGACATATAGGCATCAATGTTAATCTCTTTTCGAAGATTTGTCCGATGAATCCATTCCTAATATTGGTCCCGACAAACATCACAAGTATTGATCAGAAATCAAAGAAATCGAAACCAACAGAAATCGAAATCCACACATATTTAAAAAGAGACAAACTGAGCTGGGAGTGGGAGCTAAGTATGTTCAACTTCAGAAATCAACCTCATATAAAATCAATCCCACAGAAATCAAAATGCCAACCTACAGAAATCAACCCCACAGAAATCAAAATCCATATATGCAAGAGATAAGAAATCAGAAATCACATCAAGAGAGGGAGGGTTTGGGTTAGGGTCCGACGGGGGGACAGGATCCGGCGGGACGACGGGGTCCGGCGAGGCGACGGGAAGGAGGGCTTCTGGCGCTGGGAGGGAGGGAGCTCTTCCGTCTCGCACTGGGAGGGAGTGCTTCAGACAGAAAAAAAGGAAAAATATGGTTTAGTATAGGGACCGTTGCGCCTTTGTCGCTTTGGTTGCGCTTTGCGCCTCGCGCTTAAAGCCCGAAGCGCCTCATAAGCGCGCGCTTTATACGGGCCGCTTCAGAGCTTGGGAGCGAAGCGTTGGGGATGCGCCTCGCTGCACGCTTTTGTCAACATTGGTTTCAGGTCCTATCGACTGGGTCGCCGATGTACATGTATCATCTGTTAAGAATGTGATCCAAAGTTGAAATCTTGGAGAATCTGGTAGGTAATATCACATAGGATTTCGTGTGATATTATGAGATATCGGAAAGATATCGTCCTAGATTTTATTGTCTATTATAAATAGACGGATTATCCAGATGTTCGAATAGGAGAGTCCGATAGGTGAGATCCACGGGTTAGTGCGATGTGGACTCTGTAACTAGGGTAAGGGAGGCGACGAGTTGTCGCGCTCTGGGGTCTCTGATGAGTCGTTGTACTGGGAACGAGTGATACACGGCGAGCGGTTAGAATGTTCGGAGAGTCGGATAGAAGGTTTTCTACGGGGACTCGGGGTGAAACTTTCTCGGGGCTTGTAATCGTGTAACTCGTTGGTTATAGTGGAATCTCAAGAAGGACCTCCCCATGGACGTAGGCCGGTTTGGGCCGAACGACGTAAATCTGTGCGTCGGACATCGTCCCCGTTATTCTTTCCGTTTTCGTCATCGGCGCCGGTGGTTCGACCCGACAATTGGTATCAGAGCGAGGTCGTAAAGATCGCTGCATTTCCTAGACGAAAGTTCAGAGGGGGCTAGCCTTGATAAGGGGAAAGATGACGATGCAGTGGGCGAGATGTCGACGAAAATGCAGATTGGTAAAAAGAGTGCTTGGAAGAATTACGGATGCATAGAGATATGCGTGGGCTCATAAATTTTGAGCCAATAAAGGATATCGATGGGAGTTAGTGCACTGGGTTCGACATGGATACATGCGGGATCGACGGACGCGTTGAGAGCAAGGGGGAACCATTCTTTAGTTCCAGGCGAAGAAATTTGAGGATTGAACCACTTGTGGTGGGGTGGAGTTCATCGGTTAATGATCAGGTGTGCGGAGCACGGATAGTGAAAGCCATGTGGGTCTTAAGGCGCAAGTGAAGGTTCATGCGGAATTTGGGGTCGGAGTCAAGGGAGTTGGCAAGGTTCTTAAGGGTATGAGAATTTGATCAGGTTATCTGAAGCGGGTTTTTAGTTTCAGGTGGAGCGTTAGCTAGCAACGCGGTTACACGGGCTGTATGTACGAGCTTGAGGGTGTTAAGCAGGTACAACCGATGAGGTAGTTCGGCAGTGATGCTCGCATTGACGGTAAAGTCAATAGTGAGGTGGAACGGATTAAAGTTCCAAGTGGAGAAGTCTAGTAACGGTCGACAGGTGGGACTTCTCGGGGTACTAAGAAGGTACTAAGTGCTGAGCGCAAGAGAGAGCTGGAGCCACAGTGCATAGTGGTTGCTCGGGTGCGCAAGTGCTGCGATCGCGTGGAATGTAAAGTGATTGTCACATGTGGTAACGACACGCTCGAGAAGACGCGACAAATGAAAGGGGAGCCTTTCGGAGCCTGGGAGAACTAGGAAGGAGATCTCGAAGATTTCAGGGACTTCGGCTCAATGTGGAGATTGTTAGGAATTTAATCCGAAGTTGAAATCTTGGAGAATCTGGTAGATAATATCACATAAGATTTCGTGTGATATTATGAGATATCAGAAAAATATCGTCCTAGATTTTATTGTCTATTATAAATAGACGGATTGTCCAGAGGTTCGAATAGGAGAGTCGGATAGGTGAGATCCACAGGTTAGTGTGATATAGACTCTGTAACTAGGGTAAGGGAGGCGACGGGTTGTCGCGCTCCGGGGTCTTTCGTGAGTCATTGTATTGGGAACGAGTGATACACGGTGAGCGGTTAGAATGTTCGGAGAGTCGGGTAGAGGGTTTTCAACGGGGACTCGGGGTGAAACTTTCTCGGGGCTTGTAATCGTGTAACTCGTTGGTTATAGTGGAATCTAAAGGAGGACATCTCCGGGGACGTAGGCCAATATGGGCCGAACCACGTAAATCTGTGCGTCGGACATCGTCCCCGTTATTCTTTCTGTTTTCGTCATCGGCGCCGACGGTTCTGCCCCAACATCCTCCTCCAACTCCGACGATGATGTTATCAGCAGGCATCCAACATATGCACATGCCGTACCCGGGTCAGTTCCCCATGACTACTGTCCCGAGAGGGATGAGCATTGGAGCAGGATCACGTTTTCCGATACCACCAGGCCCAAGAACAGCCGGGTTGGGGTTGCAGCTGCCCACGCTTTCATTTGCTCAGCCCCCAGGAAGTTCGTCGGCATGGTCGTTGTCTCCCGACTGCTCGCAACCAACCGACTCAGGTGGTGATCTTGTGGATACATCGGATCAATCAAACTCTAGCAGCGAAGACGAATTCTAGAACAATGGAAGTCCTGTCTGTAAGTATGGGAAAATAAGAATAAAATAACAGTCAGAATCCCCGAGACTTTTGAAGACGGGGTGCAAATGAATCACATCACAAGTTTTGATCGAACAGCACCAGCATCACTATTTAGGCCAACGTAAAAATGAAAGAATTAAAAATTTAAAAATTGAAAATAACCAAAGAAATGCACTGCAAAAGGGAAAGGCTAAAATGACATGCACGACTATGTGCGTTGGCTACTGTTTCGTACTTTTATTCGTAACATACGTACTGTTTCGTACTAGGCCTCGTACTTTTTCTCCCGTTTGGTTTGTATTAGGCCTCGTAAAATCTTACGAAGTTGTATTGTGATATTTTGTACTTTACGAATTGAGTTCGTAAAATTTTACGAAGTGAGTTCATACTTCACTACGTAAACTTCATACTTTACGAACTGAGTTCGTACTTCACCAAGTAGACTTTATATTTTACGAAACAGTAAGTACGGTTTGGTATAGTTTCGTACTAGGCCTCTACTCCTCTCCTGGTTGGTTCGTATTGGGCCTCGTAAAATTTTATGAAGTGATAATGTGAGATTTCATACTTTACGAATTGAGCTCGTAAAATTTTACCTCGGTTATGACTTCGTAAAATTTTACGAACCGAAATTTGTAATGGGCCGATTGGGTTCGTAAAGCCCGTAAGTTTTTATGAACTCAATTAGTAAAGTATGAATTCTCACATAATCACTTCGTAAATTTTACGAGCCTAATACGAACAAATACTTACTGTTTCGTAAAGTACGAAGTCCACATGGTGAAGTACGAACTTAGTTCGTAAAGTACAAAGTGTACCTAGTAGAGTACGAACTCACTTCGTAAAATTTTACGAACTCAATTCGTAAAGTACGAAATCTCACATTAATATTTCGTAAGATTTTACGAGGTCCAATACGAACCAACCGGAAGAGGCGTATGAGGCCCAATATGCACCCGGGGATTACTGTTTTCATATTATTTCGTATATCCGCACACACACGTCAAGTGCCGTGTGCACGTCATTTTAGCCTTACCTATGGCCGGGGCCTCCTTTAGGCCTTCAGAGGTGCGGGAAGAGTCGCCCGCCTGCGTTGGATTAATAACCTGCGTCCTGACTTTGTGAGGGGTGCATTATCTCCCGTCGTTGTCGAACAACATGCCGAAATTGGAGCAGGTGTGATTAGAAACATTTTAAGCCTCTCGTTAGGAAGCATTTTTGGTCCGTACTTCTATTTCTCCGTGCCTTACAAAATGGTCGCAGATCTCGGCGTAAAACACCCCGACCAGACGGCTACCGAGATTAAGGACGTGTGGAGCTCGTGCCTTGGGAAGAAACTCCGACAGAGAAAGGGGCATGGACCCTGTTTCTCACAAGCCAATCTCGTCTGATATCGATAATGCAGGGACAATAGCAATAGCTATGTGCCGAGCCTGCACGAGGAATCGGATGGATCGCACAGCCACTCTTTGGCCACTACCGCTTTCATTCACAGTATTTATTGGTGATTGCAGCCAGAAATTCTCCTTGCCTCGACTCAGTTACTCTCCTGGGGGCAGTACACCGAGCTGCATCTCACTCGACCATCTCCATCATTTCTTTCCATCAAACAGTGATGGCTCGAGCTGCGGCGGCGGCAGCAGCAGCAGCATAGGACCATTCTTCTCCAATTACAATACCATTCTTCTCAACAGTTTCGTTCAAAGCCGATTTGGTTACGGTCTGGATGGAATCTCTCCAATGCAACGTGCAGATTGCGAGGGATGTCCTGGATGGGATTAAGCATACTTCCAAAACTGATTTAGGAAGAGTATCATGGTCCGATTGAAGAATGATTAGTGGCTGATCTACTCGCAATTTGCCGATTCCAGCCACAGGGTGTGAATTTGCAGCGTTCTTGAGTATGATTTTTTGCTTGGATTTTCTTGTAATCATCGTTATCATTTGTCTGAGTATAAAAGATATGTATTCATCCTAGTCTTTTGAATCTCGGCAATTCCCATCCAAATAATATTCTTCAAGCCTGTAAAATTGGGTTTAAATATAAAGCTTTGCAGATACCTTGAACGCCCTTTCCTGTATATCTGCAGCCACGGCCTACTTATTCGATTAAAAGCAATATAGCTTTGAACAGCGGGTCCTTCATCATTCCATGGACACAAGATTGTGGCATGTCTTGTCGCACGGGTAAGGGCAGTCAATGGCTTTAACGGGACTCCGATCGAAATACCAGTCTCCTACAGCCTCTGCAATTTTCTGCGATGAGCCGGGAAAAAAGGGTGTCAAAAGGTTAGTGCAGACACACACTGAGTTGGATTTTTCAGTTTTAGTCTTTATAACACACCTTGTTTTCGATAAGAGGGGAGTCGTCTGCGAACCACGTGTCCTGAGTCTCGGTCTGGCAATGCGTGAAACAGGAGTTTATGAAAAGGCCATTTTGATCTGATTCTGCGAAAGCTTTAACGGATTCCAGCATCTGGTCCCTGAAGTCTGCATTGATCGAAAATAAATGCCAAGAGATTTGTGGTTTGCAGGCTGTAGATGAACTAGCCAGCAAGTATTAGTGACAATTAAACTAAAATGACCTTGAAGGAATGCGATCTGAGACGCATTACAGAATTCATTATTTGCCTTGCAGTCTTTCCAAAAGCCTTTGGGATCTGCTGAGGATGGAGCTAGACTGGACCTAACCTGATAAAGCATTAGAAAGATCCATTCGTTGAAGATGATTTGGAAGATGGCGCGACTGGATATCTGAAAGCAATGGATGGATTGGTTATCAGTTAACATTACCTGCCAAGTGTCGTAAGCTGCATTCAGAATAAACATCGGCGTCTTAATGTCAGCCACGAAGTTCTGGGGGAAGAAGCACTGAAATTGGGGATACCATTGAGGATTATATCAGCACCAAGAATCGCGACAAGTTGTCAGATGACAAAAAAAAAACCATGTCATTGTTGATTTCCCAAATCGGCAGACTTCCAGCTTACCGAAGTCGGATCCGAATGGCTGGTACATGAACTGGGTAGATTTTCTTTCACATTCTGCAGCAGTAGCAACGACACTAATCTATCACGCTTCATGCTATAGTTACCAGACGGGAGCAATGCGGAACTCATTGAATCTTTTGTAGGTATACATTAACCTGCAAGGTTACGACACCTTGGTAAAGATCCCTTAGGGTGCGGCCCCCGGCTACATCCACCCTACAACAGAAAACGTGTTCTGTGAATGACATCCGTCGTGGTGTACCCTGACTTCAACTTGAACAGACAGAAGTCAATGTGATCATACGCATCGATAAACATTCCCGCATCGCTAAGGCATTTAACTTTTGTAGTTGAGGGGAATAAGTTGCGGAACTTGTCGCAATGTAGTATCGAAGCCAAACCACCTGCAGAGCATCCAGAAAGAAGTGCCTGTGTGGGAGACAAATATGAGAGACCCAAAGGATGCAACGTGAAGCGAAATAGAAGGAAGTCCTGAAGACAAACCTGCTCGGAGTTATTCATTCCCTGGGACATCAACTCTTCCATCCCAGCCAACCAGATTTTCTGACCTCGGAACTGAAGCTGAGCCACCTGAGTGCGAACCACCAACATTAATGTATACCAATGACGGATTATACCCCAGGAATCTTTGGAATTCAACCTACCGCGTCCTGACCAGATCCACTGAAAGAAGCCCCATCGCAGTACCTTAGCTTGACTCGATTCCAGTTGAAGAAATCTGCCGAGGGCCTGTATTAGAAGAACCGTGACTCTTGGGGAACTAGCGAAAGCTCAAACATTCGTGTACCGGGGTTCTCTTCAGGTTTATCTCTCAGAATTCCCGTGAATGCCAATTCCTTCTCCATAAAGTTTGACGAACCCCGCCGAGTTGTCTTCCGGAATATGCAGCTGTCGACCGTATGACACCATCCTCCTCCCTAAGAACAATAGATCTCCATTTTGAGGTCTCAACCTTTAAAATAACAAGAAATGGCAAACTCCTCCCATCAGAATCCGAACAAACAACGTGACCAAGATGGTGGACAAACCTCCAAATGAACAAGCCAACTGTTTGCTCCAGATCCCGAGCCGCGATGCAGGTGATAACCAGGCAGAGTCCCATCCAAACAGACTGTTGCCACATCACAACAACACCACCACCACCACCACAAATGATCTCGTCAACAAACACGAACAAAAAGGTGAAACCTTGAAAAGTGAATCATTCTCTCCATTCGCAAAGGGAGAAGACCCACGAAACGTTTACCAGCTCCCTTGGAATCAGCTCCCTGAATGAGCGTCAGCCCCACCATGAGAGCCGAAGCCGAAGGCGGAGAAGAAAGACCATCGTCCGATTCCTTCAAATCCACAAAATGATCACCGGGTACGCACTCAACGAACGAAAGGGCCAGAAAGATGATGCTGCCAACAATCCCCATTGCCGCCGTCTTGTCCATGGGAGTGGAATGTTAGAACGATGAAGCTCCTCCCAAGAGAAACGACCTTTGGACTTTTTTCAAGGTCGGGGGAAAATTCTTTCTCGGAAGATGGAGATCATTCCTCCGATGTAACAAAAATGTCGTTGCATGCCCCTAATACATGAAGCGAGCCTGCAGCGACACAGTAGGATCTGGGGTGTAAATGAGTCGTGCCCGAACACTAGTGGATTCGCGCTTGAGCTCCAATAGAAATAATGGATATTTTCCTAACCTACGTCGTCTAAATAGAGAAACTACGTATGACGATATTACAATATTCGCTCGACTGGAAATTTGTAGGCTCGATAAAAACGAAATAGTTGGGCTCGAGATCGGACTTGACGGATAGTTTGTAGGTCCGAGCTCGAGCTCAATAAACACGGTTAGTGTGTTTCGAGGGTCTGTTGCTAAGGCCGTTGTTGTGAAGAGAGCTGCCGTGTCCGGTTGCATCAAAGGAGTAGCTGTGGCGGCCACAGAATCGACGGGACACGGTTGGGGGAGCTCAAAGCTGCCACAAGCGAAGACGGACTTCCCGGCTCCGGGCTGGACGTTTTCGAGCCATTTACCGTTCTTATCATTTACCCTCCTAGTTGGATGCAAGATTTGAACTTCTATACTTAAAATTGTTTATAGGAAATTTCATGAGCATGAAATATTACTTTCCTGAATCAGAGTCATGGTGACTTGAAACCCGTCTTAAAATGCCCCATCGGAATCATGGGTCGACAGGGTTAGGCCGAGAAAGTCCCGGGTTGGCCGATGATGACATCAGCAATGGCAGAAACAGTGGAATTATAGGATGAACATTGTTTCAATAAGAGAGAAGGAAGAAGCATTGGACAAAACTGTTCCCAGCCTTTCCTCTGTCCGGCTCCGTTAAACATTAATCAGCCATCTAATGTTAGCTCCCCACAGTTGACGATTCTGCAAAGTAACCGAGGGACGTCCGAGCGGCTGGTCTCCTGAGATTCAAGCTTCTGGACGATGCCCATCCCTTCGACCACGTGACCAAACACGATGTGCCGGTTGTCCAACCATGGAGTCTGACATAGGCATAAGATAAAGGAGCCATCATAGTTAGAACCCAAATAACCACGCCAACAGCAACATAATAGATATGGTGAATCCAACCAAACGCGGGGTTGGTCCATGTGGTCTGTGGCTTAGTATTGCTTAACCAAGGTCTTGGTTTCGAGACTTAGGAACGCGGTGCTCTGGATACCGAACGGACAACCAAAAAATAGATATGGCGTGTCCAGTAAAATCACCTTGACAGTGCATATGAAGAACTGGCTACCGTTTGTGTTAGGCCCCGCATTAGCCATGCTTAATACGCCCGGTCCAACGTGTTCCACTGAAGAGTTGAAGACGAGGAGAATAACGTAATTAAAATATGATCTTTATCGCTTTGCAGCCAGAAGAATGTTACAACAGTTAAGGACCGTACGAGCAAAGCTCTCGTCCTCGAAGCTCGAGCCGTAACTGCTCTTCGCACCAGTTCCCTGCATCCACGAGGAAACAAAGTTGAGGACTTTTAATTGAGTAATGACTTCCCTTTTAGAATGATGGTCAATTTCGACATCAAGAAGATGAACCTCCCCTAGTTTAGTCAGACAATGGCAAGCCAAAAGAGAATGGCCCTGCAACGCCATTATCGTGAATTCCACCAGAAAAACTTCCCCAACCCAGTTTAGGATTGACAGACAACATGACTTGAACCGAACATTTCTCTTTTCATTGAAACGTTACTGATAAAACAAAATGAAATCGCTAATCACAAACAACAACACATACATCAAATGCAAACAAAAGGAAATGAGGATATCAAGTGTTGCTGTCATGTTGATCATTTCAGGACTTCTAGCAAAGCCAGTCAAATTCCACAGCCGTTTAATGATTCGCATGCTAAAAATTACTCACATTTCCTCTGGTGAAATCCCCTCCTTGGATCATGAAATCCTTGATAATCCTGTGGAACGAAGATCCTTTGAAACCATTACCCTTTTCGCCTACAAACACAGCAATACCAACACTTTCAAACCATCTCTATCCTCGAAGACATGGAAATAACCCTACACGTAATGAATCCTCGCCTGTGTGCAACGCTCGGAAATTCTCCGCGGTCTTAGGGACATCCTCACGAAACAATCCAAGCACTATTTCTGCCTACGGGCTCTCCCCCGATTTCCACGTCAAAGAAGCACTTGCTCTTAACTTTAGCTTGCAAATCCACCTCCTAATAACAATAGCTTCAGTGTGCATACCCGAATCAGATACTTCCTACCGAAAATTGACGATGGAAACACTAACGTTAACAGCAGCCGAGTTCACGCAGACCATCCTGTGACACTTGGCCGCGGCTCCCCCAGGAACACGCCCTGCGGACACGCCAGACGAATATCGAGACGTAGAAGTCAACCCCCTCAAGCCGAACGAGCGGCGACATTCCCTCGGGGCCAGGCTGGCGTTGCACGTTACGGGAACGTCCCTGCGACAAATTCCCTGCAGATAAAGGCAGAGAGGGAGAGAGGCATGGAGAGACTCGGTCACGGTTGATCGAGGTAGGATGAAGACAAGGGTCGGGCCTTGACGACGACGGTCGGGAGTTGCGACGAGACGGCGGAAGCCATTGGATAAGATAGGGACAATGGCGGGTACACTGAACGACGGAGCGAGGGTGGGAATGCGAAGGGTGTTAAGGCGAAGGCGAAAGGAAGAGAGGACGGTCGGGGAAGGAATGTCACTAACGTTAGGGGGGTGAGCAGGTTTCAGGTGGCAGGATCTGGACGTGGAACTGAAACATATCTTATGATGGTCAGTTTTTTATTTTAAGAACCTACAACTATCACCCGAGAATTAACCCGATTTTGGTTTCACGTGCTTACGGATCACTTCTACTTTAATCGATTACATTATTCCAATTAATCTTAAAAAATTTAAGTATTACTCTAATCAATTTAAAAAACCCTTAAACATTACTTCAATTAATCTAAAAATACCTCAACACTGTGCGTAAAATTGCTAAATATAAAAAAGAAATATTTATGTAAAGATATTATAAAAATATATTATATAAATTATATATTAAAATATATTATATTAGATTTTAGGTTGGTTTCGAGGTGAGAAGCTGAAACCGTACTTAATACAGTTGGTTTTAAAAAATTTAAAATCTAAAACCTACCCGATTTATTCGAAAACTTATACTGACATCGACCCCATGATGTTGGTTTCGACCGATTTCCGATTTTACGCGCAACCTATCCTCACCACTAACTAGCATGCGCTGGAGCAGGATAAGATGC
Source organism: Melastoma dodecandrum (assembly GCA_029817715.1). NCBI lineage: Eukaryota > Viridiplantae > Streptophyta > Magnoliopsida > Myrtales > Melastomataceae > Melastoma > Melastoma dodecandrum. The sequence continues at coordinate 3,626,280 of JARUPY010000290.1, read as the reverse complement.
CTCGGAATTCCCGACACCTTACTCAATTCTTACGCGGGCACTTGTTGTTTCATCTGTTAGATTGGGCCGGGCTTTTATGGGCCTAGTTGATTAGATTCCTTTTACGGCCCACAATAACCCCAAAGTCATTGCGATTAAACTTTCTGTGGGTGTTGGAATGAGGGATATTATTGTCCAATTTCTTTCTATTTAAGAAGATCTTCAAACTCTGCAGTCTGCAGTACCATCCGACAGATGGGCAAACCTAATCAACTAGACACAAATCTTTTAAATGATTGGGGATGATGCTTTTAGTTCCAGGAAGTACGAAAGGATAAAATTGGAGCAACAAGACCATGTCCATGCGTACTCGGTCACTGCACTTGGGAAGACAGGTGCACATACTACTAAGACGATGCCACTGTTATGGAAGTTTCCTTGGTAGGATTTGGAGATCATCAGGGTGGTAATTGTTTTCATACATTTTGTTCTGATTTGTAGACGATCCCTTAGATGTGATAAAAGAACATCTTCCTTACCTGACAGATGGGAAGAGTCTCCCCGGACTTCAAGTTAGACATTTCCTTTGCTAAGGCAAATGCCTCTGTTGTTCAGTACCCAATAATGAAACCGAGCCGTTGCGCGGAGCTTAATGTTCTGGGTCAATACCAAGAGTTCTTTTCTCCAACAAGTCGTGGGCATTCTGCAGGACAGCACTGGCTTCTTCATTCGAGACATCGAGCATTCGGAAATCCTTGATCTCTTCCTGCCATTTCTCCATCTGTTCTTTGTGTATCCTGCAGAAGGCCATAGCACCAGTATTAAGAAAACTTATCTGTTATCACAAAGGAATATGACTGAATTCCTGCATCACTCACGCGGTTAACCGTTCTTCAAAATCATTGCTCAATTCATTAAACAGTCTTCCCAGATTCCAGTAGCTCAGACACCTAAAGGAATAATAAAATATGTCAGCTCTAATACTTGTGTAAACTACCACATGTAACCAGAGAAACCATAAATCAAAATGAACAGTGGAAAACTGGATCTTTTACGCGGGTTTACGATTATTGAGAAAGAACAAGGAAAAAGAAAATGTACCCTTATTCACTGTATTTGAAATATCGTGAATCAAAAGTATGAAACTAGAGCATTTCCTTTATCTTTCCCGCACGGCTGCTCTTGATGAAGGAGGCGAAAGAAACTGACGATCGAATCTTACGAATCGATTTCTCATAATATATATATATATATGGTTTTCTTTGTAAAAAGTCCGTTTTTCCATTTAATAAATAAAAGTCTGAAGGACAGGGGAAGATACCTAGCCGTAAATAACTATAATCTGTATAACCTACGATCTTATCATCAATAGACCATATGATATAAATGGACTACACCCAGCTGTAAACCACATCAAATAGACGAGATGTGCATATCCCAGTAATTTTGGTGATCACGATACTTTAGTGGGATTTTATGCACTGTCTTATGTTACAGCCTGTTTTATAAAATATACTTTGATAAAATAGAATAAAAGGCAATATAAAAATATACAATTAATGGCAGCCCAAAAATTCCAACAACTTGTTCTGTCAATATAATTTTTGTTGCCGCTTCATATTTATCCAATACCAGTTGAGTGAAGCTCTCAATCTTTTCAAGGATGACATTGACGTGGAGTTCCATTTCATCAGATTCAGCGAAATTTATCTCCGACTCCTCCTTTTCCACCATCTCGGTCACGACACCGGGCACCGAGTCAGCTATCCAACGATTCGGAACTGATTTCGTATCTCCGATCAATCCCCGGAGAGCATCCCGAGTGCAAACCGAAGAAATGGAGAAGACGGGGGTGTGCGTTTTTTCTTCTCCAACGGTTGGTTATGCGAGTATTTATATGGGGAAAAATCGGGCGGGAGTATTTCAATCCGGTCCACACAGTTGTGAATATCTCTCAATGAGTCCGTCCTCATAGTTTAGGAAGATTACTAAATTGGGATATTTTATTCGACTTTCCAAATCAGTCTTAATGAGGACTGTTGGATTATTTAAAAAGAAGAGAGGAGGGAGAGAAAGTGTATGAAAGCGGAGAATATAAGCAATATCCTTCCATTACATTCCATTCCACCGATGATGTTTTACATCTCCAGAACTTGTAGATGTCTGACCTCGGCAATCATCTTGTTGGAGCTGAGAAGATGTCCAGATTTGGACCCACACCCACTTAACTTGTTGAGTTTATCATGTGGGATAAGGAAACCTCAGATCATTACAGGAATAATTTTGTGGTCAAACGAGATGAATCGTCACCCTCGCAAACTACCCCTCTCGGATTTTCATTACCAGTTTTTCAATTTCAAACTCTGAACAAATCAAACCAAATATTGTATTCCCCCAGAAATTTACAAAATATATATATATATTAAATATATATTTAAAGAAATGGGGCTGGGGGACAAAGCAAAGATTCTTCACCCTCTCTACTTACTACCGATGTTGTGTTGTGTCTTTAGTGTGCCTGCGTTCTCACTTCCTCTTTGCCCTTCTTTCTTCCTCGTCCTTCTTCCCTCCGACGACACTTCGCCCCTCAATTGTTGTCCCTGCCCCACTCCACCCCGCTTCATCTTCTCAAGAAAACTTAGGAACATATTCTGACCCACCCCTCGTACTGCGACAGGACTGGCTTTGTTTTCACTTGTCACCATTAGTCCATATGATGACCCAGACCCGCTTGGTGGGTTGCAGTAGCGTTCTTGTGCTTGTTCCGGCATTTCCCCTTCGATTCCTGTGAGCCCAGTTCGTGTTTTGTGGAATGCGAGTGGGATTTCCCTTCAAGATGACGCCTTTGGGTTCCCTGTTGTTGTTGTTGCTGCTGCCCGTGTTCGTTGTTCTATCACTTGGGGCGCTCGTGTGTTGCGGGTCGGAGCTCTACGACGACAAAGGAGCGTTGCTTGAGCTGAAATCCGCCGTCACGGAGGACCCTTTGGGGTTACTTTCGAGTTGGGATGCTGGAGATGATGGGTTTTGTTCCTGGAAGGGTGTGGAGTGCGATACGTTCTCCGGTAGGGTCACTGCTCTTCGTGTCTCCGGCAACTTTACCTCTGCATGCCCTGCAACGGACTCTTCGGGTGGGTTCCCGGGTTCGGTTGCTTGCTCGGTGTATGTCGCTGGAAAGCAGAGCTTGTCTTCTTCGGCAAAAATTAGAGGTAGGCTGTCACCGGCAGTCGGCCAGCTTTCGCAGCTTAAAGTTCTGTCGTTGGGGTTTAATGGGTTATCGGGTGAGATTCCGGGGGATATTGGGAAGCTTCGGCTGTTGGAAGTTCTCGATCTGGGGTTTAATGATTTCCAAGGATATGTTCCCGTTTCTCTCCAGAATTGTACTTTGCTGCAGGTGCTGAATCTCTCTGGAAATAGGTTAAATGGCTCCGTTCCGTCGTTTTTGGCTAAGCTCAATCACTTGGAATTTATTTCATTGTCGTATAATTCGTTCACTGGGCCCATCCCCTCTGAGCTCGGTGTCAACTGTGGAGCACTTGAGTATCTTGACCTTACTGGAAATTTGCTCTTAGGTGCGATCCCTGCAAGTTTAGGAAATTGCAGCCAGCTGCACTCTTTAATGTTGTCATCGAATATGTTGGATGATCGTATTCGAGAGGATATTGGTAAGCTCGGAATGCTTGAAGTTCTTGACTTGTCTAGAAATTTCATAAGTGGGGCAATACCTCCTGAACTTAAGAGTTGTAAGCAGCTTAGATTGCTTATCCTAAAGAATGTTTACGGTCCTTTGCTGTCGAGGGAAGTTCTTAATCCTGACGACCAAGTAGTGGGCGACAACGAGGACGATTATAACTTTTTTGAAGGTGGATTGCCGGATGGGATATTTAGTCTCCCTAATTTGCAGGTGCTATGGGCACCAAAAGCGAACCTGGAGGGCAGTTTTCTGCAGAACAGGGAACCTTGTGGCCAGTTGGAGATGTTAAGTTTGGCTCAAAATTTTCTCACGGGGTCAGTGCCTTCATCTCTTGGCGCATGTAACAGCTTGTACTTTCTTGATTTGAGCTCTAATAACTTAACGGGTCCACTGCCGGGCGAAATTAATGTCCCTTGCATGAGATTCTTCAATATAAGCGGCAACAATTTGTCAGGACCCATCCCCACTTTTGCTCGTGGCGACTGTCTTGGAACACCAGCCAAATGCACAATGCCATCAGTTGACTCGGTTGACATCATCAGTGCTTTATTGTACGAAAAGGCTTTATCAAGGGCTGGGAGTCTCTCTAATCAGTTCACCGTATTGCACGATTTCAGTAGAAACTTGTTTACTGGAATGGTCCCTCCATTTCTGTTAGCATCTGAAAGATTGTCTGCTAAACCCTTTTATGGATTTTGGCTTGGTGGAAATAATCTAGAAGGGAACTTGTCAGCGTACTCATTTCTCCCATGCCGTGACTTGGCCGGCCTGGCCTTTGACGTTGGTGACAACAGAATTGGAGGTGAACTTCCGTTCGACTTGGGAAAGCAGTGTATCTGCATCGAGTCTCTTAATATGGCAGGTAACAGTTTTATTGGATCGATTCCTCCAAATTTTGGCAATCTTAGTGCGCTGGTGAGTCTCAATCTCAGTGGAAACAAGATTCATGGTCCCATTCCTTCTCTTGTCATCAGGATGAAGGGTATGAGATTGATGTCACTTTCTGCAAATAACTTAACTGGATCGATTCCTTTGGAGTTGCCTCAGCTTGGTTCCTTGGAGGTCCTTGAACTTTCTTTCAACATGCTCACCGGAGAAATACCTCCTAGCTTTGCTAAACTTCAGCATCTGACTGTTCTGAAGCTGGATCACAACAGGCTATCGGGACCAATTCCAGTTGGACTTGGTAAAATGACTTCTCTGGCTGTCATCAATATGTCCTTTAACAATCTCTCTGGGCCTCTTCCTATGGTGCTGGGTTTTTTGAATTGCGAGAATGTTCAGGGTAACCCAAATCTCCCACCCTGTCACGGTACTACTTCTTATTCGGTGTGGGAGCAGCAGCACTCGGGCAATGCTTCTCAACATGAGGCCTACTCTCCCAGTGAGAGCTCGAGGAATAATAACAATCACTCTGGCTCCATAGAAGTTGCATCCATTGCATCGGCTACGGTGATATTTTGTGTATTGGTAAGCCTGGTTCTCCTGCTCCTATGCATGAAGAAAACGGGATGTAATCCTGGCTCCACCCATGGGATGGAAAGAAAAGCGGTCATAACATGCAATGATATTGGTGTGCCACTAACATATGAAAATGTCGTTAGGGCCACTGGCTGTTTTAATATTCAGAACTGTATCGGAAGTGGAGGATTCGGCGCCACATACAAGGCCGAGATTGTGCCAGGGATTGTGGTGGCAGTAAAGCGATTATCTGTTGGAAGGTTTCAAGGTGTCCAACAGTTTTCGGCCGAGATCAGAACATTAGGAAGAGTTCAACATCCCAACCTCGTGACGCTCATTGGGTACCATGTGAGCGAGGGTGAGATGTTCCTCATATACAATTACTTGCCCGGTGGAAATCTCAAGAAGTTCATCCAGGAACGCCCTAGGAGGACTGCCCCTTGGAGCCTGCTTCACAAGATTGCTCTGGATATCGCACGTGCCCTGGCTTACCTCCATTATGAGTGCGTCCCCAGAGTCTTGCACAGGGACATTAAGCCAAGCAACATTCTGCTCGATAATAACTACAATGCCTATCTGTCCGATTTCGGCCTCGCTCGGCTTCTGGGAACATCTGAGACTCACGCCACCACCGACGTTGCTGGGACTTTTGGATATGTTGCTCCAGAGTACGCAATGACTTGCCGAGTATCTGACAAAGCAGATGTGTACAGCTATGGTGTCGTGCTTTTGGAGTTAATCTCTGACAAGAAGGCTCTGGATCCTTCCTTCTCGTCATTTGGGAACGGCTTCAATATTGTGGCTTGGGCCAGCATGCTTCTTCGACAGGGACGTGCCAGTGAATTTTTTTCTGCTGGGCTGTGGGATTCTGGTCCTCATGATGATCTGATTGATATTCTTCATCTGGCTGTCATCTGTACTTGTGAATCGCTTTCTTCCAGGCCTTCTATGCAACAGGTCGCTCAGAGGCTGAAGCGTATTCAGCCACCCATGGGCTAATGGAGGTTTTCTCCCCATAGCTCTTCTGTAGTTAGGAAATAGTGGGTCTTGTATCTCTTGTCGAGTTTAACATCTGGTTGTAGTCTTCTCAAAAGGAAAGGAATATAACAATCCAATGATCTTTATACTTGTTTGATGCCTCACCGCATCACAGTCGATTCCGGACCGGAATTGGACTACTATCACTACAAATGATAGTTTGGATTGCTAAAAATTTGTACAGTCTGCAGAAGGCTTAAGGAATACAGCAAAGTTAGCAGTCGGAGGCAAACAACTTTTAACAACAATGGCCAGTTTTGATTTCCCACAATCAGTTTTCCATCATATACACAAAAGTTCCGGTTAGTGGTGCCCCACTCCAATTACCGGCGGTGTGCGGGGGCGCTTTGGTATCATGAGTATGTATCATTTTCAGTGGGGGCAAGGGAAGCCAGAGGCAGCGTTTTCAAGCTTCTTCCTTCGACATACAGGCCCCGCTTTTCGAGAGGAGGAGGTTCTTCATTTCCGTGTAGCTCCGAAGCTCCTCGAGGGCATCGCTTGTCTTGCGGGGCAAGAAGAACCCCGATGACGCAGTGACTCCAGCACCCAGTTCCATGTTCAAGGAAGGAGACGAATAGCAGCTTGGATCCTGTCGCAGGGGAGGTGCATTTCTTAACATGTGGACGAGGACTCCAACAGCAGCGTCCTGTGATTTCGCACCCATTGTGGCTGAACTTTGTTCCGAGCTTCTTCTTGAGTCGGGATTATTCCTGTAGCAAGACGATGTCCACAATGAATAGGAACTGCTGCTTTTCAATCATCATATCAGGACACTCGAAACAGTTGCAAATACACAGGTCGCCATTCGAGCAAACACAGATAGAAAGGAAGTTTTGCTCAGTGTGATGCGAGACTAATGACAAAGGTATTTTGACAACATGAGAGACATTGCACCCTAAGTTACAAACTTGGTAAGGCAGGGGAAACACAGTACCTGGCCAGAGAAGCAGAACTGTCGACATCGTCGACGTCAAAAGGACATGAGAATTCACAATCATCAGAATCATCCTGTAACGAAAGTCTACTTGAGCTTCTAGAGAATCCAATCTTTGGCGAGCCACTAGATGACAACAATCCTGAAAACCGCCCTGAATCATCTCGACCGTCTCTGAGCAGCTATCAAAAGGATCAAATTCAGCAACAACCAGATGCATACCAAACAAGAAAAATGAGAAACTGAATAACCGAGTATCACCTTATGACCAGTATAATGGTTTGCCACCCCGAAATGCAACTCAGCGGATCTTTGAGATTCACTTTTACGGTATGATCTTATCCTTGATGGTGAATCCTGAGACGAAGGATCGAGCCTTGAGTTCAGAGGTGACGGAGGCGGAAGAGAGTGTTGTCTGTTGGGATCAGAAAGATTGGGACTGCTATATCTTGAATTTCCAGCAGCCACCACATGGGGGATATTCATTGGAGAAGTCTCAGACCTTCCCCGATGCTGTGAGGTATTACAGCCTGATATATGTGCAGGAGGAGAAGGAGAAGGAGAAGGAGAATGAGAGTAGGAATGGCTAGGGGATGGAGAGAAAGGAGGTGATAACTGGTAATCATCACAACTAACAGCTCTTTGAGAGACTGATCTGCTATAAGGGCACCGTTGGCCGTAAAAGTCGGATGGAGGAGAGGGCGATCTGTACATGTGATATACAGGAGGGGATGCCTGAGCAAAAGGAGCCCCCCTGTGGAAGCCACTTGTCCAGCTATGTGGACGCTGGAATGGTGATGAGGAAGGCGGTCGGGCTCCCCTCAAGGGAGAGGACGTTGCTTCGACAACTTTTCCTGAAGAAGGAAAGGACCTGAGTGGTTCGGTAGCAGGGCTACCCACATAGTCTGTTATAATCCTTGGGAAAAGTGACGCGGCTGGAACTAAGTTGAAGTCAGACAATGTCTTACGATAGGTAACCGATACACAGAGACGTCCAGAAGAGGCTTCCACTGGACTGAAAGTGTAATCCTGCATTACCGCCTCCTCAGTCCGAGAAAAGGGATCGCCAAATGATGACACCTTGTATATGATATCAAAGTTATACGTCTGGCTTGAAGAATTCAACTGTCTGAAGATTCTATAAGCCGGCAGAAAACGCATTTGACAGTACAGAGAACGTAAGAGCACAATCAACTTCTTGTATATCTTCTTGTGGGCGGAGGAATCATTCATATTTGGAGTGACCCTCGGGCACTCATAATGAACAGACCACCTTTCTATAACAGTCTCAACCATTGCCTTTGTACTAGTACTCGTGTATAAGTTGTCCACAGAGGAAGAGTTGGGCCCTTCATGGACGAGTATTATGTCGATTATCATGGGATCCATCAGATTCCTGTGCCAAAAGTTCAAATTATCTAGGGCAGCAGGCCGGTCTCCCAATGCAAGATTAAACCATTTGTCGCTCTTCTTCGCACGGGAAGCAGAAACCGCGTATCCACCCCTGTCATTTGGATAGAGGGAAGGAATCCTTGAATCCAAGATAATATGCAAGCTCTTTAGCAGGAACTGGGACACTATTTGATCCATCTGTGACTCTGAAAACCCCAAGCACAAACTACTGAAACATTCACATCCAATGCAGCATCATCTATTCCAGCTCTTTCGCCAATCAGACTTTGTAATTGGCACCGCTAGCATCACAGGAAGGCAGAATCTTCAAAAATTTCAGAGGAATTCCTGGAAGGTATCATTCTTCTTGTTCTCCTATAGCCACCTCGAAGCTTAGGGCAACGCAAACCAAATCTCAATCCTAATACCAATCAATTCTTCCAATCCCATTGCCAGATTTCTACTTCGGCCAACTAAGTACTTCAGAAGCTAAGCCACCCAACCATCATAGCCTTCCACAACAACGGTCAAACACTTTTCAACAGATCAAACAAAAGGTTTCATCGATTCAAATCCCCCAAACGAGGAACTCCCCCAAAAAAACCAACAAAACGAGCACCTTTCCCATGCCCAATTAGCAACATCAAACCGACCCGACAGGATGAACCGAATATTCCCGGCAGATCTTGGAAGAGCAGGGGATACCCACAACAGGAAACAGCGTCCTCTTCCCTCAAAACACGACGACCCCCGCAGATTGCGTGTCCCAGAAACGGACGCATAAAAAGAGGAGATATCCCAAAAGGACACGAAATACGGCCGAACCAATCCAATCAGATAAAACCCTCAGACAGATGAGCGGAGTGGCTTCCTGCCGGAATCAGCGTCGTTGAATGAAAGGAAGACCCTCCACTCACCCATTACGAAGGAGGCGACGGGGACAGAGACACACCAACCACTTAAAAGAAATAAAGGAAAACCCAGTACTCCAACCTCCCCCCCCGCCTGCGATCGAATCTGTGAAAACCCAGTTGGGAACAGGAGCGAGAGGTCAAATCGCCAGAAAAGCGAGCGTCTTTAGGAAATCCGGGGAGGAAAGGGAGAGAGATCTCCGTTGCTGTTGTTGTTGCTGCTTGTGGGGTGGTGTTCGTTCAACCAAGGGAGGAAGAGGAATATGAATAGGAAGAACAAGGCCGCCGTGATTGTAATGATGAGTTAAGAAACAGACAACCTTTGGTGGGGTTTCTTCTTTTTGTCTTTGTCCTTGAATACCGGATATTGTACAATTATACGCGTATAAAGATACGTACATAATAGAACCCGACTATACAAATTTAATGATCGTATTATATCTTATAAATTTTGTCTTAATCATCGCGATTGTATAGTTCGGAGGGTTAGTAGCATATAATTCTCCGATCGTCAATTATTAGGGTGGATGTCAGGGATGATTGGCTCGGAAGAAATCAATCACGTCATGTTTGTTACGTGTCTGATGTTTTCTCCGATGACATTTGTGTAATGATTAATTAATGTCATCAAAAGCCTTATCCTCTCGATTTCTTCGTTATCGTTCTCCGTCACCATCCCAACCATCTCCACCTCGTGCTCGATTCCATCAAAATTCTGTTAGGCACCTGCCGTGTCTTCCCCTAACATCACGTAAACACATGCTTCCTCCGCCGGGGCTTGATCGGCCTCCTCGCGGCGAGCAACGAGGACAGTGTCGTACTTCCTTTGCTTTCCAGGGGTCTCTTCTTGATCTACCCGAACTCGAGAGACGCCGTGAACTCGCGGTTGGATGCGTCGCAAAGGCCATGAACAGGCTCACTACTTCTCGTTGCCTGTTTGTTCCTGTGGGTGTTGGGGCCATTGCGGAAAGTTTAATCAGGTCGCTTACGCCTTGGTTCGCATTGCAAGGAAATGGCTTCGCGGAATACGATGAATCGTGCCGGGCCTGCTTACTGGCGGGAAATGCCCTAAACGCGCTACAAACGAAGAGCATTCGCGGCTGTATGCACGTAGAGTGGTCGGGGGGTCGTCGGGAAACATACCTACAAGAAGCAAAACGTATTCAACTCTTCTTTTTTTCTTTTATTATTACAACACAGACAAACAATGGAGCGACCTCCCTAAACCTCCGACCACGATTTACACAAAATTAACAACAATGCAAGGATGTTTTATTCAAACTCGTCGGAGCTCCAATCTTTTCTGGTAAATCCTTTGTCAAATTTTTCAAAGAAGGAGACGATGATGATTTTTGAAGGTTAAGAGATAAGATTGTTTTATTAAGAGAGTTTAAGCCTTCTTCTCATCCTCCTTCTTCTCGCTCTCCTCAGACGCGGGTGCGGCCTCGGCAGGCTCCGTGAGGTCTACCAATGGAGCTTCCTTCGATTCCTCCTTGGCTTCACCACCTTCCTGTGCGGCTTCGACCTTCTCGACGGTCTCGGGGGCCTCAACCGGCTGGGGAGCCGCGTCGGCGTCGAACTCCTTAGGTCTGCTCGCACAACCTCCCATGATATCGGTTGTGAATATATAGGAGGCCGGAAGGGGGGATGTGGCGGGGGGGGCCGAAGGGAACGCTTTATTCGCTTCTCTTATTGCAGATGACAGTTATTGCTGGGAGAAGTGAGGAAGAAGGATCCCCGGAAGGCGATTGATATAGGTGACTTCGGGGTTCTAAATTTAGGAAGATCGCGATGACGAAGAACCGGGATCGGCCATTAGTTGTCCTCCCGGATGGATCGGGGCTAGATGGCTGGTTGAGAATCGATAGAAACACCTGCCTAGTTTATGGTGAGACCTGACGTTCCATCTCGAGGTTGCAGGTGATGTCTCTCTCTTTCTCTAATTTTAGTTATGATTCAATGACAAGTCTTTATATTGGTTTGTCATTTAAAACTTAATAAATTTAATCTTCATGTAAAACTGTTTATAGCACAGTAATATTATTAAAATATGTTTAGGATAAAGGAGTGATCTTTCTAACTACATTTTGAGACCAAGATTTTACGATTTTACAATTAATTTTTTTTTTAAATATAAATTAAGATTTCAGTTTAAAAAATTATTTGAATATCACCGATAAGTAATAACTTTTTTAATTTAATAAAATTAACTAAATTATTATTTCAAATATAGAATTTGGTCCGACCTCAAATTCTCCAAATGTACTTGTTCGAGATAACGATTTCAAGTGCAAACCAAATAAAAACATGAAAGACGCGACGGTTTTGGTTCAACATAAAAAAATGGTACGCTTTGACTTTGACAAAAAAATTCTCATGTGTCACAAAATTGCCGCTTGAGATAACAATTTAACGAATTTTATTAAAACACTTAAAATCAATGTCGCTATATTTTAAAGATGATATGTAAGTACTTTCTGATGCAGCAAATATTTTTCAAAATTAATCTTATTTAGATACAAACCTCCATTTGAGGCAAGCATTAATATTTTTTTTTTAAGTCCTAGACGCATCGACGGGACATGAAGTAAAGGCATACATATATCACGAGACAAGTTTCAAAATAAGGTTTCCTTTGACATCGGTTTTAGGAAAAGCAGACATACTTCTAAGAGTTTTTCGTATCTTCTAAAAGTGAACTCCTTAAATTATATAATGAAATGTTTCGTATTTTCTGGATGTAATATCTTCACTAAAACATTTATGAAAAGCGCGTATTATATATCCGGTTGACGACAAAGAATAAGGGTTGCTGTTGGAGAAATTAATTGACCCGATCATTAAACCAAACGAGACGCCACCCAAATTTTTATTCAACCACCCCCCAACAAAATCGTTTCCGTGAAATCTGATTCGTTTGTTTTTTTGGTAAGCAAATCTGATTCCTTTCATGCAGCCTGAATCCTTCTTTCTTCCTCTTTTTCTTACAATTCATCTTTCGCTTGCCCTAATTCCTCCCTAAATTCTCGAGCTTTTCGTCGGATTTCCCTCCTCCCGCCCCCCCCCCCCCCGCCCCCGAATCCGTCGAAAAGCTATGGAACCCAGAAATTTCCCTCTGTTTCTAGGCCTCCTCCTCCTTGTCGTCGCGATCTCCGCCAACGTCGTCCGATCGGAGGAGGCCTCCGTCATCCGATTGCCCTCCGAAGACGGTGCGAAGAGCCACGACGCCGACGGGGGGATTTGCTCGGGGTTTTCCCGAGGGTCCTGCCCCGTCAAGTGTTTTAGGCCCGATCCCGTCTGCGGAGACAACGGGGTTACTTACTGGTGCGGGTGCCAGGACGCGGCCTGCGCCGGCGTCAGGGTAGCCAAGGCCGGGTACTGCGAGGTCGGGAACGGCGGGTCGGGGCCTTTGTCTGGTCAGGCGCTCCTCTTGGTTCACATCGTCTGGTTGATCGTGCTCGGGTTTTCCGTGCTGTTCGGATTGTTTTGAGGAGGAAAACAAGGGTCGGGTTATGATCCCGGCCACGTAGGAGGATTCATTCATTCTGTTCATTGGATTCTTGTGTCGATAAACTTCTGTAATGCGATTTAATTGCGATGAATCCGAGTTCTTACTTATGGCGGCAGTACCCTTGTTTAGTCATACAGATATGAGGAATTTGCGATTTCGACCATCAAAGGGTTGGTTTTAACGGAGAGGAGCGCAGGAGTAACCGGCGCAGAGTCCTGTGGCGCTGCTATAAGGGAATAAACACATCGGCCTGCTTAACGGCAGCTCCGGGATGGGCACATCCATGCTTAAGAGCTCCGTCACTTGATCCATGCTTGGTCTGCCTTTGCTCTCGTTTAGGGTACAGAGCAAGCCGATTTCCATCGCTCGGATAGCTTGTTCTGCATTCATGAATGATCCCATCCTTCGGTCAATGGCTTTGGCCTTCTCATCAATCTCGTGCATCCTCCACATGAAATCCAGCAAGTCGATCTGGTTCTGCGGGGCATCAGGATCTAACCTTTTCCTACCAGCTACTACCTCTAGGATGAAGACCCCAAACTCGAAGACATCCACTGCTTGACTGACCGCCGCCTCAAATCGTTTGGATTCTGAACCAGAGAGGACTAACCCGAAGTCCCCCAGGACTGCCCGGAAAGTTAAGTCGAGTAGGACGCTTGATGTCTTCATGTTCTTGTGAGCTAGCTTCTTCAAGTGGAGGAAGCTCAATGCCTCCGCTGCATCCTTGATGATTTTGAGCCGTCGTGTCCATGGTAACACGCCTGCCCCAAACAACCATTTGTCGAGGCCACCGTTTGGGAGGAATTCGTACACGACTATTATCTCCCCCTTATGGCGGCACCATCCCCTGACAGGAACCAAGTTCGGGTGACGGACATGGCTTATGGCATTGATTTCCTTCATCATCTGTCGCTGATCTAATCCATTTGCATTGAGAAACTCCAGGGAAAATCGTTTCACCGCTACTTGGCGTCCGTTTGGGAGCTTTCCTCGGTAGAAGGTACCCCTAGAATCACTTCCTAGGACTTCGTCCTCACTGAAGCACCTCGTTGCTGAGGAGATCTCTGAAATCGTGTACTGCCGAGGCTTATTCGGAGGGATAGGTCTTTTAATCTTCTCCACCAAAATGGCCTTGCTCGATTTATTTTCTTTGTGCCTGCGGAGATAGAAAAGGCTGGCAATAACCACGAGAATCAGCACGACCACTGTCACGAAGATAAAGAAACCGCTGGTCGGTCTCCTCTTGGCAAACCCCGTTGCAGAACTACTTGGAAGGATGATCTTCCCCTCACATGACTCTGCCGATGGCATTCGGAGGGAAGCTCGGCTTGTGGACGTGAAGTTCCATGAGAAAACATTATGGATCTGTGTTAAATTCCCCGTGGAAGCTGAGAATCCCACAAACATATACTCCTCCAGAAATTCGGAAAGATCAAGAGGTCCCGAGAAAGCAGGTTCCAAAGTAAGCTCTTTTCCGAGGGATCCTAGATGTATATCCATCCACCTTTTCTCGCCGTCATACCTTATCCTAGCTTGGTGGCGGAATCCATCCTTGAGGAAGATTCCAAGGTCCGAGGCGTTGATTGTCTTGGCCGATACTATACTGCCCAGGTTGATCCCAATATGGTTGTCGTTCGGGTCACCAAACTGGGGATTATGACGGGTATCAAACTCGATCCCTACGGCCTTATACCTCTGGTCGCAGGCATCATTCAGCATGCCCAGCCATGGCCCTGACCTTCCCACAGTAAACTCATCCGGGACCATAATAAACGTAAGGCCACTCCCCCCATGACCCACGGTCAAGTTACTGTCACCTTCCGGGACAACAGAACTATCATTCTTGAACTGAAAGGAGAAACTAGTCTCGAACGACGCCGGCGTATTAGTTACCGGGTCGAGCAACCGAACGGGAAACGAGTACAAGGCCCGGCCAGCAAGATGACGTAGATCGGCTCCCTCCGACACGTCGGGGATCTGAACGGCACCCTGTTCCGCTGACAGCTTCGCGCTGCCGAGGAGCTTAACCTCGTGCAGGACCCCAGGGTCACCGACGGGGCTGAAATCAGGGAAAGAGAAGCGCTTGGTGACGTTGATTTCAGGCCCGGAGAGGCTCCCTTTCCCGGCCGATCCAGCGTGGATGGAGACGGACCCCAGGAGAAGCAGGAGGAGGAGGAGGAGGAAGCAGCACAGGGGAGGCATAGCAGGGGCTGATGAAGGGTATGATCGAACGGAAGAGGGAACGAAATGGTTCGGACTATATAGTCTCGAGCGATGAAGAAGCAGAAGCACCGACACGGCTACAAAACTTCTTACAAAGCTTTAAGTGGTCAGGTCGAAGGTAGGAGGATATGTTCGAGGTGCAATCAAGTTGGAGATAGAGACTGTGGTCCGTTCCATGTGCAAGGCGGCCACCTTTAGTTTACACCATTCCCCTGATTCGTGCTAAGTGTGGGGTTGTGGTTGCAAATTGGGTCAAGCTCAAATCGTTATCATGTTGTTTTCTGGGTGTTTGTGTGGTGGTGTAAAATGGACAAAAAAACATGTTATTGTTTCTTTTGTAGGCTAATCTTTGGATTAAACCGAAAGTGTCCCGATTGTTCTTGCGTTATTAGTTGCCGTACAGTTGTACGGTACTCGTAAGAGATGGATCCCGCCAATCACATGCCACCATCTGACACTTCTTTTGTTACCGGCCTCTTATTAGGAGCTCGTCCGAATTAATTCGAGCACGACCCGAATAAAACACCTGATTATGATGAATGAGTCTTTTAACAGAGGTAACGTCGATTTCGAACTCGAGACTTTTTTAAACGAATTCGATCTTTTCGTCACTTGAACGAACGTAGGTTACCATGATATGGCAAGTTGCCTGTTAATGAGGTAAGAGGATGTGCTAAATTCTCTCATCTCCTGTCTCCTGTTCCTGGAGTGTTGTGACTGATTAAATTGGATTCGTTATTGCTTCCGGGAAATTTTCAGCAGGGACATGATTCGACTTGCAAATCATAGAAGAGGCGGGTCCTTCCGCTCATGATCAATGCGTCGCACAATCTGGTGGGCGTTGATGAGATTTAAGCTTTGTTTTCTTCTCGTCTGTTGCGAACATGTTCGTAAACATTAAAATTTTGTTATTATAATATGAGCTAGCCTAATATCCAATTTGTATAGATTATAAGCGGGCCATAAAACTAAATCCGATGTCACAAGCCCATTCAAACAAAATTATTTTGGGTCAAACCAAGCCCAACTTCAAGCGCGGCCCATAGTCCGATCCAGAAGAAGTTAACTGTTATAGAAAACTAGCTTTCTATTATAGATTGACCATAGAGTCCTAAAAATAGAGGCATTCACGAGCTATTTAGACACACCTCTCACACACAACAATATCTAATTCTCTCATATTCTCTTAAATTCTATTGGGTTATAAAGATATTTTAGTTCTTTTTTAAGGCCCCTCAAGGGGTGGTGCGGCGAAGGCCCCTCTGCGGCTGTCGCAGCGGCGAAGGTCCCGTAGCGGGTTTATCTCCGAAGACCCTCTTGTGGATATATCTCTAAAGGCCCATATAACGGGCATATCTCCGAAGGCCCCTCTAGCGAGTTTATCTCCGAAGGACCCATAGCGGGACGACGAAATAGTCCCGGCACAATACATTTTGACGACAACTATATCTCTCTGTCAACAATAATGCTTCATCAAGTTCTGTTGGATCAAGCTCAAAGGCTCCAACACAAATTATAAAGTGTTGTTGGATCAAGCTCATAGGCCCCGACGACTTTCACTAAGCTACTGAAGTGTTGTCGGATTACGCTCCAAGGCCCCGACAACTTTAACAATATATCATCTTGAAGTTCTGTCAGAACTCAAGATCATCATCCACAATAATTATTCTTCGAAGATCGAATAAAAAAAAAGTACTTACGTGCATCATTTGTAACTAAAGACAAAACCCACTACAATTTTTATACGAATTTGTATGCTGATATTTCCCTGCGAGATTTTAGTGTTCACGGTAGTAGCCTTATATTCCTTCAATGAGTGGATTATGGGCCTGGACTGTACCTTATTCGAGCGTGCTCGATCGAGAAAGAGAGATAACTCCATTACCATTAGCGCTCGTTGGATTGATGTTATTTTAGGAGTAGGATTCTTAGGCCATAGCATGTGAGGCACTTTGAAAGCGTAAGACATGGACTTCCTGACATCGAACACTACGAAGCCAGCGAAGTCGCCAACCCAGTAAGCAAGCACTGGTCGCAAGCAAGTAATTAGATGGCCTGAGGAGGGGACATCGAAAACCCCCCATTATTAAAGCACGCCTTGGTGCATTCAGCCGTCCTTGGCCTTAACTCAGTCCGATTTTTCGTCGAGCATCTCCTTTTCCTATTTTCTGGAGTCGCGTTGTCTGGGGGAGAAACCGATCAAGATTAGGGATGATGGCATTCGGGGTAGCAGCCAAGATGCTGGAGACGATAACGAAGATGGTGAAGTCACTGGTGGATCTCCTTCGGACGCCTCAACTCCTGCAGTTGCCGAGAAGCAGGATGTCAGGAGCCGTCCAGGGACTGATGCAGCAACTCGTGACGCATCCCAGTACGTCACTAGAGAATCAAGATCCCTCACTTATCTTTTACTAATCCGATTCAGATATGTCTTTGCCTCCGGTCTCGTAAGTATCCTAACTTCTCCTTTCGTCGTTCCTGTACACACTCATCGCGCTCTCGTCCTTATCGGAACTTTTTGCCCGTACCAAGACCGTAAATTTACCCCGACTAGATAACGAGAAAGAACAGTATTAGTCGCGTAAACCCCCCATCGAGGCAGTCAGGCAGGCACCCACCAACTGCCCTCATTAATAATGAATTACACGGTTAGTTATTACCGAACCATAAGAATTATGTTGTCATGCGTTGATGATGAGGAAGAACAGTTCAGCTCGATGGCGTAGCGTAATCACCGCGCTGGACGACTCCTCCTTTGTCAACTCACGTGACGTAATGGAGAAAAGGGTTAAAAATGAATGCGTGGACTTTTGATAGTTTCGAACCACTCCGTGTGAAAATTTCATGAGAACGTTTCAGCGTAGTGCTGTCTGTGTGTTGTAATAGAAGTCACGATGGGGTAACTAGGTAGAGGAGAAACAAATTAATAATTTGAGATATATTGAATTTTGTTGGGGTCATGAAAAATAATTCAAAATAACGTTACTCAAAGGATAACATTCCTTTGAAATAAAGTAAATAATTCTAAAATTCTTTTAAATAATATCTAAAGTAACTTGTATATATTCAGTCGGGTGAAATAAGAGGTTCGTGGGTCAATGCCACGTGTCAGCCGTTGCGATCAAATGGAAAAGTCTAATTCTGACCTTCCCAAATGAAAAGTCTTAAAAGAGAACAGACATGGACGGCTTTTGACAAATCACATCCACCAACAACAACCACAACCAAAGGCATCTTTTACAAACGTCATGAGGAGGAGGAGCCATGTTCGATTTACAAATCCGAATAAACGTAGTATTAATCCACCGACAAGCTCCCAAATTTAAAAAAAAAAAAAAAAAAAAGCAGTCGGCCATTTGTCACCACGAGGCATGGCATGAGCAAGAAATGGACACCAGACTTCTTTTCTTAAATTTGGTTTTTCATTGTCGACCCTAGCTGTTACGTGCCTTTGACCTGTCCGATGGTTAAAAAAAAAAAAGTTAGCCCGTCTGTCATTGCTCGGATACCATCGGGACAAATAATATAAATTAAATGATAAAATTTTTCACGTGGTATCAAAATCCTCTGTATAAGGCAGTTTGTTAGTTCAGTCCATCTCATATAAATGCATAATTCGTTAAGAACACGGGTTAAACAAAGAAAAAGAATAATAATAAAAAAGATGTACACACAAATTACAAGTATAATATAATGTCGAACCGTGGACTTTGTACCTAACATCTTGTTATTATATATACATAAATTTTGGTAATATTTCGACAATATGTTTTTGGAGTTGCCCGAAACGTCAACTCCGAAATAATTAATATTTATCAATGACCAGAGACATCAATAATACCCGGTATTTAACGCCTTAATTTCACTAAATTAACGTACGATCCGAAACTGTTAGCAAGTCGTAATTCGATATGGTTGGGCTGTCGTCCCGACCAGAGAATTATTCCCTCAAACTAATCGTGGCACGCTAGGTTTTTATTTAAAAATATTTCAACTAGTTTTCGGGCCGTTTCCATGTGTAAACTCCTATATATGTAGAGTAGTCAAATAAAGGGAAGGCGTCGGACTTCAAAACCCGAGCTCTTCTCTGAAGCGTTAGGGGGAGCACACCATGAAGACGATCCTCGCGGCGCTTGTCTTGATCAACGTTATTGTCTTGGCCTCGTCACAGCTTGAGGTTGGCTACTACCAAGACAAATGCCACCTTGCTGAGATTATCGTCAAGGCCGAGGTCTTCAAAGCCCTCACAAAGGACCCGGGCCTGGCAGCCGGCTTCGTCCGTCTCCATTTCCATGACTGCTTCGTCAGGGTTAGTTTAAAATGTGCTTATGGGATCGCCGCGGCGTCGTTCTTGTGTGTGTTCACCGCTGGATTTGTGAAGACATGAAATGTCGGCGTGCTTTGTAGGGTTGCGACGGATCGGTGCTCCTCGATTCGACGCCGAACAAACCGGCCGAGAAGGACTCCCCCATCAATAACCCGAGTTTGAGAGGCTTCGAGGTCATCGACAGGGCCAAGGCTAAGATCGAGTCTGTTTGCAAAGGAGTCGTATCGTGTGCCGACATCGTTGCTTTTGCCGCAAGAGATGGTGTGGAGTTCGTAAGTAACACTGTGAAACAGAGAACACTCGGTCGTTTTTCTCCGTTTAGATGGTTCCATATTTAGTTCAATCGTGACGTGATTGAAATTAATGCAGTCTGGAGGAATAGGATACGATGTTCCGGCAGGAAGGAAAGACGGTCTCATTTCGAACCTCACGGATACGTTTACAAACTTGCCTCCGCCAACTGACACGCTCCAACAACTTGTCACCAGCTTCACGAGCAAGGGTCTTACGGAAGAAGACCTCATCACGCTTTACGGTACACATTTTTAAACGTCACAAGACCTTTGGCAAATGAATTTTATGTGTCCACATGAACGCAAAATCTAACGCGTCTCTTGTCATCACGCAGGAGCTCACACAATCGGCCGATCTCACTGCACGTCATTCAACAACAGGCTCTACAACTTCAGCACGAAAGCCAGCCAAGACCCCAGCCTCGATCCCAGCTACGCGACCGAGCTGAAGAAGCAATGCCCTAACCCTAAAGTCATCTTGAACGACACCTTCCTTGTAGTCCCAATGGACCCGATCACGCCAAACACCTTCGACGTCAACTACTACATCGACATCTTGAGCAACAAGGGCCTGTTCGCCTCGGACGAGACCCTGCTGTCCAGCCCCGCGACTGGGAACCTCATAAGGAAAAACATAGCTTACCCGAAACAGTGGGAGAGCAAGTTCGCGGCATCGATGGTGAAGATGGGCCAGATTCAGGTCCTGATGGGCGATGCCGGTGAAATAAGAACCAACTGCCGGAAGATCAACAGCTAAAAACCTGCGAATCCAAATTGGTTCACGATCGAGAACTCAGTACTCGTATCTTCGTTAAAATCTTTGCTCGCATGTTGAATTTGATGTCATTCTCTAATCCCGATGTGTTGAATTGAATTTGTCCGAATCAGAAAGCATGAATCTTTTTTATTTTCATAATCTTTGAAGAGATTATCAGTGAAATGTTATATCAATAAAACCCAAGCGTTTCTCTCTGTGCCTTCATTTCATTTATTACTAAGAAAAACTAAATATTGTTTCTATGCCTCCTTAACAAAGTATACATGAACTATGGCAAAATATACTTATATAATTTTATCAAAAATTAATTTTAATCGATCTTATATTTATTTCGACAAAAGCCAAACAAAGCCTTAACAAAATCTGACGTAGAATAGTAAACTTTCAACATCAGTTTTGTTTTACCATCTCATCCTCCACTTACCCTATAATAGCAGCCCTACAGCTGACTCATCGTTCGATCTTAATTAATTTTACGTATTTTTATCGGGATCAGCAAGAAATTACTGGAGCTTCAGCTATCAACCCTCTTCATCTGTCCATCAAATGGAACACCCGACGCATGTCATCGGCGTACACATTCTGTACCCTCCGAAGAGGGCTCAAGTGTCCGTACATCGACCTGCTGAGGTCGTTCACCCTCTTGGTCCTCTCACTCAGCTACGAAAAAAACTCTCACGAGGCTGCAAAAATGTCGAAAAAAGATGCAGCTTAAAGGAGAAGTTAACGGCGAGGACAAGGATTGAAAAATGGGTCTGGTAAATGGATCGTGGCTCATTAAGGTTTACTGGCCCAAAATTGGCCCCATAAGTTTAAATAATTTCGTTTCTTTTTAGATAAAAAATTTAGTTATCGGCCTAAAAAAGAATCATCTCCCCGAAAAAAATGGGAAAAAAGTTGGTGTGCTATATGGGGGGTGTGGGGAAGTGGGTTTATTCCCGGGTAAAATCCCGAGGTAATCATTGGGACTATTAACGAGTCGGATCGAGTCTGGCTCGATAAACTTCAAATTTTATCATACTCGAACTCGAACTCGGGCCTAATTTTCTTATAGTCAAGTCGGGTTCGAGCCAACTTATTGGTCCGACAAGCCGCCCGTCCCGCTTTATAAATTTTATAAATAAATAATTAATAAAAATAAATATAAAAAAATAATAAAAAGAATTAAAAATACAAAATGAGCTTATATGTCTAGAGAAAAAAAGGAGGAGAGAGAGAATTTTAGACCAGACTCGAGCTCAAGTTCAAGCCGAAATTTTTTAGCCGGATTTGGATTCGCGCTAGATTATAAGAGCCCGATCAAGCTCGGGTCCGGGCTTAAACCCAATACCCTTTTAAGCTAGCCCGAGCTCGAATATAGGGTGTTTGAGCCCGGCATAACTCGTTAACTCCTACTCTAAGTGATTGAGCAGGAGCAAATACTATTCCTGTTTGACAGATCTCTCTTATCCTTACGAACTCTGTAATGACTCCCGTATTATTATTATTTTTCATTTAATCTATTTTTCATTCGGAGGAATATATAGTTCCGAGATTCCCGAAGAAGAACGAGGAGAAGAAAATGAATAAGTCTTGATACCCCCGTGACAACGACATCCCATCCATTTGGGAGGGGTTGACTTTGGTGGTGGGGGGAGGGGGGGGGATCCAGACAAGAATTTATTGTTAACTTCTATAAATGGGAATAGTATTTGTTGGAGGAGGAGGAGGATGACGAGGTGTTTTAAGGATATTCTTTCTATGTATTTAATATTAATTCCCTCCGCCCCCACCCACCAATCATACATTACATTCATTAATTCAACAAAAACTCAAACAACAGTGGGGTGACTCCTTTCCAATCCAACACCCACCTAATTACAATAATTAACAAACAATAAGTATTAATTACTTGGGGGTTGGTCAACCCACCCCCCGCCCCAACAACCTTTACGGTATAAAAGCCCACCTGCGATCGACCATCCCCACCAACAGAATTCCTGTTAGAAATTAAAAAAAAAAAAAATGGGTTCGACAGGAGAAGCCGCTACACAGGTGACGCCCGTGAAGGTCTCCCAAGAAGAAGAGGCCATCCTCTACGCCATGCAGCTCGTCAGCGGCTCCATCATCCCCATGGTCCTCAAGTCCGCCATCGAGCTCGACCTCCTTGAGATCATCTCCAGGGCCGGCCCAGGAGCTCGCCTTTCCCCTTCCAAGGTCGCCTCCTGCCTCCCCACCACCAACCCCGATGCCCCCGTCATGCTGGAACGCATCCTCAGGCTCCTCGCCTCCTACAAGATCCTGACGTGCACGTCTCACGACCTCCCCTGTGGCAAGTCCGAGCACGCCTACGGCCTCAGCCCCGTTGCCAAGTTCCTGACCAGGAACGAGGATGGGGTGTCGGTCGCCCCGCTCTGCCTCATGAACCAGGACAAAGTACTCATGGAGAGCTGGTATAATACTGATCGCCTTCAAACAAACACTAAGGTTTAGTTGGAACATGTCGGACAACAATGGATTTGAGGTTCAGTTGGTCGGGATGGTGACAGATTTAAATCCATTGACTGGTGGGCCTAGGCCGACTTTAGTGAACAATCATATAATATATGACTGCTTACTTCACTTGTTTTGGGTTAATAATGAGCGATGAACGTTCGCCAGGTACTACCTGAAGGAGGCCGTCCTCGACGGCGGGATCCCCTTCAACAAGGCCTACGGCATGACGGCGTTCGAGTACCACGGCACGGACCTCAGGTTCAACAAGGTGTTCAACCGCGGGATGCACGAGCACTCCGCCATCATGATGAAGAAGATCCTCGAGACGTACAAGGGCTTCGAGGGGCTCAACACCGTGGTCGACGTCGGCGGCGGCACAGGGGCCATCCTTAGCATGATCGTTTCCAAGTACCCATCGATCAAAGGCATTAACTTCGACTTGCCTCACGTGATTGAAGATGCCCCGGCTCTTCCTCGTGTGGAGCACGTCGGAGGCGACATGTTCGTGAGCGTCCCCAAGGGCGACGCCATCTTCATGAAGGTCGGTCCGATTCGGTCAGGTTTGGCCTAGCCATGCTATGAAACGTTTAGTGAAATCACGTATGTGTCCGCCTTTTTGCAGTGGATATGCCATGACTGGAGCGATGCGCACTGCCTAAAGGTCCTGAAGAACTGCTACGACGCTCTGCCTGAGAATGGGAAGGTGATCATCGCAGAGAGCCTCCTCCCCGAGACCCCTGACCCCTCCGTGGAGACGAAGTTGGTGTATCACGTTGACTGCATCATGTTGGCACACAACCCCGGTGGTAAGGAAAGGACGGAGAAAGAGTTTGCGGCCCTCGCGAAGGGGGCCGGGTTCCCAGGATTCCGCGTCGCATGCAGTGCGTATGGCTGCTACATCATGGAGTTCCTCAAGAAGCCCTAAAACCACGAAAATGTCGTACAACTTTACGATGTGTTTGGAGTGATGGATTTGAATTGTGATTTTGTGCTTGAATCTCTTGTATCAAATTAATAATCTAAATCAATCTCATCTTACATCGGATGTCGCAAAACGGCCCAACTCCTCTCGTTCCTAAAGAGTTCCAAGCATTGCTGCTGATCGAGGTTCCAATCGCAGCATATCCAATTGAACATATGACACGTGACGTGGTACGGTAATACGTCACCCGTGACCTATGACGTAATAATAAAATAATACAGATAATGCACCTTCTCATTCTTCACGTCGACAGCCCCGTCGTCCTCGACGGATCGTTGGAGTGCACAAAGCTTCAGCTTCTCCTCCGTCGGCAGGTCGAAGAAACTGGCCGCGAATCCCGTCCACGGCTTCCCCTGGCACCCCGTGGTTGATCACCTGGAAGAAACAGAAGCTCATGCAGGCGGAGGTGATTTCGCGGGTGTCCTGGGGACGTCTTCAGGATGACGACAGTCATGCTCGGGCAGGAGGTGTGCAGGTTGTTCAACAACAATAATTCTATGCCACAAGCCTATGTAAAGAAGAAGGGATGGGAGGACAGTCTGGGCATGGCCATTCCTCTTCTTCACAGAGAAGATGACGAAGAAGATAAAGAAGAAGGAGAAGCTTTTCTCATTTCTGTTAGTGGGGAAAAATCCCCTATATTCCTCTGTCGTCCTCTATCTTACGACCTGTTTACATCTTAACTAATTCGTATAACTATTTACAAACCATGCAATTTTGGGCTTATGTCAATTTAAGTAAACTACAAATAATTTTAAGGATCAAGAACTTTTCCTTCAGCCCTTCTATGCAAGCCCATGCCTTTCTTCATCCATTTCTCTTTTTCTTCTTTCTTATGCACTACACCTTGATGCTTCCCGCTGACACTCCCCTCGAGATGGGATGTATGAATATCATACAATCACATCTTGCTTAATAAGAACTGAAATCTCTCCGGGTGAAGCGCCTTGGTAAATAGGTTTGCAGGTTGATAATCT
The DNA here is from genome assembly GCA_029817715.1 of Melastoma dodecandrum. Classification (NCBI taxonomy): domain Eukaryota; kingdom Viridiplantae; phylum Streptophyta; class Magnoliopsida; order Myrtales; family Melastomataceae; genus Melastoma; species Melastoma dodecandrum. Next base: position 3,601,308 of record JARUPY010000290.1, on the reverse strand, counting down.
GTTCTAACATACTTCACATCCACAACTCCTTCCATCACCTTGTCTTTAACAAAGTGAAGATCAATTTTCAAGTGTTTTCTTCTTTCATTGAACATTGGATTTCTGTTGAGGTGTATAACATACCGATTATCACAATAAAGAGGTACCGGGTGTAAATCCCCCAAATTGTGAGTTGCATGATACATGTATTAGGTGAGTTCTTGAAGTTGAAACGGTTGACAAAATCGATTAATTTCGCGACGTTACTAACCGACATTTATTAAATTTTAATCACGTGGAAATAAATTTAAATTAGACTTGGAACTAATTAAACATGACTGATAATGCTTGTTAGACAAATTTTAACAAATATTACACATGTTTATAATGTTGGTTGTATCTCGTCGAAATCTATTTTAACGTTCACCGAACATGATCGGTGACACTTTATAAACCAAGTCTATTTCGAACTCACTTCTTAATTAATTAGAATTAATCCTGTCCTTTTTTAAACCCACAAGGAGGGTTATCCTTTGTTTAGCGCAAATATAGCCACGAATTTATAAAAATCATTCCTCAATGGGGGGGGCTCGAACTTATCCATTCCTTCATCAACAATGATGATCGTAGCACCCTTTTTCAATCCTCCCCCTCCTTAGTCACTTCGACAAAGAGAAAGAGGCACATGATGACGATCCCACACCCAGCAATTCTGGAAAATATAAAATTGTCAGAAAATAGCCCGAATGCTATATTTCTTCTGTGTCCAAAGTTGACAGGAGAAAAAAGGCAACGTTACCCCATTACGGCGCACGGCACCATCACTTCAAAGACACGTGCCCTTGGGGGTTGCCCTTACCGCGGGTCGACAATTGAGCGGCGCACGCGCGCACCGCTTCTAGCCCGGATTCTGACTTAGAGCGTTACTATAAAGAGGAACGGGGGGTTCGAGAAATAGGGTTCTTATCTCTTGGACAGCCTTCCCGAGATACTTCCCTCCATCTCATCTTTAGTTCTTGCTATTTCATTTAAAAAGAGGGGTAGCGTTCTTTTCGGCAGGAGGAGGACACTCCTAAAAATATCAGGACGACGACCGAACCTCGCCTCCTACCATCACTATCCGTACAGTCGAGCCCCAAGGTAGGTCCGACTCTTCGACGGCACGGAAATCCCCCCTTCTCGACCAGCTCAAACCCGGCGGCGAGAGCGGAAGCAGAAGCTTTGAGTCCCCAGTCATCCCGAACCAGCCCCCCCTCGAAGAAAGTCGCCACATATCCATACCTTCACTTCTCGCGGCTGCACATCTGCACTGCGGGAAGCCCTTTTATGTTCCAACACGTTCGCCTACCTGTAGGTTAGTAATTCAGGAGGATGAACGACTCGTACCAGCAGCGGCTACATCCCCTTTGGAGTCTTTGCTCGCCCTTCCCCAAAGATGGAGCGGGTTAGCCATGAACGTCCACGTCGCCGGTAGTGGCCATATTTCGCATCTCTCCCATTGACGGAAGCGACGTTTCGCGTTTCTTTATCTCTGGCCCGATGGGCAGAGACGTTGTCAGCTCCCCGACGCCATCAGCTGTCCGGGACGCACAAGCATCCACGAAGGTTTGCTGTCTAAATATGCTCTCACGAAGGTTTGCCCCACGTTGAAACTTTCTGATTGCTTATTTTTTTTTATTTTATTTAATAGAAATTGATCTATTTGTTTACCTTTATTAATTTATTTGATCCCGTGAATTGTGTTCACATCATATTGAATCTAGCCTTGGGCATTTTAAGTAATTTACATATTGTTTTATTTTGAAGGCATGTGACGATGTTAATCTTACCTACACTCAATCATGCTCTATATTTTTCTGATTATAAAATAGTCACGAACTTGTTATGCTTTTTTTTTTTACGTTATTTAACTGTGAGAACAAATTTTCATTTGTACGAACAAGTTTCTGTGCTATAATTATATCCTTTTCAGTTAGCAGTCTCAGACTTTTCCCTTGGTTTGTTTGCATTGAAACACCGCGAGAAGAGTTTTTTTTTTTAGACTACAAAAAAGAACGTGCACAATTATTTCGAAACAGTGGGACATATCTTTTCAGTTGACTTTTCTTAAAAAAGGTGATACATGTATCCTTTTTATTCCCTCTTTCCATAAAAAAAAAAATAACGAACTTAAGTCATGTCTTATTGATTCAGTTAGATTAAGTTTTATTTAAATTCGGACATATATTATTGTCCCATCCTCTTCTCTGTTTTGCATGGAAAAACAACGAGAATTGACTACAAAGGAATATTACCTCGCGACATCACGGGATATCGACATCAACGGGGTACAAAATGCCCCATTTAACTCAACCATTTCTAACGGTAAGTCATGCCTTACTGTTTCGGTTCGGTTAAATTTACGTCAATTTAACCGTTACTAAAGGCTTTGCACATCTCTTCCTTTCCCTGTTTTACATGTAAAACAACGAGGAAATTACTATCAATGAATGTCATCCTTCGAGACGCGGATGATCGACATCAACCGGCTCACAACGCCCCGTAAGTATCACTCTTATTTCATTAAGTCTTAATTATTTACTTCGATTTAAATTAGGACTTTCTGACAACTTCTTTGTTTTCTTTGCATGTACATCGAGCACTTAATCCTCGAAGATCAACTTCAACATTTCAAAGATTAACTCGAAGGCACGTGTATCAAGCCGCGTGGATCTACCCCGGTCTAAAAACCACGGGCTCGAAGGTTTAAAGCGGCCCCGACCTTCAATCAAAGGTACAAAGGGGAGGTGGGGGCCTCCCCGAATTTTGTTTAAAGCCCACTTGTGTATAGGCCCGCAATCACCGCCCTTCCCCGCCCTTTTTATCTAAATACTTGCTTGTGATTGCACGCTTGTTTAGACTTTTAGGATTACGTCGCATGTTTGTTTTAATCAAACAAACCTAAATTCAGGTCCAACGCCCGTTAAAACGTCGATAAAAGTCCGGCCTATTCCCGGATCGGGTCCAACACCCGTCAATCAAAAGTTAAACTTTTTTGGACAAATCGCCACCCTTTCGCATGTTTTAGAAAAAAACGAAGGTTAGTGAATAGGAATCCCCGAATCCAAACTCTGATTTTTTCCGACTTAAAATCACACCGTTTTTAACTAAGTCTGTGGCGAATCCGAACAAAGTTTTCCAAAGTTAAAATTAAACTACACCCATTTTTCGGAGCAATTTAGGATGAGGTGACGGCAGACCGAGCCGCTCCTTGAGCCTTCCCCAAAATTCCTGAGCGAGGTCTTAACGCAGCTTTTCGCTTGCCACCTTCAGGGAACTGGAGATGGTTGGCGAAACGTCCCGCAGATCCGTTCGCGTATCAAGGGAGGATTCAACCCGGTGCCCTTCCGCAGCGTCCGACGTTCGAGTCGCGACACCGACCGTATTAGGCCTCGAGGAGCGGGCCCGGATCCTCGGGTTGCTCGAACCGTCATCGCGCGTGCTAGGCCGGAGGGCCCGCGTACAACGGGCATTCTTGCACTACTCCAAAGTCTTTCAGCGTTGTTATCAACTAGGGCAACTCTGTTGTAGTCGCTGCGATCGATCTATATTCTGCTTCTATCGAGCTCCTCGACACTTTGGCTTGTTTCTTAGCCTTCCAACTAATGAGTGAGCCCAATAAAAATGCAGAAACCTATGGTCGATTTCCTTGTATCCACGTAGCCTCCCTAGTCACTATCCCAGTATGCCTGCAACTGTTTCTTCGAAGCACTTGAGAACATGATCCATGTTTCAGGTGTTCCCTTGAGGTATCTAAGAATGTAGCATATGGCCTGCATATGCTCTGTTCTTGGCTTATCCATATACGGTGCCAGGATGTGAACTACATGGGTAATGTCTGGCCTGGTAAAGCCCAGGTAGATTAATCTGCCAACTACTTGTCTATATTCAGTTGGATTCACCTCTGGAGTTTCCCCTTCCTTACTCAACTTAACATTCGGAATCATTGGTACAGAACTGGGTTTTGCTACAAGTTTTCCTTGGTCCTCCAGTATCCTCTTTGTGACATGAAAATGCCCTGCTTCGATCTTGCAACCTCAAGACCAAGGAAATATTTTAAATCTCCCAAATCTCTCACCTTAAAGTGGAGCTGCGAAAGCATCAGCAAATCTATGATACCTCTTGCTGTAGAACTAGCTATTGCCATGTCATCAACATAAACCAAGATTGCCACAAAACCTTCCTCACTCTTCCTTGTAAACAAGGAGTAATCTGCCTTTGACTGTTGGAAACCATATGACAGTAAACATTCTGTCAGCTTGAAATTCCATTGCCTCGAAGCTTGCTTGAGACCATATAGTGATTTTCTCAGTTTGCATACCAGCTTATAGCTACTGTACTCCCCCTAAAGCACAACACCTGGTGGTGCTTGCATATATACTTCTTCATGAAGGTCCCCATTGAGGAATGCATTGTGTATATCAAACTGTCGGAGATGCCATCCCTCTATGGTTGGTAAGGCAAAAAAAGTACAAACTAAGGTGTGCTTTGCCACCGGGCTGAATGTATCTTGATGATCAATCCCTTCTCATTGAGTATATTCCTTCGCCACTAATCTTGCCTTGCATCTTTCAACAGTCCCATTGGCATGGAGTTTCACCTTGTAGACCCACTTATGGCCAACTGCTCTTTTATTGGCCGGTAGAGGGACCACATCCCATGTGTTGTTATCTTGCAAGGCCTGCAGCTCAGCCGCCATGGCTTCTTGCCAATGAGGTATGCCCTTAGCTTGGTTGTTTGTTTGAGGCTCTAGGTTGGTTGTCAGTGGGAAGCACCAAGGTGCAGTGCAGACTCAAGAAGAAAAAGAGAAATGGATGAAGAAAGGCATGGGCTTGTTCCGTATGGACAAAGCTAACTCAAACGACGACCTCCATGAATTATAGTTTCATTCATCTAACTCAGGGGTTACTATAGGGGCTACTTGGTTCTCATAACTGTGAATATAGAAAGGTGATTGCAGACTCTCCACACATGCCTTGTCGATCTTTCTTCCCTCCATCCTGCTCAGCGACGCTCTAATACCATTCTACCAAACAAGGAGAAGCTTCACATTTCTGTTAGTGGGGAAAAACCCCTATATACCTCAGTTGTCCTCTATCGTACGACCTGTGAACACCCTAACGAATTCGTATAACTATTTACAAAACATGTCATTTTGGGCTTATGTCAATTTAAGTAAACTACAAACAATTTTAACGGAGCAAGAACTCTTCATTCAGCCATTCTCTGCAAGCTCAAGCATTTTTTCATCCATTTCTCCTTTTCTCCATTCTTCTGCACTGCACCCTAGTGCGTCCGGCTGACAAGGCCTAAGGAAAGAATAGTGTCGTTTTCTTTTCCTTTTATTTACAACGGCTGCATACACAAACCTACTTCATGATGAACCTAATGTTCAAAGTCAAATATTTCTGATGTGTTACTCGGAGAGCCATCGAGTTTTGGTGGAAATCAATATGGTCTCCATATCCTTAGCAAATATAGTAAAAGGAGGGGTAGGCCTTCGACCAGTGAGAAAGTCATCGGACATCAAATTTATAATGAAAGTTTGGCCCAAGTCCACCATCTCGAATCGAAGACAACTGTGGTTATATTAATCCGAGTCCAATGATCAAACGAATTTGAATTGACTGAATGAATTAGTGGCCACTTTCTTTTAGGGTCCTTGTTTAAGGGCTAGTTTGTTTATGAATTAGTGATTATTTACAAAAGAAAAGGTAATTATAAAGTAATATTAATTATGTGTTTGGGAAATTCATTTAAAAAGGTAATTATAAAAAAAAACACGAGGATATTTTTTTACATGTTCTAACTTTATATTTTAATATGCGCTAAAGTACTTCAGCAGAATCATTTCTTCAATCTTGATTGCGCTAAATTAATTCGGAATGATATTTCATTTTATTTATTCTTTAATAGGAAATTAACATTCCATTTCTTCGTCTCTTATTCCACGGAAGGGACGAAGATGGTGATTTTTTTGAATCTCGAATGAATGGTTTCATTGTGGAGCTCAATCTTTTATGTCAAAAACTCCCCCGAAAATGGTACTCCGGCCCACGAAGAGCCCAATTATTCAGAGGCCCAAACAGAAGGCACCGAGGAACGCCATTACGGTACGACGCCGTCACAGCTGATTCCTCCTTCCCACCAGCCGGTCAGCGGATCCCCAGCGACCCGGTTGTTGGTCGCCGCCGTCGCGTTGACTCTCACCTGCTCTCTTGGGCCAGCCACGGCGGCGACGACTCCTTCCCCACCCCACCCACCTTCTCCCCCTTTGAAATTCCCCCCACCACCACCAATCTTTTCCCGAATTTCTCTAAACCCTGACCCTAATTTTCCAGATTCAGCTGCCCGAAAAGATGGACAGCAGCTCCGCCCAGGAGTCCCACCACCACCACCGCGGCGCCTCCGCCGACCACTCCGCCACCCACGACTCTCCCTACCCTATCTACGCCATGGCTATATCCCCTTCCTCCTCCCTTCCCTCTGTCGCCGTCGGCAGCTTCCTCGAGGAGTACTCGAACCGGGTCGACGTCCTCTCCTTCGACCCCGTGACACTTACCCTAACACCGAACCCTTCCCTCTCCTTCGACCACCCTTACCCGCCTACGAAGCTCCTCTTCCACCCTTCCTCCCCTAACCTCCTCGGCTCCTCCGCCGACTTCCTCCGTCTCCACCACCTCGGCTCCCCCGCGACCCCTCCTACTGTCCTCAACAACTCCAAGTCCTCAGAATTCTGCGCCCCCTTGACGTCCTTCGATTGGAACGAGATCGATCCGAACCGCATTGGCACCTCGAGCATCGACACCACCTGCACCATCTGGGACCTCCAGAAATCCACAGTGGAGACTCAGCTGATCGCACATGACAAGGAGGTCTACGACATTGCGTGGGGCGAGGCACGTGTGTTCGCTTCTGTATCAGCCGATGCCTCCGTGCGTATCTTTGACCTCCGTGACAAGGACCACTCCACGATCATCTATGAGAGCCCCAACCCGGATACTCCCCTGCTGCGGCTTGCCTGGAATAAGCAGGACTTTCGGTACATGGCGACATTCCCTATGGACGGCAGTAAGGTGGTGGTTTTGGACATAAGGTCCCCTGCTGTTCCCGTAGCGGAGCTGGAAAGGCATCGAGCTTGCGTGAACGCCATTGCCTGGGCCCCACCGAGTTCTCGCCATATCTGCTCTGCCGGGGACGATGGGCAGGCGCTGATTTGGGAGTTGCCAACGGTTGCTGGGCCAAATGGGATCAACCCCATCTCGATGTACAATGCTGGTTCCGAGATAAATCAGTTGCAGTGGTCGTCAGCATTACCCGAATGGATAGGGATTGCTTTTGCCAACAAATTGCAGCTATTGAAAGTTTGAGGTGGGATGATCTCGTATAGTATTGTTAGGTTTAGTTTATGGTGATATGTCTGTTCGGTTTCTTATAGATTTGCAATTCTCTTTATCCATTAAAAAGATCCTTTGAGGATCATGGTAATCCTGTCTGATGCCCTAAGTTTGTATAACGCAACACCCGGTGGCAATAACAATTGTTGTCCACAATCCATTCTGGGATCTGTGTCCCCTACTACTTGTGTTGTCAAGTTCTCTCTTAAAATGGATTGTGAATAGAAATTCTTTCAATGTAAGACACCCTGCAAGAACTTCTTTACATGCATCTGCTCATATTGTGCACAGCTTCTTCTTTTAGGTGTGACTTCATCACATGTAGTGGGGTGGAATTAGATGTTTTATGCGCACATCTGGCTACTCATTTTCATTGACCAGTGTAAGGGTGAGTGGCTAAGTTATCTGCCAACCCGAAAGATTGAAAGCCCATGGCATTTCCAGGTGCAAATGAGGGGCTCATGCATGCACATCTTTGCCTTACTGTGTCGAATGCATTCTGTTATGGAATCTATACGTCTAACTGAAACATCATGCCATTATTCATTCCATTATCGTATCTGTAGGTCTGGTTTGGGAATTTCAAGTTTCGGATTCTCGCCGCTACCTCATTTCCTGTAACAGAACCTTCACCGGCCATTGTATATATCTGCAAGAAAAGAAACCAGTCTGTATCCTTATTGCTTCCAGCGTTTCGGCAATCAATCGCCTCTGATTGAAGTCCCTTTCCGAGCACCCTGTATCAATTCTTTATTTTATGGGGACTACTACTTTTTCCGCATGAGACAAGGAGTGACCGGAGCGCCTCGTGTCGCACCGGAAACAGGGAGCTTTTTTGGATCCGAGTCTTAAGAGTATGACTGCGACGGCCGAGCTTCCAGAAGAGGCTAAAACCACAACCAGATGAGCTTATCTTTTGCGGGGGGGTGCATTCATTGGGAAAGGTACTATTTTACGTGTGATCTCTTTTTCCCAAATTCAATGCGGCGGCAAAAGCGTGGATGACTGGACCTAAGAACATTTGAGATTGGAGGTGAAGTCGCAGGTTGTTCGTTATTGCAAGGACAACGAGTGTCCCAAGAGTAAGTAAGGCCCACCCTCGAGTCCTGGCATTGGGTGTGATTGTCTCAAGTCTCAAATCCACAACTCAAGAGGAGGGGGGGGGGGGGAGTCTACGAGATCAGTAGAGGGGGGGGAGGGGGGGTTGGTTTGGGTATCATGAGACGACAATGCCGAATGGCGATCCATCCCTTTGCCATTGACTTCCTTAGATAACATAATTCCAAATGGTATGAATCCTGACACAAAGTAGACTCCAAACCCTTTTTTTTTTTTGGTAACCCGTTTGGGTGTTTAAAAGGATACGAGATGTACAATTTTGATTCTAAGAAAGGTGATTAATACATTAATATGAAACTGTCAAAATCTAAAGGGCAAGGATGTATTAATGGTGGGTTGGGGGGGGGAGTGGCATCTGACCTGAGGCCGAGGACAAGGGGGGGGGGGAGTTTATTTGAGTTAGTTGGACCGCCCTATCACTCCTCAATTTGCGTATCCGTGGCGTGGTATGGTATGGTATGACTCTCTATATAACAACGACGTACTTACGGCCAACTTCTTCTATCCTCAATTCAACAATCACCCCACCATCAATCCCTTTTCCTTGGAAGACAAGAGGAGGAGGAGGATGATGAAGTCTCTATCCCCTCGTCTCCTCCGTGCGCTTTCCCCCGTCCACGACCACCACAGCGAACTCCCGGACCACGACGGCCACCGTCTGTCTCCTTCCCTCGTGCTGCTTCCCCCACATGTCACCAGGCGGTCCATCAAGGACAGGCTCCCTCTCGTTAAGTACGGAGAGTTCCAGGGGAAGAAAGCGAGGGGAGTTGAGCTCGGAGGAGCAGAAGAGCACGGCATCTGCATTGTGTGCATGGAGGGCTTGGACGAGAGGGACGAGGTCAGGGAGCAAGGGAACTGCGGCCACGCCTGTCACAGGGACTGCCTTGATGCTTGGATCGATCAGGACCACGACGTGTGTCCTCTCTGCAGGGCCAGGCTGCTGCCCGGCAACAAGAAGCGGGGAGGAGAAGATGGTGGTGGTTACGATCCATGGCGAGGAGAGAGGATGGTCTACCTGTTTGGTGAGGACTTTCGCTTCTAAGGTTAGATCACGCTTCTAATAGCAAACGGGGGGTCAACAACCTCATCGGAGTCGTGTAGAACAGCCCTTATTTCCCGACCCCTAAAGTTCGATCCACAATGCTAAATACAACATCTTTATGCTACGGTTAATATAAAACAAAAGCAAAAAAAGAAGGAAAAGGAGGGACAAAACTTCGGACAACAAAAGAATCCCAGACATCCCCCGGTCGTTTCATAACCATTGGCGAGGATGAGGCCGACATATCTCCAAGAGAAGTGAAAGTTTCCTTCACATGGAACGCCGGCAAAGTACAGTTTCGGGAGAATTTCGACATTAACGGTTGGTTTCTCTGGGAGTCGGGTCAGCCGGCATTTGTCGTACGAATTGTCCCTTCACGCGAGGGCGTTGCTCGGCAAGTTTTTTCCGGCTCTCATATCGGACCTGATAAAAGGAGAATCGGAAATAGTCAGCACGCAACCCTGCAAAAAACATCGACCGAGATGGTCGCGGAGAAGGAAAAAAGCCATCACCTTCTTCTCGAAACACCTGTCCTTGCGCTTCATCCTGAACTTCGCAAGGGCTGCTGCTCTCAGGGCGGATCTGTTTGCGATGGCATCTTGGGGGAGAAAACAGTGTCCACACTCTCCAGCATGTTCCGCAAGTGGGGCCTGGCTTACATTACCATTGCTAGCACAAATGCTTCCGCCATCACTGCTATTGAGCAGCATCAACATTCCATTACAGAAATTGCCGCCGCTTGCGCTTCTGTCGGATGAAATGTGGCCATGGTCCTCCAGATGATTGAGCTTTAACTCTGGCTTGTGGTGGCTCCGGAAAGTAGGAATCCTACCATTTTGATCTACGAGATCATGCACATGATCGATACAATTGTTTTCGTAATTTGGCGGACGAATCAACTCAACGCCCAGAAATGGTTCTGGCTTCTCAACTGTGCTAGGATTCGTCAGAGGTGATGAACCATATTGCTCTTGACATACTTTAGGAAATGTGGAACCATATTCTTTACTTGGACTGTCAATCTGCAGGCCTCTTACAGGAGATGGAGCAGGGAAGACATTCTGCTGAGAGCTTGAATGGGAAAACTCAGATTGTCTCGGTCGAGCAGTTGCCAAAGATATTTTACTTGTTGGAGTGCTTGGTGCAATAATGGGAACATCTGACTTCTGATGCGCAGATGCATGCTCAATTATATCCTGGTTGATTCCATGCTCCTTTTGTTGAAAAGAGACACTTGTTGACCCTGACTGCGAGGGGTTCAGTGACCTATTTACATATCTGCACTTAAAGGAAAGAGCTAACTCCTCATGACGCGAAATAAAACGGGGAAAGGAATGAAGTGCAGAAAATGATAGTCACAACACCTGATCCATATTCTGCAGCTCAAAATTTAGCATGGGAAAATTAGAGCAGCCAGGATAAAATCGATGAAACGCCTCACCTAGAGAAGGCGGAAGCATCGGAATGCTTAAGTGTAACCCTTTCTCCAGTTTTTGGACTCACAAAACCACCCAAATCAGACCTTCTCAAGGAAAGATCCAGTTGCTTTGATAAGTCTGATCCTTTAATGCAATAATTCGAAGTGTGACCACCAACTGCCTGGTTATCAAATGTTTCGATTAAGTTAATTACTTCCCTAACAGGATTGGTTGTCACATCGCCATGGTTGGAGAGACCAGTACCAATGAAGTCAATGCCATCTCGTCGAGATAATCTCGACTTCATATTACTTTCACACCCAGGCTGAGGCAAATCAGGTGTCTGCTGTGTTTCTGCAAAATCAACTTCCAATTCTGGTTTTGTACAAGAGCTCTGCAGAAAAAGTCAGAAAAATAACGTGATATAAGTCTCCAAAACTCATAAAAACAGCGACAGCTACCCAACTTAGAGTTCTTTCTAAGCATCTACATATTTCATTGATACCAATCAAGAGTGTTCCGTTCAATTAGCTATTGCATGTAGAGGATAAAGCTTGTGGCAAAAACTTGACATTCCAAATTTGAAATCCACATATAGGGAAGCGTCTTCATCAGCAAACGTGTTTGTCCCTTATTGTCACCACGACAGATCAAGAGCGACCAATATGATAGCTTTACTTATTTTTTTCTCTCGATGAGGTAAGTAACAAAGTGTCATTAAGTCTAGTACAAATGTACATGGTAAAAAATGGGAGCAAAACTCTCTTACTTGAGCATCACTTCCTTTCTCAATCAATTCCTTGTCTCTCTCAACACAAGACAAGTAACCACTTGAGTTATTACTGGCACCGTTATTTTCTGCCATTGCTTCGACCTTCTGCAAAGCCACTGTCTCATCCTGCTGCCCATTCCCATTCCCATTCCCGCTTGATGACGACTGATCCAACAACAATACAGTTATTTCTCTTGCAACTCAGTTAACTTAATTACGAATCATGCGACAGTTGTTCGTCTAATTATGAAAAGATGGCATGGAAAGGCTTACAGATTGCCTTCTCCAAACATGTTGCCACAGGTTTTTCAGCTCATTCTTCCTGACAGGCTTCACAAGATAGTCAGCAGCACCTCGCAACATGCAGCTGAACACAGTGCTAATGGCATCATGCGAAGACATCACTGCATGGGCACAAACAGGTACTCACTCTCAGTACGTCGAAAGCTACGTGCTAACTAGAATGAGACTTGGAAAACAGAGCGACTACTCACTGATGACAGGAATGTTCTTGCAGATCTCGTGCTCCATGATCAATGTAAGCAGAGCGAAACCAGATGTAGCGGGCAAATCCACCTCGGTCAATATGAGGTCTATTTTACGTGGCCGTCCCTTCAGCAACTCCCAAGCCTTCAAACCATCAGGAACAGCAGAAACTGCCCAAAATAAAGCGAGAAGTCACGTTGCTCAAAATTCCTCGCAAAAGTATCAACGTTGATAAATATCTAAATACAGAAGAGAGCAAATAAAAAACCAATGCATGAACTATGCTTTTCGCAAAACTGTCATGCAAAGCACTGTATCCATGAGCTGCCCTTCTCCAAAGCTACAGTTTGCAAGTATTGCGAGGTTCGGTCACACCTGGATGCTTTCAGTATCTAGAACAAGATATACTAACAGAACGAGAAACCAAAACCAGACCGAACTCCGCTTTACATCAGGACGCGTCAGCAGAAAACCCAATCACTGAAACAGGTCTCCAACAAACCATCAAATGAGACAAGAAACTAAAAAACCGCCAGGCCAACAAAAGCAAAGCAAAACAGAATGAGGAGCAAACATCCTCCTCCAAACCACTAACCTCTGTAGCTACACTTCCTGAGAAGAGAGGCGATGACCTGGCGGGTGGAATCGTCCGCCTCCACAAGCAAAACCCTAAGCACCATCCTAGGCAAGAACCGCTGCCATTTCACCCTTCGTCCACCACCTCCCTCCTCAACCTCGTCATCGTCCACATCATCAACCCCAACGTCCCTCGCCTTCCTATACGACATCCTCCGGCCTCCTCCTCCTCCTCCTTCGCTGAACGCTGCCTCTCCCATACCTAACCACCGTCGCAGGACCGAAGCCCGAGCGCCACAACTTCCATTGGTAACAAAGATAAAAAAAGAATCCGAAAATCCCCCCCTCCCCCTTCTCTGTCCAACTCCGTCTCCATTTTACAGAAAAAATATCTGAAAGACGCTATTTGTTTGGAGTTGGGGGGGGGGATCGGACGTCTGTGGAGGGAGGAAGAGAGACCCCACTAACATGTCAGAGTGGGGGAATCCGAGGGCGGAGGATTGGTGTAGCAGCAAAAAACAAGAAGGCGGTGCCACGTAGGAGAGAGAGTGGTTGGATATTTTGGTGTACACGTGGCGCATGTGGATACTATTGATTTGAGTTTTATTAGGAGGAGGAGGAGGTTATTTACTTGTGTCGCGTGCTCTCACTGAGTTGATTTAGCTGACTGGCGGGGACCACCGGCCATCCCTCTCGACACGTCTGAACTCCTGCTACCTAAAATCCCATTTCCCAACACCAATCCGAATCCAAAGGAGGGTAAAAAAGAATCCTCTTGAATCTTCCCAACTACTTACTACTCCTTCCGATCGATCAATGGCCACCACCACCACAACCCTCTTCTCTTCTCTACATGCCAACTTCCGCAACCCCTTCCTACCCACTTCCACTTACACTTCCCCGTCGACCTCGTTCCCGGGTCCGTCCTACGGACCCTTCAAGGCCCCAACTTGGTCTTCCAGCAGCTCCTCCTTCGTTTCCAACCCCCTCCGCGTTCAAGCCTGCGTCCGTTATGGGATCGGTGATGCTCCGGAGCGAAGAGACACCGGCACTGCGGGCCCGGACATCCGCATGTCGTGGAGCGGCCCACTCTCGTCGGTTAAGTTGATCATCCAGGGGAAGAACTTGGTGGTCCGTCGATCTGTTGTTTCCGTGAGTTGAATTTCTGATTGCGGTTGGTGAATCGGCTTGATGAATGCAAATGCAGCTGACTCCTTCCGTGAAGTCGTACCTCGAGGAGAAAGTAGGTAAGGCTGTCCAGAAGCACACCCACCTCGTCAGGGAAGTCGACGTGAGGTTGTCTGTCCGGGGCGGGGAGTTCGGTAAGGGGCCTAAAGTCCGCAGATGCGAGGTATAAGTTCGGTTGTTTGAGTGGTATAGATGGCTGCTTCGGTAGCTGTGTGAAGTTTGATCTCGGAGTGGGAATTTAGGTCACGTTGTTCACCAAGAGGCATGGAGTGGTTCGTGCCGAGGAGGAGGCCGAGTCGGTCTTTGGGAGCATCGACCTTGTGTCCTCTATCATTCAGAGGAAGCTGAGGAAGATCAAGGAGAAGGAGTCGGATCACGGTCGGCACATGAAGGGATTTGATCGATCCAAGGTCAGGGAACCGGTGGTGCTGCCTGTCGAGGTGGATGTAGAGGAGGCGGAACCCGAGGAAGAAGCCGTAGAAGAGGACTTCGTTGAGGAGGTCGGTCCCCCTTCTCCTGTTTTATGCGTAATTGTGTGACTGCTCGCTGTGACTATCACTTGGCATTCCGTAATCTGATGATGCTTGCCTATTGAGATCGAAAATTGCCTACATTTCGTAAGAGCCGATGTTAGTCTGGCCCTACAAGATGAGCTGACTCTGGAGGATGTTTTTTGGCTTGCAAGAGGAGTACTGCTCCACTAACTAAACCGTTGTTCCAGATTGTTCGGACTAAATACTTTGACATGGTGCCGCTGACTGTTGCCGAGGCAATCCAGCAACTGGAAAATGTTGATCACGACTTCTATGCTTTCCAAAATGAAGAAACGGGTGTGTGTACTTCCCATCTTCCAGTTTCCCCAGTTACTCTCCTCAGTATTCGTAGTTATCTTTTATTAGCCGATTATTTCACCTGCCTGTGCACTGAATGCAGGCGAGGTTAACATTCTGTACAAGAGGAAAGCTGGAGGTTACGGCCTTATCTTGCCGATGGTTAGTGGGAAAGCGGAGAAGCCAGAACCGTTGACAATGGACGACTTGAAAGAACCCTCACTGGTGGAATGAACGATCAGAACGAGCCGGAGTTCTGAGACATCACTTGCTACAGGGCATGAAGTTTTTGCAGGGAGCTATGCATAAGATGATGCAAAAGCTATGGATGAAAGCTTTGTTATTGCTACATTTACATTTTCACGTATTTGCTAACTGGAGGATCATCCGCCCTGAAGACATCCAAACAACTCTGCAATCTGACATTCTACATGGAGGAGCACAACTAACAGAACATGGTCTCCATTGCTGGCTCACTGCCCAGGGCTCTTTTCAGACGCTGCTTGCCTGCAAAATACAATTATCTTCAGACATATGAGGATGCGGTAAGATCACATAAACGATGCCAGTACTGCCTATCCCTTAAGATCCAAAGACCAAAGGTATATAGCGACATCCCTTTTCACCCCACAGGATACATAAGCAAGATCTCGACCTCGATTTCAATCTACATAATTCAGAGCCGATAATTCGCGTTAGATAGTCGAAGATGACACAAATCCTACAAACATAATGCTGTGATTTCTAATAAAATATGTATGATTTGACTAGAGAGGCGGATCTGGATTTCTGGGGAGACTTCGATTCAAAACAATCCCCAGATTAACTACAAGAAGATTTCCAGCATTGAGACCAGCATGAAAAGAAACATATGTCCATACAAGAAGATTTCCAGCATTGAGACCAGCATGAAAAGGAACATATGTCCATGTTACTGTAAAAGGGACAGAAGAGAGGGACAAGGAAGAATTTACGGAGATACGGTTAGTTTTTAAAAAAAATTTTGCGACATACAGTCCGAATTTTGTAAAATATGGTTTTACCGTTGAAAACGCGCACCTCCATTTACAAAGAGAACCCGCCCTCCATAAAAGTAGGCAGGGGCGGGTTTTGATGGCGTTTCCTGTGAGAATAATGAAGCTGTGATAGCTTATGTGATAAGAGCTGTTGATGATCTAAAGGATTGGAGACAACAAGCTTATAAGACAGCCTTTGTTAGTTGATGTGTGCTTGGGCCTTGTTAATGTATTGAGGCTTAAGCCTTATGTGTTAATATAAGTACATGAGCCTTTGTAACTGCCATAACTACTTTTTAGAGTAATACGATTGTTCTTCCCATTCTGTTGTTGCTCTCTCTCTCTCTCACGAAGGTGATCGGAGGAGCTTTGACTCTGTTTTAATGGTATCAGAGCGCCATGAGAGAGGTGGCGCGTCCAGGTAAGTTGGTGGAACCGGATCCGTCGTCTTGCTACTTTGTCAGTTCGGCGGATGGACAATTGGTTGTTTAGGTGACACCGGAGTTAGCCGAAGGGAACTATTTTTCCCGGAGGAGGTCAGTAGAGGTTGCTTTGTCAATTCGTAATAAGCTAGTCTTCATAGATGGAACTGTTGATAGACCGCATGAGAGCAACTTACTATTTCCGACGTGGAGACGTTGTGATGATTTGGTTAGGACGTGGCTACAGAGATCTGTTTCGCCATCTATTGCAGCGACTGTGTTCGTCTTAGACACGGCTAAAGAAGTGTGGGATGAATTGCTGGAAAGATTCGCAGAACCAGATGATTCTCGCATCTGTCGTCTTCAATTGCAATTTCATACGTTAGTGCAAGGAAATAGATTGTTGGCTGCATATTACAATGATTTGCTTTCTGTAGTTCGAGAAATCAGTGTATACAGGCATTTGCCACGTTGTTGCTGTAATGCCAGTGGTTGCAAACAAATGAATAAGCATGTGGAGCAATACCAAAAGGACTTACTCTTTAAGTTTCTAAATGGTTTGAATGATGAGTTCTCTATTTTGAGGTCATAGATTTTGATGAAGAAACCTCTTCCGACCCTTGGAGAAGCATACAACATTATACAACGGGAAGAAATGCAGAAGAGTGTTAAGAAAACTTGGAATGTCCCGATTGAGGGGTTGGCTATGACAGCAACTTCAAAAAGAAATTTTTCAGGAGGAGATGAAAGATCCTTTGTAGAAAGAAGGCAGACCAAAACTGATTGGGTTTGTGATCATTGCGGGAAAAGAGGTCACATAAAATATAGGTGTTATCAGTTAATTGGGTACCCTACTCAAGGCAATAGATTTGGAAGACGAAGAGGACAACATGGTGGAAGGGGAATGAGAAGAGCAATGAATCATGTGAACATTTTGGGAGCAGAGAAAGAAGAGATGATGGAAGCTGCTAATTCTTCTCAGCTTAATCTTTCTAAGCAGCAAGTTCAAAAATTACTGGCGTTTCTCAATGTGGATGAAGAAATCAAGGCAAATGATTGTGGTTTTCATTCCTCTGGCTCTCATTCTTCTTCTGTGATAAAAGTTCCTAATCAAACAGGTACATTTTTGTGTCTGAGTCAAGTTTTTTCTTTTTCTAAAAATTAAGTCTTATCAAACTCCTGGATCATTGATACAGGAGCTACTGATCATATTGTTTCTAATCTTGCCTTCTTTCATACTAATCAAGACTCAAGAGTTAATCGTTCCATTTCAAATCCAGTTGCTAGACAACTCTACTGTTATGGCAACACATGTTGGTTTAGTTGTTTTAAATGCATATTTACATTTGGAAAATGCTTTATATGTTTCAGATTTTATTTTCAATCTTGTGTCAGCTAGCAAACTTGCTCTGCATGGCAAGGTTTGTCTCATTTTTCTAAAAGATTGCTATTGTGTTCGGGACTTACCAAATTGGATTACGATTAAACTAGCTAAGCAAAGAGAGGGCTTATATGTGATGGACATAATGGGGGGTCTACCTAATTCAAGTGTCGATAATCCTCCAGAACCTTTATGTTTACCTGTGAAACATGTTAATTGTACCTATTCTTCTGTAGATGTCTTTGACTTGTGGCATTCTCGTTTGGGACATGCTTCTCAAGATAAGATTCAGTGTTTGAGTAAGCTTGTTCCTGAAATTGGTGTAAACAGACACAATGTATGTACTTACTGTCATCAATCTAAACAGAAAAGATTGGTATTTCCCTTGAGTACATCTAAATCTGCTTATCCTCTTGATATGATACATGTGGATATTTGGCGGCCTTATTCTACACCAGCAATAGGAGGTTTTAAGTATTTTTTGACTATAGTTGATGATTACACTAGAGGTACTTGGTTATATCTTATGAGAAGTAAATATGAAACTCAAGGTCATATTAAATCTTTTTGTCAGCTTGTTAAAACTCAGTTTAATAAGACTATTAGAACTATAAGATCAGATAATGGTTCAAAGTTTTACATGGCAGATTTCTATAAAGAACTAGGTATCTTACATCAAGTTTGTTGTGTTGAGACACCCCAACAAAATGGAATTGTGGAAGAAAACATCAACATCTACTTGCCACTTTAAGAGCTCTACTATTTCAACCACATTTGCCTTTAGAGTTCTGGGATTATGCCATGCTTTCTGCAACTTACATAATTAACAGGCTTCCTTCGAAGGTTTTAAATCTTAAATCTCCTTATGAAGTTCTGTTTCAGAAACCACCAAATATTCTTAACATGAGGGTGTTTGGATGCCTTTGTTATGTGAATACACTTGTTAGACACAGAACAAAGTTTGATAAACGGGAAAAAAAGTGTATTTTTGTGGGCTATCCTTTAAATAGTAAAGGGTATTTTGTGTTTCATATAGATTCTAAACAAGTGACAATATCTAGAGATGTTGTCTTTTATGAATCCATCTTTCCTTTTGATTCTTCTACAAAGTCTGTTGATTCTTTTGTTACGCAGGGTGATGTAACCTTGTTGTATGATCCTTTCTTGGATACTTATATGAATGGTAATATTGCTTCTTCGGATGTTGTCCTGGATGCTGTTGGTTCTGTTATGGTTTCTTCTGGTCAAGATCCAGGGAGTTCTCATTCTGGTGTGGTTTCTTCTTATGATGTTTCTGAAAATAGCAATGATATGACTGTATTGAGGAGAGGCACTAGAGACAGAAGACCCCCTTCTTACCTAAAAGATTACCATCATAAGCTTTCTCTGAGCTTAGCAGGTTCTTCTTCTTCTTCTGTCTCTGTCACATCTTCTCCTTTGAAATCTTCGGTACCGTCTATCCCATTGATCCTTACATTGGTTATACTCGTCTTTCCTCCTCTTATAAAGCTTTTGTAGTTCAGCTTGATAATCACTTATAACCTCAGTCTTATCATCATGCCAAACAAAGTCCCCACATGCTGCTATGAAAGATGAACTTACTGCTATGAAAACTAATGCTACATGGGCGATTGTTGATTTACCAGCTGGAAAACGTGCCATAGGCTACAAGTGGGTATACAAAACAAAGCTTCGTGCTGATGGGTTGGTTGAAAGATATAAAGCTCACTTAGTTGCCAGGGGTTATATACAAAAAGAAGGGATTGACTATTAGGAAACTTTTAGTCCAGTAGCAAAGCATACATCAGTTCGTTTGTTCTTTGCTCTAGCTGCTGCAAATGGCTGGATATTATAGCAACTTGATATACACAATGTTTTTCTCAATGGAGATTTAGTGGAGGAAGTTTATATGGATTTGCCTCCTAGTTTGCAGATTCAGGGGGAGTATCCAGGGTCGGTTTCATCTGCAAACAGGAAGGTGTGCAAGTTACAAATATCTCTTTATGGCTTGAAGCAGGCTTCGAGGCAATGGAATAGTAAGCTAACAGAATGCTTACTTGCAGCTGGTTTCTTGCAGTCTAAAGCTGAATATTCCTTATTTGTTAAAAGATCAGATTATGGCTTTGTGGCAATCCTAGTGTATGTGGATGATATTGCAGTGGCTCGTTCAGATGAAGTCTTGTTTGATGATTTGTTGAGACATTTGCAGTCTTACTTCAAAGTAAGGAATCTGGGGGAGCTAAAATACTTTCTAGGCTTGGAGATAGCAAGGTCTAGTAAAGGGATATTTGTCTCACAACGAGGATATACTTTGAGGATGTTAGAAGAAATGGGAAAGTTAGTTGTAAAACCGGCTATAGTTCTTTTGCAACCCAACGTTAAGCTGAAACATGGAGATAAAGAGAGACCAGTGCAGTTGAGTTCTTACAGGCATTGATAGGAAAGCTCGTATATCTTGCTATCACTAGACTTGACATTACCTATGCTGTGAGTGTTCTAGCACAGTTTATGGATTGTCCATCCAAGGAGCATTGGAATGCAGCAGTAACAATTCTTAGGTATCTGAAAGCATCTTCTGGAAAAGGGATTTATTTTCAAGTGAAAGTGGTCTTCAGATCACGCAGCCTATGTAGATAGTGATTGGGCTGGTTGTGTAGATACAAGGAGGTCTACAACTGGATATTTTGTTTTCATTGGGGATTCTTTGGTTAGTTGGAAGTCTAAAAAGAAACCCATAGTCTCTAGGAGCTCAACCGAGGTAGAATACAGGGCCATTGCAGCAGCTGCAGCTGAACTGGTTTGATTGAGGACCTTGTTAACAGATTTATATGCAGCTGAACAAAGTTGTTCTGTGATAACAAGTCTGCCATATATCTAGCTAAAAATCCGGTTTACCATGAAAGGATAAAGCATTTGGAGATAGATTTACACTTTGTTCGAGAAAGAGTTGTTGCGAGTGAAATAGAATTGATTCATATACCTACTTAGTAATAATTGGCAGATGTTCTTACAAAGGCTCTACTTCAGCTCGATTTAATTCCTTGTTGGGCAAGATGGGACTTATAAACATCCATAGTACCCATCTTGAGGGGGAGTGTGAGAAGAATGAAGTTGTGATAGCTTCTGTGATAAGAGCTACGGGTGATCTAAAGGATTGAAGACAACAAGCTTATAAACCAGGCTTTGTTAGTTGTTATGTGCTTGGGCCTTGTTAATGTACTGAAGCTTAAGCCTTATGTGTTAATTTAAGTATATGAGCCTTTGTAACTGCCATAACTACTTTTTAGAGTAATACGATTGTTCTTCCAGTTTTGTTGTTGCTCTCTCTCTCTCTGACGAAGGTGATCGGAGGAGCTTTGACTCTGTTTTCATTTCCATGGGCGATATGTTGGCGCGTTTTGAGAACTCGTCTTCATGCAGGGGCAGGTTCTCAAAAGGCGTCTTCGGAGGGGGCGCGTTTTCAAAACCCGTCTCCCAACACTTAAGAAAAAATTTACCTTGACATCTTACAATTTAAGGAACCACTTTAACCAACTGAGCCAAGGGGCGGGTTTTGAAAACCCACCCCTTATTCATTTACTTGATGGGCGGGTTAAACCCTCCCCTTCTTCATCACTAAAGGGGGCGAGTTTTCCGATGCCAGAAGCCTCCAACATTTGGCGAAAAAATTCACCAAGTGTCGGGGACAGGTTTAGACCCGCCCTTGTATTTTTAGCAACCCGCCCTCTTTGTATTTCAACAGTAAAACCGTATTTTATGAAACTCGAACCATATTTTGTAAATTTTTTTTTAAAACTAACTGTATTTCCATACAAAACTCGAGAAACAGATACCTCGTATCCCTTCCTACACTCCGAATTCTGCTTCGGCTTCTGCTATGAGACCTCGACAGACTGTACTTCTTCACTTGTCAAAAAAAGAAATTTCCATTGATCAACGCAATGTCCCCCTATCAAAAGAATCTAGGGCCCCGCTATCAATTATCAAAATGCCACCATTCATGAATTATTTATTACCCGGATATAACTTTTTGTCCAAGGGGTTCTCAATTCAGGATCATCGAGTTCCTGAATCTTAATAACAATGATTCCATAAGTATTAGAGAGATAAAAAAAGAATTTTCATTCGAGAAACACCCAATAACACTTATCATTCGAGAAACACCCAGTCATGTCTATAGACATGCTCTTAAGACCGGCAAGTCTATAAAGTAAACTGGTCGAAAAATGATCCGAAAGTTTTAAGGATATTGTGTCCCACTCGTTTATGTTAGAGAAAAATGCGGAAGACTTCGATCAGCAAAGAACGATTCTCTATATGGATAAGAGAGGATCTTCACTTAACAAAAACACGACATTCTTCTAAGAGCTAAAGTGCATTGTTTGCCTAACAGCTCTCAGTCTTCAGTCCTCAGCCTTCAATTCGTAATTTCCAACTAGTTTCCGGACCATTTGTTTCGCCGTACCACCATCATCAGCGTTCATACCGCATTCACATCTACCATACCATGGAGACCAGATTTCAAAACACACCAGCTTGCAAGTCTATAGCGTTCATACTATTTTAGATTTAAGCTCTTTTGTGTTTTTTCATGGTTTCATGAATGTAAGCTTTTAAACTCAGTTAGTAATTTATTTAACTATATTAATATAATTCTATTTTCATCTATTTTTCATTATATCGAACACGTGTTAAGTTCGTACTAAATATTTCCGATGTGTTGTTGCGATATTGTCGCCGAACACATCATCAAACTCAAAAACTAAGTTCTAAAGCACGGACAGTTTTTAAAAAAAAGGAATCCTAACTGAATATAACTCAAACCTCCGATTACCGACCCTACATATCCAAAAAAGGACCGGCCTCTGGCGAATTCAGCCATCCCGCGGAGCCAACAACCCTTACCACATTGAAAAGCCAGACGGAAACCCAGCCAACCTGAGACGAAAGCGCCTCCGACGGAACGGGAGAGCAGCAGCGTAAACGTATCGCCGGCCGCGGGCTGAGAGTGCGCGGACTGGAGGGAGGGGAAGTGGGTAAGACTATGTGGGCCTATTGTTTCATAATGGGCCAAACTGGGTTTGGGCTAATGAGTTGAGTTTGGGCCTGGTTGGCGTACATGTAGTCCGGCCCGCTGATATTACATATTAACTACTAGTACTACCACATGAAATATGTAGAAGATTTCGATACGATGAAAAGGTAGAATTTTTTCATAGTGGTGGATTGGATATAACATTAGACATCATTTTATATATTTTTATCATTTTTGCATTTGGGGTATGCGATTTTTCTTTTTCTTATCGGATTGGATTTTGGACGCATATAGGGGAAGGAAACAAGCAAACCCAAAAGAAGAAGGAGAGAGAGAGAGAGAGAGAAGATGTCTCATCTTATAACAGGACGAATATTCATGAAGAACGCTTAATAATGGGATGGCACGTTGCTGCGAACCAGAATTTTCTTAAACTCGAGTCGGCTACCTAGAAAAATTCATGTCAACATATGACCGACAGGTCAAAAAGTGGGGAATTCAATTAAATTATCAAGGGCCGATTAGTCTGCAGGGGTGTGTGTTACGTGGTGGCTTGTATTTTTAAAATTGGAGTTAAATAAATCCGAAAACAAAATCGACCTTATCCTTTAAAGTGGAGTTAATGTTTAAAATTTCGACTATATTTACAAGTTAAACTCCTACTTTTGATTAAAGTTTCTTAAAAATCGAAGTTCTAAAATTCGAACTCCTCTTCTTATGTAAATATGATTTTTAAAATTAGGGAAATAATATCCCAAAATTATTTGTTTAATTTTAAAATTACGATTAATATTAAATTAGGAAGGAAAGTCGTGATGGGTAGATATGGAAGGAAGGATGGTTTGGTCAAAAAGTGACACGTGATTATGCTCCTCCTAATTATTATTACTATTATTATTATTAAATGTCTGAAGCCGTTGATCGTCCGACCCCTCACACACAGACCGACCTTCCTCGTCTGCCCCCCCGTTATTTCTCAGTCTAAAAACTTAAAAACACACCACTTTCACGGGCGAATCTCTCTCGCATCAATTCTTTCCATTGGAACGACGCCATTAACGCCACCTGCCCCCCCTCTCCTTCTTCCATCTACGTCTCAACCGTCCTTGTCCCCCCCCCCCCAAGGCTCTTTTACGTAATTCGCTGGTGGGGGATGGTTTTCGAGTGTCGGGATTTTCTGGGTCGGTTCCCCTTTCGTTAAATTCTCCATCTTGTTTGACGATCGGAGATCGCTTACTCACTGTGACACCCTTCCAGTCCATTGATTCTGTTTGTCCCTCGGGTTGCGTTTTCTTATTGTTTCCTTTGTGGGTTTTTGGTGGGGAGGTGGGTGAGCGGGTAGGAGTGAGATTTCTGATCATGGCGGTCGCTGAGAACGCTGGTGTCAAGATCGGGTCGTCTTCATCCGGGCAGTACTCGGAGACGAATGGTACTGCTGCAGGGGCGGGGGCGCCTTCGTCTGATCATGGCGATGGGAACTTCCGCGATGTTAAGAGCGGTGGCAGTGGGCATATCAATAATGGGTTCTTGGATGAGTCTGGGTCGTTGTCTCGTGATCGGGATTTCGGGGGCTGGGTCAAGGGGGACAGAAGGAACCGCGGTGGGGTTTACCGGAACGTGAATGGGGGCAATAAGGGTGTGAATGAAATGAGGGAACTCATGGTGGATTTCCTGTCCAAGTTGAATCCGATGGCCGAGGAGTTTGTTCCCCCTTCACATGTTAATAGTTTTGGGTATTTGGTGAGCGGAGGGTTTGGTTATCCCGGCGGGTTCATGCTTCATATGGATCCGGGGAATTCCAATGGCAGAAGGGTATGATGATGCTTGTTGACGCATATATATTCATTCCTTTGATCATTTCAATTGTCAAGAGTGCTTTTTGTGTGATGATGATCGATGCTTGAGAAACGAGCTTGCTTTCTTCATTATAGAGTTGCTGTTCTGTTTTACATGAATCCTCTTATAAGTTGACATTTTGCTAGCTTTTAGGTGAAGTAGTACCCCGACCACGATTTCTAACAACATTTTATTAGAAGATAATTTTGTGTGAACTCTCTGGGATTATTCATTTTATAGAGTTGCAGTTTCCGTCTGTTTATCCCATGTTCTTTTCCTTCTCTTTTGTCCCAGAAGAAGAATGGTTATAATCAGGGAAAGCATCGGATGAATAAGAGGACCAGTTTAGCTCAGCGTGATGAGATCATTCGGAGGACTGTTTATGTGACAGACATTGATCAGCAGGTAAAGCTTTTCTGTGCATCTGGTTACAGGTGTATGAAACTATGCAGTTAATATGAATGCATTTACCGAAATGATTGCTTCAGCTGGTGTTATGTTGATCTTCTCTTTCACTTTGGCTCCGGTGTGCTGGTCCAGGTGACAGAGGAGCAACTGGCAGGTCTCTTTAATAGTTTTGGACAGGTATACCATTAACGACATGAATATGCATTATAATAGCTACTGTGGGAGTAATGCCCTGTTTTTAATCTTTTAAGGTTGTTGATTGCCGGGTATGTGGAGATCCCAACTCTTGCCTCCGCTTTGCTTTCATCGAGTTTACTGATGAGGGTATGAACTTTGCCTGTATACGCTATTTGTTTATCTCTGAGATTTGGTTTTCCAAACATTGATGAAACTTGCATAAACATTGCAGAAGGGGCCAGGGCTGCTTTGTCTCTTTCTGGAACGGTGCTTGGTTTCTACCCAATTAGGGTTTCTCCTTCCAAAACTGCCATCGCACCTGTTAATCCATCTTTCCTTCCTAGGGTGAGCAAGATCACCTTATTTGTGCTTGAAGTGCTTTTTTCCATTTCTTTGTCTAATGGCACTGACCTGCTGAGCTGCTTATCCTCGTTGTTGCAGTCTGATGATGAACGTGAAATGTGCTCAAGAACTGTTTACTGCACAAACATAGATCCGAAGGTTTCTTTTGAATCATTGATCGCAATAATACTTGATAGCCGGGAGTGTATAGTATTTTCACATTTGCTCATCTTATGCAGGTCTCTCAAGCGGATCTGAAGCACTTCTTTGAGTCCCTTTGTGGAGAGGTGGCAATATTAACATGCTGATCTTACTGTATCTTTCTCCATGTTTCAAGGGATCATCCTTACACGATATATTTTCAATTCCTCTGACAGGTTCAACGATTAAGGCTCTTAGGGGACTACAATTATTCCACCAGGATTGCTTTTGTGGAGTTTGTAATGGTAATTTCATATCTTTAATTAAATTGTGTTGTGATTCTGTTATACCATCTCTATTCACTGGTTAGTCGCTTCTGCATCTGTTGGAGGCTGCATATGATAATGCATATTAGCCGTACGTGTTCCTTTAATCCTGTCGATGTTCTGTATATTTTTTTTTTTGCAACACAAAGTTTACTTAATTCTTCTGGATTCATATTTCCTTTTGGGAGAAGTTTATGCCATAGGATTTCCTTATTGTTGACTGTATTGTATCTTTGTGGTCATCTTCGGTCCGGATGTCGGTTACACGATCAGTCTGCTGATGGAAAGCTTGATTGCTACCCTTGTCGTTGGTGACCAGGCTCCGAGCAAGAAACCTGGCCAAAGCTGCCTGAGTGATGGCCGGTTTTAGGCAGATTTTGCCTGTCTAGTGAGCGATATCCATGTTATATTTGACTGACGTGTTAAATGCGAGAACGATCTAGGTAATCTGTGTTTTGGAGGTTGGTGCTGAGATTACTATTGTTGCAGGCTGAAAGTGCGATTGCAGCCCTCAGTTGCAGCGGAGCAATTTTGGGGTCCCTGCCCATACGGTTAACACAGAAAGCAACGTCGCGTGAATTCTCTGGAACACCCATTTCTCTAACATTCTGATATATTTCATTTATCTCCTTTGCAGGATCAGCCCGTCAAAGACGCCTGTTAGGCCACGTCTGGTTCCCGGTTCACCGAGGCACTAATTGTCACGTTCTCGCATTCACTTCATGTGGAGGGATGCTTCCATGACAGACAGTTAGCAGCGCGGTCCCTTTCCTCGCCTTCGATGTGTCCTCCTTCCTCTGGCTGGAAGAGTGCGGTTATCGGAATGTACTCGGGAGTGTACATGTTTTATCTCTACGTCTTTCCCATGACTGTTCCCCACTTTGCAGTGGACGGGAGATGTCTATGTTGGTTTTGTAGATTAGAAGTGAGCTCTTTGGACAGAGTTGGTATCATCAGCTTTCGGGGACTAAATTTATCCTGTCCAAGTGTTTGATCTTGAAGAATGAGACTCGAGATCTTGCAATGGAGACTTCGATATAGGAAAACTTATGAAGTGGCGATCCCGGAATCAGAAATGTGTTGCCACTCTTTTGTTCCCAGACCAAAATCTCATTTGGGTGTTGGTGCGTTTTTGCCATCACATGGGAAGCGTCGACATGTTTCCCCTGGCTGGATGTTGGAAATGATTCACGGATGGTCAGAGAGACAAGATTCTAAGACAGACAGGGACAGAACAATCTTGCCAGAATCCTAAGATTGCAGTGAAATATTGAAAATAGCCCACCATCAGACATTGCCAGAAACAGCATCTGATCAAGGCACATACGAGCAATATCTTGCCAATACCATACAACAAAATGCATTACTAAGGTTTTACAAAAATCAGAGAAGCCACGAGTGGATTTAGTACAGATCCGGGGACTCTAGTTCGGAAATGATGCCAGGTTGTTTGGAGGGTTGAACCACTGGACTGTGAACTCTGACCTACTGAAGGGACTCACCCCAAGCCTCGGGCTGCTGTTGCTCCCATCTCGTAGTTAACATTCCCCGGGAAATTCGGAGAAGGATTCGGCGTGCCAGCGATCCTGTGTCCGAGCGCTTCTGCCAGCGGCCCTCCCTAAGGGAGCTAGAGGAACCCACGATGAGGAATCCATCGGCTTTAACCCCATTTCCGAATTATCAGGGCCAGCCATGGACAGGATGAGGGAGGAGAGACCGAGCGGGTCATAACCACCAAAAAATGAATGGTGGTGGGCTTGAGCTGTGTCGTTCGGTTCCAGATAAGAAGAGGCGGGGAAGGAGTTGTAAGCAGGAGTAGAAGAATGGTCTCCAGCCCTAAAAAGAAACACAACAGAATGTCAGATTCAGACATGGACGCCCGTTTCAAAGACATCATCATGGATTCATCAGGGGAGGTGATACATAACCCAACGTCCGATCCTATTCTCCACTCCCAAACCTGGAATCTGTAACACCGCACTTCCTACCTCGACTCCTTGTAACAAGGTTCCGGGGCGAGGAAACTGCCGTTATCGTCATCCCCAGTGAAAACCAGAGGGACCCCGTCGTCTCGCGGAGCCAGAGCCGCCCCTGACGATGAAGAAGAAGCGGGGAACCCCATCATACTGGCACGCGTTTTCTTTGTCGTGCCATTAGTGTGACCGCATACGGCTGCGCCGTTAGCTTGGTCTTCCACGAGCTTTCTGGAACGAGGGCGACCTCTGTGGAGGTGACGATTGCAGTACTTCTGATGGGGGGCGACCTCCCTGGAACACCTCCATTTCTTGCCGTCCGTCCTCTTACACCTCCCGGGCTCGCCGTCAGTCCCGACCCCGTAACCCAGCAAAAACCCGCCGGCACCGACTGAAGAACCTCGAACCGACCCAGATCAGGAACGGAGCAGAGTAACGCTCGAAGGAGACAGAAAGAAGGGGATATTTTCGAAAGGTCTTACAGGGGTAGTAAGGGTGACCGGGGGAGTGGGAGAGGCTGCGGATGATTGGGAGGAGGAGATCGGGAGGGACAGGGATGGAGGCGACCATGTACCTGTAGATCATTGCCTGTGTCTCCAGCTCCTTCCACTGTGCATGGGTGAACGTGTGTCCCATCCCCATTTGGGTGGTGGTGGTGGTTGTCCGCAGGGAAGGAAGGCAGAGAAGGGACACGGATTAAGAGGTGGGTGGGGGAGAGAGTCAAAAGGATGGAATCTTTGACTTGTGGCAGCAACAACAACAGCAACAGCTGCTTGCTGTAGCATCATCACAGGAGATTATTTATCTACGTGATGAAACTTTCTTCCAATCTTTTTTCAAAATATGACGCATAAAGATTTCCAAATTAAGATTTAAGATTTCGTCGTGAAAATAATGCATTGAACTGAGCAAAACACGTTACCTCAAGGATCTCGGTTCAGTAACGTGAACATGACTTTATAAAAAACAGCTCCTTAAGAATTAAATTCGACTTTTATAAAATTGAGTTCGCGATATTATTTATAAATGAAATTCATATTTTTTACTATTAGTAAAATATTTATTATTTATTTACTTTTTTAGCTAAAGGAAACGCAATCCTCTAATGTTTGTTTTTTTAAAACAAATAGTTTAAATTATGGGGATCATCTAAAGCCAGAGGAGAAAGGAAAGGAGAGATATACAGAGAGAGATTGGTGGTATTGGAGTATGGAGGGAGGATAGAGGATGGGTGATAGATGATGATGCCTCCCTTCTTCCAACATTCCAACTCCATCCAAATGTGATAGATAATTTTTTTTTTTTTTTTGGGTAAGAAGAGACAGAGAACTTTTACCAGAAGGGAAATGAACTTAACAAGACAAAAGGAGGGAGTGCCTGGGGTTTCATTTGTTGATGGAGGACTGGATGGATAGGCGGGGTGGGGGAATTATTGATGTGTGTCGCCTTGCAATAACAGCATGCAAATACTATCTATCTATCTATCATCCTTACACCCATCCAAATATATCGTGGTTTGTCGGTTGTGGGGGTGTGGGGGCAGGCAGGGGAAAGGAATTATTGGAGGAGGAGGAGGAGCCTTTAAAAAAAAAAAAGATGTGATGTTGATCTCACTGATTGAGAGATGAGACAAATTCCTAAAGAAAAACAAAGAGCATGGATGGAAAAACAAACTGCACATGGGCGAGAAAGAGAGGTGGATGTGGATGGAATGGATGCCGTCAGAAAAAACAAAAGGATGGTCCCCCTCCCTCAGACAAAACACAACACAAGCCTCCCACTACTACTACTACTACTGATGGAGGAGAGGAGAGGAGAGGAGGTGTGTGTGTGTGTGTAGTAAAGATGGGATGGACCACCAGACTTCGTAAACCCACTCCCTTGTTTGTCTTTCTCCAAAAGAGGAGCTACCACCCACAAGGAAACACCATCACCATCCTTATCCCCCCTCTCCCACCCACCACCATCCAATACTTTCTCTCATGCTTGCATAGAAGAAACCGATAAGTACGAGATATAAACTAAATATGAAAAGAAAGTTTGGCCGCGGTAGATTTGACATAATGTCACAAGATGAAAGAATACAAGACTGCTTACTGCCATGTACTCTTTATATATAAACAAAAGACAAATAATCGCTAAGTAACCGTTGTTTGCATTTCATCGCATGCTTCTGGATCATTCCTGACTTTGTCCCTCCTTCTTCGTCCGTTCCATTGACTGTCCCCAATCGACGCAAATTGAGTTAAATCCACTTCAGTCGACCGACTTCTGTTTTACTTGTTATATCGACCATAACCGACTGCCACAAAGTACCTTAGGTAAACATCTTCCCGTTCAAAATTCCAGTTGCATCCAGTCAACACAAGGTTAATTTAATAACTACAAACAAAGAAAAAACAGACAAATCATTGCAAAGAATTTGAACTTGTGCCAGGATGAACGTGATGACGGTCCCGCTCTTAGTTTAGTTTTCTCGTCATTCTTCCACCATTTTGCGCAGCTCTCCTTTGGGTCCCAATTTGACCCCCGTGACGCTCGGCTATAAAACATTAAGCCCCCACAGAGGTTAGGAAACGTCGCGGGCTGTCAACTTGGCCACACATTTAGGTTCATCGATCATTATGATCAACGTCATCCGGGGTTCGATGAATTTTCAATCTAGGAGGAGGAAATATGCGACGCAACAATAAAACCATGGAAGTAAACAACGACAACACTGCCTTTACATATTTGGAGCAGAGGCCAGTTTATTAATGGGCCCTTGTATTAGGCCCGTAAAAAGATTTCCTTAATGGGCCCCATCGGGTCGCCTCTACTTGGATCGGCCCATGAAACCTCTGATCTAGAAACATACCTTGCAATCGATCCTCTAATCTTAATCCTGAGTTGTTAGCCGATTGCGTATTCTGGTATTCGGACAGATACAACAAGAGATTCACTTGGCTCTCGATGAGTTGCATTCAAAGTAGTCTCAACAGTTCCTATGCAAGCATGTTGATACTCAACAAATAACTGGCTCTCAATGAGTTATGTCAAAAGAAAGAGATCATTCTACAACAAATGCCCAGTCTCAGGATTTTGCCCGCATGAATTAAATTCAAAGGAAATTTCATGCTTTTCACCGGAATCACAAGGATGTACTCAATTGAACCAATTGAGCAAATACGTAAGTTGTTCCAAACATCCTTTGCAGGAGAACGGTTCCAAAATGGTGCCAATTACAAATATCATTAAGGAACGACTGATTTATTTATTGTTAATCGCGCTAGCTCGTTATAAAAAATCGCTACTAAAAATCAACACCCGGAAATCCCATATTGCCCACAAAAACAAGGGGAACCTAAAAGATCTTCAAGGCCTGTAAAAAAGAAACCTGTGACTTGACCAAATCATCGACCCTTAAAGCACCAAGCGCCCTCTACGCGTCCACGGTTAATCTCGTCCTCGACCCTCTTAAAATCGGAGACGGGGCAGGGGATCGTGATCGGCCCCTTGTGTTCGAAACCGTACTCCTCCTCTGACTCCTTCAGCAGCTCGAGGAAGAGGTGGTGCCTGAGGTACGCCACCGGGATTACGAACCTCTGGCGTTGCTCCCCCTCCGCCCCAACAATCACTGCCATGCTGCCCCTCGGGACGTCGACAGCCCTCGACCTGTCGCCCACGCTCCCCATTACGAAAGGGGCCAGCCTCCTCTAGGACGAGACGCTGGAGAAAGGACAGGGGGTGTTGGTCGTCATGGTTTGATGAGGAGGGGCAAAAGGGTACGAGGTTAAAGGCTGGCGGGTGTGTTTGGTGGGGGGGTGTAGACTTATGTTGGAGGGTCATGGAAGGAAAAAGGAAATCAAAGAAGGAAATGATGATCGAGATTTTGGTACTAATACTACTACTACTAATTTTTATTGGGTATCAGAAATTCGAGATTCTTGATTTTTATCTTCCTAATTAATTGTCTGCTTTTGGGTAATAATTAATTTTATTTAGTGTTTTTATGGTTTGGTAATTGGCCAACCAAGGGGGATCCTTCTCGGACAATCACCTATGGGACACATTTGGTAAGAAGGAATGCTTTCATTTTCATTTTTTTTTCCGGGCTTTTGATGTAGAAAGAGTTATTGACATGATTTCGGAGATTGCCAATGGGTTCATGTCGTGTCCCATGGAATCGACCAAGAATCATCCAACAATAAGACAGCATCCCAAGTTGGAAGCATCCTACGCAACCAAAGAGCCCCCCAACCCCTCTCCATTTTAGACAGCAAAACTACTCCATCTCGAGTCATGACCGCGACATTTGATGGCACTTATCTCGTCTACGTTCCAATGCTTCGGAGCGAAATAAATCGGGGGAGTATTTAGAATTGTAGTCAGAATAGAAGATAACATACCGTGACTAAAGTGGTCGTCGGATCATGTGAAATGCTTAAGCAGTACTTAGAGCTTGACAAAGTAGAAAACAATCTAAAAAAAACGTGGAAAAAGTGTCTACTGTATGATATTCGTGATTCGTTCAGACGATGGAAACTTTTAAGACCATGTTTAAAATATCGAATGTCGTAAAAGCTCTGCGCTTGTCCTGCCGACATGATGAGCCCGAGATGACTCGAGGAGGGGATTGTTTCCCCTCCTCTGCCTTACATCTTGGACCGATCAACACGTTGGGGAAGCCAGCCGCTGGCACGTGGCCGCAAACGTCGACGACCTTAGATAGAGAGCTTGTACCGACAGCGGCCGATCATCCTGGCCGGTGACCCCGCAGTCCGCTTCGTCTCGATGAGCTAGTTAACAAGTAAAAGGGTATATGTCCAAACGTGGGAATCGAAAAACACGATGCCCCGAAAACATCGATGGAAAAGTGTGGCCAAACAGATTAAACAAATTCGGCAAAGGTGGTGGTGGTGGTGGTGGTGGGGGCTCCATTATTATTATTACTATTATTATTATTATTATTATTATTATATGGATTCTTTCTTATCATAATTGGGTGGGAATGTCATGATCAATCACGTTTGGTGAGACGTGGCTGTCAATGAAAATTAATGCTATCAATTAATTAATTAATTCATGGCATCCTAAATCTCCTCTTCCTATAATTAATCACGTAGATTTACTTTAAGTGGATCAATTATTATTCAGGGAGCCACAATTAGGGGTGAGCAGGTTCCGGGTGGGTAGGTTCCGGACGTGGAACCTGAAAGCCGGTTCCTTAATTTTAGAACCTAGAACCTACCCAGCAGTTTAAAGAACCACCCAGGAACCAATCTACCGGTTCCGGTTCCAGTGCCTTCTATTAGAACTTTCAATTAGCATACCAAATTAGCAGAGAATACAGAGATTCATCCCAATTATGTACCAATATGCCAAGTATCTACTAGCCAAACCAAAAGTCCTAAAAACATGCTAGATATCCACAAACCAAATCAATTGTCCCAAAATGAAGACCAACTCGACAAGTTCGCATAACAAAAATGAGCTACGAACAATCTGTTTGACACTAGTTGTTTGAGCTAAAGTTCGCATGACAAAATTCGCATAACAAAAATGAGCTAAAGTTCGCTTGACACTAGTTATTTGAGCCTCATTGTTGTCAGAATCGGGATTCATCTTCTAATTTGAACAACCTAACAAATCAAATAATAGATCATTAAACAGATGATCCAGAGCACCAACGCCTCAAATTACATCAAAATCAAAATCCAAACCCCACAGAATCACCCCCTGACCGGCTATGTTCAGAAAAAAAGAACTTTTAAGAAAGTATTCTCATCATCCACGGCTCAATCAACCTAATGCATCCCTAAAATCCTCCAAAAAATCATAACCCAGAAAGAATTGTAAATAAAAATTGACAAGCCAAGACGGGGAAGAAGGGAAAAAGCATATTAGGAGCTGACTTACCGTAAGAAACCGTAACCCTTGGAACCTTTTGATGAAGACGTTGTGAAGAGGGGGGAGAGACTGGGATTAGAAAGGTTAGGAACCGGGACAATTGTTTGGGGTAGGGTAAAGTTTAATTTATGTTATTGAGTTGGGTAAAATTTAGGGTAGGTTATTGGGTTGGGTAAAATTTAGGGTAGGATATTGGGTTGGGTAATATTTAGGTTAGTTTCCAGGTTCTCCGAGTTGGTTCGGGGGGAGAACCTGGAACCGTACTTGGTACCGCCGGTTTTGTAAAATTTAGAACCTAGAACCAACTCGATCCATTCGAGAACCTGTACTGACACCGACCTTATGGTGCCGGTTCCGACAGGTTCCCGGTTTTACCCGGAACCTATGCTCGCCCCTAGCCACAGTTAGTCAGCAAAATAAATAAAAAAAATTAGACCCCACCCCTGCCTCACCTTTTGCCTTTTCCTTTTCTTTTCTATGATGATGATGATGGAGGCAATCCCATTTTTTTTATTTTACGTTTCAATTGAGAAATCATTTTTTTTTAATTTACGTTGTCTTATTTGACCACAATTTAAGGTAATTTATGTGAAATTTTTTATGCAAATGAAGTCTTGGAAGACTTGCTGTTTATTTTAGTAACGCCATCGCCAGCCTCAATAATAATAAATAAAAAACATGTAGTGAGGCGAGGGAGTGTGGCGGTAGATCGGAGAAGCTTGCGATGGAGAAAGATGGCCGAACGAGGATGACCACAACCACGAAGAAGGATAAGAAGAGGCAAGGGAAGGGGAAGGGATGGGGCGGGGACGGAGACGATGATGGCAACGGGATGAAGAAAGGGTTCAGCGACGAGCAGGTAAGGATTTTGGAGACAATGTTCGAGACGGAAACGAAGCCTGAGCCGAGGAAGAAGGTTGAGCTGGCGAGGGAGCTGGGGCTTCAGCCCCGCCAGGTCGCTATATGGTTCCAGAACAGGAGGGCGCGCTGGAAGTCCAAGCAGCTGGAGAGGGAGTACAGGGCACTGAAATGCGACTACGACAAGCTCTCGGAGGACTATGAGTCGTTGAGGAAGGAGAGGCAGGGCTTGTGCTCGGAGGTACCGAGTTTGTTCGTCCTGCACAGGGGGTTCGATATTCTAGAGGAATCAATCACGTGTGATCTCTATGTTTTTTTTCTTTTACAGTTGCATAGGCTCACTGGTATGCTGAGAAGTGCCGGCGACCGAAGCGATGCCGGAGAGGACGGTCACGCCGGCGCCTTCGTTGGCGATGGCAACGACCATGACACCACGTTCATAGGAGGGCATGACTCTTTCGACAAGGGAGCGACGTTCTGTCGGCAGCTGGACGATGAAACAATTGAGAACTCTGTCGAGGACATGTGCGACCTACTAAATGTGGCAGGCGACGGGGATGGCAGCGGCTCATTGATAAATGGTGTGGATTGGGGTTGAGCGAGATGTCAGCAGCCGTGCAGTAGTGGAACTTCTGCACCTGAATAGATAGGAAAGCTTTGTAAATGGCCAATGTCTAAAATCGAAATCAAACAAATTAAATCTGTACTTTGAGTTCGAATGGCAGAAGCCTAAGCCTCAAATCTCGAGGGTTAAAATGATGCAACAAGTCCCACTCTAAAACCAATTAACGATAAATGAATTGATCATTGGCCTTATATACTAGTTTGAGAGACATTTTCTTTCCGGTGTGGAACTTTTGGAAGCGATGGATCATTCGCCTATATGCAGTTTGTTTGAACCCGGAATAGATACCCTACTCCCTGTCCCAGGCAGCTATATCCAACATTCAGGCGTGGCGTATCTGCCGATTTAATTGGTTTTGACGGATTACGACCATCTAGAGCCTCGCATAATACTTCATGCTGCTTGACTGGATGCTATACTCGAAGCCTATGCCCGTTACGACCCTGAGATAGATTACTGTCAGGGTATGAGCGGATTCTCTTTCTCCCATAATCTCCTGGTTTCCGAAGATCCCGAGGATTTCCTGATGTTTTGGGCGATTCATGAAGAAGGCGTGTTGAACTTTCGGTTGGATGAGGTTGGATCCAAAGGCAACTCAACATCGTCTCAAAAATTATTATGCGCAAGGACTCGCATTTGTACAGACATTAGGAGGCAGAAGATTGTTTCTTCGTTTTTAGGATGGTGGTAGTACTTTTCAGAAGGGAATTAACATTTAAACAAACCACTTGCCCGTGGGAAGTTATGTGGGCTGATCAGGCAGCGATAAGAGCCAGGATCGGGAAATTGTCATGGAGCCGTGTAAGGCAGAGAGCTCCGCCTACAGATGATCTCTTACTGTCTGCAATCGCCGCTTCAGTCTTACAGAGGAGGAAGTTGATCACTCAGAGACATAACTGCATAGATGAGATATTGAGGGCATGCAATGACATGGCCGGACAGCTACATGTGTGGAAGCTTCTAGATGATGCACGCGACCTCGTGCTACCTACACGACAAGATTGACGCCTCATTCTGCTAAACAGTCCTTAACTATTAACCGATTCCAATTTGTTTGTGGCCTATGTAAGAGAGCAAGGAAGCTCTCGGTACGTTATACCTTTGGCAAGTGGCGGCTTGGTCGCACTCCTGTCTTAGTTTCTGGCTTCACTGCTTGTACTTAGGATCATGGGTTGTCAAAGGCTTCACTGCTAGTACATAGGATCTTAAGTTGTCGTGTGTATCACGTGTGGAGTTCCGTGACAATCTTTAGTTATATTACACAGTTGATGAGACTGTCCTAATGCAGATTAGTTGTCCATCTTCTAGTTCATGCGAATTGAGAAGAGTTCAAGATCAATTGGATATTTCCGATATGGACCAAAAGGCAAATCGAGGAATAGAAAACCCAAAGAGCCAGCATTCAACATTACTGTCCTACACGAATTCATCATAATCGAAAATTGACCATTCAGGTTCAGCCGACAACAAGTAGTAATATGAGGACAATGTTTAACTGCAACGGAAACCACCACCGACCAGCTACTCGTCCTTCTTCGTGTAGTTCCGCACAACAATGGCCAAGCCCAAGATCAGCAGTGGGACGAGGAACTGCAGGATCTTGATGAGGAACTCCGGCGTTTTGTCGGGGTTGTAATGAGCCTGTTGAGGAGGGATGTAGGTACGCTTTGCGGGAACGGTTGCAACGTCAATCTCCCCGATGTAGTACTTTTCCATCATTTCCCTAGCCGAGTCACTGTGGCCAACATCTTCAAAGTCATTTGTAGCATCCTTGCCTGCACATTTAAGAACAAATAAACACTATGATCTGAGCAGCCCAAGGTGTTTATCGTCATTACTGTGTAAGCCACAGGTGCAATTACCAGTTGCGGATAGCAAAACCTCATCACCTCCGGGGTGATCTTCCATGAATGGCGTCACATCGTACACCTGCAAAAAAAGGAATCTACGGCATGAACATGCAGAAAGGAATATGGTCGCTTCTTTCCAAGGACAAAAAATGACGGCAAAACTTCATCGCTAGAGGTTCCTTGACAGTAAATAAGAAAAAAAAAAGCAATGCAGTTGTCCCTATCCCATATGCTAGTGCTCGAGCGCAAATCATAAAGGGAGAAACTTTGTCCAATAAATCAAAGTAATATCCTAGTGATCCAAGTTCTAGAGCGAATACTGACATTGATACTCAACACAATGATGTCAAGTTTTTAAGTGAAACGAAATGGGGAATTACGATTGCCTGCAGTGCAGCAAAGGTTTCGGTCCACACTTAGTGGTGCAAGAAATCCCCCAAGCACGCTCGCTGACCCATTTTAGTAAAGAAGCACAAAACGACCCTTGGAAACTGCAATTGCATCGAGCCGAGAAATCGCACTAGCCAATTGTCATCTACATCCGACAAACAAGTAAAACCAGTCGCGACAAAATCAAAACACAGAGACCACTCCAGCATCACGCCCAGAACCGAACTATTGCCAAGCAAAATCCCTGGCGAACAGAACATTGGGAAACGGACAAATCAAAAGGGAAAGAAACGACAGATCAAACCCACCCGTCAAGAACAGCGTGAACATAACACAGTCCAAACGAAAGATCAGACCTTTCCAGATATGATCAGCCAGCAATCCTTGATCTTGTTGTGCTTCTCAACCTCCTCGAAACCAAACGTCTTTAGACCCGAAGCCATTACTGCTCTCAACAATCACCCGCAGCTACAGAAAGATCAGACAAACCTCCTTCAAAACCAGAGAAAAAGAAAAAGGAAAAGAAACCAAAACCCAATTCCAAACTTTCTCAGGCGACGACTCCTCCCAAAATCATGACTTTTCCACCCTCCAAATCACAAAAAAAAAAAAGAGCAGACACCCGAATCCGGAATCAGACAAAGTATTGAACCCGAGTATGGATCGAAAAGGGGGAATCCCTTGCTCCTTAAGTTTCCCCGACAGCTCTTCCGACCTCGACGCCTTTTGGCCGAATGCGCCTCCGTCGGGCGTTGGTCGTCGGGT
The DNA here is from genome assembly GCA_029817715.1 of Melastoma dodecandrum. Classification (NCBI taxonomy): domain Eukaryota; kingdom Viridiplantae; phylum Streptophyta; class Magnoliopsida; order Myrtales; family Melastomataceae; genus Melastoma; species Melastoma dodecandrum. The sequence goes on along the minus strand of JARUPY010000290.1, from coordinate 3,563,028 downwards.
TTTTTATACAACCCCCGGCTGAGTTCACAGGAAATGTCCAGTTTACCCCTATCACGAGTTACTACGTTGCATTTATTTTAGACGGGGTTCAGGGGAGTAGTTAGGGACATTTGTGTCATTTTAAATGGGCGAGAGAGTTGTTTAATGTTTATGTCTTAAAATTAATTATGGCCCGTTCTGATATAATAAAAGCCAAAAAGCGGATATTAATATTGGTGAAAGGTTGATTTAAATATTTGAGTAAAAATCTAGATTTTGGGCATCAGGGATGAGGTTGTGCTTTCGGGGGAGGGGGGCGCTTAGCGTCATGGATGATTATGGTTGGTGTGCCTTCTTAACTCTATGGGCCAAGCGTCAATCCGTTTCCGCGATGGGATATAAATGCAGGAGTGCGGACCTCGCGATGACTCCAGTGAACCCAAAGCGTTGTGATCGGGATCGAGCTATCGAAGGGTGCTGCCTAAGTCGTGGTCTGTGTCTCAAATCCCATAATAACGAAGCCATGACTTCGACCGAGCATGATCCCGCGACAGACACATTTTGTCCGCCCAACGGATGAATTATAAGCGCTTAATTAAAAAGTTTCTAAGTTGATTAAAAGGCTATGTCCGATTCAGATTTAATACATCTTCTTAGGATCGTTGTAGTTCCGATGATAACGAGTAAGTCAAGCTTATCAAGACTAAAGTCTGGTAAGTACTCTAGGACGCGGTTCATACACAAAAAGGAAGATCAAAAAAAGCCCTTCAACGATAAGATTTTTATCTAAACAGCGCAACTTTGCACGACTTATCTTGCATCGATTTCATCTCGTGGACTATACGACTGCGATCACGCTCGCTAACAGTACAATAAAGTACTTTTAGCAGGAAAACCTGAAGCAACTTCGTTTATAATATGTACTATCAGTGCTCATTACAACAAGCAGCCAACGACTAGATTACGATACCTCCCACAAAGTGATGACTCCTGTGTTAGAATATCAGACTGACCTATATGTCGAGTTTTGTATACAAGCTTAATGGGTTTCACTCTAAAATTAAATAATTATAAAAAGGAGTAGTCCGTTAAACTATATATATTAAGTTGGACTCAATTTTCTTTCTGGGTTTGTCCAATTATGGTTGCAAACCCCTTCTCAACATGTCACACATTTCCGGACATAAAATAATGGCCCAGGGTGGTGACTATGGCGGCTGACGACGGTGAGGACCCCTCTATCACCTTCATTTTACCCGCTGTCATCCCCAAACCAAATGTCTCCATTCTCCTGACAAGCCGAGAAAAACATACACGTTTGTTTCATATAGAAAGATGATTAGATGGTGAGGTTCATGGGCGACGATCGTCGCATATTCAGAAAACAACATCGGAATCATCAAATTGGGATTGTGCACAAGGGCGAATGCACGAGTCAGGTTTGTTCATCCTTCATCCTTTCCCTGTTCGGATCTCGGGCGGACAACTAAGCAGCTCTTCGTTGCCTGAATCTCTAGGTGGGGGTACAGGGATGGGCACGTACGCCCTGGGAAACGCCAGGCCATTGCTGGTGGTGGGAAGGATCAATGCCGAAACCGCTAATTCGAACCAAGGACTGGACTGGTTGGTGTGACCGTGGCATGACCGGGGGTTGAACACGACAAGGGGATATGCAATGAATGCGTCCGGATTTCCTAAAAGTGATCATCTCAATGCTTATTTTAAAATCGTTAAAGAAAAGTTTAACTTATAAAATTTAATTTTGATATATTATTTTAAAATTTTAAAATTAATTATTCTGTTTTTAATTTTTTTTTTCTGACTATTATTTTGTGTACATTCGGGCAACTCCAACTTGGGTAAACTCACACAGTCACGTCTCTCTCTCTCTCTCTCTCTCTCTCTCTCTCTCCTCTCTCCTCTCTCTCTCTACCCCCAAAAAGCCGCCGGGACTCCCATCGGAGAAGTCGGCGTTGCCTCTACCGCCCGCCGACTCCGCCCGGTTGATCTTCTATATTCTCTCCTTGAGTTTTTTTTTTCCGAGGGAGGTAAACGCCATTACTAACTTCTTCTTCTTCTGTCCTTTTGCCCTAAGTTTCCTCTCTGTACTTCCGCTTCTTGCTTCGCTGTAACAGTTCCTGTTTGTTGATCTTCGATTTCATCTTTCTATGTGTAAAAGCGTAATAATCTTATCGTGTGTCCCCTTTAGATTGTGAATCGCACCAAGTCTTGGTTTCTCCCCTGGTGTTGGCAAAAGGAGAACTCCCTCTCTTTGACCCGACGACTGATTTGGCTGTAGTAGATGATATTGTCCGACTTTGCTTACTTTGAGTTCGGTTTCCATCCACAGAGTTCCGTCTTTTACGTGCAGCAACTCCTTCATGTACAGCTGATGGTTATTGGACCCCAAGAGGAGAGTTCTCCGTAAAAGTGTCGTGCCGTGGCGGTGCCTTTGTGGTACCATTCCCCATATTTTGATCCGGAAAATATCCGTCAGCGCCCCGGCGGTGCAGATCGTGTAGCTTTGGATTGGATGGGCTTTGGACGAGTGTTATATGGGTTGATACTTCTTCTTCCTCTGGTCGAATCTTCTGCCCGATTCAGTAATACATGGTTGCCAAATCATGGGGTGGACGCTTCTGTGACGCTGACATGGACGACCTTAACTGCGAGCATATTCGTCATCGTAGCTCTTGTCTTATCCTTGTATCTGATATTCGAACACTTAGCCGCGTACAATCAACCCGAGGTATTTGACTGATCTATTGTTGCGGTTATGAACTGATTCTCGCTGACCATTCATTGCTTTGTATTTCTTCTGCTGGATATATTTTGTGCCATTGTTGACTGCAAAGGCATTCATGTGATTTTTTCAGGAGCAGAAGTTCCTGGTTGGTCTAATTTTGATGGTACCTGTGTATGCGGTGGAATCGGTATGATAAATTTCTTGTCGTACTATCATAATTTATTTGCTTAGTTCGGTGGGCAAGTGTCGACGCTTGAAAATCCGGCACCCTTTAAGCCTATGTCTTACCCTGTTTCTCGTGTGAGAATCAACTAAATGTAATTTCGATGATAATATGTGAAGATTTTCTGGTGTTGAACTTGCTGGCTGTGAGTTTCTTTTCTTTCTTTGCTTAAGTTTTCGTATGCTGAATGCTCGTAATATTTTCTGTAGTTCTTGTCGCTTGTGGATTCCAGAGCTGCCTTCAACAGTGAAGTTCTTCGAGACTGTTACGAAGCATTTGCTATGTACTGTTTCGAGAGATACCTTATTGCTTGCTTAGGTACTGCTTCCATCTTGTTTTCATCTTGTTATGTGGGAAGTAGCATAGAGTTCTTTTCCTGCTGAGGTAGAATAATTTCGACGCAAAAGCACTATTCTTTTCTACCCCGTACTGTTATGATAAATCAATTAATGCAGTATGTTAGTCACACACCAATTTGAGGTTCAATCTTGCTTTGCCAGGTGGTGAAGAAAAAACTGTCGAGTATATGGAAAGTCGGAGCATAGTTACGGCTGAAATGCCTCTCCTGGAGGAGACATATGCTTACGGAGTTGTTGAGCACCCTTTCCCTTTAAATTGCTTTATTGGAGAGTGGTATTTGGGCCCTGACTTTTACCATGCTGTCAAAGTTGGAATTGTACAATATGTGAGTTCTATTGATTCATTTTTTATGTTTGTTGATCTTTATTTCTGCTTATTTTTGTTTCTTCGAATTGCACTTCATTCAGATGATTGTAAAGATGATCTGTGCACTTCTTGCTATGATTCTCGAAGCGTTTGGGGTATATGGAGAAGGACAGTTTCAGTGGAATTGTGGGTAAGGTCAATGCATTTGTCTGCTGTAAATCTCATTTACTTTTGTTTCTTGCATAAGAGTTTTTTTCTGAGCATGTCATCAAGCAAAACATCTTTATGATAACATATTTCTTTATTTTGACTTGAAGACTTCCTGAATGATAAGTGAAGTGAAATAAAATCCATGATATCTTTAAGTATCAGAGAATACTTCCTTATTGATATTTGGCAATCGAAAATGCCACCAGTAAGACTAAACCGGTTTAATTTCTTTGGATGAATTGTGTAGAAAGCTTGGCTCCACCGTTTTGGATACACTAGTGATTACGTTATTCTGCCTATTTCCCACTTCTATGCAAGTTTGAGAGTGTATGTTTGAACTGTGTATCTCATGTTCGGCAATTACAATGGTTCCATTTCAGGTATCCTTACTTGGCAGTTGTTCTCAATTTCAGTCAGACATGGGCTCTGTATTGCCTTGTACAGTTCTATTCTGTCATTAAAGACAGACTCAAACCTATTAAGCCGTTGGCTAAGTTCCTGGTTTTTAAATCCATCGTGTTTCTGACGTGGTGGCAAGGAGTTGCTGTGGCATTTCTTTTTTCAATAGGTGTCCTTAGAGGCTCCTTGGCACAGCAGCTGAAAACACGCATACAAGATTATATTATCTGTATAGAGGTGCGTATAAGTGAGAACAGATGTGCAACCTTGTTTCTTAGTACTGTTCTTTTCAACTACGGGGATCATTTATTCAAACTATCATGTGATATTGCTTGTGCAGATGGGCATTGCTGCTGTAGTTCACCTGTATGTTTTCCCAGCCGTCCCCTACAAGCGTGGTGAGAGGTGTGTCCGCAATGTGGCCGTCATGTCTGACTATGCATCACTCGGAGCACCCCCTGATCCCGAGGAAGTTCGAGACTGTGAAAGGACGACTAGAATGCGCATTTCCAGACTTGATGAGAGGGAAAAACGTCTGAATTTTCCGCAGAGTGTCCGTGATGTGGTTGTTGGCAGTGGAGAAATCGTGAGATCCGACTACTTTACCCTCTAAAGCTTCCTTTTTAATCAAACTGGGTTTGTGACTTTTGGTTCTTCATATCATTAGATGGTTGATGACATGAAGTATACAGTGTCTCATGTGGTCGAACCAGTTGAAAGGGGGTTTGCGAAGATAAACAAAACCTTTCAACAAATATCAGAGAACGTGAAGCGTCTAGAGGAGCTGAGAAAGAGTTCGAAGGATGACACTTACCTGATCCCCTTGAATTCCTGGTCTGGAGAATTCTCTGAAGTTCACGAGAATCTTGTTGATGGGAGCTTCAGTGATAGTGGATTATCCAACGGCAAGAGACAAACTGTTCATTACAAAGCCGCGTCTTCCCGGATGAAGAGCAGATGACAGTTGCAGTGTAAGGGCTAGCCCCTCCTCGATTTGAAACTTCAAAGAGAATTGCACAAGTATGTTGATATTGTTTGTGTTCAGGTACCCTGTGGACTCCCTCCATTCAGGTCAAAGTTGCTGGGCTCCGAATTATACAGGTTTTAGTCTACTTCGGCGAACCGTTTCTTTGCCTCGCTGACCACTGAAACAGGAATTACTTGAGCAAATCTGTACAGAACGTCTGTACAGAAGTCATTCCTTTGATGGAGATGGTGTAAATTCTGCATAAAAGGTTATCAGTAGGCTTTTGATTTTGTCATTTAATGTCAGCAGATTAGGCCAAAAGGCATGTTGCATTCAGGATTCGCGTCAGTGTCGGTATAAAGTTAATGCACCACTCATGGTACGCCAACTAGAACCCCAATTTGAGTGGTTCTCATTGATACAGGAATATTTTGTGGTCTTCACTCGGTGGTCTCCTCTCTATATTTACCGTTTTTCTGTACAAGAGATCTTACCCACCATCCTTCCATGGAAGCCCGGAAGGATTCCCGGCACTTTGAGGCCTGGGTCGGGAACTTCCGGCAACTTCCTCAGCCGGAATCCGACCATGGGGATGAGCTCGAGTGGGAAGAGTCAGAGGTCGTCTGGTCGGCGATGTCCGTCCCGTCGCCTCTCTGTGATTCTCCCGATTCGCCACGAACTGGCAGCAAGGCCAGGCCCTCGAGGTCCAACCTCACGGCCGTGCTATTGGGGGGCCATGAGTATCATATGATCCGGAAGACGCTGGCAGTCGACCCTGCCATGGTGGTTCATGCGAGTCTTTGTGGCCGTAACCTGTCGCCTGACATGGTAACAGGGATGTCGCCTCCTATAGACGTGCCGGCATGGCACTCGTGGAAGGCCAGAGGCAGGGAGGCAGAGGAGGAGGCGCTGCAGGGGAAGACGGCCGTGCCCATGCCAGTCCAGCCGCACATGATCGGGGCAGGCTCACGCACGTCGAGAACGATGGCGTGCTCGGTGTTCGAGGGGGCGGGCCGTACGCTGAAGGGACGGGACCTTAGACGGGTGAGGGACGGGGTCTTGAGGAAGACTGGTTTTCTAGATTAAACTGTTCTTTTTTTTATTATTTTAGTTTTAGAAATGAGAAAATTAAAGACTACTAGTGACCATCAACCGCAGAAAATGGTCCACGACACCCAAAAGTCGTTCTTTCCTTCGTGTTTTATATGAAAATCGAATCCCAGATATCATAGTCAATAAAATTAAATTAAAAAAGGAAAGAAAAAAGCAACTTCGTTTTTTCTAAATTGGGCCTAGACCATGGGCTTAAAAACAAAGGCCCGATCAAGCTACGACCCTCGGATTTCCTATCCCGACAAGCGCCAGCAGCCGTTGGATCTCTTCCCATATTCGGTGCTTCTCTCGGGAACGGACAAACGACAACCACGACATTGAAGGGGAAGGAGGTGGTCTCGTCGTCCCGACGAACGGGGGGTTGGTGGAGAGATGGAGCCGTTTTACTACGTGCTGTTCGGGGCTCTGACGGCGGTGGTGGCGGCACTCGAGCTCAGCAAGACGAACAAGGACAGGATCAACACCTCCTCCGCCTTCAATTCCTTCAAGAACAACTACCTCGTCGTTTACTCCCTTATGATGGGTAAAGAGTTCCACTCTCCCCGCCAACCGTGATCTTTGCTTCCCGCTGCCGGGGGGCTTTTGATCTGTGCACGCATTGATAGTAATTATCGTGATGGTAGTTGTAGTTGCTAGTGGGTGTAATGATCTGCTGGATATGAGATTGCCCCTTTCTTCAAAGGCGTAGCTTACTGAAGGACTGCTTCTGTTTATTTGGCTTTTGGGTAAAATCATGGAAACGCCTATGTCATGCTCGATCTAATGTCTCGTCCTCTTTTGCGGCATAAAGCCGGGGACTGGCTGCAGGGACCTTATGTCTACTTCCTCTACAGTACATATGGGTTCGGGAAAGGGGAGATCGGCCAGCTTTTTATTGCTGGTTTCGGTTCCTCCATGCTGTTTGGTACCATTGTTGGATCCCTCGCAGACAAGCAGTGAGTGTGGCTTAGAACTCGTTAGTTCCCACTTTTCCTTTCTCCCTTTTCGAATTTTGGAGTGTTGGGTAATTGATTGGTACTTTCTTGTTCTTGCTTAGGGGCGCCGAAAGAGGGCTTGTGTCACGTACTGCAGTACTTACATTCTGAGTTGCATTACCAAGCATTCTCCTCAGTACAAATTTTTAATGTTGGGTCGTGTTTTGGGAGGTACTGCCACTTCTCTGCTGTTTTCCGCTTTTGAGTCCTGACTGGTTGCAGAACACAATAAGGTAAGAACAGTTAAGCTGGTAACATTGTCCTTGCTTTTTTACCTTTTCTTTTCAATTGTTTGACCAAAGGGCTTACTGATTCTTGATGTGTTTGAACAGAGGGGCTTCGAGCAGCAGTGGTTGTCAATAACATTCTCAAAGGCTATATTTCTTGGCAATGGTCTTTGTGCTATTTTGGCCGGTCTATTTGGAAACTTTCTCGTCGACACTCTTGCACTCGGCCCTGTTTCTCCCTTCGATGCTGCGGCTATCTTGTTGGCCATCGGCATGGCGATTATCATGTCATCATGGACGGAGAACTATGGAGATCCTTCGGAGAGCAAGGACTTGCTTACTCAGTTCAAGGGAGCTGCTACAGCTATCGCTTCTGGTAGGTTACATATCATATCGGAAGCTGAGTAACTTCAAATCATACTCCCATTGTTGTTTTCTAGTGTCTGATGCCCCTTTGGTACAGTGGGGCTTTTCTTGTGACTGTTGTTGTGGATATCAATACTCTTTTCTTTTGAGTAGGCGGTTTCTCCTGCTGGAGTTTAATTCTTTGCCTTTCTCATTACGTGTTGGTTCAATTTTAGCTTATTCTGTACTTTGAATTGCATTATTTCCGTGGTTTCCATTTATATGGTCTGTTTTTTGTTCATTCTTCAGATGAAAAAATTGCTTTGCTGGGTGCCATTCAGTCTCTTTTCGAGGGCTCTATGTACACCTTTGTGTTTCTGTGGACTCCTGTCCTGAGCCCGAATGGCGAGGACATTCCCCATGGATTTATTTTGCAACATTCATGCTGGCCTCAATGTTGGGAAGTTCCATTGCCTCTCGGTTGATGGCCCACTCATCCCCAAGTGTTGAAAGCTACATGCAGATTGTCTTCCTTATTTCTTCGGCTTCTCTTACACTTCCCATTATTACCAGTGTATGTTCATGTCACTGGTACATTTCTGCTAATTTGAGTGTCATTTTGGTGCTTGTTCCTGTCGTTTTGAGAATTTTTTTAGCATGGAACAGATATTGGTCCCACCGTCTAATGTCAAAGGTGGAGGAATCTCGTTTGCGGGTTGTCTTCAGGTTCTTGGGTTTTGCACCTTCGAGGGTTGTGTCGGCATATTCTGGCCATCCATTATGAAGATGAGGTCTCAATACATCCCAGAAGAGGCCAGGAGCACCATCATGAATTTCTTCCGCATTCCCCTCAACATTTTCGTGTGTAGTCTTGTATAATGTAAGTCCCATTTTTTTTTATAAGTAATGTCAATTCAGCTCAGGTTGATCTGATTATATTACTGAGATTGCAATTAGCGATATATAGGCGGGGGTGCTTGCTGCTAAGATATTTGACCTAATCAACCTCGTTTCTGTCTCTGTTTGTCTATTCAAATTGTAGCTATCAAAATATTGAAGACCGAGACACTCAGTAAAATCTAAACTTTTCTTTGTTTGGAATTTCGTGCTAAATTTGAACCCATTCATATGCCAAAGGAAAATATTTTGTTGTCATTACTCACACTTCCTAAAACTTCTTTGGTCTGTCGTTCAGGTCAATGCCTTCCCAATCACCATAATGTTCGGCATGTGCTCTATCTTCCTCTTTGTTGCGTGCCTCTTGCAAAGACGACTCCTCGTGATTGCTGAAAAGCCAAGTGAGTTCCCATTTCTAGCTTCACTGCTTTCAGCCTTTGTACTTTTGATGATCACCTGTGTTACGTACCAAATTTCCTCCTCCAAAATCATACCCTAACCTACATTCCGCTGTCCGTATCTGCTGTGTGTAATCTGGACAGAGGCCGAAGAGCGGTTTAGAAATTCGGAGGAAGAGCCGCTCAACGCGTAAATGTCTTCGCCAACGCTGTTGAAGGTTCTTGTAAACAGGGAAGAAAGCCGAACCCCATTATTCAATGCAACTGAAGGTACAGTTCTGATCCGGTTGGCAGAAGCTCTGGCAATTGTTTTATTTCAATGGAGTGGAATGCATTTGGATGGGAGCTCGGAGAAAAGGATGAAGGAAGGAAGATGAACATCATGGACAGTCACGAGATCTACAAACTGTACGATCTACTACTACAGAAGAGTGTTAGATTGGATTTGGCCTTTGTGATAGTACCAAAACAAAAAGGTGTGGGGGGGGGGGGGGATGGAAATTGTGTTTGATGTTGCACTCAACACTCAGTTCTCTAAAATTTACTGCTGTTTCCAGTGCTACTGAATCGGTCAGTCCGAGAAGGAGAAACTTCTTTCTTAAAAGAAAAATGAGGAAATAGAAATTGGACCACAACCACCCGCATGTTTGTTCTTGTGACTTTTGTTCTCCCTCGATATATCCTCCCATCTCACTCGATCATTGGTGTTCTTACTTGCATTGTTTTGTAGTGTGGTCCTGTGTGTACTCGTACATGCATACATAACGTACATACACCGCCTCCCTCCCCCCAGACGGCGGCATTTTCGAGGATCGTCTTCGCTCCCAGATCTGAGACGTCGGAGGAGGACGACGACGACAGCACTGAGCGAACTTAATCGGATGCAGCAGCAGCAATAAAGAACTATGACATCCTCCCGCGCTCGAATGATACCCGATTCGGATTATTTGGTCCCTAACAATGGCGCTAATGTGACTTTCTCGGACGGCGACGAGTCAGGAACATAATTATTGGGTTCGGGGGGTCTGGGTGGGGCTGCCCGGCCGTCCGAAAATTTCCCCCACTGTCGGCCGTTCAACTTACTATTATTGCTGTTTTGGTGTGTGGATGGGAGATGGATTTAAGAGCAACAAATGGGAATGCATGTGTGGCTACTATGGAACGTACGTGACCCGAATAGACCCCCCGGCCCAAATGTCCCAATTATTTTAATTTCGCCATGAGATTGAATGAATAATATGGCAGGAGAATAATGTGGCGGGGGCACGAGGGAGTTGGTCTGGACTGGCTGATGCCGAATCATCATTATTCGTGTAAAATAAATTGTTATGATATCCAAAGTGTCGTGTTCATCAGTGTTTTTTCTTACAAACGATAACATTGGGACGTTGTAAATGGAAATGTAACGTTGGATGTATTCATTCATATAACCACGGTTAGTTAAATGATTTTAATAATTGTCCGAACGGAAGTCAAACGAGCGTAGAATTTCATCAACATCGCGAGTTTTAAATAATAGGCCTAATTAACAAATATATCATATACTATACCCCATTTTTTCGATCAATCCCGTCGTTTGAAACATATCGTATAGTAACCCGTACTTAAGGCGTTATTTCGACGTTATCCTCCGTTAGCTTCCTTTCTGACCGAGTCTGGCGTGTCCGCACACGTGGCTATGACGACGTTAAAAATCACCGTTAGCCGAACCATAGGATAGATCGGAAAAAATGGAAAAAGTACAGGATAAAATTGCTAATTAAGCCAAAAATATAAAAGATCCACAGAGTCCAAAATTAGCTCGAGCCCCTAAACCTTTTGAGGAAAGAATGAAATAAACCACCGGCTGTCAATTTCGTATTCTTTCCCACCCTTAGAGGTTCTTCAGGATCACATCTGAGGGAATGCCATCGGGAATGTATATGCGGCGATAGTTTTCATGAGCAGTACCATTGAAATTGATCTTCTTAGCAAGGGGGCTGAGGAAATCCTTCATAAGGACACACCCGAAAGTAGGGCCGTTAGCTACGACCACCCTGTCTGGATGGACAATAATCACCTTCTCCTTCTTGAGGAGAAAACAGTGCTCACTATTCCCCAGTAGGTCCCAATGAATTGATGGTGTTGTTCACAGACGATTCCTTTGCAGAAGGCATTATTGCCACAGGGTAACCACTGGCGTCAACTAATTCCATGAATGCCTCGCAGGCCTTAGCAACACGGAGCGTGGGTGTAAGGTAGGGTGAGAAAAGGAAAGGTGGAAAAATTACGTTTTTGGGTCGGATTGTGGAGAAATTAGGTTTTTCAGTGATCGGATTTGGCCATCAGTTATATTTTAACGGCGTCAGAGTCACGTGTGCGACACGTCGGACTCCGTCAAAATGGGACCTAACGGAGGATAACGTCGAAGTAACGTCTGAAGTTGGGGTTACTGTACGATACGTTTCAAACGACGGGATAGATCGGAAAAATGGAGTATAGTACATGATATATTTGCTAATTTGGCCGTTATATTTTAACGGCGTCAGAGTCACGTGTGCGACACGTCGGACTCCGTCAAGATGTGACCTAACGAAGGATAACGTAGAAGTAACGTCTTAAGTTGGGGTTACTGTACGATACGTTTACGGATAAATCGGAAAAATGTGGTATAATACATTATATATTTGCTAATTTGGCCTAAATAATAATAATAATAAGATTAAATTATCAAATATATCCTAAATTTTGTAACTTTTTTCAGATTTATTCTGACATTTGAAAAATATCAACTAAGGTTAGGGCGTTATCTCAATTATATCCTCTCTTAGATAGCCTTGCTAACGGAGGCCTACGTGGCGTTGACATGGCATTAACGCTGTCAGAACCACGTTTATTCTAGACGAAATTATTAAATATATCCTAAATTTTTCTACTTTTTTCTCATTTATCATAACATTTTGAAAATATCTTCGTATAACCTAATGTTTAGAAGTTATTTTAAAATTGTCCACCATTAGACCCGATCCCTGATGATGACCAAGAACGTGGAGTTATTTCAAAATTTTTCGTCCTTAAGACTTGTCTTTTTGCATTGCACAGTTAACAATTGACACATTATATTTTAACTTGACATGTAAAAGGACGAGGAGTTGTTTTCGGTAGGGTGAGCATTAGATATTTCGGTATTCCGAAATACCAATTACCGAAATACTGAATTTCAAAGACTTTAAAATTTTAAATCCGATCCCGATACCGAATTTATAATTCTGTATTTCGATAAATTACTGAATTTTAATTCGGTAATTCGGTAAATATCAAATTACCGAATTTTTTTCTTACCGAGGTTTTAGTAATGCAACCAAGTAAACCAGGATCAACACTTCCAGATAAAACCCAACTATGAAGCCACCCTTGTTGGAATTTTATTGAACCTTTGTTTTCTTTCTTTTGTTTTGTTTATAAAATTCCTTTGGGCTATAATTAATTATATTTTGTCTATCTTGAAAAACCGGGTTGTATGTTGATTACGGGACAATGCATGATAGTCCATTGAGGTTCGGTGATCTTTGTTATGGACTTTTGCGACATCTCGGTTATTGTATGATGTGGGCTAGACGGCAACTCGGTGTAGGCCTAATGTTGACATAAGCCCGTGATGGAAGGGCCTGTCACGTTTATAATAGCGCTAGGTCCCCTCTCCCACTGATGAATTAATCAGATAGTTCCATCGGCCGTCTCGTCAGGAGGGAGGGGAAGACCTAGGGCACTTTCCTGATTGTTCTTGTAGTTCGTACTCACGGATCTTGGCTTCCGCTTTTGTATTGGAGATTATGGCGCAATCAGGTACGCCTCCGTTTTCCCCGTTTTTTTGGTGTCCCAAATCGATACGGTGATATTGGGTTAGCGATCAGATTCGCTTACATGTGGTATCAAAGCGACCGTTTATCGATTTGGGATCCGCACGATGTTTGATTATGTATTTCTGAAAAGATTTCGCGATTTGGGATCGATTCTGGTGATTATGATCGGTTTTCACGAAATTAGGTTTAGAGAAGACGAACAGACGTCATTCCGCAGCTGCGACGGATCATTCCGCAGTTGCGGAACATTCTGCTACCGCGCGCCGCAGCTGCGGAACATTCTGCTACCGCGCGCTGCAGCTGCGGCGGATCATTCCGCAGCTGCGGAACATTCTGCTACCGCGCGCCGCAGCTGCGGAGTTGAAAAAAAAAAAAAAAAAAGGTTATTATTGAGCGTACATATGTGACTAAGGGAACATGTGATTTTTGTGAGTGAACTTGTCGGTGTTTTCACATTTGTGCTGTAAGCGTTTGGCTGCCAAAGTGGCTCGTTTACAGTGACAGGTGGGTCATCTGACGGGCATGTGCATTAAGGGTAAGCGGCTTTTGGATTTGTGCTCTGGTCGTTTGGTTGCCAAAGCGACTCGACCTGAGTGACAACCGGGTTTTCTTACAATCGCGCGTGTTCTCAGCAAGTGAGTTATCTCATATTTGTGCTTTGAGTGCTTGGCTGCCAAAGCGGCTCACTCAAAGTGACAGGTGGGATTTTCTCGGACTTGTTGAGGGTTGCTAGAGTGTCTTGACTTTGCTGGTGTGGGGTCCTTCTGCCCAAAGGTGTTGGATTCACTGCATTTGGCGTTGTTTGAGGCTCGCTGTTTGATAGTCTATGTAAATGACTATTGCTGTTATGTTCACTCATGTATTTGTTCCTTTTGTTTTCAGTCACACTTGCTTTGAACAATGCTGGTGTTGGTGTAGTTGAGGTCCTAAATGGATCTAATTTCAATAAGTGGAAAGATGAGCTTCTGTATGCCCTGGGATTTGTAAATCTGGATTTAGCCTTGCGAGTGGATCGCCCCGCTCCGCTTACTGAGGCTAGTACCCTAATGGAAAGGGAGTACTTTAGCAAGTGGGAGCATTCGAACTATATGAGTCTTCTAGCCATGAGGAGATCAATTTCAGAACATCTGTTGAGTGGGTTACCTGAGGCTTCCACTGCTAAGGAGTTGCTCACTGCTCTTGGAGATAGGTACCTTGTACCCGATATGGCTGAATCTAGTGTCCTGTTGAAAAAGCTGACGAGTATGTCTTATGACAATGTGGGAGGAGTGAGAGACTATATTCTGAAAATGATTTCTCTCCAGTCCAAACTAAAAAGCCTTGAGATTCCTTTCCCAGATAAGTTCATCATTCTTCATGCTCTCAATTCCTTGCCTCCGAATTTTTCTCAGATCAAAACTGCCTTTATTTCCCAAAACGAGAGTTGGACTATCAATGATCTCATTAGTAAGTGTATGGCGGAGGAGGAGAAACTTAAGAGGGAGAAGAGTGAGAGTGCCTTTCTTGTGTCTTCTTCTAGACCTTCCTTTTTGAAGGGTAAGAAGCACTCTAAGCGTTTTCACCCCGGTGCTTCTAAGAATACGGGCTTTAAGAGGCATGGTCACGATCAGAGTGAGGGAGGTTCAAAGGTTGTCTCTAAAAAGGATATCAAATGTTTCTATTGCCAAAAGTTAGGACATATGAAAAAGGATTGTTTTAAGCTTAAGGCTCGACTTGAGCAAAATAAGTCTGGAGGTAACTCTTCTGTTCTAGTATGTTTTGAATCGAATCTAGTTGATGTCTCACCTAGTTCTTGGTGGATTGATAGTGGAGCTTCTGTGCATGTTACTATGACATTACAGGGGTTCAAGAGCATAAGGAAACCAAGTGAAACGGAGTCAAAGCTTAAAGTGGGGAACGATGTTGAAGTCCAAGTCGAGTCCATAGGAGTTGTTCGTCTTGTTCTAGAGTCAAATCATGTTCTCATGTTGAGAAATGTCTTTTACGTTCCCACTATTAGAAGAAACTTGATTTCTATTTCAGCTTTGAACTCTAGTGGATACTCTTTTCTTTTTGAACGAGGTTCAGTTCGATTGTCTTTGAATTCTCAGATTGTTGGTTCTGGAATTCTAAATAATGGATTATTTCAATTGCTTTTGACTCCTACTCCTTTTCAAAATTTCTCGGTTGAGTCGAGTACCTCCAAGAGACCTTTATCCGTTGAAAATTCTTGTCTGTTGTGGCATAAACGTTTAGGCCACATATCGAGAGAAAGGATTCAAAGATTAGTCAAAAATGAAATTTTACCTTCTCTTGATTTCAGTGATCTAGAAACTTGTGTAGATTGCATTAAAGGCAAATTCACCAAGTCTAAGAAGAAAGGAGCTACTCGTAGCTCAGAGCTTTTAGAAATCATCCACACTGACATCTCTGGACCTTATCCTACTACTTTGTGTGGAAACAAGTATTTTATAACATTTATAGATGACTTTTCTCGGTATGGCTATCTCTATTTCATTAAAGAGAAGTCAGAAGCTCTCGACAAATTTAAAGTCTTTAAGACTGAAGTCGAGAAGCAGTTAGAGAAATTGATTAAGGTAGTACGGTCTGATCGTGGTGGTGAGTACTAGGGTAGACATGATGGTTCTGGGCAACAAATGGGACCGTTTGCTAAGTACTTACAGGAATGTGGAATTGTTTCACAATATACCATGCCTTATACGCCCGAACAAAATGGTGTGGCCGAAAGGCGGAATCGCACCCTTATGGACATGATGAGAAGCATGATGAGTAGGTCTAACCTACCTTGTTTTCTATGGGGTGAAGCGCTTAGATCTGCTTTGTATATCCTTAATCGTGTTCCTTCAAAATCTGTTCCCAAAACTCCTTTCGAAATTTGGACTGGTCGTAAACCTAGCCTTAATCATCTTCGTGTGTGGGGGTGTCCTGCTGAGGTTAAAATCTTCAATCCCCATATGAGTAAAATCGAGTCAAGGACTTCTCGTTGTTTTTTTATTGGATATCCTGATAGGTCTAAAGGGTACAGGTTCTATTGTCCTAGTCGTGGGAGGACTGTGATTGACTCCATGAATGCAAGGTTCTTGGAGTTTGATGTTGCTGATGAGGTTAGTACTGGAGTTGATGTTTCAGACACTTTCGAGCAGAATGAGAAAGTATTCTTTCCTCTTTCAATCCCACATAGTGACGTGCCGATTGTACCCAGTGATGTTACTGAACAGCCCATTGTTGATGATTTTTTCACATAGCCTGAGTCTTCTTCTCAAGAGGCACCTGTCAGGAGGTCTGTTAGACAAAGACGACCTGCTATCAGTGATGATTATATAGTTTATCTTGGTGAATCTGATGTTAGTTTGACAGATCCTTTGAGCTATCGGGAGGCTGTTTCTGTTCCCCATAGTAGTATGTGGCTTAATGCTATGCGAGAGGAAATGACTTCGATGTCACAGAATGATGTGTGGGAGCTTGTGAATTTACCCGATGGTCATCGACCAGTTGGGTGTAAATGGGTGTTCAAAACTAAGAGGGATGCCAATGGAAAGGTGGATCGCTATAAGGCAAGGTTAGTGGCGAAAGGGTTTACACAACAACCAGGTATTGATTATACCGAGACCTTTTCTCCCGTCTCCTCTAAGGATGGCTTTTGTATTATCATGGCTTTGGTTGCACATTTTGATCTTGAACTGCATCAGATGGATGTTAAGACTGCTTTTTTAAACGGTAGTCTTGAAGAAGATGTATATATGGAACAACCTGAGGGATTTGAGGAAATTGGTAAGGAGAACATGGTTTGTAAGCTTAAGAAGTCTATCTATGGTCTAAAACAGGCATCTCGTCAGTGGTACTTAAAATTTGATGAAGTAGTGACTTCTTTTGGATTCGTTGAAAATAAAGTAGATCATTGCATCTACCTAAAGACCAGTGGGAGTAAGTATATTTTTCTGGTCTTGTATGTTGATGATATCCTCCTTGCTAGTAGTGATGTTGGGTTGCTCTGTGAAACCAAAATAATGTTGACAAAGTCTTTTGATATGAAAGACCTTGGGGAGGCATCTTTTGTTCTTGGCATAGAAATACGTCGAGATAGATCTCGTGGGCTATTGGGATTCTCTCAAAGGGCATATATTGATAGAGTATTGAAACGTTTTGAGATGGAGGGTTGTAAACCTAGTGTTGCACCTGTACAAAAGGGGGACAAATTCAGTAAAAATCAGTGTCCTAAGAATGACTTTGAAAAGAAGTCGATGGTGAGTATACCTTATGCTAGTGCTGTTGGGAGTTTGATGTATGCTCAGGTTTGCACTAGGCCGGACATTGCATTTGCAGTGAGTGTTCTTGGGAGATATCAGTCTAATCCAGGTCCTGATCACTGGATGGCTGCCAAGAAAGTTATGAGGTATCTAAAGGGGACACGTGATTATATGCTTGTGTACAGGCACTCAGATAGTCTTGAAGTAGTGGGTTATACTGATTCTGACTTTGGGACATGCCCAGATGATAGGAAATCTACTTCAGGATACATATTCATGATGGCCGGTGGAGCAGTTTCTTGGAAAAGTGTGAAGCAAACTCTGACAGCTTCATCCACTATGCAGGCAGAGTTTGTGGCATGTTATGGGGCAGTGACACATGCTATTTGGCTAAGAAACTTTATATTGGGGCTTGTAGTTGTTGATTCTATATGTAGGCCACTTAGGATATTTTGTGATAACAGCGCAGCTGTGATGTTCTCGAAGAACAATAAGAGTTCGAGTGGTTCGAAACATATAGAGATCAAATATCTCGCTGTCAGGGATCATGTAAAGAAAGGGGATGTTGAGATTGAGCACATCCGCACTGACGCGATGATTGCAGACCCGTTAACCAAGGGATTACCACCTGGTGTTTTTCAGGTTCATGTTACCAGTATGGGGGTGGTAGAGTCTTTTGATGTACTTGGTTAGTGGGAGTTTGTGTTGGATGTTGATGTATGACTTGAGACATTTGATGGTTTTAATGTTATATGATGATCATCTGTTATTCATTTTGTTGAATGTTACATGTGCACATGTTTGAAAGTCTCAAGATCTGGTGTTTATCTTGAGCATGACGGTTTTGTCAAATTAGCATGTCTCTGATGATACCATTGAGGTTCTCGCGAGTTTTATTTTTGAGACATATGGTGGCATTAGTGCCAGTTTATTTCATCCGGCTTCTCTGAAGCATTAAGGTTACGGATGGGTACTCTGATTTCGCTGAAGTATGCAGGTTACAGAAGTTTTTCTCTGACTTCAGTGAAATATAAAGGTTACAGAGGGATTTTCCTGACTTCGATGAAGTATAAAGGTTACAGGAAAATTTATAGGACCGACCGGAAATAACATCATTATGATCACCATTGAGGGATGTTATTTTCGGCTACACCGCCACATTGACCTATTGGCGTTAGAGTTGTGGATGCTTGTGATCATGGTTGTCTAATGTCGGTAAATGATGTGACGACGGCCATGGTTCGGTGTTAGCGACTTTTGATGGCCGAGGTTGTTTTGAGATGTTGTCCCGTATATCGTTTTCTATGATATGGCCATATCTGTGTACAGCCCGAGAGTCGTTTTAAAACTAAAGGTTTTGAACTTTTGAAATTAATCATAGCCCAGTGGGAGAATGTTGGAATTTTATTGAACCTTTGTTTTCTTTCTTTTGTTTTGTTTATAAAATTCCTTTGGGCTATAATTAATTATATTTTGTCTATCTTGAAAAACCGGGTTGTATGTTGATTACGGGACAAGGCATGATAGTCCATTGAGGTTCGGTGATCTTTGTTATGGACTTTTGCGACATCTCGGTTATTGTATGATGTGGGCTAGACGGCAACTCGGTGTAGGCCTAATGTTGACATAAGCCCGTGATGGAAGGGCCTGTCACGTTTATAATAGCGCTAGGTCCCCTCTCCCACTGATGAATTAATCAGATAGTTCCATCGGCCGTCTCGTCAGGAGGGAGGGGAAGACCTAGGGCACTTTCCTGATTGTTCTTGTAGTTCGTACTCACGGATCTTGGCTTCCGCTTTTGTATTGGAGATTATGGCGCAATCAGGTACGCCTCCGTTTTCCCCGTTTTTTTGGTGTCCCAAATCGATACGGTGATCTTAGGTTAGCGATCAGATTCGCTTACAACCCTAACAACAATATAATAACCACATACGCATACCAGTAGACGTACAACCATTAGGCAAAAATCTCGAAACCCTAGATCCAGAACGAGGACCGACTAACCCCGATATAAAACCTAGTGCAGGCAACCGAAATGGGACAGGAACGAGAGGCTCGCCATATGAGTGGCATAATCTTAGTGAACTCATATAGAAGACGACAATAACTGAGGGTAGGAAAAAGGGGATGAGAGCGTACCTCGACTACTTCACCCTCGTTACGCGCCATCTTCTTCGAACCTCAACTCGCAGTCCGGTCAGATTCGCAGCGTGTCCACGCCAATCGCTCCGTCTCTAGCTTGCCGGAGTCACGGGTGCCTCTCCTTGGCCGTGTCTTGGAGTGGAGAACGTGCCTCCCCGAAAATCCGAAAATGCGTCTCCTCCTCGTTCCTCGTTTCCTCTCAAAGAAGAAAACCTTCTCCCCCAAAATGTGTGATGAGGAGTCATGCGTGCCTTCCCTATTTTTCTTTTCTTTTTTTTTATAATAATAAATCATAATTAGCTAACCTGGTCCATCAAGTTTAAGAATCATCGCAATTTGGTCTAGGATTTTACAGCAGGCCTATGGGTTTCCAAGCCCATTGTTAAACGGGGGCACAATTTTTTGTCGATAAAAAAAATTCGGTAATTCGATAAATACTGATTTTTTTTTTAATTTCCGATCCCAATCCTGATTACCGTTTTAATAAATTTTTACTTCCAGTCCCGATTCCAAATACCGGAATACCGATTCCGAAATCCTGAATTTTTAAAATTTCGGTATTGGAATCGGTATACCGAAATTTTTGCTCTCCCCTAGTTTTCGGTGTCACATCCTAGTGGAATAAATAACTATCATCCATGATCAAATCAGCTACAATATAAGAACATCGTGACCTAAGAAAGTTATGTTGCTGAACCTAACATGAAAGTTTTAACAATAAAAAACAATAATTAAAAGTGTTGTTTATGGGTGCCTGTGTTTCTCAGTTGTTTCCGTGGGTGCCCTGTATGTTTTGATATGTCATCACAACTACAAATTTCCGTACAACATAATATAATACTCATAGGTAGGACTTAATACAATCCTTTTGGGTAGCTGAATAGAGAAGGAAATGGACGGGGTGGGTTTGGGTCGAGGTTGGGCTTAGGATCGAAGCTAGGGGTACACATCAACGCCAAGTCGGACGCGGTTATGGGTCGGGTCTAATAGTGGATAATTTTCCAATAACGTCTTAACATTAGGTTATACCAAAATACTTTCGAAATGTTAGGGTAAATCGAAAAAATTGAAAAGTTTAGAATATATTTATAATTTCGCCTAGAGTGAACGTTCGTGAAAATGTACAGACTAACGGAGGATATAATAGATATAACGTCCTAAGGGTGATATTTTCCAAATATTATGCTAAATCGAAAACAAGTGTCAAAGTTTAGAATATATTTGATCATTTTGCCTCATAATAATAATAATAATCTTTTGGGGTTGTGTTTGCCTAAGAAGCGGACAGAATAATCCATAGTTTGACTTAACCAAAAGGAATAAAAAATAGCGTCGGCAGGACACGTGTAGTGAGTTACATGTGTTTGGTTAAGAGATGACACTATATAATAAAATATGTATTTGAATATGGAATTTAATATTAGAATCGTTTAAATACATGTATAATTCGTTTAATATATAAAAAATAATATAAATTTTAAAATATCCCTTATTTTAAGTTATACTATATATTATTTAATTTTTGAAATAAAAATAATCTCTGGAATGTGTAGCTGAATTTATGCACTTACCGTTCGTGTTTATTTAAGTTAATTTTCTAATCTTCGGAAACCTATTTTAGCTTTTAACTTTTTACTCGTTTGAGATATTTATTTACTATATTTATTATTATTTACTTAAATAGATTATAAACAGAAATATTATGTTTGTGGTAACAATTATTTCATGATATATATTTGTTCTTTTATATTTATATAATGTTTTCTTGTAGTTATATAATATATATATATATATATATATATATACATTTAAAAATTTTCAAATTTCATATATTGTCACGATAACTGCGATCACTAGACATCACATTTACGACACAAATTAATACATATAAAAAGAATTAAAAGAGCGACATGTCAAGACATTGAGATGCGATGCTTTTCTTTTAATTTGTATAAAATAAGTACGTGAATCATGAATGCATGCACTCCCGGCGCCTTTCCCCCTAAAAATTCTTTACACGCATTAGAAAAAAGGTGGCACGATGATTAACCTTTCTTCCTAAATGGGGGACAAACCCTGTTGACTAATCCCGATTAGTGTCAAGCTTTTTTTAGGATGACAACGAGATCGGTAATCTCTGGCCTGTACTTTGGTTCCCCCGAAAGGCGCGGCGGATTAGTCGGTGAGAGGATGTACACGGCCGCGCGCTCGGGGGCGGCCTTCATCTCCTTTTCTGACTTTGGTGTAATTAGGGCGATGGTCATATTTGTAGCCCCTCCCTACCTACTTAATCAAGCAAAGTAAGAAGAGTTTAACCGGATGGAATGTTATTGGGCGGTGGTTATTCTTGACTCCCCTAAAGTGGTGACAATGTCATCAATGGTTTGGCAGATTTGTCCAACTTATTTTTTCTTTTCTTATATACTTTTATATCAGTAAAATATATATTTATGGCTTCAACTTTTACCAAACTTTCTATTTTTTCACTAACTTAGTTTGTTATATAATTTTTTCACCAACTTTTGTTTTTATTTTGATTTTGGCTAATCTTGAATTTCTTCTCACGAAAGCTAAACAAGGCCTTAATATAGTCTGACGCCCATCCTATAATAGTAGAGTTTCAACCTCTCATTCATTCGCCTTATCATCCACTTTACCCGTACTAGCAGCCCCTAATAGAACATCATTCAACATTCATCGATTTTGCTTATTTTTTTACGGCATCAGTAACTATCGTCCAACTTCGGCTTTTAATTTACTTGATTTGTCCATCAAAATTTCGAGAACCAGAGTTTCCTAACTCAGTTCTGCTTTGGGGCCACCCCTTACTCTACCAATTTTATAGGGGTATGGGGGCTAGGGCGCTGCGAGTTTACATTCTTCGGGTAAACTCGATTTTAAAATAAAAAAACCCGAGAGGTTTCAATATTATTTTTTTCTTTTTTCTTTTTTATTTTTTAGTCAATAAATGAAAATTATTTATTAAGGCTTGTTTAGCTTACGCGCGATAAAATTTAAAATTGGCCAAAATCAAAATAAAAGATGACAAAATTATATAATAAATTAAGTTAATGATAAAACAAAAAGTTGACTCAAAATTGATGCCATAAATCGATATTTTACCATATATATATATATATATATATATCTATATTCGAGTGTTTAAGCATAGGGGTGAGCATAAGTTCCGAGTAAAATCGAGAACCCATGTTATAGGGTCGATGTCAGTATAGATTCTCGAATAGTTATGGTACGTTTTAGGTTCTAAAATTTTTAAAACTTGCACGCCTGACACAATATATTTCAATTTATATAATATTTTTATATAATATCTATTTTTTATTGAAAAATTATAAATATATCTTGTTTATATTTATCATTTTTTGCATTCTCTCTTATCGTACATTTGAACCCACCGTCCCCTTTCCTTCTTCGCCAAACATTGATCAGTTCGCTTGATTTTTTTTATATTAATTGAAATAATGCTCGAGGTTGTGAAGGTGTCATATAAGGACATGAAATCGAAACCGATATTAAAATCGGCGGATTAATTCTTAAATGAATCTTTAAATCATAGAGTAAATTCTCGGTTCTTAAATAAGAAACCGAGGAAGTTAATATATCCACCCACAAATCTGCTCACCCCAGTTCAAGCGGATAAGTACGGATGAATAAGAGGTAATAATAAAAAGGAAACAAACCGAGCCAAATATTAAACTGATGCCGAAGCCCGGCTTCCTTCTCTTGCTGCACTTCCTCTCCCTCTCTCTCTCCCTCTCTCTCTCCCTTCTGCGTGTCTGCTTTGGGCCATCCGCACACGAATACCAAGGCTTCCAATTTCTTTCATCTATTTTTGGTTTTGTTCCTCCCCTTCTTCCCACTTCTCCTCCCCCTGTCTCCCTCTCTTCCTCACCGGATAGTGTACATTACGTCCGTCGATTTACACCACCGCCCCCCAACGGCAGCAGAGCACACGTACCCAGAAAGGAAGTGTGAGGGAGAAGGGGGTTGTTTGGTTGGCTTAATGATGGCTTTAATCTTTTAGTCCCCGAGTGTGTCTTAAATTCCGCCCCTTTTGATGGGATGACGGGTGAAGACAGAACAAAACCCATGTAAGCGAAACATGATCCTTCCCCTCCCCACCTTCCGGACATTGTGATGACGATGATGATTCTGTCATTTCTTTCTTGTTGTCTTGTTTTGGGTTTTTTTTTTTGGGGGGGGTGGGATGATAAAAGAGATGGTGGGTTTTTCTTTTCTGGCGTTGGAAGAGAGCCCGTGTCTCTGGGATCTGTTCCTTGGTCTTGTATGTATGTTAGGGTATTGGGTCATCTTATTGTATGTATTTGTGTATGCCATTTATATGTAAGTAACCCAAAAAGAAAACCTCACATTTGTTTGCTGCAGAAGTCTGGGTGAATTTTGGGAGCTGGGGATGTATTTTTTTTAGTAAAGTTGGGGTCTTTTGAGGATTTTGTTTTGTTAGGCACTCCTCCTCTGGGGGCTTGAATGACTGGATTCAGTGTGCCTTGAATGGGGATTCGTTTCTTTTTCACTTTATGTGATTTTTTTGCCATTTGTTCAGATATGCAGATGAATCTTTTAGCTGACTAACTAGATGTTGGATTCTGTGCATTTATGTTATTATTTTAGTTTTTCTCCGGCTCCTCGCAAGTGGATGTTGTCATTCATGTTGGGGGAGTTCATGGGGCTGAAGTGTAGATGAGGGAGGAGGAGGGGACAGGAGAAATGGAGGGCACCGTGAATGAGGAGTGCTGTTGCTTTTTCGATGCCCGGGAGGATATCTCGGTTACTTCCAGCAGCGTGCCTTCGGATGATGACATTGATGGCACGGAAGATGTGGCGGAGCCTCCTCCGTTTGCCTATGAGGTTTGGTTGCGAAGCCCAGGTAGTGTCCAGGAGAGGCGACATGAGTTCTTCTGTTCTATGGGGATCTGTTCATCCGATGCTAAGGATTCGATGATTGGTGTTGATAGGATTATGGAAGGTAGTGGGGCAGTGTTGAGGGATTCAGGATTCCCGGGAAGACAAAGGGTTTGTTCCAGTAGCTCGTCGATGTCATCCATGGATACGGATGCCTCTGATTTGTCTGGAGAGTTGACTGTCAAGGAGGCGAGGTCTGTATGCAGGGCGGAGGACTTCAATGGCGCTGTGGAGTGTCCTGCGGACGATGCCCTGAAGAGGAGCAGTTGCTCCCCGACTCACCAGACTGATGAAATGGAGGACGCTGCGACAAGAAGTGCCAAGCAGCCATCCATGAGGAACATAAAAAAGTGGTGGCTTGGTCGGTTGCGTTCCTTTTCATGCGTTAAGGATAAGCGAGGAGTAGAGGTGATGAGTCAAGATGCCGGTAGACAGGTTCCAAGAGCCGAGAAGGTTAAGGTTCATCCACGTGGGAAGATGTCCAAGGAACTATCGGCATTGTTCACGGGGCAGGATTTCCAGGCACATAAGGGCGTGATTTCGAAGATGAAGTTCAGTCCCGATGGTCGGTACCTTGCCAGCGCCGGAGAGGATGGGATTGTTCGTCTGTGGCAAGTGGTGGAAGATGATAGGTGTAATGATATTGACATCCCAGTAATAGACCCTTCGAGTGTATACTTCACGGTCAATCACGTATCGAAGTTGACCCCGATCTTCACAGACAAAGAGAAAATTGGCAAGCCAAGGAGTCTGAGAAAAACATCGAACTCCGCCTGCGTAGTTTTCCCTCCTAAGATTTTTCGGCTGCTGGAGAAGCCGCTATGCAAATTCCGTGGCCACAAAGGCGAGATCTTGGACCTTGTGTGGTCTAGTGACAATGTAAGTAACTCCATTGTAAATTGTTCATCCTTGGATTTTAAAATTTCGGTAAAAGACTGATGTGCTTTTTTGTCTTTGATGTCATAGTATTTGCTGTCGGCTTCGGTGGATAAGACGGTGCGTATGTGGCAGGTAGGGTGTGACCACTGCATCGGTGTGTTTTGGCATTGCAACTATGGTATGCATTCTTAGCATGCGATTTTCTATGCTATCATCTTTTGCCCTGGACAATGTCTAACGATCTCCCGATCTTTACTTCATTATGTAGTGACTTGCGTGCAGTTCAATCCTGTGGACAGCCACCAATTCATCACCGGTTCATTAGACGGGAAGTTAAGGATCTGGGATATCCCAGGCAGCCAAGTTGTCGAATGGACTGATATGAAGGACATCGCCACTGCAATTTGTTGTCGGCCTGATGGCCAGGTACTTGTCTTCATTCCCTTTGTTGTCTCTCTTTGTTAAGAACCATATTGACGATGAGAATTCACATGAAGCTCCTTTCTGTGTAGGGAGTTGTGGTCGGCTGCTTGTCTGGAAGCTGCCGATTTTACTCCTTCTCAGATTATCATTTGCAATTCGATAGCGAAGTATGCTTATGTAACAAGAAGAAGGCGCCTTGCAAGAGGATTACTAGCATCGAGGTAATGCTTTCTGTCCCAGACTCAGGGTTGTGGTGGGTTCATACATTTTTACATTGTCCTTCCAACTGAATTCTTTGTGCCGATGTGACATTCGTCCAGTTTTTACCGCAAGATGCAAACAAGATAATGGTAACCTCCGCGGATTCGCAGATAAGAATCCTCGACGGGCCAAACGTCATCAGCAGATACAAAGGTAACAAAAGAATCCCGATGCCTGCTTTCCGAGCTGTTTCAGTTGGTCAACCTTGCCTTTGACGATACATTAAAAACTTTCTGTTTCTGCAGGCCACAGAAGCACAGGAAACCAGGCGACATTCGCTTCCTGCACTTCAGACGGAAAGCATATAATTTCCACATCTGAAGATTCGGGTGTGTACCTGTGGAAATGCAATAAACAGGATAGTCCTCTATTTGCACGAGCAACAAAAGTCATTAAATCTTGTGAACATTTCACTCCCGGTGCATCAGTTGCAATCCCATGGAATGGGATCCAGCATGAGAGATCTGATGCAGAGTTGCAATTTGGTGTCCTCGGCATGGAATTGCCTGAGCCTCTTCCTTACTCATCGGCTTGCTTCTTCCCAGGCCAAGGATTTTTCCTGGAGCTGTTGTTCCCCAAAACCTCCGCAACCTGGCCAGAGGAGAAACTGCCTACTGAACTAGCCTCGTTGCCTGCTATGCACAAGACCCAGTATAAGTTCCTCCGAAGCTCTTGCCAGAGCATGTCAAATTCCCATGCATGGGACCTGGTCATAGTGACCGCAGGCCGGGATGGCCGGATAAGGTCCTTCCTAAACTATGGACTACCTGTGACCCGCTAAAGCTTATCCGGCAATCTCTTTGCCTTCCCGATCCCAGCTGGCATCACAACAACCGTGTCCTTGATCCGCGAAATCCAGCATGGAATGATGGGCAATTGGATGAGTTTGCTCCCTGTGGATACTTTGGTTTGAATTCTCAGGTCAATCATTATCCAGAAATGGGGATATCCTCCTGAAGTTGACTGATGAGACACAGATAGTGGGAGTAATTGAAGACAGCTGAATCATCACATATGGAGTGAAGGGGTTGTTGGAAGGTTTTTAGTGGGGTCAAAATTTGATTGTAATAATATTGGGGGATCTTGAGGCTGCAATTCACCCATGAAGGATTGACTGGTGGTGTTTTATGCTTTTGGTGGTGGTGGTGGGGGGAAGTAGATCCACATAAACCCTACCCACCCCACAACACTATCATGCTTGTTGGCCCTATCTGAATGTTTCATTATTGGAGAGATCCATTCTGACTTGTGGGAAAATTGGGATTCAATCATCATGAACTTTTGTGCACGGAGAGAGAGAGAGGGAGAGGGGCAAAGACGTGGTGCAGATTAGGCTCTTACCACAGTGAATGACGTCGTTTATAGCTCTTCTCTACTGTTCTGTTATGTCTTGATTCGCATTACATTGAATAGGCATCTGCAAGCCACAGAATATAAGTATGAATCAATCAAGCAAAAAGCCTTGTCGGCACAGTACAGACTACAGATTCCAGTGAAATAATAATAACCAACAATAATGGGCAGATCACCTTCCACTGAAATGGAATTTGAGGGCCAATCACTATTACCCAAAAAAAAAAAGCCACAGAGAGGTTTAAGGGGGGACATGAAGCGTGATGATCCTTGACACCTATCAAGTCTTTCCTTTGCATGACATGCACATTACACCTAATTAAAGTTTGATTAAGACCCTTCTGTCTAGTTATAAGCAAGGAATAAAGTGACTGGGGACAGGATCTCAATGCCAGCAATCGTTCAACAGTTCTTGCACACTAAACAATAATACACTTGTCTGTTGCCCCAGTCTGTTGAAATAATGCAGCAACAAGGAGCCCATCGCCATTTCCCATATCACATTCCTTTACTCTACATAAAACTAATCCAAAACTTCATCCCAATAAACGAGGATTATCATCACGTGAAATCTGCAATGGACAAGTTCAAGAACAGCAGCAGGACTCAAAATGCATGGAAGAGATTACCCAATATGAGAGGTGTGCATGATTTTGCACAAAGGTGGATGCAATAATCATTGTAAATGGTGCCCTGTAGCATGATTGTCTGGACATAGTATAATTACTTATCGGACCGAGTTCTACTTCAGTGGATTACCATAACACAAGCCGTAGCAATTAGGGCCCATTTTGAGATGAAGCTACAGGCCCCTCCTTGAAAGGCATGAGCCCATTCCCAATTCCTGTTAACACGTTTAATAAGTGAAGCTTTTATAAATTGAACGGTTGTAAAATACCTATATGGCACACACAAAAAATTGATGTACAGCATTAATTCCATTCTTCATGATTGAACTCCTAACTATCCTCTTCACGATAGCTGCTCTCACCAATATATATTTGGGAATCTTGGATATCTCCATTTGAAATGGAAAACTCAAGGCAGCAATCAGAAGACTATTTTGCAAGAAATGGAGGAGAACAAAGTGATTAACAACGACAATGGAGGGACAGATGTTCTGATGGATAGAAAAACAGAAATGCACACATAATGATGATATAAGCAAGGAAACCAGGTAAGTGCTGACAGAAAAAACAAAAAAAGCTCAGGCTTGACGTAAGAAGCAAAGGCAGTTAACCGAGCAGTCCTCATCAGTTGGAAACGAAGAAAGCAAAGGCAGTTAAACTACAATGATATCTCATTCCCAGTAGTCAGGATTGGAGAACCAGTGATTTCCAATTGTAGATTCCAATTTAATGCATTGTGAATCTTATCGACCCTGCACAGAAATAATCCGGAAAAGCAGTACAATATCAGATCCAAACTCAGCTCAAGGTCCATCGTGGACCACGACCACTTGGGAACTCTCCCCACTCAGAACATGAGAATTAAATGTGCAAGTTAAGCTGAGCACACGCTAAAACAGTATCAATAACAACGTCATACCCAATGAACATCAGGAATAAATTAATTTGAGCATATTTAGACATGATTTTTTATTGAAAAATATGGCCTTCAGGCGATGATAATTCGATGATCACGCCAACTTACAAAGATGGAAAATTCAGAACTTTACTTAAAAGAGTAGAGTCATAAAACATCACAGTGATCCCCAAGAAAGAGTAAACCAACAAAGGCATAAAAACCTCCCGCAGTTCATATACCATCGCCAGCATCATCATATCACAACATTCACGCGAAATATGCTTTTTTTTTTCTTTTGGGGGTGGGATCGCCATTCAAACGGGCAGATTGACGAAGTCACGGGGCCGTCCATCCTTATCGGAAACGGGAGCAGAGGAATTCCCGTCGGAGGGAATGAGGGGGAGGTCGTGGGCTTCGTTCGGGTCATCGGAGTCGTCCTCGGAAGTGGAGAGGTTGATGCAGGAGCATCTCTCGAGGGAGGCGAAGAAAGCCGACGCGACGCTAGAGCCCACCCAAGACGCCGCACCGTTCAGCTTGTCGTACGAGAGGATCGAACCGATCGAGTCCATACCAACCACCGTGGATCGGGAACTCAATTTGGGGAAATCGTAAACCCTAGGAGAGAGAAAGAAGGGTCGAGGTGTCGGGTAGTGTGGCGGAGCGTTTTGTTGGGTTAGCCTTGACTCTGACCTTTTTTACTGGGCCAAGGCCTCATACGATTTAAACAAACGGGCCCATTTTGATGGACTTATACAGAGAATTGGATGGAGTGGCTCTTGGCCTTGGTCTTCTCTTAGCCATTTTCTGATTCTTTGCCCCCTGCACTTCACCAAGGAAAGATGTCTCCGACAAGACAATCTTTGTCTAAAGCGACCAACATTCAATCGATTCGTTCAATCTGAAGTAACCCCCTGTTAGTTAAAAAAAAAAGGAACTAACTTGACTGTTCCCTCTTCCCTCTGTACAAAGCAAGGCATCTCATACCCATCTTATTCAATCCACACAAGTCTCTGGCTTGATGTTATAGTAGTTCTCTTACACAAACGGGACGTCGGAACCTGTCGCATCGCCATGGATTTTGGAAGGTTGTTTGGTCTCGCGTTGATGGTCCTTGCTTCCAGCTTTAGTCGCGGTATGTGAAAAACCAGGCACTGGCTACGCAAATGTTCCATGACGATTCGGAAACTGATTGTGATGGTTGGTTTTTTGGGTGTTTTTCTGCAGGAGCTTATGCTACCGTTGGAGTAAACTACGGCACAGTTGCGAACGACCTCCCTCCGCCGACCCAGGTCGCGCGTTTCCTCCTGGAATCAACCACCATCAACCGAGTCCGTCTGTTTGACGCGAACCCGGCTATCCTCAAGGCTTTCGAGCGGACCGGGATAGCGGTCACTATCACGGTGCCCAATGAGCTCATTCCCCAGCTCGCTCAATCGGGTTTTGCCAGACAGTGGGTGGACACCAATGTCAAGCCGCATGTTCCTGCGACTAACATTGTCCGGATCCTGGTTGGCAACGAGGTCCTGTCGACTGCTAATCGCATGATGATTGGGAGTTTGGTGGCGGCAATACGGGCCTTGCACGCAGCCCTTGTGGATGAATCCTTGGATGGGTGGATCCAGGTTTCAACTCCCCACTCATTGGGGATTCTGGCTGAGTCAACCCCGCCGTCGGCTGGGAGGTTCCGGGAAGGCTACGACATCCACGTCCTCAAACCTCTGCTTAGCTTCCACCGTGCTACTAATTCACCCTTCATGGTTAATCCGTATCCGTTCTTTGGCTGCTCCGCTGATACCCTTGACTATGCGCTGTTCCGGCCAAATGCTGGCGTAACAGACGAGAACACCAAGCTTTTGTACTCCAACATGTTGGATGGGCAGCTGGATGCTGTATACTCTGCCATGAAGTTTCTTGGGTTTGGCGACGTCGAAATAGTGATAGCCGAGACCGGGTGGCCTTCTCTGGGTGACCCTTCTCAGGTCGGGGTCGATGCACTGACCGCGGCCGAGTACAACAGCAATCTGATCCACCATGTGATGTCTGGAGCCGGGACGCCACTCATGCCCAACAGGACCTTCGAGACATACATCTTTGCGTTGTTCAATGAGGACATGAAGCCCGGGCCCACGTGCGAGAGGAACTTTGGCCTGTTCCATCCTGACATGACGCCGGTGTATGACGCCGGGATCCTGAGGCCAACGGTAGCAGCCGCCGGAACCACCTATGCCGTATCTTTCCTGTTATACTCTGCAGTCGCCATCTTACTGTTATTACCTGCTTGATTCTTGGTTCGGTGCAAATGTCTGTGGCAGGCTAAGTCATCCATCCCCACAGACCCGAACCCACCTACAAGACGGGAACCACCCTTGGGAAAGGGGAAGCAGTGGTGTCTGCCCGTGACGGGAGCTGAACCGGACTCATTACAGAGGAACATCGACTTCGTCTGCGGGTCTGGCTACGACTGCGGGCCGATAAAGGAAGGCGGACCATGCTTCCAGCCGAATACAGTACAGGCTCACGCAGCTTACGCCATGAATATGTATTACCAGGCAACGGGTAGGAACAACTACGACTGCGATTTCGTGGGGACGGGTGCAGTCACCTCCGTCGACCCAAGTGCGTCCTTGTTTCCGCTTCCCATATTTCCAATACTTGCACAACATGAGGAAAACATCAGACGAAACGTTGGTTTATTATTTATTCCATATTTTAACAGTGCCCCTTCTATTTTGATCTTCTTCAGGTTATGGAAAATGCAAATACTCGTGAGGTATTTGGGTTGATGACAATTAAATGCTAGAACTGAGGGCTATAGATTAGATTAAAGATTATTTAAGTTTGATTGAACAAAATACTCTATGCATATGTAAGAGGAATGCTTATGTTACTCAATAATTCTTAGGGACACAATGCAACACATCAAAGTCAGCATATACGCGAGTTTTGTTACTTAATAAACGTTAGTAAAAAAATTTATGAAACAGGATTATTAATTTCAAAATTTGTTAGACTGATACCCTTAAATCGGCTTTGGCCGATTTTGTGCCTTAAAGGAAATCGGCCTTTGAAAGACCGACTTTCAATTTTAAAATAGGGAAGTCGGTCTTTCGGTCTTTCAAAGGCAGACTTTTCAGGACATTAGCCAACAAATTTTGAAACTAAAGACCTTATTTCGTAAAAATTTTTGCTAACTAACATTATTAACGAACAAAGCTCTGACTTTTCCAGCGAACGCGTTTTCTCCAAGTGATTTGTACTTGGCGTCGATGAAACCGGACATTTCGCCGTCACGAGATGCTTCGGTTTAACTGGAGGGAACCATTATTTCTCAGCAACACCACCAGCCGTTCCCAGTTTACAATTTACGTGGTATTTACTCAAATATTTGGCGTCGACGAAACCAAAGATAAAAGGATTCCTGGGTTTTTTTTATTGTGGGCTTTGGCCCAATAATCAGTTGGACCTAGGCCCACCCGTGTGCGGGCCAGAGATCTCGCGTTCCTTAGCCCATTAACTCGGCGGGCCCCACGGAGCCGGCGGCGGCATGAACTGAACCCACCCTCCGTCTCTTTTCCCGCAGAGAAGTATTCTCTGTTCCGGCGATGGCGAGTTGTTCGTTGCCGTCGTCGCCTCCTCCACCGCGTCTACGGTCGCCCCCCCGCCCAAATTCCCTCCCCGACGCGCGCTTTCCGGTCCTTTCTCGCCGCAGGAACTTCCGCTGCCTCAGAGTCGAGCAGTTGGCATCCAGAAGCGCGAATTTCCGCGTCGCGGTCGTGACGGCTTCGGAAGTTTCCGGAAGGTGACGTCGCCTGTGATGGTTTTATTGCTCGACTTCTTTGCGGGAACGGAGTTGGTTTTATGTTGAGGGGTGCTTGCGTGGATTTTGTAGGGAGGAGCGCAGGGGAGATGGTTTTGGCTTTGGTGGCGCGGATGACTTCGAGGAGGAGTTGCAAGGTCTGTTTGACGAAGTTAAGGGGATGATTGCGGATGGTAAGGCTGAAGACGCGAGGAGCCTCCTCCAGGCAAATTTGGAAGCCGTGAAAATGCAGTTGAAGGAAGGTCTCGGAGGAATTAGAGAGGCTGCATTGCTTGACGTGCTAGGCTTGGGTTATATGGCCCTCGGAGAATTGAAGGTCGTTGCGACGATCCTGGACTTGGTACTTCTTTTATTCTTATTCCTCTCAATTTGATCTTCGTTTGGCTTCAGCAATTGTTAATGAAAGATTTTCTCTTTTTTCTGGGAAATAATCAGATGGAAGAAATTCTGGGAAACCTCAAAGGCGGTGACAGGTTTGTAGATTCTATTCTGATGCATATGGGAAGCATGTATTCAAAGTTGGGGAAGTATGACAAGTCGCTGTGGATGTATGAGAGAGCTGTTGGCATTTTAGCCAACACATACGGTAACCTTTGACGTTGAAGTTCTGCTAAAATATGGCTGAAGTTGTAGCCTTTTGAGATTGTAGCTCGTGTGGGCATTGCTGTTTGATTGGGTGAATGCTTGCAACCTTTGATAGATTTTTTTTAAGTGAAAATGTAAAGGTGGCATGTTGCTTGCGCTTGTTCTCTCAGTTGATGACTTTGATTTTGTAAATATCTGAGTTAAGCATAATTTGTTTTGTAAGCTTAGTGGATTTTTAAATGAGCATTGATGATCTAACCTCGAGTTTGAAGTTTCTAATGGGAATAGCAATGGTGTTTAATCCAGTAGAATGTTAATCTTGATTTTATTTCACTGAGAGAATGACATAGTGATTGATGATGCCGTATTGGCCCAAGTTAGGTATGTCAACTTTTTTAGTTCCCTCTTATCAATATATACATATTACTCTCTAATATGTTCAAAATATGCATTGGTTGCTTGCTTCGAATGGTTGATAAGAATTTTGTCATTGTAGGAGAAAATGCTTTTCTGGTTTCACCATTATTAGGGATGGCCAATGCTCTAGGCTCCACCGGAAGAACTACAAAGGCAGTAGAAGTCTACAACTGGGCCATAGCTATTCTAGAACAGGATAGAGGTGCAGAAAGTGAGGAGTTGGTGGTTCCTTTGTCTGGACTTGGCAACCTTTGGGTAAAGGAAGAAAAAGCTGATCTTGCAGAAAACGCGTTCAATAGGTCATTATATTTTCTCTCTCGGGCCATCTGGTTTTCTTTTACATTATTACCTGATACTGGTTATCATTTCACGACAAAAGGATCTTAAGCATATACAAGAAGTTGTATGGAGAAAATGACGGAAGAGTTGGGCTGGCATTGTCCTCCCTGGCCCAAGCAAAATGTGCGAAGGGTATGTGTTTCTCTCCCTAACGTGCACACACCCACAGCCACCGCATATACCGCTGAATTTCTCGTATTTGCACCACCCTACCATTTACACCCATGCGTAGCACTTTCATTCCGTACAGAATGGTTGAACATCATTACTACAAGTTGACTACTTTACAGGGGACATCAATGAAGCCATTCAGTTGTATGAAGATGCCATCCAGGTGTTGAAAGACTCGAAATTTGTTGCTTTAGATGATGGCTTAATGGAGAAGTTGAGAACTGATTTGGCAGAGTTGCTTCATGTCGCGGGAAGGTACATCTGGATTATTTATTACCAGTTAGAGTCCTACATAAATCTGTTGCTTATTTTGGCTTCTTGAGGTTGTGCTTGTAGAATCATTGAATACACTCGCTCACACCTGTTTATGATCAGCAAGTCTCATCTTGTATTGTTGGATCGTTTCATTAGAAAATACTAATCGATAAGGTATAATGTAGATACAATAGAAACTAGTTCCTCAAACATTGTGGCTAGTGATTTTTTTTGGGGAATCAGTTGGAGATTACTTTTGTTGACGACATCATGCTTTTTCCTTCATTTTAAAGTTGTTAGTTTTTAAGGACCCCTATTATGGTAAATTTTACTGTTATATAGTGATGATTGCTGAGGATAAAGGTTATGCATCAGGAGAGGCATATTTTGTAGCTGTGGTCTACAGCTTATATTTCTTCTCATTGAAGGAATCGGCTTAATAACTCTCAATTTGAGAGAAATGGATGAATTCTGAGCCAGTCTTGTGATTGCTTGCAGATATAGTGAAGGTCGAGAACAGTTGGAGGAGAACTTGTTGATTAACGAAAAATTCAAAGGAAAGGGCCATCCAAGCTCAGTTCCTCACTTTGTTAATCTGGCCTCCTCGTATTCACGTGCTAAGAACTTTGTGGAAGCAGAACGGTTGCTTCGGACTGGATTGAACATACTGACTGCTAAAGTTGGACCTGAGGATCCTTATATCAGTTTCCCAATGCTGAATCTGTCAGTGGTTCTTTATCATTTGGAAAGGGATTTAGAAGCGGAGAAGCTTGCAACAGAGGCGCTGCACATTCGTGAGAGGGCTTTTGGAAAGGATTCTGTTCCAGTGGGTAAATTATATTCATTGACTTCACTTGTTCGGAGATATGCAGATCTTCTATCCATGTTAAAGTCTGTCCTATTAGAACAAGTACTTATCTTAGACATCTTATCATTGTGATGAATTGTGGTCTTTCTCTAACCTCTTACTTCTTTGGCAGGGGAGGCTCTTGATTGCTTAATTTCGATCGAGACCCGCTTAGGTGAGGACGACGAGAAGTTACTCGAGCTTCTGAAGAGAGTATTGGTGATCCAAGAGAAACACATGGGCCATGAGAGCGAAGAAGTGCTGCTTACCCTGAAGAAGCTGGTTTTCTACTTGGACAGACTTGGAAGAAAGGATGAAAAGACCCGGTTACAAAGAAGACTGTCCATGCTGAAGGCGAAGTATAAACAGATGATCCATTACTGAAAATGAAAGATTGAGACTTACTGTTTAACATTTACTCAAGTATCTCATTTGGGGAAATCGATGAGGAAGCTGCTGCCTGCTGCTAAAATGACAGAGCTGCACGGAGGGCATTTAGGGAGTCACAACTGGGCAGGCCAAAATCACTCCGTGGAGAAAGGCTTCACAGGCTAGCCAAGCTCTCTTTTGGCTGATCAAGGGAGTCAGAAATCAAAATGACGTGTTTCCTGTTTCTGCCCTTCAACAAAGGCAAGCTAAGGCGATATACCTAATTTCAGCATAGGATTTTCGCTGTAGATCCCGGCAGATGTTCCTGAAGGATGTATTCAGAGTAGCTCGCTAACTATGTTCATTCACGTTTGCAAGATATGAGAGCACCACAATACGCTGCAGTTTTATTACCCATTTGCAGCCCGTGACAAAAATGATGGAACGACTTTTCTTTTGGATAGAATTGTTTCTGCATTTCATTCTTCTATGTATAAAAACAATAATCTCACATGTACTCCCTCATCAGCTCAAATGAATCAGTCCATCACGAGCCAGAGTACCTTAGAGATCGCCGATGATCCTTGCGATCTGAACCTCTAGACCACTCTGGACGTCCCAGAATAGAGTCCTTAGACCGTCGCGGAACCTCTTCATGTCTTTGTTGATGGACTCCTCGACCTATTCTGCTGCCCGTAGGAAGTCATTCGCGACTAGTCCTCGAAATGTTGGAATTGCCTTGAGTCACGTTGAGATCCTTGTCATGCTGACCAATGACTTGAAGTTAGTGACAGTGAATGGGAAAGATAAACCAGAAAGAAGCTCGAACTGGTCAAATTTTTCTTGCAGAGATCGTCGGTTCGCTCCTGGAGAGATTGGAACCTTCCGACCTGTTTGTTCAAGATGGATATTTGAGCTGCTGTTTGAACCTCTTTGTTAGGATTTTGTGGCCCGAAGTCGGATATATTGCGATTTGAAAAATATTAGATTCGCTCGTTATATACGGAAGGTGAGAGAATATATCTCTTGGGGGAAATAGATTGGGTGATATCTGATTATATCATACGAAGCGAATGAAAGAGACAAGGGAGAACAAATCCTTATAGCATAGAAGAGAGATACACGAATGTAAAGAGTGCGGCGGCAAAGAAAGGGTGTGTTGGGGAAACACGAGAAATACTTCGGGGTTATTTCTTACCGGGAAAGCGGGATCTTGTACTCGGGTAGGTCGAGGGGGTTAGAGAGGGTCTCAACCTAAGTTTGTACTCCATTGAATATAGTGAAATCTTCTTCTCCGTCCGTGGACGTATGTCGATTGACCGAACCACGTAAATTCTTTGTCTCCTTATTTTTCGTTAACATCCGATCGACGATTGAATCCGGTTCATACCCTACGGAGGGCTTTCGCGTGTGCCAACAATTGGTATCAGAGCTCGGTTGTGCAGATTTGGTATCCATGGCTAGTGGCAAGTTCGAGATTGAGAAGTTGGATGGGAGTGTGAATTTCGGCTTGTGGCAAGTCAAGATGAGAGTCCTATTGGTACAGGGTGGTTTGGAGAAGGCTCTTACAGATAAGTCGAAGAGCGTTTCGAAGTTGACTTCTGACCAGTGAGAAGAGATAGATGCTAGAGCGTTATCGGCGATTCAGCTGTGTCTATCCAACGAGGTTCTGACAAACGTGCTCAAGGAGACGACGGCGGCCGGGCTTTGGAGTAGGCTGGAAAGTCTGTACATGACGAGGACTCTGAGCAACAAACTTCTCCTCAGGCAAAGGTTCTTCATGCTCAAAATGACGAAAGAAATGTCTGTTAAATCCTACCTGGATAATTGGTTATCTGCATCTTTGGATTTGGAGAGGATCGGCGACAAGATCGATGAGGAGATCCAGGCGATGTTGCTATTATGTTCACTGCACGCTTTATACCAGAGCTTTAGGGAGACGTTCTTGTATAGGAGAAGCGTTCTCACAGTTGACGAGGTACGGTCTGCTCTTTTATCAAAAGATTTGATTGATAAAGAGTTGACGAGTGAAGTAGGGCGACCGATGACGGAGGCAAGCAGGACTAGATCCAAAGGTAGCGGCGGGGTAAGATGCTTCCATTGTGGTAAAAAGGGACATAAAGAAAAACTGTAGGAAGCTAACAAGGAAGGATGAAAGATTACAAGAGTCAGCGACAGTTGCTTTGTATACCAGCGACAGTGATGCCAGATATGGAGATGTACTCATGACTAGCGAGGTGTAGGCTGTTGAAACCGAGTCGGAGAGACCATCGGACGAGGATTGGATTCTCGACTCAGGGAGTTCTTTCCACATGAGTCCTCATAGAGCGATGTTCACCGCATACTGTTCCACTACAGGTGGAGAGATACGCTTGGGCGATGGTCACAAATGTAAGGTTGCAGGTGTGGAAACAGTTCGGCTCAGAATGAAGGATGGAGCTGTGAGAGAGTTGGCAGGTGTCCGACAGGTGCCTGACATCACGAGAAATATTATTTCCGTGAGTGTTTTAGAAGCCAAAAGGTATGAATTTTCTGCTTGAGGTGGAGCCCTCAGTGTTCGCCGAGGAAGGCGGTTGTGGATGACTAGAAGTCGATTGAAGGGCTTGTATGTTATGAGAGGTGCCGTTGCTATTACCACTGTTGGGTCTTTTGGAAGCCATCATGAATCTTTCAAGAGGAGTAATCAGTCATCGGAGAAACGGGGTAATAGGTCGCGAGCGCGAAGAGAAAAAGCAAAAAGGTGTGGGTAGTCTAGTTCGTCGTGGATGGGCTTGGATGTTCCGTTGACCAGGCTCGTCGGAGCCTGGAGGAGAAGAAGAGAGATATTCAGGGTGAGTCTCGGAGGATACTAGTATATGGAGTGACAATTCCTCAGACGTTCTATGGATTTCGGCCCAAGGTGGAGTTTGTTAGGATTTTGTGGCCCGAAGTCGGTTATATTGAGATTTGGAAAATATTAGATTCGCTCGTTATATACGGAAGCTGAGAGAATATATCTCTTGGGGAAAATAGATTGAGTGATAGCTGATTATATCACATAGTATATTTACCCGTCAGATTTCCGATATCTTTGGGGGCTATCTATTATATAATATTAGGTGCCTTCATACGAAGCGAATGAAAGAGATAAGAGAGAGCAAATCCTTAGAGCATATAAGAGGGATACACGAGTGCAAAGAGTGCGACGGTAAAGAAATGGTGTGTGTTGGGAAAACACGGGAAATACTTTGGGGTTATTTCTTACTGGGAAAACGGGATCTTGTACTCGGGTAGGTCGAGGGGGTTAGAGAGGGTCTCAACCTAAGTTTGTACTCCATTGAATATAGTGAAATCTTCTTCTCCACCCGTGGACGTAGATCGATTGACCGAACCACGTAAATTCTTTGTCTCCTTATTTTTCGTTAACTTCCGATCGACAATCGGATCCGGTTCATCATGCCACCGAGGGCTTCCGCGCGCGCCAACACTCTTGATCTTGTAAAAGACCCCTAGAGCCTGGAGGTCCGTCATCCATGGTGGATTTCTAGATAACTGGCTAGGGCAAGGTGACTGTTCAACTTTGCTTATGTTCGTTGCCGGAGTTTCCTAACTTCAATAGTCGTAATGCTATGGCTATCAACCTCCTTATCCTCCTCAGATTCCCTCTCTGGTGACTGCACCGCCTGAAGTCTGATTGCTGGCTAGTCGATGGGCTCTCAAGGAACTACACGTCTTCCTCCAGATAACTCTCACCAACCCCGACCGCCTCAGTTTCTTCTGCTACCTGTCAATGCTTGGTCGTCGATTCACGTGAAGTCATTCTTTCAAAACATCCAACTCTTGAGCCCTACTGATCAATGCAGCCCCCAACTTTGTGTCGTCGAGCCTAACCTATGATACCTCTTCGGTTAACGTCTCAACATGGGAATTCAGATGCTTGGATTCAATTTCCATGCTCAGCAACCGCCATCGAAACTCTTCCGTTTCTCATCTTTCATTCTCATTTGATCAATGATTGCATCTACTTCGAGAGGATGTCGCTGCACGATCGTCTTCGCGTACTACTCTGTTTCCAGCTACACCCAATTGTCAAATGATTGTAATCTTTCAGGGAATAGCGATCATACATAGCAGTATATCTGCCAAAATCCTCGGTAGAATTCTGATTGTCATACTCCAAAACACTATCTCCCTATGTCCGATTGTGTTTGTATAAATAGTTACTTCGTTTATAATACTTTTGTGGAATAATTCACACCAGTTTGAAAATTTTTTCCCTAAGAAAGGGAAAATAGATAGAATTCGATGATAATAACAACGATTTTATAGAGGAAAAATATTTTGTGGTTTAATGTAACAACACACCCCACAGGTGCCACCATCACCAAATTCCTTTCACTTTGATCAACTGGATGAGAAGTGAAAAGGCGAGTTTTGTTCCTAAATACCGTTGGTCTGGAAAATATTATCGAGTTTACTTTTAAAACTTTCAAAATTCCTATTATACAGTCTCAAAGAGTTCGACTTTCAGTATACAAAGAAATCGAACTCTATGAGTTCGAGTTCGGGACTAGTAAGACGAACTCGAATTCTATGAGTTCAACTTCTTTAGTGCCCTAAAGAAGATGAACTCAAACACTTAGAATTTTTTTCAAGTGTTGGAGCCTTCCTTAAGGCACTAAGGAAGTCGAATTCTTAGAGTTCGACTTCCGTCTGAATAAAACACAATCTTATTGTGTAGTCAAACGGTTTAATATGTCTTATACTTGCATGGAACTTTTTTATTTATTTAGACCGAAATCGAACTTATAGAGTTTGACTTCATGTGCATCCATCATGCACTCATCAAGTCGAACTTATAGTGTTCAACTTCACTCCGGTTGGTTGGAACTCGACTTCCTTCTATTTCGAAGTCGAACTCATTGAGTTGAGTTTGGAGTTGTATACGAGGAAAATTTTGAAATTTACGACCTTAAATTTAGAAATGTTTCGTGGGGGAATGATATTTAGGACCAAAATGGGAGGGGGGGGGGGGAAAGGTGTTTGGGTATAATTTATGTGGTTTAATCAGGTTGGACCTTTGCCCTAATTAGTGTGACTTTATTTCTATAGTTTTTTCTTCTTTACGTGCTTGGCAATTGGAACTATGGAATACACTACACAGGGCCATCATTTGCATCGTCGACTCGTGTCATGTTGAGTTTGGGAATGCATTTTTATATCTTTGTGGGATTTTGCATTTTGGGTTATGGTTATATCATGAGCGTGATATAATTTCGAGGTGAGTTTTTATGGAGAGCAGGGCACGAGGAATAATGGTCAAGTGTACCTTTGTCATATATGGAAAAATGCGAGTTTTGTCTCGTTTAGCATTTGTCATAAAAATAATGCTTCAAATTTGATTTTTATAGAGTTGAATTTGAGTGATTTTAAGTTTTTTTTTACAAGAATTATCTCATTTGTTATTTCTCAAGTAACTGAAAAATCAAGTTTGAGACACACGTAAAGGTAAATTCGATTTTATAAAATATGAGTTCTTTAAAGGCCGAACTCGCCTAATTCAATACATTATTTTAAAAATTTCAAAATTAAATGACTTAAAATACGAAATATATTTTCACGAAGAACGTTAGTTTATAACGAATCTCCACCGCAACCAACAGCTTTTACATGCTTCATGTTGGGATGGTCCAAAATTGTGGACCGACCCATGTCCCCAGGAATTTGCGTTTGGAATGACCGATTAATCAAAATAGAGACAAAGAACAAGACCCTATTTACGGTTTTGGTGATATTTCATTACATCATGGATTTATTACTACCCGGACTCACCGGAAACGAAAGAAACATAACAACCTCCAAAGCATGATAACGTTCACCCTGTCCGCCCATGCCCCCGCCGGACGAGTCCGGGACAGAAACCAGCAGCCTGCAGGACTCCTATGACCCGAGTCCCCCACGAGTTTTTTGGGGTTCAGGCTTCTTAAGACATACTAGATGATTCTCCACTCTCCTCTTAGCTTCAGCGAGTCGCAACCGGCCTCAACACTTTGGGCTCTTATTCTTCGGTGTGTTCCGCGGAGGCGGCTACGCTGATTCCGGCATGGACAGAGTGATACGAACAGCTTTAGTTACTTCCGGTCGTTGCTTCTGGGGGGACGACTGTTTGATTGAATATAATTAAGAAGAATAAGGACTAAATATGAATATATCAAACTTTTGAGGACCTAGTTACTAATATCGTCAATAGCTATAAATACTTTCGACATCGACCGAACCCTCGGTTAAACCTCCGCCGTCCGATTCTCTCCGCTTCCGATCGGCGATGGCGATCATCTCCGACTACCAAGATGAGCCGGAGGTCAGCCCTAACCCTAAGTCGGAGCCCCAGCGGAGACCCTCGTCCTCGTCGGTGGGAGCTCGGCCGTCGTTCTCGGCATCTCTTGATCCGTCGAATCCCCTTGGGTTCGTAGAGAGCGCCTTCCGTTTCCTCGCTGAGGACAGCGATTTCTTGCTGGAGGATTCAGCGGAGAGGGACGTGGTTGGCGTGGTGAGATCCATCAGGGAGGAGGCGCAGAAGAAGAGGAAGAAGAATCAGAAGGTCGAGGAGGAGACAAAGAGGAAGCAGGTTGTGAGGGATGAGGTGAAGGCGAAGAATGTCGAGGAGGTTCAGGTGAGGAATGCGGAGGCGGCTAAAGAGAAGGAGAAGAAGGGGGAGGATAAGAAGGATGATGGGAAGAGCGGGTTATGCGGTAATGTTCGAGGTTTTATGGCTTTTTCTCGATTGCGGGATGAATTCGTTGTGGAGACTTAGAATGTACTGGTTGACATGAAAGTGATCGTCGACGTAGTGCATGACTTCCTGCCGCTACAGTAGCTTGTGGTTTTCTGACGGCAAGGCAGGGTTCTCTTTAGGTCGATTCTTAGAGCTCCTGGGCATGGTATTTTCACTGGAGATCTCAAAGGAAGAATATTTCACTGCATTGATATCGTTATGCAATCTTACCATGAAAATGTCCGCTGCCTGTTTGGGTTTGTGATGCATTACAAAGTTCTGTAACTTGCATATGTTGCAAATTGTTGTGCGTCTTACCTTTGGTTCTCAACTCTGAATGCTAATTGTACTCTTCTGTCTCTTGCGGGGCCATCACTACGTGTCATTGATCAGTCCCCAACAAGGGGAATGGACTTGATCTAGAGAAGTATTCTTGGACTCAGACGCTGCAGGAAGTTACGGTGAATATCCCAGTGCCGAAGGGTACTAAAGGAAGATTTGTGGTGTGCGACATAAAGAAAAATCACTTGAAAGTTGGCCTCAAAGGTCAGCCACCAGTCATAGAGGTAAAGTTACTCATCAATTTTTTGCTTTAATGCTGTAGGAAGTAAGCTTAAAGAAAAGTTACAGCTAATGGTGCCAAATTTGTTGCCACAGGGGGAACTCTACCGTACTATCAAACCCGATGATTGTTACTGGAGTTTAGGTATCTCTAACTTTCAGTTCTCAATTGGCTAGTTATTTGATAGCTATAGTTATTAAGGCGTGGCGTACCTTGGATTTAATATCCTTTTTCAGTAGAATGGAGGAGCAGATTTGCCCATGAATTAAGCAATGCGACATTTCTCAAATATTTGAAATATCATTTTTATGAATTGATAAAATTCAGTCAATTTCAAAATTCATCCGTAATTCTCGAGATCACGCAACTTCCGGAGGTATGAAGATCCCACCGGGTCAGGGTATATTATCAGTCTCCCTAGGAGCTCATGTCTACGCATATTTCTTTGTGTCGTGTGCTTAGTATGGCCAGACTTGTGGCATAATTCAACATTTTAATTATGGGATTAAATTCTTCGATGGATGCAGAGGATCAAAGTGCCATTTCAGTATTGTTGACGAAACATGATCAAATGGAGTGGTGGAAATGTCTGGTGAAAGGTGGCCCAGAAATTGACACTCAGAAAGTAGAGCCGGAGAACAGCAAATTGTCTGATCTGGACCCTGAAACTCGGCAAACTGTGGAAAAGATGATGGTATGAATCTG
Organism: Melastoma dodecandrum; assembly: GCA_029817715.1. Taxonomy (NCBI): domain Eukaryota; kingdom Viridiplantae; phylum Streptophyta; class Magnoliopsida; order Myrtales; family Melastomataceae; genus Melastoma; species Melastoma dodecandrum. The sequence goes on along the minus strand of JARUPY010000290.1, from coordinate 3,519,445 downwards.
CTATGATTTCCTTGTCTTTTTTTTTTCCTTTTTTTTGGTTTTGGGGGTCGGGGATGTAGTTACATGTCCCATGCATGCATAGATGTAGAGAGGTTCATGTCCTACCAGCACTTAAAGAGCTGGTGATGCTGATCCGTCAAAGGCTTTTTGGGTTAACTGTTCTTTGATATTTTAAGACGAATCAGTGACTGGGTCTGTCTGTCCTCTTGTCCCTAACTAACTTGGCCTTTGAACGGAAGTCTTAAAATGCGGGATGCAATAGGGTTTTAACCGGCGCATGTTTATGTCTTTTGATGAATGTACAGTTTGATCAAAGACAGAAGGCAATGGGTCTTCCCACTAGTGAGGAGATGCAGAAGCAGGAAATTCTGAAGAAGTTCATGGCCGAGGTAAGCTTGTAGCGTCATCCTCGTTCCTTAACATTCTGAAATGCAGTGTCTTTGGTTGGCTAACCCGTGGTGACTTCTTAACTCGCAGCATCCGGAGATGGACTTCTCCAGGGCAAAGATATCGTAAAAACAACAGCATCTTGAAAGTTGGAAAGCTCCTCTGCTTTTGCCCCTATATCTCTTGAGTTTTGAGACAATGTAATTCGATGGTGCAAGGGCCTTGTTTATTGCTGTGACTTCTTTCTTTGCTATGGTTTTACTGAAATGTTCTGATACATTGGGACTCATGACTGGATCGACAAACTGATAGTGGTTTCCTTTTAAATGTGATACCCAAATACACACTCACTATTCGACGAAACTGCCTGAAACCCTTGAGAAGAACACACCGTTCGAAACTCCGGGCAGTAAAAAATGATTCCCTGACTCCATCCCTGATCTCAGGTACGTACCCTTAGGAGCAACATGGTTCCGGTGTGAGAGTAAGAGCTAGGAGAGAAGAACGAAGGAACTCCCATCGAGTGAGATGGGGATGGATACCCAACCGCAAGAACGAAGGAGAGAGACGGAGAGACCCAAATCCCAGCTCCGACCACCGTACACGGATGCGGTATAACCTCCCTCCAATCTGTCGAATCTGAAAGCCAACCTGACGTGTATGAATTAACTATGACATCCCCAAAGAGAATAACAATCATCATCACATCGTCCCTGTCCGGACGCGAGAGGATCACTAGTCACGTGAGGCGCATGCCAGCCGACCCTCCCTCGCAACAGCGCATTGCGAACGTGTTCCCTGTCGGATATACATGAAGGGTGGAGTCACAACCCAAAATCTTTCTTCCTTCTCAAGAGATTTTTCCCTTTTTTTCGCTATTTTCCAAAGATTCGAACTTTCGTCGGACTGGAGAAAAATCCCAGACTTAGTCATTACCCGGTTTGTGGTTTGATCTGATTCGCATTCTCCCGCTAGGTGTGTGGAGTTCATCTTCTGAGGCGGAGTTGGAAACCCCGTCGCGGATCTCCATGGGTGAGAAGAGGAATGATATTCCCATTTATGGATTTTGTCGACAGAATATGGTGGTGATGGACAGCGGTGTCCTTTCTTTCTGTAATGGGAATAGATGTGATAATTCCTTTAATGGAAACCACAAAACCGAGTTGTTATCGTAAAAGTATTCTATTCTTAGGTTCTGGGAGCAGCCAGAGTTGGATGTCTACAAACTCAGTGACTTCCAAATAGCGATGGAGGAAGCATTTCTAGCAGAAAATGGATTTATCGAGAAGTTAACTCACGGTATTAGTTTAGCAGCTGGAAATTCCACCGGATGTGATCTTGGTTATAGAGGGTTTGAGGAGGCTACTGGGTCAAACCAAGACCAAGAATATAACTCTTTGAATTTGGTAAGTTACCTTGACGATTTGTCTCTATTTGATTTTTTCAGGCGATCTTGTGAGGTCTAAGGGAAAGTTGACTTATAGTTCATTTAGATAATAAAAAGTATCTGGGTTACTTCAGCTGATCTAAACTCTGATTTGTTACTACTTTTATGTTCTTATCCTGGATGATGTAATTGAGATTCATTGCCTGGTTGATATTATTCTTTAGGATGGATTTGGGATGAAGAGGAGCTTTTGGCACTGCGAAAGCTGTGGCACAATTATTTCCAATGGAGGTGATAAGAAAGAGAAAACTGATACTCCTGGCTGCCAAACTCTCTGTAAATCCTGTTCAAGAGTATCTAGAGCATGTCTCCCTAGCCAACCTTTTTAAAGTATATATAGATTGAGGGCTCTCAAAGACTGTTTGGCATTGTTGTAGATGGTAAAATCAAAACGTTGTTGTAGTATGTGAAGCAATTCAGAATCATTTGGGCAGTGGAAATTGGGTAAGATCTTGATTCAATGTTCTTATTATTTTATGAGGATAAATTCACAGCTTTATGATTAGATCTCTCGACTCTGAATAGGTACGATGCCGTAGCTGCAAAACTTCGGTTCATACCGGATGTGATAAAATTACTAGCAGTCGTTGTAAGGTATTTTAGCTAACAATGAAAAGTGCTATTGGATTTTGTGCAACAGTATTGCAAATCCCCAAACTAATGCCTGTTGTGCCTGAATTTTTTATGTTTTGAAGGATGAGTACTACTGCCCATCTTGTAGAGTGAGGCTTAGTTTCGAGTTATCAGGCTCGGACAAGTGCCAACCTGGGTTACAGTCAGTATCCCCTGCCCCCTCCCCATCACAGACTTCAGACTCATAAGTTTGGCCTACAATTACCGTTGGCTTATTTTCTTTTCGCCAAATGCAATATTTCAACGCAGGATGGACAAAAGTTATCTCCAATCAGTGCTTCCTAGTAGGGTTGCTGTTGTTTGCTCTGGTGTTGAGGGAATATACTATCCAAGCATGCACTTGTAAGATTTACTTTTTAATCTCTCAAAATCTATTGTTTGTCCAACTGCTTTTATACATCAAACTTTATGTGGTTTCTCATGCTATCTTTGTCCAAAGTGAACAAGGATTGCATGTATGCTTCTGCTAGGATGCAAGTCATGAATAGCACCGCTCTTATGATGAATTTGGATTGAGAATATCCAGAAAAAATGTTCTCAAAGTTCCTACATTTTTAAATAGTTTACCCGAAAAGGAAAGCTGAAACATTTGGGGCTTGTTTGTGTTTTTTTTTTGTAAACTTTTTAGGAATATGGAAGAATTATACCTGTTTTCTGTAGTTTGAGCATTTTATAACCTTTCCGATTGTAATGCAGTCATCTATTACCTTACTTGAAGATGAGCCATCTGATTGTAATGCAGTCATCTGATTGAATGCATCTTTTTTTTTTTTTTCTTTTTCATACTTTTGAATATGGATGTTTACAATAACAGACCTTGTACTGGATATATCATAAATTTCTTATTGCTACTTTGTTTCTATTTTTGAGTTGATTTCACCGGCCATGATTGTATTGTGGCTTTATCTCAGAGTTGTTTGCAAGTGCGGCTCTTGTGGGACACAGAGGCTATCCCTCAATAATTGGGAGCAGCATACAGGGTCCACATTTAGGGATTGGAGAGTCAGCATCAGGGTGAAAGGTTCCATGTTGCCTTTAGAAAGATGGGTTTGTACTAGACCATGATCTGCAATGATTCATTTGAACTTATTTCTTTCGAAGAAATTTATTATGCTATCTCTCTCATAATCGTCGAGTATCTAATTGGTAAATAAATCACCAACCAAACATACTTTTCTACAACTTTATGTTGTTGGAATATGTATTGTTAGTTTTGAGTGTTCCAAAGAAAATTTGGGAGTGTTGAGAGTTGATGAGATAGATACGTGTGGCATTTTTTTTTTACTTTTGGAAGTGCTAGAATGCATTTTTCTTGTAGTAGTCAAGTTCTGAACTTAAGAATGTTTTCATGGTCGTTCATATCTTAACAGTTTCATTATAGTGTCAATCCCTAGAAACCGAGCATCTCTATAATTTTCATTGTTTTAATATCATACTGCTTAGACAAATACAAACATATTAGGGTTAACTTTCTGGGCTTGCAGATGTTGCAAGCAGCAGAGTTGCATGACTTAGCAGCTGTTTCCGCCAAGTCTCTTACACGACCTTCTCTCAAAGAATGAAAGCAGAAGCTTCTTTCCTTTTTACTGGGTATGTAATGCTTGGATCTTCATAATCTTTTAACTGAATCGGTAATGCTTATGTATGGTTTTTGTCTTGTTGGGATATGACTGAACGTTATGAGCCAGTTAACGCCAAGTGGAGTACTGAAAGATGTGCTGTTTGTAGATGGGTTGGAGATTGGGATTATAATAAGATCATCATCTGTAATAGGTATCGTATTTCCAAAACTTATTCCCCCTACCTAGCACATTACGTATCAATTTTATAGTAAAGTTGACCTAAGTGCACCAATTTAATTCTTCCGGTTCCCGATTTTCATTCCTTCACTAAGTTATAGAGATATGCCCATGAGCTTTCCTGAATTTCCTTTAACTAGTGTAACAGTTGTAACACTTAATCCGACTTCAGTATTCTATACTGAAAAACTATATAGGGTGAAACGTGACTGAATACTGATATTTGTTTAGACGATAGAAGACTAATCCTTACAAGATAGAATGTGCCTCTTGCACACATGTCCTTTGTTGCCCCAACCAATTATTGGCTAAATTGTGTCCACAGTTTTTAAGCATAACTCTGAGCTTTATTCTTGTCAGATGTCACATGGCAGTCCATCAAGAATGCTACAGAGCAAGAAATGTACCTGATACCACATCCTGGGTTTGTAAAGTTTGTGAAACGCCTGATATTATGAGGGAGTGCTGTCTTTGTCCTGTAAAAGGTAATTGTGGATGTTCTCATATATATATATAACCGTCTTCATTATTTACTTGCATAAAACACCATTGCTAACCCGCTCGCCCCCCCCCCTTGTTTCCTAAAACGCATGCTTTAATTGATGACTTAAGTTTGATAACTCATTTGTGTGGTTCGCTAAGTCTATACCATTTTAGAAATGTCTTTGAGCCTTTCATTTCTGGAGGCAGATTCTGTCCGAGATATTCTAGGTCAATCGCTTTCGGTGGTAACTGTCTTCGTGATATACACGATCTATGAAAGTAAGATTTTCCTTCTCAGGTGGTGCTCTAAAGCCAACAGATGTGGAGACACTCTGGGTTCATGTTACATGTGCTTGGTTGGGACCTGAAATTGCATTTGCAAGTGATGAAAAGATGGAACCTGCTGCTGGCATCCTGAGCATTCCTTCAAATGCTTTTGTGAAGGTTGGTCGTCTATCATACTTAGTCCTGGAGCATCAACAATGACTTCTATCATGCATCATCTTCTCACACAACTTGATGTCATAAAGCTTATGGTTATGATCTGATAGTAAATGGTTCGCATTATCTATGATGCACAGAATTACCTTCATAGTACTTGGTTGCTGGTAGTTTACTCCCTGCTTGAATCTTTTCATACATTTGGTTTTCAGATATGTGTAATTTGTAATCAAATTCATGGTGCCTGTACACAATGTTCAAGTGTTCTGCATATTGCCATGCGATGTGCGCGTCAAGAGCTGGCTACCGAATGGAGGTGAGTCGTCACTACTGTTCTAACCTAGATTGTCTGATTTCTGGTATTAGTGATGATGGGAAGAGTACTGATTTGATGGCGTGAGTTTATCTCTAACACTAAAGGCTTTATCATCAAACTGCTTTCTAAACATTAAATATGCAGTTGCATTGTTCGGTGAAAAATGGGAAGCAGATAACAAGGATGATTTCCTATTGTGCTTATCACAGGTACAAAGTCGACCTTTGCATGCTTGAATGACCACTTTAGAAACAATGTATATCATCAGAAACCAGTCCATTGATCTCCTTGCCATTCTCTATGTTATTTCGGGGCCCCAAATCCTGATACTGTTCTTATAATACAGACTCCTCAAGGAGTAATCACAACTAAAGCCTTAAGCAAACAAAAAAGAGGGCAGGTGCAAAGCTAGTTTCATCCATTTGTCAACATTTGAGGATATTCCAGCTGAAGTGATCCCCGAAGTGGACCCATTTTCTACCCCGAGGTGTCGGGTTTACAGAAGACTTAAAAATAACAGGATGGTACATGATTTTGAATTGTTTTATGGGATTGGATTGCCACGTTTGTTGATTATTGCTAGGAAACATCAGTCAAAAAGTGTTTTTCACACCTCAGGACAATGTGATACATCCCGCAGTCCGACAGGGTTGTTTGCATAAATTTGGTAGTTATATGTGGTTGCTGTTTAGATTGATCGATGACATTATAAGCAGATCAATAGATCATTTTGGAGAATTTCAGTAAATTGTGTATTTGTTGAATATAGAACTTTCTGCTCAGGAATGCCATGTTTGTCTCCTCATTCGTGTAACGTATCTCTTCACAGGTAGAAGCTGGAGACGAGCTAACGTATCTCTTCACATCCCTCTAATATTTTGCACAGCCAACAATTTTCACATACAATTCCTCATCTGTTAAATGATAACAACTTCTTGTTCTTCCACAGGTATGACTACTTGTTCGATCCGGATGAACCCGACGAGTTCAAGGTGCCGTGTCTGTGTAAAGCGCTCCAAACTGCCGGAAATTCATGAACTAGCGGGAGGGTCCTTTGCACAATAAGGAGGCACCACGCAAAATTAGGTGTCACTAACCCCCAGCACCCCCCTTTGGAGATGGGGGATCTGCTGCTGCTGCACTCAAACCCCTTGAGATGTCGTCTGTAAATTTGAGGATTTTATTTGTTCATTCAAAGGTATCCTAATTTGTCGCTTCTCCCTTGGGGTAGAAAATCCCGTAATGGATGGGAATGTAAAATTGACAAAGAGCCCTTTTTATTCTTTCTTTAGGAAGCGAAACATGATATAAAATAAATGAAGACGAGGGGAAATGACTGGCTACGGCAGGGTAAGTAAAAAAGATAGGGGAGGAAAATTGTCTAATGTGTACTTTCAGGAGAATGAAGATGTATCCGACCACAATTAACTAGCTCAGACTCATCCGACACCACCTCACAGGCCTCAGTTGGATCGTGACCACTGCTAACAACAGAATCATTCCCTCCTTTACCCAAATCGTCCGTTTCCTCGGCGGTGATTATGTGATCCACCTCGGGCCGGACAACAATAGTGGCGTCAGAATCAGGGGAAGTGGCTCGTGGACTATCATTGGATCGATCAGCATGACTGACAGGAACCGTTTCGGAATCCCCCCACTTCTCTGCCAGTTCAGTCTCGGATACATGGACATTTTGTGGCGAAGCATTATTTGATCTCACAGACTCCACGCCCGAGTCAACAATGGTATTGTCCTTCGCTGCTTTCATGCCATCAACGATTTCACCCGGATCAGATGCCAATGAAGACTGACGCCCCGCTTTTCCGTCCATGTCCTGAGCCTGCTTTTCTTCATTCCTGGTTGGAACTGCATCCTCCTTGTTCACGTCATTTGTGCGGGTTGAGAGTATGGAATCAAGTGGATCAATCTTCAGCATTGCAACGTCCTTCATTTCAAGCCTTTGGTTCTTGTAGAGATCCCAAGCTTTCTGGAAAACAACTCAAAAAAAAGGAATTACTAAGCAATCACATTAGAGCTGGATAGTGTGACTTAACCATAACAGAGGATGCACACACTACATTATAATATGTATATCACTTTCTTTTCCATCCAGACCTGAAAAGTAGAATCATCTGTAGTAGGAAGCACATAACTGCTTAATGAAGCACCAGAAGCCCTGAATCTCCCTAATCTGTCACTCTGCATCAGATAAAGACGGATTGCATCAGAAATACCCTTATTAATGTAAGCGGAAGAAAGGGCGAGAAAACGACAACATACCGTCAAAACTATATGTGCTGATAGACCATTATTAACTGTTAGACTTTTTTTCCCATCTAGAAGGTCCACACATTGCTTATAAACCTCCGAATGTGTGAGTTCTTCGGAGATGTCTAGCTTAGAAAGGTAAAATTGGCTAATACCCAGTGTGTTATCAACTGCTTCAACTTTTGTAGAAACTTTCTTCTTGTCATTAGGAACTTTGGCGGAAAGCGTTGACAATTCACTCCTAGGAGGAGTAAGGACAGGCCTGGTTTCAGAACATTTTTGTTCGCTCCCTTCATGGGCATTCTCATTGTCAGACTTCCAATTTCCTTGTCCAGCGAAAACATCTTCGGGGTTAAACTGTAACCGAGTTGAATCTTTATTATTTGCACCAGACAAATCTGCAGAGTTTCCATTGTGTCCCTTCCACATATCAACATTACTTTCCCATTGACGGGCATTGATTGGATGCCTGTTATGATCCCATTCAGCTCCAAATATATGGGATTCACTTCTCAAGATCCCATTATTCACATCCCAGCCATGCAAGCGAGGGCCCGAGTGATCAATCATGTTAGGCCATCCAAGGGGGCGCATGTGGCCAGGAAATCTTTCAGGATCAGCAAGGGGGAATGGCATGCCAGGCTGGTTGATCTCAATAGGTGGTCTAAAACCAAAAATGGGAGGGGACGGAAAATGAGGTATAATTGGTTGGAAGTTTCCGTGAGACAGACCAGATTGGAAAGGCATGAAGCCATTTGGTAATGGTGAAGGCCAATTTGGCATCCCCCGCCAGGAGTTCATATGCCCTCTTCCCATGCTAGGATCACCGGTTCTCTTGTAACGAGAATTTGAATTAGGCCTACTGTCTTCTTCCACCATTCCCGTGAAAGTAGGGCTTTCAGCCGGCCTAAAGGGAGGAGGCAGAGGATTCATGTTGCCCTGAGCCTGTCTATTGCTGAAAGAGGAATCTGCTTGATAATACTCCTCAACCATTGGTTTATCAACACCTATATCACGACCTGATTTCCCCTCACTGACTGAAATATCACGGGAATCTGCTGAAGCACCACTCCTCCGTCCCACATCTTCCACATCAAGACTTCTCCGAGCACCAGACCTATGATGTCTGCGATCAAGGCTAGGAGAAGGAGATCCATCATTCAAGCCCATGGAGGATTGCTTTGAGGTTGCTGACTTTTCACCTGTTAACTCCATCCCATCATCTGTTCTATTGTGCTTTTCCGAGGATCTGTACTTCGAGCTTCTCTCAGCGGCCTCACCTGAGTTTGGTTTGACTCGACTTTCAATTTGCATGTCCTTGTATTTCGAATCTTCTGTTCTTGTCTTCCTACACTCATTAGAAGCAACCTTTGAGAAACAAAACGAAAATTTAAACCAAAGCAGAAAACAAGTAGAAAACAACATTCTGAACATCAGCTCAGTACCTGTATCCATCATCACCATATGAACTTGGAGTTGGTGATGTCCGCCGCCTAATACTAGGACTAATATCCACATTTGCTGAATGAGAATGGGATCCATTCCCTCCATCTGCCTCAATTCTGCTGCAGTTTAAGGTCACCTTTTCTAAGTCAGCATTAAGAGCTTTACTACCTCTTGCTTTACTATCACCATATTCATCTCGCTCATCAGGAGATATCCTTCTACCCCTGCGATCTTCATCTTTACAGCTCCTTTCATCATAATGGCCCCTATCAGGTTCTTGATCATGTTCATAATCTCGCTCTCGCTCACGATCATAGTCGCAGTCACGTTCCTTTTCCTTATCCCGCACAGTATAGCGGTCACGACTACGACCACTAACCTGATCACATTTCCTATATCCATCACGGTCGCCATCCCTCTCCTGCTCCCGATCACGACTATGATCATAAATCGAGGCAAACTCGTCCTCCTGATCTTCTACATGACGGGGCTTCATCTTTTTTTGCCTTACATTAGTGTGATCTTTGTCGTCCCTAGTGTACTTTTCTCTCGACCTGCTTCTAGATTGATCTTTCACAGGGTTGTCGTCTTTGTATTTGTCTTGTCTGTTCCTTTCTGTCTCATCCCGGTATCTATCACTGTATTTCTCATCCCTGCGCTTCTCATCTTTTCTTCTATCCTTCATGACATCATCCACAGGAGCTGCATTTTTCCTCTTGGCATCACTAGTCTCATCCTGATACTTGTCAGCAGGGTTCTCACTTCTTTTCCGATTTCGTTTTTCAAGAATATCATCTGGATCAGAAATCCGTGCATGGAGATCTACCTTGGAATCTAACCATAAAAAAAAAGAATTACATAAATGCCAAATAAATCGAAAAACGGATATTTAGCTTTGCTAATGCATAAGACAACAATAATTACAGAGAAAATGATAATTCCCATCCCAACCCTGTGAAGTACGTGTAGAAAAATGTTATACTATACATCTCAGAATATCAAGAATGCCACACTGGAGCATAGTGAAGCATTGTTAAGCAATCTCTGAAAACAATTGGCACTTAACTACTGAAACAACTAAGAGAATCCTTGTTCAAGGTTCCAACCTACATTCATCCTAAGGGATATGCTTTGATCACCCAAGAGCTAGAAGCATGGCCCATCATACAAAACCTACCCAATGAAATCCCACTTAAACTGCCATGTGGATATCTAACTTAACCATGACGAGCATCCCTTAGAAATGGAAATAAGAGTAGAATACACTGGTACATGTTTCAAAAGAAAAGGATTAACAACTTCTCACTTGGAATTATATAATTTAGGGAGGGAAAATCCTCATAGCTACTATGACATGGAAGTTCTTCAAACACAAAAAATCCCAGTAGAGCTACCAAATAAAACAAATTCGAAAGTAATTGTAGTCCCAGTCTGTAACATAAGACCACTAAACGCCTACTTTTGAATGCAATTTATCCTTTCTACCAAAAGAAAAATGCAGTCCAAGTAAATGTAGGGGCCATACAATAAGATAAAGTAGTTCATATGTCAGCCAGCTTGGAGATCAAACAAATAGGAAAAAGCAAATTGAGTGCCGAGCTCAATGGTCATAGATTCTTGAAAGATAAGAAGACAGAAATGTACAAATAAGCCAAGATATCACAGAAGAGATTGAAAACAAAAGACATCGAAAAGAGCAAGAACAAAAGCAGAAATTAAGGGCAAGATACTGCAAATTCCACAAAACCATGAACCCTCTTAAATAATCTGTGCCTTATACTGCAAAGGGAAAAGACAATACAATTCAACATCCTGCAAACAACCAGTTGGCATGATATATGCAACTGTAAATTAGGGGGAGGAGATGTGCTCCAGGAACATAGCATAAAAAGGATAGGTGTTCCCAGACACAACTTAAACCACCCTTAATTAATATACAGCACAATGCTGAAGCCAAAATCTAGCCCCCACTCTGAGAAACTACTTGAAATGTCTGATAACGAGAAATTCCTAGAAATACATAGTACCATACACAACCTCATTATGCAGTGGTCTCTCTCACCAAACCAGTTCCACGTTACTAAGAACAAAACAAGACAAACATCTTAAGCATATAAGGTTTCAAACTGTCCCTGAGAAATCTTTCTCAACAGATACATCCACATTACATCCAACACTCAACATGAACTTTGAGAAGTAAAAAGTAAGCCATAGACTGACCCTATGAATGCATACTAGAAAGTAGAATGACACCAACTAAAACTCTTCAAAATCCAGTGAATTATCAGAGAGGGAAGCCCAAAATTATTTCAATAACCCCTAAAACCCCAGACTACAGATGCAAATGATCCATATCAATGCAGCATTAATCTGAGTTCTACCAAGCAATCTAGAACAGCATTTTTCTTTCATGAGCCAAAGGTCCGTCATTTCAACCTATCCCAACAAATGCAGTTACCATGGAAATATACATCACAGTCAGTATATATGTACAGGTGAATGAAAGCCCTCCATATTAAAAAAAAAAAAATCTTGCGAGCACATGAATAAAAAAACAGCAAAAAGCACACTGAAAAACGTTAACTGTTTAAGAAGATGCCACACCAACTGAGTAGCCAACACTACCACACCAGGTCGATCAAAAAAACACCATGAAACCGATCAACGAAGTTCAATCCTTACATCAAATCAGCGCCAACAGAGTAGTACTAAACAACGTTATCCAATCATTCAGGTTACCTTACCAGTAGTTATTTCTCGCTTTGAAGATAACCTTTCATCCTCGTCATCGTTAAATTTCTCCCCCTGCCCTTCTTTTCCTTTCCTTTCATGGCCCCTCTCCCTCTCCCTATCCTTATTCCTTTCTCTATCCCTCTCCTTATACCTGGCTCTCTCCCTCTCCTTTCCCCCGTCCCTGTCCCTGTCCCTGTCTCGTTCCCTCTCCCTTTCCCCAGCTCTGTCTCTCTCCTTCTCCTTCTCCTTCCCTTCCTTCCGACTCGGCTCCTTCCCATGCTTCTCATTCCGTCCCCCACTCTTCTTCATCTCCTCAATCCCATCATCCCTACGACGACTACTCTTTGAATCCCCCAACCCTCTCGCTTTCCTAGACCCGTCACCTTTCTCCTCAGCATACTCCCCTCCCCCATTCCACCTGTCACTGACCCCGTCCCCGCTTCCCCCCTCCTTCCTCCTCTTCGACGAACTACTACCGTAATCTTCCCCATCCCCTGAACCACCGTCATAACCGTCCCTCCTGCTCTCCTTCCCGTCAAGCTTCCTCTTCTCGCTCAAAACCGAATCCTTCGTAATCCTAACTCCCCCACTACCCTCATTCTCCTCCTCCTCCTTCCTGCCCTTCCTCTCCTTCGGCACCAAATCGTCCTCAGAATCCGAGTACTCCCTCGCATCCCGCGAGGCGTGCTTGATCGACTTGTTCCGCGAACTCCTCGGCATGATCTCACCTTAAAAAAACCCACTCGAGCCCTAAGAAAACCAACACCACCGCCCCCCCCCCCGCCCCACGCGGCCTGGGCAACAAAAATAAGAAAAAAAAATCCTTCGCTACGAACCCGAACAGACAGAATCTCCCAGCCACACCGCACACCGCAGTGGAGGCAATGCGGTCGACCCGACCCGATAGGGAGAGACGGCGTGGAGAGGAGGAGCGGATGGTCAAACTGTGGGTTGTTGGGGTCGGGATCGGGTGGAGAATTAGGGCTTCGTTGTGGGAGAAAAGAAACGAAAGGGGAAATTCTCGGCTAGATGGAGGATTTTTTGGACGGTCCGGATTCGGGAAAAAGGACGGCTGAGATTCCGAAAAAGTTGACCAATAGAGACACGACGCGTGTAGGAAGTCATTAAGGGTTAAATATAATATAATATTTGCGCTAACTAAAAACGGAAGTGCTTTGGAAGATCAGTAAACGAATTCTATTTCTTGTATTTAAGAAATTTTAAGTTTTATCTATTTTACCACATTTTAGATTAGTAAAAGTAATCCTGGTTATTTTCTCATTTTCATTTAAGTGTAAGTAAACTCATAAAATGACAAAGGCGAATATAGATAGCTCGTTTGTGCATGTGAATTTTAGAAATTGAAAAATAGAATATTTTCATGAAAAAAGGATTTAATTCGTTATATGAAGCAAATCCGAGCGGTGATACGGGTGGGGGGTTCCGAGGAAGGTTTTTCATGTCGGGACATTGAAGAATGCCCATAAATGTGTGGAATTATATATATGTTGGCATGGAAAATGCGTTTTCCTCGACACGCGTCGAATTTTACAGTGAATGTAGTCGTCGTAAAGTGAAAATAAATGCAATATAATGATACTGAATTTACAGCATTTGGTGTTGTACACCGTAAGGTGAATGACTATAAATATAACAAGCAAGCACAATATCGGAATTTAATGCGACGACACCGAACTTACAGCGTTACACTTACAGACATGACTCGAATGGTAAACAACAAGAAAGGCCCTGTGATGCTTCACGACGGTCGAGGACATGCGAGAGGCGGTTGAGGTGAACTTCTTTCGTCCTATGGAACGGTGGAGGTCGAAGGTGATGACGGGTATGGACACTAAGGGCCTGAGGGCTCACCCTAGTAGTCAGACAAAGGCAGGGTCGGGTTGTCAAGGGCGGGAGGCTCACCCTGGTAAGGTAACCTGTAAAAGTAAAGAGATAAAAGACTTGAGTCTGTGTTTGAGTTGTTGAGTATGTTTGTACGTGGTTCAACTGGGGTTTTTATAGAACGTCTTCACGTGATCCACGTTCTATTTGGCAGTTTCTGATCTTCACGCACGTTCTCAATTTTATCAGGTTGTTTGGGCAGTAGAGTTCTAATTATTCAAAAGATTTAATGTAAGAATGAAAGTAGCAAATAAACAAAAGCAAATGTAGTGTAAATCAACGGATGAAGAACCCAGGACTATGAATCCCCTATCGTTCGTGAACTATTTGCACTCTCTCTTCCTCAATTCCCTCAGTTTCACGTTTACTAACCGCCATTATTATAGTTCGTTAGACCTCTCTCGAGTTTGTAACGGTGAATTATAAATTATCTGTAAACCTATATCTTTATAGTGATATATGAACAACTATAACCCTTTAAGTGCCAATTGTCATCTTGGTTACCTACGAGCGTGTATCTCTGTACTCCTTTGAGTTAACCTAATCTCTCAGGCATAATCTAGATTATATTCTCCATCTTCTAATCCTAAGTCCTTCTCTCGAGTCCACAAAAGGATAATAAATCAAACAAATCGGTGATCAACCCAATATGCAAGCATTAAGCACAAGAGAACATAAACATACATGAAACTTCACGAATTGATTCCGAAAAGAGCTTAGACAATCAACTATACGAGTCGGTTCATCACCGTCCTAGATAAAAGATTTAGTTCCACATACTAGCCAACAAGCAAAACAAGAAAAGAAAAGAAAAGAAAAGCTCCATAGTCTTCTCCAATCCCTCTTCTTCAGACGTCGCCTTGTAGCCTCTCTGTCTTTTTTCCAAAACTCACAATTTGCACCCTTTTATGCTAGGGTAAATCCTCCCAAAGCACCCAAGATTTTAGGAAATAATATAAAAAGATTCTCTCACCCCGTGTGGCCACATGAACCTTCCTGTCTACCTGCTTCCCTCTCGGCAACTCTACCATCTATCTTCTTGTCGCTTCTTCTTCAATATATCTTTCTCGACATGGATTTCGCGTCGTATCGATCCATTTTCCTGCAAATAACATCACAAGTGTAAAACTACCCAGAAAAGGGACTAAACCGAAAATAATATGCAAATTACACTACATGCAAATAAATGTCATATATCTAACACTCATTAGGCTCCTAAATAAGACATATAACTCTAATTTCATAGAGTTTACATCACGTTCCTTAATTTGGGGAGAATCTGACTAAATATATTTAGCCATGTTCTAAGATAATCTTGATAATATTTACATTAAATCAAAGATCTTGAGAGCACTTCCATACATTAGATGTTCTTTAGATTGATTGAAGATTTTTATATAAAATCTATATCTTCTCTCGTAACGTGTAGATTTTATCGAGAGACTCTTCCAATCAAAGATTCTTTCTCGAGACGCTCTATTCGAGACGTTCTTCTCCAGACCTTTTCCTTTTTCGATATACTAGTCAAAGATCTTTCTCGAGAGTGACACGCTCTTCTCGAGAAAAGCCGAAATATACGTGTCAACAATATACTCATATTTTTTTACTACGATGCACGTTTTTTTACATTCATACTTTATCCTAGAACTAAGGTATATCATTTAATCAAATGTCCACGAAAATTCATTTCATTAATATACGAAATTCTCGAAACATACAAGCGATTGTAGCCTGAATACAAAATTTGTTTTAGAAGATTAGGGAAAAGTTGACAGGATCAGGCTGCTGTCTAATTGTTTCAAATTCACCCATCAATCCGAACCAAATTCCCCACCACTATGTGAAGAGTCATCGTTATGTTGCATCGACTGGAACGGGCTTGGCCTCAGTCGGCTACAATATGAGAGCACACCCATCTGCAATAAGACCAACCAGCCACAGTGGACGTCCGTAGCTCCGACTGCAACGGCTTGAGACCTGTTGATCGTTCAGGAATACTAAGAGAGGGCTGAATTAGTGTTTGTAACTTTTTCGCCCCTTCTCAGTGTAAGCGGAAGCGCACTGTATCACAGCAAAACGTTTCTCAGAATAAGATCAGCTTTGCTGTAACCGTTACGATTTGTTCGAGTAGGTTTTCGTATTAGTGTTTGCGCGATCGTGATGGACCTATTTCTACTTTCCACCAACGAGGTGATTCCACTATATAATATAATGGGTGCAAAGAGTCCTTGCACTAGGCTTTCGGTTTCTCACAAAGTGAGATTTAGAATCCTTTACAAAAGTAGATCACTCCTGGGCAACGGTCAACTCCTCACATAGTGGACGCCTTCTCGT
This sequence comes from Melastoma dodecandrum, assembly GCA_029817715.1. Taxonomy (NCBI): domain Eukaryota; kingdom Viridiplantae; phylum Streptophyta; class Magnoliopsida; order Myrtales; family Melastomataceae; genus Melastoma; species Melastoma dodecandrum. The sequence continues at coordinate 3,503,256 of JARUPY010000290.1, read as the reverse complement.
TTACAGCATAATGATGCTCACACTCAGTAGTAGGTAGCTCAACGAATTCCACACAGCACGTTGTCACTCAGCACCCTGTGCTTGGGAGATCTCTTTCCACTTCGGCGGTGTGATCTCAACTCCTGTTCTACCCTGCAGGCAAGAGACTTTTAGCCCGCACCTGCAAGTGCGTGTTTAACTGCTCAAACTCCGTAGGCTCGAGACTTCCCTTTGAAAAGACACGACAATAACGTCTTCTTGTTGATGGGTCAACAACTGGTTACTGAATTCAGAACAGGTATTCACTTAGCTTTCCTCAGATGATTCGCCAGCCGCTCGTTGAACGCGCCGAGGACACCCAGTTCCTGTCACGACGATTAAGGTCGCACTCAACCCTTGACACTCCTACACGCAGATTGCAAGAGATAAGAACCAGGAGATCACTTAGCAACTTTTGTTCTCCGCCGATTCTCAAAGCTTCACTCAGATAACACAGGCTTTGGACAACCACTCAAACCACATAGACGCACAAAGGCAATCGGATATGTCGTACTAGTCTGGTATTAAACGAAGAAAAGAAACATGAAAGATGTTGGGACAATCTTCACGATTTTTCCAAAACTTATGGACTTATTATGAGCAACTGTCTGCTCAAACGGTTTTTGTGCTATATAAGGTAAGTTCTCAATGGTAACTTTTCTACTTCATCCGAACAAGATAATTTATTTCTATATTTTATAAACCAATTATTCTAAAGATAATCTTATCTGATCGGTTATTGAAATCAAATAATAAACAAAATTATTTGATTTAACATTTTGTCCTATTACAGCGTAGCACTGCAGGATATCAAAACAAAATATTTTGTTTCCAAATATAAACATGGAAAGCTTGTTAAGTCATATTCTGTGAATTTGGACACTCAGAGAAATAACCTGAGATAAATCAAAATAAAAAGAAAATATGAAAAATTTATTTCCATATTTCAATGTGTATACGTAATGTCACAGTAACAGCTTAGTGTAAAGCAGCAACATACAACTGTTCCTAGCTGTGATTCAACAACACCTTGCTCAAGCTCATCACTAAAGATAAGCACACAACTCATGAGCAGTAGTACTGACCATCAATAATTCGTTACTTAAGTTCATAATCAAAACCAAGGTTAACATTCTCGCCCTTTTTTATGATGACAAAATATAATTATCCTTTAGGAACAGAGGAGCTTGAATAACTCCCCCTGAGAGTAAGCACCAACTTGCTTACTTTGTTCAAAGAGCTAAAGCTCCCCCTCAACTTATCATTCTCTCCCTTTTTGTCATATCAAAAAGAAGTCAAATACATATACACGCGATAGTTTATTAATGGTGCAACAAAAGTATGTTAACACCTAAAGTGCATATGTAGGAGATCTCAACTCAATCCTTAGAAACAAGTTTGAAAAAAAGGAAAGCACATGTCAATCCTCAGCGGCATCATCAACATCACTGTCAATCAAGTCTAGATCATCATCACCTCCAACTATCCAAGCTTTTCATAATAGAGCGCCTGGTGAAGCTAAGTTCATCAATGAGAAACTTTGTAGTTTTGAATGAAACGAAGTCTCAGGTGCATGAGCACCTCTTTGCGTATAGTACACACCGATATCCCTTTTCTATATGTAAGGAACTAAGCTTTTCATACCATGCTCTCGGAGATTGCTTAAGTCCGTACAAAGCTTTAGATAGCTTGTAGACATGATTTCAAAATTTTGGATCGGTGAATCCTGGATGTTGTTCAACATACACTGCTTCTCAAACTGGTTTAGTTCCTCTTGCATTGCGAGGATCTAGTTTGGATCATCAAGAGCATCATCAATGCCTTGAGGTTCCTTTTGAGAGATAAAAGCAGAGTGCTCACATAACATGTTTGCTGTGTTTTGAGTTCGCACTCCAGTGTGCAATGGTCCTATGACTTGGTCAATATGATGTCTTTTCTTATATAAAGAGATAACACGGTCCCTTATTTGTTCATCCTGCAAGACGTCAGGATTATTTTCTATATTTGCAGTAGGAAAATCTTCTTCTTCTGCCACAACATTTTCATTTGGATCACTTTCAGCATGCGTCTGCTATAATTCTCCAGTTGATTCTAAGTTTGAGGATCTTGATGCTTTTGCAACACTGTCACTAATCCACTTGCTCCTATGGTCAAGGAGGTCTCTGCTGAATCTCAAGAAGCCTTTATGGAAAAGGTTCTACATGCTGGAGAGTTCCCTACAGGAGGAGAACCATCTCCTGAAGTGACTCATGTCTCTGAGGAAGGTGTGGTCAACAAACTTGCTCTCTCCAAATCTGAGGGACCAAAAGGCTCAGATGAGGAGGATATTGTTGAGATTGCAGAACCGATCACAGTCGTGTATCCGCCGACACAGACGATCTGTCCAGATCTGAAGCAAAAATGTGTGATTTATGCTTCTCTTAAAGTGCCTAAGATTGAAAAATCTGACGACCTTAAGCTACTTTTTGCAGCCACAGCGTCTGGTGTTTCTTCCCTGACCAAGTTTAAGCGAAAGGATGCTGAAACGGTTTCCAAGTCCCTGAATAAGGTGCTTGTGAAGAGACCTAAGGGACAGGTTACCTTTACTCCAATACCTTCTGCTTTTGTTATCCAGGAGGAAATTGATGAAGTGCTGGCTGATGGTGATTTGTCCACAGTCGACACCTCTGACCGCCAATTGACTGCAAGTAAGCGAGTAGACTTTGCTCGGTTTTCTGCTAACATGCTGAACATAGCCCCTATGTTTGAGGCCTTGGGCTTGAAAACCTTATGCGAGTCCTATGCTAAAGTGTCTGTGGCAAAGGTTCTGGAGTTCTATTCCAATCTCAACTTCTACAGGGGCGGACGCCCTATTATGTTCATCCGTACTTTTGTTAATGGAATTACCCTTGTGTACTCTGCTCTTGATATCTTCAACTTGTATGGTTGTGAATCCACTGCTGAGATGCAGGACTTTGAAAAGAATGAGGCTTTTAACATCATTGTTGGGCAGAAGGTATCCCAGAAAAATTACATGGAGTTCACTCGGCTGGATCTTCGCCTCAGGGTTCTGTACCGCATTGTTCTTTTTAGTCTGCTGCCTCGTGCTGGAAGCATTGACACCATCATGTCTGTGGATGCCAAAGTCATGGTCCATATTCTGGAGGGAATTCCTTTCAGTCTCGGTGCCTTGATCTTTAAGCACATGGAATGGAGCCTGTTAAGGAGAGAAAGGAGCTTGCCTTACGGCCAAGTGACTGTTGGCCTTCTGTAGATGCACGACATTGATCTTACTCTAGCTTCTGAGTAGGATATTTGGAAAGTTGGCAACTTCTTTGCTAACATCATTAACAACATGAAGTACGTGAAGACAGCAGAAGGCTGGCTCACGAAAGCGCAACACTATAAGCTTCTCCAGAAGAAGACACCATTTGCTGCTGCTGCTAAGGCCAAGAAACATGCTAAGGGACCCCTGCAAGCCAGAAAGGTTCTGCTCCATCAGCTGTTGAGGCTTCTGCCTCTTCCGCTCTTCCCACTGTTCTCAAGGAGTTGCAACTCCAAGTTGCTGCCCAAGTGAGGACATTCGAGTGATGTTGAGGCTGATCATGGATGCTTTACGCCAACTGGAGGGCCTGGACAAGTTTCTGCAAGAAAAATTTATGCCTTAAGGGCATTAATGATGAAAACTTTTGGAAAACTCTGTTTTTTTTTTCCAATAAGTGACCCTCTACAGGCACACCCTCTCGTAAGCCGTACTGTTATTTTTTTTCAATTGTTTAACTACATAAACTATTAAATTTTTTTCCAATATGGTTTTGATATCGTTTCATCGTCTATCACCCAGTCTTATCCTTTTCGATATGACAAAAAGGGGGGGTAATATGGATGTTTGAAAGAGATAGACTTCGCTCTGTGATGGGTTGCTCTCAACAACCTTCTACGGGTGTTGTTGCATGTCTCTAACATTCTTCTGCTAAGGAATGTAAAAGGAGACTTTGTCCCTTTTGCTGGGAGTACAGTTGTTGAGTTCTTACCAGAAATTGTCGGGTTACACACAGAAGCCTTGTGCTCTGTACCATGCAGAAGCCGTCATGCCCTGCAAATTTACATAAGCTTTAGCTATGCGATTATATGCGAGATTCGTACCCGCACTCAATCAGACGGAGATAGGGGGAGTTTCTTTGCAAAATTTTCTGAGCTCATATGCTCATTGCATAAGCTCTTATGCTCTGCATCTTATAGAAGCTTCTAGCTCTGTACACATAAACGAGATTCATATCCGCACTCATCCAGAAGGAGTCAGGGGAGTTTTTCTACCAAATATTTCCCTCGATGATAAATAGTTTTGTCATCATAAAAAAAGGGAATTGTTAATATGGTTTTGATGATGCCATATAGAAGGTAAACTTCTGCTATGTAGAAGATAAACTTCTACTACTCTGCAGAATGTTAACCAACAGGGACAGTCTATTTCATACCCTATGTCACCTAATCATTACCACGAATTATTTAATTAATCATCTGATTAATTAAGTACTTTCGTATGATACATTTTGTTAACTAAAATATTGTTAAATCATTTTGATTACGATTTATTTTCATGTGAGTTGATCTACTCTCTTTTAGAGAAGAAATCATTGTATATATGGAAAGCTCTAATGCGAGTTTCTACTGACTGATATGGAATTGGTCATGTTATCCTTTCTCTTGAATCTAAATATAGACGTGTCCCACACATGTTTGTATCCGGAAGGTCTGCCAACCACTTTTGGAAACAAGATTATCTGATTTTTATTTACAGAAGCCTGACAGATCTTATTTGTCCGAATCTTCTGCAAGCACTATCACCTAGGATCGTGGACACGATTATGACAAAGGCGGCTCAAGGTCTGTCATGAGATCGAGAAGCGGCGCGGTCGCGGTGATCACAGCTCCTCCTCCCCCGAGGATCGTCTCTGGAATGAGCCTGTCCTTCTAGTGGCCGAGTCCGATGAGGCTCGCAGTCGGAGCGCGGTGGGCGGTGATCTCCTGCAGTGGGGGGCGGTTTCCGTGATCTGGAGGAGGAGGGAAATGGAGGATGCTGTGCGCTTGACTTTGGTGCCCGATATCACCATTCACTCTCCATTTGGCCATGAGCATGTCCGCCGCAGTCATCATCATCATATCATGGCATTTGACAAATGGAGCATGTACCCCCACTCTAGCTTTTGAGCATGACTATTACATCCATTTCTACAAAGGAAGGGCCGGGTGACCGACCTGCCATGACATCGGCCGCTGAAATTTTTTGCCGTTGGATAATCCCTGGGTTGTTGACATCACTATGCCCATTCCCACACTCCTCAAACTGTGTTTTACTAAGCTTGAAATCTCACTGGCGGACAATCTTTCCCATCTCAGAAAATTAAGGTAGGACTGGAAGGCGGAGCAGCACATCAACGTGTTGGCGTCTTGGGGGTACTGAACTGACGTTGTTGGTAGGCATCTGTCGATGAACAAAAGAATGCCTTTTTGGAGGGAGGATGGGCAGTGACTCGGTGTTTTTGAGCGTTTTTGTTAGCTGGCAAATTTATGGAGGCATCATGCTTCGTTATGTGGGAGATTACTACTTGGGCTTGGGCCGACGTTAACTACGATAGGCAGGCCCAATACTTTGTATTTCTATTCCACGTGTCGGTCCCTGGAAGATCCACGTTTCCGTAGCTGGCCTACATATCCCGCGGCTCGGTTTGATCTGCTTCTTGCGGGAGGGAAGTGGCCAGCCCATGGCAACTAATATGGGCCGTCGGATCATCCTGTCCGCCGCGCCGAAGCTGACGATCGCTCCCTCCACCGCCGGATCGGCACTAGGAGGCGCGACGGTTCGGAAACTGGCATCGTCGTCGACGTCTTCTCAGGAACCCCGACAGCTACGAGACGATCCCGGCCTCGTGGAGGGAGAAGCGGGTGAGGCGGAGAATCGGGAGGGAGACTCGGAGGAGGAGGAAGGGGACGGAGAGCACGTGAACAAGGAAACCGGAGAGGTCGGCGGCCCGAGGGGCCCGGAGCCGACGCGGTTCGGGGACTGGGAGCGCAACGGGAGGTGCTCCGATTTCTGATCGGTGCAAGGGAGGAGGCCGAGGGACGGAGGGTCGCTGATTCTGTGCCCTTAGAGTTCATAAGGGCAATTTAGTCCTTTGTTTTATATGGGGAAGTAGGATTATCCCTTTTTGCGCTTTTCCATTACGTAATTGGAATTGAGTGTTGTTCGGACAGACGAAGTCCGGTCAAATGTTAGATCGGGGAATGTCGTGCGGTCCGGTGTAACCAAAGAAATGGGTTAAGTCGGTCGTGTTTGAACTTCGTTACCCCATTCCAGCTGTCATTTTAATTATTTAAATATATTTTTGTAAATTATGTTTTACCATTTATATCTTTTAACGAATTACGAATGCTTAAAATATTTGTTCGAACTTTTGTTAATTTTTGGCTATTTATACGAAGACGTTGATCGGTTGCCCCCAAAATCATTTCCTCCTATTTTATTTTCTTTTGAGAAGTTTCTCAAGCAAAAAGATATTCAGTTCCACATGTTGTTGAAAATCATCGCCATCCTCTTCCTCTGTCTGCCCTGCCTACTGCCAGCGAACTCGAAAATCGGCCTCGATGAGGTATGTGGCCGCAACGAACCCACCATCCGATTCCCGTTCCATATTCGGACCCTCCATCAGGAACGGTGTGGCTACCCGGGGTTCGACGTGTTCTGCGATGGGATGAACCGGACCATCATCGAGCTCCCTAACATGGGAAACTTTTCCATTCAGGGCATAGACTACGCGGATCAGCAAGTCTGGCTCAACGATCCCGAGAATTGCCTCCCAAAGAAGATCCTCTCACTCAACCTCTCCGGATCACCTTTTGCAGGAGTTTATTACCATAACTTCTCATTCTTCAACTGCTCCTCGGACTACAGGGGATATGGTCCGAAACCCATCGCCTGCGTGAGCAGTGACGCTTTCTCCATCTTCGCCACTCCCTCACGCAGAGTTCATCTCTCCCATCTCCTGCATCAGCAGTGCCGCTACATCAAGACCGTGGCTGTCCCTGTCCAACTGCCTTTCTTCATTCACGAACTCTTGTCAGATCTCAGTGAAGACCTCAGGCTCACATGGAACACGCCAAGATGTGGCAAGTGCACATCCAGGGGCAGCAGGTGCAGCCTCAAGGCGAACTCGACGGACGAAATCGAATGCATCGATATTCCTCGTCAAGGTCAGTGGTTCCCAGTAGTCAAGTCCTTTTAACTTCAAAAGTTTGAGTGAGAATGACTTTTAAGGGAATAATTAATTAATCCCGAAAGGGTGGGCCATTGGATATGGTCTGCCATCAACCTGTTGGCCCTCACGTTTCATCTAAATTAGCATGTATCAAGCAAATATTCGAAGTTAATCTTGTTACAAATTTATCAAAAATATATATTTCTTTTAGTACGACCCAATTGGCCGTGAATCTAACCGGTCTCGTCCTTAGGGTTGACTTTGACAATGTCAATATGATGGGACGAGCAAAATAAATGTTGATAGGAGGAGGATGGGAGTTGAATGTTTGCGGATACACTTGTAGCTTTATTTTATTAAAATTTCAAAATTTTCGAAAAATTATTTTTTATCAGTAGCGATTTTTCTACTAGATTTTGAAAATTATTACTCCCAGTAGTAAATTTCTGCTCAATGATGCAACCAAACGTCGATTTTTCATTTATCTCGCAGAAGTGCCGAGGGCAGCCCGGTACGCAGTTACGTTTGGAGCCTTAGTTCCGGCCTTGCTCTGCCTCATCGGGCTCGTCTGCTTCGTCAGCGGAAAGGTCAAGTCCTCCTCGTCGAGGTGCCCCGATCTCCCCTCGGTTTCCCGGCTCCCTCCCTTGCCTCCTAGCCCCCGCGTTCCATTGGGCCTCAGGAGTTCGATCGTCGATTCCTACCCGTGGATCGTCCTCGGAGAGAGCATGCGGCTGCCTAAACCCGACGAGACTGCCTGCCCAATCTGCCTGTCTGAGTACCGCCCCAAGGACACCCTTAGGACGATCCCAGAGTGCGACCACTGCTTCCACGCGACCTGCGTCGACGAGTGGCTACGCCTCAACTCGAGCTGTCCCGTGTGCCGTAAATGCCCGGCTCCCCCGACCGGTGTGTGATCGTCTCAATTCGTGATATTAGACAAATCTATCTATATATGATCATGTAGATGGACCTAGCGAGAAATCCACGGGTTTGCGGACAATGATATGAAAGTCCATTTTGTTTGATGAAATCATGGGGCCTTCTTGGTCGAGAAGCTTTAGAATGGACCCCATGAAGAACATTAGGGGTGGTCGACACGTGAAGTTGTACGTTAAGGGTAAAAATACCCTTTTGTCCTAAAACACTCACAAGACGGAAGAATAGGAAAACGAGGGACTGCACAAGCCGTTGAGCCCCCCCACCACAACCACTACCCCTGTAGGACGCACACACGTGGCATGGCGCCCGCGTCCTTTTACAACGTTCCTTTGTCGCATCTTTTTAAAATGATAAAATATACATGTTTATAGCCACAATTTTGAGTCAATTTTCTGTTTTATCATTAACTTAGTTTGTTATATAATTTTGTCATCAACTTTTGTTTTTATTTTGATTTTGGCCAATCTTGAATTTCTTTTTGCGAAAGTCAAACAAGGCTTTAATATAATTTGACCTGTGTCTTGTAATTGTGGAGTTTCAACCTCTCATTTATTCGTCTCATAACTCATTTTACCCATAGTAGTAGCCCCATAATAGAACATCATCTGACCTTCATCGATTTTGCGTATTTTTTTGACAACATCAGAAAAAATCGTCCAACTTCGGCTTCCAATTCACTTGAGTTATCCATCAAAATTTTAAAATAAAAAAAACATACCAGAGGTTTCGATATTACTTCCCTTTTTTAATTTTTTTTCTTTTTTATTCGATAAATGAAAATTATATATTAGGTCTATTTGGCTTATGCGCGATAAAATTAAAGATGGAAAAAAATCAAAGTAAAGATAAAAGTTTGTGACAAAATTATATAACAAACTAAGTTAGTGACAAAACAGAAAGTTGACTCAAAGTTGGGGCCATAAATCGAATTTTGCCTTTTAAAATTCCTTAATCCTGTTGTTTTTTCACATCCCAAAAAAGAATTAAAAATTAAAAAAGTATTCAGATTAGTTAAGTTTTTATTTTTATTTTATTTCATCAACTTTTCATCTCAACTATTTTAAAGTGAGATGGGACTCATCTCACTAAAAAGTAAGAGCGAGAGGTTTTAAAGTGAAGCAACTCCTAAAATCATACCAACCGTAGACTTGAGAAAACATGGCCTGGGGCCTAATAAGTCAAAAGGGATAAATCTGTTGGGGGTTACGTGTCAAAGGATTGAATAGGAAGGGAGAAGGTGGTAGTAGAACATAGGTTTTGTATTGCCGATGACCTTCTGTAGGATAGAAGAAACCTTATGTAGAGCTGCTGCTCCTATGATGGATGAATATTTGATGGAGTTCAAGTGTTTAGGCTGCAAATTATTTTCTTCTTCATTTTTTTCAAATGATTGCACGCTCCTCCATATAAAGGGAGGAATAGAAACCCAAATGAACATAGAAACAGCTAGGGGTGAAAAAAATCCGAAGTCCGAAATTCGATTTTTTTCGGAATCAGATACCGAAAAATAAAAATTCGGATTCGTACTCGGATTCGGAATTTGAAATATTAATTCAGATAGTCTGAAATTCCGATTAATGTTTTAAGAAGAGAGTAAAAAAAATCTTCCCCATCCCTAAACCTAAGAAATCACTTCACGTGCTTCGCCTCCGCTTCTCCTCCATCTGCGTTTTCTTTTTCCTTTTATTTGCCCAAGGAAGAGGAGAGGCCTCTGAGGTTCCCTGCTCTCTCTCTATTCTTCTTGTCGTCGTTGTGAAGAAAAAGGGAAAGGTAAAAGCAATGAGTTTCTTCTCCTTCTTCGGGAGGTTCTTCTTTGCTTCCTTCTTCATCCTCTCTGCTGGACAGATGTAACCCATCTTTCTCCTCCGATCAATGTCCTAAAGAGTTGGGGTTTTGTTTGTTTCCTTCATGGCCTTTTCCTTACTGTTTGCGAAACTTTACCATTGTTTATGTCGTGGAAATCAGTTTAGCTTGTCGCGTGATCGTAGGCAATTAAGGTAAAAAAGCATGAACTTGGCCGATGACATTTCAAGGATTCAAGAATGAAGACTTATAGAAGATGCTTTCAAGCATATCCCCTTGCTCTTTTTTATCTAGCTTTGCAATTATTATTGTTAAGACATGGGAATTGTTATTAATCTTATGTGGATATGAAATTTTAGACTAATTTTTGACTCAGTAGACTCAGATTATTTTGGACTAATATTTTTAAGCTTGAAATACGGAAATTTCGGATCATCCAAATTTTTGTCCGAATTATTTTCGAACTCGAAAATTCGGAATTATATACAATCGAACTCGAACTTCAAAAACTATAATTCGGAAGTTTGGACTTGGGTGAAATTTAGACTCGGATATCCAAGTCCGATCCGAATGCTCACCCCTAGAAACAACTACCTTAAATGATGGATTTATTGTTCTACTTAAATGTTATCTTAATGCTCCACTTAATGATATTTCCATTACTAAATTTAATATTGCATTCACTTGAATCATAAATTACCTTCAACACCCCTTCTTAATTTATGATCTTCAAGTCGTCTTTGAAAGTCTCGAATTTCTCAGAAGACACCGCATTTATAAGAACATTTGCGGGTTGATCATGGGTATTGATGAACTCTAGAAGAATCTCCTTTTGCGAAACCATCTCTTTGATGAAATGATGACGAAATTCTATGTGCTTCGATCTTGCATGGAAAACTAGATTCTTGGTCATAGCAATTGCAGATTGGTTATCGTAGAAGATTGTTGTTGGCTCGTCCACCTTCTGTTGTAACTCTAGAAGTAACCTTCTAAGCCAAACAACTTCTCTTGTTGCTTCATTTGTTGCGATGTACTCAACTTCCGCAGATGAGAGGGCAACAGTACTTTGCTTCTTTGAACACCATGAAATGGGCTTTGTTCCAATGCAGAACAAGTATCCTGATGTGCTTTTGCGATCATCCAAGCTTCTTGCTCAATCACTATCTACATAACTCACTAAATCATCATTCTACTCTTTTGTATACTTTAGTCCGATCTTCTGTATGCCTTTTAAGTAGCGTAGAACCCTTTTTGCTGCTATGAAATAGTTCTACTGGAGTTGCTCATGAATCTAGACAGCGAACTCACATAATGAACAATATCAATCCGAGTGTGAGTGAGATAGATAAGAGAACCAACCAGGCTTCTGTAGATCTTTGAGTCAAAGCCTTTTTGTAGAACCTTCCTTCTGTAACTTTTCATTGAGTGACATTGGAGTATAAATTGGCTTCGTATTTTCCATATGAAACTTCTTCAATAGATCCGCTATGTACTTTTCTTGATAAATGAAAAATCTCTCGTTTCTTCTGCTTCACTTAAAATCCGAGAAAGTACTTCATCACGCCAAGATCTGTCATCTCAAACTCTTCCATCATGGCTTCCTTAAACTTATGCAGCAAGCTTCTGCTGGTGCTAGTGTCGATCAAATCACCCACATAGTGACATGCTATTAGAAAATCAGGACCAACCTTCTGTATGTATAACGAAGGTTCTACTAAGCTTCTAGAAAATCCTTTCTTTTGTAGGTATGAATCAATTCTGCAATTCCACGCTCTTGGTGCTTGCTTCAAACCATATAGAGCCTTATATAGTCTAGACTTTGTCTTCTATGGTTGCTCTACGTAGATTTCTTCTTCTAGTACTCCATTCAGAAATGCTGATTTGACATCAAACTGGAATACTTCAAGCTCCTTTTGTGCTGCAATGGCTAGAACAACACGAATTGTCTCCAAGTTATAGGAGCAAAAGATTCTATAGAATCAACTTCGAGCTTCTGTGAATAGCCTTTTGCTACTATGCAAGCTATATGCTTCTGCACGCTTCCATCTTCAATATATTTGGTTTTATAGACCCAATTCAAGCCGATAGTTTTTTTTCCTTTCGGGAAATCGACCAATGACCACGTGTCATTCTTCTCTATAGAAGTCATCTCCTCCTTTATGGAATTTCTCCATTTTTCTTTTTTGGTTGCCTCCTCAAAGTTGTTGTACAGCAGCCAATGCCAATTGTCCTAAAAGATCGAACATGTAGGTGAAAGCATGACATATTATATATTTTCATTTTCAACACTCCCCCTCATGCTGAACCAGGCTGGCATCTTTGGTCATTCTTGCAATTCCCTTATTCTGGTAATTGGTGGGCTTCTGTGGCATCTTTTCTATTTTTTTCTAAATTTTTTTTCATTTTTACGCCTAGCGGGGCGTGAACCCTCGACCTTTGGCTCTGATACCATTGTTCTACAGCAACCAACGCCAACTGTCCTAAAAGCTCGAACTTGTAGGTGAAAGCGCGACATACTATATATTTTCATTTTCAACAAAAGTTCTATGGCTCAAATACAACAAGAGCAAAGTTAGCTTGCTCATAAATTTCAGTGAATGATCGATAACTCCTCGGTGGTGTATCTCCAATAGGACTATTTGCTTTTGGAATGACTCTAGAGGAACTAGCTTCTGTTGTTCCGATGGGATTCTGTACGATAACTTCTATTGTTGCTTCTGTTATTCTGATAGGGGTCTGTATAGATGCTTCTGTTATTGCTTCTGTATACTAGAACATCTCAGTAATAGAAGACTCTTCCTGCCACTTCCAAGCTTTCTCATCAAACTTTTCTCTTCCTTGAGAAGGTGTGAGTACATATCCAATACATCCAAATACTTTAAAATGATTCACTACGGGCTTCCTTCTATGCCACGCTTCATATGTTTTCTTGTCCCTAACTGCTTTTAAAGGGGATCTATTCATAAGGTAGGTAGACGTGTTAACAGCTTCTGCCTAAAACTTGTTGGGTAGACCTTTGCCCTTCGGTATGCTTCTAGCCATTTCCGCTATGGTTATGTTCTTTCTTTCCGCGACTCCATTTTGTTGTGGAGAATACTGCAGAGTCAACTGCCTCTGTATCCCCCTTCTGTCAGCAATAGTCCAAGAATGATCTTGACAGAAACTCTCCTCAGCGATCTGTCCTCTGCCGTAGGACCTTCTGTTGTTTTCAGAACGTTCTTGCTTCTGCTAAAAAATATTCAACTTCGCATGAAATGTTTGCTCCACCAGGGCTATGTACTTGTTGTCCCGCTTCTCATGGGCTTCTAGGAAACCCATTAACTCATAGATGGAAGCTTCTACGATATACTTCATCTCTTCAATCACGGTTACCACATGCTCAAACTTCTGTGGCAAGCTTATGAGGATTTTCTCCACAACTTTTCGACCCGGAACAACATCCCTGCAACTCTTCAATTGATTGATGATATACACGATCCTTGAGAAGTAGTCTTTAACAGTTTCTGCATCTTTCATGGATAGATTGTCGAAGTCTCTCCAAAGGTTCCGCAGCTTTGTAGAGATCACCTTTTGTGACCCTTTGAACTCTTTCTTTAGGACCTCCCATGCTTCACTCACCTTCTTCAGGTCGAATATCCTTGGGTAGATGGTCTTGTTCAAGGATTGTTGTAGAATCCGTAGAGCCATGGTATTTTTCGTGACGTTCTCCTTGTACGCTTTCGGCTCATCTTCTGTGGGATTGATGACACCTTCTGCGGAAGTGTTACCACCTTCTAGGAGAGAGTTTCCTTCTGAAACTTCTTCGCAGCCATCCTCCACAAATTTCTATAGATCTTACGAAAGAAAAATGGTTTCCATTTGAAAACTCTAATAGTCGAAGTGCTCACCATCGAAGATAGGGATTTAGTTGGGAGAAAAAGTGAAGAACATGTTACTAGCAGATGTAGACATGACCTTTTGCGCTCTCATACCAAACTTGTTGGGGGTCATGTATAAAAGGATTGGATAGAAATGGAGAAGGTGCTAGCAGAACGTAGGTTCTGTACTGCCAACGACCTTTCTGTATGATAGAAGAAACCTTCTGTAGAGCTACTGTTCCTACGAGGGATGAATATTTGGTGGAATTCAAGTGTTCAGGCTGCAAACTATTTTCTTCTTCATTTTTTCAAATGATTACACGCTCCTCCGGAGGGGTAGAAACTCAAATGACAATAGAAATCGGTACCTTAAATGACAAATTTAATGATCTATTTAAATGCTCTCTTAATGTTCCACTTAATGATATTTTCGTTACTAACTTTAATACTGCATTCACTTGAATCATAAATTACCTTCAACAATATCGTTATGGTGAGACGCCAAAACATCCCGCTTGTTGAAAAACATCGGTTACTTAGAAAAATTATTGAAATATTGAATTATTTAATTTTTTTTAGGATAAACTCGATAAGCGACAAAAAAATTTTGAAAACGTATTAAAAATTATTTTTCGGAGGGGCTTTCATTAGCGTTGCTGGGGGATTTGAAACTCGGCGTCTGCTCGCCACGTGACCCACCACCCCCCGGGGGAGGGGATCGAACCGCATCAATAACCGTAACGATCTTCCGTCCACGTTTACATCAACTTTTCATCCCCACCGTCCACGTATCTGCACATCTACTTAAATATCTCCTCCCACTCTCCCACGTGGCACTGGACCTGCCCACGTCTCAAGAGAGATGGACGGCCCCGATTCTCCCTCATTTTCACCAACCGCCCCTCTTCCCCCTTCCCTTGTCTCTCCCGACCTTTTTTACCTCCTCCTCTCGTTCCCCTCTTGCTTTTTATCCTATTTTTCTTTTAATCCTTTCCTTTCTCTTCTGTTCTTCCAATATTTTTGTTAATATTTTCTGAAAGAATTTGTTCGGACTTTGAGAGGAAGATAACAAGGACTATGACTGCGGAAGGAGTTGGTTGTGGTGGTGGAGGGGGTATGCCGATGAAGGTTGTTGCCCGGAACGAGCCTCGCGACGTTCGCCGGAGGCGGCTCAAGGTCCGTCATGAGATCGAGAAGCGGCGCGGTCGCGGTAATCACAGCTCCTCCTCCCCCGAGGATCGTCTCTGGAATGGGCCTGTCCTTCTAGTGGCCGAGTCCGGTGAGGCTCGCGGTCGGAGCGCAGTGGGCGGTGATGTCCTGCAGCACGGGGCGGTTTCCGTGATCGGGAGGAGGAGGGAAATGGAAGATGCTGCGAGGGTTGCGGTGGGGTTCACGACCCTCGGGGATGGTCGGGGTTATGACTTCTACGGTGTTTATGACGGCCACGGGGGCTCGCGGGTGGCTGATTTCTGCAGCGAGAGGCTGCACCAGGTGATTGTGGAGGAGCTGGGGAAGGGAGGTTGCGGCAGCGGTGACGGGGAGGTGCAGTGGGAGAAGGTGATGGCCGAGAGCTTCGCAAAGGTGGACGACGAGGTGAGGCTTGGTGGGGACGAGTTGTCGTCGATGGGGACGACTGCGGTGGTGGCCATCGTGAGTGCTGAGTTGGTTGTGGTCGCCAACTGTGGCGACTCGAGGGCTGTCATCTGTAGGAATGGTGTGGCCGTGGCCTTGTCTGAAGACCATAAGGTATCATCATACTCCCCGTGAATACTTGATCTTAGGACAAACAAATCACAAGCCTTGTCCGAGAATGTTTCTGCAAACCAAGTAGGGAGGTTGTTGATCAGATTGGACGGTCATTGGATATATCGGATAATATTAGTTTGTCGTGGTCTGCCTGTGTCCAAAGTTAGGGAGGTGATAAGGATTCGTGGGGAACACGGTGTATTGTGCGATCCCTTGGATTGATTAATTGATGGGGACCGGTAAGGGGTCGAAAGTCTGTCGCGATGCTTTGTGAGATGTCGGGGGAGGGATGGCGGCGCATTAGTTATGTGGTAGTATGATGTCTTGCGATCCAAGTCACAATGGCCGATTTTTCGCTTCCGTTAATCTTTTCACGTCGAACTATGCTGTTGAGCTAATGCTGTGGTTGATTACGTACAATAATCGGAGAAAAACAGCCCAACAAGCCAGATGAGTTGACCAGGATTCAAGCTGCTGGTGGGAGAGTCATCAACTGGGGCGGCTATCGTGTTCTCGGTGTGCTTGCAACCTCTCGCTCCATCGGTAACTCTTACTATTTGAATGTCTTGCAAAGCCCCCGATACATCTTTATTCAAGTGGCCTTGTTATGGTTCCTGCTTAATTAGTAGTTGTTGTTGTGAACGCTAGGGGACCAGTATCTCAAGCCATTTGTGATATCGGACCCGGAAGTTAGGGTGACCCCGCGGACGGACTCGGACGAATTCCTGATCCTTGGGAGCGATGGCTTGTGGGACGTCATCCCAAACGAGTACGCATGCCGGGTCGTGAGGAAGTGCCTGAGAGGGAGGATGAGGAGGAAGTCTTGGGAGGGGCCAGTGGAGAAACGCTCGGCCGAGGCCGCGGCCGTGTTGACTGAGCTGGCGATCGCTCGGGGGAGCGGGGACAATGTGACGGTGATCGTCGTGGAGCTGAACGGTAGCAAGTCCCGCGGGTAATTCCCCTTGATTAATCAACGACCGGTTTTCTTATCCTCAGATCGTGGGAAGAAGTTCTTACAACCTTCTTGTGGATTCTGGTCATGATACCAACGACTGTTTTTCCGCACATGTTTTTGGATCGACGGGGGGAGTAAACGCCGGCTCGTTGATCACGTCTTATACTAACATCCGACTATCGTGGCGTCCTAATTTGATTCGATTCGATTTCTGGTATGATCCTACGTTTATTTACGGGACGACCTAAGTTTTGAATATGATCATATTATATGTGTTTCCCGACCTTTTTCTCTTTGGAAATTGATTCGAGGGGCTGATTTAGGTCGAACCATTATCTCTTCTACATCAGGACGACCTTTTCGCATTATCTGGTGAAGGTCACGACTCTCCTCCCGTAAGAAAACATTGTGACCTAACACATCCAATATATTCGCCCGCCTTACACCACCACGTTACTCCAAAAATTTCATGCTAGCAGGGCACCGTGACCTCGTGGTATCCTCGAACATGTCCAACGCGACACGGGACGGGGTCGGGCGTTCGCGGCCGGCATGTATCGTTCGTGACTGCTCCCCACGTCACGCGTGCGGGGAAAATATGTTTCATGCGTCTCAATAATTGAACGGGGACCCAAACGGAAACGACGTCGTACGTGAGATGTCGACAGAACAACGATGTCTCACGCACCATAATATAAAGAAGGATCGCATATGAGCCATAGATTTTCGAAACGGCAAACTTATTTTATCATATGTTAAAGAAAAAGCAATCATATAAAATACCTTTTTCGTGAATCACGACGATTAATTAATTTCCATGATCGGCGAGAACTCGATTCCTGAATCATATGTGACTTTTGACTGTGGTATTATTTATTTATCCGACATTTCCTTTTTCTTTTTTTCTTATGAAATTAATTTAGTCCCGAACTAAAATAAGGTAAGAAGGGAGCAAAAGTAAGGAGGATAGAATAAAAGGGAGAATTGATTTGAATGCGGGACGGAACATAAATCGGGTAGGTAAACACGATTAATACAGAAACAAATTCAATTGATCTCTATTTAAGGCAAATTGGCATCAGTATTTTTGTGCAGAGAAAGGGAATTCATTAATTATATTTGAGTTTGGTGGGGGTTTAGGACGATTGTATAAATAGTCAGCCCGGGGTCTGTAGGAGGCAGGGAGGGCAGAGAAAGGAGGGAGACCAATTCTTCAAGCGGAGAGGGACAATTCCTTTTCCCTCCTGGAAGACGAGAGGTGTTCACTGGTATTCTTCTGTTCGTCGTCCCCCCCCCCCCCCCCCCCCTTCTTTTCTTTTAAGGTTTTTCTGGGTGGGGGGCTGGGTTTGTTTGTTTTACTTTTTGGGGCTGATTTTTAATTTCATGCGTGATGGGGAGAGGGTGGGGGATCGTGGGTTTTGTGCTGTTTTAGGTGGGTTATTGATTGTCGAAGAAAGGAGGAGTCTTTTTTAATCTTTTGGGTAGTGAGTTGAGGTTGAGGTTAAGGTTATTTTGGAAGGCAGTTCGGTCGGCTCGGTTTATTGTTGTTTCTGTCTTCTGTTGTTGTAGAGGCTGGAGCCTGACGAGAAGAAGATTGTCCATGGAGGCCGGAGGCGAAAGAGGTTTGGCATGCCCGAAGACTATGGATGGGAAGGAGAGTAACGGGATTGAGGCCGCAGAGGAGGCGATCCCTTCTTGTTGCTTGAAGGCCAAGGCCTGTGTCCCTGAGTCCGACGCCAAATGTCATTCCACCGTCGTCTCGGGATGGTTCTCCCAAGTTCAGAAATGTAAGGACGGTGCTTTTGGTTGTGTGATGGAACAGGATTATTGTTTATTGATGACTGTCTGTTCGTGAATCGGTCATTGAGGAATGCCTCGGTGTGGATGGGTTAATTGGCTGACGGAGCTTTCCTTTTGCGATTTCTTTAGCGGGAAAGGCTGCCAAAGGGGTGTATTTCAACAATCCTATGTGGCCGGGTAGGTGTTTGCTTGTGCATTTCCTCTGCACACTGTTTAGTTGAAAGCAATTTTGAGTACGGCGGACTTAACAGTACTTTCTTGGAGTAGGAGAAGCGCATTCCTTGAAGGTGGAAAAGGTTTTATTCCAGGGGAAGTCGGAATACCAAGAGGTTTTAGTTTTCCAGGTTCGCCATCACGTCCTCTACCTTAGATCAATGACTTTTTTGCTATTTTTTGTATACTAATTGAAGGGGCTTGGCTTGCAGTCTGCATCTTATGGCAAGGTCCTCGTTCTTGATGGTGTTGTTCAACTTACAGAGAAGGATGAGTGCGCTTACCAAGAGATGATCACACATCTCCCCCTGTGTTCTATTCCATCTCCTAGATCTGTATGTTACTTGAGATGACTGTCTTTCTCATCCTGTGTATAGCCCCTTCATGAGAAAGTTGATAATGGTTTTGATAATTGTGCAGGTTCTGGTTGTTGGTGGGGGTGATGGTGGTGTTCTTAGAGAAATTTCTAGGCATAGCTCTGTTGAGCATATTGATATCTGCGAGATTGATAAATTAGTGATCGATGTGAGTGAGGATGTGACTTCATTTTCTTAAGGGTTATCTTCTTCAGTTATCTGAAGTGCTTTGGTTTCCTCTCGTCGTAAGTTCAGGTGTCTAAGGAATATTTTCCAGAGTTAGCTATTGGATTTGAGGATCCTCGGGTTCACCTGCATGTTGGTGATGGTAATGCAGATAACCTTGGGAATCTGTTTTCTCTCATAGTCAGAGCTCTTCCGTTTCCTCATGCTGATTCCCTTTATGCCCTTTCTTTTTCCATGCAGCTGTTGAATTTATGCAGAAAGTACCTGCTGGGAGATATGATGCAATCATTGTTGATTCTTCAGACCCTGTGGGTAAGTCACTTACGATCGTCTTTATGTAAATTGATTCTTCTAGTGTTTTTGGTGGGGCTCGTGTTTCTGTTTTCTACATACAAACTCATGTTCTCAATGTTTGTATGCAGGTCCTGCTGAACAATTAATGGAGAAACCATTCTTTGAAACAATTGCAAAAGCGTTGCGACCTGGCGGTGTTCTCTGCAACATGGCAGAGAGCATGTGGCTTCATACACACTTAATCGAACACATGATTTCTGTCTGCCAGGAGATTTTTAGAGGTTCTGTGCATTATGCATGGACTACTGTGCCCACATACCCAAGGTAATGAACATGTGGTGAGGAGTCGCTTTATTCTGTCTACTACTGGACGATGTTGTGCACTGACAAACATAATTGTGAATGCAGTGGCACTATTGGATTCTTGTTATGCTCCACGGAAGGCCCGGCCGTTGACTTTGTCCACCCTGTGAATCCAATTGAGAAGCTAGACAAATCCCTGAAGCATGGCAGAGAACTCAAATTCTACAATTCCGAGGTAATCAATCGGCTTCTCCTAATGCATTGTCCGAGAGGAAAAGTCACTCCATCCTGAATAATGCATTTTGATATATTATCGCAGATGCATTCGGCTGCTTTCTCCCTGCCGACATTTGTAAGGAGGGAAGTGAGATTGCTACGCGGCGTTACTGCCGGCAAGGCTTGATTGGGTATCCATCACTTGCAGCTGGATAGAAACTGTTATATGAACTAGTTTAAGAATGAATGACTAGACGTGTGTGCACGTGCATGTTGAGCCGTGCTAGTCTATATTGTAATGCTGCGATGGCCTGGAGGGGAAATACTTGAATAAAACATATGGGGAGAGACTTGCATTCTTAACAACGAATCCACCTGTCTCAATTTGAATGACTTTTGAAGAATGAGATGTGAGAGGTGCCATCACTTGCAGGAGCTGTGTTTCAATATTCGTAATTGGAGATTGTCATTGTAACTCCGATTTCCTAAAAAATTACAAAGCTGAGCTATTTTAGAAGACCAATAGCATGAAATCGGAGTTTTTTTAACTCCAATTCATGGCATAGCAACCCCATGAAATGGAAGATCGTCTTCAAATTTGGAAAGCTGAAAGGAAAAGCTGACTTTCTTAGATAACAAAGAGTTCCAATTTTAGAGCATTGTAACAAAGCTTCTAGAGGTCTCAAATGTTCAGGCCGATCAGAAAGACAACAAGATGGACACTAAAACGTGTTAGGATTGATGCAGATAGGAGAACAAGTTGGACACTTGATGTGTCAGGATTGATGCATCCACGGACTATTATTACCTCGGGCATCCAGGGAAGACATCTTTATTAGCCTTGACAGACGCCGTCGCTTCACCCCTTTCCCAAAGATCGTCTGTGCCCAATTCGTCATCTCAGACTCGTCAAGACGCCCCCGTATTCGGACCAGATTTGCCTCAGGTCCTTAACCCCGAGAACAAATGCTTCCATTTTTGTTACTGCCTTGATGTGCCTCGGGGTGACAGGGAACTCGGGTAAGGTTTTAGAGCTGAAGTCGAGATCGAGAATCTCGTCCCCCAAGTATTCCACGGGGAGCTTCTGTGGAGAAACTCCGGATTCCCCATCTTCTTTCTTGTAGGAGCATGCCTCTCCAGATACTATGAGGATTACCTGTTTGATCTGGTTATCGGCACAGAGTATATAACTGTTCTTCGGGTATATCTCCGGCTTTGCACGAATGCAGAGAGCCTTCCGTGGCAGAATGTCTAATTTGCTGAACCGCGGTACCTGTAAAGTATAACCATCAAGCGCAACATCCAATTTTACGACAGCTGTTGCCAGAATGAACTCACTTTCGATAGCAAAGGCAAGCACAGTTGCTCCTTGATCTGCAGGCTAAGCTCGGGGGAGATGGTTTTAAGAACACCCTTCCTCTATGTCCTTGTTCTCCAGCCACTTGGTATCTTCACACCAAATCGTTTGTGCCCTTAAGTCCTCGGGAAGCTTGCTGAACGGCTTCCATTTGACCAAGTTGTTGCGGATCTCCTTCACTATGTCCCTCCTATCTTTCATCTCTTTGATGCTTTATTTGTCAGGCATTGCAGGTACGTCTTTAAGGACAGATACAAAAGCACCATCAAAGTTATGACAGGGAACGGAAGGAACGAGTGTTGGAACACTTACTTGCATATTGCCGATCAGAAGAGAGAACAAGATAAGTCCGAAGATGGAAATCGAGATGGCAAAGCATATTTCCCATTGGTAGGCACTCGTGGTGAGATTCTGGGCGAGGGAACTGCTTGATATGATGCAGACAAGCCGATCTATTGTCAGATAGATCAGAAATGGAACCCACTATGAGCTCTAGACAGAGAAATATAGAGACACGACCTGAGGTTCCGTAAGCCCCACCAGAAGCAATATGCCATCTTGAGCGAGAAATCACTGGAGCTCACGATGTGGGATTGCAGGGCGGGGAGGTATATCCCGAAATCAAAGGGTGGATTGTCCGATGTCTCGATCGGGCAAGATTCATTGAGATGAGTCTTTTCTCCGGAGCTCCTGAGGCAGTAGAGAGTAGCGACATCGCATCCGCTGTGATTTTCACAGGCCCTTTTCCAGCAATCCATGTTTCTTCCGACTGAAAGCAAGTACCAAAAGGCTCCGAGAACCTATTGCGAAAAAATATCACTAAGCACAAGCCTCATTGCACATTACGACTAGGAGTGGAGATCTAATCTTACGTGTCCAACGATAACGAAGAGCAGAAGGTTAAATGCAGCTCCGACCCAGAAACGTCCTCTAAGTAGCATAGGAGATTTCCTTGTGGCGTCCTTATAGGAAGGGTATACACGGATGGCTCGTATGACGAACTGAGACAGCACGCAGAATTTCAGCAGTGTCACTGCATGCGGGGATTCCGTGCTCCCTTCCATCGCGATTATTATTATCGTGGCAACCTGCAAATACATTAGAGCAATAGTTTGACAGAGTAAGCGAATCCAAAACTAGAAAAAGCAACTGCCAATCGGGTGAACCTGTGGGAGGGGAACGATCGAAACAAACTGAATCAGACGTACTGGATTTTTGTGTCGTTGAGAGGTGGTATCCGCAGAAGTCACAGATTCCTCGGTATCGTCGGCACCCGCTGTTGAATCTAGGGTGTCACGAACGGGACCCTGTGGACATGTTCTCGCCAATGAGGAGTAAACCTTCTCAAGCAGCTGCTCTTCGTTGCAGTGCAGCCAAAGCATAAGCTGCAGGACATCCACGAAGAAGCGCAAGGCGATAGCAGTGATGCTGAGATTCCTATCCGGCCTGAGGCACTTCAGCTCGGCATTGATTGTGGGGATGTAGAAGACTAAGGGGTCCAACGAGGCGGCCACCAGATTAAGCAGCAGGAGAAGCGGCCACCGGAACGATTTCCAGCTCTCCTCGCCCTTCTCTTCGTACGTGTACGTCGTCATCTCATTGTCTAGTTGGTTTTCCTTGGTCCCGCCTTCCAAGTCCCGCTTCTGAACCCTGCAAACACATCAACTGAACTCAACTACGGCGTGAAGACTACGGGCACTCTGTTAAGAGAAGCGACAAGGATCTCAGTTCTGAGTTACGGGTCGCTCCCTAACGGGCCACTCATCTGGGTATCCCCATAATAATCTGTACACAAAACAAATCGAAGTGTTGGGTGATTGTGAAGCTGGTGACTGAACTACAGTGCAGGCAAACAACACTTGAGGGGGAGGCCAGATCTTAATCTCACAACAACCAACAAACAATTAGGGTAAGCTGGCAAGTCTGGGAGGAGGGATTGGATTGCACTCTACATTTTTTTACATACTTTTTTTTTATTGTTCATGGATTACGAGGAGGTATATATATATATATATATATAAATTAAGTATAAGACGATGATGCTTTCTGTGAAGCTGGTTGATTTCTTCATTCTGGGAGCCTTCTTCTTTTCCTCCTGTTGTCCTCCTGCTTGGGCTCCTCCACAAACTTGTTTATACCTAAGATGATATCTTTAGATTGATTTACCAGAGATAGGAGATCGTTCTTGTCTAGAACGAAAGCTTCGACCTTCACACATGTCCTAATGTTCGCGGTCGATGTGGGACAATTGATAGAGGATATCTGAGTAGTGGACGGACATTTTGCGATCTCATTTAGGAGTTCTTCACCACAGAAATCCCACAGCTGTAGCTCTTTACTTCCATCATTGCTGGTTTCTTTTGTTAATTTGCCATTGAATATGAACACCATCCTGTCGATCGGCTGGTCCTTCCTGAACACAAAGCTTCCTTTGGTGAAGACCTCGGGCTTCAGTCTGTTGATCATTTGGTTGCGTCGGATATTCAAAGCTTTAAAAAATGTCACCTTCAAATGGAAAAATGACAACGATTGATAACTTGAATATTCAAAATGCCAGCGCTATCCTAAAGAAGAGTGAAGGGTTGCGAGGGGGACAGGATACCTTCTTCCGCAGCTCTGATAAGATTTGACTCTTGATCTTCCCGCTGAGATCCTCAGGGAGATAATTGAGCATTGTCTGAATGTCAACCTCGGGGGTTTCGAGCCAGTTGTCTTCCACACACGATTTAACCTCTTCTTTTAGAATCGGCGGAAGCCATCGGAATGGCTGCCAATTATTCAGATCTCTCTCCTTCTTCCCGACCTTATCCATCTTGCCGTCCTTGTTCTGCAGATCCTTGTTCGTTCGATACTGAAAGTGTGCCTGTTTCCCAAGCATGAATCGTCAACATCAGTGGAAACTAGGAGCATGATATGCTGTAAAATGTGACAGTGAGTTTACCTGCATATTCCCTATGAAGAGGGAGAACAGGATCAACCCCAATATACAAACACATATCGAGAAGCAGATTTCCCATTCGTATGCACTCGTGTCAAGGTTTTGGCCCATCGAGCTGCCGAAACACGAGAAGCAATCATCAGAGCCGAAATGATTGTGATTTGCTTGAGTAAGGTCTCGATGTGTGAACGACAAGTGCAGTTACGGACCTTAGATTTCGAAGGCCCCACCAGAAGCAGTAGCTGAGCTTTAGAGGAAATCCAATCGATCCCACTATGTTGGCCTCAAGAGCAGTTAAGTATATACCAAAATCAAAGGACGAGGAGTTGGTTGCTTTCTTGATACGACAAACGTTGTCGAGATAGCTTTTGTTGTCTGTCGGACCGCCACAGTACAATGAGTCAATGTCGCATCCGACCCGATTCCTACAGGCGCTTTTCCAGCAATCCATCATCCGCCCCACGGATAGTAAGTACCAGAATGCCCCGAGAACCTGCATCACATGATTGCCCGATCAACTAATGGAATCTAATCATTTTCTGATTGAGATAAGATTGATGACCTTCCAGTACTTACGTGACTGGCTATCACGAAAAGCAGAAGATTAAAGCCGGCTCCTATCCAGAAATGACGCTTGAGCAGCGAGAGGGAGTTCGTCGTGGCTTCGTGAAACAATGGGAATACCCGAAAAGCACGGATGATGGATTGGATGAGGACCGAGAACTTGAGCAGCGGCACCACTTGCTGCGACATCGAGTTGCCCTTTATAATTAGGATAGCCAGCGTCGCGGCCTGCCACAACCAAACATAGGAACAACGAACAGTTCTGGATCGAGTTCTCAATTGTGTCGGCATCCTTGAAAGTTGGTCAAAGTACCTGGGGGAGCGGAAGTATGCTCAGGATCTCGATTAATAATCGGCCGATCGCCCTGCAATTACGGGAAGACAAACTATTTGGAATGCATGGGGAGACCTCCTTCAAAGCCGCTACCGGTGCCACCCCAGCAGAGGCTCCGAGCTTGGGCTTCCCGTCTTTCCATTTCCTCTCGTAGTAGACCGACCACAGCACAAAATGAAGAAAGTCGACCACGCTCCTCAAAGAGATGGCGAAGACCCCGATCTTCCAATCCGACTTCATGCACTTTGCCCCCTCGTTGATCATGGGTATGTAGAAGAACAGGGGATCAATGATCGCCCCGGCCACCCAGAGCAGCAGAAGAGCCTTCTGCTGCGTGGGAGTCCTCGTCAGGTTGCAGCGCAGGAAAATCCTCGAGAACTTGGACTCTTGCACCTTGCTTATCAATTTCTTGAACTTGTCCGCCAATCTTGCCCAGGCCGAGGGGTTCTTCCGCCGCCATGAAAGGGAGTTGGACATTGCTGTCCCCGCAGCTGCCACCCCACCTTCGAGGTCACCCGAGATCGCATCGTTACTGTTCTTCATCGATGGCGGGGTCGGGGCAAACAAGAAACCAGTGGGATAGGATAACGATTCTGAGGTTCTCTAGTTCGTTCGGGGGATTTGGGGGGGGGGGGGGGGGGTATAACATTTTATAAAATCATGGTGCGTGTGTGGGTGTGTCTCAAAATAACAGTAATATTTAAACATGGTTAGTCCCAACTCCTTTAAATGATTATGGATTAGGTATTAAATTCCACAGTCGACGTCACTGAGGGTACGGAATGATCGACGTCAGCAAAGGTTTAATTTAATTTCTTTTAAAAAAAGAAAGTATTTTGTAAATATTTAGGTAAGGGTGGCACAGCCTGGCATGGACGTCGTCATAAATGATTGTTTGCTATAAGACAAGTCCTTGTTCGGTAAGAGTCTTTCTTTCTTGTTCTGTTGGAGTTTTGTTACTCCATAATATTTCGCGGCACTGCTTCTTCTTTAGCCTCGATTAAAACATGGGTATCCTTTCGTACGTAAACGTACCTAAATACTTTGCGACGAAAAGGAATGACTACATTGTTGAACTTAAATGGAAGCACTTACGAACGCTATCGACGATGCCTTCGAAAGTGTTCAAGAATGAAGGAGCACAAAGAGAGCTTGAACGCTTGAAAAGATAAATTGATAATATGTCCGTATGTAGAGAGATATTTTTGTACAATGCCTAAGAACAAGTATTTGTAATAAGCTAGACCTATGTATATACGATAAAAAAATATTGCACACATATATTACGCTTTCTTTGCTGGTGGTCTCCATGGAATATAACATATCCATAAGAGTAATCTTGACAACAATCTCATTCCGAGTCCTGTAGAGTCTTTCTTAACAGCTAAGTTGATCAATCGCATCACCCATTGACCTTCGCCGTAGAGTTTCCTCGTTCGCTCAACCAATTGTCGCTTGTCGCTTGTCGCTTACGCTGTCTCTTGTCGCCCGTCGCCCGGCATCCTTGTCGCTTGGTGACTGCTTCGCCCAGCAGTGTGTTTTAGTTGCCACTTTCTTACTGAATTTTCGTCCTTTGGGCCTACATTCTGAACCGTTGATCCATGGATTTGAGATCAATATATGTGACTTAGAATTCCTGATGTTAAACAATTCTATATAAAAATAGCTTAACATATTGAATAATACAAGCTAGACACATAGTGTTCCTTATGTGACTGTACTCGCTTAATATATATTTTTATATGAAATTTATTAGCGTATTATTTTTGTCCAGCTTTCATTCGAAGAAGAGAAAAAAAAAGACCAATTTGCAGAGATAGCCCTCCCCCAATCAACATTCCCCAAGGACTCCGGTCGCGAGGGTCTTCCAAGGTTACGACTAATTTTAAGGAAAGTGCCATTTAGCTTAGATTCGGAGTTAGCTTCAGTACGTTTAACGTACGCTTTTGTAAGTATAAAATCATTTTTATACTTTTATACGAATTATAAGGCTGACGGATATCTTAAAAAGCTCGTATATTTTTACAAAGCTTATTAACACTCTTTTCAAAAGTCAACATTCTTTACTAAATATTGTCACAATTTCGTACTTTACGAAACTTTTACTGTGAAAAGCTCGTATATTTTTACGAAACTCGTTATGTTTAAGCTATATATTTTTACGAACTTATTACGAAGCCCGTCGATTCATTACGAAAATGTTTCATACACTGTCACTGTTTCGTACTATATGAAACTTTTACCGCGAAAGTCTATACATTTATACGAAACTCAACGACCTTTTACAAAAAAAAAAAAAGTTTTTCATACTTTAGGAAACAATTGACACTTATAGCATGTTTGGTTTTCGGAAAAGAATTCCGGATGAACTGAAATGGAGTGAGCAAATGGGCATTCTCTATCATGAGCTATTTCCTTACTCATTCAATTTCCCTCTCATTCTGCTCTTCATCTTACAACTAAATACATTATTCTTTTAAGCAGTTCTCTTCCTAATCTATAGATTTTTTTCTCCTTCTCATCCTATCCCCTCCGAAATTCCATTCCGGAACACAACTGAGCACGAAATGCCCCGTGAGCGGGATTTTATATCGTTGTGCGGAAAAGCACGAACTCCTCTTTATCTCGAGTAATTATTTATGACATGAATAAAAGAATGACTCTTTATTTGTGTGATAAAGTGCAGGGAGGAGAGGCATGACTCCGTGAGTTCGTGCAGTCGAAACAGCACTCTTTTTTAATAGCTACAAAATACATCATAAATGCTGGAAAATAATCACCCAATTAAAGATGAAATGAGCAAAACTTGGAATCAAATCTTCCTCTTTTGCTTTTCTTTTCCTTCGGTTCCACTACATGGGAATAAAAAAGTAATCAAAATGTTGTCCTGAAGAGTTTAGTTTAGTTTCCTGGTAAAATATTGGAAATGAAATAATTCATTTTTTATTAAAAAAATAAAAACACAAGACATCTACCACCACCCTTGAATTTTGAAATAATTTTAGTGCCTCCCCAGTTTGAGATGCTAAAAAGTGCTTAAAGATACGTCACAAAACCAAACGGAAGAGGAAACAAGTTCTCCTCTGATTTGTAATAACACAAATATATCCAAAATGATTTTAATGCCTTTTGGTTCTGTGTGGTGTGCCCCCACGGGAACACAAACTCTCCGTCTCTCCCTCACCCCCACCACCTCCTTTAATTCTTCCTTTCCTACTTTCGTTACAAGTAGATGTGGAGATTTGTATACTTGTCGTCTATGGGGTTCATTATTATTTTGATTTAGATAGTTTGGTGATGCATTGTAAAAATGGCACCTTCCTCATTAGACTAATTGTATGTTTAGTTTGTTCGTAAATTAGGTTAAAGCTAAGTAATGGGAAGGTGGTGTTTTTTTTTTTTTTTTAACTTTTGAAAGGTACCAAGTTGATGATGATGACTCTCAAGTAAAAAGAATCTTTCTTTTTTTATGTACTTTTCCTTAAAAAAAAAACTAATAATAGGAGTGTGGAGTGGGGTGGACTCCCTGGGGACGATATGGATGGATGGATTACTTTCTCAAGAGTCGTGAATATTTAGCTTTCACGAGAGAAAAGAAGCACTAATTCTGTAATCACATGAAGCAATATAACATTAAAAATGAGGAACAATGTGCATGGCCGTACCGGTGGCGTATCTCGCCCTCAGAAGCTGGATAATTAAATCCCTCTTAAATCGCCAAAAATCTTATCTTAGATGATGGTTTTTGTTTTTCTTTCCAGTCACGTTCTCTCGCATGCCTCCTCACTTCCCCATGCCTCTTACTTATTGCATGTCTTGTATTACATGACAATACAATACACAAGGCACGCCAATATCAATTGTCGTCGGTCGCTTTATCTCGTCTATCGCACCACCCTCCTCATCCTCCCTTCCATTAGAAAATGACATGTTCCATCAAAAAGGTTTCGACGTCCTCGTGTTTTGGGGGTTAAATCGTACGTACCGAACGTGCCTATAAACAATTAAAACCCCGGAAAACTTTTACTATATTAATCATCATAAACAGTGTGAATTCTGATGGATCAAATCTTTAGTATTCATTCTGTTATTTATTATTTTACTTTTTACCCAAAATCTATGGATCAATTAGGGGCACGATGCTAAAAACAAAATTATGGGGACCATTGTTCCATCCAAGCACAGCCCCTCCTTTTCCTTTTCTAAGAAAAATTAAAAGGAGATAGTTTTATTTTTATTTTTTACAATTGTAAAGAAGGACACCCGTCCAAAGACGCAACCATTACCGGGTCATTGTCGTGCTTAATTCATCCATTGAAAATGAAAATTGCCTTAACTACCAATTAGTGTGTGATTAGTCCATCAATTATTTCTTTTCTTTTAAATTATTTTGGTTGATGGCCAATCCATTTCTTTCATATCTCCTTTCCTTTTCCTTGGTTTTTTTTTTTTTGAGATCAATGATTCAGTAGACGGGCAATCGCCTCTTAAGTCGCTCAAGACTTGAAACCAAACAAATTATAACGGTGGAGAATCCCTCGGTGTGTCTAAATGAACGACCGGCCTTCCTTAATACCAAAAAACAAAATGTTGTACTGATATAATTCAATAATTCGAACACGGGTACATGCTCGACTGTACAACTTATCGTGGAGTCTCGAGTTTTATTTATTTTTTTTTTCAAGAAACGAATTAGAATTAAAAGAAAAAAGAATAGAGAGAGAGAGAGAGAGAGAGAGAGAGAGTTGCCCCCCCACGGGTGATTGGACTTATGCTAACGTTACCGTGGGGCCGAAAACTGTACACGCGTCAAATGAACAGCCCATCACCCGGTCCCACCAATTTATTACTACTATTATAATTATTGTGATTAAGTAATTAAGCTCGTGGTTAAGGCAGACTAAACCGATAAAAGCATCAAGTGAACGTAGACGACTTGATATTGATTCCGGGATATTAAGCTCAGTACTCCCCCCCCCCCCCCCCGGCCCCCTCCTATCTCGTAATGTTTATTTATTTATTTCATCCATATACCCCTATGGATTAGATCTCAGCGGATCCAACAACCCCAAACGAAGACACGAACAATCTTTTAGGCTGGGGGCGATGTCCAAAATACGTACATAATAACACTCTTTGTGTCGGGGTGGTGATGTTTTTGCATTTGTGAGAGTTTTACCGTAAGGAAAAAAGAGAGTTTTTCCTCTCTCCCTCATGTTATGTGGAATGTTGTTGTTTCCACCACCCTCCATTCGTCTTTATCCATCGGGATGGGTCCGACCAACCTCAGCAAAGAAAGGAAAAAGAATAAAGGGCATGGGCCCAGGTGTCGTCCTCGGGTTCTCTTCCTCTCCTCCCCCCAAGTCACCCTAAGTCAAGAAAGCAGCCAATGGGAGGAGGAGAACCCCCACCTCCTCCCTCCTTTCCTTCGTCTCCGTTATTACAACTTGATTGGACACGTTTCGGCCCCTCACTCGCAGGCTGGGGGCCTCCGCGTTTTTTCAATTGTTACATACTTGGAAAAAACTATTCACCATCGATTTTCATCCCAAATCTCCGTCCTTTTTGTTATCACAATAATGAAAAAGTCTTGACCATGGGGGATGACGACCCGCACGAGTCTCTTTTTTTTTTTTTTTTTTTTTTTTTTACCTTCCCTTCTCTTGTATCGTGTTGATCTCACCGTCGAAGGTAGTAGGAGGACGAGGAGGAATCGGTCCCTTAACCTTTTGTTGCCCGAAATTCAAACGAATAACCAGCGGATTGCTTGTCCTTGCTCAATTCATTTGTAGCTTTATCATGAAAGAGGAGCACTTAATTAAAAGCTAAGACATCATTAGTGGTGAAATCATTGGTGTCGTTTCTTTCATGATCGAGAAGAGTCTTAAGTGGGGGAGGGGACATCCCCTTACGCGTCTAATTTTTGTTCGTTATCTCGCCTTTTTATGACAAGATGAATTGATGATCCCCCCGCGAGTTTAACTCCCGGGGTTGTTTAATATTATCTCGGGCGCAAGTGTCTTGATGCCCAACATATACGCCTTAACTCTGAGGGGGTGCCCCAAAAAGTATGGACACCAGAATTAATTAAACATTTTTCTTAAAAGCACTCGTGCACTAAGTCAAGATCACGAGGGCCTGGCACCGTTTTCATTTATTATACATGACTTTCACGAGTCGGTTTCATTGTTCCCGGTCATCATATTATATTATATGGGATAGATATCTCGATAACATATGTTTTACTAAATCAGAAAACCCCCTTTCAATGTCGTCTGATCTATCTCGATTTCCATCATCTAAAGTTTTAAGAATATGTCCCGTCTCCGATCATTCTCGTCGCGTTTTTCACACACAAACGCAATCTCGTAAAATAGGTTTGATTTGGGAAGCGAGGAGGGCGAGTCGATATTCCTCTTTTATCGATGCAATTGTACAAACCCCCTTCTTTTGGTCCACATGTTTGCCTTTTCGGGAATCGCTATCCCTCATTTAACCATACTGTTTTCATTACTTAGCTTTAACCTAATTTACGAACAAACTAAACATACAATTAGTCTAATGAGGAAAGTGCCATTTTTACAATGCATCACCAAACTATCTAAATCAAAATAATAATGAACCCCATAGACGACAAGTATACAAATCTCCACATCTACTTGTAACGAAAGTAGGAAAGGAAGAATTAAAGGAGGTGGTGGGGGTGGGAAGCGGCTAATGTGCCGTGAACGGCATCTTACGTGAGGTGCACTAATTTTGACTCCAATTTAGTGCAATGTACTAACGTTAGTACATTTTGAAATTACTAATGATGTACTAACACTGTAGTTAGTACAGTGTACTAAGTGGTACTGTTCTTATGCTAGTAATGATTAGTACAGTGTACTAGTGGGAACTGTTCTTGTACTAGTAATGTACAAGTGTACTAGTTGGTACGAAACAGGAACAGTAATCGTTAGTACAGTGTACATATGTACAGTGTACTAGTGTACTAGTTGGTACGAAACATCAACAGTAATCGTTAGTACAGTGTACTAGTGTACTAGTTGGTACGAAATAAGAACAGTAACAGTTAGTACACTGTACATATGTATACTGTACTAATGTACTAGTTGGTACGAAACAGGAACAGTAACAGTTAGTACAGTGTACATATGTACACTGTACTAGTGTACTAGCTGGTACGAAACAGCAACAGTAATGAGTAGTACATTGTACATATGTACACTGTACTAGTGTACTAGTTGGTACGAAACAGGAACAGTAACAGTTAGTACATTGTATATATGTACACTGTACTAGTGTACTAGTTGGTACGAAACAGGAACAGTAACAGTTAGTACATTGTACATATGTACACTGTACTAGTGTACTAGTTGGTACGAAACAGAAACAGTAATGAGTAGTACATTGTACATATGTACAATGTACTAGTGTACTAGCTGGTACGAAACAGGAACAGTAACGAGTAGTACACTGTACTAGTGTACTATTGAAAAAACAGTTATTTATTGTACGATGTACTAACTACAGTATTAATACATTACTAGTAAATGCGAAATGTACTAGCAAGTACTGTTTACTCCTTCCGTGCCACATTCCGAACCTACCATGATAGTGATATTATCAATTTGCCCCTAACGACGGCTTCCATAGTAAATCCATTTTTCTTCTCATTTCACGGCCACACAGCATCATCTCCTTTCGTACTATCTCATCCCCAATGGCCGGCTGGTATGTTGGCGGATCACGACGAGATTATGATAGAAGGTCTTCACCCGGGAAGTTAATGCCATCAGTCAGAGCGGTTGACGTCCCCCTATGTTCTTTGGATGTGGTTGGTGGGGGAATATTAAAGTTTAAACTCCTGGGAGCGGATAAGATCGGCTGATGCAGAAACCCTTGGTAACCTCACAAGCATTCGCAGGAAAACGTGCAGGCGCCTGATCCTGTGACCGGGCAATATTGGCTTGGGGTTTCCCAGATATGGCATCCGACGACGATACGGCGGAGTTTTTGATGATCATTTCGGGTATGACAGAGGAAAAGCTTATAGAGTCGACCTTCCATTCCGCAGCGGAGGTGGGACAACTTTTTAGGATGTACGGGTTAGTTCACGGATTTTCTACTCGGAAAAGGGACAGAAGACGTAGGCGAGACGGGGAGTTTGTAATGCATAGTTGGGTTTGCTCGCGCGAGGGCCTTCCGAGACATAGGTCCACCACGAATCTGCCATCGCGGGTTAGGGCGTCGACGAGGACGGGCTGCCCATGTGGAGTTAGAACCACTCTAGACTGTAATGGCCGATGGAGCATCGTGGCAACGAATTTGAACCACAATCACGAGTTGGTGCCTGGGCCTCTGTCATGTTTCATGCGCGAGCGTCGATCCGTGACGGACGAGGACATGGCTGTCGTGAAGAGAATGTTTAGCGTGGGCTTCAGGCAGTGCGAAATAATGTGGCTGCTGGTTTACGCTTCTGGAGGGCACGATCGCGTGGGCTTCTTGCTTAAGGACCTGAACAATCGTAAGCTCATGGATGAAGGGGCTGACAATTACAAAAGGTTTGAAACAGGATATGCTTACCTTCTGTCCAGACAGGGGTGCGATGAAGGCATGTCATTAGTGACATCGGTGGAGGCCGGCGAAATCGTTCCTATGTACTGGCTGGACTCGAAATCAAAGCTGGATTACGGAACATTCGGCGACGTCGTCGCTCTCGATTCGACCTTCAGGACAAACTCTTATGGGATGCAGATGGTCGTCCTTGTCGGCGTGAACCACCATCATCAGACTATTGTCTTCGGGGCGGCACTAATGCTATCGGAGATGGTGGAGGATTACAGGTGGCTGTTACGTACTCATTCCGAGGTGATGGGATCCAAGATACCGATCAGTGTTATCACCGACGCAGATAGAGCGATGATCGCGGCGGTGCGAGAAACTTAGCCAACGGCAAGGCATCGTCTATGCCTTTGGCATATGAGCCGGAATATTGTCCGTCGGGTGCACGATCCTGCGCTGCGTCGAACGATCTGTTCCTTCATGTACAACTCAAATTTCAGTGACGATGTCGAGCATGAGTGGGACGAGATGTTGAAGGACACTGGCTCGGTGAACCGTAGATGGCTAAATCAGATGTACGATTGCAGACAAATGTGGTGGTTGACCTATTGCCAAGGTCAATTTTGGGCCGAGCTGCGTAGCACCCAGCGTTGCGAGCGGATGCACGCCTTCATGAAGGGATAC
This sequence comes from Melastoma dodecandrum, assembly GCA_029817715.1. Lineage (NCBI taxonomy): Eukaryota > Viridiplantae > Streptophyta > Magnoliopsida > Myrtales > Melastomataceae > Melastoma > Melastoma dodecandrum. Next base: position 3,468,893 of record JARUPY010000290.1, on the reverse strand, counting down.
CTGAAGACTACGCACAAGGTGCATGAATTCTTGCATCACTACGAACGAGCAGTGACAGATTTACGACATAAGGAAAGCATGGATGATTACAATTCGGCCGTAAAAGCGTACGAGTTGCGAACTATGCTGCGTAGCCTCGAGGCTCACGCGAGTCGGATCTACACCCTTACATCGTTCCGGAAGGTGCAGTTGCAGATTCAACGGGAAGCATTGTTTTTCGTTGAGGGAACTATCGATGGAAATGTCAACCGAGATTTTCAATTACGATGTTACGACAACGACATTTCTGGTGCTGAGGTGTTTTCATCAAAACATCGTCATGCGTTGAGCTGGAGCTGTCTTCACTTCGAGACATACGGACTTCTTTGTGCACATTTATTTCACATTATGAAGGTCGAGGGCATGAAGTGCATCCCACCGGGGCTCGTGCTTCACCGTTGGACCAAAGGAGCTCGATCATCGCATGGGGCCGCAACCGATGGCTCGGCTTACAGCCTCAATTCCGCAGAGTTCCGACAAGGAATTCTAACGACGGCTTGTCGCCGTTTATGTTATCTTGGATGCAAGACTGGTGCCGCTTATGCACACGTACGGAAATCCATACAAGACTTGACCGTCGCGTTAGAACGCGGTGCTTTGAGTGATGGGTCTGCATTGCCAGCCCCTCACGGCAACGGAAAATGCAAGAGACTGCTTGTTGTGGAAGAAACTTTGCCGTCAACGTCAAGGTATTACAATTCTGGAATGCGCGACGGTCATAACGTTCCGTTCAATACAATTTTGGATATGACTGAAAAAGGAAAGAACGTGGACACATCCAACAAGGAATTATCAGTGGTAGGCCAGCTGCAAATGTAATTGTATTCAGCGTTGAGACCCCCGTAAATCCACAGATTGCAAAATGTCCTTTTGTAACGGGACATTTTACCATCTGTGGGGTTACTTTCAGCAATAAGGCGCCAAAAAAAGAAAATACTATCAAAAAACTTTTCGAATGGGCATTCACTGGACGGGCCTTCTAACATCACGAGTTGCCTTCGCCGAATGCGCCCTCTTTAGGGCTTTGACATTAACTTTCCCAAGCAACGACTTCTTCGGTGTATTCCCTTGCCATTTCATTAGACTGACCGTCTGGCGAATCCGATCCAATGGGCTTACACGTTGTAAACGAAATAAGCATCACATATCAACGTACGCATGTTGTAAGGTTGTTATCGAACAAGGCAATCGAGAAGCTGGGACGACTCACCACGTCTGCAAGGCCGTGTGATGGGTCATGCATGGACATGAACTTCATGACATAGATTCCGCAATCCGCGCTGTGCGACGAGCATAAGTGTGAAAACAGTTATTACATTACAGACAAAGCCTTTTATGACATTTAATGATTCACCTAAGTGGTACTTACTCGTTGCCCAGCTGGAATTGTTGTGGTACGCCTACCGGGCACCGAATGGGCCATGAAGTGAAGTCCGGTACTATGCTCGCGTAGCTCGGGGTGAACATTCTCCAGAGACCCTTTCATCGGCACGGGGAGTCCGGTGCAGCGGACTCCCAATATCGCTTCAACATCGGTAGGTATGAACTTGTGCTCCACGTCGTCGATGACCATGACACGCCTCGACGAGTCGAACATTCTCAAGCATTGTCGCAGCGCCCGATGGTTCATGTTCCTACTTGCCAAGTGAAGCAGCCCCTCGAAGCCCATCCTCGTGACAACTGCCTTCCGCTGTTCGTCGAATGAATTAAACAAAGCCCACAGCTTCTTCGGGCTGCAACGGGTGAAAATGTATTCCTAACACAATACCAGACGGGGTTAGTAATAAACATTAAGGCTACTCTAACACCCGAGCTTGCTGAGAACGAGCGGGACCTCACCTTATCCTGGGGAGGTGATGACTTCGGACGTTTACTAGCTGACTGAGGCGTCGCATCGCCTTCGAAGTCTTCATTGTCAAAATCCTCGCGAATCTCTGGGTCCTCCATTTCCATCACTGACATACCCAAACCAGCAAAGGGGATCAATCGTTGCGTAGTCACGACGCACCAGCCTACTACACAACCAAAGCCGAGACACCGAAATCGGACTAACGCAATCCCTACCCACAACCAAAACCCAGACACCCAAGCCGTAACCCCCGGCACAACGGGACCAGACAACCCCGACCGAAAACCCGTGCGACCCCCCACCACAAACCCATACAACATCTCAAGAAACGGGTCGCATAAACCCTAAATCAGAGAACCCAAACCCACAAACCCTAACGGTACAGTTAACCCTAAACCCATCCCGCTGAACCCATTACAATCCCATTCCCTCCCCCGCATACCCACCAACTTACCTTTCAGTCGACGCAGGGTTCCGGGTGCACGAAAGCGCAGACTGGATTCGACCTCAAGGCTTTGAAGAATCAATCTTCGGGGAGTTGTATCTGCGAGATTGTGACGAGACTTCGTGGGGAAGTCACCAAGACAAAAGGCGGATGTGTATGTTCAAAATGGTAAATTCACGCCCAGCATTAGGTTTGGTTTCTGGCTCGGTTCTATTAGTACTGAACTACCAAATGAACCGGTTACCATTAGTACGTACCGACAATTTTCGTAAGTACTAATTACTAATGGTGTACCCACGACAGTGTTAGTACATGTTATTGTTCCTGTTTCGTACTAACTAGTACACTAGTACAGTGTACTACTCGTTACTGTTCCTATTTCGTACCAGCTAGTACACTAGTACAGTGTACATATGTACAGTGTACTACTCATTACTGTTTCTGTTTCCTACCAATTAGTACACTAGTACAGTGTACATATGTACAATGTACTAACTATTACTGCTCCTGTTTCGTACCAACTAGTACACTAGTACAGTGTACATATGTACAATGTACTAACTATTACTGCTCCTGTTTCGTACCAACTAGTACACTAGTACAGTGTACATATGTACACTGTACTAACGGTTACTGTTCCTGTTTCGTACCAACTAGTGCACTAGTACACTGTGCATATGTACAATGTACTAACCGTTATTGTTCCTGTTTCGTACCAACTAGTACACTAGTACACTTTACATATGTATACTGTACTAACGATTACTGTTCCTGTTTCGTACCAACTAGTACACTAGTACACTGTACATATGTACAGTGTACTAATAGTTACTGTTCCTGTTTCGTACCAACTAGTACACTTGTATAGTGTACATATGTACATTGTACTAACGATTACTGTTCTTGTTTCGTACCAACTAGTACACTTGTACATTACTAGTACAAGAACAGTTCCCATTAGTACACTGTACTAATCATTACTAGTACAAGAACATGTATTAATCATTACTAGTACAAGAACAATACCACTTAGTACAATGTACTAACTACAGTGTTAGTACATCATTAATAATTTCAAAATGTACTAACCGAGTTAGTACATTGTACTAAATCGGGGTCGAAATTAGTACACCTCACGTAAGATGCCGTTCACGGCACATTAGCCGCTTCCGTGGGGGTGAGGGAGAGACAGAGAGTTTGTGTTCCCGTGGGGGCACACCACACAGAATCAAAAGGCATTAATTAGGATTTCGTAAGTATAAAATCATTTTTATACTTTTATACGAATTATAAGGCCGACAAATCTCTTAAAAAGCTCATATATTTTTACAAAGCTTATTAACACTCTTTCGAAAAGTCTACATTCTTTACTAAATATTGTCATTGTTTCGTATTTTACGAAACTTTTACTGTGAAAAGCTCGTATGTTTTTACGAAGCATGTTCTGTTTAAGCCTATATATTTTTACGAACTTATTACGAAGCCCGTCGATTCATTACGAAAATGTTTCATACACTGTTACTGTTTCGTACTACATGAAGCTTTTACTGTGAAAGTCTGTACATTTTTACGAAACTCAACGACCTTTTGCAAAAAAAAAAAAAAAAGTTTTTCATACTTTAGGAAACAATTGACACTTATAGCATGTTTGGTTTACGGACCGGATGAACTGGAATGGAAATAGATAAAAAATATAGTGATTAGAAAGTGAATTGCTTAAGAAAATAGTGTGTTTAGTTTAAGGACGAAGAGGAGAAAGAAAAGGAAATGGAGAGAGCAAATGAGCATTCCCTATCACGAGCTATTCCCTCTCACTATGCTCTTCATCTTACAACTAAATACATTATTCTTTTAAGCAATTCTCTTCCTAATCTATAGATTTTTTTCTCCCTCTCATCCCATCCCCTTCGAAATTTCATTCCGGAACCCAACTGGCTCTAGTACGAAATGCCCCGTGAGCGGGACTTTATATCGTTGTGCGGAAAAGCACGAACTCCTCTTTATCTCGAGTAATTATTTATGACATGAATAAAAGAATGACTCTTTAATTGTGTGATAAAGTGAAGGGAGGAGATGCATGACTCCGCGAGTTCGTGCAGTCGAATCAGCACCCATTTTTAATAGCTACAAAATACATCATAAATGCTGGAAAAATAATCACCCAATTAAAGATGAAATGAGCAAAACTTGGAATCAAATCTTCCTCTTTGCTTTTCCTTTCCTTAGTTTCCACTACATGGGAATAAAAAAATAATCAAAATCTTGTCCTAAAGAGTTTAGTTTAGTTTCCTGGTAAAATATTGGAAATGAAATAAAGTTCTTTTTTACTAAAAAAATAAAAACACAAGACATCTACCACCACCCTTGAATTTTGAAATAATTTTAGTGCCTCCCCAGTTTTAGTTGCTAAAAAGGGCTTAAAGATACGTCACAAAGCCAAACGGAAATGGATGATACATACAGTCACGAAGGCGGAAGCACCCGGTGATGCGGTCTGGGGGGGACGGCCGTTGTTTTATTACATGGTCCAAGGTTTTAGGAGAAAAGTGCTTCATTCTGATAACTTTACGAAAGTAGAGTTATATGATCACATTTGTGCCTTGATTTGAGTTAGTTCCGTCGTTTTAAGTGTTTAGATTGGTTGTTTCAAGCTGAATTGTGTTACCTCACGTTCGTTATTGTTCGTGTAGGGAATTGAAGATGAAATGAGGAACAACGAAGAGAGGAAGGAATAGTTGTGAGAAGGAAGCGAGGAGTGCAACCACAGAGACCTTCGCAGCTGCGGGCAAGAGGAAGTTCGCAACCACAGAGACTTTCGCAGCTGCGGGAGATTTCCTCGCAGCTGCGGAGAAGCCAAAGGGAGCAACCTCAGAGACTTCCGCAGCTGCGGAAGATTTCCTCGCAGCTGCGGAGAACCAGAAGATTTCCTCCCCTCCGAATTCCTAGATTTTCTCTTTATTTCTATTTAGGTCATTTAGATTATTCTCTAGTATAAATACTCAAACTTAAGGTTTACTAGGGTGAGAGAGGGTGGTGGGAATTGGTTTTTCTTTGTCGGCAAAAAGCTCGTGACAGGAGATTGGTGCCGGCGGAGACTTGCAAATTCTTTTCCCTTTTTCTTTTAGATTTCAATTATGCTTTCATCTTTGATTTGGTTTTCGTGTTGCATCGCTATGAACTAATTTCTTTGTTCTAGGACGACGATGGAACCTCGTGTTCTTTTGTAATTGTTGAACCTTTCTTATTATGAATTGAATTTCCGTTGGTTGTTTATCCAATCCCGTGTTTAATGCATATTAGCAGCCTGATCAACTGTTGATATTGATTCGATCACCTAGGGAGACTCGAGAGGGTAGTCTGGGTCAGATCGGGATTAGGATAACCTAAGGAACCTTCGAGTCGAGAAACCGGGTTTTAGTGTGAGAGTAGAAATACCGTGCACCTTGGGTAATCAAAGTAGGGTTAAATCGTAAAGGGCCTCCACTAGTTCTTTGCCTAGACATAGAGTAGAGAATTTGATACATGGGGGTACGTTCCCGGATATCCGAGAGGGTTATGGGGAGAGATTAGCAGCCTACAGTTAACAACCGATGAAATTCAATAGTAATAAGAAGAGGGGATATGAGAGCATAAGTCATGAGGGGAAATCGGTAGTCCTAGATCTTTCATTCTTATTGGTAATTCGATTCACTTTGCTGTTAGTTTAATTTCTCATCAATTAATTTGTTCACTTGACCTTGAATTTGGTTATCGAATTTGACGTTACAAGACCTAATTGATACTGATTCTCTGTGGGATCGACCATTGCTTGCCCTTACTGCTTAGTTTGTGTGAACGAGGATTTATTTTTGTTGCATTGACGACGCGCATCAAATTTTGGCGCCGCTGCCGGGGAGACAGTTTTCTTTTAGTTGTCTTTTACCTCTATTTTCGATAACTGTTTGACGTTCAAGTTTTTGTTTCTCTCTTTATATATTTCAGTTTATGTTACGGAGTCAAGGAGCTAATTTGACTCCATTGGACCCAGAAATCGAGCGCACCTTTCGGCAAAGGTTGAGAGCACAGCGAGTAGCTATGGCCGACGAGGACAACAGAAATCAGATAGACGGAAACCTAGTCCAGATACAAGAGCGTGGAGGGAGGCCAGATGTTGATAACAGGCCGATGATGGACTTCACATCGGCCAGAACTTACGCTCACCGGTCATGCATAGCACCACCGCCCATCGCAGCTCGTGATTATGAGATCAAGACATCGGTGATGCAGATGATTCAGAATACAGTCCAGTTCAGAGGAACACCGATGGAGGATCCGCACGAGCATCTGAGTAAGTTTCTCAGCGTATGCGACACTTTCAGGCAGAACGGAGTGTCCCAAGATGCAGTCAGGCTGAAGCTATTCACATTCTCCCTAAAGGACAAGGCCTGGGCGTGGTTCAATTCACTCCCAGTGAATTCAATATCGATGTGGGCACAGATGGAGGAGGCTTTCTTAGATCAGTATTATCCTCCCTCGAAGATATCTCAGATGAGGAACGAGATTACCACATTCCGACAGGACAGCGATGAAACTTTCGTGGAGGCATGGGAGCGATTCAAGAATCTGCTGGTACAGTGCCCATATCATGATCTGCCTGGATGGAGACAGCTTGAGGCATTCTATAATGGACTCACGGACTCGTCCAGGAAGGACGTAAATTTGGCATCTGGAGGATCCTTTTTGAGGAAGTCCTATGTGGAAGGACTGGAACTCCTTGAGACGATGAGGAAGACTTGTCTGCCGAACCAGTATTCGGATCGGATGAACAGAAGGAAGCCGCAGGGCGTCTTCGAATTGGATACCTTAACCTCAATTCAAGCACAACTAGCCGCTCTCACTAAGAAATTTAAGGAAGCAAACGTTAGTTCGGTTCAGAGCAACCAGCAGGGTTGTCAGATTTGCGGAGGAGCACATCTCACAGATCAGTGCACCATGAGCATGGAGGAAGCCAACTTTGTTGGAAACCAGCGCAACAACCCGTACTCAAATACGTATAACCCAAGATGGAGGAATCACCCGAATTTTTCTTGGAGAGCACAGGCACCTCCGCCTGGTATGTCGAGACCACCAGCACCAGCGCCTCAGTATCCGCAAGCACAAGCAGAAGCCTCGGAAAAGAAGCCGAGCCTCGAAGAGATGATGCTCAAATACATGGCGAATCAAGACACCTTGATGAAGAACCAAGCAGCGTCGATTCGGAACCTGGAGAACCAGGTTAACCGGCTGGCTCAGGCGGTGAATTCGAGAGCCTATGGGACTCTCCCGAGCAATACGGAAGTCAATCCAAGGGAGCAAGCCAAAGCCGTGACTCTAAGGAACGGCCGGTCACTTGAGGCAGAGGAAGCCGAGGCTAAGAAGGAAAGCAGTGGATCCAGTCCAGTGGAGATAACTAGTGAGGAATCTCAGACTAGCCCTTTACATTCTAACTTGAACTTGCCGTAGGACAAAGGGAAGAAAAAGATTGAGGAAGAGAGAAAGAAACCGGAAATCGACATCTCGAAGCTTCCGTTCCCACAGAGAGCCCGAAAGCAAAACGAGGATGCTCAATTCCGTAAGTTCCTCGATGTATTTAAAAAGCTACACATTAATATCCGTTTTGTAGAAGCTTTGGAGCAGGTGCCTAGTTACGTCAAGTTCATGAAGGACGTACTCTCGAAGAAACGGAGGTTGGGCGATTTTAAGACAGTTAAACTTACCGAGGAGTGTAGCGCCATCCTCCAGAAGAAGATACCACCGAAGCTTAAGGACCCAGGTAGCTTCACAATCCCATGCACAATTGGAACAGCATTCTCAGGTAAAGCTCTTTGCGACCTTGGGGCAAGCATAAATCTGATGCCTTTTTCGGTGTATAAAGAGCTAGGTTTGGGGGAGGTAAGACCTACATCTGTGTCTCTTCAGTTAGCCGATAGATCCATTACGTACCCGAAAGGGATTATAGAGGATGTTCTTGTTAAAGTAGATAAATTTATTTTTCCGGCTGACTTTCTGGTGTTAGACTTTGAGGAGGACAAGGAGATTCCTATCATCCTTGGTCGTCCATTTTTAGCCACAGGAAGGGCATTGATCGATGTGCAGAAGGGAGAGTTGACAATCCGTGTCAACGATCAGGAAGTCATATTTAACGTTTATAAATCTGTTAAATGGCCTTCTGAAAATTCTGATTGTTTCCAGATGGACATTGTTGATAGGTGCACTTCCAAGTTTTCCCCTCTTGGTGATGAAGGTATCTCAGAAGATGAAGGAGAAAAGACCGACCCCGATTGTGACACCCAGGAAGCCCTAGCGTTATTCATGCGAAGGATTCAACAATTTGACACGCTAGAGCGGCCACTGAACCCGATGCTACCTTCAATTGAGGAACCCCCCACTTTAGAGCTCAAGCAACTCCCGGATCATCTCAGGTATGCGTACCTCGGACCATCAAATACTTTACCTGTAATTATTTCTGCCAATCTTATAGGAGAAGAGGAGGAGGAATTGCTTGAGATCCTCAAGGCGCACAAGAAGGCATTGGGATGGACTATAGCGGATATTCGAGGTATCAGTCCGTCGGTGTGTATGCACAAGATTTTGCTTGAGGATGATCATAAGGTTTCAGTCGAGGCTCAGAGGCGACTCAACCCAAACATGAAGGAAGTGGTGAAGAAAGAGATTATCAAGTGGCTAGATGCAGGTATTATTTACCCGATCTCTGACAGTTCTTGGGTTAGCCCTGTGCAGTGCGTCCCGAAGAAAGGAGGGATGACGGTGGTCAAGAACGAGAAGAATGAGTTGATTCCGACTCGCACTGTAACCGGGTGGAGAGTTTGCATGGATTACCGCAAACTGAACAAGGCCACCAGGAAAGACCATTTTCCTTTACCCTTTATTGATCAGATGCTTGATCGATTGGCGGGTAAGGATTTCTATTGCTTCTTGGACGGATACTCCGGGTACAATCAAATTTTGATTGCTCCGGAGGACCAAGAAAAGACAACGTTCACATGCCCATTCGGTACCTTTGCGTTTCGCCGCATGCCATTTGGATTGTGTAATGCACCTGCGACTTTTCAACGATGCATGATGGCCATATTCTCTGATATGATTGAAAATGGTTTGGAAGTCTTCATGGATGATTTTTCTGTTTTTGGTACATCGTATGCGGATTGCCTGTCGAACCTCACTAAGGTTCTAAAACGTTGTGAGGATGCTAACCTAATCCTGAACTGGGAGAAATGCCAGTTTATGGTTCGTGATGTCATTGTTTTAGGTCACCGGATCTCCAGAAAGGGCATTGAAGTAGACAGGGCAAAGATAGAGACAATTGAGAAGTTACCCCCACCCTCTTCAGTGAAAGGGATTCGGAGCTTCCTCGGACATGCTGGTTTCTACCGGAGGTTCATCAAGGACTTCTCCAAGATCACGAAGCCACTGTGCAATTTGTTGGAGAAGGATGTTCCCTTTGTATTCAATGCTGAGTGCCTTTCTGCCTTTACTGAACTTAAGAAGATGTTAGTATCTGCTCCCATAGTCATAGCACCTGATTGGAATTTGCCCTTTGAGTTGATGTGTGATGCTAGCGACTATGCAGTAGGAGCCGCATTAGGCCAGAGGGTAGATAAGATTTTTCGGGTTATATACTATGCCAGCAGGACCTTAGATGATGCCCAGGTTAATTACACCACGATTGAGAAAGAATTGTTAGCCGTCGTGTTTGCATTTGATAAATTTCGCAGTTATCTGGTGGGATCTAAGATAATAGTGTTTACGGATCACTCAGCGATCAAATACTTGATTGAGAAAAAGGACGCTAAGCCTAGGCTGATTCGTTGGGTGTTATTATTACAAGAATTTGACTTAGAGATCCGAGATAGGAAAGGGACTGAAAATCAGATAGCAGATCACTTGTCTAGGTTAGAAAATGAAAATGTGATTCGAGACAAGGTTTGCATCAATGAGTTCTTTCCTGATGAGTGTTTGCTGTCTGTTGATGTGAGCGTGCCTTGGTATGCTGATTTTGTAAACTTCATTGTGTCGAAATTTATTCCTGAGGATTTCGATGCACACAAGCGGAAACGGTTTCTTCATGACGTTCGTCACTACTTTTGGGACGAACCATTTCTGTTTAAAAAGTGTGCAGATCAGGTGATCAGGAGATGTGTGCCGGAATCTGAAATCATGGACATACTAGCCCATTGCCACGTATCCCCCTACGGAGGACACTTTGGAGGAGATAGAATAGCCGCTAAAGTTCTCCAGTCAGGCTTTTACTGGCCGACTATTTTCAAGGATGCTTATCAGTTTGTTCTTCATTGTGATAGGTGCCAAAGAACAGGGAACATATCACGGAGAAACGAAATGCCCCTGCAGAACATCCTCGAGGTTGAACTTTTTGATGTTTGGGGCATCGACTTCATGGGACCCTTCATCCCATCGAATGGTAACAAGTACATCCTCGTAGCAGTAGATTACGTTTCCAAGTGGGTGGAAGCAATTGCTTCCCCCACTAATGAGGCTAAAGTGGTTGTCAAGTTTGTGCAGAAACAGATTTTCACTAGGTTCGGTGTACCACGCGCTATCATTAGTGACGAAGGTACACACTTCATCAATCGTCAGTTTAATGCACTGTTAAGCAAATATGGCATGAAGCACAAGGTGGCAACGGCGTATCACCCACAGACCAGCGGACAGGCGGAAGTTTCCAACCGTGAAGTGAAGCGCATCCTTGAAAAATCGGTAAGTACAACACGAAAGGATTGGTCGTTCAAACTTGACGATGCTTTGTGGGCGTATAGGACAGCGTACAAAACACCGATCGGGATGTCTCCATACCGACTCGTCTTTGGCAAGGCTTGTCATCTCCCAGTGGAACTCGAACACAAGGCATACTGGGCACTAAAGCACCTAAATTTCGACGCAACCCGATCAGGTGAGGTTCGCCTTTTGCAAATGAACGAGTTGGAGGAGCTTCGTCATCGGGCCTACGAGAATGCATCTATCTACAAGGAGAAGACGAAAAAATGGCATGATAGCCGCATCCTCAACAGGTCATTTGTGCCAGGTAAGTATGTATTACTTTTCAACTCACGTTTGCGGTTATTTCCAGGCAAGTTGAAGTCGAGATGGTCCGGACCGTTCAAAGTGGTCAGAACGTTTCCTCATGGCGCTGTAGAGTTACAGTCGAATGATTCGGAGACCACTGTCGCGGGTGATCCCGTTTCCGGTTCCATCTAAAATGAATATCCTCCCTTGACGATAAGGCTTCGGATTTTGAAAATATCGGAGTCGCCACTAACTTATTTTGAGTTCAAGTTAGAAAAACTATAGAGATTCGTTAAGGTTCGGGAATTAGGGATTACTTAATCACATGCATCACAAAGAAAAGGGAGGCTTTAACTGTGTGTTTTCAATGTCTGAATTTATTTGAGCTCGGGTTTGGAAAAAGAAGTTGTTTGATTTATAAAAATGATTTCGAGCTCAATAATGCTTAAAATATCTACGTGAATCATTTTTAAAGAATATTTCTTAAAAGTTGATTTTGGGGCAAAAATGCAAACAACATAGATTGATTAATGCCCTTAACAATTTCTAACCCAAAAAAATAAATTCAATGGAGAACCGGGTGTTGTACCGTTGCTCGCTCTATACAGAACGCTCCCGTTAGCGTTTGTACCTCAAGGTGCCGTTTTTAGAATAGGTTTACGGTGAACCTGGCGAGCCGCTGATGCCGTAACGTTGGTGAGTGCGAAGCCGTCTTCAGAGGGTCTTGATCTTCGAGAATCCAAATAACCCTCGAATGCTTCGTTATCTTGAATACGTTGAATGGGGTGCGTGCCTTGGTTGTCCGTAAGGCACGCCCCCGAGATACCTGCATAAATATCGAATAAACAAAGTAAACTGTTCGAAAAATTTTTGAGACTTCTAAAATAGATAAATAACTAAAGTTATTTTCGTGAAAGTTGGATTGTACTGCGTTTATAAAAATTTTGACGAAAGTGTAACAAAATCAAAGGATCTAAACGTGAACCCACTCCTTGAAATGAGCTATTGGGTTAATACAAAACCACGATGGGTAACGTTTAAAATCTCAACAAGATATATTTATAAAAATCAGACGGAGAAGAAATCAAACGGGAAATAAAACAATTAACCAGATGCAAAGGGACTGCATTAAATAGGTGAATGTAGGATCGTACTTCAATAATGAAATTAATTAAATGAAAACGAGTAAAAGAAACAGCAATGCCACCCAAATCAAACGGAAGCAAACAAAAAAATCAAAATGCAAAAAGAATCCGACGGTGGGCAAAGAGACGTGGGGATGGGTTACTCACTCTCGAATCAAGGTCCTCAGAGCTTGCGGATCTCGGGAGAAACACAAGCGGCGTTGCTAACTCGGGGAGGTTGCCCGATCGAAGGCCGGTTTCTGGATGCAATGACAACGTTGTGGGTCACCGTTGTAAGGAGATCGCCTCTAACCGTCGCTCTTTGTTCCAGGGAGCTGCAATTGGGGAAGACACCTTAGGCCTTCGGTGGAGCCGCTGGTGGGTGAAGGAGGCACGGTCGTCGAAGCCGAGAATGCTGAAGAGAGACGTCGTGGGTTGGCGACGGCGATGTGGGGTCAGGGGACGGCGACACGAACGTTGACACCCCAAGAGGAAGGAACGAGGCGGTAAGCGAGGAAGGTGCGAGGATGGCAGAGCGGAACTTCGGCACGGGAAGAACGTCTGAGGCCGGGTCTGGAGCGGTGAACGGGGCCAGAGAGGGCAGAGGATGCGGCCGTCCTCGAACTACTTGCCGGCGAAGGTAGGTCTTGGAGGCGGACTCGTCGACGGCCGGAATCGGGTCTGAGCGACGCCGACGTCGCTGCCGTGAAGGACGTCGGCTGAGGAGGACGTCAAAGGACGTAGTTTTGCCGCCGTTGAATCAAGAACAACACGACGGGTTGGCTGAGTTCAAAAGAGCTGGGATCGAGGAGCGCCGACTTCGCTGCGTTGTCAGGGATATCGAAGCTGAGAGGGAACATGATGAAGATGAATTTGTTGACTTGACTGAATCTGTTGTCTGGCTGAGTATGTTGTTGTCTGTGGTTGTTGATGATGACTGTGAGTCCTGTGACCGTTGATGCTGTTGGAGATTGGAGGGTAGGCTCTACTCGATCGTGGTCGCCGATGTCAGAGGCCAAGCACCTAGGGGAAGCTTCAAATCTGAAGTTGACACCGGTGGAGATGGGATCTTTGTGGAAGCTGCCAGGATGCTGGATCCAGGATGCAACGTTGACAGCGACAGAAAGCCCGGCACTGGAGAGGGCTTCAAAGTGGAGATGTTGCCGGAAATCATTGCTGAAAATGGTTGTGTACCACCATGGCTGGCCAAAGATCTGGACTACAGGAAGGCCGCCGAATGGCTATTGTAAGCGGGAGCCAAGAACAAATGGGTAGAGGGGTGATCTTTCCGTAGCAGACACTGGCCGGGATCTCTTCTTTTGTTCTCAAGCTTTCCTTAAATTTTTCTATGAGTCCTTTTATGATTTTTTCTAGAGTTTTGTGGATCTTTGTTGATCTTTGATGATTTTCTTATGATTTTTATGGATTTTAAAAGATTTTTGATGATTTTTATTGATTTTAAAAGATTTGCAATCTTTAGTGTTTTGTGAAGATTTTCTATTTTTTTAATGTTTTTTTGTATTTTTTGTAGAATAAAAAATTGGGTTATGACAACCACGTTCAAGGTTAACGGCCAACGCCTCAAACACTATCATGGAGAGCCATTTGAGCGAGGAACTACATCCACGCGACTCCAAGACGCATAAAATCGTGCGAAAGTCGAGCCATCGACTCTAAACCAGGGCGCTTCTTGGGAGGCAACCCAAGTCGTTTCATTTTATTCCTGATAATTAGTTATTTTTAATCGCTTATTTGTTTTTGTTAGTAGATCAAGAAGCATGTCCATGAAAAAGACGGAGAAAGAAAATGAGGTAGCATCCACAGTAGATCGCAGCTGCGGAGGAACGAAGGCAGTAAGTTTCGCAGCTGCGAGAACATCTCTCGCAGCTGCGGAAGATGTATACACAGTTGACCCTCAGAGAGTCTCGCAGCTGCGAGAGACATGTAACCTGCGACCCTCAGAGAGTCTCGCAGCTGCGGAGAAGTAGATCACAGCTGCGAGAGACGTGTGACCCGTGACTCACAGAGAGTCTCGCAGCTGCGGAGGGATGTCTCGCAGCTGCGAGAGGACGAAATTTCAGACAGATTAAAAGGGGGCGAACCTAAACCCTAATTTATTTTTTCCCCACTCTCTCAGGGCGCAGCTGCGACGCATCCCTTCTCTCCAGGCGGCGGCTCCTCATTTCCACATCGCCGGCTACTCACGCATCGATCTCCGACGCCCACCTTCTCTCCTGTGCGTCCATCCGCTGCAGATCCGCTCTCCGGTGCCGCCCGCCAACCACCCAACCAATCTTGCCGCCACCTTCCTGCCGTTGGTCGACCACACTCTCCCATAGCGGCGATAATCAGTTATTGCGAGAATTGCTAAGCCAGGATCCCAATGGAAATTGACAAGAAGCCGGGACCCCCTCAGACTCCACGGCAGCAATTTGACCACTGAAGCACGCATGTGGGCCTTATTTGTAGCCGCCCGGCTCATCCCCAGAAAAAACACGAGCGAGATCACCAGGGATCGAGCGGCGCTCATCTACTGTATCATGGAGGAGATGCCTATTGATTTGGGCAGGCTGATGAATTGGATGATCCACCGTTGTTTGGACGACGCACGAGGTTTGTGGTTCCCTTGTCTTATTTCTGAATTATGTATCAAAGCAGGTATGCAGTTTGACAGGACGGAGGAGCTTTGTCCCCCGGGCCAGCCTCTAGACCATCAATCGCTGGACAAGATTAGCGCAAGGCAGGGAGGTGCTTCCTCTCGCCCTCGTCCAGCCGCTGCGAGCACTATGCCCTCCGGGCAAGAACGGTGGGCCCAGATGCAGGAGTTCATGCAGCAAACCAGGGACGCTCAGCAGCAAACTAGGGCCTTCCAGCAGTACACCATGGAATTCATCCGACATCAGATGGAGTACAACCGTCAGGCCGCGCCATCCTTTGGAGTAGATTTCAACGCGTTGCATCAACCAGTCTACCACCCACCGGGATGGGATCGACCCATGGGATGGAGTGATGCTGCTATGGAAGATGCAGAAACCAGCCCGACGGAGGATGAAGATGTTGACTCCGACTCGGAGTCCGATTAGTCTGCCATCAGGGAGAGGATCCTGAGTTCAACCAGATATGTGCCAGGTTGTATCTCTCTTATCTTTACTTTCATCTATCTCATGCACTATTAGAGATACAGTCTGCCACGAGGTCGTGTCAGGATTTAGGTTTGGGGGTGTTGACGTTATCCTTTATGATATGATTGCTTTTGCTTGTTATTTCTGTCAGCTTGATCATGCTTCTGAGTCTATCTTTCGTTTTGTTTTTGTTATTTCCTTTGAGTCGATGCCCCTCAGTTAAACCTAGGGATTTCGAATTAGAAGAGTCGGATTCTAGGATGATGATTTAGGGTCGCACATTTAAGGCAGAGGAGGAATTAGTTCTAGTAAGCATGCCTAATTTCTTGGAAAGAATAGTATATGTTGTTCCTGATAGGAAACTAACTAAGCAGCGTCAGCTCTACAGTCTCTTTAAAAGCATAGTCATTAAGGAAAAGTATAGGCACTCGAATCATCCTTTGGAGACGAAATTCAGGTTAAAATGTGAAAGAGAAAAAGAGCAAGAAAAGAAAACGGTTGCCAAGGTTCTGAGCACCACTATTCAAGCTAGAAAAGGGTAAAAAAAAGTAAAAGAGAAAAAGAAAAAAAAAAATTGATTTTGAGCTTGAATATGTGCTTGTGGTGTGAGTCTTCCTTGCGGCTCGAGTTCTCGTCCGAGGGGTGCTTTATCACCTAGTGCCTTGGTCCGTTTGGACCGGGAGTCACTGACTGAGAACTTGTTACATGACCGTTTGCGGGAATTGATGAGCATTTAGAATCGTGTAACCAAATGAAAGGAGAAAAATGAGATGAAAAGAAAGACCTCGAATTAGTTGAGAAGGTAAGGAGAGTTGAGTCTAGAAAAGTACTTGATGGCTATGAAAGATTTGAGAATGTGGGGTTGACAACGCGAGGTGTGCAAATTGAGGGAACAAGTTTTATAAGAACTACAAAACTCGTGTATGCTAGCCTTAAACGAAGTCTACCTCTAAAATAGGTGTGCGGCCTTAGCTGAGAGTCGTTAACGACAATTCGAGTTCGGAAGACTTGGGTGAGACTGGGGAGTATAAATTATGATTCGTTTATTTTGTTTGGTTACATTTTCGTTTTGTTTTGGTTTTGTTTTGCTCGAGGACTAGCAAAAGATAGGTTTGGGGGTGTGATAACTCTACGAAAGTAGAGTTATATGATCACATTTGTGCCTTGATTTGAGTTAGTTCCGTCGTTTTAAGTGTTTAGATTGGTTGTTTCAAGCTGAATTGTGTTACCTCACGTTCGTTATTGTTCGTGTAGGGAATTGAAGATGAAATGAGGAACAACGAAGAGAGGAAGGAATAGTTGTGAGAAGGAAGCGAGGAGTGCAACCACAGAGACCTTCACAGCTGCGGAGAGTCTCGACGCAGCTGCGGGCAAGAGGAAGTTCGCAACCACAGAGACTTTCGCAGCTGCGGGAGAAATCTCCCGCAGCTGCGGAGAAGCCAAAGGGAGCAACCTCTGAGACTTCCGCAGCTGCGGAAGATTTCCTCGCAGCTACGGAGAACCAGAAGATTTCCTCCCCTCCGAATTCCTAGATTTTCTCTTTATTTCTATTTAGGTCATTTAGATTATTCCCTAGTATAAATACTCAAACTTAAGGTTTACTAGGGTGAGAGAGGGTGGTGGGAATTGGTTTTTCTTTGTCGGCAAAAAGCTCGTGACAGGAGATTGGTGCCGGCGGAGACTTGCAAATTCTTTTCCCTTTTTCTTTTAGATTTCAATTATGCTTTCATCTTTGATTTGGTTTTCGTGTTGCATCGCTATGAACTAATTTCTTTATTCTAGGACGACGATGGAACCTCGTGTTCTTTTGTAATTGTTGAACCTTTCTTATTATGAATTGAATTTCCGTTGGTTGTTTATCCAATCCCGTGTTTAATGCATATTAGCAGCCTGATCAACTGTTGATATTGATTCGATCACCTAGGGAGACTCGAGAGGGTAGTCTGGGTCAGATCGGGATTAGGATAACCTAAGGAACCTTCGAGTCGAGAGACCGGGTTTTAGTGTGAGAGTAGAAATACAGTGCACCTTGGGTAATCAAAGTAGGGTTAAATCGTAAAGGGCCTCCACTAGTTCTTTGCCTAGACATAGAGTAGAGAATTTGATACATGGGGGTACGTTCCCGGATATCCGAGAGGGTTATGGGGAGAGATTAGCAGCCTACAGTTAACAACCGATGAAATTCAATAGTAATAAGAAGAGGGGATATGAGAGCATAAGTCATGAGGGGAAATCGGTAGTCCTAGATCTTTCATTCTTATTGGTAATTCGATTCACTTTGCTGTTAGTTTAATTTCTCATCAATTAATTTGTTCACTTGACCTTGAATTTGGTTATCGAATTTGACGTTACAAGACCTAATTGATACTGATTCTCTGTGGGATCGACCCTTGCTTGCCCTTACTGCTTAGTTTGTGTGAACAAGGATTTATTTTTGTTGCGTTGACGACGCGCATCACATTCTATGGCCGGGGATCGGAGTCACATGACGGATTGGATCACCTCAGGTAAATTGCCCCTCCCGCTCCCTCCCGTCATTGGCATCCCGGCGAGTTTCATCATACTCTTCTTTTGCGCTCGAATCTTGACTGTGGCAAGAACAGTTGATTTGCTGATGCATAGATGGATGTCCTTCACGTCATCCCTGGACGAATCAACGATACATAGGAGGTCGGCTTTGGGAAGAACGAAAGCCTCCACTTTTGTGCATGCCACTACATCTGTTGACATGGGGCTGTGGACCGACATCGGAGGCGTTTTCCAGCCTGCTATGATCGATTTTAGGAGTTCTTCACCGCAGAACTCCCAGTCCGAGAGGTCTTCAGACATGAATCTGTTGCCGGAACCGCTCTCTCTTTAGCTTGCCGTTGATGATGAACACCAGCTTGTCCACGGGGCATTCCTTACGGAACACGTGGTCTCCGTTCAAAAACACCTTGGGCTCGATGCATTTGGGTATCAGGCCGGGCGCTCGCTTGATCAATTCTCGAAATAGTTTCACCTTTTGGCAGTTAAAGGAATGACCAAGGGACATTACTACACACATCCCATAACCATTTGGCATGTCCAAGGTCTCGAGGATAAAAGAATCAGAGGAAGTGTGTGTGGAGTTGATTAAGGTTTGGGGGAGGGGGTCATACCTTCCGTTGCAGCTCCCACAATATATTCTGCTTGATCTTCCGGCTTACATCCTCAGGGAAATAATGGAGCACGGTGTAAAGGTCAACCGTGGGGGTATCAAGCCACTTTTCATCGATACAAGAGGCGATGTCCTCCTTTAGCTTCCGCAGAAGCAGCTTGAAAAACTTCCAGTTGGACAGTTCCCCGTGCTTCTTGGCTACCTTATCCATTGTACCCTTCATTTTGTTCAAATCGTTGTTCGTTTTATATTGAAAGTAGGCCTGGTGTCTCCCCCAAACACAAACGAGCGAAAGCATCCACATTTTAGTCGGGCAGCTCTTTCGAAAGTGAATGGAATGGAATAACTAGTTGTACAACAGGTAACTAATTGATCCGGCTCGCCCGTCACTTTTTACCTGCATATTACCGATGAAGAGGGAGAAAAGGACTAACCCCATTAGGGAGATGCAGATCGAGAAGCATATTTCCCACACGTAGGCGCTCGTGTTGAGGTTTTGCCCCAGAGAGCTGCCAGGGAAGACACAAAGAAGCGCATCATTGGACCATTGCCCCTCCAGATGTTAAAAGGAGAACACGGATGTGGCATGGTTGGAAATTACAAACCTTAGGTTTCGAAGGCCCCACCAGAAGCAGTAGCTGAGCTTCAAGGGGAATTTCGTAGATGCCACTATGTTTGGCTGGAGGGCGCTGAGGTATATCCCGAAAGGCTGTTGAATTGGTTGCTTGCTGTATAGGACAATAGTCATTGAGATAGGTTTTGTTGTCTGCTGGACCGCCGCAGTACAGAGAATCAATGTTGCATCCGACCCGACTCCTGCTGGCCTTTTCCAGCAATCCATGGTCCGCCCCACAGACAGCAAGTACCAGAAAGCCCCCAGAACCTGCACCACAGCAGTCCAATCAACTATAGATCGGGATCTTATCATTTTTTTCTGATCAACCGAAGATTGCTGACGTTCCAGTACTTACGTGACTGGCTATCACGAAAAGTAGAAGATTAAAGCCAGCTCCTATCGAGAAATGACTCTTGAGCAGTACGAAGGAGTTCGTCGTGGCATTGTGAAACGATGGGAATACCAGAAAAGCACGGATGATGGATTGGCCGAGGACCGAGAACTTGAGCAGCATCACCACTTGCTGCAGCCTCGGGTTGCCCTTTATAATTAGGATAGCCAGCGTTGCGGCCTGCAACAACCAAACATAGGAACAACGAACGGTTCTGGATCGAGTTCTCAATTGCATTGGCATCCTTGAAAGTTGGTCAAAGTACCTGGGGGAGCGGAAGTATGCTCAGGATCTTGATTAATCGGCCGATCACCCTAGAATTACGGGGAGACAAACTATTTGGACTGCATGGGGAGACCTCCTTCAAGGCCGCTGCCGGTGCCGCCCCAGCAGAGGCTCCGACCTCGGACCTCCTGGCTTTCGACTTCCTCTCGTAGAACGAACACAGCACGAAATGAAGAATGTCGACCACACTCCTCAAAGAGATGGCGGAGACCCCGATCTTCCAATCCGACTTCATGCACTTTGCTCCCACGTTGATCATGGGTACGTAGAAGAACAGGGGATCAATGATCGCCGCGGCCACGCGGAGCAGCAGAAGAGCATTCTGCTGTGTGGTAGTCATCGTCAGGTTGAAGCACTGGAAAAAACTTGATAACTTGGACTCGTGCACCTTGCTTATCAATTTCTTGAACTTGGGGGCGACCACGGCAGCCTCGCCCACGGCCACAAATCTGGCCGAGGCCGAGGGGTTCTTTCGCCGCCGTGAAAGGGAGTTGGGCATTGCTGTCCGTGCAGTTGCCACACCACCTTCGAGGTCACTCAAGATCGCATCGTTACTGTTCTTCATCGATGGCGGGGTCGGGGCAAACAAGAAACCAGTGGGGTAGGATGACAATTCTGAGGTTCTCTCGTTGGTTTGGGGGGGGGGGGGGTGTTGGGGGTGTACTCAATGTTTTGTCATTAACTTAGTTTACTGTAATACCTCAAATCTCCTTTCCTATTTTATTTTTAAAAAATATTCATTTCCCTTAATTGCATTCATTAAAATCTATTTCCTAAATGGGAGCTCATGTACACGTTACAGAAGATGCGGGATAGATTGAAACGCTTCCCCCTTCAGGCGTTTCAACTTGCAAATGTTATGACTTTCAAACTTTAATTCTACTTTCCTATATAGAAGAGAGACACACACGTAAAGAAGGGGGACAGAGACAAAAACACAAAAAAGCTCCCCTTCCAAGCATTCTTTAAGCCTCCCCTTTCCTCCCGACGAGCTTCTCGACCAAGGTCAGCTCATGGAGCAATGGAGACCCCCCCGACCAGCCTAACCGCGGAGGACACGTTCCCGTTTCACAAGTCGACGGCCGTGGCAAGAAGAAACAACGGCAACCCCGGACAACCTCCGACGTCCTCCCTTCGCCGTCTCCATGCTCGAGGCCATCTCTCCGGCATCTAGGATCTGCCCTCCATTGTCTAGAGACGAGGAGGACTCAACTACCACATTTCGTAACCTCGTAGCTTCGCGGGAGGACTCCCTTGTTGCTTTGACGTTTTCTTGTTTGCGCAGCCGCAAGGATTGGACAGCCGAAAACCAACTCACGAAGACATCTTGTGGTCGCCAAAACAGGCCAAGACTCTCACATCCCCTTCCCTTCACACGTCCTAGTATGTTGGGATGTGTTGCAGCCCTCACATCGAGCCAAAATAGCTCTGTAAGTCCCAACATGTTTCGGATCTGTCTGCGCAGCCTTCGGTTTTTGCTGTATATCTTTTTGTGTACTTATCGAAATCACGCGAAACCACTTGCATTTGATTCCTAACTTAAATACGGTTCTAAGGACACCAACCAAGCTAAATTTGAGTTTTCCTAGCCTAGGATTTTCGAATGAAATATTGTACTGGTTACAAACGACCGAGTTTCACATGTTTGGACATGACCGTTCGCATTTTTGCCATACGTCGAACTTCAAATATACTCTAGACATGTCACACTAGCTATATATGATGTTTCATGTACAAATTTTTAGTGGTTTTAAAATGACATGGCATTTACATATGAATGGAGTGTTTTCGAAGAATCCGAAGACTTATAGGCTCGGATCTGCATGTCGACAGTCCACTCTTTTACTCATAACTTTCTTTTTGGAAATCGTATTGACCTAAAACTTACGCCATTAGATGTCTGACTTCAAGATTTTTCTGAGTATAAGTAAGCTTATTTTCATGAACTAAGCTAAAAGTTATACACGTTTTTCTGAAAGGCAGCAAAACTGTCAGAGCTCGGATCTGCATGTGGACATCTCACTCTTTCGTTTATAACTTTCGTTACATACCTTAGATTGACTTGAAACTTGTACTATTGGATTACTAACTCGAAGAGCTTTCTTCCAAGTATAAATATGCATATTTTCATGAATTGAGCAGAAAGTTATGCATTTTTTTGAAAGGCACTAAAGCTGCCGCGGTTGAGAATCATTCAATTACGCATGATTTTCCATCATATCTTGAACTTGCTTGATGTCATTAATATGTTTCTAAGTCCATGATCATCGCGTTTATCATGTATATATTATTATTTACTAATCATTTTCCTATCCCGATATTTTCGCATGTGAAAATACAATCTCGTCAATCCGAGTGGCGTTCGGGATATATTGGAGGTCGATGGGCTCAAACACCTCACATCGTTGGCTTCCATTTTCCAACTTCAAGATGATGCACGGTGGACCATAGTGAAAACGCTCCGGACGTCCCCAACCAACAAATCGAAGGTACAAATGGGAGGTGCGGGCCTCCCCGAATTACTCATTTACACATGTAACGGGCTGCGGGCCCAAGTGCATAGGCCCGCAGTCACCACCATTCCCCGCTCTCTTTTATCTAAATTATTATTTGTGAGTGTTGTGGTGCATGCTGTTAGGCCCCCTTAGGATTTTTGTCACATGTGACTGTTAAACAAATACATATGAGTTCGGGTCCAACGCCTGAATCGGGTCCAACGCCTGAATCGGGTCTAGCGCCCGTAAAACAATGACATGAGTCCGGAGTCATGCCCGGATCGGGTCCAACGCCCGTTAACCAAAAGCAAACTTTTGGAGCAAACGCCACCTCTTCACATGTTTAGATGTAAGAGTTAGTAATCAGGAATCCCCGAATCTACTCTGGTTTTCCGACTTAAACCAAGCTTTTAAATTAAGTCGGTGGCGACTCCGTAATAGTTTACCTACGTTAAAAACACATTTTTTTTACGAAGTCATTTTGGATGAGGGACTGACAACACGAGCCGCTCTTGGAACCTCCTGAAGGTTCCTCCTCGGGCCATGCGCTTCTTTTCGCCCGTCGCCTCTTAAGGAGCATGGAGACGATCGGCGAAGAGTCTGGGCAGACCCGGTCAGGAATCGAAGGAGGGACCACCCTGGTCTTTTCCGCAGCATTCGACGCTCGAGTCGCGACCCCGACCGGAAGACTCTAGGGAAGCGGGCCCGGATCCTCGGGTCGTTCGAACCGCTGCGCGCGTGCTAGGCCGGAAGGCGCGCGTACATTTATTATATAATTTTGTCACCAACTTTTGTTTTTATTTTGATTTTGATCAATCATGAATTTCTTCTAACGAAAGCCAAACAAGGCTTTAATATAGTCTAAAATATGTCCTATAATAGTGGAGTTTCGATATCTCATTCATTCGTCTCATAATCCATTTTATCTGTATTAGTCGCCCCTTAATAGAACATCATCTGACATTCATCGATTTTTCATATTTTTTACATCAGCAATTATCGTTAACTTTGGCTTTCAATTCACTTGATTTGTTCATCAAAATTTTATAATAAAAAAATAAATGAAAAGTTTCAATATTATTTTCTATTTTTTAAATTTTTTTTTTCTTTTTAGTTAATAAATGAAAATTATCTATTAAGGTCTTGTTTAGCTTTAGATAGAAGAAATTCATAATTAGCCAAAATCAAAATAAAAATAAAAGTTGGTGACAAAATTATATAACAAACTAAGTTAATGATAAAATAAAAAGTTGGCTCAAAGTTGAGGCCATAAATTGATATTTTGCCTTATTTTAATGAACGAGACAACGTTTGCTTTATAGATAATATTAATGATTTAATCCTACTGGTCTGGTCCAGGGTTTCATCCGGGGGAGAAGAATTTGACTCCCGCTCAAGTCATTGTTTATTAATAAATTGACTTACCATCAAAGCCAGCTCGAAATGGCGGGGTTGGGTTGGGTGGTCACGTCGCAGGTGCAGTGCAAGTAAATTAAGAATGTGAATCAACATGGGTTGATCCAAATGGTAAGGAGTTTGGATTCGCTTAAGGAGGTCTCGGGTTCGAAACCTATCGTACGCAGCCATCCCTATTGGAAGACTCACCCACCATAGCCAGGTGTCCTACCCGGGTCGAGTCTGGATTAGTTGGAGCGAAACTTCGGACACCGAGCGGACAAAAAAAAAATTAAGAATGGGAAAAGCAGTTGAAACATTTTTTCCCTTCGGAAAGTTATCGCGAATAACTAGAATTTAAAAACGTCGGATATTAATTTAAATATCACAAGTTTTTTTTAATTTTAATTTAATTTCTTAAAAAGTAAACGATGCCTACGCAGACCATCTTTTTCAAGGAACCGAAAGCTAAATAACATTTTATAAAATCATGGTACGTGTGTGGTGGGTGTCTCAAAATAACAGTAATATTTAAATATATCCAAAATGATTTTAACGGGCTGTCGTTGTAGCTGTCTGGAATTGGACGTGGATATAAAGGACAAAATAGGATTATGGCTATAACCAATTGACTGAAAAGACAGATACTTGGCCAACTTCCAAGTCTTTGTTTATTAATTAAAACGAAAGGAAGGAATCATCCAGGAAAGCCACGGCCAAATGAATGCAAGGCTTCATGATCGATCCTTAGCCACTGTATGCAGAAGACCTCCAAAGTCATCGTCATAGTCTTGTGTGGTCTGTTTCGCACGAGAATCCCTTACTCTGGGCTTGTAGTTATTAAGTTACAAGAGCGACCGGATGTTTTTTTGTCAAGTGAAGGCAGTTCAGATCATTCATTTAATCCACCGTCTGTCCATTGTCTTTGCTTTTCCTATCGACTACAGTCCATGGATTATTATACCTTCATCACCGCTGCCGTGCAAAACCGATGGAACTTGTGGAACGTCCGAGGCTTCATGATCCTTAGCCTCTGTATGCAGCTCATCCTCTCCATCGCTGCCCCTCTTAGGCAGAAGACGTCCAACCGTTTCGTGATATTCCTTGTCTGGTCTTCCTACTTAATGGCGGACTGGTCCGCGTTGTTTGTATTTGGGCTGATCTAGAACTCCGGTAGTAGGAACTCAGGAAACAACGACGCACATGTCCCCCTGGACGTCATGGCCTTATGGGCGGGTTTCCTTCTGGTCCACCTGGGGGGTCCCGACACCATCACCGCATTCTCTTTGGAGGATAATGCCCTGTGGCTCCGTCACCTCGTCGGTCACGTCACCCAGCTTTCCGTGTTCCTGTACATCTTCATAAAGATGCTCCCAAACCACAGGCTACTGGTCCCCACGGTGCTGATGTTCGTGGCCAGTGTGATCAACTACGGGGAGAGGACCCGGGCGCTATATCTCGCGAGCTTGGAGAACCTTAAGACGAAGTCTATAGAGAAAACTATCGTCCCGAATCTTACGGAGGAGGAAGAAACCTTCCATCAGATAGCCTTGTCCTCGATATCATGCCGGATCTTCAGGAATATAACAAGAGCAGGGATTTGATCGTCAACAGTGATCCTGACAAGATATTTCGACGCATTACGACGGACCTGAATGTCTTATATGAACTCCTCTACACGAAAGCAGAGGTGGCGACTTCCACCTGGGGAATTTTGGCCTGCGGCATTAGCTATTACAGCACCCAGGTGGCTTTCATTTTGTTTTGCCTTGCCGATAAGCATGGTTTCCGTGGAGTCGATCTCTCAAACACATGTGCACTCTTTGTGGGAGATTTTATTCTCCATGTAGCCAACACACTGATGTTAAGGACAACTGATTTACGGGGTTTCAATCCAAAGGAAGTTGTTCTGTTGGCCTTCGAACTGGGGATTTTTCCTATACTCCTAGTATATACACTTGTTGTTCTGGCAATACTTCAACAATTCTCAGCTCTCGAGCACCTCGTCAGTGGAAGGTGATCTGAGAAAATGGGTTCTGTGATTGTCCCAATGCTTCAAAAAGTGCGGGCCAAGAAGAGGATATAAGCTAGGTAAAAGTAAAATTTGTCTTCGACTAATTGGGGCTCGAATTCCTCATGTTCTGGTTTACAGATCAATGCTTGTATGTTAAACCGGTTTTATTTGGAACAAACTGGTCGGAGAGAGATGCACGTCCAGGGAAGACTTCGATGACGCACTATGGGACTCTGTATGCGAGGATATTAAGGGAAAAGCAGCAGGTCCCTTTGTAGTGGCAAGAATGAGGCGAGGGGGGGTCGGGTGCTTGAAGAAAGCACCTGTCGTGAATTGATGACTTACATCAGGGACTTTGAGTACGAGAATACCCTTTTAATCTGGCACATTGCTACAGAGATCTGTATCAACATCGAGGGAGAGCAGATTATTGTTTATTGATGATGGTCTGCTCATGAATCGGTTATTGAGGAATGTCTCGGTGTGGATGGGTTAATTGGCTGACGGAGCTTTCCTTTTGCGATTTCTTTAGCGGGAAGGGCTGCCAAAGGGGTGTATTTCAACAATCCTATGTGGCCGGGTAGTGTTTGCTTGTGCATTTCCTCTGCACACTGTTTAGTTGAAAGCAATTTTGAGTACGGCGGACTTAACAGTACTTTCTTGGAGTAGGCGAAGCGCATTCCTTGAAGGTGGAAAAGGTTTTATTCCAGGGGAAGTCGGAATACCAAGAGGTTTTAGTTTTCCAGGTTCGCCATCACGTCCTCTACCTTAGATCAATGACTTTTTTGCTATTTTTTGTATACTAATTGAAGGGGCTTGGCTTGCGTCCGCATCTCATGGCAAGGTCCTCGTTCTTGATGGAGTTGTTCAACTTACAGAGAAGGATGAGTGCGCTTACCAAGAGATGATCACACATCTCCCCCTGTGTTCTATTCCATCTCCTACATCTGTATGTTACTTGAGATGACTGTCTCTCTCATCCTGTGTATAGCCCCTTCATGAGAATGTTGATAATGGTTTTGATAATTGTGCAGGTTCTGGTTGTTGGCGGGGGTGATGGTGGTGTTCTTAGAGAAATTTGTAGGCATAGCTCTGTTGAGCATATTGATATCTGCGAGATTGATAAATTAGTGATCGATGTGAGTGAGGATGTGACTTCATTTTCTTAAGGGTTATCTTCTTCAGTTAACTGAAGTGCTTTGATTTCCTCTCGTCGTAAGTTCAGGTGTCTAAGGAATATTTTCCAGAGTTAGCTATTGGGTTTGAGGATCCTCGGGTTCACCTGCATGTTGGTGATGGTAATCCAGATAACCTTGGGAATCTGTTTTCTCTCATAGTCAGAGCTCTTCCGTTTCCTCATGCTGATTCCCTTTATGCCCTTTCTTTTTCCATGCAGCCGTTGAATTTATGCAGAAAGTACCTGCTGGGAGATATGATGCAATCATTGTTGATTCTTCAGACCCTGTGGGTACGTCACTTACGATCGTCTTTATGTAAATTGATTCTTCTAGTGTTTTTGGTGGGGCTCGACTTTCTGTTTTCTACATACAACCTCATGTTCTCAATGTTTGTATGCAGGTCCTGCTGAACTATTAATGGAGAAACCATTCTTTGAAACAATTGCAAAAGCCTTGCGACCTGGCGGTGTTCTCTGCAACATGGCAGAGAGCATGTGGCTTCATACACACTTAATCGAACACATGATTTCTGTCTGCCAGGAGATTTTTAGAGGTTCTGTGCATTATGCATGGACTACTGTGCCCACATACCCAAGGTAATGAACATGTGGTGAGGAGTCGCTTTATTCTGTCTACTACTGGACGATGTTGTGCACTGACAAACATAATTGTGAATGCAGTGGCACTATTGGATTCTTGTTATGCTCCACGGAAGGCCCGGCCGTTGACTTTGTCCACCCTGTGAATCCAATTGAGAAGCTAGACAAATCCCTGAAGCATGGCAGAGAACTCAAATTCTACAATTCCGAGGTAATCAATCGGCTTCTCCTAATGCATTGTCCGAGAGGAAAAGTCACTCCATCCTGAATAATGGCATTTTGATATATTATCGCAGATGCATTCGGCTGCTTTCTCCCTGCCGACATTTGTAAGGAGGGAAGTGAGATTGCTACGCGGCGTTACTGCCGGCAAGGCTTGATTGGGTATCCATCACTTGCAGCTGGATAGAAACTGTTCTATGAACTAGTTTAAGAATGAATGACTAGACGTGTGTGCACGTGCATGTTGAGCCGTGCTAGTCTATATTGTAATGCTGCGATGGCCTGGAGGGGAAATACTTGAATAAAACATATGGGGAGAGACTTGCATTCTTAACAACGAATCCACCTGTCTCAATTTGAATGACTTTTGAAGAATGAGATGTGAGAGGTGCCATCTCTTGTAGGAGCTGTGTTTCAATATTCGTAATTGCAGATTGTCATTGTAACTCCGATTTCCTGTCATTAAGGAAATCGGAGTCGATAAACTAAAAAAAAATTACAAAGCTGAGCTATTTTAGAAGACCAATAGCATGAAATCGGAGTTTTTTTAACTCCAATTCATGGCATAGCAACCCCATGAAATGGAAGATCGTCTTCAAATTTGGAAAGCTGAAAGGAAAAGCTGACTTTCTTAGATAACAAAGAATTCCAATTTTAGAGCATTGTAACAAAGCTTCTAGAGGTCTCAAATGTTCAGGCCGATCAGAAAGACAACAAGATGGACACTAAAACGTGTTAGGATTGATGCAGATAGGAGAACAAGTTGGACACTTGATGTGTCAGGATTGATGCATCCACGGACTATTATTACCTCGGGCATCCAGGGAAGACATCTTTATCAGCCTTGACAGACTCCGTCGCTTCACCCCTTTCCCAAAGATCGTCTGTGCCCAATTCGTCATCTCAGACTCGTCAAGACGCCCCCTGTATTCGGACCAGATTTGCCTCAGGTCCTTAACCCCGAGAACAAATGCTTCCACTTTTGTTACTGCCTTGACGTGCCTCGGGGCGACAGGGAACTCGGGTAAGGTTTTAGAGCTGAAGTCGAAATCGAGAATCTCGTCCCCCAAGTATTCCACGGGGAGCTTCTGTGGAGAAACTCCGGATTCCCCATCTTCTTTCTTGTAGGAGCATGCCTCTCCAGATACTATGAGGATTACCTGTTTGATCTGGCTATCGGCACAGAGTATATAACTGTTCTTTGGGTATATCTCCGGCTTTGCACGAATGCAGAGAGCCTTCCGTGGCAGAATGTCTAATTTGCTGAACCGCGGTACCTGTAAAGTATAACCATCAAGCGCAACATTCAATTTTACGACAGCTGTTGCCAGAATGAACTCACTTTCGATAGCAAAGGCAAGCACAGTTGCTCCTTGATCTGCAAGCTAAGCTCGGGCGAGATGGTTTTAAGAACACCCTTCAAGTCTATGTCCTTGTTCTCCAGCCACTTGGTATCTTCACACCAAATTGTTTGTGCCCTTAAGTCCTCAGGAAGCTTGCTGAATGGCTTCCATTTGACCAAGTTGTTGCGGATCTCCTTGACTTTGTCCCTCCTATCTTTCATCTCTTTGATGTCTTTATTTGTCAGGCATTGCAGGTACGTCTTTAAGGACAGATACAAAAGCACCATCAAAGTTATGACCGGGAACGGAAGGAACGAGTGTTGGAACACTTACTTGCATATTGCCGATCAGAAGAGAGAACAAGATAAGTCCGAAGATGGAAATCGAGATGGCAAAGCATATTTCCCATTGGTAGGCACTCGTGGTGAGATTCTGGGCGAGGGAACTGCTTGATATGATTCAGACAAGCCGATCTATTGTCAGATAGATCAGAAATGGAACCCACTATGAGCTCTAGACAGAGAACTATAGAGACACGACCTGAGGTTCCGTAAGCCCCACCAGAAGCAATATGCCATCTTGAGCGAGAAATCACTGGAGCTCACGATGTGGGATTGCAGGGCGGGGAGGTATATCCCAAAATCAAAGGGTGGATTGTCCGATGTCTCGATCGGGCAAGATTCATTGAGATAAGTCTTTTCTCCGGAGCTCCTGAGGCAGTAGAGAGTAGCGACATCGCATCCGCTGTGATTTTCACAGGCCCTTTTCCAGCAATCCATGTTTCTTCCGACTGAAAGCAAGTACCAAAAGGCTCCGAGAACCTATAGCGACAAAATATCACTAAGCACAAGCCTCATTGCACATTACGACTAGGAGTGGAGATCTAATCTTACGTGTCCAACGATAACGAAGAGCAGAAGGTTAAATGCAGCTCCGACCCAGAAACGTCCTCTAAGTAGCATAGGAGATTTCCTCGTGGCGTCCTTATAGGAAGGGTATACACGGATGGCTCGTATGACGAACTGAGACAGCACGCAGAATTTCAGCAGTGTCACTGCATGCGGGGATTCCGTGCTCCCTTCCATCGCGATTATTATTATTGTGGCAACCTGCAAATACGTTAGAGCAATAGTTTGACAGAGTAAGCGAATCCAAAACTAGAAAAAGCAACGGCGTATCGGGCGAACCTGTGGGAGGGGAAGGATCGAAACAAACTGAATCAGACGTGCTGGATTTTTATGTCGTTGAGAGGTGGTATCCGCAGAAGTCACAGATTCCTCGGTATCGTCGGCACCCGCTGTTGAATCTAGGGTTTCACGAATGGGACCCTGTCGACATGTTCTCGCCAATGAGGAGTAAACCTTCTCAATCAGCTGCTCTTCGTTGCAGTGCAGCCAAAGCATAAGCTGCAGGACATCCACGAAGAAGCGCAAGGCGATAGCAGTGATGCTGAGATTCCTATCGGGCCTGAGGCACTTCAGCTCGGCATTGATTGTCGGGATGTAGAAGAATAAGGGGTCCAACGAGGCGGCCACCAGATTAAGAAGCAGGAGAAGCGGCCACCGGAACGATTTCCAGCTCTCCTCGCCCTTCTCTTCGTACGTGTACGTCGTCATCTCGTTGTCTTGTCGGTTTTCCTTGGTCCCGCCTTCCAAGTCCCGCTTCTGAACCCTGCAAACACATCAATTGAACTCAACTACGGCGTGAAGACTACACGCACTCCGTTAAGAGACGCGACAAGGATCTCAGTTCTGACTTACCGGTCGCTCCCTAACGGGCCACTCATCTCGGTGTTAGGATAGGAGAGTGTCCCAATACTTATCTGTACACAAAACAAATCAAAGTGTTGGGTGATTGTGAAGCTGGTGACTGAACTACTGTGCAGGCAAACAACACTTGAGGGGGAGGCCAGATCTTAATCTCACCACCACCAACAAACAATTTGGGTAAGATGGCAACTCTGGGAGGAGGGATTGGATTGCACTCTACATTTTTTTACATACTTTTTTTTTATACATATAAAAAAATTAAGTATAAGACGATGCTTTTTGTCATCTAACCGCGTGCGTGCTATCATTACTCGTTATTTAAAATATTGCGGGGGTTGCCTCCTTGGTGTTGGTCGTCGGTCGAGGAAAGACTCCAATGGTTTGATCGGCGTGTAGTTGGATTTGGGCCTCTCCAATTTTTATCGTAAGGGGGCCTCCATCCCTAGCCATTATGGGCCCAATGCCCAGAAACCGATCCTCGGCCCAACCCATCAGATGATGGAGTTTTTAAGCTCGATATCGCTTCAGAAGCTTTGAGGAATGACACACAATGGACTTGAGGAAACCTGGCAAAGTAGTTCCGTCGTATGAACTTCCGTAGAGTCGTCGTCTGTCAATTTTACAAAAATAAGGCGCTGATTGTTTTCCGGTGATGATCATCACCTCGCCGATCTTCTCCACGCTCCTTAGGAGGCGAAGAGCGATAGGAGGAGCATGATCCGCAAAAGGACTTTTGGGAAGATCAGGAGCAGCTCGTGTCGCATCCCCTCATCCATGATGGCTCCGTAAAATGATTGTTGTTGCTTAACCTGGGTAAGCTATTACAGAATCGCCACCGATTTATTTTTAATAGAACTGTTTAAATCGAAAAAACAGTTCAATTCGAAGATTCCTATTTATTAGCTCTTACATCTAAACATGTGAAGAGGTGATGTTTGCTCCAAAAGATTGATTTTGGTTAACGGGCGTTGGACCCGATCTAGGCATAATTCCGGACTCATGTCATTGTTTTACGGACGTTGGACCTAAACTCATCTTTATTTGTTTAATAATCACATACGACAAAATCTTAAGAGCTTAACAGCATGCACCGCAACACCCACAAACAATAATTTAGATCAAAGGGAGCAGGGAAAGGTGGTGATTGTCGGCCTATGCATTTGGGCCCGCAGCCCGTTATAAGTGGTCTTTGAATTTAGGAGGCCCACACCTCCCCTCAATTACCTTTGGGTCATCAGTGGGCTGCTTTGGGGCTTCACACGTTTTAGACGCGGAGATCCAACCCACATGGTTTGTTACACGCGCCATCAAGTCATCTTCGAAAATTCGAGGGTAAATCTCCCAAAGTTACATGTATAGTGTACATGCAAAATAAAATGCAAGTGTGTATTACTATGGAGGCGAAATGGTAAAGATCCAACCATACATTAAATAGATAGATCAATGACAAGAGTGTTTGTCAAATATCACAAATGTAATGATGGAATTATAGGTCATGCAGCTACAAAGTAAAACGAGTATGCTGATGCAAATGCAACATACGCAGGTATGGAAAACAGACCATAACTTCATTTAGGATCGTCCAATCTAAGTGAAACTAGAACTTGTATATTCGAACTGTCCGCAAGTTCAGCTCTGCAGATGCTCTATTAATCGGTTTGTGTTCTAATTAACCAGAAACTTCAGCGGTCAAAATATATATGTATACAACCTTCTTTAAGTCTAATTTGTTTCTGAAAAGTTTTGACACAATCCAATAATTGGATCTCTTGAGATTCCCTTCGAAGTCGGAAAGTAGTAAGCAGGCCGGCCGCAAACTGCATGTACGTCCTATTACTTAGAAGATCCTATCTCGGTCCTTGATCGCCATAAAAATATGATAAAAATTTCATCAAGACCATTAACCATTGAGGATCATTTGATCTGAGGAGTCTTGGTCAACCAACGTGCGTGACCTCTTTGAAAAATCCCCGATTTGGGGAAATGGCAAGGGATGGCAAAATAAGAGACTAGAGGGTTCTCCGCCAACCTCGTGCCATGCACAAACCTGAAATCAGCCCCCAAGCTACCGAATAAGCCCTGAGACCTAGGGAATAGATGGACGCATGTTTTGAAAGTGCTTTGGACAGCAAACAGGGACTATGCATGAGCAGCAAACAAATTCCAACCGCGAACAAGTTATATCGCCTCTGTGCATACACATGCCTAAGAGAATGGACGGTTCTCAGCATACAAAGCTTCAAATGACTTCATAAAGATGTGTATTTAAGTAACCTAGTTTCACCGCATTCCGATGCTGGACAAAAAAGTTACAGCCCACCAACCGGCTCCCCTGCATCCTGGCCG
The DNA here is from genome assembly GCA_029817715.1 of Melastoma dodecandrum. Taxonomy (NCBI): domain Eukaryota; kingdom Viridiplantae; phylum Streptophyta; class Magnoliopsida; order Myrtales; family Melastomataceae; genus Melastoma; species Melastoma dodecandrum. The sequence continues at coordinate 3,435,462 of JARUPY010000290.1, read as the reverse complement.
AGAATACCTTTTGTCCGTCGGAGCGCGGTCCGCATTTCCTCTGTCACATGTGACAAATTAAACAAGAAAAAGGCTGGGAGTCAGCCATTTTCTAAGCAAACGAAGGGCTGAGTGTGTAGGGAAAAGAGGCAGAAGACCCACTGAGGGAGTCGCCTCGCCCGGGATGGCCCGAGGATGAATCGAAGAGAGCTTCGACGTATGTGTTGTCGCTGCAGCTTGTTGTCAACACCAAGCTGCTGGTTCCTGCATAAGGAGCGAAGCTGTGGAGACAACCATTGCACCAGCTGGTATGGGGGGCGGGCTGTTGAAGGGGGGGAAGCGCCGGGAGTTGTTGCTCGTCATGAAACGAGATGAGGGAGGCGGCGGATTGCGGCGCTAGGTTGAAAGTCGATAGAAGAGGAGACTTGGACTCCAGATGCATGTTCTGATGGTCGAGGGAGTTGATGAAGAGTCTTTGGTTCTTTAGAAGCTTTTGTTTCCGGGAGGAGGATTTTTGCTCCTGAAGTTGATGAAGGAGGTGCCCCCGAGAGAAGATTGTCCAGAAAAAAAAGCTGGTGGATTGACGAGCCCATCTGTCTTTTGTTTTTTTTCGAAATGGCATCTAGCCCAAAGCACTCTCCACTGGTCGTCTAAACCAACGAAGCACTCAAAAGAGAAGGGCCGCAGGTTTCATTAAAATGGGAGGCTTCAGACTGCATGATCGGAAAGCTACAAGGAGGAATGCCCATTCTTTGCTGTGGGGTTGATGAAACTTTGCAGGAGGTGTTGACGTTGAGTAGTAGAGTGGTTTTGTCTGCATCTTGCTTCATGGGGTCAAATTCATTCTCCCCTGAATGGAAACATCAAACTGACTAGTTGTACTGCCGGAATACGTGGCCGACCGTCGCTTTGTTGTTACGTCTTTGGGCGTGGAACCAAATGGGTTTGTCATGTACATGTCCGATCATTGCGAGAGAACTCACTGTCAAGAATTTTATTTTTGGACATGAAACTCTCTTCTCCTTGATATAACATCAAATTACCGTATCATGTATTATCCGTAAACGTGTTTATGCAAGTGAAGCGGCGGATATACCATTCGATTATTCCCAATCTCGTCAACAAGAATCAAAGCAAAGCCCAGCGCGAGATGCTGATTGACCATCCTAAGGCGGACCACTCACGGTTCTGCTTTCTTTGAAGCTGGCCGATCTCTTCATCCCAGCAGGTTCGTCCGCAGCCTTCTTCTTTTGCTTCTGCATTGCACCCGCCTTCGGCGTCTTGGGCTTCTCGACAAACAGCTTTATATCTTCGATAATATCTTTATATTGATTTACCAGAGATTGGAGATCGTTCATGTCTAGAACGAAAGCTTCGACCTTCACACATGTCCTAATGTCCGCGGTTGATGGGGGATGATTGATTGAGGATGTCTGAGTTGTGGACGGACAGTTTACGATCTCTTTTAGGAGTTCTTCACCGCAGAAATCCCACAGCCGTAGCTCTTGATCTGTTCTTCCATCATTGCTGGTATCTTTTGTTAATTTGCCATTGAATATGAACACCATCCTGTCAATCAACTGGTCCTTCCTGAACACAAAGCTTCCTTCGGGGAACACCTCGGGCTTCAGTCTGTTGATCATCGAGTTGAGTGCTCGGATATTCAAAGCTTGAAACAATTTCACCTTCAAATGGCACAATGACAACGATTGATAACTTGAATATTCAGAATGCCTGCGCTATCCTAAAGAAGAGTGAAGGGTTGCGAGGGGGACAGGATACCTTCATCCGCAGCTCGGAGAAGATATTAAGCTTGATCTTCCCGCTGAGATCCTTAGGGAGATAATCGAGCATTGTCTGAATGTCAACCTCGGGGGTTTCGAGCCAGTTGTCTTCCACACACGATATAACATCTTCTTTTAGATTCGGCGGAAGCCATTGGAATGGCTGCCAATTAGACAGATCTCTCTGCTTCTTCATGATCTTATCCATCTTGCCCTTCATGTTCATCAGATCCTCGTTCGTTCGATACTGAAAGTATGCCTGTTTCCCAAGCATGAATCATCAACATCAGTCAAAACTCGGAGCATGATATGCTGTAAAATGTGACAGTGAGTTTACCTGCATATTCCCTATGAAGAGGGAGAACAGGATCAACCCCAATATACAAACACATATCGAGAAGCATATTTCCCATTCGTATGCACTCGTGGCAAGGTTTTGGCCCAGCGAGCTGCCAAAACACGAGAAGCAATCATCAGAGCCGAAATGATTGTGATTTGCTCGAGTAAGGACTCAATGTGTGAACGACAAGGGCAGTTACGGACCTTAGATTTCGAAGGCCCCACCAGAAGCAGTAGCTGAGCTTCAGTTGAAATCTAATCGATCCCACTATGTTGGCCTCAAGAGCAGTTAAGTATATACCAAAATCAAAGGACGAGGAGTTGGTCGCTTGCTGTATAGGACAAAAGTCGTCGAGATAGCTTTTGTTGTCTGTTGGACCGCCACAGTACAATGAGTCAATGTCGCATCCGACCCGATTCCTACAGGCGCTTTTCCAGCAATCCATCGTCCGCCCCACAGACAGTAAGTACCAGAATGCCCCGAGAACCTGCATCACATGATTGCCCGATCAACTAATGGAATCTTATCATTTTCTGATTGAGATAAGATTGATGACCTTCCAGTACTTACGTGACTGGCTATCACGAACAGCAGAAGATTAAAGCCAGCTCCTATCCAGAAACGACTCTTGAGCAGTGTGAAGGAGTTCGTCGTGGCTTCGTGAAACGATGGGAATACCCGAAACGCACGGAGGATGAATTGGATGAGGACCGAGAACTTGAGCAGCGTCACCACTTGCTGCGACCTCGGGTTGCCCTTTATAATTAGGATAGCCAGCGTCGCGGCCTGCAACAACCAAACATAGGAACAACGAACAGTTCTGGATCGAGTTCTCAATTGCGTTGGCATCCTTGAAAGTTGGTCAAAGTACCTGGGGGAGCGGAAGTATGCTCAGGATCTCGATTAATCGGCCGATCGCCCTGGAATTACGGGGAGACAAACTATTTGGACTGCACGGGGAGACCTCCTTCAAAGCCGCTACCGGTGCCGCCACAGCAGAGGCTCCGAGCTTGGGCCTCCAGGCTTTCCACTTCCTCTCGTAGTAGAACGACCACAGCACCAAATGAAGAATGTCGACCACGCTCCTCAAAGAGATGGCGAAGACCCCGATCTTCCAATCCGACTTCATGCACTTTGCTCCCTCGTTGATCATGGGTATGTAGAAGAACAGGGGATCAATGATCGCCGCGGCCACGCAGAGTAGCAGAAGAGCCTTCTGCTGCGCGGTAGTCCTCGTCAGGTTGAAGCACTGGAAAATCCTCGAGAACTCGGACTCGTGCACCGTGCTTATCAATTTCTTGAACTTGGGGGCGGCCACGGCCGTCTCGCCCATGGCCGCGAATCTGGCCGAGGCCGAGGGGTTCTTCCGCCGCCATGAAAGGGAGTTGGACATTGCTGTCCCCGCAGCTGCCACCCCACCTTCGAGGTCACCCGAGATCGCATCGTTACTGTTCTTCATCGATGGGGGGGTCGGGGCAAACAAGAAACCAGTGGGGTAGGATGACGATCCTGAGGTTCTCTCGTTCGTTTTTTTTTTTTTGGGGGGGGGAGGGGTATTGGGGGTGAATGAGATTGGTCAAAGGTTGTCCGAAACCCAGAAAGTGCATGTGAGATCATTGCAGTTGCAGAGGTCTTTTCATTTTTGAACTTATTTTAATGCAGAAATATTATTATTACAAAACGAGGAAATGTCTTACACACGTGGCAGGCGGGGAATAATACAATCTTTATCCATGACAAAAAGAGAGGAGAGGCTCACATCTGGATTATTCGATTGGATCGTTTTCGTCGTCACCATCACCACCACGAGTTGAGATGTCATAGTCGTCCTCATGTCATCGATATAAAAATTAAAATAAAATAAAATACATCACCCGTTGTTCATCGAATACTTTTATTCGGATATATCAAAACACGATAAATTTTAAAAATTTTAATATTATCGTCAACTCTATTTGTAAAGAAGATGAAATTCTCTAAGTATCAATTGATCAAATACGGGATATCACTTATTTGATCCTCGTTCATGGTTTCGGAATGTGATATAAACATATTTTAAAGAAATTTTTTTTAAGTATATAAGTGGTGATTCGAGGTTTAACGACCTCTTCGTAACTCAACGTTACATTACCGTCGTCTGCCTCGCTTGTGTCTCCGAAGACCTTCCGATGTTCCTCTATCCCCGCGTATCAATAATACCAAGGACACGTGCGTCATGGATGGGTTTACCGTACCATGTTGCAGTGTTCCCTACGAGACAAGATAATATTAATGATTTAATGCTACTGGTCGGGTCCAGGGTTTCATCCGGGGGAGAAGAATTTGACTCCCCCTCAAGTCATTGTTTATTAATAAATTGACTTACCATCAAAGCCAGCACGAAATGGCGGGGTTGGGTTGGGTGGTTATGTCCAGAGTACCTTGAACTTATAATTTAATAATACACAATTATGTCTCAAAATAAAAGTATAAACATTTTTAAGAATGGGACAAAGTAGTTGACGGATTTTTATTTGCTTTGGAAGTGATCGTGGACAAATCGGATCCAAACATGTTGGATAACTCTGACACTACAGACAACTGGTGTCCGGATGATTCGTTGAATGTGTGGTCGTCGTATGAAATGAAAGAAAATAGGAAAGACAGCGGATTGGCAACCTTAAGCGGAAGCACTTACGGACACCATCGACGATGCCTTCGGAAGTGATCAAAAACGCAGGAGCACAAAGCTTGAACGCCGGAACGCTTGAAAAGATAAATTGACAATATGACCGTCTGTAGAGAGGTGTTTTTATACAATGCCTAAGAAGAAGTATTTATACTAAGCTAGACCTACGTATATACGGCAAAGAAATATTGCACATATATTACGCTTCTTTTGCTATCAGTCTCGCTTAATATATATTTTTATATGAAATTTATTAGCGTATTATTTTGGTCCTGTTGATATAATCTGGTTTTGATGATGACAAAGGTTATGTATTGCTAATGTGTTATTTAAGTGTACAGAAGAACAGGTCTTCGGGTGTAGAAGCTGGTCTCTGTCATTCGTGCAATACGTAAAAGAGTTATGTGGAGTACTTTAACAGGGGAAACGATCTAGCCATCAGAAATGGAGTTTTGAGGATAAGATCTACTATCGAATCCACTATCTCTGTTACAGAGATGAGCATCTGTGTCACAGTTGCTATAACTCTCCTTGCTGGAGTACTTGCTATGGTTTACATAATGGTATTTCTGTGAGTGACGATTTCCTTCTTGGAGATTGTCCTATATGCGAGCACGTGAGATATTTATCTCACACAGGATCACGTCTAGGTTCATCTTTGGACCTTAAGTTATTTGGAAATATTTATTTCCTTAACTAACGTGATCTTATGTTTACGTAATTTGGCAATGACCTTATCAGGTTAAGATCTCCCTATATGGTGAGAATAATTCTACGAAGGGAATGTTTTCATATTATGGAAACTTATAATCCCAATGCCAAATTCGTATGAGAAAGAGTGCTGGTTCTGCTGTCGCAGCAAACAGCTTCTGAGCAGAAGTCGTTATCTCTTATTGAGCGATCACTTTGTTTTATTATTATCTAACGTAACTAAGGGTAATGCTTTATGCTTTTGGAAGTTTTCCCACAGGATTAAATCATGGAGAATATGGCAAGTGAATCAACTAGCCGTTGAGATTGATTGGGAAACTTCGTTCTACGGACAAGCTTAAGTGCAAGTGTGAAGCAACGATTCCAAGTCGCCGTTCTACCAAAAGCTTACTAGAATCCTTGTGCCTTCACCGTTGCAAAAGCTGAGAGCGTCCGCCGTGCATTCACCGAGCCGATCACCGCTGACAGAGAGCGTCTTCTGTAACTGCAGAGAGTTTGTGCTGTAGTTGCTAATCTTGTCTCGTGCAGGTTGTTAGTCACACAGGTTGTGTGCAAGGGCAGGTGGTAGCCGTTAAGCCACGTTTGGCAGGTGGTAGCCGTTAAGCCACGTTTGGGCGGGTGGTAGCCGTTAAGCCACGTTGGGCAGGAGGTAGCCGTTAAGCCTCGTTGGGCAGGTGGTAGCCGTCAAGCCACGTTGGGCTCAGTGAGGAGCCGGAGTCAGACACGTTGCGTGCGGGTTGTGTTAGACACGTGATAACGTGCAATTTGTTAGTCACATTTCTGACAGAAGTGTGCATCTGTAAAATCCCACATTCCAAACATAGTGAATACGCCCTGCTTGGGTGAGAGCTGGGAGAGTGGACGTAGGCATTGTTTGCCGAACCACTATAAATCTTTGTGTCTTACACAAAAGATAACTTGTCTCAGAACTGGGAATCTGTTTATCAGATCCAGCCTCTGTGACCTAACAGAACCACGCTTCTGTGAGCGAAAAAGTGTCATAACTCTTACGGCACTAATTCAACCCCCCCTTCTTAGTGCAATCCTATACCAACAATTGGTATCAGAGCAGGCTCAACGATAAAAGCTTAACCGCTTGTTGAGAGATCCGATAGGATGCAAATGGGATATATGCACGCTGTTGGTTCCAACAGTAATAGTCCACCATTATTTGATGGACAAAACTTCTCCAGCTGGCGCAGCAGGATGGAGTTCTGGATTGCATCCCGAGAACCGAGGTGTTTAGGGATCATCCGAAATGGTCCTCTGCTTCTCAGAGGACAAGATCTGAAAGTTGAGCATGGCAGCACGACTTCACTTTCTGATCAGGAAGTTGAAATCATCAAGCTGAATGCTATGGCTGTCAACTTTCTTCACTGTGCTCTATCTCCTATGGAGTACAACCGGATCTCTGCCTGTACCACAGCAAAAGAGATCTGGGATCGACTTGTTCTAACCCATGAAGGGACGGATCAAGTCAAGGAGACACGAATAAATCTGCTGGTCCAGCAGTATGAGGCCTTCAAAATGAAGCCTGATGAGTCTATCTCTGAAATGTATGATAGACTCAATACAATCATCAACAGCTTAGCCCTTCTTGGGAAAAATTATTCTAATGCTGAAATGGTGAGAAAGGTCCTCAGGTCTTTACCCATGAATTGGGAAGCTAAAAAGACCGCTATTGAGGAAGCCAAAGATTTAACAACTCTTAGGCTGGATCAGCTTATGGGTTCTCTTCTCTCCTACGAGGAAGAGAAACGGTCATCTGTGCCTCAGACGACCAAATCTATTGCCTTTAAGGCATCAGCTTCTACTGATGATGAATCAGATGATATAGAAGCAGAAACTGATGAGGAACTTTCCTTGTTAGTAAAGGGTTTGAACAAACTTCTTTACAAGAAACGCTTCAAACGAAGTGTTAAACCCAAGTCTTCTAACTTAGAGGACAAAAAGGGACCAGTATGTTACGAATGTAAGAAACTGGGACACATGAGGAATGAATGTCCTCTGTTGGCTGATAGGTCAAAATCTTCTCGAAACAGAAGAAGAGCCTTATTGGCTTGGAGCGATGAGGAGGACAATGAATCTGAGTCTGAGGAAGAGCAGAAGGCAAACCTTTGCTACATGGCTCGTTCCAAATCAGAATCTGATTCAGATGAAGAGGTAATCTCGACATCTATGTCTAATTTATCTTCTAATGATCTTAAAGGTTTTCTGACAGAAATCCTTGAGAGAGTTAAAGAGCTATCCTCAAAATATCGCTCGGTGAAAAAGCAGAACAAGGTTCTGCAATCACAACTCACTTCTCTGCACAGAGAAAAGATTGCCTTGAAAAAGGATGCTGAGATCTTCTGCACAGAAGCATCTCCTCTGATCAGAGAACCTCTTCCTGAGGTATGGGACGAGCTACTCGTTCGTGACAAAGTGGTTTTTCCACTAGATGAGTCTAACAGAGGTTTATTACCTGAATGTCAGTCTCACAACTGTCACAGAAACAAATCTGAATGTTCAGATGATGTATGCTATGTGACACAGAACGCATGTTCTGTGATAAGTCCCAAAGTTGCACAGAAACAGAAGTCTGTGGTGCCACAGAAATCTGAATATGTGAAATGTTATACTTCTGAGCAGAAGCATAACAAATCTAGGATTAAAAACCTTGTCGGACCGACAGAAAAGGTTAAATCCTGTCACTATTGTGGCATGCTTGGACATATGATCGGACAATGTCAGATCAAGAAGTCTATAAGCATAACCAACGCGATTCTCTCACGGAACAAATCACAATCCTATGGAACCGGCTTAAGGTGGGTTCCTGTTGTAACCTAACTTGTTCTTAATCGCAGGTACACTTGAAAACTAAAGCCAGGAAGGATGAGTGGTACCTGGACAGTGGGTGCTCACGCCACATGACCGGGGATCCTTCTAAGTTTTCAAGTTTGAAGTTACAGAACGGTGGTTCTGTGACATTTGGCGATGATAGCAAAGGCTACATCAAAGGCATTGGAACTATCGGTAGTTCACAAACAATGCAAATAGACGATGTTCTGCTTGTTGCAGGATTAAAACATAGTCTATTAAGTGTGAGCCAACTCTGTGATAAGGGTTATCAAATAACCTTTAACGCAGAAGGATGTTCTGGATCCACAGACGGATCCGTCTGTTTCGTTGCTGAACGAAGAAAGAACGTCTACATCGTTTCTCAAGACAACCTCTTGTCTTCTGAGAAATGCCTTGTTTCTTACAAGGATGAAAGAAATCTTTGGCATAGGAAATTGGGACACATCAATTTCCAATTATTGTCTAAGATTGCCAAAAGGAAGCTGGTACGAGGTTTACCGAAGCTCTCTTTTGAAGAGAACAGCTTCTGTGAAGCTTGTTCTTTGGGAAAACAAACCAAAGCTTCTTTTAAAAGCAAAGGTTATATTTCCACCTCAAAACCACTTGAACTTCTCCACATGGACCTGTTTGGTCCCACCAGAACACAGAGTCTGGGCCTCAGACGCTATGCTATGGTGGTTGTGGACGATTACTCAAGATATTCTTGGGTAAGGTTCTTGGCTCATAAGAGTGATGCATTCGGTGCGTTCAAAAGCCTTGTCACAAAGCTGCAAAATGAGAGAGGAGCCTCTCTCAAAAGCTTAAGAACTGACCATGGTACAGAATTTGTAAACCATGAGTTCAAGTCCTTCTGTGACATGAAAGGCATAGAACACACATTCTCTGCTCCTTATACTCCACAACAGAATGGAGTTGCTGAGAGAATGAATCGAACTCTTCTTGATATGGCCAGAACGATGATGTGTGAAAGCAAGGTTCCACAGAATTTGTGGGCTGAGGCAATTAACACAGCATGTTATGTGTCTAACCGTGTACTTGCACGAAAGACACTTGACAAAACTCCTTATGAGTTGTACAAGGGCAAAGTCCCTAACATCTCATATTTCCATCCCTTTGGAAGTCCTTGTTACATACTAAGACTTCCTAAGGACAATGTTGGTAAATTCGATGCTAGATCAGATGAAGGAGTTTTCCTTGGCTATTCTGAATCAAGCAAAGCTTATCGAGTTTTCAACAAAAGAACTCTTGTTGTTGAGGAATCTATTAATGTCATCATTAATGACTCTCAATACACAGAGGAATCTGTCTTATCTGACAGGCTAAGTACGCAGCTGCCTGCTGCTGAAGTACAGAAAGAGAGCGCTGTCCCTCTTAAGACTAATTCTGTACAAATCCAGTCCGTAATTGGACAGGATGCAAACTCTGAGGGCCCCTCAGAGGATAATGATTCTGATAAGAATCTCTTGGACAGAGTGCCCACTCTGTACAAGAAAAGACACCCCATGGAGCAAGTCATTGGGGATGTACAGAAAGGAATACAGACGAGACGTTCTGTGAATCTCTTCTGTGAACATTCTGCGTTCCTCTCGCAAAAGGAACCAACAAGCATTGATGAAGCTCTTGCAGATCCTAATTGGATCATTGCCATGCAAGAAGAGCTCAATCAATTCGAACGAAACAAGGTCTGGACGCTTGTTCAGAGACCGAAGGATCGTTCTGTTGTTGGAACCAAGTGGGTCTTCCGCAATAAGCTTGATGAATCGGGCTCTGGTATTCCAAGAGATCATTATTTGATCTTGTAGGGTACTCCGACGCAGACTTTGCTGGCTGCAAAATCGATCGGAAGAGTACTTCTGGAACATGCCAATTGCTTGGAGATATGCTCATATCCTGGCACTCAAAGAAGCAAGCTTCTGTTGCATTATCAACAGCAGAAGCAGAATATGTTGCAGCAGCAAGCTGCTGTGCACAGCTTCTATGGATGCGTCAACAACTTGAGGACTACGGTTTCAAGTTTGACAATATTCCAATACGGTGTGATAACACCAGTGCCATAAATCTGACCAAGAATCCTGTTCAGCATTCAAGGTCTAAACATATAGAACTAAGACATCATTTCATTCGAGATCATGTCCAAAATGGTTCTATTGCTGTGGAATATGTGAGCACAGAAACACAGCTCTGTGATATCTTCACAAAACCATTAAATTTTGAGAAGTTCTCAAAATTGCGAATGGAATTAGGGATTTGTTATCCCCTCTAAATGGATCTGATTGATCCTTATCGTGTGCATATTTGATTTAGTGAAAGATATAATTTTCAAAAATTATTTCCAATTTTATTATTTCCTGTTTTAAAAATTTCCTTAAGACTTCCCTGCCAAAATCTTTTCTTATTTATTTTCTCCCTTTCAAAGTATCTTTGCACACACACACACGTCTTCCCTCCATCTCAGAAACCCATTTTTCTCTCCCCCACGTTTTTCCTCCGATCCTTCTTCGTCATCTCTTCCAAACCCTAACTTCTCTTCTTTGCTTCCTTCTGTCCTCATGGCACCAAGAATCAAGAGAATGCGCGCTGCCAAAGCCAAAGTAAGGCGCTCTGCTAGACTCAGCACTGAGTCTCTGTCCGATCGGGACTCTCAGGAGACCCAGTCTTCATTACAGGGGAGCGACTCTGAGAACGCAAGTCTCTCGTCGAAGGATACGAAATCCGTGTCCCAGCACTCTCCCCCCGAGAGTTCCAAAGCTCTGAATGCAGAGCAAGAAGTCATCCAGCCATCCACAAAGGAGGACCCTCCTGTACCTGCTAAGGAGGACCCTCCTACAGCAAAAATTTCTGAGCCAGAAATTGAGAAAATGGTGATTTCTTCACAAGGACAAGCTGAGAAAGAGGTCCCTATACCTCAGTGCGTAAGCCCTCCTCTAGAGTCTCCATCTCTGGCTATCTTACCATATATTGAGACTCTGCCACCTCCTCCTCCTCTTCCAAAGCAGAAGTTGGCCCCAACTTCATCTAATGCTAAGGAACAGGCTGTGAACCCTCCTGCGGTCGCGGCACAGGAGAAAGGAAAGGCACAGAAACGCCCATCTGCGGAACCGCAGAAGGAGAACAAAAAGCGCAGAGGTACTCCTCTGACCTTTACTCCTGAAATTGGGGAGATCATTTCTGCTGAGGAAATTCAGGCTGTGTTAGATTCTTCTGAGTCTCCTGCTAGAGATCTTGAGGATAGGAAAATCGTACCCTGCCGATTCATCAGATTCAGCTTCTTCTCTGAGCACTCTCTTGGGCGATTAGAAACCCTTTTCCGTGAGCTCTCTCTGGTTAACTTCTGTGAGCACAGAAGCCCTGTCTCTGCCTCCTTGGTTAGAGAATTCTACAGCCACATCACCTTTCACAGGGTGAACAAGATGATCAAGTACATAAAGGTGGTAATAGAGGAGAACATCTATGTTTTCTCTCTACTTGATGTATGCAGGGCGTTCAGTGCAAGATACCACTCTCAGCTCCAGCCCATGGAGATATCCAAATCATCGGCGTATCGCAGGATAACAGGGGCCGAAAGGCCAACAAAGTCCAGCGTATACCTGGAGAGCACGAAGCTGCCTCTAGAACTGCGCATCCTCCACCGTGCTGTTATGTACTGCCTCTACCCCCGGACTGGGAGCACAGACAGTATCATCACGAAGGACGCCACCATGATGGTGCATCTGCTGGAGGGACTTCCTGTCAATCTTGGATCGATCGTCTTTGAGCACATGGAGAGATGTGCAACTCTGCCTGATAGAGGACTACCCTATGGTCATATCATCATGAAGCTCCTGCAGACTTACTCTTGTGATATAACTCCCAAGAGTAATCAGGACACCATCCATGTCGAGCCTTTTGACGGTACGACACTTGATCATATGGGGTTTGTTTTTACAGGGTCAGAATGGGTTCCAAAGAGGAGCAAGGAGGAGCCATCCTCCAAAGAGAAAAGAGTTGATGCACCTTCCAAGCGTAAGACTCGGGCTGACACCAGCAAGCAAAAGAAGATTGATACCAAACAGAAGCATACTTCTGAGGCGTCCACTTCTGCTAATCCGAAAGAGTCACGCAAATTGGATAAGTGCATTGCTCAGCAAAAGGAGATTAAGACCCTGATTACGAAGCTGCTTGTAGATCTTGCTGATCTCGCGGCATATATCAAGGGCAAGGATGATGCATCCTCCTCTCCTTCTGCAGAAGAAAGTGACTGACCAGTCCTTTCAGAATCCGGCTTCTGAAAACTGATAAACTCTGGATCTGTTGTTTTAAAACTCACTCTTTTGAATTTCCTGCATGTTTGTGATTTGAAACTTGTTCATGACATATCTTTTTGATATATGACTTCTTTGATGATGCAAAAAGGGGGAGAAGTAGCTAGCTCCCTGGTGAATTTTTAGTTTTTAGGACAGGTGTTGTGTTCTGTGAGACTTAGGAACAGTCTCTGCATTTTTTTGTGTTCTGTGTTTCTCTGTTTGCAGGTCATGAAGACGCTGAGGAGATTTCCTCAGTGTAATGCAGGTCTCAGCAGAATTATTTTCTGCTTTGAGAAATTCCTCGCCAGAACGATGCTTCTGGTTGAGATCAACTTGGGTTTGAGCAGAACTGCTTAAACTCAAGGGAAGTCAGAGAACTTTCTCTACTTATACTCTGGTCAGAGTATCACTTCTGTGTGACGTTCTGAGCTCTGATTAAAAACGGTCATCTTAGAACTACTCACCTGTTCAGGGGGAGCTATGACAGAATATTACTTCTGTCCATAATGCATGATATTGCAATTACGAGCGTCGATTTGATCAAATCATATAAATGCTCTAATCGATTTGGTTAATGAACATTAACTAATCTCGATATCTGATCTGAGCAAGCAATAATTTCGATCGAAATTAATCCGCTTAGATTCAGGGGGAGTTACTACAGAAAGTAGCTTCTGTATCAACCATCTCGCAACAAGGAAATCTGTAAGACCATTAAAACTCTTTAATCATTACTCTCCAGATGAGCATGGTTTTGACATCATCAAAAAGGGGGAGATTGTTGATATAATCTGGTTTTGATGATGACAAAGGTTATGTATTGCTAATGTGTTATTTAAGTGTACAGAAGAACAGGTCTTCGGGTGTAGAAGCTGGTCTCTGTCATTCGTGCAATACGTAAAAGAGTTATGTGGAGTACTTTAACAGGGGAAACGATCTAGCCATCAGAAATGGAGTTCTGAGGATAAGATCTACTATCGAATCCACTATCTCTGTTACAGAGATGAGCATCTGTGTCACAGTTGCTATAACTCTCCTTGCTGGAGTACTTGCTATGGTTTACAGAATGGTATTTCTGTGAGTGACGATTTCCTTCTTGGAGATTGTCCTATATGCGAGCACGTGAGATATTTATCTCACACAGGATCACGTCTAGGTTCATCTTTGGACCTTAAGTTATTTGGAAATATTTATTTCCTTAACTAACGTGATCTTATGTTTACGTAATTTGGCAATGACCTTATCAGGTTAAGATCTCCCTATATGGTGAGAATAATTCTACGAAGGGAATGTTTTCATATTATGGAAACTTATAATCCCAATGCCAAATTCGTATGAGAAAGAGTGCTGGTTCTGCTGTCGCAGCAAACAGCTTCTGAGCAGAAGTCGTTATCTCTTATTGAGCGATCACTTTGTTTTATTATTATCTAACGTAACTAAGGGTAATGCTTTATGCTTTTGGAAGTTTTCCCACAGGATTAAATCATGGAGAATATGGCAAGTGAATCAACTAGCCGTTGAGATTGATTGGGAAACTTCGTTCTACGGACAAGCTTAAGTGCAAGTGTGAAGCAACGATTCCAAGTCGCCGTTCTACCAAAAGCTTACTAGAATCCTTGTGCCTTCACCGTTGCAAAAGCTGAGAGCGTCCGCCGTGCATTCACCGAGCCGATCACCGCTGACAGAGAGCGTCTTCTGTAACTGCAGAGAGTTTGTGCTGTAGTTGCTAATCTTGTCTCGTGCAGGTTGTTAGTCACACAGGTTGTGTGCAAGGGCAGGTGGTAGCCGTTAAGCCACGTTTGGCAGGTGGTAGCCGTTAAGCCACGTTTGGGCGGGTGGTAGCCGTTAAGCCACGTTGGGTAGGAGGTAGCCGTTAAGCCTCGTTGGGCAGGTGGTAGCCGTCAAGCCACGTTGGGCTCAGTGAGGAGCCGGAGTCAGACACGTTGCGTGCGGGTTGTGTTAGACACGTGATAACGTGCAATTTGTTAGTCACATTTCTGGCAGAAGTGTGCATCTGTAAAATCCCACATTCCAAACATAGTGAATACGCCCTGCTTGGGTGAGAGCTGGGAGAGTGGACGTAGGCATTGTTTGCCGAACCACTATAAATCTTTGTGTCTTACACAAAAGATAACTTGTCTCAGAACTGGGAATCTGTTTATCAGATCCAGCCTCTGTGACCTAACAGAACCACGCTTCTGTGAGCGAAAAAGTGTCATAACTCTTACGGCACTAATTCAACCCCCCCTTCTTAGTGCAATCCTATACCAACAGGTCCAGCTTTCATTCGAAGAAGAGAAAAAAAAAGACCAATTTGCAGAGATAGCCCTCCCCCAATCAACATTCCCCAGGAACTTTCGTCGTGAGGGTCTTCTAAGGTTACGACTAATTTTGAGGAAAATGCTATTTAGCTTAGTTTCGGAGTTAGCTTCAGTACGTTTACCGTACGCTTTCATAAGTATAAAATCATTTTTAAACTTATATAAGAATTATAAGACCGACGAATCTCTTAAAAGCTCCTATATTTTTACAAAGCTTATTAACACTCTTTCGAAAAGTCTATGTTCTTTACTAAATATTGTCACTGTTTCATACTTTACGAAACTTTTACTGTGAAAAGCTCGTATATTTTTACGAAGCTCGTTATGTTAAAGGATATCATGAGCTATTTTCTTGCTCATTCAATTTCTCCTCATTCTGTTCTTCATCTTACAATTAAATACATTATTTGTTTAAGTAATTCTCTTCCCAATATGTAGATTTTTTTCTCCTTCTCGTCTTATTCCTTTCGAAATTCCATTCCGAAATCTAACGGGCTGCAACACGAAAAGCCCGTGAGCAGGACTTTAGATCTTGTGCGGAAAAGCACGAACTCCTCTTTATCTCGAGTAATTTTTTATGACATGAAAAAAAGAATGACTCTTTATTTGTGTGATAAAGTGCAGGGAGGAGATGCATGACTCCGCGAGTTCGTGCAGTTGAAACATCACTCTTTTTTAATAGCTACAAAATACATCATAAATGCTGGAAAAATAATCACCCAATTAAAGATGAAATGAGCAAAACTTGGAATCAAATCTTCCTCTTTTGCTTTTCTTTTCCTTCGGTTCCACTACATGGGAATAAAAAAATAATCAAAATGTTGTCCCGAAGAGTTTAGTTTAGTTTCCTGGTAAAATATTGGAAATGAAATAAAGTTCATTTTTTATTAAAAAAATAAAAACACAAGACATCTACCACCATCCTTGAATTTTGAAATAATTTTAGTGCCTCCCCAGTTTTAGTTGCTAAAAAGGGCTTAAAGATACGTCACAAAACCAAACGGAAGTGGATGATACATACAGTCACGAAGGCGGAAGCACCCGGTGATGCGGTCGGGGGAGGGGGGCGGACGGCCGTTGTTTTATTACATGGTGGAAGGTTTCAGGAGTAGGAGAAAAGTGCTTCATTCTATGGCCGGGGATCGGAGTCACATGATGGATTGGATCACCTCAGGAAAATTGCCCCTCCCGCTCCCTCCCGTCATTGGCATCCCGACAAGTTTCATTGCACTCTTCCTTCACGCTCGACTCTTGACTGCGGCACGAATAATTGATGCGGCGATGCATTGATGGATGTCCTTCATGTCACCCCTGGACGAACCAACGACAGATAGGAGGTCGGCTTTGTGAAGAACGAAAGCCTCCACTTTTGTGCATGCCACTACATCCGCTGTTGACACGGGGCTGTGGACCGACATCGGAGGCGTTTTCCAGCCTGCTATGATCAATTTTAGGAGTTCTTCACCGCAGAACTCCCAGTCCGAGAGGTCTTCAGCCATGAATCCGTCGCCGGAACCGCTCTCTCTCTTTAGCTTGCCGTTGATGATGAACACCAGCTTGTCCACAGGGCATTCCTTACTGAACACGTGGTCTCCGTTCGCAAACACCATGGGCTTGATGCATTTGGGTATCAGGTCGGGTGCTCGCTTGATCAATGCTTGAAATAGTTTCACCTTTTGGCAGTTAAAGGAATGACCAAGGGACATTATTACACACATCCCATAACCATTTGGTGAAACGACCTACAAAATTTTCACATTTTTATCAGAATGATTTACCGTTACTTGACGGTTAAACTGCGGAAACGACAAGTCTTTACCTCCACCGTGGCATCCTCTATAGCATTATCTCGTAAATTTTGTGCCACGTGTATCCCTTTCCACTTAACCCTGCATCACACTAAAATAATTCCCCAAAACTGGGGTCAGCGATAAATCGCTGAGTACGCCCCGACTATGCACACGCGAAACATGAGACTACTAATCACATCTAACGTGTATTTTCTGAAAAACCCTTTATGCATCACACGACTTAAACAGGAAGAGGCCTGAGTCTCCAATAAGTAGATGATATCAAATCACGACGAGAAGATATAAGTAATTCATCAAGTATCTCCACGATCGTAAATAACGGTAAATAAATATGTGCGACTCCCATGAATCAATCACCCTCATCTCATATCAACCCTTCCCAAGGTGCCAGGACCACCGTGGTGCGTCCTCACCCCCTCCGGGAGCGCCCGGGTCAACGGCAGCAGGTGCGACCGCGAGTGGCGCCACCTCCCCGTTTTCTCCTCCGACTCACAGTCGGGCTCATCTCATAAAAGTTTCCGTCCAATTCTCTATTCATGGTTTCCAGCCACAAGGTTGCACACTAACAGATAATTGAAGTTTGTAATGATTGTTACTAACTTGAGACGTGAATAGTCCAGGCTGATTAGCGGCGGCCCAATTTCTTTATCGTTAACAATGATACTCGCATATATTCTAGAACCCAGCCACCGCCAACCGAAGTCGACGTAGTTGGTCCATTCTAGAGATTGCTGAACATTCCGTTATGGGACAAAGGACCCCCGCTGCACAACCCCTACTCACCGCCACCAGTAGGCTATAGAGTGTGCAACCAGCTTCTCATTTCTCTAATTGCAATTCTTATTTCTCTTGTCTACAGCCAGCTAGGACGGATTCATCCAATTCTCATAAGACAAATTCTATCACAGTAGCACACCTCCACATTCGTTCAAGCTTG
Source organism: Melastoma dodecandrum (assembly GCA_029817715.1). Classification (NCBI taxonomy): domain Eukaryota; kingdom Viridiplantae; phylum Streptophyta; class Magnoliopsida; order Myrtales; family Melastomataceae; genus Melastoma; species Melastoma dodecandrum. Next base: position 3,417,787 of record JARUPY010000290.1, on the reverse strand, counting down.
CACAATTTGACAGACATATTCGGCCTCATTCCACGCAAGCATAATCATATCGATCATTCTCATTTAACATGTGGGACCTTATGATACTACCGTTCATGCCGCAGCCTCCTATCCGAACTAATTGCTAGATAGAAGCTGTCGGACTTAACTCGTGCGCAAACGCACTCGTCAAACAGAGCCTTATTAAGCTTTCACACCGAAATCTATCATACTTCTCGCAAGCCCTTTCCACAGATTAATTCGTTTTAATGCACAGAAAATTCTCTTGTACAACCTCACTGGATGCTTACTCCCTGTTCGACCAAATCGCGAGACAGAGGTCGTGGGACTTCGTGTCCCACATATGCACTCCTTCGACCGTGCCTTGCACAAGCCGACATACCATTCCTTCCTCACTCATCGATTTATCATACGCGTACCGTAACTTATCGGACTCCCTCAGCACTCAACCAACCGGGAAACCCACGCTCTAAGGCGGTGACTCCGAAGCCGCTTTCGACTCCGCCTAGGGACAGCGTCAAAAACAAAGGCAGGCATCTCCTCCCTCTGTTTCCACGCTCGGACCTCATCCCCTCCCCTAGACGTACGGATTTGTAACCCACGCAAGCCAAAATCAAACATCCAGCACAACAAACAAGTACAATAGGGGAGGAGGGGGGCGTACCTCGTTCCACGGCTCAACCCGTTCAGAGGAGTTCTTCCAAGCTCCCTTTCCTTTCCTTCGAAACAACGGTCCCCAAACTCGTGATCCCCCCGCAATGCCGCACCTTTCTTCCCCCTTCGTCCGAGTTCTCTATTTCCCTTTTCAAGTTTGACTCCCCCCGGGAAACATAGTAGCTTGGGGGATAAGAATCGTTATCCTTAACGTACTGTAGCCATACCGGGCTACCCGACGAGGATAACGGGCTCCAAGACGTTATGGGCTGCCCATGCTTAACTAATATTTATTTTACAAACCCATACCTTTCTAGCGTTATTTTATGTATCTTTATCTCTGCCGATAATTTCGTGAGGTCGGGATGTCGTTCATCGATTCCTTTTCTTCGGCCTATTATAGCCCATACGTTCACGGATTTATTGCTCTCTTATCCATGATGAATTTTTAATCCGTAAACACACTTCTTATAGGTTACGTGTCAATTATAATTTGGTTAGTTTTTCCGATCAAAATCCACGACGTTAAACGGATATTATCGACACCCTGATTCGATTTCGTTTGGGTCCAGGCGTCCCCTTTCCCGCGTGACGTAATCACACGAAATCGAATTAGTAATCTCGTTAATATTCGATATTAACGTTCACTGACAACGAAAGTATTAAACTCTCGTGCCACGTCGGATTTTGACTCGGTCAAACGTTCTAGCTCTAGTCAATATTGTAGTCCAAATAATATATTTCCATTTCCGAAATTTCGGGTCGTTACAATCTACCCCCCTTAATTTAAATTTCGTCCCCGAAATTTCATTGTACATATCACTCTCACTCAAATAAGTACGGATACATCTCTTTCATCTTGGATTCTGTTTCCCAAGTGAACTCCTCAATATTTCCATGTAACCAACGTACCCGCACCATAGGAACCACTCGATGACGGAGCTGTTTCTCCATCCTATCAACTATCTCCACGGGCTCCGTAGTAACCTGTAAGTTTGGAGCCACCTCAATCTGCTCATCATGCAGCACATGTCGAGGATCTGGGACGTACTTCCTAAGCATAGATACATGGAAGACGTTATGGATATCTGCCAATCTGGGGGGTAAGGCTAACTTGTAGGCCACATTCCCGATCCTCTCCAAGATCTCGTAAGGTCCAATATATCTCGGGCTTAATTTTCCTTTAAGCCCAAATCGGAGGTTCATCTTGGTAGGAGATACTTTCAGAAAGACGTAGTCTCCTACCTCGAACTCGAGAGGCCTGTCTGCATAACTCTTTTGTCTACTCTGTGCGGCGCGAAGACGATCCTGAATAAGCCTGATCATCTCTGTAGTCTCACTGACCATCTCGGGTCCTAACTCTGCCTGTTCTCCACACTCGTTCCAACATAAAGGAGTTCTGCACGGGCGACCATACAGAGCTTCAAAGGGAGCCATCTGAATACTCTGTTGGTAACTGTTGTTGTACGAGAACTCCACCAATGGTAGCTGATCTACCCACGAGCCTTCCAGATCTAAAGCACAAGCTCTCAACATATCCTCAAGTATCTGGATGATGCGCTCGGTCTGACCATCTATCTGGGGATGGAAGGCAGTGCTCATTTTCAACCTCGTGCCTAATGACCGCTATATATTGCTCTAGAACCGAGAAGTAAAACTCGCATCCCTGTCAGAAACTATAACGCTGGGCACACCGTGAAGACGAATGACTTCCTTCACATACAGCTTGGCCAATTTGGCAACCGAGTACGTCACACTAATGGGGATGAAGTGGGCAGATTTAGTCAATCTATCCACTATCACCCAAACAGAATCAAAACCCTGCGCTGTCCTGGGCAGGTTAGTCACAAAATCCATGGCTATCTCATCCCATTTCCATTCGGGGATTGGCAATGGCTGAAGTTCTCCACCCGGCCTGTGATGCTCAATCTTGACCCGCTGACAGGTCAAGCAGCGGCTCACATACTGAGCCATGTCTCTTTTCATACCTGACCACCAATATTGTTTCCGTAGATTCTGATACATTTTGGTGACCCCGGGGTGGATGCTATACGCACTCAAATGAGCCTCATCCATGATCAGCTTCCGTAGATCCTCCTGAGCAGGTATACAGATGCGTCCCTGGTATCGCAGTAAATCATCATCAGACACACTAAACTCAGTATCTGCCTGATCCTGCAACTTGGATCGCTCCTCCGTCAGGTATGGATCTTGGAGTTGGGCCGCGCGAATCAAATCCATCAACTGAGACCCAATGATCATGGTAGCTAGTAGAGGACCACTACCACTGAATCCAACTCTAACTCCGATCTCATTTACCTGCTCGCGTAGTCGCCATTCTTCTACCTTAATGCTGGCTAAGGAGGCAGTCTTTCTGCTCAATGCATCGGCAACCACGTTTGCTCTGCCTGGATGGTAAGAGATCGTGCAGTCGCGTCGAGCCCAACTGAGTCAGACATACCGCTCGAAGTGTGAACCTTTCCAACTTTACTTTTTGCACTTAGAATAATCGAGTCTAGAATAATTTACCTTGCTACATTTTGGTCGCGAACTAGCAAGGTTGTCTGTATGTAACGCGACTCTAGTTAGTGTCTGTGGGATCGGAATGCTGATGATACAGGGCGAATCTGAGGAAACAACGAGGGCCCCGCTGAGGCCTGATCCCACAACGTTTTATTTATTTTTATTTTTATTTTATTTTTTAGAACATTTGACATATCATAGTTGTCACGTCGTATAATACTTTAAATTTCATGCAATTTAGCTAGAGCCACGACCTTGACTTGTTTCTTACATGCAGGAACGGTGCTTCGGACATACCTGAAAATACCCCAGAACATGACGGAGTGATCGTAGATAACCCGAGATCCCTTGATGGCTACCATGGTCTCGAGCTAGATCTCCAACGACATGAGGAACCAAAGGAGATAACATTACAAGAACCCAGATCAATCAATATCGGAACGGATGACGAGCCTAAGGAGCTACATATCGGGGCTGATCTCCCAACGGATGAGGCCGAGAGTATCGTCAACCTACTCAGGGAATTTTCAGATATCTTCGCTTGGACGTATGCGGATATGCCAGGACTAGACCCGGAGATAGTGGAGCACAAAATCCCCACTGATCCACTAATCCGTCCCACTAAGCAAAAACAACGCCGGTACAAGCCCGAGCTAGCTCTTGCGATCAAGGAAGAGGTCGACAAACTCCTTAAGGTCAATTTCATCGAGTAGCCAATTACCCACAATGGGTCGCCAACATCGTCCCTGTCATCAAGAAAAACGGGAAGGTTCGAGTCTGTGTCGACTATCGCGACCTTAACAAAGCAAGTCCCAAAGACGACTTCCCTCTGCCGCACATCGACCTGCTAGTGGACAATATTGCTGGTTTCAACAGATTTTCTTTCATGGATGGATTCTCCGGGTACAACCAAATACGTATGGCTGAAGAAAACAAGGAGAAAACGACTTTCACAACACCCTGGGGCACATTCTGTTACCGGGTTATGCCTTTCGGACTCAAGAACGCTGGGGCAACTTATCAACGCGCAATGGTAGTACTATTCCATGACATGATGCATCGTGACCTTGAGGTCTACGTCGACGACATGATCGCCAAATTCAGAGCAGAAGAGGACCACACTGTTGTTCTCCGCAAACTATTTCAACGACTTCACAAGTACAAGCTACGTCTCAATCCGGCCAAATGCGTCTTCGAGGCAACATCAGGCAAACTTCTAGGGTTTGTTGTCAGCAGCAAAGGCCTCGAAATCGACCCCGACAAAATCAAGGCAATTCGCGATCTCCTACCACCAAAGTCAGTTAAAGAGATTCGAGGCTTCATGGGTCACGTCAACTACATAGGAAGGTTCATCTCCAACTTAGCAGATACGTGCAAACCCCTGTTCAAGAAACTAAGGAAAGATGTCAAGTTTGAATGGGATGATGACTGCAAAACCGCGTTCGAACAGATAAAGGACTATCTAACAGAACCACCCGTCCTCATCCCGCCAAAGCCGGGGCACCCTCTCACGCTCTACCTCACAGTTCGAGAAGAATCATTTGAAGCCATGATGGTACATGGACGTCCTAGTAGCATGTTGAAGGATCCGGCAGTCTCAAGAATTTGGAATGCGGAGGAGAAGAGAGTGGGCCCCACTTTGATCTCTAGGGTCACCTCGCCATGAGCCTGACGTTTTGCGCCGTCAAAAGCTCGAATGGTCAGACTGGAAGGTGGGAGTTTCTCCACGTTGATACCGAGCTTATGAGCCACATCGAGTGGAATGATGTTGACTCCGGACCCTCCGTCGATGAGCACCTTGGAAACAATAGTATCACGGCATTTGAGCGTGATGAATAAAGCGTTGTTGTGGTCCCGTCCTCCTTCTGGGAGGTCATCTTCCGAGAAGGTAATGGCATTGTTTGTCAGCATGCCGTTCATGTACGAGTCCTGCGCGTTGACCTCAATTTCTTTCGGTACGTGCACTTCGGCCAGAAACTTCTCCAACATCTCCCTGTGCTTATTAGAAGAATGGATCAAATCGAAGAGGGAGATATGGGCGGGTTGCTTCTTCAGTTGCTCGACAATGTTGTAGTCGCTTTCTTTCACCGAGTAGATCACCTTGCGAATTTGCTCATTCGACGGCCCCTTGGGCTTTGAAGATTCAGGCTGCAGTTGGGGCTCTAGAGCCGGCACTATTCTTCCTGAACGGGTGATGAGCTCGATTTCTGGGCTGGTGGTCATGCTACTTGGACCAATGACAATTGGACTCCTTGGTTCCATCTGTATCAGTGCAGGTGCTTGAGGCGGCATCTCCGGGTGTGCTGGACCTAATGGGACGTAGACATATGGTATAGCGGCATGCATTTGTAGAGGGTGTGTACCTCCTCCGTAGGATCCACGTCCACGTCCACGTCCTCGGCCTCGGCCTCGTCCTCGACCACGATTGGACTCGATCATGTTAATATATTCTTCTCCTTCAGATTCATGCGTCTTGACCTCCGTATCATCCATCTTCTCAAAATCAGACTTCTTTTGCTTTCTCGGAGGTTGAACTTCAGTTCTAGGAGGAGCAATTGGAACCTGGAAGTGCGCTTTCTTAGCATGTCTACTATATACCGGCATGAGATTCAAGGGTACAGCCACATTTGGTGGTATATGGTGAGTGCGCATGCGAGGTCGACGTCTCCAACTTCGTCCTCGATTGACCTTAGTTACATTGGCATGTTCAGTGATCTCTTGCTCCACCTCATGTAAATGCACCTCTTCTTCATGATCGGTCAGCGGTGCGAAGGGGTTTGCCTCGACATAGTTGACGTGCTCGGGCAATGGGTTGCTCATGACATTTGGAGTTGTGGCCGGTGTTGCGAATGTGATGACGCCGTCGTCCAACAAGTTCTGAATTTTAAACTTGAGCGCGATGTAGTCCTTGGTGTCGTGCCCCAGTGCTCCAGAGTGATATTGACAACTCGCCTTGGGGTTGTAGCCGAAAGAGGAAGGGTTGGTCGATTTAGGGTCTATGGGTGAGATGAAGCCCATGTCTCTCAGCTGTGTGAACATTACATCTAATGGATCGGGAGTCGAAACCAGGTCCTCCAATCTGCGTCGGAGATGCTCTTGCCGTGTAGGCCTTGGCTACTGGTGCATCGTCACGGGAGCGGTCGGTCTAGGATTGGCCACCACAGGCACATGGGGTCTAAAGGTAACTGCGGCATATGACCTTGGCGCATATGAAGTCGGCGGTACTGCTGCCTTATTGTGCTCTGCAGCCGTGACAAGCTCCTTGGGCTTTGGTTTGATGGCTGGCTTTACTGAAGGGGGAGGAATTAGCCCATCTCGGCTTGCCCCATCGAGCTTATCGGCATTGATGACCGCTTGGGCGAAGGTTGTAATGGTCTGACCAATCATGTATGGTAGATACTCGCGCGGGAGGAGTTGGAAGAACTCATCTATCAGCTCTTTCTCTTTCAATGCTGGTTTAATCTGTGAAGCCACCTCCCTGAACCGATAAGCAAATTGTTTGATGTCCTCGGAGCGGTATCTTTTTAGTTTCCGCAAGTCTGATATCGTTGGTGCCATCTCTACATTAAAACTGTAGTAATTGAGAAAGTCGAGGGCTAACTCCTTGAATGTTGTGTACTGGCTCACATCCTTGGTGTAATACCAGTGCAACGCCGACTCCGCTAAGCTCTCTTGGAACATGGCGATACGAAACTTATCATCTACCGAGTATACGGCCATCTTGTGGCATAAGTGTTTCAAATGTAACTCCGGGCAGCCATTTCTACGAAACTTCTCAAATTCAGGCATTTTGAATTTCGGCGGAACTTGAATCTGGGGGACATGGTAGTTGGCATATTCCCAGTTGTGAGCCTGGTGCCCCTGAATGGCATTGAGGTGCTCCTCCATTCACGCCATACGACGCGCCTCCTCTTCTTGTATCGAGGCAATCTTAGCTTCGAGCCTTGTCTCAAAAGCATTGGCTTGCTGTTGTTCACCAAATAACTGATTGATAATGGCTGCATTACGACTTATCGGGTTTGGCGCAATCGATTCCACATGTGGAGCCCGGGGTACTGGAAAGCCGGCAGTTGTAGGGGCGGCAGGAAAATAGGGAGATGGTCCAAGTGGTGCTGATTGATAGGGATTTGACCCTGGTGCGGACGGTTGAGGGTAGTATGGTGGGAGATATGGTGGTGTTGTGGTTGACAAAAAAGGCGATCCACGCATGTGTGGGTTATAGAAGGGTGCTATACTTGCGGAGATAGCGAATCCAGGGACAACATGGTTATGGGGGGATGGAAGGCTTGATGAAGCGATTAGGCCTGGTTGAATATGTGGGAAGTACGGTGGCACTGTAGATGTGGTGGATCTAGGCATGATAGGAGGAAGATGGGGGTTTTGGGTAATAAAAGGAGCAGGTATGTCTGCAGTCTGTCGCTGGAGCAGCTCGGTCATCATCGTCTTCAGAGACGACAACTCTGCGGTGAGCGATTCGACTTTGTCTCCCAGGGAATTATCGTTGGCGCTTTGGGCCGCCTCAGACGTGATGAGGTTGAGTGGTGATACCACTGGTGAAGCAGTTGATGATTCAATTGCCGGCGTCGTGAAAGCCGTCAGAGGTGGAGTGAAAACTGGAGCACTGACCCCAGCTGTGGACGGCCCAACGATGAAGACTGGGGCTCTAGGGAATAGCTCGGCGAGAACGAGGGACCTAGCAAGAGGCGAAATCGGTACTGATGTTAGAACCGATCCCGCGGTAGTGACAGTTGAGACAGCAGCACGAGTAGTTGGGATAGCCTCAGCAGTCACGAGAGAGTTATTAACGGCGGAAGTAGTTGAAGAAGTGGAGATGCGGCTTGGAGAGATGGCGGCCATAGCTTCTCGGGTGGAGTGGGTTCTCGGCCGTTTTCTTTTCGGATCAATCTTTGCCGTTTGGTACCTCCGCAACCAACCCAAACCGCTGCAAAATGAACAAGGTTAGTTCTTACATATATCACATACAAAACATACTTGAGACCTGTCCCTGCACAGGTAACAGTCACTTAGTAACAAACAAATACATATGCAGCGTCTGGTACCTGTAGTGGACAAATAATACTAGACTCTCGGATGAAGGCTTCTAAACCTCCCTCGGACTGAGGGGGGCGGGGCCCCGGCCAAAAACCATACCGCAAATAGCAGCAGGCTGAGCCTCTCGGTGAGCCCCCCCCTAAAAATCCTAGCCCCGGGTTTGGGCACACCTAGATATGCCTAGGAAAGCAGTAAACGAACACAACCATGAGAACGAACAAAAGGCACCGAGCCAAGCAAGTACATGCGCAAACAAAAACTCATCCCCGCATGTGGATTAAAAATGTAAGAGCATTCGAAAGGAATCCACATGCAGAGTCCCCAGCGGAGTCGCCATCCGGGATGTACGCGCGCCTTCCAGCCTAGCACGCGCGCAGCGGTTCGGACGACCCGAGGATCCGGGTCCGCTCTCCTAGAGTCTTCCGGTCGGCGTCACGACTCGAGCATCGAACACTGCGGAAAAGACAAGGGGTAGTCCCTCCTTCGATTCCAGATCGGGTCTGCACAGATTTTTCGCCGATCGTCTCCATGCTCCTTAAGAGGTGACGGGCGAAAAGGAGCGCATGGCCTGAGGAGGAAGCTTCAGGAGGTTCCAAGAGCGGCTCGCGTCGCTGTCACCTATCCAAAATGACTTCGTAAAAAAAAAAAAATTAATTATACGGAGTCGCCACCGACTTAATTTTTAAAAGCTTGGTTTAAGTCGGAAAACCAGAGTAGATTCAGGGATTCCTAATTACTAACTCTTACATCTAAACATGCGAAGAGGTGGCGTTTGCTCCAAAAGTTTGCTTTTGGTTAACGGGCGTTGGACCCGATCCGGGCATGACTCCGGACTCATGTCAATGTTTTACGGGCATTGGACCCGATTCGAGCTTTTTAGGCCCGAACTCATGTGTGTTTGACAAACATCATGCGATGATAAATCTACGGGCCTAAGACATGCGGACAAGCACAGACAATTATTGAGATCAAAGGGAGCGGGGAAGGGTGGTGATCGTGGGCCTATGCACTTGGGCCCACGATCTGTTACATGTGGAAAGAAAGAAAAAAACGAGAGGCCCGCACCTCCCTCATGTACCTGAGGTTTGCCGGTTGGGGATGTCTAGAGCGTTTCCGCTATGATCCACCGTGCATCATCTTGAAGTTAGAAAACGGAAGCGAACGATGTGAGGTGTTTGAGCCCATCGACCTCCAATATGTCCCGAACGTCACTCGGATTGACGAAATTGTATTTTCACATGGAAAAATGTCGGGATAGGAAAATGATTAGTAAATAGTAATATATACATGATAAACGCGAGGATCATGGACTTAGAAACATATCAATGACAGCAAGCAAGTTCAAGACATGACGGAAAATCGTAATCGAATGATTCTCAACCGTGGCAGCTTTGGTACCTTTCAAACAAAGATGGATAACTTTCTGCTTAATTCATGAAAATGCATGTATTTATGCTTGAAAGAAATCTCTTCAAGTCAATAATCCAGTAGAATAAGTTTCAAGTCAATCTAAGATTTGTAACGAAAGTTATGAATGAAAGAGTGAGATGTCCACATGCAGATCCGAGCTCCTATAGTTTTATTACCTCTCGGAAAAACGTGTATAACTTTTAGTTCAGTTCATGAAAATGAGCTTACTTATACTCAAAACAAAGCTTTTGAAGTCAGACATCTAATGGCGCAAGTTTTAGGTCAATATGATTTCCAAAAAGAAAGTTATGAGTGAAAGAGTGGACTGTCAACACGCAGATCCGAGCCTATAAGTCTTCCGATTCTTCGAAAACATTCCATTCATATGTAAATGCCATGTCATTTTAAAACCACTAAAAATTTGTACATGAAACATCATATATAGCTAGTGTTGACATATCTAGAGTATATTTGAAGTTCGATATATGGCAAAAATGCGAACGGTCATGTCCAAACATGTGAAACTCGATCGTTTGTAACCAGTACAATTTTTCATTCGAAAATCCTAGGTTAGGAATTAAAATTTAGCTTGGTTGGTGTCCTTAAAACCGTATTTAAGTTAGAAATCAAATGCAAGTGGTTTCGCACGATTCTGATAAGTACACAAAACGATATACAGCAAAAACCGAAGGCTGCGCAGACAGATCCGAAACATGTTTGGACTTACCGAGCTATTTTGGCTCGATGTGAGGGCTACAACACATCCCAACATGCTAGGACGTGTGAAGGAAAGGGGATGTGAGAGTCTTGGCCTGTTTTGGCGACCACAAGATGTCTTTGTGAGTTGGTTCTCGGCTGTCCAATCCTTGCGGCTGCGCAAACAAGAAAACGTCAAAGCAAAAAGGGAGCCCTCCCGCGAAGCTACGAGGTTACGAAATGTGGTAGTTGAGTCCTCCTCGTCTCTAGACGAGGGAGGGTAGATCCTAGATACCGAAGAGATGGCCTCGAGCGTGGAGATGGCGAAGGGAGGACGTCGGAGGTTGTCCGGGGTTGCCGTTGTTTCTTCTTGCCACAGCCGTCGACTTGTGAAACGGGAACGTGTCCTCCGCGGTTAGGCTGGTCGGGGGGTCTCCATTGCTCCATGAGCTTACCTTGGTCGAGAAGTTCGTCGGGAGGAAAGGGGAGGCTTGAAGAATGCTTGAAAGGGGAGCCTTTTTTGTGTTTTTGTCTCTATCCCTTTCTTTCTTTTCTTTTGTGTCATTGATTTATAGGAGCTCTATAGGGTCCTTGATTGTTTTTCTGTCAGATAAAAATCAGCCAAGTTAGTGGGGAATCTTTTTGGTTAACATGTAACTGCTAATTATGGATTTAATGTGGGTTTCGAAACGTTTTCTCCTGTGTAGTGGAAACGCATCCCTGCATTCAAGTTGGGAAGTTTTAGAATTAGAAATGTGTGGGAAGTTTAAAACAGGTAATAAATATAAAGTAAATTTGGGGTATTTACAATATGCTGTATGAACTCTTCTACAAGAAGCTGAAGGGGGCGACCTCCATATTGGGAACTTTGGCCAGCGGCATAAGCTATTACAGCATGCAGGTGGCTTTCGTTTTGTTCTGCCTTGTTGATAAGCACGGGTTCCGTGGAGTCGATCTCGCAATCACAAATGCACTATTTGTGGGAGTTATAATTCACCAGGTAGCTAATATAATGATGTTAGCTGAAAGTGATTTCATGGATTACTTTTCAAAGGAAATGCTTCTGGTGGCCATTGAAGGAGGGTTTCTTCCCCTTCTCATAGTATGGGCACTTGTGTTCAATCACTCCTCCCAGTGGAATCGGCTGTCTTTCGCCTCCTCGAGAGGACGTGGTCTGAGAAAATGGGGTCTTTGAATCTGTTGTCACAATGCTTCAATCAGTGCCCACCGAAAGGAGGCCAGAAGCTAGGTAAGACCAAGATTTATCTTCGACTAATTGGGGCTCGAATTCCTCATGTTCTGGTTTGTATGTTGAACAGGTTTTATGTGGAACAAACTGATAGGAGAAATACACACCCCCAGGGAACGACTTGATCGCATGTTGTGGTGCTCTGTATGCGATGACATTAAGCTAAAAGCTGCAGGTCCCTTTGTTGAGGCAAGGACGAGAGATTTATATGAAGCAAGGGGGGATCGGGTGCTTGAAGAAAGCAACTGTCGTGAATTGATGAACTACATCAGGGGCTTTGAGTACGAGGATACCCTTTTAATCTGGCACATTGCTACCGAGATCTGCATCAACATGGAGGGACATGTTGATGACGGCAATTCGAAGAGGAGCTATAGTAAGAAATTGTCGGAATACATGATGTATCTTCTGGTCAGGCAACCAAAGTTGATGTCCGTGTTCGCTAGCAGTAGCCAGGTTAGGTACAACGATACCTGCAATGAGGTAAAGAAGAAAAGGACGGAATATAAGGCCCAGAACATGCAGGAGTTCTGCTCATCGCTTCTCAGGCAAACTGCAAACATTCGTAAACCCACCAAAGAAACAAACGATAACACCCTCTCAGTGTTGAAGGATTCCTGCAAGTTGGCTCAGAAACTGAGTATGAAAAGCAATAGGTGGGAGGTCATTTACAATGTGTGGGTGGAGCTGTTGTCATATGCGGCCGGTCATTGCAGAGTCAACTCCCACGCCCAACTGCTGAATGAAGGAGGTCACTTTCGTATGGATATTGATGGCTCTTTGTGGCATCAGTGACCATTTTTCCCTGTTGAAAGGAGCTGCGCGGAGGAGGCCGACGAAGAAATCGGACACGATCAGTTCCCTGATTAAAGGAGCTACGAGGAGGAGGAGGACGAAGACTTTGGATGAAAACAATTCCCTGTTGATAGGAGCTCCAAGGAGAGCGACCTCAAGAAATAAGAGAATCACTCAACTGATATTACAGAAGGAACAACTCCAAAGTTTAGAGTTGCATCTGCGTGGAATCCTTCTAATAGGCACTTTTCTTCTTTTGCTTGTGTTATTTGATCTTCTTTCTGTGTTCAAACCAAAACAACTTGATGATATCGAATGGACAGTAGATTCCTAGATTAATCTCCCAGGACGTGGATGTCTCGTTTGGGTTCGAGCGGAACCCGTAATCTACGAGAAACTCAAAGCATCTCCTGATAACATTACAGTCTTGGGTGATTATGTTGAGGAATGACCCCCTTGTTCTTGCTTACTGAAGTCCCGACTCCTCGTGAATACATCGAAGCTTTTGGTGATGGGAACTACAAGCAAAATGAGTATCTCGGAATCCTTCGGCTGTACAATTGATTCTCCATCAGTCATCGTGTGCCAACACTCATTAAGGTGAGGCGAAGTGGGTATGCTCTTCTTGACTCCATTACAAAGTTTCCCCTTGATTCCATCATCATTGTATTCTGGTTTGGATAGGGGGAGGATGAAGGTGAAGAGGGCGAGCAGGAGAGGAATGTTGGCAACTGTGATGGCCCTTTTTGTTCTGCCTACCATTTGTTAGTGTGTGCACACACACTTCTAAAGATGAATGGAGAATCGAAAGAACCAACGTTGAATTATATTAGACGTGCTGGATTTTTATGTCGTTGAGAGGTGGTATCCACAGAAGTCACAGATTCCTCGGTATCGTCGGCACCCGCTGTTGAATCTAGGGTTTCACGAATGGGACCCTGTCAACATGTTCACGCCAATGAGGAGTAAACCTTCTCAAGCAGCTGCTCTTCGTTGCATTGCAAGGCGATAGCAGTGATGCTGAGATTCCTATCCGGCCTGAGACATTTCAGCTCGGCATTGATTGTCAGGATGTAAAAGAATAAGGGGTCCAACGAGGCGGCCACCGGAACGATTTCCAGCTCTCCTCGCCCTTCTCTTCGTACGTGTACGTCGTCATCTCATTGTCTCGTCGGATTTCCTTGGTCCCGCCTTCCAAGTCCCGCTTCTGAACCCTGCAAACACATCAATTGAACTCAACTACGGCGTGAAGACTACCCTCACTCTGTTAAGAGACGCGACAAGGATCTCAGTTCTGACTTACCGGTCGTTCCCTAACGGGCAACTCATCTCGGTGTTAGGATAGGAGAGTGTCCCAATAATAATATGTACACAAAACAAATCAAAAGTGTTGGGTGATTGTGAAGCTGGTGACTGAACTACTGTGCAGGCAAACAACACTTGAGGGGGAGGCCAGATCTTAATCTCACAACAACCAACAAACAATTTGGGTAAGAAGGCAAGTCTGGGATGAGGGATTGGATTGCACTCTACATTTTTTTACATACTTTTTTTTTTATTGTTCAAGGATTTCGAGGAGGTATATATATATAAAAAAGAAAATTAAGTATAAGACGATGATGCTTTTTGTCATCTAACCGTGTGCGTGCTATCATTACTCACTGTAAAGAATTTTATTTGCGAACATGAAACTCTCTTCTCCTTGATATAACATCAAATTACCGTATCATGTATTCGTAAACATGTTTATGCCAGTGAAGCGGCGGATATACCATTCGATTATTCCCAATCTCCTCAACAAGAATCAAAGCAAAGCCCAGAGCGAGATGCCGATGGACCATCCTGTTAACCTGATTTTGATGATGAACTTAAGCAGTGCGTTACTAATGGTCAGCAGTAATGTTTCATGAGTTACGTGATTAGCCCTAGTGATGAGCTTGAGCAATGTGTTGCTGAATCACAGCTGGTAACTGTTATATGTTACAGTGAGTTGTTGCTATGATATTACGAATATATATTAAAAATATGGAAACAAATTTTCAATACCCACGTTTTATTTTGGGTTATCTCAGAACATTCGTCTGAGTGTCCAAATTCATTTAAATGTGGCTTAATGATCTCATTATAAAGATTTAGGCAACTAAATACTATGAGATTATCTTTCCAAGTTTATTTTTAGAAACAAAATATGTTTCTAATATCCTGCAGCAATGTTACGCTGGAACAGGATGAAATATCTAATCAAATATTTTTGATTAATTATAATCGATCAAATGAGATTATGATCAGATCATAAATATTAGAAATAAATTATTTGATTAAGAGAAGAGAGGAAAGTTACCGTTGGTACTTACTCTTCATAACACAGTAATCGGGTGAGCAGACCGTTGCTGAGTCCTGGCTGCCAATTTTGGTAACAAATCTCAAATATTGCTTAGACGTTTTCTATGCTTCCTTCTCCATTATAATCAGATCAAAGACGACAGATCCAAACGCCTTTGTGCGTCTGAGTGGTTTAAGTGGTCTAAGTGGGCTTTGTGCATCGACGGAGAGCGGAAGGTGCTAAGTGTCTCCTGGTTCTTTCTCTTGCAAGCTGCGTGTGAGAGTGTCAAGAGGCTGAGGTCAGATCCTTTGATTGTCGTGAGAAGGACTAGGTGTCCTCGGTATGTTTAATGAGCAGCTGGCGAATCGTCTGACGGAAGCTAAGTGAATACCTGTGCTGAATTCAGTAACCAGTTGCTAACCCATCGGCAAGAAGCCGTTCTTGTCGTGTCTCTTCGCAGGAAAGTCTCGAACCTACGGAGTTTGAGCAGTTAGACACGCACTTGCGGGTGCGCGCCAGAAGTCTCGTGCCTGCATGGTAGAGCAGGAGGTGGGAACGCTGCCGGAGTGGAAAGAGGTCTTCCCGAGCACATGGGTGGTGTGCAGAAGTCTCGAACTCCTAGGGACGGATAGTAGAGCAGGTTGCGTGGAAGCCGCCGGAGTAGAAAATTCCACCCTAGGCACTGGGTGTGCAGTGCAGTGAGTCACGGCTGTGGTAACCGTGCACGTCCGAACTGAGTGTAGGACGTATACCCTTTCTTAGTGGTCTTTTTCGTTATCTTTGTAGTTCTTTGTGGTTCTTCTCTTTGTGGTCTTTGTGGTGATCTGTGTTATCAACTTCGTGGTTGTGTCTTAAGCAATCCTCTACTGTGAATCAGAAACGAGCTGCTCTCTGAGAAGTCTTTTTGTCACTGTAAGGATTATTATCTGATGATTTGATCTCTAACATAACGTTGTCTGTGTGCTTTGATAGACAGGCTTACATCCGAGCAACAAGGTTCTGTGTGGAATCCATTGAGCTACCAACTGCTGAGGAAAAACATCATTCTGCTGGAACCGAGAAGACGTCCACTGTGTGAGGAGCTGACCGTTGCCAGGAGTGATCATCAATTGTACGGGATTCTAAATCTCACTTTGTGAGGACCAAACGCCTAGTGCAAGGGCTCTTTGCACCCATTATATTATATAGTGGAATCACCTTGTTGGTGGAAAGTGGACGTAGGTCAATTAAGACCGAACCACTATAAATCATTGTGTCCATTTCGATCGCGCAACACTCGTACGAAAATCTACTCGACAAAATCGTAACGGTGTCAGCGAAGCAGTTCTCATTCTGAGAAACGCTCTGCTGAGTTACAGTACGCTTCCGCTTACACTGAGAAAAGGGCGAAAAAGTTATAAACACTAATTCACCCCCCTCTTAGTATTCCTGAACGATCCAACACATCCTAAGGCGGACCACTCACGGTTCTACTTTCTTTGAAGCTGGCCGATCTCTTCATCCCGGCAAGTTTGTCCGCAGGCTTCATCTTTTGCTTTTGCATTGAGCCGCCGAACGGCGTCTTGGGCTTCTCAACAAACAGCTTTATGTCTTCGACGATATAAAGCTGTTTGGGGCTTCATTTGTCACGTTTTAGACGCGGAGATCCAATCCACATGGTTTATTACACGCGCAATCAAGTCATCTTCGAAAATTCGAGGGTAAATCTCCCAAAGTTACATGTATAGTGTACATGCAAAATAAAATGCAAGTGTGTATTACTATGGAGGCGAAATGGTAAAGATCCAACCATACATTAAATAGATAGATCAATGATAAGCGTGTTTGTCAAATATCACACAAATCTATCGATGGAATTATAGGTTATGCAGCTACAAAGTAAAACGACTATGCTGATGCAAATGCAGCATACGCAGGAATGGAAAACATACCATAACTTCATTTAGGATCGTCCGATCTAAGTGAAATTAGAACTTGTATATTCGAATCGTCCGCAAGTTCTGCTCTGCAGATGCTCTATTCATCGGCTTGTGTCCTAATTAACCAGAAACTTCAACGGTCAAAATATGTAAGTATACAACCTTCTTTAAGTCTAATTTGTTTTTGAAAAGTTTGGACACAATCCAACGATTGGATCTCTTGAGATTCCCTTCGAAGTCTAAATGTAGTAAGCAGGCCGGCCGCAACCGGCTCCCCCGCATCCTGGCCGAGAGTACCTTTTGTCCGTCGGAGCTCGGTCCGCATTTCCTCCGTCACATATGACAGATTAAACAAGAAAAAGGCATGGGAGTCAGCCATTTTCTAAGCAAACGAGGGGCTGAGTGTGTAGGGAAAAGAGGAAGAAGACCCACCGAGGGAGTCGCCTCGCCCGGGATTGCCCGAGGAAGAATCGAAGAGAGCTTCGACGTATGTGTTGTCGCTGCAGCTTGTTGTCAACACCAAGCTGCTGGTTCCTGCATAAGGAGCGAAGCTGTGGAGACAACCATTGCACCAGCTGGTATGGGGGGCGGGCTGTTGAAGGGGAGGGGAAGCGCCGAGAGTTGTTGCTCGTCATGAAACGAGATGAGGGAGGCGGCGGATTGCGGCGCTAGGTTGAAAGTCGATAGAAGAGGAGACTTTGACCCAGATGCATGTTCTGATGGTCGAGGGAGTTGATGAAGAGTCTTTGGTTCTTTAGAAGCTTTTGTTTCCGGGAGGAGGATTTTTGCTCCTGAAGTTGATGAAGGAGGTGCCCCCAAGAGGAGATTGTCCAGAAAAAAAAGCTGGTGGATTGACGAGCCCATCTGTCTTTTTTTTTTTTTTTCGAAATGGCATCTAGCCCAAAGCACTTTCCACGGGTCGTCTAAACCAACGAAGCACTCAAAAGAGAAGGTCCGCAGGTTCATTAAAATGGGAGGCTTCAGACTGCATGATCGGAAAGCTACAAGGAGGAATGCCCGTTCTTTGCTGTGGGGTTGATGAAACTTTGCAGGAGGTGTTGACGTTGAGTAGTAGAGTGGTTTTGTCTGCATCTTGCTTCATGGGGTCAAATTCATTCTCCCCTGAATGGAAACATCAAACTGACTAGTTGTACTGCCGGAATACGTGGCCGACCGTCGCTTTGTTGTTACGTCTTTGGGCGTGGAACCAAATGGGTTTGTCATGTACATGTCCGATCATTGCGAGTGAACTCACTGTAAAGAATTTTATTTTTGAACATGAAACTCTCTTCTCCTTAATATAACATCAAATTACCGTATCATGTATTCGTAACACATGTTTATGCCAATGAAGCGGCGGATATGCCATTCGATTATTCCCAATCTCCTCAACAAGAATCAAAGCAAAGCCCAGCGCGAGATGCTGATGGACCATCCTAAGGCGAACCATTCACGGTTCTGCTTTCATTGAAGCTGGCCGATCTCATCATCCCGGCAGGTTTGTCCGCAGGCTTCATCTTTTGCTTCTGCATTGCAGCCGCCTTCGGCGTCTTGGGCTTCTCGACAAACAGCTTTATATCTTCGATGATATCTTTATATTGATTTACCAGAGATTGGAGATCGTTCATGTCTAGAACGAAAGCTTCGACCTTCACACATGTCCTAATGTCAGCGGTCGATGGGGGACAATTGATTGAGGATGTCTGAGTTGTGGACGGACAGTTTACGATCTCTTTTAGGAGTTCTTCACCACAGAAATCCCACAGCCGTAGCTCTTGATCTGTTCTTCCATCATTGCTGATTTCTTTTGTTAATTTGCCATTGAATATGAACACCATCCTGTCGATCGAGTGGTCCTTCCTGAACACAAAGCTTCCTTTGGGGAACACCTCGGGCTTCAGTCTGTTGATCATCGAGTTGAGTGCTCGGATATTCAAAGCTTGAAACAATTTCACCTTCAAATGGAAAAATGACAACGATTGATAACTTGAATATTCAGAATACCAGCGCTATCCTAAAGAAGAGTTAAGGGTTGCGAGGGGGACAGGATACCTTCATCCGCAGCTCGGATAAGATATTAAGCTTGATCTTCCCGCTGAGATCCTTAGGGAGATAATCGAGCATTGTCTGAATGTCAACCTCGGGGGTTTCGAGCCAGTTGTCTTCCACACACGATATAACATCTTCTTTTAGATTCGGCGGAAGCCATTGGAATGGCTGCCAATTAGACAGATCTCTCTGCTTCTTCATGATCTTATCCATCTTGCCCTTCATGTTCATCAGATCCTCGTTCGTTCGATACTGAAAGTATGCCTGTTTCCCAAGCATGAATCGTCAACATCAGTCAAAACTAGGAGCATGATATGCTGTAAAATGTGATAGTGAGTTTACCTGCATATTCCCGATGAAGAGGGAGAACAGGATCAACCCCAATATACAAACACATATCGAGAAGCAGATTTCCCATTCGTATGCACTCGTGGCAAGGTTTTGGCCCAGTGAGCTGCCAAAACATGGGAAGCAATCATCAGAGCCGAAATGATTGTGATTTGCTCAAGTAAGGGCCCGATGTGTGAACGACAAGAGCAGTTACGGACCTTAGATTTCGAAGGCCCCACCAGAAGCAGTAGCTGAGCTTCAGTTGAAATCTAATTGATCCCACTATGTTGGCCTCTAGAGCAGTTAAGTATATACCAAAATCAAAGGACGAGGAGTTGGTCGCTTGCTGTATAGGACAAAAGTCGTCGAGATAGCTTTTGTTGTATGTCGGACCGCCACAGTACAATGAGTCAATGTCGCATCCGACCCGTCTCCTACAGGCGCTTTTCCAGCAATCCATTGTCCGCCCCACGGATAGTAAGTACCAGAATGCCCCAAGAACCTGTATCACATGATTGCCCGATCAACTAATGGAATCTAATCATTTTCTGATTGAGATAAGATTGATGACCTTCCAGTACTTACGTGACTGGCTATCACGAAAAGCAGAAGATTAAAGCCAGCTCCTATCCAGAAACGACTCTTGAGCAGTGTGAAGGAGTTCGTCGTGGCTTCGTGAAACGATGGGAATACCCGAAAAGCACGGAGGATGAATTGGATGAGGACCGAGAACTTGAGCAGCATCACCACTTGCTGCAACCTCGGGTTGCCCTTTATAATTAGGATAGCCAGCGTCGCGGCCTGCAACAACCAAACATAGGAACAACGAACGTTCTGGATCGAGTTCTCAATTGCGTTGGCATCCTTGAAAGTTGGTCAAAGTACCTGGGGGAGCGGAAGCATGCTCAGGATCTCGATTAATCGGCCGATCGCCCTGGAATTACGGGGAGACAAACTATTTGGACTGCATGGGGAGACCTCCTTCAAAGCCGCTACCGGTGCCGCCCCAGCAGAGGCTCCGAGCTTGGGCCTCCCGGTTTTCCACTTCCTCTCATAGTAGAACGACCACAGCACGAAATGAAGAATGTCGACCACGCTCCTCAAAGAGATGGCGAAGACCCCTATCTTCCTATCCGACTTCATGCACTTTGCTCCCTCGTTGATCATGGGTATGTAGAAGAACAGGGGATCAATGATCGCCGCGGCCACGCAGAGCAGCAGAAGAGCCTTCTGCTGCGTGGTAGTCCTCGTCAGGTTGAAGCACTGGAAAATCCTCGAGAACTCGGACTCGTGCACCGTGCTTATCAATTTCTTGAACTTGGGGGCGGCCAGGGCCGTCTCGCCCATGGCCGCGAATCTGGGCGAGGCCGAGGGGTTCTTCCGCCGCCCTGAAAGGGAGTTGGACATTGCTGTCCCCGCAGCTGCCACCCCACCTTCGAGGTCACCCGAGATCGCATCGTTACTGTTCTTCATCGATGGCGGGGTCGGGGCAAACAAGAAACCAGTGGGGTAGGATGACGACTCTGAGGTTCTCTCGTTCGTTTGGGGGATGGGGGGGGTGGATTGGATTGTTCAAAGGTTGTCCGAAACCCAGAAAATCATTGCAGTTGCAGAGGTGTTTTCATTTTTGAACTTATTTTAATGAACGAGACAACGTTAGCTTTATAGATAATATTAATGATTTAATGCTACTGGTCGGGTCCAGGGTTTCATCATCTGGGGGAGAAGAATTCGACTCCCCCTCGAGTCATTGTTTATTAATAAATTGACTTACCATCAAAGCCAGCTCGAAATGGCGGGGTTGGGTTGGGTGGTCATGTCCAGAGTACAGGCAGGTGCACTGCAAGTAAATTAAAATTTTTAAGAATGGAACAAAGTATTCTTGTCCGCTTCCACGCATAAGGCGAATCCAAATAAGTCGAATAGTAATTTAAATATGATTTTAATTTAAATAAGACAAGTACTTGTTAGGCAAGAGTCTTTCTTTATTGTTTTTTTTTAAATATGTTTTATAAATAACATTTTTAAAAGAAATTATTTGTAAATGTTTTATAAATAACATTTTATAAAATCATGGTACGTGTATGGGAGGGTGGGTGGGTGTGTCTCCAAATAACAGAAATGTTTAACATGGTTAGTCCTAACTCCTTTAAATGATTATGGATGAGGTATTAAATTCCAGAGTCGACGTCACTGGGGGTTACGCAAGGATCGACGTCAGCAAAGGTTTAATTTAATTTCTTTTAAAAAAAAAAGAAAAATATTTAGGTAAGGGCCACACAGCCTCGCATGGACGTCATCATAAATGATTGTTTGCTATAAGACAAGTCCTTGTTCGGTAAGAGTCTTTCTTTATTGTTATATTGGAGTTTTGTTACTTATCAACGAAAGGTGGGGAAAATATTTCACGGTACTTCTTCTTCTTTAGCTTCCTTCGGTTAAAACATGGGTATCCTCTTCCCTGTAAACGTACCTAAATACTTTGTGAGGAAAAAGAAGGACTCTCTTACTGAACTGAAGGGATCGAATCGCAAGGAGTTTGATAATATACAATATGACCAGAAGAATCAGTATATCTGGCTTAACTATTCACAGAATTTAACATCTCACAAGAACTAACAACTCTAGCAATGGTCGTAAAATTGTTTAGCCTTCTGAAAATTAATAGAGAATCGTACAGAATTATATTATGTGTCATGGGATTCATCATGAGGGCTTTCGGTGGGGAGTGTGTTTTGAGCATCATCATAAAAATTATCCTATCCTTTCATAAAATTTTACTAATAATCACAAAAAAGAAATCTAAAATTTCATAACTTCTTGTCCGTGTATGCCTTCCATTTCGACAAGCATCCTTGGGAGGGGTCATACAGGTGGAAACGATAGCAGCGTTCATCCAGTATAATTTTACCATCGCCAATTAAGGCGAAAGGTACCAACTGCTCTGTCGTCCTGAAAACTATAGTCCACGAAGACCTTACGCCGTACTCCTTCATCATCCACACCTCGTAATGCTTCTTCCTCTTTTCCACACAGGACATGCATATGCTTAAGCAATCCCCTACAACGCCAATCTTAAGTGAGCCTCTTTTCCCGGTAGTTGTTCCGGGAAGTAGGAGCGTCTTCTGAAATCTCTCCTGATGCAAATCGAAGGACTTGATAGAACCTTCATCGTTTAGAGCCGACCAGTGCAAAACACCATTCAAGTGAACTCCGCGAGAGTCGTCGAGTGTCTCCCCGGCCGGACTTGGCTCCAGGATCGTCCTCCACGTGTCACGCTTCAAACCCCGAATTTGGACCATCTGATGACCGTAACTCTCGTAAATTGTCACAATCTTGTAATCATCAGACAAGGGGTCGAAGCCAAACCCGTATGCAAAGATGTAACAACGGTAGTCATGAACCATATTCCAGATCTTTCGGACCTCTCTCGTGGTTGGGTTCCATAGCCACAAGAACTCGTGTTTATGGTAATCTTTTAGCAACACCAGCCCGTTGCAACTTCCAACAACGCTATGGCTTTCATACGACTCCCCCATCCACAAACATCTGCGCGCCGACAGCTGGCCAATTAACAGTGAATCACAGTCAATTGTGCGCAGTTCAGGACGGAGAATAATCTTCACCCCCGACGTCCTCTTGATTCTCGAATGATCTGGCACTCCGGACAACTATTTCGCTCATGAAGTAACCTCAACTGAGAAAAGCTCACGAGGGGAGACCATACTAATAATAAATTTTGACTTTTTTGGAGGCGCATGGAAAGAAAACACCGACTCCCCCTCAAGTCATTATTTATTAGTAAATTGACTTACCATCAAAGCCAGCTCGAAATGGCGGGGTTGGGTTGGGTGGTCATGTCCAGAGTACAGGCAGGTGCACTCCAAGTAAATTTAATTGAACTTATAATTTAATAATACACAATTATGTCTCAAAATAAAAGTATGAACATTTTTAAGAATGGGACAAAGTAGTTGACAGATTCTTGTTTGCTCCGAAAGTGACTGCGGATAAGTCTAAACACGTCGGATAATTTTGGCACTACAAACAAGTGATGTCCGGAGAATTCGTTGAATGTGTGGTCGTCGTATGAAATGAAAGAAAAGAGGGAAGACAACGGATGGGCAACCTTAAGCGGAAGCACTTACGGACGATACCTTCGGAAGTCATCAAGAACGCAAGAGCACAAATAGAGCTTGAACGCTGGAACGCTTGAAAAGATAAATTGACAATATGTCCGTCCGTAGAGAGGTGTTTTTGTACAATGCCTAAGAACAAGTATTTATATTAAGCTAGACCTACGTATATACGGTAAAGAAATATTGCACATATATTACGCTTCATTTGCTGCCGGTCTCCATGGAATATCTCCTTTCTATACGAGCAATCTTGGCAACCATCTCCTTCTAAATACTGATATCTTCTAGAGTCTTCCTTAACAGCTAAGTTGATCAATCGCATCGCCCATTGGCCTTCGCCGTAGAGTTTCCTCGTTCGCTCAACCAACTGTCGCTTGTCGCTTACACTGTCTCTTCGCCCGTCGCCTGGTATCCTTGTCGTTTGGTGACTGCTTCGCCCAGTAAGTTTTCGCCTGGTGTGTTTTCGTTGCCACCTCCTTACTGGATTCTCGTCCTTTGGGCCTGCATTCTAAACCGTTGATCCACAAATGAGACCAAGATCTATGGCTCAGAATTTCTGTTGTTAAACAATTCTATATAAAAATAGCTTAACATATTGAATAATACAAGCTAAAAACATAAAATCATTATAGTGTTCCCTACGAGACAGCGCTCGCTTAATATATATTTTTATATGAAATTTATTAGCGTATTATTTTGGTCCAGCTGTCATCCGAAGAAGAGAAAAAAAAAGACCAATTTGCAGAGATAGCCCTCCCCGAATCAACATTCCCCAAGGACTTTCGACGCGAGGGTCTTCCAAGGTTACGACTAATTTTGAGGAAAGTGCTATTTAGCTTAGGTTCGGAGTTAGCTTCAGTACGTTTACCGTACGCTTTCATAAGTATAAAATCACTTTTATACTTTTATAAGAATTATAAGGCCGACGGATCTTTTAAAAGCTCGTATATTTTTACAAAGCTTATTAACACTCTTTCGAAAAGTCTACATTCTTTACTAAATATTGTCACTGTTTCGTACTTTACGAAACTTTTATTGTGAAAAGCTCGTATATTTTTATGAAGCTCGTTCTGTTTAAGCATATCATGAGCTATTTCCTTGCTCATTCAATTTCTCCCCATTATGCTCTTTATCTTATAACTAAATACATTATTCTTTTAAGTAATTCTCTTCCCAATCTATAGATTTTTTTCTCCTTCTCGTCTCATTCCCTCCGAAATTCCATTCCGAAATCTAACGGGCAATCAAAATCTTGTGCTGAAGAGTTTAGTTTAGTTTCCTGGTAAAATATTGGAAATGAAATAAAGTTAATTTTTTATTAAAAAAATAAAAACACAAGACATCTACCACCATCCTTGAATTTTGAAATAATTTTAGTGCCTCCCCAGTTTGAGATGCTAAAAAGGGCAAGGTTTTAGGAGAAAAGTGCTTCATTCTATGGCCGGGGATCGGAGTCACATGACGGATTGGATCACCTCAGGTAAATTGCACCTCCCGCTCCCTCCCGTCATTGGCATCCCGGCGAGTTTCATCACACTCTTCTTTAGCGCTCGACTCTTGACTGCGGCACGAACAGTTGATGTGGTGATGCATTGATGGATGTCCTTCACGTCACCCATGGACAAACCAACGACACATAGGAGGTCGTCTTTGGTAAGAACGAAAGCCTCCACTTTTGTGCATGCCACTACATCCGCTGTTGACATGGGGCTGTGGTCCGACGTCGGAGGCGTTTTCCGGCCTGCTATGATCGATTTTAGGAGTTCTTCACCGCAGAACTCCCAGTCCGAGAGGTCTTCAGCCATGAATCCGTCGCCGGAACCGCTCTCTCTCTTTAGCTTGCCATTGATGATGAACACCAGCTTGTCCACGGGGCAATCCTTACTGAACACGTGGTTTCCGTTCGCAAACACCATGGGCTTGATGCATTTGGGTATCAGGCCAGGCGCTCCTTTGATCAATGCTTGATATAGTTTCACCTTTTGGCAGTTAAAGGAATGACCAAGGGACATTATTACTCACATCCCATAACCATTTGGCATGTCCAAGGTCTCGAGGATAGAAGAATCACAGGAAGTGCGTGTGGAGTTGATTAAGGTTTGGGGGAGGGGGTCATACCTTCCGTTGCAGCTCCCACAATATATTCTGCTTGATCTTCCGGCTTACATCCTCAGGGAAATAATGGAGCACGGCGTAAAGGTCAACCGTGGGGGTATCAAGCCACTTTTCATCGATGCAAGAGGCGATGTCCTCCTTTAGCTTCCGCGGAAGCAGCTTGAAAAACTTCCAGTTGGACAGTTCCCCCTGCTTCTTGACTACCTTATCCATTTTACCCTTCATTTTCATCAAATCCTCGTTGGTTTTATGTTGAAAGTAGGCCTGGTGGCTCCCCCAAACACAAACGAGCGAAATGCATCCACATTTTAGTCGGGCAGCTCTTTCGAAAGTGAATGGAATGGAATAACTAGTTGTACAACAAGTAACTAATTGATCCAGCTCGCCAGTCACTTTTTACCTGCATATTACCAATGAAGAGGGAGAAAAGGATTAACCCCATTATGGAGACGCAGATCGAGAAGCAGATTTCCCACTCGTAGGCACTCGTGTTGAGGTTTTGCCCCAGAGAGCTGCCGGCACAAAGAAGCGCATCATCGGACCAATGCCCCTCAGATGTTAAAAGGAGAACACGGATGTGACATGGTTGGAAATTACAAACCTTAGGTTTCGAAGGCCCCACCAGAAGCAGTAGCTGAGCTTCAAGGGGAATTTCGTAGATGCCACTATGTTTGACTCGAGGGCGCTGAGGTATATGCCGAAATCGAAGGCTGATGAATTGGTTGGTTGTTGTATAGGACAATAGTCGTCGAGATAGGTTTTGTTGTCTGCTGGACCGCCGCAGAACAAAGAATCAATGTTGCATCCGACCCGACTCCTGCAGGCACTTTTCCAGCAATCCATGGTCCGCCCCACAGACAGCAAGTACCAGAAAGCCCCGAGAACCTGCACAACAGCAGTCCGATCAACTATAGATCTGGATCTTATCATTTTCTGATCAACCGAAGATTGCTGACGTTCCGGGACTCACATGGCTGGCTATCACAAACAGCAGGAGATTAAACCCTGCGCCAATCCAGAAACGACTCTTGAGCAGTGTGAAGGAATTCGTGGTGGCTTCATGGAATGACGGGAATACCCGGCAAGCACGGAGGATGTATTGGCCGAGGACCAAGAACTTGAGCAGGGTCACAGCCTGCTGCGACCTCGGATTGCCCTTTATGATTAGGATAGCCAGGGCTGCAGCCTGCAACCATTGAACACTGTTTCGATCAAACAACACTACCGATCCTTCGGTAACACTGGAAGTGACAGAACTGTGCTCCTAAACAAACATTGGTTCTTTTATGAGAACTAGATAGCGGGAACATACTCGAAGGTGGTTATTTGTTTCTGGTTATGATACCTGGGGGAGAGGAAGAACACACAGGATCTCGATTAATCGGCCCGTAGCTTTGGAGTTGCGGGGAGACAAACTGTGAGGGTTGCCATGGGGGATCTCCTCCTTGTGCCCATTCAAGAGCCTTGACGACACCAACTTATTCTCTTCCCCAGAAGCGGAGCTAGCGGTGGCGGCAGAGTGACCGATCTTCAACTTCTCTTCCTTCCACTTGTTCTCGTAGTAGAAAGACCAAAGCAGTAAATGAAGCAGGTCAACCATGCTCCTGAGAGAGATGGAGATGACCCCGAGCTTACGGTCCGTCCTCAGGCATTTGGAGGAGCTGTTGATCATGGGGATGTAGAAGAAGAGGGGATCGACGACAGCCGCGGCAACACAGAGCAGAAGGAGAGCCTTCTGCTGGGTGGTGGACTTGGTGAGGTTGAAGCACTGGAGAATACTCGAGAAGACGGACTCAGGGTCGCGTACTCTCTCGAGCAGCTTCTTGGACTTGGACGCGGGGTCGGATGAAGGGTTCATCCGCGTGGTCATTTGGAAACAAGAGCAAATCTTGGAGGCCCCCGCTTCGAGATCCGGCTTGCAATTTCCGTCTTTCGCCGCCGAGTCGTTTGCGGGAGGATCCATTGAACCGCCGAATTCTCTGTTTCCGTCTTTCCAAGAAGCCTAAACAATTAGTGGAGACACAAACACCACTCCGACCCCTCCTTTGTATTCCGGAGGGGGGTGGGTCTTTCTTTATTAGTCGGGATAAATTTTATAAAATCATGGAACGTGTGTCTCCAAATAACAGTAATATTTAACATGATTATGGATGAGGTATTAAATTCCAGAGTCGATGTCACTGGGGGTACGCAAGGATCGACGTCAGCAAAGGTTTAATTTAATTTCTTTTAAGAAAAAGAAAGTATTTTGTAAATATTTAGGTAAGGGCGACACAGCCTGGCATGGACGTCGTCATAAATGATTGTTTGCTATAAGACAAGTCCTTATTAGGTAAGTGTTATAACCAATTTTTTCTACAAAAATTACAAAAAAGACTAAAAAAACAAAAAGAAAGTATTTTGTAAATATTTAGGTAAGGGTGACACAGCCTCGCATGGACGTCGTCATAAATGATTGTTTGCTATAAGACAAGTCCTTGTTCGGTAAGAGTCTTTCTTTATTGTTATATTGGAAATGTTTTATTTCTTGAAAAAAGAAAGTATTTTGTAAATATTTAGGTAAGGGCGACACAGCTGGGCATGGACGTCATCATAAATGATTGTTCGCTATAAGAAAAGTCCTTGTTCGGTAAGTCTTTCTTTATTGTCTATTGGAGTTTTGTTACTTCTCAACAAAAGGTGGGGAAAATATTTTGCGGCACTTATTCCTCTTTAGCCTCAGTTAAAACATGGGTATCCTCTCGCCCGTAGACGTACCTAAACGTACCTAAATACGAAGGAGACCGAATCGCAAAGAGTTTGATAAGATACAATATGACCAGAAAAATCAGTATATCTGGCATAATTATTCACAGAATTCAACATCTTACAAGAGCTAACAAATCTAACAATGGTTGTAAAATTGTTTAGCCTTCTGAAGATGAATCGAGAATCGTACAGCCTGAAAAAACCAATTTTGAATTATATTATGTGTCATGGGACCGATCATGAGGGCTTTTGGTGGGGAATGTGTTTTGAGCATCATCATACAAATTATCCTATCCTTTCATAAAATTTTACTAATAATCACCAAAAATAAATCGTAAATCCATATGTCTAAGACTTAGAAGTAAAAGAAAACAAATCCGAGAACGAACGAATTTATGATTCGCTTTCGTCTTCAAGTTCGAGGAGGGTGTGAGGCGAGATCAAAGTCTCTTGGTATGTCCACCGATCGCATAACAACTTCTTGTCCGTGTATGCCTTCCATGTCGACAAGCATCCTTGGGAGGGGTCATACCGGTGGAAACGATAGCCGCGTTCATCCAGTATAATTTTACCATCGCCAGTTAAGGCAAAAGGTACCAACTGCTCTGTCGTCCTGAAAACTATAGTCCACGAAGACCTTACGCCGTACTCCTTCATCATCCACACCTCGTAATGCTTCTTCCTCTTTTCCACACAGGACATGCATATGCTTAAGCAATCCCCTACAACGCTAATCTTAAGTGAGCCTGTTTTCCCGGTAGTTGTTCCGGGAAGTAGGAGCGTCGTCTGAAATCTCTCCTGGTGCAAATCGAAGGACTTGATAGAACCGTCATCGTTTAGAGCCGACCAGTGCAAAACACCATTCAAGTGAACTCCATGAGAGTCGTCGAGTATCTCCCCGGCCGGACTTGGCTCCAGGATCGTCCTCCATGTGTCATGCTTCAAACCCCGAATTTGGACCATCTGATGACCGTAACTCTCGTAAATTGTCACAATCTTGTAATAATCAGACAAGGGGTCGAAGCCAAACCCGTATGCAAAGATGTAACAACGGTAGTCATGAACCATATTCCGGATCTTTCGGACCTCTCTCGTGGTTGGGTTCCATAGCCACAAGAACTCGTGTTTATGGTAATCTTTTAGCAACACTAGCTGTAGATCCCCCAAATTATTTACTATCCGAACAAAACCAATCGACTTCGCCTCGAACCCTTTCGAAAATTACTTCGAAAGTTTGGGGATCAATCCAAATTGATGGACCCATTTCGACTTTTACAAAAGGGAGACGTCACTGATAAAGAAAAACCAGACTAAAAATATTTTCTTGGCGAGGCCCAGCAAATCCAGCCCAAGCCCGTCCGCCAATAGCCCGCTTGCCCAACCCAGCGCCAAGGTCCCGGAGAATTTTGAAGCCGATTCCCCCCAATCCAGGCCCAGCTGCCTGCCCGCCCAGCCCAGTGCCAAAGTCCTCGAGGCTGGATGAACCCGGCCCAGCCAAGCTGAAGACAGTGGCGGCCCCCAGTCGCAGTCTGCAACAGCAGCAGCTGTAGCATCAGCAGCAGAGCAGCACAGCAGCGATGACATTTTCCATCACCTCCTGCGGCCTAGCAAAACAGAGGAGTAGCTCCAAGGAAAGGACAGAACACTCACCTCCGCAATTGCCGCCCGACAGCACCAATACCGCACGCTGACGACGACCGAGCAGGGGCTAGGGGGATACCATCCCCCCCGCAGGGACGCCTACGGCCAACCATCCCCCCCCCCCCCCCAACATGATCCCACTTGCAAAGAATGAGGACGCCCTTGGCTCCCTCCCTGCTGCACCTCCCTGGGCGATCAATCCCAGAAGCCTCCCCACCTACGCCTGACACAGAAGAAAAGAAGAGGAGGGAATCAGGCGAAAGGGGGAAGAGCCGTAGCCACCCGCATGACGACCGCCTAGCCAGCTCCTTGAAGCGGGTGCCACTGCACTGCAGAGAAGATAAGGAGGAGGACATCCTCTATTTAAGGAAGCGGGGACAGAACAAAAAAAAAAACAACACAGCAGCTCTTCCTCCCCCTTCCTCACCAAAGGCTCCTGCCCCAGCAAAAAGCACTTGTCCCCCAGCTTGCCGCAGTACCTGTTTGATTCTCCCTCGCTCGATCGATTCTGCCCAAGGTAAGCAGAAATAGGTGTCGTGGAAACCCCCCTGGGATCAACTCAAGAGAAGTGTCCAAGCAACTGACAAGACGACTCACCTCCGATCGCGACAAGCCTCGGCCCCTCCCTCCTTGGACACGGCGATGTTGACGTTAACGGCGCCCTGCAGCAAGCAACGTCCCTTCCCCAGGCAACCCGGAAAGTCCCGCTCATATGGCGGAGAACCACACCCGAGCTTCTCGCAATCACGCATCTGCGCCGCGAGAAGCCCCCTGTTTACTCTGATCGTTTCCCTTTTGACGTGCAGGTACATGGGAGAGACAGCTTCTCTCCATCGTCGCCCTCTCCTCCTCGGCCTGCTCCACTCCTCCCTCGTCCCCTGCCTCTATCGGTTGAACTCCAGCCCCTAGATCTGTGGGGATCGGCCAAAGTCCACCCCCAGAAAACAACCCTCTCCTTCTCACCGACAAGTACTCCGAGGAGCATCCCCCCTGGTCTCTCCCTCCACGTCATCTTCCCCAGAACCAGCTGCGCTTCCATCACCGCCCAAGGTGTCGCTGGAGCCTTCCCCGTCCGAGTTCCCCTCTGGCTGCGAGCGGCCAGCTACGTTGGTCTGCGGCGAACAGAGGCCCCCTCCCGTCTGCTCGAACGTTGGCAAGTTCCCCTTCCACAGAATCGAGCGACCCTCGCCCTCAACATCCCAGCGCCACCCCTCCTTTTTCCGGCGGCCAAACCCGCAACCCACTCCTCAGATCTGACCTCCCCAAGCCCCTCCGAGGCCGTCTCCTCCCGAATCCGGCAGCGACGAAAGCCAGCCCACCGACCCCGGCCTCAAGTCCGCTCATGTGGTCTCCCTCTCCCTCAGTGTTCCCCGCGGCACGCAACGGGACATGGCCTCTCCCTCCGTCCCCTCCGGGGTCTTCACCCAAATGAAGGCGAACTCCCACAACTGCTCCATGAAAAGGCGAAAAGGGGGGAAGCTGATGAAAACCCCCCGTGAGCCAGAGAACGAAAAATTGAATTTTAGGGAGGGGGAAAGAAGAAATCGCCTGAAGGTTCACGTGCGAGGTAAGTCCCTTCCCAGCTCACTTCTTTTATTTTATTTTACTTATTTTCTTCTTTCTTTTCGAGGAGGAGAGAGAGAGAGAGCAAGTATGGCCAGATGATGTTTCCAGAACAGGGCTTGCATCCGACTTAGTAGCTGTCATGTGCAAGAGAGAATGGGAGACTGGAAAATAGATTTTCCTCCACTTAATGAGCAGACGGGAAGTTTCCTTTCTCAAAATTGTCTAACCTTTTTTGAAGCGTCTGTAGCATTGCCTGTGTCTTTCTACGCTTCAAGAGTAAGCGAAATCCCCAGAGGAAATCAACCAAGTGTTACATTTGTAACAAGCAAGGACACTTTGCTAGTTCTTATTTTCAATCATCTTGATTTTCCGTTTCATTTTGGCAATTTCAGCTTCTGGGTCAGACCTGAAATAAGACGGGAAGTTTCCTTTCTCTAATGAACTTAGAGTCTGATGACTTCTTTGGTTTCTTTCTTCAGGTATTCTCCATCAAGAATACCAGAAGAAAGAAATGGCGATCACAGACAAGGAGTTTCTGAAGCAGAAGCTTTGCACGGAAAATGGAGTTCACTAGTTTGTTCAGGCATCGCATGCGAGGTTCATCATATGGGTAAAGGTACCAGTTTCACTGACTTGACAGTTGGGCAGATACAACATGAGATCCATTTGGGAGTTAGTGAATTGTAATAAATAAATAAATAAATAAAAAGAAAAATGAAAAATGACGTTGGGGGAGGAAGCTTCAGCGTGAGTCTCCCCTAAAAAAAAATCAAATCAAATCAGAGACGGAGCACACGGGCTGAGAAAAGGTAAGTCTCTTTCTGCTTTCATTTTTTATTTCTTTTTTTTAAATAAAAAATAAAAAATAAAAAATTAATGAAAAATTCCAAAGGGACATGACCATTATGGGAGAAACGTTTAATTTTCTAGAGTTCTTTTTCGACGCGTGTCACTCACATCTATTTTCTTGTTTTTCATGAAAATACGGCGGGATATATTCTCGAGTAATTTCGAAATTACTCTACAGACATATAATTTTTGGAAGACCGACGTCGACGGGCTACAAAAACCCCTAATCAATTCAACCACTTCAAACGGTAAGTCATACCTTACTTTTTAGTACGATTAAATGTACGCTAATTTAATCGTTACTCATGCTGCTGCCTTGCCTCTTTCTTTTCTCTTTGTTTTGCATGTTAAAACAAACGAGAGAATATAATCTTTCAACATCATGAAAGATCAACACCAACGGGCCACACAACGCCCGGTGAGTAATCATTCTTACTCACCAGTTAATTCCAAAATTATTCCATGTATTTCGGAATTTTCTGAATATCATCTTCCCTGTGGTGTTTTGATTTTGCATGAAAAATCAGCCGAGCTTCATGGAAACCCGACAAAAACGGTATATTTTGAAGACAGAAAACTCGAAGGCGTTAGCTTCGAAGTAAAGCGGCATCAACCATCATCTCAGGTACATGAGGGAAGTGCGGGCTTCCCGTCTTTTCTTTATTTCCATATGTAACGGGTCGTGAGCCCAAGTGCATAGGCTCATGATAATCATCCTTTCCCGCTCCCTTTGATCTCAATAATTAGTTGTGATTGTTCGCATGCTTTAGGCCCGTAGGTTTATCGTCGCATGTTGTTTGCTAAATACATATGAATTCGAACCCAAAAGGCTTGAATCGGGTCCAACGCCTGTAAAACAGTGACATGAGTCCGGAGTCATGCCCGGATCGGGTCCAACGCCTGTTAATCAAAAGTCAAACTCTTTTGGAGCAAACGCCACTTCTTCGCATGCTTAGAGTGTAAGGATTAGTAAGTAGAAATCCCCGAACCAGCTGTTTTTCCGAATTAACAGTTTTAAAAATAAAAAGTCTGTGGCGACTCCGTAATAGTTTACCTAGGTTAAACAACATGTTTTACAAACGGAGCCATCATTGGATGGGTGACGGCGACACGAGCCGCTCCCTGAATCCTCCCCGAAAATCCCAAGCGAGGTCTCACGCAGCCCTTCGCCCGTCGCCTCCAAGGACCGGAGACGGTCGGCGAAGTGTCCCGCAGATCCGCACGGGAAACAAGGGAGGATTCAACCCGGCGCCCTTCCGCAGCGTCCGACGCTCGAGTCGCGACGTCGACCGGATTAGGCCCTGGGGAGCGGGTCCGGATTCTCGTGTTGCCGGAGCCGCCGCGTGCGTTTTAGGTCGGATGGCGCGCGTACACCAGCCCGGTGCAACTTCCAACGACGCTATGGCGTTCATACAACTCCCCCATCCACAAACATCTGCGCGCCGACAGCTTGCCATTTAACAGTGAATCACAGTCAATTGTGCGCAGTTCAGGACGAAGAATAATCTTCACCCCCGACGTCCTCTTGATTCTCGAATGATCTGGCACTCCGGACAACTGTTTCGCACATGAAGTATCCTCAACTGAGAAAAGCTCACGAGGGGAGATCATACTCTCTTTGTATGCCCATGGAACGCAAAAGAACCACTCAATCGAGGACAACTCCTTCGCGCAGGTCATGCCCCGTGTCATTGTACATTCCCTCGGGTTGTACACAGCGAAACATGGGGTGTCCTCACTAAACAGGACCTGACCATCAGGCCTACCAACCAAGGGTGTCAGTTGGAAGGATGAATCGTTACTTTTAAGTAGTCTCGTCCAGGAAGACCTCACCGTATTCTTTCATGATCCACACCTCGCAGGAGTGGTCAATAAGCTGTACATATATGCAAAGGCAGTCCTCAACGACACCGAGACCAAGCCAAGTAGGGGAAGCTGTTAGTCACTCAGGGAGAAGCAGGGTCCGCACGAATGCCTCGTCCTTCAAGGCGAAGGACACAAGGGAGTTGTCGGAATTGAGCAATGACCAATGCAACATGCCCTTCAAGTAAAGGGCGTAATGGTTGCACAGATTAATCGCTTTCCACGGGAGGTCCTTCTGAAGGATAGGCTTAACCAAACTGCTTCTCAGTGAACAAAGGCAACCTACCCCAGACTCATGCATCGTCAGGATCTTGTAATCATCCGACTGGTGATCGTAACCGAACCCAAAGATGAAGAAATCAAAACCAGTAAGGGGTTCGCCATGTAATGCCTTAAATTAAATTAATGGGCCATAAAAACCTAATTTTCATTCATTAAAAAAGCCCAAAGCCCGCTTTCATAAAGCCCAACCATACTTTTTATTTTATTTTAAGCTCAAAGCCCGCTTTCATAAAAAGGCCGAAGCCCAAACCCAACTCAAGCCCAGTCATATTTTTATTTCGTTTTTTGTTTATCTTATTTTATTTTTGACATTATCCTCTTTCTCAACGGCTAACGGAGGCTGAAGATGGCACGTGAAGGGATCCTAAAGCAGCTAACCAATTTTGCCACTTGGCACCTTATCATTGGTTGGGGAATGCTTGCGGTGAAGATTCTTTCCCACCACAGACCGAGGCAGAAAACGGTTTGGGGGGGGAATAAGAACAAAAAAATTAAAAAAAAAAAAGAAAAGAAAAAGGGGGATCGAGAGACAAGGAGAGAGGGGGGTTCTTCTTACTTGAAAAATTTCCTTTCCCCGGAGACTTCGGAGACTTTTCTTTACGCTCAGAGGACCTCAGAATAGCCGCCTCATCACCACTCCGGTTCTTCAACCATCCCTGCGTCAAGGTAACGAGAAGAGGGCATCATCGGAACCCCCCCAAACGTCCAACCTAAACAAGCCGACAACAATGACAGCAACATACCTGAGGCTGCAGCGGTCATCAACTCCTCTGGACATAACAGAGGCGAAACCGAGCTCTGGCAACGACTCCAATTACACCAGCTCTGACTAGTAGCATCCCGACGTCTTTCCGGGGAATGAGCTCCCCACAATGATGACTCCCTCTGGCTGTAGTGAAGGAAACCTCCCCTTTTACTCTCATTGTTTTTTTGTTTCTCTTCATATGCGCAGGTTTACTGCAGCTTGTACTCTTTTTCCATGCAACAACGAATGCGCCAGCAGAGGACTCACGTCTCCTCGACACTTCAAAAAATAGCGGACCTGTAGCAGCGACCAGACAGCCTCGAAGCTATTCTCATGTTACTTCTCCGTGCCAGCTTCCTTCAGACGGTCAATGCGGCCACCTTCGAGAAGCAACTGCGCTATCACGGCCGTCTTCCAAGCTACGATGGCGTCGCCCTCCTTCTCCTCCCTTCTTTTCTGCGAGACAACAACATCAACAAGGCAAAGTTTCGAGGAGTTTGAAGCTGTTTAGCCTTGACTTCGGTGCTTCTTCGCAGAATCCAGCAATAGAAGTCCTCCCGACGCGCACACGAGTCTCCCATCGTGAGCGTGCGTGCTCGGGAGGTGTGGAGTGGGCTGTTTCCCATCGCGAGCGCCCTTTCTCCCATGAACATTTCCAGGATTCATGTCGATCGAAATCCATTCTCGGTGAGTCACTGCACCAGCTGCTTCCTATTCATTTTTGTAGACCCCTTAGACAAATCTAACCTCATTTATTGTTCTTGTTTGCATGAACACACGTTGCGTCATCTTTGAGACGTCGTAACCGGAGTTAGCGAGCTCAAAACTATGCGAAATCAGGTCCACCCCCTTCCTATCTCCTCTGTGACTTCGTCAATAGTTTCTGGGACTTGTTTGTGCTGTAAACTGCTCGAACTATCTGCGATTGTTGGGATATACGCATGCTGAAATGGGAATGTTGTTCGCTGCCGCATGTTCCTGACGTTTTCTAGCATAACTTCTTGTCCTGTGCATGGATTGATCAGTTTTTTGACTCCTTGGCTTCCTTTCTCGATGGAGAACAACTTCTCTGTTGAAATGTTTTCCAAACAGGCTCGTTTTACCAATGTTTTTCCTCTTCGTATGCTGGAGAACGCAGCTGCCCCGTTCTGCGCATCCGCGGAGTGTGCAGCTGCACTCCATCAAGCTTAGTTTCGACTGTACAGCTCGGATTTGCTTAAAGCTACTTGGATTCATTCGCTTTTTGGCTATTCTACAACTTTCGTGCTTTAAGCTTCTCCATTTGACACTTGCTTGATCGAGTTTTGTTTGTTCGAAAAAGGCAGCCTGTTTTTGTGTATGAGTGGAATAGCTGCCTCTGTTTTTCGGACATAACTCGAACATCAAAGCTCCGTTTCACCTGAAATTGGTTGGAACGGATTTCCTTTAAGTTTTCTAAAACTTTTGTGTTATACACTTTTCTGTTAAACATACATATCCTGGTCAAATCGCTGTTGGAGTGCAGATAGAACAGATGTGCTATCGCATTTCAGGGCAGATTCATACTAGTATACGAAAAAATTCGTATCTCTTTCATCACGTGCCCAAATTTTACAAAATTAGCGCTTTTGAAACCATATTTGAGCCCTCTACAAATCTTATTCTTTGAGTTTTTGCTTTCGGGATCATCTGGTTAGTCTAAACATTCAGAAAAGACGAAGACTTCTAATGTCTCTTGCCCTTTTGCGGCAGCATGAGTATCTTGCGCACCAGATAGCGTAATTTACTCGTTTGATTTCTGAATGGATTAAAATTGAACTGAGAGTTAGATCTTTTAATTTACTACAATTTCTGTGTTTTACACTTTTTATTTTGAACAAGTTTAGCCTACAGTCAAACATGGTCAAACTTGATCTGCGATGCTGGCCGATTGAAACACATTCTATTCGAATGTCTAGATTCTCCGCTACGCTGGCAGCAGACTACACATCCATTTTTCCTAAAATTTTTCATGCTAAATCATGATTGAGTTATCTAGCATGTGAAAAAATTTCATATTTTTTTGACGAACGAGTGAAGAGTTATGAAATTTTCTTTTCTCATCATTCTGCTGGTCAAGGATTGCTTATGCAAGAGACCGAATCACATTCTTTGCCTTGTAGAATGAGATCCCACCGTTGGATTCGTTTGAAATTTTATATGCTGATTCCTCATCAAGATACAGATCTATATGTTTTAATTTTACTTAGATCGGACGATCCTAAGTGAAGTTATGCTCTTATTTCCAAACCTGCGTATGCTGCATTCTCATCTATGCTACTGCTGACTTTGCGTGTGCATAATTCACAATTCCACCGTTGGATTTTGCTGATATTTGACAAACATGCTTGTTATTAACCTGTTTACTTAATGTGCGGTTGGATCTTAAATATTTTGACTTAGTTGAAACTTGTGCTCGTTTTTTTGATTTCGAATTGTTGTTTCGGACTTTGAAAATGAAAGTCAACTAATCACTCTTACATTTTCTTTGCATGTACACTAAGCACGCAATTTCGGAAAATCAACTCCAATCTTTCGAAGATCGACTCGAAGGCGCGTGTATCAAACCGCGTGGATCCACCTCGGCCTAAAAACCGCGGGCTTGAAGACAAAGCGGCCCCCAACCTTCAATTTAAGGTACAAAGGGGAGGTGCGGGCCTCCCTGAATTTCATTTTAAAAGCCCACTTGTAACGGATTGCGGGCCCAAGTGCATAGGCCCGCAATCACCGCCCCTTCCCCGCTCTTTTGATCTAAATTATTGTTTGTGGTTGCGTGTGTGACTTAGGCTTTAAGTTTATACGTCGCATGCCTGATTTTAAACAAACAAACCTAAGTTCGGGTCCAACGCCCATTAAAACGTCGATAAGAGTCCGGCCCACTCCCGGATCGGGCCCAATACCCGTCAATCAAAAGTTAAACATTTTTTGGGCAAATCGCCACCCTTTTCGCATGTGGTAGGATACTAAGGTTAGTAAATAGGAATCCCCGAACCCAGACTCTGATTTTTCCGACTTAAAATCACATTTTTTTTAACTAAGTCGGTGGCGACTCCGAACTGTTTTCCAAAGCTAAAACAAACCCCCACTACCCCTTTTTCGGAGCCATTTGGGGTGAGGTGACGGCTACTCGAGCCGCTCCTTGGGCCCTCCCCGAAATTCGCGAGCGAGGCCTTAACGCCGCCTTTCGCTCGCCGCCTCCAGGGAACTGGAGACGGTTGGCGAAACGCCCCGTAGACCCGTTCGCGAATCAAGGGAAGGCCCAACCCTGGGGCCCCTTTCCGCAGCGTCCGGCGTTCGAGCCGTAACGCCGACCGGACTGGGCCTCGGGGGAGCGGGCCCGGATCCTCGGGCTTGCCGGAACCGCCGCCGCGCGCCGCTAGGCCGGAAGGACGCGCGCACACTCCATAACAGCCATGGGGAACTTCACCACCAAGGTGATCTTGATAGCAAAGGGGAAGTCCACCACTATGGGAAACTTCATCTATAAGGGGAAACACATGGCGAACTTTATGGGAGGTGCAAGCACACCAATCCGTTGCAAACACCGAGAACACTATAGCTGCATGAGTAGTAGGATTTGCCATTCCAGGAGAACTTATTCAGGTACGGTTGGCCATTTAGGAGGGAATCACGGCCGACCACCATGTAAATCCCCCTGTGGAAAAGGTCCATGATGATATCCCAACTGCTTTTCTCCCTCTCGGCATGCTTCCTCGCAAAGGATGGACTCGATATCAGAGAATTCCATCTGCTGCAAGTCGCCTTGGACCTCAACAAATCAATGACAGATAACCTGGACAAAATGCTTGATAAGAGTTCTTCGGGCAAATCTTCCATATCTAGAGTTGTTCTTTGTTTAATCATCCCATCTCTCTCTTGTTCTTTGTTTAATCATCCCATCTCTCTCTCTATTTTTCTTACTTATATAGCGATTATATCTCGCAAGATATACTGATATCAGGATCAGAATATTATATCCCCTTACTTATATTGCTTTCCTTGATATTCTGATCTAAGCAAATATAATATTATATTCAATTTAGAACTGCATCACAGCACAGATCTTGTTTTATTTTTGTAAAAGTAATTGGTTTTCCTATGTATTAACTCGATGCGTGCAATATCAAAAATTGTATTTTCCAATTAAAGGGTGGAAGATACTAAAAATTAAAGGACAGGGCTTTTAATTTATTTTTTTCTTCTTTCATATATATTATATCGTTTTGTTTAATGTTATTGTTGATGAAACAATATATACAACAACCTGGTGCCCCCGAATCCGATACATTAAAAAATAATAAATATTTAAAAAACTTGAGAAATTAGGGTTTGAAATAAAAATGGTAACTTTACTTCACATGAACAAACATATGGTGTTAAAGAAAAAAGTCCCCAGAGTCTCACGAAAGTGCCTCATAGTCTTGCATTGTGAATTAGTTTTGGAGCGTATCCTGTTGGATTTATATGCTGGGTTTCGGAGTTGACCGATATGAGATTTTTCATATGGTATCAGTTCCCGGAGTAAAATAGGCCTGAGTTTGAGAGGTGATGTTAAAGAAAAAAAAAGCCCCCAAGTCCACGTTGAATAGAAATTGCCTCTTAGACTTGCATATATATCTAATAGGTCGCTCCTTCCATTGCCAATTGATTTTGGAATGGGGATCATCTAATGATTTCGTGCCCGTCAAAGACGTGGTTTCCTTATCTTCCCAGGAATTTTTAGGACTGTCAGTTTAACACGTTTGTTAGTAACACTCGATTAGCGTCGGCCATGCCACAGGTAAATGATGAAGGAATTGAAGACATACATGGCCGGCTATTACTAACAGGAGTAGATTCAATGCAGATCTGACCAGAATTCGTTCTTTGAGTAGCAAAAAGGACCATCTCGTGTCTCCTCTGTAAGATGGATAAAGACTTATAGCACACGGACAATCAATTGAGACAGGACGACAGAGAATTTCAGCAAGGCGACCGCGTCCTTGAACTGCGGGCTGCCCCTCCTCAGTATGATTAAGATCGCCACAACCTGGACACGGATGTCAAAATCAAATCGATACACCACACTGTCACGAATGATTAAGGATTGAATTCACACTTACCTGAGGGAGCGGAGAACGGATGCAACCTCAATTACGCATCGGAGCATCGTCAGTTTATCAGATTTCTCGTCCATTGTGGATTTGTCATTGTCGGAGAAATCATCTTCCGCCAGGCTTCCTTCCTCAGCCTAACACTTGTTTCATCGGCTGAACTGACTGTTTCACTTCCAAGAACGCATGAACACCCGCATTTCCTGGCCATCCAAAGCCACCACTTCTTCAGCGGGAGCCTGACACAATCTTCGTAACACAGCATCCAGAAGCATGAGTACACGACGTCGTAGCACGTGCGGAGCAAAGGGTCCCTGTCGTTAACCACCGGGATACAGAGGAACAAAGGGTCGAGCGTGCCGGCGAGCAATGACAGCAGAAACAGGATAAGCCACCGGAAGAACCTCGAGGTCTCTTCCTTGAACGATTTGCGAATCCTCCGCCCGGGTCTATTTACTACCTGGGGGGCCTTGTTCCGGGTCAGCATTCGGACTCCTCCTGAGAGTAATGGGAAAACCCAGTAGAACAATCAAAGAATGAAGTAAAACCCAGAAATCACAGAGGAGCTTATTTCTAAGCTCAGCATCTAAAGAAACTTCCCCAGAAGAGAAGTGGCATCCCAATCCCTCAAATCGTTCCCTTTCTTGGGTCAACGTCGTGTCCCATTTTTTGGGTAAATAATAACGACGAAAAAAGTGTGTAAATCACAAGGGACTACGAGGTTGGGACTGGATGACACGTGGTTCAATCAATCGGAGACAAACTTTGAAAAGTCAGGCTTCTCTGGGCATACTTACGCCGCCCTTTTAGAAGACTCTTTCTTTCTTGTTATGACATTGGAGGCGGCTTGAAAACACACTCGTTATGATCCAAATGATTAGTTTGGTTCATTGGCGAAGTTCATTCATTGCTCGGGGTGAAGTAATACTCTCACATGAAATAATAACTTTTATTTCAGCCCTTGATCTTCTTCTATGAACTCGAAAAGACTTCCTCTTGACTTTGGCCGCGAGTGTCTTTCTGACCTTCTTAAGGAAAAGTTGATTTGGCAAACCGCCGGGAGCTCAGACTGATAAGGGAGGGACCTGGTAGCTTCCCGCCCCCTCCGTTGTCTCGTGTGGGACGAGAGTACCAGCTCCGGCATGGATCAGGTGCTGGTGGCTAGGATGCCAACCTGACTGTCACTTACATATCTCTGCTTTCTTGTGAGCGATGAAAATGTGACTGCTGACGGTTGATCACATCTTTGGTTGAGCGGTACACGGTTTCATATTTTTGCTCCACAGTAGTCACACTTTTTTTACTTTAAAATCAATTAATCCTTTTTTGAGAGACAAAATCATCTCGATTTTTTGTGTGTCGAGGATCTTACCATAAAATCTGGTTATACTACGTCGTTTCGAGACTTAACTTAATTCCTAGTTAGCGTTCGTCGCGAAAACATTTATCGTAACTCGATTTTATAAAATACCGAATTTGCCTTTTAAAGTGCTCGACTTTTATAAAGCCGAATTCGCTTTTTCTTAGTGTAACATTATATGCTCGTTGAATTAAAAAACCCGACTAAGAATTTTTTGAAGTTTTTCACGTAACTCGGCTTTTTAAAAGTCTTAGAAATAATGATCAGGTTTCGCTCGGAAAAGGCGAATCCTGCTTTTTAAAAGTCAAGTTTCTTAATATAACGATGAGTTAGGTTTCGTTCGGAAAAGACGAATTCGGCTTTTACGAAGCTTACCAAAAGTAAGTACTCTAAAAGCGATATATTTTTGTGATCATTTCTTGACGTATTCCGTACTCTTCCCTGACATTTGTTCTTACACGATCTGAGGAGGGAAACCGGACGTAGCATCATGATTCAAATGATTGTGAACTGAAATCTGGTAATAATCGAAAGAAACTAAAAGAGATTACGCGTCCCACAAACGGCCGATCTCTCCCCCCACAATCGAACGCCACAAAAAACAAACCACAGCCCTTCCTTGGTTTCAGACGGTCCCCCATCGAGTTTAGTCTGCCACGTTGCTAACTCCCCTCCTTTTCTGGGCTCCGTGCCAATTGAAATCCGGTCCCCTGATTTTTTCCACGCACCAGCAGCGCCCCCGCCTTTCGTCTCATTTCGCGTTTC
This sequence comes from Melastoma dodecandrum, assembly GCA_029817715.1. NCBI lineage: Eukaryota > Viridiplantae > Streptophyta > Magnoliopsida > Myrtales > Melastomataceae > Melastoma > Melastoma dodecandrum. The sequence goes on along the minus strand of JARUPY010000290.1, from coordinate 3,375,603 downwards.
GAGATTGGGGAAACCGGGATTGATGTTGGGGGTGGAAGGAAAGTAGGAAGGTTTTCAACTTCGCCGGCGATTGCTTCTTTTTTTGGGTTAGGAGTGGAAGTGGGTTTCCCCCGTTGTGGGGGGTTATGTGTATATACAGATTCGACGTGCCCAGATTCGGATCCTTCAGCTTTTCCTTCCCACATACCCGGCCTCCCGCCTGGATCTCGGCCCATCCCCATGTTGGGGTGCACCTCGCCGCCCGGTAGCATGTGAGATCTGCCTGTGTTTCTTGATTGTTGCTTGAATTCAGCTATGCCGGTAGAAAGGATTGCGCACCTTTTATCTGATCATGGATTGGGACAAAGTTCCCTTTCTGTATCCTTGTTTTGAAATGTTGTTTCTTTCTTTGTGCGTGCGCGCGTGTTGTTGTTGTTGTTGTTGTTGTTGTTGTTGTTGTTGTTGTTATGTGGGTGGTTGGTGTTAAAGATATGTGGGCTTGTGTATTGACCCGATGCTTTATGTGGCAAGGTATCCTTTGGTTGCTGGTGCATAATTATGTGCTGACGCGATGAAGTATTTGAAGAGATATCGAGGATTGAAAATTTGAAGATTTAACATGATGGATTGCATGCTCTGTAATTTTGAATGATCTACTTAATATCTGATGATGATTGGATGATTGGCGGTGGTATGGTATTCAAATTGGAAATAGTAGACTAAATCTTGGTTACATGGATTAGCAGATGGTAAGTATTTAAAGAGTTTAAAATAGTTGCTTTTGTTCTTAGTTCTTTGATCTTTCACGGCTCTAGATTTCACAAGAAATTTGCAGACATCTTGATCTAATGAGTGATTCTTGGAAATTTAAGTCATGCTATTATCTCATCGGTTTCTACAGGGGAAATACTTGACTGAGAGAAGGCTTGGTAATTTCGATGGCATGCAATACTTGCTTGCAGACATCTTTGTGCAAACTGGCCGGGTGTGATTCTTCGCCCAGAAGGGGCTAAAACTAAGGACTTACAGGGTAACTTCCAGTTTAGGTTTAAGGGACTTCAGCATCGGTACATGCCTCAGAGTGATGGTTGACACTGGTGCCGCAGAGAATTGGGAAATTAGTAGCAGAATGTTTCCTCGGAAAGAAGATAACAATGGAATCGCCAGTGGCAGCTGGAGAAGGTGTTACTTCTACATGTTTTCTGTAGTGGGGTTTCTCTCTTCACCCCAATGACAGTATCCTGTATTTGGTCGGAATTGTTTATTTTCTAATGTACGGTTTGGCATTGAGGGCTGCAACTTATTCCATCATCTATCTGCTCTCAAACCCACTGCGTCCCACTTCAGTCACTGTTTGTGTCCTGCAGCATAGTATAACTTTCATGTATATTTGTCTAATTGTTTCTCAGATGTGCACGCAAATAGTCAGTGATGGACCATCAACTTTTTTTTGGATAACTGACCATTAACTTTTCTATTGACAGCGATGATGGGACGCTGAGCTGGGGATACTCGAGTTTCCGTGGTAAGAGAATGACAATGGAGGACTTTTATGACATGAAGACTTCTGTGACTTCTGGAAAAACGGTTGGCATGTTTGGGATATTTGATGGTGAGGATTTCGTGCTGATGGTTGCATGATCTCGTGTAGTCATTTGGACTGATGGATCCATTTGTCTTTTGATGCTCTGTGGCTGTGGTGCTTACATGTAATAGTTTCTTCTTTAGTTACATTACAGTGTTGATTTCTACGAAGGGATTAATTATTCTGGTCTTGTCTTGCATGGTAGATTTCTCTTTAGTTTGGTAAAGTTGCTAAGAAAAAGTTCCTGTAGCGGTAGGCAGATGATATGGTGAACTTAGAACCCCTTCCTCCTCTTTCAGCAGTAATGAGATAAAGTTTTCATTGATTTTGTGACCTAATATTTTGAAGTTCAGTAGCAAGATGTAAAATGAGACTCTAGGAGACACGATCCAAGGGTGCCTTTTGCACTATCGGATGAAATAATGTCAGCATGGCGAGTCAGTCAATCTAGAGAAAAATGCTAGTAATGTGTATCACTAAAGTTTAGACTGAATTTGTTTATTTGTTCTTGTCCTTGTAGGGCACGGTGGTTCTCGTGCTGCAGAGTATTTAAAGGAGCATCTATTTGACAACCTGATGAAGCATCCTAAATTTATGACAGATACTAAATTAGCCATAAGTATGTTACACTTTTTGGTATTGCCACTCATTTAGTACTATAACAATTGGGTTTTTTTCTTTCCTGACTTGTACCACAGCATTGAGTGTCCCTAAGAAAGAAGCATTTGCTCTTTTCATTGGCTTTCATCAATACTATTTTAATCTCTTATGTCCAAAGCAAACCCTTTGTTGAGGAGAAAATACTTACACTAGTTAGTTTCCGTTCACAGGCGAGACATATCAGCGAACTGACGTAGAATTTTTAGAATCTGAGAGAGATACTTTCCGCGATGATGGTTCTACTGCTTCGACCGCTGTTCTAGTTGGTAATCATCTTTATGTCGCCAATGTCGGAGATTCTCGAACTGTGATATCAAAAGCTGGCAAAGGTAATGACCGTGCGTGCAATTTTTGCTATTTTCTTCCTATATATCATTCTTTGTGATTTTCTTGTATAACATTACTTGTATGAACTTGGGATCCTTCTGGCAGTTCTCAAATGATATACTCCTTTCATCCTAATGCACAATAAACAGACTTGTTAACAAAGTAAAATTGAGGATGAATTTGTGTATCGCCAATTGTGTGCAGTCCTTGCTGGTGATTTTTCTAAATTTTAGGCAGCATTTTTTCATCTGTTGATTCATTGCCGGATTCAGTCAAGATATGAAAGCAATTGTTTGCCTTGCCTTCTTTTTATTATATTAATTCTTTATATGTTGGAACGACAGCTATTGCCCTTTCAGAAGATCACAAACCAAATAGAGTCGACGAGAGAAAGAGAATTGAAAGTGCTGGAGGTGTCGTGATGTGGGCAGGTATTCGGTCATTATTTCAACAGGTGTCCTTAGAGGCATACTAGCCTTTGGCTTTCATACACGAAATGAAACCTTTTGTGTGGTAGATCGAAGTCAACTGGTTCAGGTTGTAAATGAGTAATCAGTTTTGTAATTTATTTCATTTTGAAATAACAAGTCTTTAGTCTGACTGAAGCATTCCTTTTCTCCTTACAAACTTTCTATGAGTTGTCTTTGTAAGTAATTAATGTTGCATCCGTTGTGGGACCAAGTTCCTATTTCCCTGCATGAAAATGCACTTTTTGGGGTGCATGGAAAGTTGAAGTTCCAACTCTTAAATGGTTCATTCCTGCTATCAGGCACTTGGAGGGTAGGTGGCGTTTTGGCTATGTCTCGCGCTTTTGGGAATCGCATGCTAAAGCAATTCGTTGTTGCAGAACCAGAAATTCAGGTAAAATTTTGTTGGCAGCGTGGCAAATATGGAGTCCAGCAATAGACTGACATCTGGCTACCTAGCTCTGAGAAAAGTTCTGTGATGGCTATTTTGAGTTGTATGTTGTGTCATTATAACGAGTTCCCGTTTCTCGATTGTGTTTTTACAGGATCAGGAGATCAACAAGGACTTGGAGTTGCTCATTCTTGCTAGTGATGGACTTTGGGATGTCGTACCGAACGAGGTAAGCCTGCACCATCTCACCGAATATGGTATGAATTGGTTGAGCAGGATTAGCGAGCCCCAAAAAACTGACGTTATACGAAGATAATTTATTCTTTAATTATAGAATCATGAAAGAATTTCATTAGAAATAAGTTGGTTGCGTCGACTTGCCAGTATATAGCCTGTCGGTTGACATCTACTTTTTTGTGCTTTGCGTTCCATGTCTCTGAATAGGCTAGCTTTATTTTTGGATTCTTTTACACACCTGAAGCCAGCCAAGACGCATGCCTTTTTCGAATATCAAATCTTTGCAGGATGCTGTGTCGATTGCACGGACAGAAGAAGACCCGGAGGCAGCAACCAGGAAACTAACTGAAGCTGCATTTTCTCGGGGTAGTGCGGACAATATCACATGCATAGTCGTGAAATTTCATCACCCAAAACCAGATCAACTGGACCAAGAGAAGGAGTCCGCAGTCAAAGACCAGAAAGCTGATTGATGCGTCTCAGGCTTTTTCTGCGCAAGCTGGACCGCCTAAGGGGTACTTAACTTACAAAATGGTTGATTGAGTCTTGGTCGTCGAATGACGTGGCTTCACAATGTAAAACAAGGAGGCAGCATCTCATCATTCATCGCCTCTTGTTCCTCGATCACCGTAAACCCGGGTTCGGTGGCTCATCCTCGCCCCTTCAAAAGCCCCCGTTCTTACATCCTTGTTTTACTGATTATATTGGTGCAGTTTTTTATTTTTAAAAGCAAAACAAATTTGGAATGACTATGCTTTCATCTGTTCCTCAAAATCACTGTTAATGGTCCCCGGGCCTTTCCACGATGCTATGCCACACCATTTACAAATTGGCCTGCTGATCACTCTAACGTCCCCGAATATTGTGGTGTTCTCATGCCTTAAAATCACCGGTCCCTGCCTCCGGCGACCTAATCGTTGGAGCGCCTCGTTTATCCCCATGGGAGGGCCTTGGGCCCTTTGAATGGGCCCGTTATAGAGGAATCCTGGCCCATGACGATGATCCTGTAAGAAAAAGGAAAACTAACGCACGAACTATCCGCTATAAAAAGCGCACCTTCAAGTCAAGATATTCCTCCGTAGCATTGTCGGGGACAACGATTGTTTCGAATCGGACCCAAAACCCAGTAGAGCATTCTTGCGCGCTACGGGGACGTTGTCGGCGGCGATTCTCGAGCCCTGCCCGGTCCTATAGCCATGCAGGAAGCAAGTAATTCGCCCCTCCCTGTTTCCATAATTCGACCTTCCTGGGTTGTATCCTGTGTTGTGTGTTTTGATTTTGTTGATGCGCTGGAAGTGTTTGATTAGATGGTTGTGATTTATATACGTTTGAGGTAGATGTTGATGGATGGTGGTAATGGGCGTTCCCTGGTTTGAGTTTTAGGGTCGTTGGATTGATTGATTGAGCCTTGGTCCGCCTGTAGATTTAAATTATGGGTTGAGCTTGTTTTGGTGCTCTCGAGAACGGTTGATTGGTCAGTTTTTGACGATACTGTTCTGCAGCGAATGATGTCCTCGTGGATTTGGTTAGGTCACATTTTAATGTAGAAGGTCCTTCTGGTTCTTTCAATGTTGGATCTGTTTGGTATTGTGGGATTTTGCTCCACTGATTACTTGTGCTCGATTTTCCAAGTGTGTAGGGGTAATGTATCCAATGATGTGGTCGCCGCCTTATTGGGCATAAGAAGCTAATCCCGCTTTTCCATTTCGAATCCTTGCTGAAGAAACCTGTTAGCCTTGAGGTTGGTTCATCACTTTGCCTATCTCGCATGTTTTAGTCACTGTCCTCTGTCTTGTGCCTTAATGTAAGTTTTCTCCTTGGCCATCATGGCAGTTTCATTGCCATAAAGATAAAAGGATGGATTTGAAGAAAAGTTGAGTTTTACAGCTAGATATGGACTGCAACAAAGATGAAGCTACCAAGGCTATAGAAATTTCCAAGGGAAAATTTCGTGAGAGGGATTTTGCTGGTGCAAAACATTTTGCTTTGAAAGCTCAAAATTTGTATTCTCGTCTAGATGGACTTCCACAAATGATGGCTACGATTGACGTGTACATCCATTCAGAAAATACAGTTTGTGGGGAGGTGGACTGGTATGGAATTCTTGGTGTTAACCCCTGGGACAATGAAGAAACACTAAGAAAACAGTACCGGAAATTAGTTCTTATGCTACATCCTGACGAGAATAAGTCTATTGGTGCAGAAGGGGCTTTTAAGTTGGTTTCTGATGCATGGAAGCTTCTATCGGTGCCATCCCAGAGGCAAGCTTATAACCAGAGGAGAAATGGAGGAATCCTCCAGACGGAAATGCAGGCATCCAGTCGTGATCTTGCGGGCCAATCACCTGGAAATGGCTTTCATGTTCATGAAAGTAAGAGGTTGAATGCAAAGGCAAGGATTAAGAAAGATACTAGTCTGGAGAATAATGCTGCTGATAGCGTTGCTTATGGAACGTTTTGGACTATATGCAGCAATTGCAGGACACACTATGAATATCAAAGGTGTTATATGAACCACAATCTGCTTTGCCCCAATTGTCGTCGGGTTTTTGTTGCATCGGAGAAGCCACCACCTCAGCATGTTTTTATTTCTAAAAGATCTCACTCTTTTCAAGGTGCTGCTGCGTCAGCTTCGTCGACTACTCAAGGTGCTAGCGGACTTAACCAGATCAATAGGGAGGAAAATCATGCTAGTAGGGATATCTGGAACTTTGCTTCTCAAGAAGAGGCTCCCACAAAGAGGACAAAGGTGGGTAATCACATGATCCATGGTACCGGAGGTTGTGAAAATGTCAGTGGCTTGGGAAGATCTGTATTGTCTTCTGTTGATATTGGGTTGGCATTTCCGCCAATAAACTTGTTGATGAGAAAGGCGCGAGTCGGGATTAACAAGAAACTGAAAGAGTGGACATCAGAGGCTAAATTAAAGATAGATGAAGACCCTGTGAAAGGAACTCGGGTGTTTACGATGGATGGCAAGTCTAATGTTAAGCCACGCGGTTCGGGTGCAAGCGAGGCTGGTAATGCATCTTTGTCCATCAATGTTCCGGATTCAGACTTCCATAATTTTGACCTGGACCGCAGTGAAGGTTCTTTTGATGTCGACCAGGTATGGGCAGCATATGATGATGCAGATGGCATGCCTCGATTTTATGCACGGATTCATAAGGTAATTTCGTTGGTCCCTTTTAAAATAAAGCTTAGTTGGCTTGACCCTGAGAATGACAACCAGTTTGGATATTCAGTGTGTGGGGAGTTCGTGGCTGGAAAGCCAGAAAGTTGCAACAAGTTAAATGGGTTTTCACACAAGGTCGTCTGGTCGGAATCTGAAGTAGGATATGGAACAATCCGAATTTTTCCCATAAAAGGGGACACTTGGGCGCTTTACCGGAATTGGTCCCTTGAGTGGACTGAAGATACGCCAGATGATGCAGTCCAGCGGTATGAGATTGTGGAAGTTCTCGATGATTACACTGAAGAGAGAGGTATCCTTGTTTCTCCTCTCATGAAGGTTGCTGGGTTTAGGTCAGTTTTCCGCCCCTGCGAAGATCCGAGGAAAGTGATGTTGATCAGTAAGGAGGAAATGACGCGTTTCTCCCACCAGGTTCCTTGTCATATGCTCACCGGAGAAGAAGCTCCAAACTTGTGTCGGGAATTCCGGGAGCTGGACCCAGCTGCTCTGCCCGAGGAACTACACCAGGAAGACAAGGAAAAGAAAGCTGATACAGGGACTAGGAGCCGGTAAGTTAAGAAAAGAAAGCTAATGAAGGATAGCTGTCGGGCAAACGTGGTATTCCAGGAAGTCAATGACAAGAGACACACCGCGGATAACCTCTGGGCAGATGAGGGTTAGCCAACAGTTCCCAGTTTGGCGTCAGCAGTTGAATGAGACTTCCCCGGCAACCATCCCGGGAAAGAGGATGTGATGCCATGGGTGCAGAAATGTTCAGCTTAACCTTCAGACTGCCATTCGTTTTGATAAAGAACTTGACCGAGACGGACTCCTCTGATCTTTTCCCTTTTTATTTGGCTTGCGTCAGATCACCGTGACTCTCGTGTTTATCAGGACTAAGTTTATGCACAGGGCCTCAAGACTGTCCTGGGAAGTTTCCTCATTATTATTTTTCTTTTGTTTTGTATTGGGGACTGGAATGGAGCCGCTAAGGCTGATCTTGCCTGAAGCTCTCTCGCATTTCTTAGGTACTGCCTGCCTGCCTCGATGCGTCCGGGGCCCAATTCTCGTTATTTGTAGTACAACTGGTAGGATATTTGGTGGGATTGATTTCCTCCAAATCTTTCTTTCCTTTCTTATTTGCTGATGGGTTGGGGCTGGTTTGTATGGATGAGATGGGTGGGTAGTAGAAGTTTCTTCAGGGGAGAGGGACATGTCTGCAGTACTCAGCAAGTGCCCACACTGAGAATATGTTCCTGTATGCTGCATAATGCAGCATGCAGGTCTTATTGAATACTCCTGTGATCTCCTGCGGATTGCAGCCCCAACTTATTATTAAACCATCATCTGAGTGAAACCAACGTATACTTATATTGTATACCAACCTGTTGGGGGTAATCCCCGCTCTCCATCTGCGACTTGATGAGCAGCCTCGCGGCCCGGTGAAGGGCCATGGGATTCCTCTCCGCCTGGTTTTGTTATTTTTTTTTTCATCAAGTGAGAAAAACCAGATGTTTTTTCTGTGTTCTGCAACAGAAATCTATAGGAATTGAAAGTACGTCAAAAGAGCATATCAGCCAATGGTGCAAGGTTATTCACAGCAAGTATGGCCAACAACTAGAAAAAAGAAAGCAAGGCTCAAATATACGCAAAGCACTCAAATATACACAAAGCACTCAAAGTTGGAAGGGACCTCATGATCGAGGGAAGAAGATTCTTTGTTAAGAATGGAGAAGACCGATTGGCTAGGATGCGGGAAATTAAGAGCTATGGTTATAGGACCCCTTAAAAAGGATGAGGTGTCCAGGAAAGTGGCTGATTACTACAACGACAACGGATGGACCAGAATAGGAGCGGCTAACCTACTGCCCAGCAGCACATGGAACCATATCACAAGCATGACACTAAACAACAGTGACTCAACTACTGACAAACTGGCCTGAAAACCATCTGATAACGGGGAGTTCACACTGACCTCAGCCTATGCCCTAGCACATACAACATATGGAAAATACCCAGATGTCAATCTACAATGGATTTGGAAGTTGCCAATTTTGCCTAAACGAAAAATCCTCGTCTGGCAAAGTTGGTTCAATAGATTACCAACAAGGGATCTACTTAAGGATAGAAACATTATCCAAGATAGCATCTGCCCAGTATGCGAATGGGAACAAGAAATGATACTTCACGCTCTAAGAGATTGCCCAATTTCCCAAGCTATATGGCAGCTCTTCCAAGCACCAAACACTGCCACTGCCTGCTCAACAGAAACCATCCAACAGTGGCTAAAAGGAAACCTAAAGGCTAATAAAACAGCGTTGCACAAATATAAAGGAATTCGATGGAACATACTCTTCACATCTATCATTTGGCATCTATAAACACAACGGAATAGCATTGCCTTTGGCAAGCCAGACAAGAACAAGGATACACATACTCCGATTATGCAGAGAGCAGCTGAGATACAAGCAAATCTGGGGAGTAAGAGGTATAAAGTGGACCAAGCTATATCAGGAATACTAAATAGCCAATGGGGAATTTGGAAAACAAACGCCAACCTACCATACACCCTAAATACAGACGCAGCAATGAAAGCAAATGATCTAAGTGTGGGACTAGGCGGAGTAATCAGGAACCAGAGCGGGTGCTGGATTGGAGGATATTGTGGCAGGAACCCAAACATGAATAGCCTGCTTGCAGTAGCCACAGCTCTATACAAGGGCCTACAATTAGCTACAAACTTAGGGATCAAGTAGCTGGCCATCCAAACAGATACCACAAGATTAGTCAAGTTCCTAAATGCAGAAGAACCTCCTCAACCTATAATCGCACCTATTCTAGATGAGTGCAGGTCGCTATTGGGTGATCTCGAGGATTTCGCAATCGCACACGTCGGGAGGGGACAAAACAAGGTTGCGAATAAGCTGGCCAAGAAGCACTCAACCTTGAGGAGATCCCTACTACCTTTGTTTTTCCCCCAAATTTTATTTTGGACACCCTACATGATGCCATGTGCTAGGACTTCTGTAACCTAAACCTCAAATGTTGATTCTAATGCTACCTTCTTTGCTTAAAAAAAAAAAAAGTACCTGGCCTGCGTGGATCAGACCCATCAAAGCCCACGCCGTTTGCACGAGATTCGATCTGTTTCCTTCGAGTGGTATGTACACCTGTACCCAGTTAACACATCCCATTCAGAGGGTAAGACAAACAGGCTTGACCATGCACTCGGTCCGACTTCCGAGATGCTCACCTTGTTGAGGCAAGAACGGTAGCTTTCTCCGCATCCACCGTCATCCAGCTGTGATTTTAGCAGGAAAGAGACGCCTTTGAGCATGGCCGAACAATTGCCGCACGACTTTCTTGAGGCTGCTAGGCCCCCGAGTGCCAACCATGTGCCGTATGTGAAACACACTCCCCAGTTGCCATACCTACAAGATTTGTTAAATGGTCATGGTTCCACCCTCTCGTACTACAACTAATGCTAAACCCAAGGAATCGGGTAACAGAAACTCACCATGAACCATCAGGCATCTGTATGCCTTCTATATACCCCACAGCTTTCTCTATGAAGTTATCAATCTCTTTCTGCCTGGGACCAGGATGCAACTCCTTGAATCGAACGAAAGCCTGGATAGCAGACGCTGTGCATTCGACATACTCATGCTCTACCATAATGTCCGCAAGGAACTCTGCCGCATTGAAGACCTGGACAATTTGTTACGAGTGGGTTTCAGTAACCCGGATTTCACGTTTTTGCAAGAAATAAATTGCAGAATGATTACAAAAGTTCTTGCTTCCAACCACTTCTCAGCCCCCGCCGGTTCCCATGCTGCCAAGCCTCCATTTGCACTCTGCGCAAGGTATTTTACGCATGCTTAGTCATGAAACAGATACTCGTGGAGGTCACAGATGCGTAAGATGAAGATGAGTTAAACGTACAGTCTTGAAACAGTGCAATAGGATGGCCAGCCTCACCTGTAGAGAAAGGATTACATTGACAGAGTCGTACAAACGCTCGGGTTTCATGTGCTCGCCGACAATCTCTGGTGGCATCAGAGAGAAGAGCAGACAGCACTGCCCAGATGGATGGGAAAAAGCGGTCAGTACTCTAGTCCTCAGATTTATTCACAGAACCAGCTATGGAACAAGTGCAAAATTCCAGGGCAACCCTTTTACCTTCAATCCCTCTGCCGTGCAGTCCGACACTTGCCAGCCATGATCTTGATCAGAAAAAGTCCAAGATCCTTTGGAGATTTGTCTGTACATGCTTCGGAAATCACCCGATGGATTGTCCTTGACCTATTCATTCACAAGAGTTGTGTTAGTCCCACTCGTCGAAAGGATGTCATCGAACCCCGAGGAACAGGCCAACCACTGTACCTGAGATTTTTTAATGAAGTCATGTCCTCTTGCCAGTACCATTCCTATTTCATCGGCAAGATTGCTGGCAAGCAAGGCTTGAACGGCAAAGCCAGTATCCCATTGTTGGCTACCAAAACTCTGCATATCGGAGAGAAGGCCTCTTAAGCCACCAGAAAGGCACTGTGGCTTCATGAAGGGCCTATAATATCAAAGAACACTGGACTGACCTGCATCTTCATTCCATCTTCAGCGACCCAGATATAATCTGGGATTCTGGGTAGGTGCTTCTTGAAATAATCTCCATCTGGATCTTCAACCCAGCAAGCGAGCATGCACATCACGCGAGGAACTTTGTCAGACGAGGCGGAATTTGCTGGGGAAAAAAATGTTCAAGCTCCATGATATTCCAAAGGAAGGGACTATCACCTTTTCCACTCCTCCAATTGTTATGTATCGGTTGTTCTCATCCTCGTAATGGATATGATTCATCGTCACTTGGAGGGCCTTTTCCCTGAGCTTGTTGAAGGGCCAGCGAGTGAGGAAAGGTTCCGTAAAGATGTAGAGACCATCCCAGAGCAGATCTTGTACGAGGGGATGGGGATAATACAAATCCTCCTGCAAGAAGAATTCCGAAAAACCCTTCTCGTAAGAAACGTAGAGTTGGAGGAAGCGAGACGTGACTTTTCGAGCACATCATGTTTGGACGCTTTTCGCCACTGACCTTGGTGCAACGGTGTCGGACCCTCGCCCAGCTGATTGTTGCAAAATTAAAGTGATGTGATATTTGAAGAGTCACAATGTTTCGGGAATGGTGGTGATGCTTAGTATTCCAAGAAGACTCTTCAACTATCAAGGGATACAATGTTTCGGGAATTCAAAAGTCTCCTTTTATTACGTTTATTTTTCCTATAATATTTTTAATTTTATAAATAGTTGTAACTTTTTCTTTGAACGAAAGTTGCATCAATCCAAGTTTTTCTTTCTTCTAAAAATTTCTTCTTCACGGTCTGATCATCGAGTGATTCTCGGTGCTTCGTTTTTTTGTTACATGGTATCAGAGCTTTGGTTGTGCCCGTGAAGAAGTTATCGTTGATCTTCGATATGGAAGGTAGCGGTCGTGTTGCGGGTCTTGGAATGATGCTCTTGACTTAGTCCAACTATCGGATTTGGAAAACCTGTATGGAATCGTATCTTGTCGGTGAAGATCTATGGGATGTCGTCGTCGCCGATGGTGCCGTTGCTCCGGAGAACGTTGACGCAAATGCGGAAGCGCTCAAGAATTGGAAGCAACGTAATGCGAAGACGGAATTTGTTTTAAAGAGGTCCATTTCACATGAGATCTTCGAGCACATAATGGGATGTGCGTCGGCTCGAGAGATTTAGAATACGCTTGATCGTTTGTTCAACAAGAAGAACGAAGCTCGGCTACAATTGCTTGAGAATGAGTTGGCGATTGCAAAGCAAGATGGAATGTCGTGTTCAGAATATTTTCTGAAAGTGAAAAACTTATGTTCGGAAATCTCTCTTCTAAAGGACGAGAGGATTTCGGAAGCTCGGATGAAGCGGTACATCATCCGCGGACTTCGGCCGGAGTACACTCCATTTGTCACCTCAATTCAAGGGTGGGCTCAACAACCGTCGCTTGAAGAGTTTGAGAATCTCCTCTCCTCGCAAGAGTCGTTGGCTAGACAAATGGCTGGAACGAGCATCAAGGAAGAGTCGAGCAATGCTTTGTTCACAAAGAAGGGTAACTCGGTGAAAAATGAAAGTAAACCGGAAGGAGAATCTTCGAAGTTCTCGAAGAAGAGTTTCAAGTGTTATCGCTGCGGGAAACTCTGTCACATTAAGAGGAATTGCCGAGTTAAATTGAAGTCGGGAAATTATGCGGATGTTGCGGAGAAACAAGAAGAACAAAAGGAAGAAGATTGGAGTAATTGTTTTCTCGCTGAATCAGTCAACGAAGATTCGCCGTGGGTACCTTGTTTGATGGCCGAAGGAAGTTCAAGCAAGAAACCTTCTACCAAGAAAGAGTGGATCGTGGATTCTTGATGCGGTCACCATATTACCGGAGATGAGATTATTTTCTCGCATTCTTACCGGATATAAGAATCTGACACATGATGGAGGGAATGGAATCATGACCGCGGATAATACCGTTCATAAAATTCGAAAGGAAGGTACTGTTGTGATCAACAATGATTGTGGAGAATCAATCACTCTCAATAGTGTTTATCATGTGCCAGGAATACAAAAGAATTTTTTCTCCGTCACAAACGCGGTGGATGCCGGAAATTTCGTGCTCTTTGGGCCACGAGATGTGAAGTTTCTTCGGAACATCAAGGAAATCAAGGCTGATGTTGTTCATACGGGTACGAGGGTGAAAGATTTATTTGTTTTGTCGGCTTCAGATTCTTATATCGAGAAGATGAGGAGCAACGATACATCATCCTTATGGCATGCAAGGCTCGGTCATATAAATATGACAAAAATGAAGGCTATTATCCAAAAGAAGTTGGTGGATGGATTGCCCGAGTCTTTGAAGATTGCGATGAAAAAGTTTGTGAGGGATGTCAATTCGGCAAGTCGCATCGACTTCCTTTCGAGAACTCTACGTCTCGGTGCACGGCTCCCTTAGAACGGATCCATAGTGATTTGATGGGTCCAACAAAAACTTCATCTTACTCCGGAGGTAATTATATGTTATTGTTTGTGGATGATTATTCTCGGTTCACTTGGGTTTATTTTGTGAAGCATAAGTCGGAGACATTCTCTATGTTTCTCGACTTTAAGAAAATCGTCGAAGGGAAGTTGGGCAGAAAAATCAAGACGTTGCGGACGGACAATGGTGGCGAGTTTTGCTCAAATGAGTTTCTCATTTTCTGCCGAAACAATGGTATTAAGAGGGAGTTGTCATGTCCGGAAACACCGCAACAAAATGGAGTTGCGGAGAGAAAGATCAGACATCTTGTGGAGACTTGTAAGAGTTGGTTGCACGCAAAGAAATTGCCCAAGGAGTTGTGAGCGGAAGGAATGAATTGTGCAGCCCATGTGATCAATCGGACGCCCCTTAGTCCGACAAATAACAAGGCACCATACGAATTGTTGTATGGTGTTAAGCCAAATGTGAAGCATCTTCGAGTATTTGGATCTACTTGCTATGTTCATTTGCCGGATTCTCAAAGGAGTAAGTTGGATGCAAAAGCGATCAAATGTGTTTTCGTCGGCTACGATGAACGGAGAAAGGGCTGGAGATGTTTGGATCCTACGACAAATAAATGTATCGTATCCCGCGACGTCATCTTCGATGAGATTTCCTCCTATCACTTTCAAGATCCACCTAGTAAAGAGAATGACATGGTTACCTTACCGTTGTCTCAGCTTTCAGAAAATTCATCGGAAGGAGATCAAGGTGAAAGGGGGAGTATTAATCAAGGTGAGAATGATCAAAGAAATCAGCGGCCAAGGAGGTTTGTTGATCGACCTCTTCGTTATAGAGACGAAAATTTTGTCACTACTTTTTCATGCTTCTTTGCTAATCCGATTGATGATGAAGAACCAACTTCGTATAAGGAAGCTAAAGGAGTAAGGGAGTGCGAGTTTGCCATGAAGAAAGAAATGGATGCATTGCTGAAAAATGAAACTTCGATTTAGTTCCGAAGCCACCCGAAGTGCAACCGGTGTCATGTAAATGGGTCTTTCACATTAAAAGGAAAGCCGACGGGAGCATAGATCGATTCAAGGCAAGGCTGGTCGCTCGGGGATTCTCTAAAAAATATGGAGAAGATTACGAGGAAACTTTCAGTCCGGTTGCGAAGATGACTTCGGTACGCACCATTCTTGCTTTAGCGGCTAGTTTCGGGTGGAAACTGTGGCAACTAGATGTAAAAAATGCATTCTTATATGGAGAGCTTGATAGACATATATATATGGAGCAGCCAATCGTATTTGAATTGGAAAATCATCTGGATTATGTGTGCAAGTTGAAGAAGGCACTTTATGGATTGAAGCAAGCCCCACGAGCTTGGTTCGGAAAAATCGCAGAGTTCTTACGTTTTTGTGGTTATGCGGTATCCAACTCGGATTCAAGTCTCTTCGTCAAGAAAAATCAATGACTTTTGGTGGTTGTTCTATTATATGTTGACGATATTATTTTAACGGGCAGTAATTATTCAGAAGTTGCTCGGCTTCAAGAAGAACTATCGTTGCGTTTTGACATGAATAAGCTAGGCGAGGTGAGTAACTTTCTCGGAATGCAAATTGAAAATTTGGATGATGGGATTTTTGTGTCTCAATCCAGCTACGCCAAGAAGCTTGTTGAGAAGTTCGGAATGATAAAGGGGAAGAAGCGGTCAACACCACTCGATATGGGTACGAAGCTTCGTTGTGATGAAGGAACACAACTATCGGATCTCCGTCTCTATCGCGTCCTTGTGGGAAGCCTGATTTATTTGACTATAACAAGGCCGGATATTGCCTTCTCTGTTGGTGTTGTTAGCCAATATATGCAAACGCCGAGGAAGCCACATTTCGAGGGAGCAAAGAATATATTGAAGTACGTTAATTCTACTCTTGACGTGGGCTTATTCTATAGGAAAGGAGCAAAGTTCTCTTTGGAAGGATTTGTGGATGCTGATTTTGGCGGGGATCTAGATGATCGAAGATCAACTTCTGGATTCGTTTTTCTATGTGGAAAAACAAGTATTTCATGGTGCAGCAAGAAACAAAGTTCAGTGTCGCTGTCCACCACCGAAGCCGAGTATAAACTTCAGCTCATGCCGCTCAAGAGTGTGTTTGGCTTCGTAGACTTATTGAGGATCTCCAAGAATGCATTGACGAACCTGTTCCTATTCATGGAGATAACTTAGGTGCGATCAAGCTTACATCAAATCCCCTCTTTCACGCGAGGACAAAACATATTGAACTTGAGCATCACTTCATCCGTGAAAAAGTGCTTGATGGGATTATTGATATGGTTGCTGTTCGAAGTAAAGACAACATCGCTGACATTTTTACAAAGCCCCTTCCGAAGGGTCCATTTGAAGATCTACGTTCTAAGCTCGGGTTGATTCGGAAGGCATCACTTTAAGGGGGAGTGTTGCAAATTAAAGTGATGTGATTTTCGAAGAGTCACAATGTTTCGGGAATGGTGGTGATGCTTAGTATTCCAAGAAGACTCTTCAACTATCAAGGGAAACAATGTTTCGGGAACTTAAAAGTTTCCTTTTATTATGTTTACTTTTCCTATAATGTCTTTAGTTTTATAAATAGTTGTAACCTTTTTTTCGGACTTAAGTTGCATCAATCCAAGTTTTTCTTTCTTCTAAAAATTTCTTCTTCACGGTTCGATCATCGAGTGATTCTTGGTGCTTCGTTTTTTTGTTACACTGATGGTGTCATAAGGCTGCGTGTGCAATTCATCTCTCAACTGCAGAACAAGGGGTGTTATCTGGCCCACGAACCTTTTCCCGTACAAGTAGGACATTGGCATGTACAGCATGCGACAGTAGCACCACATCTTAGCTGCATCATAGAATTGACTAATCCTAAGACAAAGGGTCGAGAAACTCAACGCCACTATTCCACTATTCAACCAAGTCGAAGGGAACAGAATCGTGAAGGCCAGAAACGGTAAGGATGGGCGAAGCCAATGCGTGAAGGGAAGAAACCTATGTACCGGGGTGCATGGGAAGGAAAGAAGGGAGGATCCAGAACTCGGGGGGTATCGAGTTGCTTCCAGACCAGTCGAAAACGCCCAGTATCTGTCCCAGGAAGCTAAAAAAGGCAGCCCAGGGAAAGTGACATTTAGTGTACTTTCCCATGGAGACAAAGATGACATGTTTAGGAGAAGAGCGGGGTGCTAACCGAAAGCCAACCGAAAGCCATGCCTTTCCCCAGGAAGGGATGTAGGTGACCCCGCCACGGTCAAGGATCCACTTGCGGGCCCTGGTGCAGGCGTTGTCCTGGCTGCCTTCGGGGCCCTCCCCAAGGATACGCATACAGATGTAGCTGAGGATGGTGCAGAACATGGTGCTGTGAGCGTCGATGTGAAGACCCATCCACCGTCCTCGTTCTGATGACAGTAGCTGTAACGGAGGATCTCCTTACGGTGTTCAGCTGGGAAAACGGAGTTGAGGTGACTGGTGATGTAGAGGCACATGACGAAGGGAGGGAGATAGAAGAGGGGGCTGGAATTCTCGGCGGGCCAGTGTCCATAGGGGGCCTGGAGGGCAGAGAAGAAGCGGGCAGCCCTCTTGAGGGACGTGGAGGCCTTGTCGTAGGTGATGTCCTCCCCATCGTGGATGCGGACCTCCTCCAGTGTCTGGTGGAAGTTGTTATCCCTTAGGAACTGCATACGCCAGAGGAGTTCGAAGCTGGGCTTGACGCGGTGACGGCTATCGTAGAAGTGGCGGCGGGCATGTTCGACCGCCGCGAGCTCCTGGGGGAACCCGCTAAGGGGTCAAACACCCAGGTCTGGCGACCGACAAACTGGTTGGTGGAGTAGAGGTAAGGGTCGGTGCCGGGATCGGCGATCTTGAGCCTCCACATATTTTCTGGTTTAGAGGAAAGAAGGAGATGGTGGTGGGTGATAGGAGGGCGTCAGGTATTTATAGAAGAAGAGGTGTGACATACTGAAGAAAGGGAAGGAGAAGGTGAAGGCGGAGGCAGGACCCCCCTCGGAATTCTTAAGACAAATAGTTTTAGTTCACAACCTAAAAGAAATTCATAAACAAACAAACAAAGGTTGACTTTTGATTACAAAATACTAAGTTTTTTTTTTTGGTTTGTCTTAAACGAATTTATCGTTCTAAACGAACTTTCGTTTGTCACAGCGGGAGTTTCTTGTTTATAACGAAAACTTTGGAACCCTGAAAGACAAAACAATTACCGTTAAGCATAACGATTCACCGTTTCTCTTTTTCCGGTCGAACATTTAGCAAATTTATATTTATATTTAAAAAAAAAAAGAAAGAAAGAAAGAAGAAGAGGGCTGTGACGTTGGCGTGTCCTTTCGAGTTTAATGTTCTTTTTATTAACATTAAAAATTAGGGAAACGAACTCATGCGACATTCTGTGTTCCCTTAACGTATTCAATGTATGTACGCACGTAAAGAAGAAAAGGGAAATGTAACTGGAGCTTAGAAAGTGATTGATTATCTCCTTCTTTTTCCATTTCAGTCACCCGGAGGTTATGTAATGAAAACTAGACCAAGAAAACACGTCTCGTTCAAGAGCTGGATGATCGAAACCAGTGTTGTAAAAGGCAAGGAAAGGCAACGCCTATGGCGAGGGGCGAGGCAGGCGAGGCGATTTCGCCTTTCCTTCCCTTCGGACGAGGCGTGATCAAAAGGCGACGCCTTTCCTCGCCTTTCATCGCCTTTTTCTCAGGCGAAAGGCGACAAAAAGGCTCGCCCTTGGATTTCGGCTGAATTGTGTAATTTTGGACTAAGTTGTAATAATTATAACAATTTAAGGATTAAATTGAATAAATAAAAACTTTGAAAACTTATTGTCTTTATCCAAGACACGAACAATTCCCCACACAAACGATCCCTTCCGTCTCCTCCTCCTGCCTCCCCTCCTCCGTCTGCCTCCCCTCCGTCGGCTTCCCCTCCTCCGTTGGCCTCCCCTCCTCCCTCTCAAGCAGGATCCTTTCTTCATTGCCCAGCTCACCAGTGTTGGGTAAAGCAGATTTCTTTAATTGTGTTTAGCTCTTAAGAATCAGCGTTCCCTCTGTTGCCGAATTTGTAGCTCTCAAGAACTAAATTCGTAGTGTAGCTCGTCTGAATTTATTGAGTCCGAACGTGTACTCGTGCTGTTATTTTTAGGCCAAAATTTAACTGGAGACTTGGACAAGTCGTGGTCAGGACTTGGAAATTGTGATTTTCAATTGTATTGGACGACAATATTTGAAGTTAAGACTGCCTTTGCCTTTTAACTAATTCTATTTCGGTGATAAGTTGACTGAATTTTCTTCTACGAAAGAAAAAAAAAAAAGGAAGAGAGCAATGCTGGTTCTTTTTGTTGATTTGTTAGCGATTAGATTTGTCTTTCTCATTAGTTTATTCAATAAACTAACTCAAATTTTAATCTGCTTGAAGTTATAAACTAATTATGCTAGCATTTTTTTATTTTACCCAGAAATTAGACGATGTCTTCTTCAAATCAAAACCGAAAGGATCCTGCATGGTGTCATGGAACTCTACCAAATCCCAATGACACGAATAAAGTGAAGTGCAATTATTGCGGAAAAGTAACAAATGGTGGAATTAGTCGATTCAAGAAACATCTTGTTGGAGGTTATAAAGAAGTGAAGGCTTGTCGTGATTGCCCTCCTCCTGTTATGGAAGAATTGAAGCAGTACATGGCCAATAAGAAGGAATCTGAGCGCAAAATGGATGCAATTCCCCATTTGGATAAATTAGATGATGAAGGAATGTTCAATGCTTCGAGTCACGCAGCATCAAATCGCACTATTGAATCTGGCTCAAGTGCAAAAATCGCCTTACACAAATCGCCTTTTGAGCGCCTTTCGCCTCGCCTCTCGCCTCTGGCGGGCGATGGCTTGTCGCCTCGCCCCGCCTATCGTCATTAACAACTATGATCGAAACGGCGTAGATACCCAGAAATCTTGGAAGGAAGAGAGGGTACTATGGTGATCGAATCATTTGTGGTGGATGTGCCTTTCGGCAACGCCAAGGACGAGACCTGCTACTTTCTCGAAGCGCTCACTGATCAAATGCAACCTCAGAGTCTTAGGCAGAGGTATCCGAGAAGCTGGCAGTGCAAGATCAATCTGAGCCCGTCAACTGTCTGTTACTGATGACGCTTCCGACGTTTTTTACAATTCCCAGAGGCTCGGGAGACAGACTGGCCCAATTTGCTTCTCTTAAATCATGCTCTTCATCGCCTCTTCGAACTCGAGGACATGTTGAATGCCCGAAGCAACAGTTTTCCATTTGGGAGCGTTTTGTTTGCAAAACCAACTGTGCTCACATTGTAACTTGCTGGATATCCATTTGGGAGCGTTTTGTTTGCAAAACCAACTGTGCTCACATTGTAACTTGCTGGATATTCAAATCAAGGAAAAAACTTTGCTGGATACATCAGGCACCTGTATATTTTGCCGCAAGGGTTTTGGCAAAGTGAAGCTTATAATACGACGCCGAGGTTAATGTTTATGTGCGTATAGGCATTACTTCTCGCAAGACATGGGATGGAGTAGATGGTAATGTCCCGTTTTTTGCTGGAAGTACAGACTCCATTGCCAGTGTGAGTCGAGTTTTGATCCTGAAACAGGGTAAAAAGAGAAAACAAGGTAGGCTGATTGGAAGGTGGACAAGCTATGTGGTGTCATTACATGGTAAAGTTTGTACAATTCTCCAAAACTTCAACCCAGAAAATGGGCAGACTGCGAATACACCCTTACAATCCATTGGCAATACATCATTGCTCTCTTATGAGCGAGGGTGGCTTTCACATATCGCAGACAGTAACACAAATTCAACGTCTATCGCCAACCAACTATATAAACTTGGGGAAAGAATTGTGATTTCCACCGTATAGACTATAGACTCCCATGTTAATGATAGCATCCCGGCGCATGGATGCCATTGCCCCAGAAATTGAGACTATCGGGCCATTGCCGATCTTTCGAGTTTCCTTGAGGCTAACTGCCAAAACTGGCCTGTTTTGAGTTTTCTCCGTCCTTTTGAGGTCTCAAGCCAATGCATAATCACCTTCTCCAACCAGCTCTTGCTGCTCGGAAAGAGTTTCTCCTTGATACGGGAGGAGTATCCGTTTTATTTCTTCAGCATTGAGGGTTTCATACTCCAGAAGCGCGTTAGCCAATGAATGCAGAGCCTTCTCGTGCTGATGATCAGCAAAGGGTAAAGCAATGAGTCAAAATGATGCCATGTCGCAAATGCAGGAACTAACAAGAACGGTTAGATAAGGTGAAAGCAACATTACTGCAACGAACCTTCTTCAACAGCACTTTCACCCGATCATATGCTTCTCTCAAAAGCTTCACCACCTACGACCAGTCAAAGATGAGATTACATGAAAGGAATAACACTATCATATAGTGAAGTTTCAATGTCATCGACACAAAGGTGTATCCCTGAAGAAAATATCCAAATTGAAGAAACTAATTAGGGTCTCAGAGAACGATACTTCCGCATCTATGCGAGACTGCATTTCCGCACTTGGCCGCTCTTTAATATGGATCGGACCGATCGACTCGCTCATCCCACAATTGGAAACCTGAGGATGCAAAGCCAAGATCATAAACAATAATATTGGCATCTGTCAACTACTTATAAAACATTCTGACTACAAGATATCAGGTAGATTTAAGGATACCATGTACTGAGCTAATTCTGTAGCCGTTTGGAGATCGCTACTTGCTCCACTGGTGACGTGATCTTGGCCAAAAATCAGCTCTTCCGCAACTCTACCTCCCATGCACACATCAAGACGGGCCAACAACTGCTTCTTGCTGATAGATGTTTCATCACTGGATGGGAGCTGAGTAACCATTCCTAAAGCAGATCCACGGGGCGTGATAGTTGCCTTGTGGATTGGATGAGCTCCCACGGTGTGGAAAGCAACTATCGCGTGACCACTCTCATGGTAGGCGGTGAGCTGAAATCAAGCATGTCAAGGGCACATTATAACGAGTACCACACATTTTGGTATAATATGTTTTGTAGGGGCTACAACATACCTTTTTAGACTCTTCCGACACAAACATAGTTTTCCGCTCAGTACCCATGATGATCCTATCCTTTGCAAATTCCAACTGCACAGAAGTGAGCTTTTCTGCTCCCTCGACAGCGGCTTTGATTGCGGCAATGTTCACCAAATTCGCTAGGTCTGGTGAAAATCGAATTCATAGCAAGGTCAAACAACATTTGTCAAAACTTGAGGAGATGTTTCAAATAGAAGAAAACAACCTGCCCCGTTGAAACCTGGAGTTCCCCGTGCAATTGCGTTAACATCTACATCTTCAGCCAATGGTTTATCTCGTAGATAGAGTTCCAATATCTCTTGCCGACCCTTCACATCGGGACTTGGGACAACAATCTAGATGAAACTATTCATCAGCTCTCAATTTAACTTATACTTGGGAAAAACGGTAGCTAATCCAGTTCCATAAACAAATTCATTGACAGCACCAATTGCCGATAATGCTTTTGGTAAAACATCTACTTGAGAATTTCAGATAATCTCTATCACCACCTGGGCAAAACAAGATGCTAGGTTCATTAAGATCTATCATAATCTTGGAGCGTACCAGTAGAAAGAACTGATGTCATCAACTAGATGCATGAAGTTACTACTTTCTCGGGGTCATGCCTGACAAATTTTTTTGAATAATCAATTCCTCTAACTACTCGAAAAGCTTGGTTAAGATGAGCTTCGAGAGCTAGATGACATCAATG
The DNA here is from genome assembly GCA_029817715.1 of Melastoma dodecandrum. Lineage (NCBI taxonomy): Eukaryota > Viridiplantae > Streptophyta > Magnoliopsida > Myrtales > Melastomataceae > Melastoma > Melastoma dodecandrum. The sequence goes on along the minus strand of JARUPY010000290.1, from coordinate 3,352,977 downwards.
TATAAAAAAGACACGCATACAAAAGTGGTATTGTGTTGACCGCGAACAAGATGAGAAGCCAAAGAACCACAGAAACTCACTCACATATGCATGCATTTGTGTAAATAAAAAAATATCAGGTGCATACTAATTTGAACTGGTTACATATATAAGGAACTTACATGCCTGTCAAATCTGCCAGGCCTTGTCAATGCCGGATCAAGAATGTCCGGGAAGTTTGTCGCAGCCATTAGTATGATGCCCTGCAGCCAAATAAAGCATGATAAGAATATGCCAAAGAGATAACAAGATAAAGGGAATCTTCGTAGCATACCTCATTCTGTTCAAAACCGTCCATTTCTACAAGCAACTGATGCAATGTTTTCTTAGTATGGCCTTCCCACTGTTTCCTTGTGGAACCAACTGCGTCTATTTCATCAATAAAAATTATGCAAGGCGCCTGCAATCATTAGTTCAGAGGATAACGAGATATTGAGCCTTCACCTTTTCAAACGAAAGCACTTGATATTCCTAACTTAACAGCTGTAGCAAAACATAGCATGGTTTTGTTTCAAACTCAATCCTCTTTCGAAAGTTATATTAAGTGAAACAAGAAGAAAATGAAAAGACAATCATCTTTGAGTTAAGCTTGGAAAACTGAACCCAAAGTACCCTGAAAGTAACCAAAACTACCTTTTTCTTGGCTGCTTGAAATAAGGATCTCACACGTCGAGCACCAACACCCACAAACCTGTTGTGGTGGAAAAGAGGAAAACTCGGATGTGAAACCAGATAATACAAAAGAATCCGCAGACACTCTGACAAAGGTTATCTGACACTTCATCCTACAAACCACCATAACATCCTTTCCAAAGTAAGCAAAGGTCACTGGGATAGTATCCATCTTTTAATAGTTAGTAATACCTCAGTCAAACCAAAATGTACGCAAAGGAGAAGTCACCAACTTACCTATGGGAACACCTACAGCCTAAGAGATATTGCCAAAATACATTCATAGTTTCTGACACTATATAATAGCAGGATATAAACCAATCCCCATTAAAGTAGCTTACATTTCTTCAAATTCAGAACCCGCCCGGTAGAAGAAAGGAACACCTGCTTCTCCGGCAATAGCCTTCAAGTTGGCAAATCAGAAGTTATTAGAACGAAAAGAAGACAAGACAGACAGAAATGTTTGAGTCCGTTGAAAAATCAGAAGAATCACAATTGTGTGAAATAGGTAGACAAATAATTTGCAACAAGAGAAGAAAACACGCATGAAAAGTGCAAGGGACCTGTCCTATTGCGCAAGGCTAATAAAGCCTTTTCAAGTAGGATATCGGGCCATAGAAAGGAAGCCAAACATTGACATCAGAATATTTGATTCTATTACAGATAGAGAGTAGCATAATCAGGCATGATTCACAGATCATCGTGGATCGGAAACATAATTTCAAGCCATCCAAACAAATAAATTACTTGAAGAAATAGACAAATGCGTGAACTCAAAGCAACATGAAAGGATTCCTGGTCATAATATCAAAGATGCCACTCAGACCACAGGCCGATACTTCTCAGCCTAAACAAACCAAAACAACTACGTCTCCAAAGGCCATTTAGATTCCAGACTGCCTGGCTATCCCATGAAAGCCTACCAAACCTAGTAACTTCAGCCTGAGATGAAGGGCACAATTCATATGAGCTCGCAACTAAACTATTCAGAGAGAAAGTAGAAACCTGGAACAAAGAAACCTTTGGAAACATAAACCACAAGAAAAGGAGGCTGCAGGCGAGACTCCTGGGTATACAAACATATCTGGACAGCAAGAACTCAGAATTCCTTAAGAACCTCGAAAAGAAGCTCATCCAAGAATACAACGATATCCCGATACAAGAAGAGCAGTTATGGTTCATGAAGTCCATAACAAATTGGATCATCGAAGGAGAAAGAAACACTAGATATTTTCACGCAACTACACAGGCTAAGAGAAGGGCAAACCGAATCAATAGGCTGAAAATAGGAAATACCTGGTCTAAAAACCAAGAAGAAATAGGAAATCATATCAGATCAGCTTTCTCTGAGAGAATTTACCTCAGTCACCAACGGCAGAAGTTACACATCCGAGAGTCTTAAAGCCCCACTACCTGGAATTCCAACCATCAACCCTCTAATCCACAACAAGCTAACCAGACAATGTGATGAGGAAGAAGTAAAACAGGCCTTGTTCTCCCTAAAACCGACCAAAGCACCAAGGCCAGACGGACTACACCCAATTTTCTTTCAAAAATTCTGGGACACGGTCAAAAACTCTATGGTAAAGATGGCCAAACAGACCCTTACCGCCTGCCAAATTCCACAAACACTAGGAGATACATCCATAGTTCTAATCCCAAAGACAACCAGCCCAAAAACTGTGGCCAGTTGAGGCCTATATCTCTATGCAACACACTTTACAAAGTGATATCCAAGATCCTAGTCAACAGAATAAGACCCCTCATGAGCGAGCTGATTTCCCCCTACCAAAACAGCTTCCTACCTGGACGAAGGGCAAGTGATAACTACATCATCGCTCAAGAGCTGCTGCACACTTTTAACGCTAAGAAGGGGAAGATATGATACCTAGCAATCAAGATATGATACCTAGCAATCAAATGGCAAATTCTATTCACCTCTATCCTATGGCACCTCTGGAAGCAGAGAAACAACATCATCTTCAGGAATACCACCAACACCACACCACCATACTCTCTAATCTTGGGAAAAGCAGCTGAATTGCAAGCACTTCTTGGAGGCAAGGAAAAATCAGGGCAACGACAACACCACAGGCTACAACCAACACCCCTCCCTTACATGGACAACATAAACAGAGACCAATCCCAACAGATCATTCTTTCAGAAAAATGGAAACCAGACAAAGCTCTACCATACACGATGAACACATACGCATCAACAAGGGAGAACAAATTATACATCGGCCTTGGGGCAGTACTGAGGGATCAACAAGGCAACTTGATAGTTGGATCCTGTGCTAAACACCCTAGCACAAACTGCCTAATTGCCGAAGCCATAGCAATTAAAGAAGAACTCAGCCTAGCAAAGAACCTGGGAATCAAGCATCTAGCAATCCAAACAGATGCAGAAATACTAGTTAGCTACTTACAGGGCACCCAGCAACCAAACTCATTAATTAAGCCTATTCTAGATGAATGCAGGTTGCGGTTACATAATTTTGAAGCATCATCAATATCCTATGTGCCAAGGGGAAGAAACATGATTGCGGATACGATGGCAAAGGCAGTCCTAAACCAGGAGGAGCACTACCTATCTATCCTTTTTCCCCAGATTTCATTTTGGAAACATTGCATGAGGACATCCCATGCTTCACTGGTTTTGTAACCTAATTGCTAAAACGCTTACTTTATTTTCTGAATGAAACTACCCTTTCTACCCAAAAAAAATACCTTCGCTAGAAGGGTCTTTCCTGTTCCTGGTGCTCCGGTCAAGAGAATTCCCTGAAGTAAACAAGACAAGGTCTCAGATTATGTGTACCCAGAACAATGAAGCCTAACAGCATTCAACATGGTAAAACTTTTTCATTGGTAAAGACAGACAGATCACAATTTAAGCTACTGGCAACCGATAGCTGTTATCAAAATTAGTTCCGCGACATTGCTGAACATTTTTTCACAAAACCAATAATGCAGAAATCAATGAAAGTCTAAAGAGGGTCGGCTGATGAGTTAATAGCAATTCCACCAGGCACATATTACACTTACATGGATAATAACCCACAAAAAAAGCAAGTTTTCGAAAAGAATATCACCTTTGGTAACTTTCCACCGAGGCGAGTAAACTTCGCTGGATTTTTCAAATATTCCACAACCTCCTCCAGTTCTTGTTTGGCATCATCACAACCTTTCACATCCTTAAAAGTTTTGACATTCTGTAGAAAAGGTGAAAAGACAGTATCAACTACTGGATTTTTTTTTTGGGGGGCGGGGGATAGGAAAGGGTGTCTGTAGCTAACAAGATCATCCAACTGAATGGGAAGGGCTTGCCTTTGCATACCTTCTCAGGAGCCACTTCCTTGTTCAACTCCTTCGTAGAATAGGAAGAGCTAGATCCAACACCTGAAGTACCAATGCCGCCCAAGCTGCCGATATACTTCTGAAGTGCAGCAGCACCCATCAACCTGCAAACCATCTGGGATAAGCATTCAGATTTTCAAGGTCTACTACTCCTCTATTGAGGAGAGACTGGTGCAACAACTTGACTCCATTCCATACCATACTAATCCAACAGCGACAGTAAATAAGATTGTTGAGACAAGCTCTTGAGCAAACCGTGATTTGTTCGACACCTTGGGATCGACCTAATAACAAGAAACAATTAGGCGGTAGGAAAATTGCAATATATGCTTGTAGGGAAGTAATAACATGAGAGACACATAAACACCACTATCTGGGCAAATCCTCACCATGACAACATGCAATGGCTGTCTTTCAGATATTCCAGGGTTCAAAAAGGGCTCGTCTGTGTTACCCGAGGCACGTTGTTTTAGTTCCTGCAACTGCACAGGACAAAAAACAAAATACTCAGGATCCTGTGAAAGGACATTGCACACGCTACTCCACAATTGAAAGACCCTCTAAAAGAAATCAAGGAACAATTTTACACTATATTTGCATAATTATTATTTCTGTGGTCATGAACAGATGTGAAAACATCCCTTTGAATTTCGAGTAAAAGAAAAAGAAATCTTACGAGACTAGGAAGATTAGAAGGCTTTCCTGACTGCTCATCTGGAAGATAATCAGCAATAGCATTTGTAATAACAAGAGCTCGGAGATATTCCACAACTCCTTGGCTATCTACCGCATGATCCCTCTGTTCAAAACGCTTAACAACCGATTCGGGACTGCAACCACAATAGCACAAAAAAGAGAATTTCTCAATTTGGGCCGTCCAAATAACATCTTTGCCACCGAATAACAATGCAGATACTCATGATAATGTTCTCTATCTCTAACAGACCTATGTTTATTTAATTCAACCAACAAGGCAGTCTGCTTTGCCGCATCCTTAGGGTTGGCATCTGCCTCCGAAATCAACTTCTCTAACCTCTTCTCCTCTCTCCAGAAAGGGTACCAACTAGCCCACTCCCTCCTGACCACAATCCTCTCATAAAAACTCCTCAATATCCCCCATGCACCCACTAAGAACACCATTATCGAGAACCTCCCCTTACTCCCCTCCAACTTCACGTCCTCTCCCGCACTCTCCGCCACTAACCTTTCTCCCCCATCCACCTCGGCCGCAAACCCCTCAACCCAGCCTGACCCCTCATCGACCCTCGAGCTCCCATCCCCAAACCCCTCCTCGACCTCCTCCGAACCCAAACCATCCAACCCAACGAAGCCAGACTCCCCGGTCCCAAGGTTAGCATCTTTCTCGACGTCAACGCCGTCGGGGCGCAACGCGCAGCGGAGGGGTCTACCAGGGCCAAAGTAAGATCGAAACTTTGGGTGGTACCCGGGTAACCTGAGGGAAGAGAGGGTAGAAAGGGGCAATATTGGCACGACTATCGAGTGCGGTAAGGAGAGGGGGGCCTTGGCTAGGAGTGACGACTGGAGAGCAGTCATGGCGGACAGGAATTAGGGTTTAAGCGGGGGAGGAGGTAGTCCTCCGGTTCCTGACCTTGGGACAGGGGGCGACGAGGAAGTAAGGGGAAGGAGGGACGCTCTTTTGTAACAGTGGGGCTGGAAATGAGGGAGGGATTAGCCCCCCTTTCCTTATCCGGATTGAATTTGGCGCCGGCAAATTAGCCTCTTGTTCCTGATTGTCAGCTTATCTTTTTTTCCTTTATTAACTCTTCTTATATTTAAATCAACTTCCTTCTTTTATTAACCTCAGTGCGACTGACTGACTTGGATAAGGGCCTTGAATGATGGCCCATTAAAGGGCTTGGATAAGCCCAATATCGTCCACTGGACGGTCTCTTCTGACATACGGGCCTGGGACTGGAACCGTCGTTCCGAGCCCATCCATTTGGAGCAATGGGCCCAATTCCATGTATCAAGTTCGATATTCTAAATGAATAATAGGAAGCCGAGTAGACCACCTGCACTTCACCAGTAATGCATATTAGGACAACAAATGATTCAGATTGATAGAGATTTGTACGGAAATACAGTTATTTTTAAAAAAAATTTATAAAATACGGTCGAAGTTTCCAAAATATCGAAGACGAGTTTTCAAAACCCACCCCTTAAATAATAAGGGTAAGGGCGAGTTTAAAACCCGTCCTTCCTTCCTTGTTATATTTTTTTGGGCCAAATTAGCAATTATATCCGGTACTATACTTCATTTGAAACGTATCCTACAATAACCCGTATTTAAGGCGTTGTTTCAACGTTATTCTCCGTTAGGTTCTCTTCTGACAGAGTCCGACGTGTCGCACACGTGGCTATGACGGCGTTAAAAAATCAACGTCGATTGGGAAAACCCAATTTTATCCCCACCCGCTTTCTCACCCCCAGTAGCTCGCGAACCCCTCATAAATCCCGTCGACGTCCTTCTCTAACTAGATCCCGCAAGCGTGGCGATCTCCAAGAGGGACGGGTACCAGGAGAACCCCTCGAGCGGGGTCCTCTCGTGGCTGGGGGAGGAGGAATGGGTGTCGCGGTCGCGGTCGCCGCAGAGCGCGAGGTTGTCGGAGGAGCAGAGGGAGGCGGCGACGACCTGCGACGACCATCGGAGCTGACGAAAGGCCCCCGCCCCAACCCAAAATGGTGTGTTCAACGCGCTCGCGGCTATCTAGGTCGGGCGACGCATGCTGGGGGTCCAATTGCTTTGGCGGTGAACTTCTGAAAGATTAAGACGAGAGGGAATCACCTGACAACGACCCAGATGCTCGAACTCGTCTGCTGCTTCCCCCGGCAGCAGCTCGGCCGCCGTGTCCTCTTCGTCTGGACCTTCATCTGTTCCCCGGGATTACTACTACTACTACCTCTACTCTTACTCCTCAGACGAAGATGATGACGATGGCAATGGGGGTGATTTCAGGTTGCGAGACGATGACCACGAGTATAATTCGCGCTTTGATTGATTTTCTGGGGACAGGGAATTGTTGAACTCGCGATTGGTTTCGTTGTTGTACAGTCGGATTGGGGAAGAATACGAAATTGGCAGCCGGGGGTTTATTTCGTTCTTTCCTCAAAAGGTTTAGGGGCTCGAGCTAATTTTGGACTCTGTGGATCTCGAAGACGACAACGGCGATGAACGGAATGTGAATTCCTTTCCCATTTTTCTGTTGGGTTCTGGTAATCCTGTTCAGCTCGTGCGTTCTGCATTTGACGTTTGATGCTACTAAGGTCGGTCTGCGATTGCTTAGCTTCTCTGCTTGAGACGATTGAGGCGGCGGGCTCCACAGAGCAATTCTCACAAATCTGGGAGCGGTGTTTCCTGGAGAAAAGGTTGGTGGACTGGAGTGGCAGTCGGAAAAATTTTGGTCCCTTGTCTGACGTGGAATCTCCCTTCCCAATATCGAAAATAAATAAAATATTATTTATATTTTTGACCTAATTAGCAATTCTATCTTATATTTTTTCCGTTTTTTTCGATCTATCATATCGTTCGGCTAACGGTGATTTTTAATGTCGCCATAGCCACGTGTGCGGACACGTCGGGCTCCATCAGAAGGGGCGCTAATGGATGATAACGTCGAAATAACCTCTTAAGTACAGGTTACTGTATGATACGTTTCAAACGAAAGAATAGATCGGAAACAATGGGTATAGTACGGATAAACTTACTAATTAGGCATTTTTTTTTACTGGATGGAGAGAGGGAGTGGGAGAGGGGGCGTGCGGAGAAAGGGAAGGAAAGGAGAGAGCGAGTAAAAAAGGAGGGAGGGGAAGGGGGAAAGGGTCGTGTGGAGAAAGGGAATGAAAAGAGAGGGAGAGAGAAGAAAAGGAGGGAGGGAAAGGGGAGGGGGTGAAGGGGGGAAGGTGTGCGGGAAGGGGGAGAGGAAACAAAAACAAGGAAGGGATGGCGGGTTTTGAAAACTAGCCCTTGCCCTTATTATTTGGGGGGCGGGTTTTGAAAAACCGTCTTCTTTGTAAATTGAAAGACCAAAACCCGCCCTAGCGACGGTAAATTCGGTATTTTGGAAACTTCGACCGTATTTTGTAAATTTTTTTAAAACTAACCGTATTTTCGTACAAATCTCTAGATTGATAGAGATCTTCAGTCTGGTGCTTTGAATATTATTAATTTGGATGACTTTGGAGTTTTCAAACTCCGACTTCCTTAAAAAAAGTAATTGAAATGAGTATTATTAGACGAATTTTAAAACTATCTATTTGTGAAATATTTTTACAAATTCTTAACGACAAAATGCCTCATTTTTGGAACAACAACATACTTGAAAAAATCCCACCGTAATACCCCTCGAAAAAAAGGAAGAGGGTGACGTGAGCCAAATGCTGGTGAATTTTTCCAACATTGTAACATCAGACATATTGTGTAGTGTTCAAGAGTTTTGTTCCATAATAATGTTAGTTGGGAAAGAAATTCGTCAAATAGGGTAGTAAGTTTGGAATTTCGCCAACTAATGTGGCGAGGTCGGCCTTACAAAGGCCGACTTCATGGCATCCCTATCTCCCACATGAAGTCAGTCTTTGTAAGGCCGACTTCATGAAGACTTAGCAAAAAAACTAAGTTTCACGAAAGTCGGCCTTACAAAAGCCGACTTCGGTTAACTTTTAAAAAAAATTAATTTCGAGAAGTCGGCCTTACACTTCATGCCCCAAATCAGAGAGCTGGTCTCCGAGCGAAGTCGGCGTTTATAAGGCCGACTTCCTTGGCACGTGAAAGAAGTCGGCATTTGTAAGGCCGACTTCTTTGTTGTTAAAAAAAATTCAATAAAATTCCGATACCAACCTGTATGAATTTCAGTAATCGAACTAGTGTTTCTCAAAAGTTAACATCACAAAATAGAGTACTACAATCGTTAGTGATACAAATTACTCCATCTAACGTCCTTGCCTGCTTTTGCGCGAGTAGAAGTACCCAAACCTTGGAGAGGCCATTTGCATAAGCTGAGAAATCCGCGAGTTATCCGCATTACTTACCGGTGTCCTGTGGTTCCTGGCCTTCCTTGGAACCATGGGAGTGGATGACGTAGAGACATGTGCGAATGGAGTCCGAAAGTCATCCAGGGGAGTCGGATCAATCACAAAAGACGGGTACACCTCATCCTCCTACGACTGCATAATAAACTGATCAACGTCAAACATTGCCCGATCCTCCTCATGCTCCTCATGTTCCTCCTCCTCCTGGTCCTCATCTATCTCTTTTATCGCCTCATGACGTCCATATAAACGCATAGGTGTGAATTCTCTCAAGAAGGCATGGCTCTCTCTCGAAATATCTGCTATGCGTCGTAGTTCTAAGGGGTCATCTCTTTCGACGCGAAGTCTTATGTCAGCCATTTGTTGCGTCTGTATAAAATTAAGATTAGATAAAACTCAAAGTTGCAATTCATGAAGAAATTAGTTTAGATACTCACCACTAAGCCCAACAAGACACCGGTATGCGATAAGAATGGTCGAGAGTAGTTCAGGTACCATCCTGATAGTCAGAAGTATCATCCCAGTGTAGAGGGACGACGTGATGATGTCTATTCGTCCACAAGGCAATGAAGTGGTTGTGGATGTGTGCCCAATTATCCTTATGCTTTCCTCGCATGTCAATTTGATGAAGTTTTTTATCAGTATCAGCATTTTGAGGCACCAGTTGTACTTCCCCAAATTGACGAATGGCTCTATCAGGGAAATGCCATTCGACAATGCTTAAGCTGATGAGCGGAACACGAGCTCGCCAACAACCCTGACCATCCAAGCAATACTGGGACAATCTAACAAGGATGCCCTCCGTGTATGGATGCCAATGGACCTGAGAAAGGACGCGTTAAAATATATATATATATATAATATATACAATCAAGTCAATGAAATTGTAGATACCTGCTCGGGGATTTGTCTATCCAAAGCCTCTCTGATAACCGATAGCACATGCGAGGCAATGGTTTTCGTATCAAGAGCTGCACCCCATCTAACTACTAAAGGCATCCCCTGAACTTGCCTACTCCGACGTCTAATGGGAGACAAATGTGGAAACCTACCATACACCCATGTCTGAAGCAATACTAGGCAACCGGCTACCTGAGATGCATTTTTCTGGGAGGCTCTACATAACTGTCTATACTGCCACGCCAAGCATGCCGATCCCCAACTATAAGTACCAGCCCGCTCAAAATCCTCTAACAACGGCAACCACTTAGATGCACTAAATTATTGGACTTATCTGGAAAAATCATAGCACCTATCAGCTGCAATATGTACGCCCGAGTATGCATACGTACTAGTACCTTCGGTGCTTCTTGATGCAGCACATTAAAACGTGAAGACAACCAACTCATCTTCATCATTCCCGCCTTCATAGCACCACATGTGGTGGAGCCTCTCCCAGTAAATGATCGCAAACTGCATGAAAGTCCATGCTAGTATACCCAACAACAACGTCTCCCTCGACTGGCAGTCCTTGCTGTATCGCGACATCTTGCAACGTAATTATCATCTTCCCATTTGCCATATGAAAAGTATGTGTCTCGAGACGCCATCTCTCAACTAAAGATGTAATCAAAGCGTTATCCAACTGGATAAATGGCAATTTCGCAACGCCATAAAACCCAGCTTGCTGGAGGTAAGCATCCATACGGTGATCTCTCCGAATCTTCTTCACACTATTTTCGTGATGACGACACTTCAAAACATTATTCTGCAAAAATAACTAAGTGACTAAATAATGGTCGATAAGACATCACTAAATGATTAAGTGACCGACGTAATTAAACTTACCAGTGCATATCCCAACTCCCACATGACGGAAGAACGATGTGTGTTCTGAGAGTGTAGGACATTCATCGACTGTGATCCGGACTTCATTCTGCAATTCAAGATTGAATAATTTAATAAATGAATACATGAATAATCAAGATTCATACACAACAAAAATAATCAAGATTCATAAACAACAATTCCGACATAATTAAAACATAAAGAAATTGATTCTTACAATTCATTTATTTGGACAACTTCTTCGATTATGGCCTTCTCTTTTGCATAAACCACAAGTCAGCTTAGTTTTGCGTTCTCTCACATCCATTTCATTATGGATGCGAGAGGATCGTGGTCTCTCTTTTGGTCGTGCCCTTTCAGGGTTTGGAACGACAGTTGGGAATGGATACTCATCACAATCTTCTTTACAATCAAATGAAGCCCATGTAGACAAGTATATGGCCTTTCAGGGTTTGGAACGACAGTAACGAAATGTTGTTACTACTGGACCAAAACACCAAAATACCCTATGAAAAACAAACTGTGAATCGCCAACCGTGTATGAACCTCCCCAATCAACGCACATATTGGGATTGGAAGCACGAATCGCGTTCAACAAATGAGACAACACATTGTATGATTCATTCCAATCGCCATAAATCCGCGAAATCGCTATTCTTTTGGCATCCCACACCCTTCTCCTAGGGACTTCATATCCAAATTTCTCCTTAATGACATTGCGAAGGAATGCGACTTTCACTTTCGGAGTTTCACTTACAAACCCCCTGAATAACGGCTCCATGAAATTTGAATCCAATCGCTCATGATCACACAATAGAACCGGATTGACGTAATTATGAGATTGTCCGACAATTGTCACCTCAAACTCGTCATCATATGCTCTTTGTATCACCCTTAATCTCCACTTATATCCCTTGTCGGATTCAGAGCAACATATATTCCAGTGCCTTAAAATATCTCCACCTCATAATTGCAGTGCCTTAAAATATGAAAATTGTTCACCTCATTTTTCAGTAGTTTCTTATTGCCGAACCTCATTCCCTTACAAAATTCATCAATAAGGTAAGTTGGATCAACAAGTGGGGGGAAATCCCGCTCCTCAACTCTTTCATGTACGGTTTCGAGATATTCATTATAAAATGGCAGGACTTTCTCCTTTCGTGCAGTTCGTGCACTAGACCATTCACCCGATTCCACAACCATTATCATCTTATTGCCGACATTGTCATCATCTGACGTCCCATTACCGGCATTCATGTCGTTGAACAACTCATCATCAGTGTCGACGTCTATGGCAGAATTCATGATATCATCATGGATATTGCGTTCATCTTCCGCTGGAGCATTAATATCTTCTCCAACCGGATAACCCCTCTCTACCTTAGCCAACACAATCTCATTTCCAATTACATCATCCATATGATGATCAACTTTTACCAGAACAGTAGAACATTGTCCAACCGGATAACACCGCTCCACTTCCGCCTCAACATTTTCAATTTGCCGCCCAACGACCATATTAGGCTCTACCTCCATCATTCTAGTTTCACATATTGACATTCCATGTTGCACGCCATGCGGCGACGTTACATCGAATATTGCCAAAACATATACTTGTTGTGTATGTCTTGGATTTGTAAGAGCAAACTTCATCAGCAATCTCACATCTTTGTCCGTTTTAATAGGCACCAGAAAATACTTGACATCAACATTATTAATCTCCATAACCGGATACTTATGCGCAATCTCTAATGAAACTGTTGATTGCAACCCCATAGCCTCGCATATAAAGCGTTCAAAACTATTGTAATTCATGAATTGGGGGACTTCTGCTCTTGTTATTGGATCTTTATCATAATCAACGTCGTCTGGTCCATTAACAATATTTTCATTTGAAAAGATCAATAGCTCAATCGACGACATTGGAACACAATACCTATTACAATTGAGCTACCAAATTAGATCATCACATCTACTTTCACAATTGATCTAATAATATTTCAAAATTATAACAATATAGCTAAGCAATTAGATGTTAGTTAGCTTAATTACATTTCACATAGGTTAATTACATTATACTTAGAGCAATTAAATGTTAATTTATTAAATCGAATGTAATTAAGCTTAATCACATTTTACTTATTTTGTAATTTATCAATTATATGTAAATTAGTAATAAATGTTTCTAGTTATATCTTAATAAGCATATTTTAGACTAATTAGTAATAAACCCTAAATATTGTCAACCCTAATTAACCAAAACCCTAACTAACCAAAACCCTAACTAACCAAAATCCTAACCAACGAAAACACTAATTAACCAAAATGTAAACGTTCACCTTACGGAAGCGGGACGTCTGGTCGAGATCGGGGTGACGGAGTCGAAAACGGACTAGTCGGAGATGGGGTGGCCGGGGACGGGGCGTCGGGAACAGGTAGAGATCGGAGGCGTCGGGTCGAGATCGAGGTTGGGCACCGTTGGGAACGGGCTCTCCGTGGTCGAAAACGCCGGCAGCCTCTGATTTGGAAGCGTCAGGGGCGTCAGGGTCGGGGGATTTCTTGGCTATTTGTCCCCCGAACGAAATTTATTTTTATTTTTTAAACCCCGAGGGAGTCGGTCTTTGTAAGGCCGACTTTGCTTGGGGTATGGCGAAGTCCGCCTTTGTAAGGCCTACTTCGCCACATTAATTAACGAGATTTCAAGCTTACTACCCTATTTGGTGAATTTATTTCCCAACTAACGTCATCGTGGAACAAAATTCTTGTGTTTAAAGTTCTAGAGGAGGATGGGCCTGGAACATCAGAGAAGTACCACTCGAGAGTCATCACCATTCGACCGGTTTGAATTCGAAAAAAGGTGACACCAGCGATGAGAGTAGACACTCACTGCCCCACAATCAATGGAGCTCATACAAAACCCAACACTTGCCGTAAGAACACAACTGTTACTACCGGTATAAGAAGGCGTGCTCGTGCCGAGAAGGCAGAGATCATTACATACACTTATATAAATGGAAGTATGGAGTGTGAAACCCGTTTCGTCATCCGGTATGTGGCAAACTATACAAGAACAGTTATGGTGAGGGGGTATAAGGGAATTACACATACAGGAGGTGTCGGATTCAAACCACGTGTCGCCGGAGGTAATCCACGCGTGTCGGGTGCTTGAGCTTCATCAGCGCCTTCACTTCGTGCTTCCTCACCATTTCTCTAGATATGTCCAAGTTTCCGGCAATTTCACTCAGTGTTCTGTCCCCTTTACCGTCGAGACCATACCGCTGTCTGATCACCAAGCTCTCCTTGGGCTTCAGGGAGTCCAGCTGAGAAAGGAATTCGGAATCAGTCCAACTCCATGAAAAACCAAGAGTCTCTATGCAACGCCAGAGACTGTCAAATGAAAGAAATGTTACTGTCGTAGTTAAATACCACGTCATCAAGGGCGAGCCTCAGGAGAGCCGGTTGCCTCCTAGTGTCCCCACTGACCCCATCAACATCGGCAATACCATCAATAAACTCTTCTTGTGTCACGGAGTGTCGTGAATTAAGGGAGTAGACAGGCCTTGAAGCCCTCATCACTTCGCGGTATCTTTCGGGGGAGATGCCCGCTTTCTTTATTATCTCTTCCTCTGTCGGCATTCTCTCGAGCTCGTACAGTAGTTCCAGTTTCGCCCTATGTATTTCATGCCTTACCTATAAATGGAAGGTAAACCCAATCAGAAAGCATGTCAAAACCAGTCTAGTTTCTAAGGCATTAATCCTCGGAGGAAGAGGGGAAGTACCGATTCTAGACCAAAGGAGACCCGGGTGAAGCTGGAAACAGTCATGGAGCGGACAATAGCATGCCTGATCCAAAAAAGGCCGTATGTGGATAGGCGGAACCTCCTGGTTGGTTCAAACCGGTCAATTGCGGTTATAAGCCCTTTCACACCAGCTTGGCAAAGATCTTGAAACTTTGGACTATTTGCGAAGTCTTGAAAGTATTTGTTGATGACGAACAAAACAAGTCGAAGATTGTGCTGCGAAAACAAGCCGATGACCAGATCTACTTTAGCATCGTTAGTTCTTAAGACCCGGGGAAAGAAAAGAAAAGGCTGTGGCCTCAGAGTAAGGAGCGCACCTTTATGAGCTTATTCCTGGCTGCATGTCCAATCTCCAACTTCTTCCTTAATTCAGCAACACTCATGTTCACAGCATCTGCCAACTCTGCCTCGTTCGGTTCCCGGTCTAAGTTTTTCTGCAGGGTATCCTTCGCTTCCAGGATGGCCTACAATCAGAAGAAACAAGATGTAAGCATCCATTTCGGACCGTCATGGGAATTTCTCCTCTGAATTGGCTTCTTAAGACAGAAACCCACCTTCATAGGTTGCATTAACTTAAACAACCACATATGCTCGGACGAAGGAAGAACTGGAGGTATTTTCATCTTCTTCCAGTCCAAACTGACTAAATCGGTTGAAGCTGAATAATCCCTAACAAGCCTATCGATCTTTTCTTCCTCGTCCTCATCATTTTTCATCTTCGGGACAGAGGAGACTACTTCCTCCGCCTTGTTCTTCTTCAGGCCAATCCTTTTATCTAGACTCAACCTCCTCGACCCCTTCCTTCGACTCCGTACAACTTTCTTACCATTCATCAGATCCTTTACTGCGCCTTCGTCCTCACTGCCCACGTCCGTAGCGGGCGCTAGCTTGAATATGTCCTCTAATTTGGCAGCAGCATCGGCATAATCCAATTCCAGGGTACCGGGAGGAACTTCATCCGCGAGAACAGCTTTCCTCGGGGGCGTTCTCGCATTTTTCCTCTTTCTCTGGCGACCTTTGCCATTCTCCAGAGAATTGTTACTTTGCTGAGGGCGCGTAGCAACAGCGGTGGTATCGCTCTTGCTTGATTTGAATGCTACAATAAAGGGCTTCTTCACGGACGATCGGCCAGTTGAGAAACCGGAGCTATAACCTAACGGGGTCCTCGATGCTGAGCTGGAAATAGTGACCACTCCCATACCCAGTTAGCGCGCTCGCAATTGTATAATTCAGCACTCTGCAAAAGCATACAGCAGATCACATAATGAAACAAGGAAACAGCAGACACGATCGCAACAAATTCCGACGAGGATCTTCACAGTCAACAACTGCACGCAGGGAAACAGTCCAGCAACCCAGACAAACACCCGTCGTTCATACAATTTCCGACCGCCAGGCACGAGACAACTACGGGGGAAAGCGACAGCACATCAAACCAGGGGAGGACTCTGTAATTGCAACCATAATTCGGACATCCATCGGCAGTGGTCCGAGCTACACACCATCACAGACAACAATCCGACACCTCACGCAACGACCACAAGATCCTACGGATCAGCTACAGAGACTCACCTTCCCCCTCCCCCACAACCTCTCCCGCAACGCAATCCTCCCGATCCAGAGGAATCTTCCAGAATCAATGCAGCTTAGCGAAGAATCGATTTAAGTTCAGGAATCAGAAGATTTCACAGTTTTATTACACAGGAGCGGGACTAACGTTGTCCACAGAAATGCGGCCTCAAGGAAACTAACGGCGCGGATTTCCGTTTCTCTTCATCGGACGGTAAAAAAACACTACACGTCATCGATACAACAAGTGGCGGTGGTGCTTCGTGGCATACGTGGCGAATTGGTGTTTGCTCAAAAGGATCGAGGAATCCCGAAGTGATTTCGGTTTATGGGTCCGCCTCGAAAGGCTTTTTGTATCTATGCAGACGTCGCCCGATTTGGGCCACTGGGGAAATAAACTTAAAATTTCACGAAAACGTACGTGTCACCGGAGAATTTTCACAAAAAAAAATGTGGACAGACGCCTTCGTTGAAAATATAAGGTGCGACAATTACATGATGACCGTGGTTATAACCCACAAAACAGTTGGGCCAACCCCTTTCGTGGACACGGGAAATGCATAAGAAAACAAGGCTCCTACGAGTCGAAACGCATGAGATTTTGTTGTTTTAATCAGAGGAAGGTCTGTTGGATTAGTAGAGCAAGCTCCTCTGCGCTCAGCTGGCATTCGATCCCGATCTGCAAAACAGATAAATAATAGTTGTAGACGTTAAAAATTGGTAATGAAGATCAAAATCAGTGTAGTGAGAGTTATGGTAGGAATTCCCAAAGTCACTGCCCTATCCGTGAGAAAGAAAGAAGAGAGGAGAGCGACGGGTCAGGCTTGCCTCACATGAATACAATTTTTATTATTATCATTAAATACAGTGCATACTAAGGAAACGTACCAAGACAAGTTCTGGATCCATCCATACGCAGAGAAAGAGAGAGAGAGACAAGAAGGCAGTGCCAGAATCATATGTCGATTTCTCAAAAAAAAAAAAAAAAAGAAATGCCTTTTTGGTATACTTTGACGTTTATTTGGCTTCCCTTGATCGGTTTCTTTTAAAAGATGTTTTTAGAGGGAAAAAATTGATAGGAAGAGGAAGCGTACCTTGATAATGAAGGAATTTACCATGGTGTTTTTGTCGAGGGGGCAGATGCGGACGTGGAGGATCTCGAGCGAGAGGTCCTCTAGTGCCGCGATGATCTTGAGCACCTGCCCTTGGATCCTGGGAGACACTGTCCTCAGCACGAGGTTCGTCCCTGAGAACCTGACCTCCACGTCCGCAATGTTGGACTTGGAGTTTGCTGCCACGGGCTGGAGGTCGTGGCTGCCCAGGATGTTCTGGGTGTCGATGGAAGAGGAGACGGACGCGGATGAAGAGGAGGCCGGGGACGGCGGGATTGGGAGGAGGGACAGCGGAGGCTTGTAAGGGCTGGTGGGCGGTTGGGGAGTTTTGGGGCTTATGGGGAGGCTCACCCTAGGGCTCAAGGGAAGTTTCCGAGGGCTGAGCATGGGCGGTGCGGTTGTGGCGCTCGGTCTCTGGCTTAGGGCTTCGCTGTAGGCTTTCCTTTGCTTCTTGGCTTCTAGGGATTGTAGGACTTGTTGCAGCTCGCTAATGTAATCCACCACTCCTCCAATGATCGATGCTTGGTCACCCTGACATAGTTCGCCATTTTATTACGAGTTTTGTACGGAAATACGGTTAGTTTTTAAAAAAAAATTGCGAAATACAATCCAAGTTTCGTAAAATGCGATTTTACCATCGAATGGGCACGTTTTTAAAAAAGGGCGCAGTTTGAAAACGTACCCTTCATTAAAATAAGTCAAATCCGCGCATATGCGACATCCAAGGACAGGTACGAGGGCGCGTTTTGAAAACTCGCCTTTATATAGGGGCGGGTTCTCACGTCCTCCAAAACCCGCCCCTCCAAAAAGCCAAGAAAAAGAAATCCGGGCAGGCCTTCACAGAAGCCAGTCAAAAGAGCCAAATAACGCATGGGAGGGTCGTAAATATAAGAAAGGGGGAGGAGGAGAAAGGAGATGACGACCGGTGGGGAGGAAAAATGAAAAAAAAAGGGAGGGGAAGGGATTCTCCTTTTGAAAAAAATGGCGATTGATTTTGTCATTTTTTCTTTGTTTTTTTTAAACCTCGGAGTGTGCCGAAAGAAGAGGGATTCTCCTTTTGGAATTATATAGAGCTGGCTGTGCTCTCCCTTTATTTTTTCTTGCATTTATCAGGGCGGAAAAAGAGGAGTTTTCAAAACCGGTCTCGTGTATTTGTTCAAGGAAAACCCATCCCTACGGACACAATTTTTTCGTAAGTATTTGGGGGCGGGTTTTGGAAACACGCCTCCTAAAGGACGCGTTCTGAGAACCTACTCCTGCATGAAGGCGGGTTTTCAAAAGACTCCCTCATGTCTGTCCCCGGATGCCCAATAGGGCAGGTTTTGAAAACCCGCCCCTGCTTATTTTGATGGAGGGCGCGGTTTGAAAGCACGCCCTCTTTGTAATTTGAGGGGCGCGTTTTGAAAACGCACCATTCGACGGTAAAACCGTATTTTACGAAATTTTTTAAAAACTAACCATATTTTTGTATAAAACTCATCTTATTTCTATGCAAAGATAACCCAAAAGAAGGTC
Organism: Melastoma dodecandrum; assembly: GCA_029817715.1. NCBI lineage: Eukaryota > Viridiplantae > Streptophyta > Magnoliopsida > Myrtales > Melastomataceae > Melastoma > Melastoma dodecandrum. Next base: position 3,334,079 of record JARUPY010000290.1, on the reverse strand, counting down.
CGTATCCCCCGAAATTCGAGCAGTGTAAGTTGTTTAGAGCTTCCCGAGTAGCGTAAAGCGTAAAACGTGTACGACGTGTGAAATAATTATATCGCCAAAGCGCGAGCCCTCGGGACCTGAGTGTCAAGGAAACCCACCCTCTTAACGTAGAAGCAAGGCATGATGGAGCGCAAGATCGAGAGGTGCTTGTTCATCTGCTTCCTCCGGTTACGCTGCACTGCTATGTGAGACTTCCTCTGGTTAACCTCGTCCCAATCTTCGTCCGTCTCGACGCCACTGCCGCAGGACTTCTCCCTCTTCCTCTTCAACGGGGCCTCCTCCACTGGCTTCTTACCTTCCTCTTCCTTTCCTACTTTCGCCTCGACCAAGCCAGATACAGACTCAACCTCCGGCGGCGGAAACGTCCGGTCATCATCAAACCCTCCGCCAAACATGTGGAACACGCCATCGGGTGATGTAGGGCTGATAAAGTTAGTGTCGACGAATTCTTCCCCAACAAACATCCCACAAAATGCGTCGCCCATGTTACCAGTCCTAGAACTCCCGCTAAAACCCTATTTTTATCTCACTCTGAGGAAACGAAGCGAGGTAAGTGGAACACAAAACGATTCAGATGGAACAATGGCGGTGTCTGGTGGTAGAGGTAGTGCAAGTAATAGAAATACATAGGAGGAGGAGAGGGGGGATGACAAAAGGAGTAAATGCTTGCTAATTTACAAAATGAAAATTTTTTTAATGCAATGTATTACGTAAGCTGTGATTTCGATATGTATGAAATGTTTGTTGGAGAGGGAGGTTTTGATTTGTGAAAGGGACTAAACTATCGCCATCAATCAAGGCTCTCCCATTTCCTCTCTCCCTCGACCCCACTTTTGTTTCGAATCTGTCGGGTGTGTGTTTTGAATGGAGAGAGAGTCTCCTCGAAATTTGGGTTTGTCAGCTCTTTTGGGGTGTTTTTTCTTTTTTTGTCTTTCACGATTCACTGCTTTTAATTTTCCAAACTGTTAGCAAACCAAGGAGATTAATTTCAATCTTTCAGTTTAGTTTATGGTAAAATTATCGATTCAGAACATTTCGTCAGTTAACTTTGAGCGTGGCTTGTCTATTCTTGTTATTGTCTTAGAATCATGTAACCGTGAAAGAATGGCCAATCTAACGATGTATCTCATATATAGGAGATTTTGTCCGACCGTGTCTGACCCGAAGCGTGCCACGACACTGGTTTCGAGTGGGATCATTACCTAAGCCCTCTAGACGGTGGTCGTCTCGTCTCCCTGTTGGAACTGTTGAGATGTCTCGAGAACCTGCTCGACCCTCTTCTGCGGAACCACTGGCGAATATTTGTTGTCTCTCATTAACTCTTGGCTGTGATATCCCTATTACTTCATATTCTGAAGTCCCCAGTGGCTTTAGGCAGCGAGGAAAGTAATTTCCAGTCACTGGAACATTAAAACAACAGCTGACCACGACGGTAATAATTATTTCCAAATGGAAACCCTCTTCTCTAACACAGACCAAAGCCAAAGGGATCTCTTCCCAATTCGTTGCCTGGTTGTGTATTGAGTTCACAGATCGTCGTACAACTTTAGAGGGTTGACGACACGTGTTTACAGAAAAACAAGTTAGGAATAATTTGTCACGACTCTGGATACGATTCTGGCCGTTACTGTTAAACATTTTGTTATTGATAGTGAATAGTAAAGTCACGAAGGAAAACACTAAGATGGAAAATGCTCCTGCACGATTGCTTGGCTATAGAAGAAACGTACCGCTCAAGACTTCGAGACACTTAATGTTATTGTCGAGTCTTTTACATTATTTTAAGATTATATTTACATCCGCCAAAGCACGTGTCTCAAATTATGGGTCGTATTTCCTTATTCTGAGGACTGATGGAGGGATGTGAGTCTTCAAAAGTAGGAAAGTTTTGACCTCATTGGATGCATAATTTTACATAAATTATACACAGGTTTTCGTTTTGTCCACTTGAACTAGTTATAAAAAAATGAATTCGAATATAACCCCTCAAACGAATAACTCTCGTTTTCAATGCATGTGAAAAACAATTCGAGTTCTTTTTTTACTTCCAAAAATACAAGTTAAGAAGTATAAAAATTCTTGGCTTTCGCATTATCCACTTGAACGTGTTGCAAAGAAATGTACTCGAGTAGTGTTACTCGAACAAATAATTATCGTCTTTAAATGCATTCATTTGTTCGGGAAAAATAACTAACATTTAATAATCACGAAATTCAATGTAGAATTTTTGTTTTTTTTAAGACAGAAGGCTAATATCTACCATATCAATATTTGCCCTATCCAACGGGTCAGCAAAACATAGACTTTGAGTATTAGAAGGCCGCATTTCGAAAAAATTCATCCCGCAATAAAATGCAGCACGACTTTCCCCTAGGGAAATGGCCCGGCTGCCCACCTCACAACAGGAAATGATTAAAGGCGATGTGTCCTTTCGAATTTTTCAACGACTGGATCAGACCCGAATGTTCGAGTGAGTCGAAGGAGATGATCGATCATGGGGCGATATGGAGGATGGTGTCGGAAAATGAAAATGAGAACTCTTCGGGAGGCAGCAGGATGCCACTTGCTCCTCTCCCTCCCCCTGCTTCTCTGTCCCATGGTAATTTAATTTTCCAGGGTGACTCCAGTGAATTGAATTCCCTCGGACATGTCAACTCGTGTCTGTCGCCATTTTTTTTTTTCGAAAGAAAAAACAACAAAGAAGCCCTCGACATTCAATAAATCCCCGTGAACCGTGAGTCCGTATAAAAACATATTCTTACTATAAATATATTTATTATGAATATCATTATGAGTCATATTTATCCCTTATCAATGTATGATCTTTAGTATTCCTTTTCGTATTATTTCTTCTGTTACATTGTAAATTTATTTCCGTTCGTAAGATCCCTATAAATAAAGGGGTATGTATTATATATATATATAACTAAAAAATAATAAGATATTCTCTCATTTCTTTCTTTGTTGTATTCTTCTGTTTCTTTCTTCCTCATTCACCTTTCTTGTTTTATAATAGTTCTTGAATAGATCTAGGTTCTAAATTTTTTAGAACCGGTTTATTATGATTCGAGGTTCTCACCTGGGAACCAACAGGAAAAAAATGTAACCAAACTTAAATTATATAAATATCATTAAATTATAATTTATAATAATCGATGTTAAAAATTCGCCTTAATTTTTCTAGAACTTACACTTTCTTTCACTACTCAGTTTAACTAGTGATTTGAACCTTAAACCATACGTTAAATAATTATGTTGCATAATTGAACACTAGAATTGAAACTGGTTCAGGAATCGGAACCGATACCAGAACCGCTTGTAAGGTGGTGATTTAATTCATAGGGTACCTTCTAAGTTCTAAAATACGGAACAAATCATTATAGGTAGGTTTCAATTCTACGTCCGGAACCTACCCACCCGGAATCTGCACACCCTAGCTGGGACAATTGTGCCCGGCGCCTGTAGTGTTTCTCCCGGTACCGTACGGTAGAACAATTTCCTTGAAAAGGGATCGCCGAATGAATGTAAGGAAGGAGGGGGATGGAGAACAAGACAACGTCCTAATGCAGTTTGCTTTGTAGTCATATCGTCTCTTTCTTTCTTTCATTCTGTGTCAGGTGGGGGGCCTCTCGCAATATTGGGGCTCTCTAGGGGAATCCACATTGAAGGCCGAAATTTCAAATAAGGAAAAGAAAATGTTTTCGGACATTCACGATTTACCTGCATTGAATTTCATTTCTTTCTTTCTTTCGTTTTTTATGAGACTCGTCGGGTGGGAGGTGGTGCAGTAGTTAAAGGGTTTTATATCAAGGGGAGATGGGAGGAAGCAGACAATCGTTTAGATATCATCAGAGATCTTCAGGCCCCATTTGGATTATAGGGTTGTCCCTGTCCATGTTATGTCTCCAAACCCCCTCGGAATCTCGCGAGGCACTGATTATCGAAATCGGAAAGGATCGCCTCCCCCACCCCCCCACACACCCGTCCGTCCCAATATTCATCACCGTCCCAAGTGGTCGCCATGTCGCCCCGAGAATCATGGCATTTCTCCTGAGGATGCTCCATTCCCATTCAGAGCAGAGAATTTCGAATGCGAAGGGCGGGCATTCTATGATTTCTCTGTGTTGTCATTACAGTGGAGAAAACCGAAGGATGAACAACTGGGTCCGCTATTATTGCTTATTCCAAGCCCATTCGTAGTTGTTCGTATGGGCTCGGTCCAATTATGATTACATTGTTTTAATTATTGTTTCGTTTATATTATAGAAAATGTAATAAAAAATTTTAAAAAGAAATTTAAACCTTTTGAAATTTTTATTGCAAAAAATTGAACTGTAATTACATTTACAATGTCTTTACACTAATGCATATTTGATTAAATTTTTTTATGTAATAAAAATAAATATGCGCACCGGTGAGTTTTACTTCTCCGAAAACATAAGGGCGCGTTTATTTCATGGAAACAACGTTTTCTGTTTTTGGTTTCTAGAATAATAAGAAAACACGCCAAGGAAAAATAATATTTTTAAAAATATTTAAGAAGAAAAACACCTTTAAAAGTTTTTTTCAAAACAAGAAATGAAAATATAATGTAAGCGCACACCTTTGAGCCTTCATGCGCACGTGGTCGTTCGGATAACACGAAGATCCAAGGTTTGCTCCCTCGATGCTCTCGAATCAACAAATCTACTCGGACGTCAAGGTGTTGCGAAGTAGGCCCTCACTCGATCATCTCCAATTTCAAGTGTAGGAGTCGGACGCGACGGTTGACAAGCGGCGAATGATCTGCATAGGAAGGTTTGAGTGGATCGAGAACAAGTCGCATTTCCTCGTCCATGGTGACTCCGTAAAAAATATGATTGATGTTATTTAACCAGTTAAGTTACATAGAATCGTCACTGACTTATTTTTTCATAAAAATATTCGTTAAGTGATTCTTACTTACTATCTCTTACACTCACATGCATTAATGTTCGTTATGAAATATGTTCCTAATTACGAGCCTCGAATCCGATCCATTCATCGCCTAGGCTCCATTAGCTGGAGGCTGAAGCGTTTCCACCACGATCTATATCCCGCGCGCCATCCGGTATTGAGGGACTGAATAAGCATTGTTCATTTAAACGCAAATTGTGAATATTGAGTTGTCCATAGATTATTTGGGGTACCTACATAGAAAACGGACCATTTTCCGAACCAAACAGGGCCTAAAGTTCGGACTAAAATTGTTATAGTTTATAAAAAATATATAAATAAAATAAACTAAAATATTTTGATTTTATTTCATTCCTCGCTAACCTCGTAAGACATAAGCAGCTGCTAACGACTCTATTTGGTATTATCTAGGGGATACGACATGCGCTTGGCTGAGGACGAGGGCGATTTCCCCTGTCGTCATTCTTCCGTCTTGATGGTAATGACTTGTCCGGGGTCATCGAGTCCGCCGTCTTCCCCGGAGATCTCCTCCAGAGATTTTCCCTTTGTCTCGGAGAGCAGGAAGGTGCAGCAGAACCCGATCATATTCGTAAATGCCATGAACATCATCGCTCCCTGGATCTTATTCCCATCAACAGTGTAGTATTGCACCCCGAACGCCCCGACCATCGCCCCTGCCTTCCCGGCCGCGGCGCTTAGGGCGTGGCACGTGGACCTCACCCGCGTCGGGAACAGCTCCGCGGGAAGGACGAAGGTCGTGCTGTTGGGGCCGAAGTTGGCAAAGAAAAAGGTCAGGCCGTACAGGATCCCAAAGAGCCAGTACTCGTGCTGTTCCGGGTTTTTGAGCTCATCGTATTTGACCCCGATGACGAACATGAAGGCCGACATCATGAAGAAGCCAATGAGCTGGATCATGAACCGACCGATCTTCTCGATGAAGTACACAGTGAACCAGTATCCTGGGAATGTTCCTAGCAGCGCGACGATGAACATGGCCTTCGATGTTTCGAACACTTCTTCCAGGGCGTTGACATTCTCAGCCTTTCTGGTTAGATGCATGACTGGGTATATGTCCTTCTGAATCAAGTTCTGGCTGTAGAAGGCGATGTCGAGCAAGAACCAGGTGCTCATCGTGCCAATAAGGTGGAGACCATGCCGTTTGGCGAACTGTTTAGAGAGTAAGCCGTACTCGTTCGAGGACTTGAATTTCGCTATCTTCTCCTGGTCTTCATCGAGCTCAATATGTAAGACGCTGCCCATTTCGGCCGCCGCCTGCTTGGCATTTCCCTTTATCAAGGCCGTGTAACGTCCGGTTTCGGGCATCCTCATCCGCCAGTAGAAGGTGAGGGCTGCCGGGAGTGCGCCGAGCATTAGCACAATCCGCCACAGGAAATCGGCCTTGGGAGGTGTGGATTTATTGGGGTCTTCCATGAATGGAGGAGTCCTTTCGCTCAATCGCAGAAAGACGAGTGACAGGATCATCGAGACTAAGCCCGCGAAGATAATCCCCACGCCCTGCATCGCAAAGACACCTGCGATGAACGCTCCTCGAGTCTTTTTGTTGGCATACTCAGACATGATCGTGGCCGAGAGAGGGTAGTCCCCTCCAATGCCGAAACCTAGCCAGAAGCGGAAGAAGCACAGGGTCCCGATCACAGCCTTTGGGGTTGACCCAAACGAGAGCCCTGAGCCTATGGCGCAGATCATCATGATGATCAAGGTTATCCCGTACACCTTCTTCCGTCCAAGCTTGTCTCCGAGGTACCCAAACACCAGCTGGCCCATAAACGTTCCGACGAGGGCCACCCCTGTAACGGCGTCATTGATCCTGCGGGGCAACTTACCCGGCTCACCATGTCCCGGCTCAAAGTAAATCCTTCCAAGCAGCTTCGACACAGCGGTGATGCAGAAGAGGTCATACGCGTCGGTGAAGAACCCCATCCCGGCGATCACGATCGCCTTGAAGTGGTACCATTGTGTCCTCGCCGTGTCAAGGGCGTCCAAGACGGCTATCCCACTAGGCATTTCTCTGTCGGGGAACCTTCTTATTCCTTGTATTCCCTTACAACCTTAAAAGATCGTCGCAGCGGCTTTATACGGTCGGAAACGCCAAGTGCGTGGCACAAAGACACCATCGGCCTCGACGGAACGTTTATTACAATGTTCGGTGAGGGGGAATTCCAAGGAAGTTGTCCGCATAATGCCCGCGGATATTTTATCACGGCCTCCTTTTGTTTTTGTTGAATTAGAAAAAAAGCCACGTCCCACGTTAATCCCAACTTAGCATATATAACTAATGGATCAATTCTTTCATCGCTAAATGATTGGAATCTCAAAGTAAATATTATTTAAATACAAAGCATAAGCTCGAACTCTATTCCTTGTTAAATGTGAAAGCATGGGAAACAGCAAGCAACTTGACGAAGTAACCCACGCTCTCACCGCGATGTGGCCAAGAAGAACAAGAACACTACAAATCAAATGGTTTGAGACGAGAAGATTGTTGTCAGCTCGGGAATTACCAAGGTAACGAACGCATCGACATGTTCTAGGCCGTCGGAGCATGGCGTGTGCTGCGCAGCCGCGGCAGAATCCGTGCGGCTTCGTGGGCTTTTCTCGAGGCCCGTGATGTGCATTGCCTACGGACATGGGCCCAAAGGTAAGGCCAGCCATGAGGAACAATTTGGACGGACAATTTAGATTCATCCGGGTACATTTTCGATTATTTGGGAGGAAGGGGTAGAGGACGTCCACGTGGCGAAATAGCTGAGGCTTAGGGATGCGGTGGGCGGCTCAAGGCGCCATAGGGGGGGCCGTTTGATTTCTTGGATAGGACCCACGCAGGCTATTCCATGGGAGGCGGCTTCACTGTTTCTGCGATGGCGACTTACTACCAGGTAATTATTCAAGAAACCCGAAATCAGATCTCTCTCGAGAGAGAGAGAGTCGTCGAAAAAGCAAGAGAAAAAGGAGACAACTTTTTATTAGTTTTCCTTAACTTGCTGACTGCCGAAGAGCCGGAACCGTTGGAAAAAGTTGTCGGCTAATCTGAAGGTAAACGGTAATAAATGCTTTTTGCCATATTATCACTAAACAAAAGAAAGTTGTTTAAATAGATAAACCCCAGGTTTTGTGTCCCTCGACTCGACCATTACTTTAGATAAAGCCTTTGTTATCTCAGTTGCAAGATTTATGGAGATTTTGTTGACAAAAAAAAAAAATTATGAAAGTAAAATTTACATAAAAGTGTTACCGACGGCTGTACCTTACTTATACTCTTTTTTTCTCGACCCCCAACCCTTTCTCCTTTGATTTACATAATCACGATAATGGAGCGTAGTGATTCTTCCTCGTCCCCTGTGAAGTATTCTGAGCACAAGACCCTCACCCGGAAGCTTGATCGTGGTGCACGGGACAGGCCCCAACGCTTTGCCCGAAGGAGGACCATTCTGATATCGGTCACTGACCACGACGCCACCGACTCGTCCAGCGATGAGGAGGGAGCTGAAGGAGTTTTTGTTCGAAGGCGACGCGTGAGGTGGTACGTCCGTGAGATCAGGATTGAAGCTCCGGCCCAAGGGGTTGGGGAGGCGGCTGCGGCTGCTGAGCTGAGAAGGGAGTCTCGTGCTGGTGGGAAGATCGAGGCCGGGGTTTCGACTGGGAAGCGGCTCCCTCGGGTGTCGACTAAGAGTGGGAAAAAGTTCCGAGGAGTTAGGCAACGGCCATGGGGGAAGTGGGCAGCTGAGATTCGGGACCCCGCGCAGCGCATGAGGATTTGGCTCGGCACCTATGACACTGCAGAGGAGGCGGCCGTGGTCTACGACAACGCTGCCATCAAGCTGCGCGGGCCCGGCGCTTTTACCAACTTCTCCACCCCCTCGGTGACTCTGGAGGTTGGGAGTACCGAACCTGAGAACGCCGCAGCGCCATCAGTATCCGTCTCGGGATACGATTCATCCTCGGTGGAATCCCGGTCGCATAACCCAGTCTGTTCGCCGACTTTCGTACTCCAGAACCATAGCAGCTTAATGGTGTTCGAACCCGAGAAGCAGATCAAGGAAGCTCTGGAAGCAGCCGGGGAGTCCGAGCATCTGCGATCAGAGCTGCCTTTTCTCAAGGACTTCTACAACTTGGATGTCCCGGAAGCACCCTTCTTTGACGAGACGACCCCTTTATCCGACTTCAGGGTGGGCGATGACATGGGGGACGTCTTCCTCGGCGGACTGCACGATTTCGGGCCAACCGTCTCGACGAGCTCGAGCCTAGTCGACGTGGACGATCACTTCCAGGACATCGGAGACTGGATTTCATCAGATCATCCAGTCGTACTGTGACGACGACAAGGGGGTCAACACAGAGTATAATTAGTTTTGTGTCAAGTGTAACGCCGTTAACTTATGGTTAACGTCCGAGCTTTTGCTAATGGCGAAGAGAAATGTGGAGAGCCGTTTGTTGCTACCTTTCTCTTCTTGTACTTTGGAGAATGATACAGTAAATAAACAAGAGAAAAAGAGAGTAAAAGCAAAAAGTTTCGTGTAATTAAATGAATAAAATTTATAATGAGTTTATATAAGTGATAGAAATTCGGGTTGGAAGTTTACTGTATCAACCATTTGCTGTGATAGCAAATATGTGGTTAAATATATATTATCAAGTTTGCTTTAATATTTGTAATAACTTCTTACTCCGGCCATGTTAAAAGTATGTATGCTATATTTATTTTTCTTAATCTTTATGGATTGTTTCATCAATATATAAATTTTTGCAACGTAAAAATTAAACGATAAATTTTTAAAAGAATCTTAAAATGACGTGTTAAAAGAGTTTATATATCTTCCATGTCTCCGTTTTTTCACGTTTTTACTCTATATTATTAAATCTTCTGATGTTTTAAAATAGTAAGAAGAAAACTTTCATGTAAAGAAATTTGGGAGGTAATAATTCGACCGCACCCCGTATAAGCCGTTTGCATGTGCCTGTTTCATATCACGATGCCACGTGTATTATTTAATTTCCCAGGACCCTTAATTTCACGACACGTCATTCGTATTCATGAAAAATAATTGATGCAATTTTCCTTAGAATAAATAGATAAAATAGGTTGGGGTAAGGAGCGAGTTGGGGAGTGTAACCACTTAAAATCTTTTGGACCGAACGAATAATTTCTTTGATCCGGGAAAAAAACAACAGGGGCCTACATATAATAGTAATAATTGGTGACGGGTCACCATTCGTGATTGATATTAGTCACGTTTTTGTTTCCGTTCAGAAAGCTAACCCTCCCTGAGCTTATCCATCTTACACGCGAGTCCCACTTATTTATGTCACGAAATAATCATTATGACATAAAAATATTTCATAAAATTAAATATTAATTTTAGTTAATAATATTTAAGTCTTAAAAATATCGAATTCATTCTCTAAACTCTAAACCCACGTTAGAATTCCCAAATATTGCTCATATTAAATTATACGATATTAAATTTAAGTCTCGCGTATCACAATTTGAGCTTTTAGATCATATTTTTACATTTTTCGTAAGGAAATATCTCGGCCCCTTTCACGGACCTCCTACATATTTGTAACCTCCATGCCGCCTCGACGACGTCCGAGCATCGCGAGTTTGTCGCCGGAACTGCGTCGACGTGCGGTCCTTGTCTGGTCAGAAACATTTGCATATGCTGCGAGCGTTTTATTGGAATCATGGACCCAAGTGAGACGACAACGACCCCCATTCTCCGCCTTTCTTTTTCTCTTCTTTTTTTTTTTAAATATATAAATAATTTCTATGATGTTTCCTAAGCGCATACCTCAGAAGTAGGCTTTTGATAATATCAAGAATAGTTTTAAAAAGTCCTTTTTTTTTTCTTCAAACCTGGCCAGAAAAGAGACTTGTCTTAAAATATATATATCATTTCAAAGGAAGAAAACTCTTTGTGAGAGTTACTTTTAATTTTATGCCTCTCGAGAAGTTATGCGGGTGGAGAATTACACACAAAAAAGAAATAGTAATGATTGGGCTGAGATAGATAGTAAATTTGGGCATCTGGGTAGGCCCAATTAGGATGAGAATTAAGTCGGGCCTTATTATGTTGGCCCAAAGGCAACCCCCGACCCTTCTGATTGTGATGGTCTAATTGAAAACTGGCAGCCCCTAGCTGTCAGCTTCACCATCACTTGACGCAGGCGGAGGATGGAGTTCCGGCCTCGGAGGGTCCAGATCGACGATTCCCTATCTGTTCAGTACGACGCTGGTGGTGACGAGGGGGAGGAGGAGGAGGAGCCAAGCATGAGGCTGAGGCACAGGTCGTCGAACAGCGTGACGGAAGATCAGGAGCCGTTCATGGGGATGAAGGTGCGGAGGAAGGCTTCCTTGCACAGGGACTACAAGGGAGACTACCTCGACGTTCCTTCCCATCCGTTCCTCATGAAGATCCTCCAGAAGCAAGGTCGATCTCCTGAGCTTTCGATTTTCGATCGATCTTGGTTTTGATTGCCTTGGAACGGTTTCGGCAATTTTATTTTTATTGGAAGCTATTCTTGAGCTGACTTCCTTATCGAATCTGAACGGTTTCTGCTCAAATTGGCTTTAATTGGACCTAGCCACTGCTTTTGGCACTTTCAGTGTGCATCGGAGCCGGCTAGCAGTGGTAAATGCCTCCGTGATGTTCACTGTGAGGGGCTACATTTACTGCCGCGGTTGCCACTTGGATTCCTTGTGGTGCTGCTCACTAGGGGTTTCGATTTGTTCAATAGCAAGATATTTGCATGGTCGAGCATTGTGGAGATTGATGTATTGCCTTTTGTTGTTGGACTTGTAAATGATCTGTTGGTTACTTTTGGTTATCAGGCGATAAAAGAGTCCTCTTTGCAGACAAAGTGATGAAGTTTACCGCCTCCGGGAAAATGAAACGGAGAATTCTTTTGATTACTGATTTTGCAATATATATTATCGACCCAGAGATGGATGCCCTCAAGCGGCGGATAGCCCTGGCAGCTGTGGATAAGATGTGTTTGAGCGAACTGAATGATAACTTTTTCGCGATTATTGTTCCCACGGAGTATGATCTGCTCATGGCTAGTACGAGAAAGAGCGAAATTGTTACTGTATTGGTTGAAGCTACGAAGAGCGCATCAGACTACGAGCTTGAAGTTGTATTTTCCAACAGGTACCTGCAATGCCCTCCCACTCTTCCCTGCTCTCCAGTTTCCTCTAGAAGAGCTTTCACTTCTTGTTTCGTGTCAGTTGCTTTTGTGCTAATAATGTGGTTCTTCTTGAGAAGAACAGGAATTTGTGACCTTCTCTGTTGTCTGGTTGATTGTTTGTGGTCGTTTTCTTCCAAGCCCTATGTATGAGTTTTTGTTCATGTCCTGTAGGTTTGAGTATCATGCATCTTCTGATATGGTGAAAGAAGTTCAGTTTGATGAGGTTGAAGGTATACAATACCAGATCCTATCACGTATTTGGATCTCGGAATTTTTTCATGTTTACCAATCAAGGGAAAGCTGCCAATATTTTCCTTGATGAATGTGATTTCCTCCTTTTTTACACTTGAGATTTGGCCGCTGCTTCATTTTCAGGTGGTGTGAAGACGAGAATTGCAAAGAAGTGAGGGGTATTTTTCTCTCCATCATGCATTAAAATGTTTGATATTATTGTACCTTACACATTTTCGGATGCATCCTGTGGAATACCCTTCTGCTATTAAAGCTCAGCTGGTGCAGTGGTCTGTTGTCGTTATATGCATGACGTCTCATTCTATGTAATATGGTTATAAGATGGCGGATTGCCATGAATCTGTGTACAAATAAATACCAATATCAATAGGCATAGATCCTATATTTATTTCTTGTTTCATGTCCGATTCCATCTGAACCCATGATTTTCCAAAGAATGAGTTGTGCTGAAAATGTCGACTTATTGGAATGATGGGCCAAGAATGCTGCTATGAAGCCGAGGAATTCGCATTAGCATGCTGTTGTGTAGCCGAGGAATCGACCTGAATTTGCAGGGCCGCTTAGTTTATTTGTGTCTACTAAGCCGAATCTGCTGGAGATTGCCCCGTTACCGGATTCGATTTAGTTTGTAGTGCTGCAGAGTTTACTTGTGTCTGCAATGCCGCATCTGCTGGAGATTTTCGTACTGCGGGTTTTTCTAAGTTTGGGTTGAGGAATCCTGTTGAGATTGCGTGACAGCCGAATCTTCTTGAGGCTGAGATTTTGTGGTCTGCAACTCCAAATATACCTGACATTGCATTACAGCCAGATTTACTTGTGCCTGGAGTGCCAAATCTGCCTGAGCTTGCAATGCTGCTGAATTCACTTGTGTCTGCGATGGTGAAGTACTTCCGACCCCGCCTGCTCGCACTATCACAGGCGAGGTTGATCCTTCCGACCTGATTTCTGAGGACAGCCTGTTTGAATTACTTCTCCCTCGCTTTATCTCCATTTTCACAGCTTCATAAATCTTCGGTCTCTGGTAGATGACTTTTTTTTTCACTTTAGCCATTCCGATTCGTAACATTTCCACCATCTCTTCCTCGATGTTTGGATACCTCAACAGCTGAGTATCAAAGAAGTCTGCAGTCCACTCCTCCCTGACGACAGACTGCACCCAACGGACCAAGTGGATAGTCTCACCACCACCAGTTGATTGCAGTGGACTTTCTGCTATGAAGTTCGAGCAACAATACCCCAAAACTGTAAACATTGGACGCTTGGGTTACCTTTCTTGTATCAGTCACTTCGGGAGCAAGGTAGCCTGTGGCTCGTGCTGCTTTCGGTGATATTGGGTTAATCATTGTAGGTAAGCCGCTATTAGATACAAGATCTAGTCCCCGTGAATCCAATAAAACGTTAAGAGGCTTTCAGGTTTCCATGATAATACCTCCCACCATTTTGCATGTGGATGTAGGCGATGCCTTGGGCGATGCCAATCCCAATCTGAAGCCGGCTTTCCCAGTCCAAAGGGGCTCTTCTTTCTCCTTTATCGTGCAGATTAGAATATAAGCTCCCTCGACTGTAATGGTCATATATCGGGAGCTTCTCATCCTTGGAGCAGTAATAAGCCCTTAGTGGAGCCACATTCTCGTGCTTCATTCGACCACCGACCTCCATCTGTTGCTCGAACTCCCTTCTCGGGACGTGCATGTCCTTCAACCTCTTCACCACGACTATGGCTCCGTCCTCCAGAGCTGCCTTGTAGGTCACCCCGAATGTTCCTTTACCGAGGACTTCAGCAGATGCCCTCAACAAATCGTCTAAGTTGAATGCGTAACTATCACCTATGAAGAACATAATCTTATTGTCCTTCTCCTGGTCGTCTGCCGCTGCTGGTTTATTTTTTTATCAACCCTTCTCTCTTCGCGGTCTTCTTTCCTGTCTCAGGGCTTTCCTCAGGCTTGGCCAGACAAACAACCATCAACAGAGCTGCCACAATGAAGCTCGCCACGCAACCTTCTAGAACAATACCTAACACAGCTGATTCGCTGAGGCCAGAAGACCTCCCTGATGAAGAACTTTGAATAGAGGCAGAAGACAAGGTTGAAGCAAGACGAAGAAGAACAGAGAAGAAGACGAAGAAGAAGGAGGAGAAGAGAAGAGAAGACAAGGGAGAAATATCTCTCTGTTGTAATATTCACATCACGTCTGCAGTACAACCTGATGGACTGCAAGACGAGTTTGCAGACTGCACAGTGATCACTGTCCCTCACTGGATCCGGAAAGCGATGGACTGCACCAGCACCATGGTTCTCGCGGCGATCGGGGGACAGTAAGTTGGTGGAGTATGATGAGCAAATAAAGGGGACGAAGAGGGAGGGAGGACTCCCTCTTCGGTCAGCTTGTCAAGGAGTACAGATCCCATTCACAAGCCGAGGAGAGTACCCGACGACATCCCAAAGAGGGAAACATGTTTCCGTAATTGGAAATCAGTATCCCGGGATTAGATAGGTTGATCTTGGGAACGGTCTAATACAGCCCACTTCCTCTTGTAAGAACGTAAATCATGTTCAATAAACAATGGCTGTATATCGGGTTAGTGAGCTGGTTGGGGATTTTTGCCGGTCGGCAATGTAAACGGACTTCATCAGTGCATAGGACAAATTTCTTTTCCCCGAAGATCAGATATAATTCCACCCATACATCAAATGGCAGCACAAATAGGAACAATTCAGCATCCCATTCCTAAAGTTGTGAAAACTCATTACTGAATTCAGCGGGGAAAGCCAGTTTTTTTGTCCGTCGAAAGGTACAAAACGAAAACAATAAGAAATTTCAAACAAAGAGGGTCTGGATCAGAATTTAAGGCTTAAGGACTTACTAGTACTTTTATCCAGTAAGTGGTTTAGTGATTAGGTCCTTGCGATGATGCTTCTATGCTTTCCGCACTTGAAGGTTGTGAGTGGACTGGAAACGCCAGATCGGCTGTCTTCCGCTCTGCAGGAGCGCTACCTCTTCTCCTTTCTTCACCATTCCTTGTTCCTGATGGTAACAATAAATTTTTGTGACTTTAACTGTTCTAATGATTCACAGAATGGGAATAAGTGATGATTTCCCAAAAACAAAAGACTTACCTGCAACAACGCCAATGCCTTGGCAAAGGTTTCTTCAGCATCTTCGGTGAAGTTCATGATGACAGGACAAACTCCTTGATATAAAGCCAATCGCTGTTGAATTCTCTTCCTACAATGGTAGTAACTTCAATAATATGGACCAACTCGTTACCATCTCATTTCTTCTTTACTTTGAGATAAGTGCCACTCACTCATTTGTGAAGGCAAATATAGTTCCCGAGGGGCGATAGTGGCTCAGCAAAATGGCCATAAACCCCGTCCTGGTGAACACAACTGTGGAGATCCCAAGGGTGTTCGACATCATCGTGGCGTGATATGCAAACATTTCACTCATATGATTCTGCATCAAGAAGCATGACCAATTATTTATCCTCATGTAAAATAGAGGGCACAAAAGTAAAAATAAAGTAAAATGACGAGCGCTGATAAAACAGTATGTTTATAAACTGACCTTAAAGGCTTGGCCTAGGTTGGGCGGCATCTCTCCGGTAGTGATGGTTGCTTCTGTCCGCAGGGCAACTGTGTGCATAACTTTGACAGCTTTCAGTGGAAACCTATGAAAAGCGAGAATATATTAACTTATGTTTCGATGCTTGTGTATGTCATAAATTCGTGCCTGGAAGCCTAACTAGTGGTCATGACACCAGCCCGTTCTATCTCATTGAATAATTAATAAATTCCAAGTGCAAGTTCAATTCACGCATAAATTTATAAAACAATGCAATGTGGGTGGTAAGGATGCAAACTCTGATGCTCAAGTCGATGATTATGTAAGCTCGGCGAATGAAAGAACCACTTACTTCCCATGAGCAGTTTCCCCAGAAAGCATGATTGCATCCGCGCCTTCCCGAACAGCTATGGCAATATCAGAAACCTCTGCCCTTGTTGGAGTAGGATGAACAATCATGCTTTCCAACATATTGGTTGCCACAATGACAGCTTTTCCCATGCTTCGGCATATTCTTATGATCTCTTCCTGCATTTTTGCAGTCCAAAATACCAATATGATGACATCCAAATAGCTGCATCCATCAAGACACTATTTTCTTTTACGGACCTGCAAAAGTGGAACTTCTTCAATTGGCAGCTCTGCTCCCAGGTCTCCTCTTGCTACCATTGCCTAAGAAAAGCACAAGATTTCTATCTTGAACAAAATCGAATAATTGATAGAAGCTAAAATAAGTTCACTTCCCTAAATGCATACTTTAATACGGCTTCGAATTTTCACGAATGGCAGTCCAAATGAAATGCTTCAAACAATTACAACAGATAATAAAGGCCAGACAATGGAATCAACACAAGCTACAGAAGTTCATTACCCCATCAGATGCTGTGATGATTGAATATAAATTCGGGATAGAATCTGCACTCTCGATTTTGACGATTACATGTATGTCAGCACCACAACCTGTCAAGTTCGAAAGTAATAGTCACGGAGACATTCATGTTATTGATTTGTCTCCACAAAATGGCCAGAAGCTTTTTCATGGTGTAAGAGAAGGTACTCTGTAGATAATTCTTCAACTCGTGAACTACTTGTGCATCCTTAACGAATGACACAGCGTAGAAGTCAACTTGATTCTCAACTCCAAATTTGATATCATCCCAGTCCTTTTCTGTTACATTATGCATGAGAAAAATCCATATTAGCATAATGCTTCTTCAGCAACAACTGAAATTGAATTGACAGATGGATTCAATGGCCAACCAGTGATTGAAGGCAGTGTAGCGCTTTTCCCACGAACATTTAAGTGACGCCTAGACTTCAGCTCTCCTCCATCAATGACTTCACATTTCACTGAATCCTCTGTTTTTGACTTCACAGTCAGAGACATCATTCCACCTGCAGAGGTGCAAAAGTAAGGACAAGTAATGTTTCTCAGTCACAGATTATAATGAATAGAAAGATAAGCTGGTCATAACATCACCAAAATTCCTTAGTGAATTGTAGCCGGAACATGAAAGGAAGGATCTAAGGTAGCAATGTCAATGTTATCTAAGGATGGTAAAAACAATTCCTGGAGAATACAAATATTTGGAGAAGAAAACATGAAAATAATTTGGTGTATGCAGAAAAGGAAATATCAGTTACCATCGACAAGAAGCATGTCACCAACGTCCACATCATTCACAAAATCATCATAGTTGACACTAACGCAGTCGGCTGTTCCAACCCCTCTTCGGATTGTGAAGGTGAATTCCTGTCCAGGATTCAACACAATTGGCTGGGGCAAGTCCCCACTCCTCACTTCAGGACCCTGGTCAGATATGCAAAATGGAAGGAAATTCAGAGATCGAGAAGCTTATTACAAACATCCTCCTAAAACTTGTGAACGATTTGCTTCCATCTGAATGTTGGCAGAAAAGGATTCCTGAATCATAAAGACAAATTGATATATGTAATCATGCCATTTGTATGAAATATTAAGTTTCGATTCATTAGTTTTAATTGCTCCGCTGTTAAAGAAAGAATCATAACAATGTCCAACATCATTGCATCAGAGAACAAGATGCAGCAGGCTAGCGTACTGTCACAAAAGTTGCCTAAATTCTCAGAACATCGATTTCATAACAAGAGTGACGTAATTCCTTGCCTTTGTATCCAGCATTATAGCAATCACATTGTCCGTGGATTGTGCATTGTATTCTTTCACGAGATCAATCACTTTCTGATGGGAGGCATGGTCCCCATGAGACATGTTAAGGCGAGCAACATTCATTCCAGCTTCGGCCAACTTCCATATCATTTCCCTCGTGTTGGTAGAAGGACCAATTGTGCAAACTATCTTGGTCTTCCGTCGCACCATAGGTTTGGACCACACGGCAACTGTCGTATCACCTAGTTCCTGCAGATCTGGCACGTTTACTCCAATTCCACTGAATTAAAATGAAACCCAACATATTCTGGGCTTCAAAAGTCCACTTATGATATCATGGTTCTGGCTTCAGTTTCTGCTGCCACCCGATGATTTCAATATCAACTCCCGTCAATCATTACAACAGATTCATTTTGTATTATATCCAGACCAAAAAAACGTAGAGGAAGTTCCTCATCATCTTCATCGGGAGCACTAATTCATGACTAAAACGAAGAGTAGTTACACTCTTACCACCTCATATTAAAAATCATATCACCCACACTCTAGATAAATCCTATGTTATCATTTCATGCACGAGGAGTGTCGAAACCGGAATCAAAATGGAAACTTTCGCCAGAGACTCATTAGATTCGGATATCTCCGTCCCCGCATAAAAATAGGAACCAATCTCAGAGTCCAAACCACACTAATCAAACGGCCAAATCAAAGAAAGAAAAAAAAAAGCCACAACCACCGACTCTCCACATCAAAATGCACCAAAAAAAAATCCACCACCACGCACCTCGGTCACGTCGTCCGGCGTCACCGGGACGACCTTAGCCTCAGCAGGAGCGGACCACCGAGCCGTAACCACGCCGCTCCTCGGGGAAGAGCCCGTCCTTCTGGGGACATTCAAAACATTGTCGCTGCAGAAGGAGCTCCTCAACCTCTCCCCATGAAACTGGGTGGATCGGCCCCTCAGGGAAGCGCCGATCGGGCTGGTGGCGACGACGTGAGACATCTTGGTGGTTAGGATGGAGGCCGTTAGGGGACGGATCGGATGTACGCCGAATGCAGGCGAAGGAGAGGAAGGGAGAGGAGTGGCCGTTGGGGTGTCGCCGAGGGAATTTGTTGGTGGTTGTGGCTTTTGGTTTTTTTGCTTAGTTCGTATCGAAGGGCATGTGTCGTCGGACCCGAAGCCTTTTTAATCTCACAGTAACGGTTAGATCTTATCTCGTTAATCACACTTCAGTCGGTATAATTAAAGTGTGCTTAGAGTCGCTAAGCTAAGTATTTAGTTCGACTTGTTAACATCATTTCGATAGAATTTAGTTATCAAATAATACGACGGAAAAAGAAGGCGGAAGAGGACTCCGTCATTTTTAACCCTAAGTCCAAAACCCTGGGCCTGGGGGTGATGGGTCGCAGCGTTCATACGGTGTGCCGCGAAGCACCTGATAGCCACCATCAACCCGCGGGAGTTTTGGCGGGAAAACCCTCCTCTCGTTCTTCTCCAGTTCTGGCCCGCCCATTTCGAAAACCCTAATCGAATTATTCCCTCCCCCGGCCCCTTCCGTCCATTTCGGCACCCGAGGTTGTTTCTTCCGCTGGGGGTTGGGTGGAAAGTGAGCCGGAGCGGAATGGATTTGCAAGGGCTGTCTTCTATCTGCGCGGGGCTCGGCGCCGTAGAGGAGAGTGAAGACGGGAGCCGCGTGGGGTACACCAAGGGCGCGTATTGCCTCGGTGCGATTTAATTTTACTTTCAGTGGAGCGGTGTGGGTTCGGGGCATTTAGGCGATTGTCCCTGATCGGTTTCTGTTTGGTTGGCAGATAATTTGAAGGATTTGCTTCGTTTTTTGAGGCGGGACGACCCTCAGAGCAGGGAGGTTTTCAAGCAAGTCTGCAAGTGGAACATTGTCTCCAAGGACCTGATTCCGATCATCGAGCATTGCCAGGAAGACCGTCACCTGGTCCTTAATGCAGGTACTCGTGCGTCTGACTTGGGAATGGGCGTGCGAGTTTCTAGAGGGTTTTGGGAGGGTTAATAGGGTTTTAGTGTGTTGCAGTCAAGGTCTTGGTGTTCTTGACGATGCCGATTGATCCGATGTCCTCCGACGTCCCCCTTCAGATAGAATACTTATGGGGTTTGAAGTCTGCTGTAACATCGAGTGATGCAGTTGCTGTGGTCGTGTCTCTCCTTGAGAGTCCCCTGGAAGATTTGGAAAGGTTGGCAAAAAATGGCATCCTATATATCTAGCAACTTTCTTTCGTACCAAATCCCTCTTTTTTGTTTGTTTTCTTGGCCTCGGTAGGATTTAAGCACTAATGGGTGCTGGATTCTTTCAGTGATGCATTCACCGAGGATGATTGGAAGATGATGCAGCTTATTCTTACCTTGTTCCGGAACTTGTTATCAGTCCAAGAAATATCGACGTTTCAAAAAACTTCTGGGTCGGCACTTCAGATACTTTCCCTGAGAGACAGATTTACGGAGCTACTTTTTCGCGAGAATGTGATGGATATATTCCTTGTTGTTGTTCAACATGTTGACCGCTCCGCATTTCTTTCTGAAGACAATGTGCTTTTGCTGGAAATTTTCTCCTATATATTTAACGGTCAAGGTCCCGAGTTAGTTGCAAAAGCACATTCAAAAGGTCTTAAGGTGTGGTTACCTTTGCCGGAATTTGTTCCCGAGATTGACCGAAGTTTGCATGCATTAAACTACATAATCTTTCTCTCTTATATTCCCCGACTTTATGATGCTTCTTACAGGATTTTTCTGCCAAAACATCAATCACCAGTCTTGAATCAATTATCGAAGAGGAGAATGACAAAAGAAGACTCTCTCATCACCGACTTGTGGGTCATCGTCATTCACAGTTTTGTGGAACCTTTGCTCGATTTACTATGGTGAGTTGTTAAAGGATGGTTTGGGTTTTGACTTGCTTGTAATGTTTCTGGTTTTGACTTTCTTGCTATCTGACAGGATGGTTCAAAGGCAATTTTGAAGGGCAACCCAAAATCTGAAGCTGGAAATTTGGCAATGAAGCCTGGAAAGATCTCTCGTGGTCAGAACAAGAAGATTCCAAGGGACCATGGAACGCTACCATCTTTGAATGACAGAATTCTGAAATCACTCCATGATTTTTTAACTCAGTTTTTGGCCGGGGGTTACAATGGTATCTTAAAATTTTGTTGGATTACAATTTCTTTGAATTTGAAGGGATTGTGAGATGAACATATTGCGCTGTCAGTTTTGATGCAGTCAATCAGAGAAGACATTGGAAAAGAACATCCTAACATTCAGGCCATTGATGTGCTACGTTTCTTTGAACTTGCGAAGTTTGCAACGGCCTTTCAGTATCAGAAACAATCAATTTCAGAGGTGAGAAATGAAATTGCAATGAGAAGAATCATTCGAGCTCTCTTCAATATTACACCTCGTTGTGAATGCTTGTGAAATTTATAGGAAAATACCTTTGCACGTAGCGCATGCATCTTGCTAGGTTGATCTAACTTAACCGGGTGAAACTTATGCGAGGAGGAGGAAATTTTGTTAACTTGCTCCAGCAATGCTGAATAATTTATTATCTTTTCTTGTAAATGATTCTCATTTTATACAATAAATGCCATTGCTCAGCTAATCTTCATTCTCTTAGCTATTCAGCGGACAGCTGTGCATTCCCATGGAATTGTCTGCAAAAATTTTCTTGTCTCCATGGTTTTTGAGCTTTTATTTTTATTTTATTTTTAAATTTTTTCCCTTTTCAGCACCACACTTACCGAAAGTAGAAATAAATGATATTTAACGCATACGCCTTTGTGTGTCAGTCAATTGCAGAGGCAAACAACTCTGTTTGTTCCAACAACATTGGAGATGATATTAAGTTCAAGGGAGAAATCTGTGGGCCAATTTCTGCAACAATGAATGAACCAATGTTTTTAATGGTCATATCAAAGTGGCGTGATGCATTTGATGGTTTGAAGCAAACAAATGACTACCAGTTCTTATCTGCAGCAGGATCTCTAATGAAAGCAATGGTAACCTTTGTTTTGTAACCTTATCTTAAAGCAAGTTCTTTTTAACGGCATATAGGAACATGCCCTTTATATTCTGAAAACCAATTATGCAATCTTCTAAATCTATTGAAATTCATATAGGCAGAGTAATATTTGTTTCTATCACCTGTTCCCAGTCAAAGTCATTGGACTCGTGAAATCTAACATGTCTGTGTCTTTTTTCTTTTTACAGAAATCACATTTCATTAAACTTTATTTTGTTTGAACAAGTTCTGTGCTATCAGCTTGTCAAAAAAGAAAAGGCATTAAACAAGTAAATAATGTTCTAGTTGAGCCATTTAAGTGTCCATGGTAATCTCATTCTCACTAATTGAAGAAATATCTTTTTTCTTCTGGATGTTTTAACTCATGTCATTTCCTCTGCAGTTTCGGATATTGAATTTGATACTTAAGCTGCTACCAGAAGACTCCAGGGAATCTCAAACAGCTCGAATTCTTCTTTATAAGTTGTTTTATGACCAGACTGATAAAGGGATGACGCAATTCCTTCTTAGTCTCATTAAGTCTTTTGATGCTCACAAGCAGCCTCGAAGGTATTCTGCTTTGTCTGTCCCATTTTAAGGCTTCTATCAGAGCAGTGCATATGTCCACACAAGGATTTTCATCTTTTTGTTTTTAAGTAGTGACTAGAATCTTTCGTCTGGACAGCGATCTTGCTGATTTGGTAGAAATTATGTGCACTATTGTACGGTTGATGGAGAGACTTCAAGATCGTGGCGCATTGAGGGTAAGAAACATGGGTTGTAGTTGTTTCTTTGACTGTGTCCATATGCACCTGAATTTTAGTCCTTCATATATAGTTATATAATCACTGTATTGATTTGATAGGTCTCTAGAAAGTCAAGAAAAGGTAAAAAGAAAAAAGAGCATGGTGAAAAGGTTGAAAACACAGAAGAATCATCCATGGTTGGAATTAGAAATCAAGAGGACAGTTGCGACCAATCAACTCCAGGGAATCAACTTCTCCCTAATGATTGCACTTTGACAAGAATTGTGGAGGGGGGTGATTTGGGATCACTCGATACCGATAAGCTACCGCACGCAGATATGTCTGCTAGAAAAGAATTTAATGCTGAAGCTGAAGTCAATCAGCCGAGCTTGGAGAAATTTGACCATCCGAACAATGCATCCGACTGTACCAGTGATTCATCTGGCGATGAGCAAATGGTTGGACACAGTGAAGTTGATTTTAAGCTGCCCAATCTGTTGTCAACCTTCGCAAATAGCAGTGTCATCCAAAATCTCTGTTGGTTGCTTAGCTTTTACCAGAGTAACTCCACCAGCACTAATAAGTGCATTATATCTATCCTGAGAACAATTACTGATGACCTTGGACTTGCTCCGATGTTATATCAGGTTTGAATTTGTCAATTACAATGTTGGATGTGAGCATCCAGCAATTCCTAACATTTTCTATTGTGTTTGCAGTTATCACTGTTGACAACCTTTTACGAAATCCTTGCGGAACAAAAGGCTTCTCCTCAAGAGCAATATTCAGAAATTGTCATTTTTCTGACTCGTTTAATTAGATCACTTTTGCGGAAAATGAAGCATCAGCCCCTTCTTTTTGTGGATATTCTCTTCTGGAAGACTCGTAGAGAGTGCCATCACATCAATGCTGATTATTTACTGCATGAAGTTGGGAATCTAAGGAGAGAGAGTGCTTATCTGGGAGAGAAGTCCTCAAAAGGTGAAGTGGACACAATGCCATCAACTGGCTGGTTTCGCAGAAGTATAGCAGATGCATTGGGCGACGATGAAGCTGATGTTGTCCTATCGCATGATCTTCCTTCCCAGAAGTAGGATGTTTATAAAATTTCTAATATAATTCCCATTTGGACGGATTTAAAACTATGAATATATCTAGTAGATTGACTCTTTTTATTTGTTCCAGCAACGAAGAGGAGCTGCCTGAAGCAACTTCTATTTCACATGGACAGATGGATGCAGCAGTTACTCTGGAGGGGTATTTATTGAGAATTTGTCCGAGGATTATCTCTCTTTCTCTCACTTCCACATATGTGCAGAAGAAACTAACAAGCATTCATTGTTTCTTTTTGTTATTGTACCTAACAATTATTCATTGTTACTGCAGAGAAAGGCGGCATGCCAAAGGTAAAGATGAAAGTGGTACTAAAAGGAGGCGAAGATTGGTCCTGAGTCATGAGCTAGAAACAAAAATTAAAGATCTCTATGAAAAGTAATACGCTCCTTGGACTCCTATAAATATATATGGTTTCCTTTGTATTCTTTTGTTCTTATTACTCCTTGTTGAAGCACAATGGCTTTGTTGATCTTTGTAATCATTTCAACTCTTAGATGCTGGTTTTCTGCTTGCATGAGTTAGTGCATATAGTTAAGAAAATGGCCTTCTATGCCTGGAAGATAGGCTTTCCAACTCTCACTATCTATTTTCTCCCAGATTCAAGGAAGACGATAACTGTTATCAGCATATTTCAGAGGCCCTTGATCCAGATGGAAAAGTGTCACGCACTCAGGTTTTGAACAAACTAAAGCAGTTAGGAGTGGAGGTTCCTCGAAAGAAAAGAAGGCAGACAAATACGGTACCAACTTTTGGCGAAAGTCATCTGGCGGAAGGGGGAAATCATGATGAAATGGGAGGTGTTTCTGTTGGGAAATCTCAGTAAGTTCTTGTTCTGAGATTTCAGGCTGGTTGATTAATTCTCTTGCAATGTCTAGAAACATGGTACGCAGGTCTTATTGCCATTTAACTGTGTACGGTGATGTCTATTTTTTCCTTAAATTAGGCGCACAAGAAAAAGGGTGCATGCACTAAACAAGTTTGAGGAAGCAGAGGTTAAACTTTTGTTTGAAAAGTAAGTCCATTAGGTTTTATATTTTACTTTTATATGTGCTCTACTGTAGCACATGTCTGTTGCTTTTGCCTTCGCTCCATCTGATGCGGACAGGGCTTCTGACTACAACCCGATCTCACAGGTTCAAGAACCATCGCAGATGCAGTTATATGATTGCCAATGCGATGACAGGGGATAGGACTTTTACAGCCGCACAAGTAACTCGTCAGCTAAAACAACTTGGATTGCAAAGGCAGAATAAAAGTAAAGTCGGTATGAATACGGCCGAGGACTATCCAGGTCAACAGTCAGAGATTGAAATGCAGGACTCAGACGATGAAACATTGCTTTCTATGCGGCTCAAGTAAATACCTTTTAAGTTTCTTTCATTCCTATTCATGTAACCTTGGGGTCCAATGGGTTGATAATTTTCTGGATGGATATTCTGTTTTCATTTTGCTGGTGCTGACAAAAGATCTCTTCATTAATGCTAGGACGAAGGGCAAAGCAAAAGGAATGCCTGACAGTGCGCTGCAAAGCCAGTTTATTCACGGAGAATTGTCAAATGACTCTGATGAAGAATTTCTGAGCTCTGCCCTTAAGTGAGTTTCCTTAATTTGAAGCTTACATTTAACTTTAATCACGTTGAAGACATGCACATTAACTTTTTTCTATTGTATTCGTTGCGCCCGACTTCTATTACTTATTTTCTTTGTTGTTTGTAGGAAAAGTAGGAAACACCTCTCAAAGTCAACAGTTGAGATTCCCAATATAGGGGAACTGGCAACCACTTCAACTGACAAGAACCTTTCTGTGAGAATATCCGAGGACCTGGACGTTGAAGACGGTTTGGAAAGGTTAGGCATCTATTGTATTTTGCTCACTTATCCTGAACTACCGGCATCATTTGTTTCCTGGAGACTGCCTGTTCTGTAAATTATGTCAGTTTGTTGGCAGGCTTGAGGCTTTAGCATTATACTTTCCATGTATTGTTTGATCCGAATGACACAATGAGCAGTTCATTAGTTTGATTAGTAAAATCTCTCCTGAAAAGATGATAGGTGAAGAAACATAGGAAGATCTTTAGCACGTATCTAGTGCTATTAAGCGTCTCATCTCGTGTCTTTTTTTTTTTCTTATCTCAGGGATGTGCAGAACCCTCCGTTTGATGCCAAAACCACAGTGAGCCCTCTCAACATCTCCCGCAGCACAGAAGCAGAAGAAATAGATGGTTTTGACTCCCAGATATCATCACAATCCCGGCATTCTGACAATTTGTTAGAAGACTCCGATGGCGGTGATCCCTCTTATGCATTAGCCAGAAGCTCTCAAAAAGGAAAAGGCAGGGTGGTCCTTGATCTGGATGACGATGATTTCTAGCTGTAGAGGTAAACGG
This sequence comes from Melastoma dodecandrum, assembly GCA_029817715.1. Classification (NCBI taxonomy): domain Eukaryota; kingdom Viridiplantae; phylum Streptophyta; class Magnoliopsida; order Myrtales; family Melastomataceae; genus Melastoma; species Melastoma dodecandrum. Next base: position 3,307,660 of record JARUPY010000290.1, on the reverse strand, counting down.
ACCTGGGGCCCAAGGATGGAAGTCCTGTCCTTGATCTCGAGATTTCGACTAAGTGCAGCTGAATATGCTTGGGTCCTAGTATTATTGTAGTATGTGGGTGTGCTGCTGCATGGTCTGCGTGATTGAGTGAGACAATGCAGCTGCGAAAAAGCAGGAAGAAGATATTTAAAAATGGGACATTGAGGGCTGAGCTCAGATCTGCAATGTCGAGGTTTCTTGCATACCGAGTAATATAACAACGTACAGAGGGGAACGGTAGAGGCCCTGACTACTACGGTTGGGATGGCAACACTCTTCGTGGTGGCAGACAACAAGCTGTCCGATCTGACCTTCACAAAAAAGGGTCGAACCGGAATCCTCGGACCTTCCGGAATTGAAGCTCCCCCATAACCAACAGTAAGTAGTTTCTTCGTCCGACGCCCGAAACAGAGGCGACACACTCGCAGTCTGACAAACGCACGTCTCCGCACTTCGAAACGGTCTGTGCATCGCTGTAGTTCTCCATCAGAGTCATCGGAGAAGGAATAATTTGTCTTTTCCATGACTGAGATCTTAAAATCCCCCTTATTCAAGTGCAATGTAATCCCTCCGTTCTTACTATATTAAAATGAACCCCTCTATCTTAGAGATTCATGCATAATAACTGGGAAATCAACTAAGGAGCAGCGATGACATCCCCGTTGGAAGAGCTCCGGGAGATGCGCCCCAACGACTCGAAAAATGTGGCCAGTCCCGCTACGGAAGTCCCGTCCTCCTCATGCCATGCCTTGGCGGCCTCCTCTTTCATTGCGGAGACTCGCTCCGCGCTTACAAAGTTGTCTGGAGCCAAGTTTATTGGCATGGTCACCCCCACTTTCTCCACTAGGTAGGCCCCGTTTAGCTTCTGTTCTGCGTACAGTGGCCATGCTAGGATGGGGACCCCGTGCAGATTGCCTCCAACACCGAGTTCCAACCACAGTGGGTGACGAATCCACCCACCGCCGGGTGGTTCAATATGGCCACCTGCGGTGCCCATGAATCGATCACGTATCCCTTTTCCCGAATCCTATCCAGGAAATTTTATGGCAAGAAGGCCTCCAACTTAGTCCCACTTTCCCCCACCGTCTGCCTGCCGCGTCTCGTCGTCTGGCCTCGGGATGCGAGCCACCCACAGGAACCTCAGCCCGCTCTTCTCGAGACCCACGACGATTTCCTTCAATTGTTTGCCACTTTAGTATCCCCATTGACCCAAAGCTCAGGAACAAGACACTGCGGATCGGTTGGTGGTCGAGCCAGGTCAAGCATTTGTGCCTGGCTCCATCGCCATCTCCAGCAACCACCACCGGCCCGATGCAGTACGTCGGCAGGTTCCTCCCACCTGGGACACAGAGTCCCTCCCTGACCACCTCGAGCGCGCCGGGTTCAAGTTTCTCAAACGTGTTCAGGATTATCCCAGCGGACTTGGACATATCATTGGCCGTGTTCAGGAAAAAGCTGTAAATCCCATGGCTCTTATCGGGCACCACCAAAGGCATATCTCGAGGGGACAGCTGAGGATACCCAGGGATTTCCACGACTTCGCCAGCGTCCATATCCTTGAAGTCAGGATACTTCTCGTCGAGGGTGGGGGTGGAAAGGAAGGAGACCAGGCAATACGTGCCAGCAGTCAGGAAATAGTAGGTGGGAATCCCGAGAGCGGTCGAAATCTCTGACGCTGCGCTGCAGAAGAAGTCGAGGACGACAGCCTTGATGCAAGGAAGGGAGAGGAGCAACTCCCGTTGGCTGGGGTTGTTCAAGCGAGTGAGCTCGTAGTATAACAGGCCGAGGTCAACATGGGAGGACGAGGCGGGACGGGGGAGGGAGGCGCAGGGGAGATGGAGGAAGGATATGGAAGGGGCGGAGGCAGAAACCGAGGAGATGTAAGGGACGGAGTCAGGGTCGTTGGGGAGAATTGAGACGACTACGGTGAGGGAGAAAGAGTGGGCGTGGCGACGGAGGATGAGGTTAGCGAGCTCCACCATGGGGGACAAGTGGCCTTTCCCGGACGATGGGTACAGGACGATCGTATCCTTCATGATCGACGACGTCCACCAAAGAGGTCTTTTGTATTGGCATGTGCTACGTTACGTTTATGTAAGAAAGAGCAAACCAGCGATTGGTCAACAAGGGAGGGACGAGCATCAACTTGATTATTATTACTTGGAGCAAGGAAGGAATGTTAGGTTTGGTTTGATGGGGGGGGGGGGGGGGGCACAAATCCATCCCTTTCCAAACAGATCGTAAGAGGCAATGAATGCTGCTGGGCAGTTGCATTCACCACCACCACCAGCAGAAGCCTCTGTGTTGGATCAAGATGAGACACGAGGTGGGAAGCCTCGAGATGTGTTGGAATCCCTCCACATGATTATGATTCTCTCTCCCACTCAACACTTGTTAATTTTACTTGGACCAACTTGTAGGGGATTCCATGCCGGGGTGAACCATCAGCTCCCTTCACCACGCTGTAAGCGGCCATGCTATCATCGTTCCGACTGCCTCCAGCACCGAGTTCCATCCCACAGTGCGTCACGAAACCCCACCCCACCCCCCCACCCCCCCCGGCCCTACCGAGCTGTGTGCGCTTCAGGACCTCAACCTTGCAGGGACCGTGACTTTATTATCACTCCCCTCCCCTCTGTTCTGTCGAGGAAACCACCCGGGAGCAGCGGTCTCAAGTCGAAGTCGCCCTTCGTGGCGTCAAGGTTCTTTACCACCCAAAGGAAACTCTGGAGACTATTTTTGAGCCTCGTGTGGATATTCAAGGAGAAAAACAATGCTGAAGGTGTCGTAGAAAAATATAAAGCGAGACTTGTCGCCAATGGGTATGCGCAATGACATGAAGTGTTGCTCCAGTTGCTCGTTTAGAAACAATCATATTTTTTTATTTCTTTTGCGGCACAAAGAAACTGGAAAAATTTTCAATTGGACGTGAAGTCAACGTTTCTTAACGGTTTCCTTGAGGAAGATGTCTTTGTTGAGCAATCAAGAGGTTATGTGGTGAAAGGACAAGAAGAAAAGGTTTTGAAGTTGAAGAGGGCTTTGTACGGTCTCAAGCAAGCGCCTCGAACATGATGTATTCGGATTGGTGCCTATTTTCGGGAGAAAGGTTTTGCGAGATGTCCTCATGAGTGTGCGCTTTATGTGAAGATGGATAAAAATGGAGATTGTTTACTCGTATACCTCTACGTGGACGATCTTATTTTTACAGGAAATAATCCGAGTCTCTTTGAAGATTTCAAGAATGATATGACCCGAGAATTCGAGATGACAGATATTGGCCTAATGTCATTTTACCTTGGATTAGAAGTGCGTCAATAGGATGATTGAATTTTTGTTTGTCAACAAGCATATGCGAAGGAGGTTCTTGACAGATTCAAAATGTCGAACAGCAAACTAGTGTCTACCCCAATGGAGGTTGGGGCTAAATTATGAAAAATTGAAAAGGGATAAAAGGTGGATCTAACACTGTTCAAAAGTTTCGTGGGATGTCTAAGGTACTTGATATGTACTCGGCCGGATATTCTTTTTAGTGTGGGAATTGTTAGTCGATTCATGGAGATGTCCACGACGAAACACATGAAGGCGGCGAAGAGGATTTTGAGGTACTTGAAAGGTACCATCGATTTTGGACTGTTTTATTCGTCGTCCAAGGAATTTCAACTTGTTAGATATTGCGACAATGATTTTGCCGGAGATTTACATGATCGGAAAAGTACAACTGGATTTATATTTTTTATGGGGTCTAATGCGATTTCTTGGAGTTCGAAAAAACAGTCGATCGTCACGCTATCTTTCTATGAGGCTAAATATGTCGCGATTACGGCATGCACTTGTCACTCAATTTGGCTAAGGAGAATGTTGAAGGAGATAGGCTTGATAGAGAATGAAGCAACCACGATTTTTGTCGACAACAAATCTGGTCAAGCATTGGCGATGAATCTTGTTTTTCATGATCGAAGTAAACACATCGATACGCGCTATCACTTTATCCGAGAGAGTGTTACGAAAAAGGAGATCAAACTTGAATACGTAAAATCTACTGATCAAGTTGCGGATATTTTTACGAAGCCTCTTGGAGTGGATATTTTCAGTAAGATGAGGAGCATGTTTGGAGTCATAAAGAAAATCAATTTTAAGGGGCAATATTGAAGATAAAATTAATTTAAGACAATTTATGTTTGGGATTTTAATATTAATTTAAGACAATTTAAGGACCTTCACCAGAGGACATCAAGGGGTAGTCAATTCGAGAAGCCAGACTAAGTTCTCCGTCGAAAAGTCTACTTGAGTGAAGTAGTTGAACAATTGTTCTCCTTTCTAAGACAATTTCAGCAATATTTACTTTCCTGGATGCAAATGCGGTTTATATTAATACTGACGCTTTGTAATAGAAAGGACAATCATTGTATAGAATTTAAGAGAAGTCTTCAACGCTAGCCAAAACGATCCCCAAATGTCTCCCAAACTATTCAATACAAGAGTTATACATTCGAGATTCGGGTCCATTTCGTTGGAATGGGTTCATGTGAACAATGAGGAACCCCGCACACAGCTTACGCAAAGTTGTGGATCCTCCAAGCTCCGAATGTTCGTGCTTCCGAACTTGAATTTTCAGAAGCCTAAATGATCTCCAAATGTTTCATAAACCATTCAAAACAAGAGTTATTCATTCTAGATTCGGGTCCATTTCATTGGAACGAGTTCATGTGCACAATGAGGAGCCCCACGCACAGCATACGTAAAGATGTGCATCCCGCATGCTCCGAACATTCGCGCTACCGAACTTGCATTTTCGGTGTAGAAATTGGCTCCGCATTCTCCATACGAAATTTCTTCAATAGTTCCGCTATGTATTTCTCTTGAGAAATGAAAATCTCTCATTTCTTCTACTTCACTTGAAAACCGAGAAAGTACTTCATCAAGCCAAGATCTGTATATCAAACTATTCCATCATGGCTTCCTTGAACTTCTACAGCAAGCTTCTGCTGGTGTTAGTGTAGATCAAATCATCCACATAAAGACATGCTATTAGAAAATCAGGACCAACCTTCTGTATGTATAACGAAGGTTCTACGGAGCTTCTGGAGAATCATTTCTTTTGTAAATAGGAATCAATTCTGCAATTCCACGCTCTTGGTGCTTGCTTCAAACCATATAGAGCCTTATATAGTCTTTAGACTTTTTCTTCTGTGCCTTTCATCACGAATCCTTGTGGTTGCTCTACGTAGACTTCTTCTTCTGGTACTCCATTAAGAAATGCTGACTTGACATCAAGCTGGAATACTTCAAGCTCCTCCTGTGCTGCAATGGCTAGAACGGCACGGATTGTCTCCATTCTTGCTACAGGAGCAAAAGTTTCTGTAAAATTAACGCCGGACTTCTGTGAATAGCCTTTTGCTACAATGTGAGCTTTATGCTTCTGCAAGATCTTCATTATACTTGGTCTTATAGTCCCACTTCAATCCGATAGCTTCTTTTCCTTCTGGGAGATCGACCAATAACCATGTGTCATTCTTCTCTATAGAAGTCATCTCGTCCTTCATGGCATTTCTCCATTTTTCTTCTTTGGCTGCCCCCTCAAAGTTCTGTGACTCAAATGCAGCAAGAGCAAAGTTAGCTTGCTCATAAATTTCATTGAATGGTCGATACCTCCTTGGTGGTGTATCTCCAATAAGACCCTTTGCTTTTGGAATGGTTCTAGAGGAACTAGCTTCTGTTGTTCCAATGGGATTTTGTATTGTAACTTCTGCTGCTGCTTCTATTGTTACTGATGGGATTCTGTACAGATGCTTCTGCTATGGACCCGAATCTGGGATGAATTATTCTTGTTTTGAATAGTTTGAGAAATATTTGGGAATCGTGTAGTGGATCTGTATCTTTGTTGTGCTCAGCCAGTGCTCAGAAAACACGCCCATGCTTCCAAAACAAAGGAGGACCAAGCTGCCTTTCGGTTGACCGTCGAGCCATGTTCGACATTGCTCCACTCCGTTAACTTGCAAAGGAAAATCACGATTAATCAAAGCCTGTCAAGCTAGATTTCCGAAAATGCTACAAGGACTGTTTTACAGGTTCAAGTAAGATTGAGCCGTCTGCGGCGAATGTTTGTTACCTCCCTTATTGGATGAGACCAACGGGCCAATGCAAAAGGTGGGGGATTTGCTCGTCTGGCCAGCATTCTCCCTTCGGTATCACGTCCAAAGCTCAGTGCTGGAGTGTGTGGAATGTGTTTACTATAACCCCAGCAGACGACGACATTTCCTGGGAACTCTCGAGTAAGTATTGGCATGCTATGTCATTTTAGTCCCAGCAGGGTTCTAGTAAATCGAGCCACATCATAGGCGGGAGACCCGGGATGTGAAGAAGCTTGTTTCTCTCCTGCCCAGAGCTGTGGCAGTTGGCGTGGAGGATGGGGAAATGAGGGAACATGGCAGGCCCACCGCCTCCGGAAGGGAAGACGAAGTAGAAGGGGATGCCAAGGTCATGAGCCACGGGACTGGTACACCCACAGAAGAAGTCGGCAACGATGGCATAGACCAAGTGGGCGTAGGACAGACTTGAGGGAGATGAGGTCGGGGTTGCTAAGTTGAAGGGCCTTGAAGGCAAGGACCTCAAATGAAGTAGACGAGGCCAAGACATCCAGAGGCAAGAAAGGGGTTGGGAGGAGAGGCGGAATGCAACACGAGGTGCGGAGGAGGATAAGGGGAATGACAGAGCTGGCACCAACGGGCGGGGCCGCGATAAAGACGTGGACGGAGACGGAAGGGACACGAGCTGCAACAAGCTTGCTGAGTTCGGGCATGGGGTTTAGTTGGCCGACACCGGGACAGTGTAGGGTACCACGGCGTGTCTCTTCATTGATCAAAAAAGGAAGCGGATGACTGACTGACGAGGGAATTTTCTTGTTTTCATGTGAAACCTCTTTCCAAAGGAGGAGTAGGTCAGGTCGGTTGTTTATTGCTTCCACGCAATAATATACTGGGCTAAGAAAGAAATAGGGCCACGGCATGCACTACAATGGAGTCCACAAGTAACCAACGGTTGTAATGTTACAACAAGGACCAGAAACACCAAGCCTTAATCAGTATTCCCATTTCTTCACCTCCATACCTTCAGGTGGACTTCCCTCCACCTTCTTACTCCCCACTTCCTTCCAGTTGGTCGAGAGCACCGTCCCGTTGGACTCCACCTGCGAAACCATAGCCACCGAATGTCCTACTTTCTCAAAAGATGCCAGTCGAATCACGGGTGTGTATAGATAGTGATGACAGTCAAATCTTACGAATGACTTGCTCATTGCTCTTCTCGTGTCCTCATCCGCATCCTTGTAGATGTCCTGAAAGAACTTGTTCAATGCAGCATCCCCGCCTAGTTTCTCTTCTTTCTCCTACAATGTATATGGAATCAACTCATTGGTCAAGCCAAGAGTGATGCAGTGGTAGCAGGTTTACATGGGGCAAGATGCAGAATCAAGTGTGAAGACTTACCTCTTTTTTCACTTGAGCTTCGAGTTTATCCCAGTCCACTTTTCTGGGTTTTGATGATGGGTAGGTGGGTTTTTGAGGTGTGATGCCTGCAGGTTTCTTAATCAGATGGGCAATCCAAAAAACATAACAAAAACAATTACATCGACCATCTTGAATTGAGATCTGTACGCCGTGTCAGGACCCCGAAAGGTGGTGAGTAGAACACGCTTTGAACCAACAAAATCTATCTTGTCCTAGAAGTTTTGGGTAAGACATTTGTAAGGCCTTCCCCTGATGACGCTAAATCAGAATAGTCTTGATATTAGCATGTGCGTACAAATAGACGCCTAAGTGCAGGGCAAAGCAGATACAAGAAGACCAATTCCGACCAGTATCAATACAATAGAGCAACATTTTACCTGAAATTACATTTGCTCTCTGAGGAACGATGGTATTGCTGAATTCAAGTGAAGTCCAATTTATTGGTTCAGCTTTAGTAAGGCGAATTTCAATTTTGGTTTGCAAGACTTCATATCGGCACTTCTCTGGTTTTATCTATCTCAATGAAAGGACGTGTCATGGAAACATCAGAACATTGCGAAAACCAAAGACTTAATACTCTTGACTAGGAGAAAAGGGGACAACTTAGCAGTACATCATAGCATCTCAAGGGTGCAAGCTCCAGAAAGAAAATCTCCATAAGAATGGTCAAATTAAGAATATCTCACTAAATGCTGAGAGCCACATGTGCAGAGAAAGAACTAAAATATCATACCTTTCCAAATAGACGAGGCTGAAAATTGTAAGCATCGTCACCAGGTGAATTGATTGTCACACTAAGCTGGAAAAATCCGATCCAATAAGAAATTTCAGAGCAATCATTTTAACACGACCAATTGGACTGATACAACCAAACAGATAGGGAAGACCAACGGTTATGATCTCACAATTTGTTCGCCAAAATCAACCAAGACATCTGAGGCAGGTACTCCCTTCGCGAAAATGGTCACCACCACTTCTTCAGGCTTCTGGTAAAACTCGTGCCTGTACACACAACAAGAAACCTCTTGCTCAATTAAATTTGACAGCGAAAAACCACTACACTTTCCTGAACTAGAGATGTCGAACTCCTACTAAAATCACAGGAGCCCTAGCACGGTAACAAAACAAATAGTCCTAACTAAACAAGGACTGTAACTGTGTGTAATAGATGGGGTCCCGATACCCCGTCCTAACTACATGAAGCAATCCAAAAAAACAGTACCATAAGAGAATAAATAAAAGTTGGCCAATTCGTTTTTCAAACTGTAGAATTTTAAGCCCAATGTAACAAGAATAGACATCAATAGGCACACTGCTTCATGGTGTCACGCATCGCCGACAGCAATGGTTAGTATGATAAAAGCTTAAGAAATTATAAACTGACCTATATTTTGGTTTCAAGTTTGAAGTAGGAGCCACTGGTTTTGGTACATCAGACAAGGCCTGGTCGATATCCTCCACAGCACATGCTGGCAGCTTCTCAAGAGACTGGTTCAATACCTCACCTGATTCCTCTGCACAAACCAGAGAACGCCACAACTTAGTCCCGCAAATGTCAATGAAAATCCGTAAAAGCCAATGTCAATCAACAAAAGGCGCGGCATTTGCTGCAAAGGTTCGATAAGCAAGTCATATAAGGACAATCGGTCACTTCAGTAAAAGAAAAACACATTGAGCCCCAAAGGTACCTGCAATGCACTCTTCGCATCTCTTAATTAAATTAGCTAATCTTGTGTCCCCAGGGGCCAAAGAATAGCCTTTCTCCAATGCAGCCTTAGCAGTCGGATACTCCTCGAGCTCAAAGCACGCATTCCTAGACATTAACAGTGAGAAGAACACGAGCAGAATCAGGTAAAAAAACTATAAGGATATCCCTATGGGAAAAACCATCCTGAATTTGAAAAAAAAAATCATCTCTTCCTGATATTGCAGTCATTTGATCAAGACATAACACAATTTTTTTTTCTTTTCCATTGTCAGAGTAATAAAAATGGTGTAGCTTCCTAATCCATGGCCGGAAGCCCAGGAATGAAATCATAAGAAGACACTCACCCTTTCCGCAAGTAAGCTTTATGCATAGAAGGATCCAACTCTATCGCTCGGTTCGCATCAGCCACGGCCTCTACAAACAAGCAGCATTCATCAGATCATCAACAATACCCAATCAAAACCAAACTTCCCATCCCACGCCAAAATAATCACAACCTCTAAGCCGTAAGGTCTAACTAAGTCCAAATTGGGCGGGATCCAACAGCCACAAAAATCAGCAACTCATGGTAAACCATTTAAAAAAACCCCCCTAAACCTAAACTCCTCGACAAGTCCCTAGGCTTTCGATTACTATGCAATAATTCATCTCCGATAGATATAAAAGCAAAGAGTAAGGAGGAAAAGAAGGGAGGGGTGGACCGGTGAAGTTGCGGAGCTTGAGGTTGGCCTGGGCGCGGTCGGCGAAGAGGTCAGGGTTGGAAGGGGAGAGGGAGATGGCCTGGGAGTAGAGATCGACGGCGAGCTCGAAGTGGTCGTCGATGAAGGCCTCTCTCGCCTTCTGCTCCAGATCGGAAGGAGACGCCGCCATCACCCAAGCAATCACTCGCACCACAGACGACGACGAATGCTTTTGCTCTCAGTCAACCACTAATTAAATCCCGTTCGACAAATTTGATCTGATTCCTTCCTTGGCTTCGTCATATAATAGCACCCCCCCCCCCCCCCTCTCCATGGATGGGCCGACCTGGTCGGGTCGGGTTCTTACAATGATTTTTGTTTTTGTCGTTCGTACGACAAGGTCCAATGGGCTTGTCAAAATGCAAATCTAAATGGGCCGCAGCATAAAAGAAAAATGAAGCAGACCAAATCGGGCCTACTTTGGGCCCACTTTAATTCCCGTAAGAGCCCACCGGGTCATGCACAAATTCGGCCCAATTTTTCTCCTGCGAAATGGTGTCGTTTCGCTTCCCTGGCTTAGTGGGAGTTTATCCCCTCGTCCAAATTCATTCCTCAGTTTTACACTCCTCCCCCATCCCCCACTTTATACTCCCAGCAAAAGGAGAAGAGAAGACTACGCAATGCCGGCGCATCGCTTGAGCCCCTCCGACGCCTGAGAAGGCGTTGGCCGTTGCCGTTGAGTTGCCAGAATCCGAGATGATGGCGATGATCTTCCAGTCCGCAATCGCCTACCGGTTCCCTGCCGGCTCCAAGTTCTGCTCCTCCTCGTCCGTTCCTAGTAAACCGACTCAAACTTCTCGTTCCAGTACATGTTCTCGTGTAATTTTCTTTTGTTAAGCTTGAGATGACGAGGTTGTTCTGTTGGAGGTTATTGTTCTCTGTGGACCTCCGAGGAGCCAGCGGGAGTCCACGTCAGAGGTCGTTGGAGCGGTTGCCTCAACGTGCCTCGGTAAATCTATAGCATTTTATCGTCGTTCTCCTCTGAAGTTTCGTTTAGGGGTCTTTGGATTGGAGTGGGGTGGTTACGAGGCTCTGATTAGAGTGCAGTGGTTATCAGAAGTTTGGTGGCGGTGGTTTTGTGGCTACAAGGAGAAGTAAAACGGTGAGGAAGAAGGTACGAGTGACTGCAGAGCATGTTGAGTCAGTGCCTGATCAGGCCAAGTGTAACAGACAGTCAGGGTACCATCTGTTCGAGGATGTTGCAGAACTAGCTCCTGCTAGGGACGATGATGCTTGTCTAACACTTGCAGAAACCGCTAGAACAATTGTTGAGGTACATGTCACAATTTGAATGGCCGGAAGTTAGGAGGATGGAAATATATTTAATGACGTTGATGTCTACTATTCTAGTTATGCTTTTCCTTTGTTTTTTCCAGGTAAACAGTACAGCTACACTCTTGTTTTCTGGATTGGTGAACGAAGAAGTCCATGAAAGTGTTTTCTGGCCAGATTTGCCTTATGTGAATGACAGACATGGAAGTGAGCTCCAAATGATGTTCTACTTAACGTTACAGAGAGCTTTTATGTTGGTGGTTGTGGTTTACACGGGGATTGAAGTGCTCCATGCATATATTTTTTTCCCAGATATATACTTCAGAGTGACAGCGGAGGAAAATGTTTTTCAGAATATAGCTTCGGCAGATAATGCTGTGGTATGTTATTGCCTTTACTTGGCAATTCATTGCAGGCATGCACTCTGTGTTCTATATGTTTCTCTTTGGATTTTTCTATCCTTTCAAATGTTGCAAAAATTTCTTTCGAGACATTTTTTTTCATTCCAAATTGAAATTTTTCTCATTATTTTACCTATCCTGGTGGACAGTTGTGATCAATTTCTCCTAATGAAAATATTTTCTTTATCATATAAATCTGTGCTTTAGCTGGATACCGTCTGCTAAGTATGGTGAGAGCTCTAACATGATTGCAAGAATAATTGGATGAGTGTATGCCTCGGATTATAAGTGACTTCATCTAAAGTGAGGCTGCTTGATTGAATTGATAATCAAGTAAAAGATAGAGCATTCAAAACTTTATTGTTTGGATAACTACATGATCTTTCGCAAATGCAGCAACTGATAATAGGTTTGGATGCCTCTGGGTTGATCCCTGGAATGGAGTTGTCGGGTCCAGCAGATGTTGATTTTGGAATTGAGGAGATTGTTGACGGTGATGAGGGTGATGAGGATGAAGATGAAGATGAAGATGAGGACGGCAGTGAAGATGTTGACTATGATCAGGTAATTGTGCTATCGGATTCGATTGGACCATGAGATCAACTTCTGTCATTGTATGATTTCTCGACGGCTACAGGACTGGGTCTCGGTCCTTGAAGATGAGGATGAAGGTAGCGAGTCTGATGAGAATCCTGGAGACTGGGCAACATTAGAAACAGTGTGTTCTGCTCATCCGATGGACTTTGCTAAGAAATTGGCTGAAGTTGCATCAGACAAGCCTGTTGACTGGATGGAAGGACCTCCTGTTGGTGTTTGTATACAGGGCGCTTTAAGACCCGTCCTGCTCGAAGAAAACTCGATGATCGAGAAACTTTTTTCTAATAATTCTGGTGATGGAACGAAGGACATAGACGAGCTGATGGATTACAAAATGAAAGTTGCTGGTTCTGTAAATGTTGATGAAGAGATATCAGCCGGGGATATTGGCAAGGGCAATGATCCTAATTGTGGAACCTCATATTACACACTGCTTCTGGCCAAGATTGAGCTCATTTCAGTTCATGGTGGCCCAGTAAGTTCAAAAGTTCCTTGCAGGCACACCACTGCTTATTGTCCAATATTCTGAAACTCTTCCTATAACTTGACTTATGTTAGGCTAGTGTGGAGGTCGAAGATTTTCTGAAGGCAAAGCCAGATGCTATTGCACACTTTTCAGATGACATTGTCTCCCATCTAAAGGCTGATGGAGAGAAGACCGTACAAGCTCTTAAGGCTTTGTGTTGGAGATGCAACGGCATTCAAGTAGAGGTATGTCTCACATTGTAGCTAGATTACATTTCTTTGCTTTTCTGTTTTGAGGATCTTTCAGATCATGCCTCAAAATTGGTCAGGAACTGATTTCCTAGCTCCACAAACTGTGGTATTTTGTCCCGGTGTTGCCATGATGAATTTGGTTCGATGTAATATCTTTCATTTAGCTTTAGAACACATTTCACTTGCATGATCATGCTCCCACTGTTGAATAACACTGATTTATGACTCCTGTAACACTCGCAGGAGGCTCAGATTGTCCATGTGGATTCTCTTGGCTTCGATGTGAGAGTTTGCTCAGCGACTCAACTGCAAACCTTCCGGTTTGGTTTTGATACCCGGGTATAATAAATTCTTGTCAACTATCAGCATTTGCTTGATGTGCCCGTATTGCAGTATTATGAGGCAAGAATGAGTAACATCTCCCCCCCCCCCCCAATATAATCTAATCTACTAATGAAAGCAACATCTTTGCAGGCCACATCAAGGTCGTGTGCAGAAAGGAAACTTAATAATCTACTGTTCCCAGAGAGCCAGCCTAAGCCACAGATGACTAAGCGCGTCCGTCGCTCAGACAGCTAACAGACGATCTTGCCTGCACGAGTTAGTAACCGAATCATTAGCTGCTCTCCATCGTATCCTTCTGACTGAGGTGACGTACATTTGTGATTTTGAATGATGTGAGAGTAGAAAATGACGGCGAGATGAAATTAGTAGGATATTCTAAGAATGCCTGCTTAGGATATTCTCAATCGGGCTTGGAGTTCTCCTATTGTCGTTATTGAGTAGTTGGAATTGAGAAGCATGGCGATGCCAAAGCCGGGGGATTTGATGGGGTGACAGAATCTCTAATACTTTTTGGGGAAGTCATTCATTTACCTGCATGTGCACGGTGTCTGCATCAATGCCTCGTAAGATGTTTGGGGAGAACCTTCCCAACTCTTTCCGGATTCTGCCCCCATGCGAATGGTCTCCTTTCTTTCTAATAAAATACCATTTTCCTTAGTGTGGAGTATCTTTGCTGGGGGGGGATGGCTTCTTGCACTGGTTCTTTGGCATGTTGTGTGTGTAAAAGAACCTCCCCCGGGAATGCAATAACCAACCGGACAGGTAACGAGAGGAGCTATTTTGTCTCTGCGTGGTTTCTTTTCTTGTCGGTCCTGGTGCGGGGTTTATACCGATGTCCGGAAGCCTCGATTGTCAAACATAGAACTTCTTTTACTGAGATTAGGTAACTGAATCACCAATCGGGGAGTCACATTGGAATGCCGAGGGAAGTGCTTACTGAAAGTGGACATGGTAAAATCCTGTCACTAAATATTTCGAAAGCAGTAATATTAGCTCTAAGCTGTCGCTTCTACACCTTCCTTTTGGAGGGACGGTTACCTAACTTCAAAAAAAAAAAAAAAAAATTAAAGGGAATTTACTGCGGAGCTGTTATTGTTTTACCGACTTATCCCAATAATTCAAAATTTATTAAATAACAAGAAAAAATTAATAAAATAAAGATAATCAAAATTATGATGATGCCAAGAGTCGCGTGATGGTAATAAATAGTTTGAAAATATATACAATTCGGATCACCCCCGCGCACCGCCATCTATTTAGTCCATCACCCAATCCTTGTATTAAAAGCTGCGGCCATGGTTTTGTTCAATGGTCTCTTGGTTCGCGTGTCTTTTCTCAAATGCACATAGTTCAGGAAGAGCGAGCCAGTTCAGCGTTTGATCTTCCGAGGCTTCCGCTTTTCGACGGCTGACCGAGGAGAAAGGGTCTGGCATTACTGTAGGCGTCTGAGTGCATGGTATTGGACTCGAGATGCCGTCCAGCCGTCAACAATGAAAGATTATGATGTAAGGTGCTGCTTCCCAGAGTTCTGGGCGTTCCTGGTGATATGCGTGGTGCTGGTAGCATTCGCGGGCATAAACTCGGGGCTCGCCCTCGGGCTCTTATCATTCAGACCGGTTGATCTGGAGGTCCTCCTCAAGGCTGGTCAGCCCCAGGAAAGGAAATATGCAGGTATCAACCCTCTTGCCATTCTCTTCTTCCTCGTGACGTGACCATCTTCGTCCCTTTCCATCAAGCCTTACTATTTTCCCAGCGGTTTCACTTTCCAGCGAAGATCCTGCCCCTTGTAAGTAATGAGCACTTGCTTTTGTGCGCCTTACTGGTTGGCAAGTCTCTGGCGATGGAGGTAATTCAAGTTTTCCTGGGTGTAGAAATTAGTTTTGTTTTCGAGAAGGTCAAGAACTCACCACTGATTAACTCGGGCATGTCTTAAGGCGCTGCCGCTGTTCCTGGATTCGATTCTTCCGACGTGGGCTGCAATCCTTGTGTCAGTCACCCTCGTTCTCTCATTCACAGAGGTAAAAACTTTACCACCTGAATGTGCTTTCACCACATCTTTAAGGTGGCTGTGGACTACTTTTTGTGCTGTTGTAGATCCTGCCGCAAGCCATCTGTTCTCGCTATGGACTTAGCCTTGGCGCGAAAATGTCTGTTTTGGTTCGGGTTTTGCTCTTGATCTTCTTGCCGGTGGCATATCCTATCAGCAAGGTATGACAAGCAACTTCTCTCTCTTTTGGTTCTGCTAAATGATTAGCAGGATAAGCATCCCAAACTGTCGTTCATCGTTTGTCATTCGGCTCAAGGTGTTGGACTGCCTCCTCGGAAAAACACATCCTGCGCTGTATAGAAGGGCGGAACTAAAGACTTTGGTCGATCTGCATGAAAATGAGGTCTCCCTCTTCCTAAAGCCCTTATCTTCTTTTATTTAACTGCAGCCATGTTAATCAAATTAGCATCTGTAGGCAGGGAAAGGAGGGGAATTATCTCACCACGAGACGAGCATAATCAGGGGTGCTTTGGACTTGACCCAGAAAACTGCAAAGGATGCGATGACACCGATATCAGAAACCTTTTCCCTGGATATTAACTCCAAACTGGATGCGTACGTCTCTCCGAAACCCATTGAAGCAGTTGAATTTAACACCACCATGCTCTAATTCCATGGCTACTGCATTCAGGCAGACCATGGGCCTAATAATGAGCAAAGGTCACAGCCGCGTACCAATTTACACCGGCCAACCAACAAACATCGTCGGCTTAATCCTGGTATGTGAGAAACTACTATTAAGCTGTTGCTTTACAAACACGCCTTCATTATCCGCCGGTTGTAATTTATACGTGTTCTCCACAGGTCAAGAATTTAATCTCCTGCCGGCCAGAAGATCAGACGCCCATCAAGTTCATGACCATCAGGAAAATACCCAGGCAAGTATTCTTTGTGGGTACCTTCTTCAAGAGCTCTTAATGAGAGATTCATTCTGTCGAGCGAAAGTGCGTTGTATTTTCGACAGGGTGCAAGAAAATTGGCCGCTGTATGACATCTTGGCTCTATTCCAGAAGGGTCATAGCCACATGGCTATCGTCCATCGGTCTAACCAGGATGACAGAAAGACAGAGACCAGCAAGCCTTCTCCTGACGAAGACATCACTTGTGAAGCCAAGCTAGGTAATTCACTCATTGGATGATTTAGTTATGGAAGATGTTCTGCTGAGTGCTGATTTATGTCATTGTGGTTGTCAGCGACCATGTCGCCGCTCCACCCTCATGAATACAGCATCTCGCTGCTGGAATCACCGGTGTACTCAACCGACTCTGATTTCCCAAGCCTCCAGTTAAAGGATGTCACGGAACAGTACGAGAATCTCTCTTCTCCTTTGAAGAAGGTGGAGAAAATTAATCCGCCTCTTCCGTTGGAGGGTTTAGAGTCTCTACCACGTAACTTAGACAAAGAGGTAGTTGGAATAATTACGATGGAGGACATAATGGAGGAACTTCTGCAGGTCAGGATCACATACCTGACAAAATTCAACAATCTTTTTGTTCTGATGCGTTGGACTGATTTTGCGAACCTTTTCTTCTGATCTTAAGAAAGAGATACTCGATGAAACAGATGAGTACGTCGACCTGCACAACAGGCAAGTAGACGCCTTACGTTAGATGCTTGATGAGTTACAATTCGTAGGGGAGGCTGGACCAATCTCACGCATCCTCTGGATTTTTTGTTGCAGAATCAGAATTAATCTGGCATTGTCAAGAAGGTCGTCAAGATCTCCTACAAGTGAAGCTTGTTTTAACCGGATAACACCAGACCAATCTCAGCTTTCTACCCGTGCTGTCATGCTTCGCTCCCCAATTGCTCCATACATTCAGCCGCCCCTCCCGAAGCCAATCCTCTACACTTCTCCGGTATCCAAGCACATAGCATCCAGCGGCTCCACCCTCCCTTTACGCAGCACGCCCTTACCGCACAAAGTAAGGGTCCAAAAACTTCACTCGAACACATCAGCACTGAGTTAGCCAAGGAACAAGAACAATGGCCCTATTTCTAGCAGCCCTTTAAGAGTGAGGTTGGCGATTTTCCTCTTGCGATCTCGCACATGTCTGAACTCTGAATGAAGTTACCAGTCAAATACAAATTTACATTATAAATTCATGAACACTTAAAACTCAGACCACATGAAAACACTAAATCCTAATGACTTGCAACTTTTAGGTATTCAAGCTTGCCATAAAATTTGGTTATTCATAGAAATTTTCCAATTTATGTAGTTTCGGGCAGGAAACCCAACAAATGCTAAGAGTTAGATAGCACAAACGAAGCCATTCCGGGTTGGCCCTCATGGTCAGAAGTTTGGCTTGTCGGCCCATCGCTGTAAGTAATTACGTCGACGGGTAGTTTCGGCGCATGTAAGGCGGGTAATGGGTGGTGGTGGGGTAGTCGATGATCTTCATGGCCTTCCCTGCTTGTCCTTGCCATCATGCCAAAATTGTAATCTGAATAGTTCTGAATCTTGGTCAACAGGGAGTAGGTTTGGGATGAACAAAACTTACTTAAATTCTTCCCACATAAGCATTACACAAAATCAATGTGCGTGTGTTTCCGGCTTTCTTTATTTTCCACTTGACTCAGCAAGCTAAGGCTATTGGTCTTTCTGCACCAAAATGAGGTCTTCCTCTCCCTCAACCCCTTCTTACCTGCAACAACGATGTTTAACTGCATTATGAGACAGAGTGTTATGTCACCCCGAAACCCCGTAAAAGAGTAACCAAATTTCACACCGCCACGCACTAATTCCTTTGCTTACCACACTTCAGGTAGACCATGGGCCTAATAAATTAGCAAAGGTCACGGCCGCGCCACCAACAGCATCAGTCTAGCCCTATTCTATGAGAAACTATTATTAAGCTGTTGCTTTACAAATACAGCTACTTTTATAATCCATACGTGCTGCTGACAGGTCCAGAATTTAATCTTCTGCCAGCCCAGAGGGATCAGACGCCCGTCAAGTTC
Organism: Melastoma dodecandrum; assembly: GCA_029817715.1. Lineage (NCBI taxonomy): Eukaryota > Viridiplantae > Streptophyta > Magnoliopsida > Myrtales > Melastomataceae > Melastoma > Melastoma dodecandrum. Next base: position 3,289,345 of record JARUPY010000290.1, on the reverse strand, counting down.
ATGACTATCACGAAGATACCCATGCTGACATACTTTGCTCCCTGATTGCTCCATACATTCAGCCGCCACTCATGAAGCCGATCCTCTACACTTCTCCAGTGTCCAAACTGATACCGTCTGTCAGCTCCAGTCTTCCCTTTTGCAGCACGTCCCTTGCCTCACAAAGTAAGGGTCCAAAAAAATTTCACTTGAACACATTGACACCGATCTCACCAAAGAACAAGAATAATGGCAATAGCCGGAATCCTTGGCGTGAGGTTGACGATTCTCCTCTTTTGGTCCGAGACTTGCAGACCGAAAAACTGGATCCTGTCCGATGAATTGGATGGTGCTGTGCCGCCCTTTGTCTAAAGACCAACAGTGTCTTCAGAAACAATCACAAACCAAGAGCCCCAAGAGGGCAAATCCCACAATTGGGCACACCAGAAAATGCTGGGCAGTGAGATTATCGGGTTCCATGGAGGGGCCGTCTTCATGCCCCGTTGATCGTTTGCTTTTCCCTATGTTCGCGTAGGAAACGGATCACGTCGGAAATATTTTGCAATTGGACTCACAGGAAATTGTATGTGGTCGCCAGAAAGATGAATTTCAACGATAAATAATATGACTGTTACAAGTTTAAAGTTTTAAAAGAAGAAACGAATGCTTACAGCCACAAAAATGAAGGAAAAAAACGGTGGTATGGATGACGGAGGCGATGTAGACTCGCTGCTGGAGGTGCGACTGGCGCTGACGTCACTGCTGACGCTGTAGACTCGGTACAGTGCGCTGTAGACTTGCGCCCCGTGAAGCAGAGTCTGGCGGATGTCGGATGTGGATGTTAAGGCCTCGGATGAACACTTTGGTGGCGGAGATGCAGGCGGAGGATGATCGCCGGAACTACGGTTGCTCGTCCCGACGGTGGAGGCGATGGTGGAAGCTGGGTGTCGAGACTACGGCTGCTCGTCTCGACGATGGGAGTGTTGGCGGAAGGTTGATCAACGGAGCTACGGTTGCTCACTCCGCTGTTGGAAGGATGACCCAATAAACCCAGGTCGAGGTATCTACTAAACTAAGGGTGACGAGCAATGCAAAGCTTGTGTTTGACTGATTGATCGTGAAAATTTTCTAAGTAGAATCTACTCTCCCTTTTATACTAAATTCCGTAAGTCTTTGCACGCTCCACACGTCCTCGAAAAATCCCTTAAATCGTGGCTTGATCTTAACTTCTCTCCAGGGATCTCGGAATTTGTTTTTCGCAGAGATTCTTCTAACCTCCACTTAATGAGATCGTGCGTGGGATATGTTCAGATGAGTTATAGACTTAGCTCACACTCGTATTTCTAAAAGGGGTCGTAGACTTAGGCTGTTGCGGACTGAGAATTCGGCACAATCGACGGGCTATAGACTTAGCTAAGACCCGTGTTCTAATATGGGTCGTAGACTTAACACAGGCCCAGAATATCCTATCGTGTCAACACAATCTCAGCAAAATTACCATTTGGAGTAGACGACAAAGGGTAACTCACAATCAAACGATAGCCAAAAATATCTTCCAGGGTCAGGACAAACAAAAGTTCTCTTCTTACACTTGCAACTAAAACCCAGGATTGGATAAGGCCAGGAAGTCCGAAAGCAAACCAGATTTTTCCCACTCTCGTTTGCTCAAAAACTAACCCAGACAGAAATGCAGTCCATGAGCACTCCAACCACCCTCGTCTGCGCTGCCAGACTCCTGCCACGAATCATCCCGTGCGACTTCCACATCCGTAACCAAACCTTACAAAACCTGTCCCCCAGGACCGACTCGTGGAGGATCAGCGCCACTTCGAAGGGGTTCTCGGGCGTTCGGAGGAAGGAGATCGAGCCGCTGAGGCGGGAAGAGGACATAGGCGTCGAGGGAGGGGGAGAGAGGGATGAGGTACCGCAGGAGGTGCTGGAGAGGATGCTGGTGAGGATAGCGGTGGCGGTGTTCGCGCCGGCGGCGGCGGGCATAGGGCTGATGCACGTGTTCGGGGTGGTGAAGCAGAGTGGGATATGGGACGTTCCCGTGTGGGTGGTGGTCCCAACGACGTTCGCCTGCCTCGCGGCGTCGGCACTTGGGGTGGCGTACGGCGGCCTCTCCACCAGCTGGGACCCCAACCGCACCGGCTCCCTCCTTGGGCTCGAGGAGGCCCAAAAGAATTGGGCCGACCTCTGGCAGAACGACCCAAATGACCCATGACTCGGCCCGGCCCATTCTACTTCTTGTTTTGTAAAACATTATTATTATTATTATTATTATTATTAATGTTAGGGAACTGAGATGCGTTCATCATGACGTCCCATCAAACGCAAAGTCAAATTGTTAATAGTAGAGGAGAGGTGTTTGTGGCCTCGACTCGTAACCCGCGGGTACTCCGTCTCATTCGGATATCGAACCGAGTCTGGTTTTTACGTGATTTTCAAATTCGTCTGCCCGGTGGGTCAAATTGTTTTAATATTCTATCAAAATACCATAATTTTTCGGAATACTCATGGCTTGTTTAATCGATTCTTTGTCATAATATTTACTTCTTCGAGGCCTTCTTCTTGATGTCCCTCCCTAAGTGACATTCATAGTTCATTCATCGAGTATGATTATTCCATAAATAAAATAATCATCAAACTACGTATCATTTACCCACTATGTAATTTAACTGACATATCGACATCCCTTACAATTATGTTGTTGGGCAAACTCGATTTTATAAATGGGTTCCGAAAAGATTTTTCTTCAGGAGACATTTCGAGGACTTATCAATGATTTTCAAGGCACTGAAAACTTATTTGAATTTTTGAAAATGTTTAGGAATATCAATGTTGGAAAAGTCCGCCTAAATGATATATATATATATATATATGATAATTAATACTTTTTTCTTAATACAGTAAACGAGACAGAGGCTTACGACGACCGCAGATATGGATAAGTCCCGGAGCTATGAGACACAAGACACAATTTTTATTTCAGTGATGGTGGGGCCAAATAACGAAAGAACGAAGAAGAAAATGGAGTCGCTGTTGCCGGACTGTGAAGCCACATCCTTAATTAACAACAACAACAATAATGATAATTAAAAGTGAGGTTAGAGTGTTAATAATACAAAGGGTCGTTGTCAGGTTGACCATTTCTGCTGTCCGTCTTTCCTTTCGTCACCCATTTCCTCCCTACACTTAATTTTCTTTTCTCTTGTGAAAAAGAAGGATACATCCGGTATGACGATGTGCTGCAGTGATCGAACAACGCCAAGTTCATCCGAAAAATATTTCATGAGTGACGACTTTTCTCATTCGAATATTATTTATCTCCTCTCTCTGTAAAGAAAACGACCGTATCAACCAAGAAGGAAAAACGTTCCATATACATAAGGACAGAGTTGGTGACATTTGCAAAGGAGTCAACACAAAGGAGACGTATTGCTCTTTTATTTCATCATTTATTATTAGTATTATTTCCCCCCACAAGATTCGGCATCATTCGTTCCATTCATCCCTCAGACACAAGAGAGTGGGGTCGGGGTCGGCATTCATTTGAAAATTAGGATATTTATTATTTGGCACGAGATTAAAATTCCAAAAAACTTATCACTTTCAGATTATCCCTCCTTTTTTTTTAATGAAGGAAAATTTATTCTACCACTAAAACTAAAGGCGCACATCGTATTCATTACAGCCACATGCCCATGTCATCATTCTGAATATGAACAACGAAAATGACACCCACAGTTGTTGGCATATCATCATCATCGGAGGAGGAGATGCTGATCCCGATCGAATATGTTGTTCTCCCCTGATCCATTCAGCATATGACGCAGCCGTTGGGGTCCTCCTCGACGCTGCGGGGGCGGTCGTAGTAGTATGCGGGGAGGGCGGGTCTCGGTGCGTAGTTCTGGTACATGTAGGGCGGCGGGTACTGATGATGAGTGATGGGGAAGGGGTAGGGAACTACCTGGCCTCCTCCGCCTTTCTGGTCCTTGCCTCCCCCTCCGCCGGTGTTCTTGTCGTCTCCCTTCTTGTTGCCGTCGTTGGCCTTGCCCTGGTCGTTGCCCTTCTTCTCCTCCTTGGCTGGGCCGACAGACTCTATCAGGGTGGGGAAGAGCTTCCTGAGCTTCTCCACCAGGTGGATCGGGTCGAAGTCCCCTGTCACCGTCAGCTTCCGGTCCTTCATGTTCATCGCGATCGAATCGATCCCTACACGGCACGACAAGCGAAACTCACTTATAAGGGAACCGGAAGGACATAGCCGAATCTCAGGGTGGGGGAGGGGGTTTTACTGACCGGCGAAGCCGGAGACGACCTTGAGGGCCTTCTTCTTGTCCTTGTCGTCGTGAAGGTCGAGCTTGAGGACGGCTTTCTGTAGGAAACCGAGGGGGGACATCATCGTCAAAACCAAGAACCAACTCAGTAGGAGGAGGAGATGATGGTGGAATCGATTAAAAAATCTCACCTGCTGCATATCTTCACGGACGCAGAGAGAATGAATGATACGAAAAGGAAAGGAAAGGTGGGGGGGAGGGAGGAAGGATGAATGATTGGGGGGGTGGTTTGGGATTTGGAGTGTGAGTTTGGCGTGTGATGTGGATGATAAATTATAAAAACACAAGGGTTGAGTGGTGGTGATGGTCGTCTATTTATACATGGAAGGAAGGGAGTCAAGTATTAATAATATAGACATCATCGTGTGCATAAGATAGATACATGAGGATGACTTGGGGGGTCGTTTGGTTCGAGGATGGAATGAAATTACGATTCAACGATTTAACTATTTCAAACAACACGCCAGAAGAAGCCGTGTCTTGGGACCCTCCCTACCTCCAATCTCATCCACTTTTTTTTTTAAATCTAGACTTGACTTGCAGGAGTCAGGAAGACCCGCGGAAGGTTCGTCCTGTCGAGAGTCCCATAGAAAGCCCATGGGCCCAAGCCCATTACAATAAAAGCTTCCACTAGCCTCGTCATCCTCCACCACCACCCCCCACCCATTACTTTTTCCCCAAACGCACCAGTCGAATCCTGATTGGCTGGCTGAAACTTCGCTGGCCTGCCTTCTTTTTTTGTTTTTAAGAGCGGGCACACACACGACAGAGCCCCTTGCCTTTCCTTTCCCTTCCCTCCTCGGACGAATGTTCTAAATAATATTATTAATATTAATATTAATAATATTTTACCACCACACCCACCTCCTCCTCTCGATGCCTAATCCTCGGGTTTTATTACTAAAATAATGTTGCTGTGAAAATTATTTCATAAAATAAGTCCTTTGTAAGGCTAATTTCCTTCATGATCGAAATTATTTGTCGACTAAGGTAGCGAAATTAGCCTTACAAAGGCCGACTTCGATCATGAAGGAAATCGGCCTTTGAAATGCCGATTTTTTCATTGCCAAATCGAAGTCGGCCTTACGAAGGCCGACTTTGCTCAACCACCAGATTGGCTTAAGAAAATCGATATTTGTAAGGTCGACTCCATGATCCGTGAAGGAAGTCGACCTAAGGCCGACTCTTTAAGGATTTAGACCCCACTCAGCGATTCGATAAAGAAAGGCCGACCCTCAAATACCCTCCCTCCCTCCCTCCCTCCCGACGTCTCCCGACCCAATCGAGCACCAGCCCTCCCAACGTCGTCCCGGACACCCGTCCCCAAGCGTTCGCGAAGCCCCCAAATGTTAAGGACGCCCATCATCGACACGGAAGCCCCGGCCCCGACGCCCCGCCACCGACACCTCGTCATTGCGTGGTTGCCCTTCTGTCGTTCACCGCTGTGTATCCCCCGTTCGCGTCCATCCCGTGAGGTAAACGTTTAATTAGGGTTTGTAATTAGGATTGATTTGATTAATGCTTTAACTTACAGTATAAATTTAGTATGAAAAGTATGCTTTAGGAATTGACCTAATTTTGGAATAAGGGTTATAATTAACCTAATTAACTAATTAGGTTTCGTGTTAACCTAATTGCCTATTAGCTAAATTGTTCTAATTTTGAAATATTGTTAGCTCAATTGTAAAACTACATTGTTCTAATTAGGTAGCTCAATTATTAATAGGGATCGTGTTCTGACGTGGTCGATAGAGCTGTTGATTTTTTTCAATGAAAATATTGTTAATGAACCAGATGAAGTTGGTTATGATAAAGGCCAATAACAAGAATAAAAGTACCTGAATTCGTGAATTACGATAGTTTTGAGCGCATTACATGTGATGCTATCGGTTTGCAATCAACAATTTCATTACACATTGCGCATATGTATTCGGTTGTGGAGTTCCATAATGTTGATGTGAAGTATTATTATCTGGTGCCTATTAAGACGGATAAAGATGTGAGATTACTGATGAAATTTGCTCTTGCATATCCAAGACATATACGACAAGTATATGTTTTGGCTTTATCTGATGTAACGGTGCCACATGGTGTGCAACATCCAATGTCAGTATGTGAGTCTAGAATGGTGGAGATAGAGCCTAATATGGAAGTGCATCGTCGTATGGTTGTTTGGCGATAAATTGAAAATATTGAGGCGAAAGTGAAATGGTGTTATCCGATCAGACAATGTTCTACTGGACCAGTAGAAGTTGAGCGTCATATGAATGTTGTACTTAAAAATGAAATTATGTTGACTGAAGTAGAGAGGTGTTATCCGGTTGGAGAATGTTCTAGGAAGATGAATGCAATATCCATGATGATATCATGAATTCTGATGTAGATGTCGAAACTGATGATGAGTTGTTCAATTATGTGAATGCCTGCAATGGGATGTCGATGATGAGAATGTCGACAATCGGATGATCATGGTTGTGGAATCGAGTAAAGGGTCTAGTGCAAGAAGTGCACGAAACGAGAAAGCTCTGCCATTTTATAATGAATATCTCGAAGACGTACACGAGAGAGTTAATGAGTGGGATTTCCACCAACTTGTCGATGCAAGTGACCTTATTGATGAATTTTGTAAGGGAATGAGATTTGGGAATGAGAAACAACTCATATATGCAGTGAACAATTTTCATATACTAAGGCACTCCAATTATGAGGTTGTTGAATCTACGAAAAAATTGTAGAATATTTGTTGTTCAGAATCTGATAAAAGCTGTAAGTGGAGATTACGGGCGATATAAAGAGCATATGATGATGAGTTTGAGGTGACAATAGTTGGACAACCTTACAGTTGCGTCATTCCCGTTTTATCGCATGATCATGTGCGATTGGATTCAAATTTCATGGATCCGTTATTCAGAAGCTTTGTAAGTGAAACTCCGGAAGTTAAAGTTGCACTCCTTCGCATAATATGGTTACGAAGTCCCTAGGAGAAGGGTGTAGGATACCAAAAAAAAAAAACAATTTCATGGATATATGGCGATTGAGATTAATCACACAATGAGTCGCCTCATTTGTTGAATGTGATTCGTGCTTCTAACCCTAGTACTTGCATTAATTGGGGATGTTCATACATGGTTGGTGATTCACAATTTGTTTTTTAAAGGGTGTTCTGGTATTTTGGTCATGCCGTAACAACATTTCATTATTGTCGCCCTGTGGACAATATTAACGGAACATTTTTGTACGGTAATACAAGTATAAGTTATTAATTGCTTGAAGTTTAGATGGCAACAATCATAACGTTCCTTTCGTATTTGCAATCGTTGATGAAGAAAGCTATCAGTCGTGGGGGTGGCTTCTAAAATGCTTGAAACGTTATGTCATTGGCGATGAGTGTCAGGGCATATGTTTGATTTCGGATAGGCATTTTGGTATTCTAGCGGGCGTAAACGATGTCAAAGTAGGTTGGACGCCGCCATTTGCATAGTGGAGGTTCTGCATACGTCATGTATCCAACAACTTTAACACGAGGTACAAGAATCCCTGTGGGTAAAAAAGGCTAGCTATTGCTGCAAGGAAATATATGGCGCCAAAGATGAAATAATATTTGCGTCATATTTTGAAAACTATTCCAGAGTCAGCAGATTTTTTTGATGAGATGGATAAGAGCCAATGGACTCTCAGTTTCGATGGGAACTACCATTGGCGAATAATGACGACGAATTTAAGCGAGAGCTACAATGCTGTTCTAAGGGAAGCACGATCGCTTCCGGTATCTACTTTAGTGAGGAAGACGTTCCACAATTGTGTTGCATATTTAAATAACAGAAGAGATGAGGCTGACGCGTCGATAAATAGGAGAGAAAAATTCACTAAAGTTGCCATGGAGCGTTTCAATAAGGGAATAAAGAAAGCTAGAAATCATCAAGTCACACTTATAGATCGTGGTGATGGTACATTTGTTGTCACAACCAGAGGGAATCATAAGACAAATAACGTATTCCTGCGACATAACAGGTGCTTGTGCAAGAAATGACAAACCTATCGGATACCATGTTCACATGCGTTTGCTTGTTTCGCGTTTGTGAACGTGGATGGGTCGGATAATATAGACAATATTTACAGTTGGGCTAATCAAAATGTCATATACTCATCTAAATGGGCATCGTTTGATTGTAAAGAAGGCTGTGGTGAGTATTCATTCTCAACTGTCGTTCTAAACCATGAAAGGGAACGACCAAAAGGGAAACCAAGATCTTCTCATATCCATAATGAAATGGATGTGAGAGAACGCAAAACTAAGTTGACTTGTGGTATTTGTAAAAGAGAATGACATAATAAGCAAAGTTGTCCAAATAAATGAATATGTAAGGTTTATTTGAATCAATTATTTATACGCATGGTATCATTTTTTATAAATGCTTGTATATGTATCTATAATTTACATTTTTGTTTGCGGGTTGTACTATGGAGCCTGGACCACGCGTCACGGACATATTGCACTTCCAAGATCAACATCGTTCTTCCATGGTTTGGGCATCATCATATGCAGAGGTATGTTTATCATACTTATCCTTTCATTTATTTTGGAATTCGTTACTAATCCTTCGACATTTCATATATTTTTTTAGAACAATGTTTAATGTCGGCACCATGAAAGCAGCATTAAGAAAATAAGGCGAGAACCCCCGTATGGATGTGTACTTTCGACATGCCGGATTTTTCGGAGTTGCGAAGCTGCAATTCATTCAGTTGGATTATGTTTTCATTACTGCATTAATTGAGTGATGGAGGAGGCCCGAGAGTCATACTTTCCATATGGCCAATGGAGAGATGACAGTGACGTTGAAGGATGTTCAGATTCAGCTCGAATTGCCGATTGAAGGGGACCCTGTTATTGGATTCACCAGCTTCGATTTGCAGCCATATGCGCACATTTACTTATGGAGGTTCCGGGTAGAACTGACATGAAGGCGAGAAGGGTTAAGATGAGTTGGTTGGCCTCCCGTTTTGACGTGTTACATCCCCAAACACCAAATGAGCAGGTACGTATGCATACCCAGGCATACATACTATAGCTAATAGGGTCCATGATTTTCACTGACAAGTCGGACAACTTAGTTCATCTTATGTGATTGCCATTACTGGAGGATTTCGAAGTTACTGGTAGTTACAGTTAGGAATCAGCATGTTTGGCGTGGTTGTATAGGCAATTATGTAGAACCTCAAACAAGCAGACATCACATGTGGCGGGTTGTTTAGTGTTGCTACAGTCATGGGCGTGGAATTGATTTCCCCATTTGTCGCCCATTAGACGTCGGAGCAGGCACAGGCAGGGAATGTCTTTAGCATATCGATGAGATGCGGATTTAGACACGAAAATTGTTGCCACACATGTTCTATCAGTGAATAGAGAAACATTAGACAGACAAAGCCCTCAACAGGTTTTTAACTTCGACTTTATCTTATTTCAAGTTCTTGATTTTTGAAATTTGGTTGGTTGATTATGTTGTTAGGTTATTTTTCAGGTTGTTTGGCATCCATATACAGATGAGATACACGCCAGATTACTTGATTACTGCTTGGATGGCCAAGAAAGCTGGCGAGCACGTGTACTGCTCATTTGCTTCTCCTTGGTTGAATCGCACTTTCCAGACATAGTCATTCGCCAATTTGGAGACGATCAACTAATATCGGATAGCTGCGATATCGAAGCACGCCTTCATCGGATTGACACGCGAGGAAAGCTGTTCGATAATTGGATGCACATCCACGTTAAATAAATCGAGTTGTGGGATCAGCGAGGTAGTTACATCGTTCCTTTGCGCTGGGAACAAGGCTTGGACTACAGTACATGGTACATGCATCACTCTTGTCCTTACCTATCGCACACAGGCGTCATGTTGAACATAGTGGTAAATACAACAATTATTATCTTCATTAAAGTAAAATTTATTCTATTAATATAATTTCTTCGCAGGCGCAAAAAATGACCGAATTTCTATTCGATCGGAGAGAGTTGACCCTTTGAAATTACAACACATCGCGGGTATTTCTCGCAAGGGCTATAGCTTCTTGAGAGAGTTCACTCCGATGCGTTTGTATAGATGACGTGAAGGGCTACACGAGGAGGACGAGTTTGAAGAAGAGGTAGCAAATGAGTAACAATCACAAGAGGTCGAGCAACACAAACATAATGAAGTCCATGAAGATGCTGACATGTTCGACGTTGCTGCACTGGTTGATGAATAGGATGATGACGATTATACACCAGCAGAGGAAACTCGACTCCTCAACTAGCAGAGGCGTCCACGTCTTTCACTTCGCCGGCTCCGTGGAAGGCAAGGAGGGACAGGCACTTTCCCATGGACGATGCGGATCAAACCCAGATATCTCAACTCACGCAACTCACTCCATTTGAACGGCCGCCTGTGGAGAAATTCTACACAAGTAGGACTTGAAAAAATGAGTAATTGTCACGTCATTTAGTTGTGTATATGTTTCGACTCTGTTATTTAGACTATGTTGTTACGATATTTGGACTCTGTTATGACAACTTATGCTTATTTTGGACATTATTGGTGTTAGATTAATATGTTCAAAACATACATGCATTACATATTCAAATTATATGATTTTCTTAAAGTTGTGTAGTGCATTAAGGGAATCGACTTTGTAAGGCCGACTTCCTTCGTACAGAAAGGTAGTCGCTCTTTGTAAGACCGACTTCGATTTAAGAATTATGAAATCAGCCTGTCAACGAATTTTTAAATTCTCTGTCTTATTTGATCAAATAATTCTGAGACCAACGTTAAAACTCGCCTTTATCCCCGCCATAAATTCGGGTGAGCCTCACCCCCCACAAATATATATAATTCCGCCAACGGGTTCGTTTCCATAAAAAAAAGCAAGCAGCTGAGGCGCCTGTGTCCCCGTTAGATTGATTGATAGCCGCTACTCTTACCCCGCCTCCTGCCAATCGACTTCCTCCGAACATGGTGTCGAAGAACCCTATCCCCGCGGAAGGAGGGTTTTACCTCGACCCTGATGGGATGGCTCTCCCAGGATTCGGCGGACCTTTCGTCCCCGCCAACGTCAATCCCCCGGCCGAGGAGGATCCATCCAAGAAGGTCCGGAAGCCCTACACGATTACCAAGTCCAGGGAGAGCTGGACAGACCCCGAGCACGACAAGTTCCTTGAAGCTCTTCAGCTGTGAGTGAGACTCCCTCCGTCGGGATTTTAGTTTTCTTCTTTTTTTGGGGGGGAGGGGGGATGGGGTTCGGGTTGACATGGGATTGGGAGTTGTGGTTTTGCGGGGGTTTCGGCGGAGGTAGTTGAGTAGATGGTGAGCTGTATTTGTGGGGGATTCGCATTTGGGAATTTTGGGGGGATTAAGGATTTTTGTGGGTCGTGATGAGTGGATTTGATGTGGTCCGAGGACGAAGTTCGTCGAATCTGATTGGTGAAAGGGAAGAGAATTGCCCGAGATCCCCATTGATAAGTTTGCTAATTGGTCTTGTCGGACTTTTTATCCAGAAATGCAACCTGCTGTTGTGTACATCAGATTGATGTGATTTTGTCATTTCATTGGGAAACGTTGGAATGTTGAAGTGATGATGGGTTTTCGGGGATCAAGACGGGCGTATATGACTATGTACTGCGAAAGAACGTGGTTGATGTCCAGTTTGGCTGGATTTTCCTTGGATTGAAGCATCCATTTTTTTTTTCATTTGTGTAACCGTTGTGATGCTTCTGCTTGTTTCAGCTTTGATCGTGACTGGAAAAAGATTGAAGCTTTTATTGGGTCAAAGACTGTTATCCAGGTAATTTAAGTGTTGTTCGATTTAATACCGTGGTTTCAGTTAGAATGGCATTGCTCGTTTCAGAATTCATTCTGTATAAATTGCTATTGAGATTGAGATTATTGATGCCTTTATGATTTCAAGCCATATTTTTCTGCTGCAACGACTAGTTGTCAACTAATGGGTCTGCACATATGGTTTTCCTTTCTTGATTGTGCATATGGCACAGCATGTGCGTGCCCGCTATCTTTTTTGTGTCATGATAGACCATTTTTGAGTTTTCTGAATGTGATTGCTTCATGTTACGGTGATGTTTTGTACCCGAAGAGCGATGTGGTAACAATAGTGAAACAGATTTGCTTTGGTACAGATACGTAGCCATGCTCAAAAGTACTTCCTGAAGGTGCAGAAGAGTGGGACTAATGAACATTTGCCGCCTCCAAGACCGAAGAGGAAGGCTGCACATCCATATCCCCAGAAAGCGCCTAAGACAGGTAGGAACGGCAGGCTTGTGGACACTTATTCTTTATTTATTAGTCTAAGTTGGTTATATTATATTGGATCTCTGGCAGCTAATGTCCCCTCACAACCCTCCGAATGTTTCCATGCTTCTCCAGCATTACTTGATTCCGGATATGCTATACGTCCTGATTCTTCATCAAATCTTGGAAATAGCAATGATCCGATTAATTCATGGATAAATAACCCTGTGCCCTTGCCAAGTTTATCAAATACAGCTCAAGGTCTGAACTTCTTCCATTTTTCCTTGATTTGGGGGGGGGGGGATTTCCACCGCCCTCAATTATTGGCCTATTGTCTGCTACTTCAATTTATCTCTTATGCCTTCAGAATATCCATGTTCTGACAAAGTTTGTGTTCCAGGCCAGAAATTTATCAACTCTTGCAGTAGCATCAACAGCAATCCTAGGATACGATCAACTGAAACAATTGATCAAAGTCACCATGGCCATGCTTTGAGAGGTAAGTTGATGATATCATTTCTTTTCATTCTCTGTAGCCATAGTTGTCTTAGTTCTTTATACTTTCCCGTGTTGCATTTGCTGCAGTTTTACCAGACTTTGCCCAGGTGTATACTTTCATTGGCAGTGTCTTTGACCCAAATGATTCTGGGCACCTAGAGAAACTTAAGAGCATGGATCCCATAGATTTTGAAACAGTAAGTGCTTCTCTGGTTGTTTCACTGCCTGAAAGTTTTCGCGTCAACATTATTTACTTCTCGGTGAGAAGTTTATGTTAAAAAAACATTGAAGTTCAGTGCACGTACTCCTTTAGCCAAATTATTTTTAGCAATTTTCTAGGGTGGTACATCTATTGTCACTTTTTCTGGTTAACTATTTCTTCTTGTGAAACCTACAATGGGGTGTTTTCTTACACCCAACTTTTACTCTTTTGTCATCCATCTCCCATGCAGGTGCTCTTGTTGATGAGGAATCTGTCGATAAATCTGACAAGCCCTGATTTCGAGGACCACGTAAGAGCCCCCCTCTCAAAAACAGACTTTTCCCAAAAATCTTTGGATGGATTATGACTTCCTAAATTCTTACAGAGGAGACTACTCTCGACACACGAGATAGATTCGGGGACAATCATCGAGGATACCAGTCCGGACGATCTATGTCATGACGAGCAAAAGAATCTTGCCTGAAAGTTTTGGTTGCAGAGGCAGTAGAAGGAACCTGCATGGTACATGCTAAATTGTACAGGATCCATTAGCATACCGTCAAATTTTCCACTTGGTAGATTTGTGGATATGCGTTTTGGCTACCCAGTTAATAATAAAGCTGAGAATTCACGTTGGCTGCCATGTACATAACATACATAATACCCTGCTTGAGAGATAATACAGAACTGTATAGTCCTAAAGCGGCAGCGGACGACTCTTTCCTTTTGCGGCTCTTTCCCCGTGATAGCTTCTTTAATGGTCACGTGCGGCATGTCGTAACCCGATGTAATGGAGAGAAGGTGGGGTCTTGAGTGAGGGGTGGGTGTGTGGCACGGGAGATGACGCATATCATGAATTGCTTCAGCTTCTGTTTTGCAGTCATGACCAGTTCTGAGAAGGTACCTCACAATCACGTGGAAATGAAATTAGGTGGGCCTGCTGATGTACGTGCGTTCTCTTCTGTCTCCCTTGCGGAACGTGTGACGATGAATACCAGTGACTCGATGTCGCGGGAGTCTCATCTCTTGCGTTAGAACAACGGAGGCGAGGCGTGGCAGCGCGACCAACTGTAATGGGAGCCGCAAGGTGCAACTTCATGGGAGGTAACAAAATAATTTTTTATTTTTCCAAAAGATTAATGTTATTGGGCTCTAAGGCCTCAAGCTTAAAGAATGGGCTTATTGGTGGGCCTCAGCAGGCCCGCACTAGATTCCTCTCCGTTCCAGTTTCTACCCAGACGACGGCGTTTCGGCTTGGGGATTATCCCAACAGCGAGCAATAGCAAGAAGGGAGAAAACCCTGGTCTGCCTTCGTGGTCGGCGTTCGTGGGGGAGGAAATCAAAGGGTGTGCGTAATCCCCGATTTCGTCAAAAATGGTACGTCCTACGTCGATTGCGCGTCCTGGTTTCGATTTTCGTCGGGATGTTTGAGCGAGGGATTTGATTCGTGTCCGGCAGATTATCCCGGAGAAGAACAGGAGAGAAATCAGCAAGTACCTCTTCCAAGGTCCGTTCGGCATTCCTTGTTCCTAAGAGTCGTTCCCAATTGCTGAATTTGGTGAGCTTCTTTAGTGAGTGATTTTGTTGTGGCAGAGGGAGTTTGCTATGCGAAGAAGGATTATAACCTCGCGAAGCACCCGGAGATTGACGTCCCAAACCTCCAGGTGATCAAGCTTATGCAGAGCTTCAAGTCCAAGGAGTACGTCCGGGAGACCTTCGCTTGGATGCATTACTATTGGTTCCTAACCAACGACGGCATTGAGTTCCTCCGGACATACCTCAACCTCCCCTCTGAGATCGTCCCTGCTACCTTGAAGAAGCAGGCCAAGCCCCTCGGCCGTCCTATGGGTGGCCCCCCTGGCGATCGCCCTAGGTATTGGGCTGCTGGCACGATTGTTTTTGTCCTGGATGCCTTCGACGTTATATCCGATGTGTTGTGAATGTAAAATATGATGGGTTTGTGTTTGTAGAGGCCCGCCTCGCTTCGATGGAGATCGCCCCAGGTTTGGCGATCGTGAAGGCTATCGTGGCGGTCCAAGAGGGGGCGGCGACTTTGGCGGCGACAAAGGAGGGGCCCCGGCGGATTTCCAGCCATCCTTCAGGGTAAATTTGATCTTAATTGTGAAAGCGAATGGAACATTAACTAGTCGTACATTTCTGAACTCAACGATCCTATTCTTTCGTTTTGTCATGGCCCATGGGTAAATACTATCCCTGATTCTGGGTGACATGTCACCTGATTATCTCGCATTGGCGCAGGGTGCTGGTGGGAGACCAGGCTTTGGGAGAGGATCGGGTTCTTTTGGGGCTCCGTCATCTGGCTCGGGTTTTGCCTAGATTTGCCTTTATGATATATTATGGTGAGGCTTAATTATGCAGTTGCTGTGTGGCATGAATCTTGTAGTTTTATGTATTGCTGTTTTAGGACAAAGGAAACCTTTGGGCGTTCTGTATCTGCCAAATGTCTGACTTTAGGGGTAATTTTTTTATCCGGCATATAAGCAAATGATGATAGCCAGAATTAGCCCAACCACTTTAATTATATTAAGACCAATATAAACTACTTGATGCTGCATAAAGATGTGATTGTGGTTATGACTATAGGAAACGAAAAAAATGTACATGGTTTTTTAGTTGAGCTTGTAGAAGTTGAACTTGAACATGATCAATGGGAGCGCAATGTTTATTTATGATAGTCGGTCAACCTTTCATTGTGGTCACATGCACGAAATCCTTTATGACATGAGCGAGGCTCTCAAACTGGGCCCCATGGTGATGCCCATGGAAGAATTGGCCCACCACTGACACCCCCTTTTCTTCCATCACCTTGGCGAGCTTGACCTGGCGATCAATCAGCGGGTCACCACTGCCTCCAGTGACCAGGACCCTCCACCCGAGCGACCCCACCTTCTCTAGTGCTGCCAGCCCTGGGTTGCTGTCCGTCGTCGGGTTGCAGTACTGGTGGTCGCGGTCTGCACCGATTGGCAATGACAGTTCCCACATGAGGTCGGTCAGAACTACTGGTAGTGCCCTGTTGTGGAATAGCCTTAGCTCCGAATCAGTCCTCTTTGTTCCCCCGAAGAAGGGCTGGTGCAGTATCAGTCCCTGGATACTCAATGGCTTCAGGTCATTGAGGATGCCGGTCGCAACGCTTAGTCCCGTGTGGTATGCTATGTTACCGCCTGAGCTGTATCCCATCAGGTAACAATTTGAAAGGTCAGCGTATGTCGATATCCACTCATCCTTAGTGGTTCTGATGGCCTCCAGGGCCTCCAACGCGTCGTCGTACGCAGCGGGTAGCCTGTGCTCGGGCGCTAGGCGATACTCAACAGAAACTACCACCGCAGGAAGCAGCGCCAGGTCCTCAAATAAACTTCCTAGAACCGCAGAGGCCGCGCTAAAGAGGATGAATCCCCCGCCATGGAAGAATACAATGAGTGGTAGCTTTCTTCTTGGCACGGTGAGAAAGTGATCCCGCGCCAGGAGGACACGGAACCAAGTACCGCGGGAAGGGTTTATAGGGACATCCTTGGAGAGGATCGGGACCGAGAGATCAGGATCGGACACGGCGGGAATGTCCGGGAAGGCCGGCCGGGAGAGAGAACCGTCGGGATTGATTTTAACACCGATACTCTCCAAGGGATCTGAGGCGGGAACGGCCTGCGGCAGAGAATGACCAGCTGATGACATGGTTTTTTCTTTCTTTTATTACTGTCGGAAGGTGAATGCAAGAGGTAAGTGAAATTGTTATGATTGGGTGGGCTGGAGTAGGCAGGCATATATAACGTCAAAAAATGGGTTGGTGTAGTATTAATAGTGTAATATCCCAACCATGTCTACGGATCGTGCCTAACTTAAAGTTACTTGGTAATAAAATTCAAGGAAGTTGGTGGGTGTTGGAATCTTATTTTATCTTATAAACTTTTTATTAGATCATGATCGGTTATTAAGACTCATGTGATTGTTTTCATTGAACTTTTTATGCCTATGAGGTTTTATTGTTAATGTGTTTAGGAGAAGTTACGACGTAGAATGTGAATGACTCAAAATACTCTTCCGTTGATCCTCCTCATCTTCCTCTCCAGGTACAACAATTATGGAAGAATGACAAACTTGTTTTTTAACACCCCCGTGGTTCGGGGGTAAAGTCTTACACGGTGACATTCATACATAGGCCCCAATTCGGACAGTTTATACATGGAGAAAAGTATTTCCCTTTTGTTGGGGTAGTTAAAATGTCAAAAAATTTTCGTTTTAGTTTCACGTCAACGGATGGGATTAATTCGGGTTTAACATCATTAATTATAAAAATAAGTTGGTGTGAATATGATGATAATGTCATTGGTCCCCCCACCCTCGTGTCCCCACCGTAATGCCATGACCCCGCACCCTCACCCAACTCTAGGGAGGGATGGGTCTCCATGTGTCTTTCCATCCATCCATCGCGTTCGGTCCTTCTGGTTTAAAGATTGAGACATTGGAGGTTTGTACCGATTCATTCATTCGAGGTTAATTTAAAAAAAAAAAACTATATATACAATCGTGAAATGGACACTGCGTGATTTTGGAACCAACCCAAGACAACTTTGGACGATGGAATTTTAGCGTAGCAATAATTGGCGTTTGATTAAATATATATTAATGATGATCAAGTCGTGTTTTGATTGGATTAACGCCAGGCCGACGCCACCGTGAGGGTCCGGCCGTGCCAACCAAACCCCACCCCGCCCGCCTCGTCCTTCACCGTGAAGCCCGGGTTGGCCAGGCTAACGTTGTTCACGAGCCTCGCGCGCATGGACTCCGCCACGTGCCCGTCCATCGGCTTGGAAACGAATCCTGCCATGCCCATCCTGGCCCTCCACTTGCCGAAGACCTCACACCTCTCGACCCGCTCCCTTCCCTCGCAGGATATCGAGTTCCTCAGCTTCCTCCCCAGGCCTTCCTCGACCTTGGCCCTGTCCGGATGGTCCTTTGGTACGGTCGACTCGAGGGAGTCGAGGAGCGTCCCGTAGTAACTGAGAGCCTCGTTCACCCGCATGAGGAATGGGGCGGTGTTGGCGTTCAACTCCTGCTCGACGAGGGTTACCACCCGTGGCGACAGGTCTTTCGCGCACCGCAGGAGCATGTCCCTGGGGTTGTCCTCGGAGACACTCTCGTCGGGCATCCGGTAAAGCTTGAACGCAAAGTTTACTACAAGGGCCTCGTCCGCTTCACAGCCGAGGGTTTCGCTGTTCAGATCAGCCAGTTTACAATTGACTGTTCTGAAGTGAAGGCTGATTCCGGCCTCTGCTGCTTGCTTATTAAGTGTTTCCCCAACTAACCGCGACGCTCTTCGTTGCCAGTGTCGGAGACACCAGTGATTTTCAGAACAGAAGGCCTATTGCTCCTCCTTTTGGCCAGTGCATGGAGGAGATTCACGTATCGGCCGCCCTGACCAATATCGAAATCAACAACATGGAGCTTGTTTGTAGCCGGCAGTTCTAAGGCAGCTTCCAGGATCATGAGATTAGCCGCCATGAACCCGAGCTTGAAGCAAGGGGATAAGTCGTACAGCTTCTGCGTTGAGGGGACATGCTCCTCCGAGAACAGCTCCACAGCTGGAGGAGTGTTCTCCGCAGGATTCAGTCGCAACTTCAGAGCAGACAGCACGTAATCCATCAACTTCTGCTCCCAATTACGTTTAGGATTTGGGAGAGCAGTTAACCTCGCCAGGATTTCCGCCGCAACCTCGTTCTTCCCCTCGTGGATAGCTGATGCAGCCTCCAAGATCGTCTGCTTCGAGCAGGTGGTTACCGGAGAAACCACGGAATGCGACGAGGAAGGAGATGAAGAAGAGGAAGACGAGGTTGGAGACAGATATCTGCTTCTGAGGCCGGCCCGTCGTGACCATGAGGCTCTGCAGGGTGTCAGACCACTCGCTGTTCGAGTGAGTGACAAAGGACGTGGCATTGCCTCCGGGGGCTTCCTCGTCATCGAGCAGCTCTTTCTCTAGCTCTTGCAAGCGGTTCATCATCACGCTCTCGTAATCTGGAAGAATCGTGCCATTCTGCAGGAGGTTTGGGAAAGGGACCCCGGGCAAGGCCATCGCGACCGTGTTCCCCGGCCGCACCATCCCATTCCTAATAGGCTGCGACCTCATCCGCTGCAGGAGGGGTACGCCGTCGAACCCATGCACGGCAGGTCCCCTGACAGAAGAGAAATTCCTAAGGGCTATCACATCAGGTGAGGATGGGAGGACATGGGCGGGGAAGTCCAGCGAGTGCAGGGGCGAAACAGGAGACGCCTGGGGGTGGATCCTCGGCTTGACATATCGCAACAGGAGGTTGTTCAGTGCCTGGTTCTGAACTTGCCGCTGCTGCTGACTCAGCTGCTGCAGCTGTGAATCCAGGAGAGTCCGTTTTCGGACGAGGGGACGCACAGTCGGTTGCTGTTGCTGGGAGAGCTGAGGGTGGAGGGAAGGGGGAGGGTTCGGGAAGGAACTGATTCTGCGAGGGGTAGGGTGGCTGAGGGGCGGAGTAGATGGATCTGGCGGGGTAGCTCCGCCGCCGGAGAAGCCAGAAGCCATTTATCCTTGTCTACTCCGACCGTGAGGGGGGCTACTCCTTAAAAACGCAGAAACACGTGCAGAGAAGGGTAATCAATTCAATGGTCTAGAAATTGGAAAAGAGGGGAGAGAAAAGGGGGGGGGGACAACTTTCCTTCACTGTGTTAGAAATTAAGGATGGGAAGGTTTTTTTTTTTTATTTTTTTTTCCGTTTATAATTATCTTACGAGAATATTTATAATAATATTTTTTTTGGTGGGTTAGGTGCTTGATTTTGATAATGGGGGAGATTGGATTCGTTCCGTTGAAAAATAAGAAGGGGAACGAACTTTTTCATCTCTCTCCTTGCTTTTTGGTTTCTCAACGCACAAATCATTCATTATCCCTCCAATATTACCACTCCTCCAAATTAAAGTGCATCTTTTCGTGAAACAAATATGCCAAGACGAGGATAAGATCTACGTAGATGAATATTTATTCCGTGGAATGTAAATGAATCTCATGGAACGATCGATCCGTCAATGTCCACGCGCGGGGATGCTTCAGTTAGAAGCACGCACCAAATCCCAAACCACGGGAGGCGACGTGGACGTGTCATCTCTCTCTCTCTCTGGAGCGTGTGGAAGGAGGCATCGCGTCGTGGTGTCCGAGGGCTGAAATCTGTGGAAGTCCCCCTTGTTTATGGCAATCATATCTAGTCAGCGGTTCCGCAGGCAACAAGGCGAGAAGAAAGGGACTCGAAAAAATATTACAGATATAAAATTTGGTTACATAATCTAGTCCGATTTTCTTGTGCTGTCTTTGTAGTGTTGTACCCTGGAGGAGGAGCAACAATGAATGAAATCAAGTGTATCCTTTGGAAAAAAAAGACAAGAAAAGAATACTAGTATCTGGTTGGAAGGACTGACCCTGTTCAATAACAGATTTGTCAATTTAACTCACTTCAAATCCAAATCCTATGAGTTAATAAAATTGGTGTAAAGTCAAGAAGAGAGGGGAGCTCGCAATCTAAGGCATAAAGGCATCATCATCATCATCATCATAGTATGTATGTATAGCAATACTCCGAAAGGAATAGATTTTGCATGTGCGTGGCGTAACCCATTTCATATTCCCCTTGAAAAACCGAATTTTAATAATAAATATTACAGGATGCTAATTAAAAACACTAATAACGGCTTTTCATCCAATGACAATTTAGAATTTGGGCAAACACCTAAAATCAATGGATTCACAGCTTTAGGACAAAGATAATGACGGCCCAACATGAATGGGCTCATGGCCCAATATTACGCAATGTCCCTTGTAGTCGTTCGTTCCTGTCCGAAATTGTAGAGAGCGTGGTTTCAAGAGGGCGGCATGATGCCCTCTGGTTCCATTTTCGTGCGATGATAGTGTTGGTGAGTGTGTGGATGGCCGGCCGCCTTAAGACCTTCATTATTTCCAGCAGTTGTCTCCTCGTCTCAAAGGGTCTGGAAGCAGTCCGTGTCCGCCGTTTGTATTGGTAGATCCAGTCCTGAACTAACTCAGGGATGCGCAAAGAGAGTTTCTAGGAACATATTCCCGTCGGAGCCCTTGGTCCACTCGTCTCCACTTCAAAGGACTGAGAAGGCCCCTGAATGCAAGCGGCGTTAGCTATAAAAGGGGCATCGGCAGTTTCGAACATAACTCTTTCGACCCCTTGTGGTAAAGGCTAACTCCCCGAAAAACTAACGAGATGGTGATGCTTATAAAGAAAGCATCGGACACAGGCAGGATTGTCAGAATTTAGATCACGTCGATTTAAAAAATTCGTATATTTGACTCTACCGATTAAAAGGTCGTAGGTCGGAACTCCTCTTAACAACCATGATATCAACGTTTCCGTCCGAAATGATCCAAAGTTAAAGATCTTTCCCGTTTGTCCACAAAGGCAAAGATCGTCGTCGTCCCATTAGTTGACGATTCCAATCCAATTAGGGGTGGGAGTTTCTCCCGGGACAAACACCGCCGACGATTCCGGACAAAATAAAGAAAATGGAAAAGGACAACAACTTACGTCGGGAGCGACCCCATCGTTCTCTCTTTTGGTCGGGAAAGGCGAACCGAAGCCCAATGAGGAAATTAAACGAATAACATAATTTTGACACTTTTTTATTTCTTTCCTTTTCCCATTGAGGAGGAGGTGTTGGGTGGGAAGAGGAAATGGAATTAATTAAACAAGTGGACAAAATATTTGACGCCTGATTAACGTAAAGACAAGACCAAATCAGACTACAACTAAAATGTCCGATAAAAAACAGTAAAACACATCTTTTCTCTTTCTTGCCTTCTGTCCCCTTCTCTACGCGATCTCCGTGTACATACAATACACACAGGCGCAGAAAAACCTCAGCAAGTTCTAATCTTTGCGAGGATCACTCCCATACCCACATCCCATCTCGTGGATTTTAGGGCTCCTTGCTACTGCCCACCAGGTAAAGACCCCATTTTTCGCAATCCCCTTCACCCACGCACGCACCCTCGATTTGGGACGGCGGGATACAGTTCCCGTTAATCTTCTTCTTGGTTTTTGTTTGCGCCGAGCAGAAGTCCTCAGCTTCGGGGAGTGACCGGGAGTGAGTGCGAGTAAGCTTGTACTGTGCCATTTGTGGTCGTGGTCGATTGTGTCGTGAGTTTGTTGAATTTTGCGACTTTTTTGTTGGGTGCGTCTGTCCGATGTTTTTGGGTTGGGTGCTGTTAGGATAAGTAGATCTGTGCGCATTTGAATCGTGATGGGCAGTTCTGCTGGCGAGGAGTGGTGTGTTAAGGGGAAAAGGCTCAAAGGGGATGAGATTCTGATTCGTGTGATTCAGGTCGGGTGGGGGGAGGGGCAGCGTTTCTGAGTTCACGCTCCCGTGGTTGGTGCAGGGACTGTGAATGGTGCAGAGTTTGGATTCGATATTTGGATGTAAAGCAGCTGTCAGAAGGAACCATAGACGTGGATATGCATATGTGGCTGTGTTTGTATGTCTGAGTTTCATTACACGATAGAAAAGATAGAGCCTTAGATTGCATAAGCTGGACGAATCAATGGACGTTTTCTCTTGCTTCTTGTTTGTCCGGCTTGGCCTGGCCCTTCATGTGTTGGGTCCCTGACTCCTAGTTTTCTTGTAGCAATTGTCCTGCCTTGATTGTTCAGCTAAAAATCCGCTTCATGGCATCATCGCCTTCTGTCTTGCACAACGATGCACACATGTGGTGTCCTCTCATCTTTTGGACAAAGCTCCTATTGCCGTACATGAGCTAATTGATGCTATTCTGTGCTATAGTGGCTGACATTTTGTACTGGCTCCATTTCTAAAATTCCAGGTTTTCATAAAGAACATTTTGTTCTCTCTTGGATTTTGGGAGTTCACGGACAAGTGTAGCTGCCGTCTGTATTGATATGCTCAAAGTTGATCTGTGAAAGGAATTGGCTGATGGGCTTGATTTGCTGAGTTCCTGTAGTCCAGCACTAGCGGAAAGTAATAAGCATGCCTTCATGGTGGGGAAAGTCATCGTCCAAAGATTCAAAGAAAAAAGCTAACAAAGAAAGTCATGTAGACTCATTACATCGCAAATTGAAGAATCCATTGGATGTGAGATTAAATTCTAAATCAGGAGTATCGCGAAGGCACGGAGACCCAGCCTTAGAGAAGGGACCTCTTTCTGTTGCTCAGTCGAGATCGTCATCTCCTCCTAATCCAGTTTCAAGATGTCAAAGCTTTGCTGAAAGGGGTCATGCACAGCCACTTCCTCTTCCTGTCTCATATCCTGCATCTGTCATCCGCACAGATTCTGGGATTAGTGTTTCAAAGCCGCGGACAGAGAGAAGCACAAAGCTTTTTCTACCTCTCCCTAGACCTTCATGCATTCGTGTGAAAGCCAATGCAGCAGACTTGGAAGGAGACATGGTCACTGCTTCTGTGTCTAGCGAGTGTTCCATGGAGAGTGATGATGTTGTTGATTCTCAGCAGCGGAGTCCTCGGACAACAGAGAGCGATCATGTTTCGAAGTCTACTACTGACAGTCCTTCCAGGTGAACTGAAAACGATTGATGCTCCTAACTATCTTCAGTATTTTCTAATGCATTATTGATTGACCCATCTTTTGGCATGTCTATTAGGTTGATGGTCAAGGATCAGAAGTCAATTGTTTCCCCTGTGAGCTTGAGAGAATCCAGAAAACCGGCTAATCTTGCTTTGGGTAATCATGTTTCCTCTACATCGCCAAGGCAGAGAGCAAATGCTGGTCAACTACCGAGTCTTTATCTTCCATATACTGGTGCTCTATGTAGTGCTCCTGATAGCTCTATGTCCAGTCCTTCACGAAGTCCAATGAGAGCCTTTTGTTCTGAGCAGATTGCAAATTCTGCTTTCTGGTGTGGAAAACATTATACAGATGTTACGCTACTTGGATCGGGTCAATGCTCAAGTCCCGGCTCGGGTCATAATTCAGGACACAATTCAATGGGAGGAGAAATATTGGGGCAGTTGTTTTGGCAGCAGAGCAGGGGAAGCCCTGAGTACTCACCAATACCTAGTCCTCGGACAATGGCTAGTCCCGGGCCCAGCTCCCGAATTCACAGTGGTGCTGTCACACCCATACACCCGAGAGCTGGAGGATCTTTGAATGATCCACAGCCATGGATTGATGATGGCAAACAACAAAGTCATCGATTGCCCCTCCCCCGTATAACAGTATCCACTTCTTCACCATTCTCTCATCCTAATTCTGCTGCCGCATCTCCTTCACTGCCACGTAGTCCAGGGCGGTCCGACACCCCCTTGGGCTCACGCTGCAAGAAGGGAAAACTGCTTGGCAGAGGCACATTTGGATATGTCTATGTTGGCTTTAATAGGTATTGTTATTTATACAAATTTCACTCTTTTTTTCATTGCAATCGCCATAGCTTAACCATAATGTTACCTGCTGATTGTAATTAATTGCATGGGCTATGTTCAGCTTCAGTGACTGCTAATGACTTATTGAAGTTGTCTAGATATGGACTGTTACTGAAACCATTGCAAGTATATGCTTATTTTGATGTTTTATGCATTGCAGTGAAAATGGTGAAATGTGTGCTATGAAGGAAGTGACATTATTTTCAGATGATGCCAAATCTAAGGAAAGTGCAAAGCAGTTAATTCAGGTAGTCTAATTTGATGTCAGTAATTTTCCATGTATCTATAATCTTAATGTACCTTACATGTGATTTTCCTAACTCGTCGCAGGAAATCAATCTATTAAGTCAATTGCAGCACCCCAATATTGTACAGTATTATGGATCAGAAACTGTAAGCCCGTTGCAGCTCAATCATGTCCACCTTTATGCATATGCTTTATATAGAGTTTTCACCCTTGGATTCAACATCCGAAACCAATGAAATTTCTCATCACCGAAGCTTTTGAGTGCACACAGATTGGAAATTTCAGAACTGCACTTGAACAGTTTCTTGTTTTTTTTCTTTCAACTTTAAGAGCTCATTTGATTCCTTTTTTGATGACTAAGCAGGTAGACGACACACTATATATCTATTTGGAGTATGTGTCAGGTGGCTCCATTCATAGGCTACTCCAAGAATATGGACAGTTAGGTGAACTGGCAATACGTAGTTATACTCAACAAATATTGTGTGGACTTGCTTATCTACATGCTAAAAACACAGTACACAGGTTAGTGACATTTACCCTTATTTGTATAAATATGTATGAACCAGGGAGATGAAGTTCCATAACCTTTGGCGGATATTCTTGTTGCAGAGACATAAAAGGAGCTAACATATTGGTAGATCCAAATAGCCGAGTAAAGTTGGCTGATTTCGGGATGGCAAAGCACGTGAGTGAAGTCATCTTCTGATTGCTACTAATTGTGTGACTAAATGTTATCGACTGACTACTGCCAACTCGAATCATATGACCCACTAATCTTATGTTATGTCATTGTATCTGATTAATCCTAAACAGAAAGTACCGTTGATGCGAGTTTACTGGTTAATCCTAAATAGGAAATCAATATCTTCTTCATTATCAAAAGAGAACTGATATTTGATTATTATGGAGACTATTTTCCCCAAAAAAGAGAAACAAATCATGGAGCAGGCTGTAATATACTTCTGAAATGATATCCAGATTACAGGACATTCATGTCCACTTTCCTTCAAGGGAAGCCCTCATTGGATGGCACCAGAGGTACTGTCAGAACTTCCTTTCTAGCTTGATTAAACTAGATATTGATGGTTAGATGCATTTTCAGGAATCATTTGTTTGGCATATCCATTTCTTAACTAGGTTATAAAGAATGAGAGTGGTTGCAACCTTGCTGTTGACATATGGAGTCTTGGGTGTACAGTCTTGGAAATGGCCACGACCAAACCACCTTGGAGTCAGTATGAGGGGGTAAGTCGTTTTAACTGTACATCATTCCTGGAGAAGTTTTTTAGGTTGGTTTCCGGAATTAAGACTCCTGCTGGATTGACCTCGCTTGATACAGGTGGCAGCAATGTTCAAGATTGGCAATAGTAAGGAGCTTCCTGCTATTCCAGATCACCTCTCTGAAGAAGGAAAGGACTTTGTGAGGCAGTGTTTGCAACGAAACCCTCAGAAGCGACCAACCGCCACACAATTGCTAGAGCACCCATTTGTAAAGTTCATGGCATCAGCGGAAAAACCATTTTCTGGCCCTGACTCTGCAGATCTTATTCCAGGCAACACCAGAAGTCTTAGATCTGTGGTAGTTTCTTTAAGCCTCTAAACTAATTATTTTTCTTTTTTTTTCATGCTTTCTTTTCCTGCTATTTTTCTTTGATTATATTAGTGATACGTGTTACTATCAAAGCAATTGGAGAGAAGGGTCTTTTGGTTTATATTTACAGAGTAATTTCTCTATATATAGATCACCCATAAGCTGTAGTTTCACGGTTGCTTCTGGGGGAATACTAACATTTACAATATGCATGTTCGAAGGCAACTCAATTGTCCCGTTGATGACCTTTTCTTCAGTCTGGTTCTAGTCTGCGCCACATGAATCTGATGTTATCATCATATATCAGGGCATGGGGCAACTGAGGAATCCTGCTGCCTTTGATGCAGAGAGGCTTGTGACTCAATCATCTAGATCACTGAAAGCTAGCCCCCACGCATTGTACTCCCCCCTCTCTCATGCAATTCCAGTTCGTTATGTGAGCAAGTTTTTATTAACAAATTGTCTCGTGGTCTGATTTGTTGTTGTATCCAGTGATCTCCACATGGCTAGGAATATCTCGTGTCCCGTCTCACCTATTGGAAGTCCTCTGCTTAACTCAAGATTGCCGCCAAATTTCAATGGAAGAATGTCTCCTTCGCCGATTTCTAGTCCCCGCACACCTTCAGGCTCCTGCACACCATTAACTGGTGGAACTGGTGCCATCCCATTTCAGATCAATCGGCCTTTTGTCCTGAATGAGGGAGTTGGAAACCAATTTAAGCCATCTCCTAGCCTTTATATTGGTTCGTCGCCCTATGGTGATTCCAACCCAGAGACCTTCAGAGGGTTGCATGTGGCCTCCCATGTTCTTTCAGAAGTAATATCTTCTGATAATAATATCTTGGGAAAGCAGTTTGGAAGGCTTTCTCCCAGAGATATGCATGATGGGTCATCAGTGCTGGCTGACCGGGTGTCTGAGCAGCTTCTCCGGGATCATCTGAAGTCATACCCTTCCCTGGATCTAGGACCGTGCCCTGCATTGCCACGGAGACTGAATGGATGATGCTTGCTTATCCCCATTATTGAAAACAAAGGCAGTACAATGAAAAGGTTAAAGAGGGTAGTAGTACATAGCATTGCTGAAGAAGAGATTTCTTCGTGGGAGGCGATGCTGTTGCTCGAAAACGTGCCTCTTGGGGATGAAGTGGATGAAAGTTTAGCAAATTGATGCAACTTCCTCCCTGGGATCATGAATCTCCAAACATATCGCTGCGTCCAGAACTCCCCCGAATGGTGGACCTTTGTTCTTCATGAAATGAGGAGACTGACTATCTTCCTATGTCAGTGACTGCATGGATATGCACCAACAAACATGAAGGGCTGCCATCTGATGATTGAATGGTGCTATTGCTAGCTCTGGGATGTACTTCTTGTGATCTCGCGAGACAGGTGACACTTGTGGTTGGGCTACTACAAGATTGAGCAAAAAAGATCCAATTCCACGTGGTAGTAGGTGATTAACCATTGGACAATGTTTTAGGCGTCCAAATTGTGTATATATATATATATATATGTATATGTATATTCAGGTGAGGACTAAAACCCTCTCATAATGACATCCATTGCCTTTTTTGCCAAAAAAAAAACGCCAAGACAAGGCTCTCATTGTACTATTCATCACCCTAATAGCACCATCACATCATTCTGTCGTGTACCTCTCCTTTCCATATTTTGAGGTGATGGAGGCATTTCCTAGTGACTAGTTGGCACCGGCAGAACCTCCGCTTTCTTTTACTTCAGCCTCCTTCGCCCGCTTCGGTTTCAGTGTCGCGCTTTCTTTTACTTCAGCCTCTTTCGCCCGCTTCGGTTTCAGTGTCGGGTTTGGGGGTTTGGGTTTTGCTGATCGGGTCTCTGTATCCGTGTCTTCGCATCGATTCGGGTTACGTTCTGGGATGGGTGAGTTTCCCTACTGCTTGGCTTGTACTGGGTTGGGTTTCTTCTTCTTCTTTTGCTTTGTTATTTTTGATTAGGTTGTTTTTGTCTGGGCGTGATTGATTTGATGGGAGTTGGGATTGTTGTCAGTTGATGGAATTGTCAGAAATTTATTTTTTCGCTTCTCTATTTGTGTTGCCCGATTCTTTATGGGTTTGGTCGAATTGGGGGAGGGACTTCTGGCCTAACGATAGAGTTGCTTTCGGAATCACGGCGTGGCTGTTGCAGATCGAGGTGTGGGATGACCGTGTTTGCATCTTCCCTGTACCCTAGCTGGGACGCCTAGCGGTTTTGTCAGTTATGAGTACGATTGTTTCTTGTAGAAGATCTTGTTTAGTGGGGCTGATGGGTTGAATAAAATCTTGATTAATCTGTTTGATTTGCGTTTTGGTAATTTTCTGTTGGGCTGCTTGGTGTGTATGTTTGGTATCGCTTGTCATTGTTTGCTTTATGTGTGAGGAAGTGAATATGTTTCTTATAAATGTGGAAAATCAATGCGAAACGGAGCAGAACCTAACTAATCTGAATTTTTCACATGTTAGAGTAAGTGGAAGTGCCAGACGGCCATTGACCGTCAGAGACCAATATATTCCCGTACAGGAGAATTATGATGGTCTTGAGAGGATCAACTGGATGAATCCCAATCCTTCATAAGACGAGAGATGATAGTATATGAACTACCTACAATGACAATTGGAGTTTTGCGTCATTTGATCATCTTTCTCATCCCGTATGGCATGAGTGGTCTAAATTGGTGTGCCTGTATATTGCTTTCTTGGGTCTTTGTTTAGACATACTAGACATTTTGATCTTGTTCGAATGTTTGGTTTTGGAAGCAGTAAACTAGCGAAGGGTTTAATCCTTTCTTCTTGACTTTTCTTGATTGTAGATATAGAGGAAGAGATTCGTTTGCTGCATCTTGATTCAGGTATTGTGAAGAACGAGATTCAGCTCTCTGTCCCTTCTCCTCTAGCTTGACTGCCTTGTAGACTTTGAAGTGATGTTTCTTCTACTCTGTAAATTAACTGTTCCTTTCATGCTCTGGCTTCTCCTTGGCAGGTGAGGCCCATGGGGCTATTAATCCCGACAATAAATAGGCAGAAGAAGCGGATATGGTGGTAGAAAAGGATGAAGGTCTGTAAAACTCTAGTAACAATTCGAAAACAAAACTTATTTGAAAGGAGTAGTGGCGTAGTGATTGCGTGTGATAAGTTTGAAAACGATCAATCCAGTGCTTTGAATTCAACATTATCTTGGGAGGGTAGTTGTAGTTCTCCTCAGTTACACTACACAAGATGCTTTTCTTCCCTGATTATCAGTACCTCAGGTAGGATCTTATATATAGTCTTGGTATGTTGTTAACGAGCATCCCTGACAAGAAAAATGCTAGGCTAGTGCAAGAAAATGGGGAAAGTCGTTAGTTCCACATGCAGTGATGTGCCTGCAAGTTTTGCAAATGGGCCTCCGCTCAAATCTATGACGAGTGGATCAACTCTGAGTCACCATTGTGCCAGCGCTCCCAGCAAAAATTAAGAGAAATTTTCTGCTACAAGATTATGTATAACGTATTTCATTATTGAAGTGACGGAACAGTTGGTTGGATATTTATATACAGAGAAGTGTTATTATTACTCAGCTGGAATTATCAAATGCGTACAATTGTTTTACCTAGCATAACATTTCTGCAGCATTAGTGAAGGCGGCACTTCTATTGTGATGAGTGATACAATTTCAATAATAATGATCTATTCTACTTTTGTAGGTCCAAAAGAGGAAATTGAGGCAATCCCTCAACCAGAATATGTTAAGCCACAAGGTGGTAATAGAAGCCCCTGAAATTGAAAGAAAAGAACTTCAATATGAGTTCCTGTATGCAGGATCACCTGGCGTGCTCAGAATGTCGTTGTGCCTATGCAGGGAAAGAAAAGGAAGTACCTGCTCCAGTAGAAGACGATACAGCAGAGGAGGTGGTAGAAGATGGTAAACGTCATTAAATGTCGTGTTTATTGGCCACGTTGGTAAGTCAATTTTTCTTTTCAAAGATTGTGTGATTATACGTGGTATTATGTTGATGCTATTAGTTCTTTCTCACAGATGCTGGAAAATCAACCATTGGAGGTCAGATACTCTTCCTGAGTGGTCAAGTTGATGACCGTACAATCCAAAAATATGAAAAGGAAGCTAAAGATAAGAGCAGGGAAAGCTGGTGAGCTTCTTGTGGTAGTTTGCATGCAATATTTAATAATTTATGTTTTACCAAGATCACATGGACCTCTATCTCTTTGATTTGTTTTGCTTGGTTGATACATAATTTGTTTGCTCAGTTAATTGCTATAATCGCCTTGGCACAGGTACATGGCATATATCATGGACACCAATGAGGAGGAGAGGGTTAAGGTATGATTCTTGTGTGCTGTGGGATGAAGTGATTTTTTCATGGGGATTTAAGTAAGCTTGTTGACTGGGTATGTTTGCCTCTTGGACATAGGGTCTTTCTAATTTTTTTAATTTTAATTTTACATGCCAATGCAGGGGATTACAGTGGAGGTCGGGAGAGCACATTTTGAAACAGAGACTACTAGATTCACCATTCTAGATGCACCAGTAAGTAATACACTGACTTCCTTGAGAATGATATAAAAAGCATGCCTTGCAGTTTTGAGTCTATATATACGCCCGTATCTGGATGTTTGCTTTATTCTATTTAAAGTATGAAGTCTCCTTCTGTGGATAACAGTCGTATAATACTTGGTGTCTGATCTGCATTTGCTCCGTTAATGATCGTGATTATGTTTTCCTTGAATTGCCCCCTCTTGTCTTTGCTCATCAATGCTTCTTCCTTTTCTAGGGTCACAAGAGTTATGTACCAAACATGATTAGTGGGGCTTCTCAAGCAGACATTGGGGTTCTTGTAAGTTCAATTTTCTTCCTTCACATTTATCTATGCCGTGCCTTACTTTATCAACTTGATTTCACAGGTTATCTCAGCTAGGAAGGGCGAATTCGAAACAGGATATGAGAAAGGTGGCCAAACCAGGGAACATGTCCAGCTAGCTAAAACCTTGGGTGTGTCTAAGCTTCTTGTTGTTGTGAATAAGATGGATGATCCCACTGTCAGTTGGAGTAAAGAGAGGTATATTCCTCTCTCATTGTCATCCTATGTTTCTCAATCTCTATTTACAAAGTGTTAGATTCTCAATTATTCTTTATTATTTTGTGCACTCTTCCAGGTATGACGAAATAGAATCCAAGATGATACCTTTCCTTAGAGCGTCAGGTTACAACGTTAAGAAAGGCAAGTTGAATCTTATTTATCTATTCTAGGATGCTCATAACTTGATTATTGCATTGTCTCATCTGTTTTAATCAATTTAACATGGAATTCTTTGGCTGCTCAGTTTTATGTATTTCTACTTACTGAAATCCGCAGCACTAGAATGTTTGAACATGTAGAATCTACCTGTTATTTCAGGGGATGGCTGATGATCCCGTCAGAAAAATGCAACACTTAACTAGCTGGGCATGATATTTTGAGATGGCCTGTGTCTTTCATGTTTTCTTGCTGATGCAAGTTAAAGTTAATGGTTCGTCAAGAAAATTGGTTCTCCCATTAGGCAACAGCCGCATATTTAAAGCTTTGAATGAAAATTCACTTATAAAACTTGGGACCAGTCTGACACTAGAGTAATCTGAACTTGAACTCATATTTCTCGGCTTATTTTTCAAAGCTATAAGTGAAAGTTCTTGTGAACGCAATCATTAATAAGCATGGCTAAAGGGTAATCTTTGCTGCTAATGTTCCTGGCAGCCAGTGTCGAATTTAAGTTGTGATAATTTAGGATGAGGAAAACTTTTATTGCACGAGGTACAGCCGAACATAAACATCTGATAAGACATGGATAATTGATTGCAAATATCCAGTTTCTTCCAATATCGGGTCTGTTGGGATATAACATGAAAACAAGACTGGATAAAAGTGTATGTCCATGGTGGAGTGGTCCCTGTGTTTTTGAAGCTCTTGACACAATCGAGGTTCCTCCACGTGATCCCAAAGGTCCTTTCAGGTTTGAAATTCTAAACTTGTCAATATGCCTTTGTGTTGATGCTTTCTATATGAAAGCTATCTTCCTTTTCTCTCTCTTTTATTTGACTGATATATTTGAATGTGGTATATGTAGGATGCCTATTATTGACAAATTCAAGGATATGGGAACTGTAGTTATGGGTAAAGTGGAATCCGGCAGTATTCGGGAGGGTGAATCCTTAGTTGTCATGCCTAATAAGGTAGATTCTTCAGAAGTTAAATTTTATTTTTACTGAAATATGTCCATCTATGAATATGCCGTTTTTTCCCTTCCTTCTGCAGGCTCAAGTGAAAGTGCTTGCCATATACTGTGATGAGAACAAAGTTAAACGTGCTGGACCTGGTGAAAATCTACGAGTTAGAGTTTCTGGAATTGAGGAAGAGGATATTTTATCAGGATTCGTTTTGTCAAGCTTAGATAATAACTCTTATAAGATTCTTCTTCTATGCTCAAGTATCATCATTTAGGAACTACTTTTTAACATTTGTGGTCTGCCACTTTTAACATCATTCTATTTCTGCGCAGCCAAGCCAATCGCTGCCGTCACTGAGTTTGTTGCTCAACTCCAAATCCTAGAATTGCTTGACAATGTGTGTGGTTCTGCCTATTGACTTGTTTGTGTTATCCTATTGAATTTATGGAGTGATTCCGATATCCCAGTATGACTTGCTGATCTTCCCATTGTCATTTTAGGCAATCTTCACAGCTGGATATAAAGCAGTTCTGCACATTCACTCTGTTGTAGAAGAGTGTGAAATCGTGGAGCTGTTACAACAAATCGATCCTAAAACAAAGAAACCCATGAAAAAGAAGGTTCTTTTTGTGAAGAATGGTGCAGTGATTGTGTGCAGAATCCAGGTTATTTATTTTTCCTACCTCTTCTGCTAGTTACCATATGTTCTAGATTGCGATGCAGCTTTACTCTCTTTGAAGTGGAGAAACGGGGCATAGTTGTTATCATCTGGAAGTTGGTCGTTTATCCGATCACCGCCGTGAAGCTTTCAAGACTTGCTTGAAAGAGATGATTGCTCCTGTGCTTTCATCATTTCTAATTATTTCAAAGAGGTTGTAATTATGCTTCTTCCATTGCAGGTAAATAACATGATTTGTGTAGAGAAGTTCTCTGATTTTGCACAGCTTGGGAGGTTTACCCTTCGTACTGAAGGTAAAAGATTAGCTCAACTTTCGCTGTGTTCTGTTCTGCTTTTGACCTGTGTAGTCAACATGGATTCAAAATTTCTGGGTGCACTTGCGCAGGGAAGACGGTTGCTGTTGGAAAAGTCACTGACCTACCTGGAAGTGCCTAGGCCTTGAGTACAATTTTGGGATTTTCGGTACAGTAACCTCAGTTAGTTTTCAGAGGTGTGTTTTTGAGCCGGGATGTGTGTTTGGAAGTAAAATCACCCTATCAAATTTGTCGGGATAATTGGAGCTGAATGAGGAGTATTGCAGGAGGGCAGTCATGCCACAAAGTTTTACATACTACACCGATCCAACAAGCCTTCATATTCGTTCGAGCAGCTACCCATAGAAAAAACATAAATCATCATTAGCAGTGATCTTCTGTAATTTTTGCCAAAGGTGCCAGAGTTTGATTGGAGGAACACCCTACCGCTGCAGGTTCGCATTGTGAGTGCCTCTCCTTTTTTTTTTCTTCTTTCCTAAATATGGTATTAAATGGTCACTTTTCTTATGGTTACGATATGTCAGTGAAGAGGAGTTTGCATCCATTTGACCCGTTCCTCTGGAGTTTGTAAAATGCCTTTTTTGAGACTGCACTTTTTAGGGGTTTCTTTTGTTGTCTAAAATGGATATGAATTATTTTGTTCATAAAATTTTTAAAAAGATTGAAAATAGTATCAAAATTTTTCAGTATTAAATTTTACAAATTAATTATGTAAACATACTTTTATGGACATGTCTTAACCAAAATTAATTAGGATCAAGAGGTTTCCTAACTCCGAATTATTAAAATTAGTCAAAGAATTTTGAGTTTAATCTCACCATCAGAATCACATATTCATATCCAGCAGGCCCATACTAAGACATTACCCAAAGCCCTTATTATCAGGTTAAGATGAGGGATTTACATTGGAAGAACCCAAAGCCCATACCATTCAAAAAATGGTATTACAAATAGAAGGCGAAAACCAAAGTCAAATCGCATTAAAAATTTTAACTTGCTTCGTTTCCTTTTGCATTGCAAAATTTTATTACTGGAAAATTCTTGCAAAAATGAACAAAAAGAAAGGGGAAAAAAGAGTAAGAAAAGAACTTCCGCCCCCCAAATCAAGTCGCTGTAAGGTGCCAACAAGAAGCAGCAAACAAGGGACACGGAACTCTACTTAAAACATGCTTCCAGCCTAAGCCCTCACCTTTTCGAAAATAGTTGGGACAAAGAAGACCTCTCAGGTATAAAACCTGGAACCTCTGCTTAATTATATTCTAACGACTGACCAACTGGACAATAACAATCATCGGACTGTGCAATACCTGTTTGACATCGGCATATTATAGCATCCTTCGTCATCATGAATCATGTGTTATTACTGCTACCTCTGCTTTGGGATATACTTTTTCTTAAGGCTCTTGTCTGGCTTCGTCTTGTCCACTTTAATAAGATCACTGGCGTTCACATTTAGGTTTCGCGGGGCATTGGACTCGCAGGTGTCTGAACGGCCTTCATTAGCTGATCTATCAGTACCAGGGGAGCCAGGAGGTACTGATTCAGGAAGCAAGACCAACTCCACATGTTCTGCTGCAATCGCTTCTTTCCATCCTACAAGATTGTGTTTTTTTGGAAGGGGGGGGGGGGGGGGTAGAAAACAATGATGCAATTGAGGCAGATCATATCTAATTAAAGAGGAGAAAATGCCAGATCAATCTCGTGAAAGGATGTCAACTTACTCTGAGTGAGGAATGCCTTTGCGGAGTGGCTAGAAAATTCGGAGTTTTTCAGAATTTCAGATTCTGTGTATCCCGAAGTGGGTTCAATGGCATCTCCGGAGCAGCTCGTAGGAGATAATCTAATATGGTCCTCGTTAGACAGCCCTTGCCACTCACCATTCTCTGATGGTGACACTACATGGGAAACACTGTCGCTGGCAGCATCGGGATCGGTGTCCTTGACTCCATTGCGGCTCACTGGTCTCCATAGCTTGCCTCTGGAATGGTTGCTTTGGGCAGTAGAGGGCCTGCTTGCTTTCGCAGAACCATCATCCCTTGGAACTTGCAGTTCTGGAAGGTCGTTATTTCTGGGTGTAGCGGTAGTATTGATGGGCAGAGCATTACCACAACCACCAAGTGCTACTGCAATTGAGCCAATCAGAACTTCACACTTCTTACCCTGATCTGCTTCGGGGAAAGCCTCATGAACTCTGGAATTTAAATCCTCACTTTCTTTGTCAGGTTTGCTTTTCCTACTCCATACTTTCTTGCTATGGATAGTGCTGTTTTTGGAATCCTGGTTTCCATGCCTATGCTTGAACTCAGGCTTGGAAGAGGAATTCCTATAAACTTCATTCAAAACACCAGGCACACCTCGGAATCTTCGCTGTACAGTCCAGCTGGCAGCATGTGTGTGTTGATGGCTATCACCAGGTGGTCTCAGGAGCCGAGCATTCTTAAAACCGCCAGAATTGGTATAGCCATTCTCAAGCTCAGGCAGTACTTCAAAATCAACATCTTCCTCATTATCAGGAAGTAGATATGTGTGAAGCCCAACGGTGGCCAGAGCCAGAGAAGAATCTTGACTTTCTTTCACTAAATTGTCCCGGTGTGCAGATGTTTCCGTTGGAGGCTCGGCCTCCATCATATCGTAACTGTCATTAACATCAAGTATCTCCCCACTTTTATTTCCCTTGGCCTTTTGTTCTTTCTGCCGAAGCCGTCTTAGCCTCTTCTTTTCCAATAACTCAGCTTGCCTGTGCCCACTCAATACAAAGAGCTGGAAATTAGAGCCTTTGTTGAGATATAAAGACAGCACCACTGTGCAACACTTTATCATCAATTATGTGCATGATCTATTAAATAATAGTTAGAGCCTATAATCATAATAACATATGCCTCAATAATGCCCTAAATCTAAAAACAGTGATGGACCTGGTAATGAAATGTTTAAGACAATGCAATTAATGGTACTTTCTGGTACTTTACTCTGCTATTTGGTTTCTATGGTTTATAAGGAATAGCTAAAGTCGTCACCATGAGAATAAAAGCAACGGGTTGATGGCAAATAAACTAGTGATAATTTCCCTATTCCAAATGCTGTCAGGTCAAAATATACACAAATCGCGGAAGTAGGACAGCGCTCAGCTTAACTTTTACAGAAAATTTTCCAAAAATCAATCATGTAAGAAACAGGTGGCTATGGTGTCAGCATTGGCATGATAACATTACCTTCTCTGTGCGGCTTCCTCTTCTTCCACAAGCAACTTCTGGCACCTCAATGCTTCGGCATCTTTGTCAGCCATCCAAGCATTAACCTTAGACAATTGGCAACAGTTCAACAATTTTCCTCAATCGCAATGACTTGTTAGATGTAAAGCAAAAGCGCCAGTATGAAGAAGATAAACAAAAGGGCCGAATAAAGTATAACAGATAGAATACCAATTTTTGTTCCAAAAAGAAGCTTGTGAATGCAACCAAGTTTTTTGTTTCCAGACCAATCTTCCCAGCATCCTTATCAAAAATGTACTTTTGCATCATCAAGGTTGGGCCACTCAAGAATGTCTTTTCACTCGCATCATCAAGGATACCGAAGAGCTCCTGTGATGAGAGAGGAAACCTGGACGGACTGGCTTGAACAATGTCCTACGAGGAAGATATGTATCATTGTTTGACTCACCACTTAAACTGAGAGGCAGAAAAACGACACCCAAAATGGAATTCACAAGAAGAATCACCAGAAGTGCTGAACCAGCTCTAATGCAAACTTGTGGCACTACAGGAAATCCAGGCTTTCTTATGAGCGATGCTAGAGACTTAATAACTGCAGCCCCTGGAACATCCTAATCATCAAATAATCACAGATAAACAACCCTTGTAAGGCGGAAAGTTATCCCAGAAAAGAAACATAAAACATGCTGGATTATGAGATGCAAGTATTCAGCTAACATATGAATAGAAAGCCACGAAAGTAGAAGCTGAATGAAGGACCAAGATATCAAAATATGAGACAATAATGTTGCATAATTGACTATGACTTTGTAGAAGTGTTATATAGAACAAAGATAAGAAAACAAAAAATATTTTCTATCACTTGTTCTACCTCCATTCCAGAATTCTTCAATGATAGAATTTCCATAGCTTCATTCACAGACAACTGCATAAGCAATTATAAGGAAGGTGTTATTCCATAAATCCAGCAGACATTCCATCATTCAGGGAAAGCTCGAGCATGTCAACTATGGTAAAATCATTATCACCTTATCCCAGAAAGTTCCCAATAGCTCTCGGCTTTTTCCAGTGTCCTATAAGCATACAAGAAGTTCATCAGACGCCCAATGGAGATACAAATTAACAACACTCAAAGAAAGTTAGGCATGTATGTGAACCTTGTCAAGCTTTTTCAATCGATGATACACACGTAAATGTCTTCTCTGATTAATGGTAGAAAAATACTCCCGGCTACATTTTTCGCACTTCTGCATGGGTACCTTTAAAGGGGAGAGCAACGGCCAACCAGGATACTCTGCTAAACCAACACCAAACAAATATTACTTGAAACACTGAATAAAGAAAATATGTAGCAGGATCTGTCCATTTCCGATTAATATCAAACTACTATTGTTTTCCATAAGAGGCACCCCAACTACCAGCTAGAAAAATTACATGGACTCCAATATTTTTTTAAATACATGGACTTCATATTCATAATCAATCAAATCCGCTACATACCCCCATAAGGGACTGACAGAATGAGATAATTAAACAGGTCATGAAGATGATATCCAAACGTCATCACTTTAGAGATAACATAATAGAGCAAATGACCCAGGATTCAAAACTCAGAAGCTCAGCGAACATATTACTACAAACTTCCAGATTCATATGTATACATTAAATAGGTTGAGCTGCGACTTAGACCAGGTATAGTCTCTTTTTCCTATACCTCAGTCAAGATAAATGAAAACAAATACCTTGGTGATCTAAAGCATGTAGTAACTGAATCCACTGGACTGGGCTCTCTGCCGACCTTGGCAACGCAATTAGAGGCTCTTTGGAGACTGTTTGCCGAAACAAAGTGTTAAAGGTATTGTTTCCCTCCTCCGTCTGCGTGGCACCGAAAGCGGAAAGATTTGCAAATGACATCTAGCTCCCAGTGCCTTTAAAACAAAATAAAGATTCAGTTAGACAACAAACCTCGATAAAATGAGTAACCAGCACGATATATAGTGTCAGATATTGATAACCCAGATTAAATTTGAAATGGCAGTTTTTCATCGTAACTATTCATGACTTGCAAGTAACTTCTCTAAAATACATTTCAATAGCCAAAGAAGAATTATGGACAGGAACGGAGGCAATAAGCTTGCTCCCTGTCCGGCCATTCAAACAAACAAGGCGTAACAACTCCTGAGGGTTGAATATAACAGCGACCGACACTGAAACTACGAATCTCAAATCCACAACGACGGTACAACCCGCCCGGGCAAACCAACCACCCCCGAGACAAGCACCGCGAATCACCCAATAGCATCGCCAAAATGCGATCCGAGACAAAACAGTCGCCGGAAGGCTGTAAAAGAAATCCAGATCGAGAGCGCACGAGGCATGATCGCAGCGTCAGGAAAAGCAGGCAAGACGAGTAAGCGTACACGCGCGGACGCCAGAACGTACGTATAGGCAGAGCAGAGGAAGATCGGCGAGGCAGACGTGGCGAAAGAAGACGAGTTGTAGGGGAGCGATCGGGAGAAGGCGGTGGCTAACGAGACACGGAGGGTGGCGGTGGCGGTGGTGGCGGCGGGAAAAGCGCCGGGGGGAGCTGATCCGGGGGGGGGGGGGGGGGCGCGGAGGCGGTAGGGATGGGGAAGGCGAATTTCAGTATATTATAATTAATTTGTCGAGGAATCGGCGGAATTATGCTCATAAATATATATATATATATATAATATATATGGCTTGTTTGTCAAGAATTAGAGTTTACAGAAGGCATTTTTGCATAAAAGTAAAATTTTAATCCTCTTTTTGAAAATCTTTTTTAGACTGAGATCATCATCATCACATCACCTATCTACTCATAACGAGCTTTTTATTAAAGCAAAAGATATTCTAATTCTAATCAAACTCAGCAAGCATCATATGACATGATGCTGAATACAAAGTAATAAAAACGAAACATTGCGAGTTATGACAATGCTCGTTTTTACGATTGATTGAACTCCGCTTATTGAATTATAGAGTTTTGTTAGTAAAAAAAATTAGTTAAATAAGATTCTTAATTTCAAAATTAATTGACTAACACACCTTTAAAAGATTGACTTCTAAATTTTAAATAAGACCTTTAAAAAAATCAATTTACTTGTAAAATAGAAAAGTCGGTCTTTACGAGACTATTTCAAGACTATTTCAGGACATTAGTCAATAAATTTTGAAACTAAAAAACTTATTCCGCATAAATTTTTGGTGACTAACATTACTAACCAACAAAAAAGCTCTTGAAATAACCAAAACATTGGTCTATCAGGAGAGTTGGAGAGGAAGCAGATGAGGTCCCCCTGCGCCGATGCCGTCCGAGTCTTCCTGTGCTCTCAAGAAGCAGCGGCCGCGGCTGCAGAATTCTAGCTCCTGCTCCATCCGAATGTTACCTACCTCTGACCATGTATGTATGAATAATGCGCTTCATGCCCGCCTACCTTTTTACAAGGTCTCTCAAAAATGGCATTAACTATGGTACAAAGGATCAATCGAGGTATAGAAATTGCATAGCCGGTTGCGGATTTTTATATGCCTTCACTCAATGTGGCCCATGAGTCGTACTGGGAGACTTCTTTAGGGTAATGTTTCCCGACTCATCCCGGTCGAATAGCCGCTCGACGAAATCGTCCCAGTTGTTATTCTTTTTCCCTTGCTTGGATGAACCGGCCGAAGAGCCGCCGTCGGATCTATACATGCCCTGCCCATCTTCCAGGTCGTCGAATGTTCCATACTGTGATGGGGAATACGCGTGTGGAACTTCCAATGTCACCGCCCTCTTTAGTGCAGCTCTGTGCTCCTCGTTGTGTTCTCTAACAAGTGACTCTTGCCGTTCCATCCTCTGTTCAGCTGGAATCTTCATCGTCTCATCCTTCTCGAGCATCAGCTGTTTGAAGGGACGGAAACAGAACGTCCTCAGCCAATGAATCATTTCCTAAAGACTGAAGAGGGGCTTCCTTTTGACGGCATCGGTCAAAATAACTTCAAATGCATAGCAGTTTGAAGCATAATCAACCGGACAATCAAAGACTTACGTCCAGAGCTCGCTGAGCTTCTCTCTCAATCCATATGATGCCATGGTCGGACAATGCGTTACAAGAAAGAACTATGTGCTCAAACCTCCCATCAACAGGCACAGCTGTTCTAACAACCGGTGGAAAGCGGCCCAACCTGCAATTGGTCATCGTCAGCAGTGGTTCCAGTGGTTCCTAATTTGTTTGTATATACGTGTAGATTCTCACGATAGAAATCAATGCAAACAGGGAAGATATTATCCCAGAAACCAAAACAGATTAGACATACTTGAAGGGTTTTCTCTCGACAATGTGGTAAAGGCGACCTGGTGCATATAGCCGTCTGGGATCTTTGAGCATTTTCTCCTCAGGAATGAAAGTATCCCTCATGCATCTCAGGCATAGCAAGCAAGGTAAACTATTCCACCAGTAAAGAACGTTCATCGATCAGTTAAGAGAGAAAATCAGACAACAAGAAAGTTCATAAATGTTCATCAAATGATGGATGGAAGTAATAGCCCATAGCCCAGGCAATTTAGCAAATAATGGACAATATCAATCAGAAAGAGAAATGAGAATGGTCCTTACCAGAAAACTGACTTGAAGATGTCTTCCAATGGTGTAGCTGTCCGTGGTAAAAAATCATCCTACTTAGCAAAATTTAAAGAGAAGTGAACCAATCAATAAAGGTATCAAGTGAATAATGATGTCATGATATATCGTTGCTCAAATTTAGAACTGAAATAACATGCAAACATAATATTCAGCAACCAAAAATCTTAATTACAGGCCAGCTGGGGGACCAAAAACTTGATGTCATTTGGACTATCTTCCTCATATATCAGTACTTCTAAGTCAAAGGACAAATAGGCATAAGGTAAGGAATCAATTTATCATACTGTCATAGGTATAGATCGTGAATCAAGAGATATTACGAGGGGACAGAAATTTGCAGCAAAATATTATGTACACAAGTCTGAAATCCTCTTGCGTGATAAGTAAGTGAGATGAGGGCACATAGCTGTTGAACTCAAAGGAATGACTGGCTTATGGTGCTACATCAATGCAATCATCATTTATGCAGATTATGGAATGTACAGCCATATGTATATAATAGCGAGCCACTGTACAACACACAAATCTGTAACAAAAGGTACAAGCTTAATCCATAAGAATCGCATTGGAATTGGTGAAATCAAGCAAGATCAATGAAACATGAAAAAGAAAACAACCTTTAGAAATCTCACTGAAAGTGATATTCTTTTTACGTTCCAACAGAAAAACCAAGTGAGATTTGTACAGAAACGACGGATTTCATATGCAAAGGCCTTAAGACTTGCCTGAAGCACTACTGAGTTGATTACATCAGCATATCGAACAGCCAAGTTCAGTGACATGCACCTGGCAGGTGCAATAGCAAAGCCCCTGACCCTTTTCCTCTCAATGCCCCCAACCTTATCCAAATTCTTCACCACGATCATCGTCAACATTGCCACAACACCGGAGCCCAAGGAATGCCCAACAAAGGTCAACGTATAATTAGGGTACTCTTCCAACAATTCTTTCAAAATTTTGCACTCATTATCAAGGACCCAAACAGCCGCCTTCAACAAGCCATTATGAACATAACCACCATCAAATTTTTTCCTGCCCAACTTATTATCCAAAAGCATGTAATAGTCGCTCTCCTTTGCCAAGTTGAGACCCCTAATAGCAAGAACGATATCAGCATGATCATGATCAAGATACAGTATATAAGGAGGCGCTTGCCCACGAGTGTCCTCGTAATCTCTTCGGAAGACCAACCAATCGGGGTTCATCCCATATCCTCCCGGCGGTGCCCAAAGTGGATTGCGAAGATCTTCCTCATAAACGGATAAGAGATATCTGCAAAGGCGAGGTACGGGATCAAATTCATCTGCCGTGGCGAGGCCCCAAGTCTCGCTGTCATGACCTGCTGAGTGGAGACACCGTTTCCAAATCCACCGAGCACAAGCCAAGCAGTAAATGCCCTCGATAAGCGGGAGTCCACATACCAAGGACATGGATGCCGATCCCGAAACTATTTACAGAACCACCATGCTGCTATTCAAATTCCCACACTGACTACACTCCTCATAAAAACCTAGCGGCCTCTAAACAAACCATCCCAATTCAGACAGCTCACGTCACTCAACAGAAGGGTGTCGACTCTAGCACAATAACCACCTAGCTTCTATACAGCAATGTAACCGCCCGACACTATCATATGTACTTCATACATATAAACGATACCGTTGACGATACAGCAACGACGAAGGATAGAACTTGCAGGGGAGAAAAGCTTCGGACAGGAACGAGGTCAAACAAGAGCCTTTCTATTCGAGATCAAACTCAACTACCCAATAAACAAAATCCCGTCTTAGGAAGAACTAGCAAC
Source organism: Melastoma dodecandrum (assembly GCA_029817715.1). Taxonomy (NCBI): domain Eukaryota; kingdom Viridiplantae; phylum Streptophyta; class Magnoliopsida; order Myrtales; family Melastomataceae; genus Melastoma; species Melastoma dodecandrum. Next base: position 3,245,896 of record JARUPY010000290.1, on the reverse strand, counting down.
AAAAGACTCCAGCTTGGCGAGTGTGTGTGTGTGTGTGGCGGTTGGCGAGGGGATTTACGACAGGGACCCATAATCGATCAGTCAATCGGCGGCCTCTGGGGAGGGGATGGCTCCGATCGCGAGGAGGGCAGGGTCGAGACCAGGAGAGGGGGGATGGGAGGGGGAGAGAAGTTTAAGGGGGGCTGGGCGGTGGTGCGATGCACCTGCAAGTCAAAGGCCATGGCTGTTTGTTTGGAGGGAGTGACGGACAAGACGATCGGGCTAAAAAAAATAATAAATAAATAAATATTACGGAAAAATGGCAATACGGGATTTCGATATATAAAAACCCCACCCTCTCCCCTTTCATAAAGCCCTCATTCCTCCCCGTCTGCGGCGGTACTTCTCTGAAACTCCTCTTCTCGGTTGTTGGGTCGAGGCAAGTATCTGCGTATGATTAGTCTGCTTTCTTAGTTTTCGTGGTTGTAGGTTTTGTTTAGTTTTGTTTAGTTCAGTTAAGGTTTCGCTTCGATGTAAATTGGATTATGCTGTGACTGATTATCTTGGGAGGAGTTGATCGAGGTGGATTTTATCTTGGCTTTGTGGAACCCAGAAATGGCTCCGAAGCCGCCGAGTACCGGGCTCTTCGTTGGGTCGAATAAAGGGCACATCGTCACCAGGAGGGAGTTGCCAGCTCGTCCATCGGATCGCAAGGGGGTAGGTGATTTCTTTTGTTTCAGAGAGTTGTCCTGAGCCTTTCTATCTGTTTAGATTGGACCAACCTGAAACGAAACACGTTGAATTTTTGCTGTAGAAAACGAGCAAGAGGGTTCATTTCGTGAGGAACTTGATTCGCGAGGTTGCTGGGTTTGCACCTTACGAGAAGAGGATAACTGAGCTTCTGAAGGTTGGGAAGGACAAGCGTGCCTTGAAGGTGGCTAAGAGAAAGCTCGGGACTCACAAGAGAGCGAAGAGAAAGAGGGAAGAGATGTCCAGCGTCCTCCGCAAGATGAGGTAAACTCTCACGGACTGAGGGTGTCATATTTCGAGCTTTGATTGTGGGCGGATCCTATGCCTCTGTTTTTCTTGTTGGGATATGATTCAGGTCTGCCGGAGGTGGTGAGAAAAAGAAGTAAGGCAGCTTCACTTCATGCTTGCAACGGAGACATCGAATCGAACAGTGGGCTATGCATTTCTAGCTTTTGCCCTTGGTTTTGATAACAGTTAGCGGTTGATTGGATCTTGTAAGTTCCATATAACGGCTTTCCATATTCTCATACTGAATCTTGATTGTGGCGCTGCCTCGACCAGTTCATTTGATTGATGAATATAATCGGCAGGGAAAGGGATTAACTGAATTAGTCTTACCTTTAAGAAAGTATCTGATTACAAGTTTTAATGATTCAACAGTATCCAACAGTTCAGGTTGGGTTCTCTGGTGTTTACATATGATCCTAGTGACAATCAAACCTCCGCAGAGCGATCCTCATCGCTCGTGCTTGGGACACTCCCTTCCCACAGCGCTGCAAGCTCACACCTCATCCAAGATAAGAGAATAACCGGTACAAGGTTTGACGGCACCTGGATTCATCTTGAACTGCAGAATTATGGTGAGATTAATGTAGAAGATAATATGCAAGAAGAAAACTTGGAGGTGACTGTTAATGTAGAAAAGGGGACCTCCCTAGAAATTTATGTACAACCAATTTTTGGCTGACCATCATCGACGATGCTCGACATGCTTTTCAATTGCCATTTGCTACTTTGTGATCCAGGTTTCCTCCCGTCGAAGTTGTTCTTGTTTTTTTGCACTCGTTCACGTGCGATCAAGACCTTGTTGGTATATTACCAATTCGTTTTTTTTTATCCGTATCGCGTTTGTTTATGACTATGGAGGCTTCATGGTTGACGACAAACACACCATGAGCAACCAAATGTGAAGACCTAGACGAGGGATGCGTACGTTTGCAGTGCCGTCGCAGAATGGAGTGTAAAGATAATCTGGGTGAAAAGAGTTAGTATGTTGAGTTTATTATCTTACGGTTGGGAGTTAGTTGTGGAAGGTCGCTTGAATATATTTTCCTCTGTAAACAGTAATTAAGAGAGTGTAACAAAGGATGAATTTCACTTGAAGTCTATAAAGATAGCCCGGTGAGATTTCATTTTGCTCCTCTCGAGTCTGTTGGTTCTGTTTCTCTTCCTGATGTTGGTGTTCGTTCTCTTCCTGTAGTTCAAGGTTTTTCGCAGCTGATCTCGGATCGTAGCATGATATCAGAGTACAGCGAAGACCACGAATCCTTGATGGAAGATACACCAGGTATTCATTTTTTTCCGTCAATCCTATCTTTGATCTTTGATGGGACAAATTACTCTGCCTGGTCTCGAGCCTTCTTGCTGGCACTTACCGTTAAAGATAAGGTGGGATTAGTTGACGGGACGATTGAGAAACCGTAAGAGGAAGATAGAATCTTCGAGGTGTAACAGCCTAGTAGTGGTTGGTTGATTAAATCAATCGATCAGTCAATTGCATCTGAATTGATAGATTTGGAGTTAGCGTCTGAAAATTGGGAAATTTTGAAGAACAGGTTTGCTCAACCTGATATTGTTCGAATATGTTACTTGCACCAGCTTTTGTGCATTCTGTCTCGCAAGGAAATAGGACAGTGCAGGCATATTTTCTTCAATTGAATTCTATTTGGCGAGAGCTGAGATCTCTCAGGCCATTTTCTAAGTGTTATGTAATGTATAATTAAGTCTTTACCTAAACAGCCTAACCCGTGAATAGTTGATGTCACCGTTACGTTTCAGATGGCGGTGGAGTTGCGTGTCCCCAACTTGGACTGCGAGGACTGCGGTCCAAGCTCAAAGGTTTTTTGCCCACCCCTGGAGTTCCTCCGAGTTATGCTTTGTGCGCTTGCGGTCGATTGTTTGACAATGTGGAAATGACCATGATATTTCAGGAGTGGAAGAAGTAAGAAGTAGACATGGAGACCCAGAAGCTCACCATGAAGGGATACAGACTGGAAGAGAAGAAGGTGTTGAAAGCCGTCAGGAGAGCGGGGAAATCCCCAGAGCTGTGGCCATTCCCCAGGCACTCCCACTTCACGTCCTTCTGCCAGTACACTTCCTACATCGTCAGCCAGTGCTACGAAACCCACAAGGTGGGTGGCACCAACGGTGTCCACACCTTCTTCCACACTCCTGCCGCTTACTCGTTCGCTGTCGCGTCGGACGAGGCCTTAGCATCCATATTCAGCAACGACAACCCCCATGCTTGCACCATAATGCGATTACATCACCGGAGGTGGCGTCGTAGTCCAGAATCCGTGCACTTGATGCGGCATACCTTTTCTCCAACTCCTGTCTCATTTATCATCATCACCCATGTCCCCCTAAGTTCCAATAATTTCATTCATTTTCAAAACAACCGAGACTCCCATCGCTTCACATCCAGGGCAGTGTTGGTGCCACCTTCCGGTGGCGCATCCCGAGACTGGAACAGAGCAGAAGGGGTACACGCGCTCGTGTCGCAAGGAACAGTAGACAAAGAGGGGCTTCATTCATTTCTTACAACACCATCCTTATCCATTCGTTGTCCAATTCCCATTGTTCCCCAATCCCAATCATTCGACTCATCGACATAAATGGGTAACTACTAGCATTAGAAGAAATAAACGTGCTTTACAGAGTAGGCGGGTCCCGTCTATGGAATTGGCAAGCCAACTACAAAACAAACATGAGTAAAATCCAACCCCCGCCCGCGCACCTACTACTCAAACGGAACTCCTGGACTTTTGGTTCGTTTGTTGAAGAAGATGTAAATGTCATCGTCGTCGTCGTCGTCTCCGGAATTTTGGCTCACGTGGCCTTTATTTAGTCCAAGTGATGAGATGGTTTCAGTTGAAGCAGCCGGGGACTAAGGAAGGCATCCGTTCCCCGGTGCCATGGCGATAGGAGTCAACTCGTTGGCGTTCATCGCGGTTGCGCAGGTGTTGGCGTTGGCCGGGGTGGTGATGGTTCTGGTCTGGTGCATTCACTTCATGGGTGGTTTGGCTTGGGAAGCAACCGATAAGAGCCTCATCTTTAATGTGAGCGAGTCCGTTCCGTTTGTCATGTTCCTTTGCTCGTTTGATTCATCCCCTCTTGGGGCACGTTAATCTCTGCTTCTCCTTCAGATCCATCCTGTCTTGATGCTGATTGGTCTGGTCATCATCGGAGGTGAAGGTAATTTTCGTAACCATGGCGGTTGTGTTGGGCAACTCCTCTTGCATAGCTGACTATCGGTATCTCGGAAATGGGTGAAGCCATAATGACTTACAAGGCTCTGCCGCTGAAGAAGGAACTGAAGAAGGTCATCCACATGGTGCTACACGCAATCGCCCTTGTGCTTGGTATAATCGGGATTTACGCTGCGTTCAAGTTCCACAATGAGTCTTCCATTGCAAATCTCTATAGCCTGCACTCTTGGCTCGGCATCGGGATCATCGCGCTTTACGGCATCCAGGTACTTTCACCCACATTAACCTCATCAGCGTTGGAATCATCGCAACACGACCTCGAGCTGACTGCAATGATTGATTGCATCCGCAGTGGATCTACGGCTTCCTGATATTCCTATTCCCTGGGGGATCAAGCGCAGTGAGGAGCGAGACCGTCCCCTGGCACATTGTCCTGGGGTTAATCATATTCTCGTTGGCGGTTGGGAATGCGGCCATCGGGTTCCTGGAGAAATTGACATTCCTCGAGAGCGCAAGTCTTGCCAAGTTTGGCGCTGAGGCATTCCTCGTGAACTTCACCGCCATCGTCACAGTCCTCTATGGCGTGTTCGTGGTATTCTCGGTGCTCTCGCAGCCGGTAGTGGTAGTGGAGGAAGAGGCCGCTTACACGGCCCTCTAGGATGGAAAACCAAGTAATAGTAATGGTTGTAATGAACCGAGAGGACTAGTGGTGTGCAAACTCGTGACTATTCTAACGCCGTCAATATCTTGTGCGACAAACTTTTTAACCTCTTCTCCGTTCAATATCTTGTGCGACAAACTTTTTAACCTCTTCTCCGTTCAATATCTTGTGCGACTGTCGGATCTCTCTTACCGTTTGTTGCTGAGTTCTAAGTGCTTACTACATCGAAACCTCGAAGTCATGGGAACAAAGGTGGCTGTGCGTGAACCTGCGGTGGTCGAGGTTGATGCCAGCTGCCAGGGATGATGTCTCCGAGGAGAAGGTCATGGTTAATCTGCCCCTTGGTCCTCCTGTAGATGATTTGAAGGCCATTGTCGTTGTCGAGAGAAAAACGAAATCCCTAATTCCTTTTTCCGTTTTCCGGTTTCGGCATTTGGTGCTCTTTTACTTACAAGAACGTTTGCTCCTCGGAAGAGCTGGACGTGACTGAACCTGCTGAGGAGAAGAGGCCCAGAGGTCCCGTGGATCGAGGCAAATATGTGGTAGGATTTCTATTCCGGTTACATTTTCATGATTGATCCCATGTTGTTGAAGTAGTGTTTATGTGGATTGGTTCGGACATGGCTCTGGCGAGAATCGAGATGGAGAAGAGGATGTGCCTGATCAAGGCATGGGAGGACAGGGAGAGCGGAGAACAAGTAGTGATTTTCTCTCGCTGTTTTGCTCGGTTTTATGAGTATTCCACTGTGAAATGGCTCAGAAGACGATGTCAGCCATCGTGGCGTGTCAGAACAGCAAGAAAGGTGACCTGGAGGCCGAAAGGAAGACGATAGAGGTCTGATCAAAAGAATGGCGATTGAATTATAGAAACTATGATTAGCGGACAATCTGGGAGCCCTATGAAGTGGGTTGCCGATAGACTAATGCAATGGTTTTCAGGAGAAAGTGAAGAAGCAGAAGGCAGAGTACATTGAGAGGATGAAGGGCAAGCTGGCCTTAATCTGAAGATCTGCCAAGGAGAAACGAGCGGTTGTAGAAGACAAGAAAGAGGAGGATCGCTTCCAAGAAGCGGCTCGGCATTTTCTTATCGGAAGTGTCTCCTGACATGAATTTCATTGTTGAACTGAAGTCTCAGTGTTCTGCTGTGTATCCCTTTGGTTGAGATTGAAGGAGAGTATTAACGTCGTCTCGTACCATTCCTACTCCACAGTTACATAAGCTGCGTGTGGTCATCAGGAACCAAAGAAAAAATGGAAAAGGCAATGCACTGGAAAGACAACCGTGGCGCTGTCTCTTACCACAACTATCCTCCGAGCCTTAATCAATACAAATCATCCTGTAACAAGAATCCATTTCCACTTCCAGTGAAGTGCTTCGTTTCCCTTGAAGAGATCACAAAGTCCTTGATAATAAACACAAAGAAAAACTGATGTGAATACATCATTCGCTGTATTGAAGTTGAATTCCTATCTTATTTACAGCTGCTTGGACCACATCATTGATGGGAGGAAACTCTGAGGAAACCTAGATAGAGGCAAAACCAGATTCTCCTGCACGTGCCCTCAGCGTTTCGGTTCTCTTGCTTCTTTCCATGACTTCCACCAGCCATTCAACACTCTCTTTGATTCCAAACCTGAACTTAACACAAAAACGAGTTAACCATAAAGACAAAAAGAGTATTTCCAGGACAGTGGTCTACAGAAATCACAGATAGTTTCTCCGTCCCAGCTTCAACACAAAGTGGCAATGATGGTCTTGCCAATGCAATATCGCTCACTCACCCATCGTATGCAGAAACGGCCTCAAACATGTAAACTCTTTCATCCAGCTTTTTGAGATCCAAGTATCGAGCAAGTTCTTCGGCTGACTTAGCTTCAGAGAGGTCCTGCCGTTAACAGGATATACGACGAGGAGAGATAAGCAGGGCAGGCTATGTTATCTCCATACAATCTCGAAAGAAAACTCGGGGGTAATAAAATCCCTCCATGAGCAATCCCAATCAATAGCGTGGTTGTTGAATCCCACATCTTCCAATGCATAATATTGCTTTGTAAATGAGCCACATAGCCTGATTGTAAAATATTCACGTCAAATCACCTGCTTATTTGCCAGAATCAACAGCGGAGCTCCTTGAAGATCCTCATGCCTAAGAACTTTTTCTATAAACAAATCCATAGTGGAGTCATTAGAATTCGACATCTTCTGCAACTGTGACATTTTATAAGGAAGCAGAATAACAGACCTAATGCGGATTTTGCATCTTCAAAACGCAATGGAGAAGAAGCATCAATGACGAATACTATGGCATGGGCCTCTTCATAATACTTTTCCCATATAGAACGAAGGCCAGGCTGCAAGATTTAATGACAAATTCCGCATTAAGAACAACACTTGAAGAATGGAAGAAGGATGATTTGTTGCACAAACTTATTAGCATCAAGCCAGTCATGTCAAACAATGCGGAATCTATCCCCACATTTTAATAACCCCTATAAAGACACTTAAATTGATGGATTCAGCCGATTAGTACTCGGGCGTGCTGATTGTCATGCATGCCAACGAGGTTAGCAGTACTTATGCCAAGGCCAATAGTAGGAGAGTAATTATGGTTAAGTTGTTCAAACATACCTGACCCCCGAGATCCCAGAAAACAATCTTCGAATTTGACACCTTAATTCTACCAATATTAAGGCCTACAGTTGGAACGATTCGATCATGCGGAAGGCTTTCCATGTTCAAGTACACAGACTTCAACTTCTCCAACAAAGTCTGCAAGTGCAGAAAAGCATCCAGCAACTGTGTCAATATAGGCAAGGTGTCAGAAGCTCCATTCAAACACAGTACACTGTGTGGAAAAAAAAACAAAACATTACAGTTTTCCCAGCCTTGTCAATCCCGAGAATGAGCACGTGGAATTCCGTCTTCATGAACAGATACTTCCATAGACCATAGAAAAGTGAGAACATCTCCTCTTAATCGAACAATGACTCTCTAAAACTTGCTGGGGGGAGAGAACAGGTAGCCAAATAGCAGCACGTCAATCACAGAAATCCTCGCTTCATCTCATCATTCTGGGAAAATGACATTAACCACGCCAATAAGCCAAAACAGCAACCCCCGAGTGAACAACAATGAATCTCACAAGATCCAGACCCGACATAAAAGAACAAGCACAGCTTCAATCACTCCTCCCACTAAAAAACTCACATTGGAGAACAACGTGCACAAAAGCATCCCAAATCACATATCAGAAACTAAAAAAAAACACTCCCCATTTGCCTTTCACCATCCAGTATGAAATCAAAATGGCGATAACAGGATCCATGGGGATGGGTAAAAAGAAAAGAAAAGGCACAACATATGAATCTACGAAATAAGTCAAATTGAAATCAAGATCCCATCCAGACTAAACAAACCAGAACACGGACCTGAAACTGAAAGCACCACATGGACCCAACAGAACAAAAACCAAACCCAATTAATCCGAAGAGATCAGATCCCCTGGAGCCGGGCGCGACCCAGATAGAAACAATCACAATAAAGCAATTTCCAAGAACAGCCCGGTTAAAAAGAAGAGATTTTGATCACACGTACGGCTAGTGAACAACCAGCAGAATGAAACCAGTGATCCCCAGCTACCCTTCCCAATAGTTTTCCGCTTCTCTTCTCGTCACTGCAAAGCAATCAGCTCCAAACAGGATTCTGGGCAAAATGAGCAATCAATCGTTCCCAGTTCGGACCCAAGTGGGGTCTGCTATCCTCGGACTGGGTCGGCTCTTTGGTGGGCTGTTAGCTAATGGGCTCGTTTCTTGCAGACAGCACGGACTTTCAGGCAATTACGGATCTTCCAATGAATCGAGAGTAGTGACTCCAATCGGACTGCTTTGTTCGCTAAATCCGGTTCTCAACTCAACCTTATCGGCAAGATGTCCTCCGAGAGTCCCTCCGAGCTGGCGTCCCGGATATGCCACCAGATAGCCGCCGTCTTCTCGGCCCAGACCCCCCACCACCCTCCGGCCCTCGAAGTCCTCATCGCCGAACTCACGGCCCTCTCCCTCCGTAAGGGGCGTGCCTTCCTCTACGGCGTCGGACGCGAAGGGCTCATGATGAGGGCCTTCTGCATGCGCCTCTTCCACCTCGGCCTCCCAGTCCACCTCGTCTTCGACATGACCACCCCGCCCATCGGTTCCGAAGACCTCCTGATCGCCTCCGCTGGCCCGGGGGGGTTCTCGACGGTCGACGCGATATGTGGGGTTGCAAGGTCAGCTGGGGCGAGGGTCCTTCTACTTACGGCGCAGCCGGAGGGAGGGTCCTCGCTGAGGTACGCGACAGCGGTGGCCCATGTGCCGGCGCAGACCATGGCGGATGACGGACGAGAGGGGAGGGGAGGGTCGAGGCAGGTGCTGCCAATGGGGAGCGTGTACGAGGGGGCACTGTTCGTGCTGTTCGAGATGGCGGTGTACAAGCTCGGGGAGGCCTTGGGGGAGACACCGGAGGCAATCCGATGTAGGCATACCAATTTGGAGTGAGGTGAAAGATGTGTAATGGAAAAGAATCAGCCAAAGTCTTTCCGGCTGCTTGTGTTGTTGCTGTTGTTGTACCGGTGAATGAATTCATGTGGACAGCATTGCGGTCGTCTTCTTCCCCGAAGGTGTTGTCATTTATGCTTTGTCATTCCCATCATCCTCCCATGTATCTATCATCAATCTAATCTTTTTAACCAACCCGTATTTTTATAATCAGCATCCTTCTCCCCCAGATGGGTTCCTGCTTGCTGCCTGGTTCATCCCTCGATTGTCTCCGAGATGGCGAGAATGCCTGCAAAAATAACGAGTTAAGAAACGTAATAATTTGAATTTGTCGTGGCATTTAGTAAATTTTTTTAAGGAAGTGTAACAAGGAACAAACGCCGTGTAGGTAGTAGAAGTAATAAATAGTGAGGCGTAGGAGACCCTAGAAAAGATAATCATAGGTTCTTCTCTCCATCGGAACAACAAGAGGGCCGTTATGTAATCCTTATCATTTTTTTTCTAGTTTTACTTAAAGAATTTTTCTGTTCAACAATTGTGGAATTAAAAAGATTTTTCTGTCATATAAGGAATCCGAAAATACCGGATCGAACCTTTTTTTTGTAATTCCTATAATGCAATTGGAGCTTATCGCCGGCTAAATACTCCTGGGTGACCGATAGCGAAGTAGTACCGTGAGGGAAGTTTCCGAGCCAAAGTTTTAAGACCCTCTACACCTCCTAGAAGATCGACCCGGTCTGTTGGTTGGGACGAAGTATCATCATCATCATCCATCATTACTCGTTCCACACCCAGGAATATCTCTTTTAAGTATATTTTTATCTGTCACACACCCCTTCTATAATTGGAATTAGGTACGACTAGCTTAGCTACCCATGCTTTCCTTACCCAAATATCTTCACAGAAAACAAAAGACAAGAAAATCATCCTAACGAAGGCTGATTAATATTCATTTTATCTTGTTGGTGGTGATGGTGGTGGTGGTGTTGGTAATCAGGGATTCCGGAAGACCATGCCGGATCGCTGGGAATTCACTAATGAATTTTTCCGGAAGGGGGAGAAGCGCCTCCTCTGTGAAATCCAGCGGCGGAAGGTTGTCGCTCCCCTGCCTCCTGTTGCGACAGCCTCGGCGATGGCGACTGGGATTCCGGTGGTGGCCACGGCTATCCCGATCATATCCCCGTCGAATTTCTTCTCCCTCGGTTTGCTGCCAGAACTGTGCCGCAGAGGTGATGAACGAGAACGAGAGGCTTAGGAAGGAGAACGTGGTGTTGTGCAAGGAGTTGCTCAGATGAAAAGCCTGTGTAATAATATACTGAGCCTGATGTCGAATTATGCAACTGAGAGGTCCAATGGGGTGCCAGACTGCTGGATACCGCTTGATCTGCTGCAGCCCATGTGCAGGGCAGCCCATGGTGGCGGTAGCGCCGCCACAGCCGATGATGCAGTGATGGAGGTCAGTGAGGAAGAGGAGATTAGGCTGTTTCTGGGACTGAAGCGCGGGAGATGCGGCGTATCAACGGAGCATGATCATGCATTGCGGCCTGGCCGGGGGAATGTGAAAATGGAGACACTGGATCAGGGAAACTGTTAATCAGAACCGCGAGAACCTCCGGGTAGCTCTGAGATGCATGGATTCCTTTACGGGGTTCGATTGAATGGCGTACTATGTAATAATGTTAGGGGGGTTTTACTAGTAAATTGTCCGAATGGACTTTGTAGTTTATGGGGAAGCAGTAAGCTTCTCTGCAAATTCTTGAAATCCAGTTCATTCATAGGTAGTGAACAGACAAGGGTTTTGCTGCTGATTTACATAATTCAGACAAACACAGCCTTCAGTATCCATGCATTCGAAAGCACTGTAGCTTCGTGGCACCTACCTTGATCTTCTGGAAGACCCACCTCCTGACAAGGCCATATAATATTGCCTTCTGGTGGGGGACATTATGCAGCTTGTGCGCCAACAGGGTCGGCCCTTCATGTCAAAAGATGCGAGCTTTCCGTTCACCGTGGAATCATATATCGCGGAGTTACTTTCTCCAAGGACCATAGAACTGAAAAGGCCCGCCATACGACCAGGACAAGAATTTCCGACATATGCTTGCTCCCGTAAGGAAGAAGCACTTCACGTGGGACATGTCAAACACATCCGATTGTCTGGTCTGGTCTGATCTGGTCAGGGATGAACTCCCATAACACCCAACGCGCTTGCTTGATAGCTTGGAATATCAACATCCAAATCAATACAGCCACCCAGCTTTTGTTATCTTTACTGAAACCTATTGTCAAATTCAACATATAGAAACCTCGAATATACTTAGAATTAGGTATTAGCAGGTGTACGTACTTTTGCTCCCAGTCCATCCAATCCAACCTCAATCCACTTAAACCATTCCCCTAGGGTGAACCTACTGTCTCTTTCCCGCTTTCCTGTGTGGCAGTTGAGCGGGAGAAAGTTGTGCACCATCACCAGGGATGGAGGTTGATTACTTGCATCTGGTTGCATGCTGGCATCATCCACATTCTTGCCAACATGCTGAGCTTAATTTTAATCAGAATTCGTCTAGAACAGCAGTTGGTTTCCGTATTGCGGCACCCTCTCTGTGAAGCAGCATCTCATAACATTCCTTGCATTCCAAGGCTTCACTGTGATCTTCTGAGTGTGTACTGATTTTGCTTTATAACTCGACAGTTCGTGTAGGGCTCATTTATCTGGTATCGGTATTCAGGGGCAGCATACTGTCTTCTCTATTTATTTGGAATAGTATATCGGTCATCCGAGGCTCTCTTTGGCCTTCCTGGAGCTGTGCTGTTAGAGCTTCTTACCAACTGGAGTCTCTATACCAACAAGGTGAGATCGAGATTCGTTCGATATTATTCTCAGTTTTACCCGGTTCTGGTACTCATATCTTTTTCCCTTAATGCCACATCTCTAGGTGGCAGCATAGATCACTTTGCTCGTTGTCGTCCTGATTAATCTGGCGATTGGCATCCTACCTCATGTCGACAACTTTGCTCATATCGGAGGCTTCTTGACTGGGTTCCTACTGGGTTTCACCTGCTTCCTCACCCACAACTAGGATGGCTGGTGCGACAGAACATCATGGTCCATAGTCTCATAATATCCAAGTACAAGGCGTACCAGTATGTGCTGTGATCCTCGTCTCTTGGTCTTCTGATCGCCAGGTAAGTCCTCGTAGCTGGATCCTGTTTTTGAGATTATCCAAGAAAGGCCGATTACTCTCCTGATACGTCTTCGAAAATTCAGATTAACTGTGTCCCTGGTAATGCTATTCAAGGGGAAGAACGCAAGTGAGTACTGCCACTGGTTGGAGTACTACCTAAGCTGTGTGCCGACATCCGGTTGGAGTTGCAACTAGAATCAACCAGCAATGCCTGTCCCCTCTTCCCTGTATATGCTTCTTTTTATTCCCATCTAAATAAGAAGTTTTATAAATCGGGCTATCTTTATAGACTGTCTCTTTCAAGTGAAATTCATCCCTTGTTTTTTCCTTTCCATTCACTCGGATCTCTTTCCTTTCATCGATTTTGTTTGGATCCTCTTTTTCTTCCGAAAAAGGGGAAGGATCTTCTTCGTTGGATCCCTGTGTCCCAAACATATGCAGAATACACATAAATCAGCAAAACAGCATGCCGAACCGGGTCAAAGCAATGCAAATAGCGAGGTATGGAACGTGGACCCTTCTCGGACCGTCTATCCTGTGAGTAGTAGGAAGTAGACACAATGCAAGAATGCCGGTTGATCTCCCAGGATTTGTGTGATTATTGTGTGTTCTTAATTAATATAAATTTTTTCTAAAATGATTAACTATCATTGAAATCTCTATCCTCTCCTTCTCTAACCAACTATAAAACAAATTAAACAGTAATTTTTCATGGCACTACAAGAAGATGGTAGATTGGGGGTGCATCATCGTGGGTGTCCGAAATATAGGGAGATAGATAGATAAATAGTCGGTTATAATTAAAATGCCGGAAAAGTCTCTACAATATTTTTTAGCAAATAGTCATAAAAGTTTTTGTCACTATAATTATAATATTTGTTATAATAAAAGTACCGTGACAAAAATAATTGTCAGGATGTTTGTGGGATAAGCTCGAATAAAATTTTTAGTTGTGATAAATAAATTTGTTGTAATTGGTGTTTAAATTTATAATTATTTATATAAAAATTTAAATTAAATTAAAAAATATTTTTATTTATTTAATGGTTATTTATTATTCTTTAGTGAAGTTTTATTTTCACAAATATTAAATATTTTTTTTAAATAGACTTATTCTTGAAATGTAAGTTTCATAAATCTATTATTCAATTGTGAAAATGCAAATATCAAGAAACCTAAAAATAATAATGAATTCATGGAAAATAACAAAAATTCAAAGAAAATACTCTTCTGCTAGCTTTCTTGCTTTGACTCCCGTAAGAAACTAGCATTTCCGTTATCTTTCGATTTCTACAACTCGAATGTTCGATAAACTCCGTTATGCTCCCGTTCTCTATTGTTAAAAAGGGCTTTGTTATTTGCACTATTCATACTTAAAGTCTGCCTGCCATTACGAGTAGAAACAAAATTAAAAAACAATATCCTTACTATTAGTAAAAAAATTAGCACAAATATGTGGAAAATAAATGAAATAGTGAATATGAGCAATAATGTAACTGATTTCTTTATGGAAAGCAATTGGACTAGCAAAAGTGATTTAAAAGAGAAAAAGAAATGATAATTGATTGTTGTTAGAGAAAACATGGCAAGATGAGTTAGTGAGGTAGTACGTTTTCTGAGTTTTAATTTGAAATTTATTTTGTGTTAAAAATTAAATTATTTTTATATGATTTTTCTAGAAATATGATTCCCCTTGAAGTAAAAAAGCAAACCATATCTTTGTTGGGGGGTTATGTGTGTAGGATTGGATAGGAAGGGAGAAGGTGCTAGCAGAACGTAGGTTCTGTACTGCCGACGACCTTCTGTAGGATAGAAGAAACCTTCTGTAGGACAGAACCTGCTGCACCTACGAGGAGTGTTTTGGCTGTAATTTCTCTTTGTTTAAACTTTCTCTATCACTTCTTTTTCTTACATGAATTGTCTACACGTCCCTTTATATATAGGGAGGAGTAGGAAAACCAAAAGACAATAGAAACCGACATATTTAATGACAGATTTAATAGCCTGCTTTAATGACCCACTTAAATGACTTTTCCGTTACTAAATTCAATACCCATTAATCTTGATCATAAATTACCTTCAACACCCCCTCTTAATTTATGATCTTCAAGAAGTCTTTGAATGTCTCGAACTTCTCAGAAGACACCGCCTTTGTAAGAACATCTACAGGTTGATCATGGGTGCTGATGAACTCTAGAAGAATCTCCTTCTGCGAAACCATCTCTCTGATGAAATGATGACGAAGTTCTATATGCTTCGACCTTACATAGAAAACTGGATTCTTGGTCAAAGTAATTGTAGATTGGTTATCACAGAAGATTGTTGTTGGCTCGTCCACCTTCTGTTGTAACTCTAGAAGTAACCTTTTGAGCCAGACAGCTTCTTTTGTTGCTTCATTTGCTGCAATGTACTCAGCTTCCGTAGATGAGAGTGCAACAATGCTTTGCTTTTTTGAACTCCATGAAATGGGCTTTTGTAATGCGAGCTTTATGCTTCTGCATGCTTCCATCTTCATTATACTTGGTCTTATAGACCCACTTCAATCTGATAGCTTCTTTTTCTTTTGGGAGATCGACCAATGACCACGTGTCATTCTTCTCTATAGAAGTCATCTCCTCCTTCATGGCATTTCTCCATTTTTCTTCTTTGGCTGCCACCTCAAAGTTCTGTGGCTCAAATGCAGCAAGAGCAAAGTTAGCTTGCTCATAAATTTTAGTGAATGATCGATACTTCCTTGGTGGTGTATCTCCAATGGGACCCTTCGCTTTTGGAATGGTTTTAGAGGAACTAGCTTCTGTTGTTCCGATGGGATTCTGTACTGTAACTTCTGCTACTGCTTCTGTTGTCCTGATAGGATTCTGTACAGATGCTTCTGTTACTGTTTCTGTATACTGGAAAATCTGAGTCATAGAAGACTCTTCCTGCCACTTCCAATCTGTATGTTCATCAAAGATAACATCTCTTGACAGAATTAACTTGTCAGTATTCGGATTATAAAGACGATATCCCTTCGATTCATCACTATATCCGATAAAAATCAACTTCTCACCTTTCTCATCAAACTTTTCTCTTCCTTGAGAAGGTGTAAGTGCATATCCAATACACCCAAATACTTTCAAATGATTTACCACGGGCTTCCTTCTGTGCCACGCTTCATATGGTGTCTTGTCCCTAACTGCTTTTGTAGGGGATCTGTTCAAAAGGTAGGCAGATGTGTTGACAGCTTCTGCCCAGAACTTGTTGGGTAGACCTTTGCCCTTTAGCATGCTTCTGGCCATCTCCACTATGGTTCTGTTCTTTCTTTCTGCGACTCCATTTTGCTGAGGAGAATACTGCACAGTTAACTGCCTCTGTATCCCCTTCTGTTGGCAATAGTCCAAGAATGGTCTTGACAGAAACTCTCCTCCGCGATCTGTCCTCAAGGTCTTAATCTTATATCCACTTTGATTCTCTGCAAGTGCTTTGAACTTCATAAAGGTGGTGAAAGCATCTGATTTCCTCTCAAGAAAATAAATCCAAATCATTCTAGTATAGTCATCTATGAACAACAGAAAGTATCTTCTGTTACCGAGAGACGGAGTCTGAGTCGGTCCACAAATATCCGCATGAACCAGCTCGAGAGGGGCTTGAGCTCTCCATGATGTGTTTGGGAATGGAAGACGATGATGCTTTCCGAAGACACATCCTTCACAGACGTCACCTTCTGCAGCTTGTATAGAAGGTAGTCCTACCACCATATTCTTCTGCTTTAGTAAAGCTAGACCTTTCCTATTCAAATGTCCATACCTGAGATGCCAAAGATGAGAATCATCTACAACCTCAGTTTTGAGAACCACATTGCTGCAAGGAGTCATCTTTAACGGGAACAAATTGTTGGACGTCATCTTCACGACCGCAACCTTCTGTCCGTTTCTGTCTGTTATCTCACATTGACCTTCTGCAAAAACCAACTTGTAGCCATTTTTCATCATCTGTCCCACACTTAGTAAGTTCTGTGCGATTTTTGGAGTGTAGAAGACGTCGTACTTCCTCTTCTGTTGACCTTCAGCACTAAAAATTGAAACAACACATTTACTACCTATCTTTAACTTCTTGCTATCTCCAAGTTCCAAGAGAGAGTTATATTTCTCATCAAGCTCCACAAAGTTCTTCTTGATCCCTATGACATGGTTACTACAGCCACTATCGAGGAACCATATCTCATTCATATCTTGCACGGTGGTAGAGGAAGAATAGAAAACTTTAGAAGGTTCATCTTCCTTAGATAAATTTACCGAGCTTCTGTCATCTTGCTTCTATTCATGCTTCTGCTCTTTATCTTTGTACTAGCAATCACGATCTGAATGAGTTGGGAACTTGCATCTCCTACATCGAAGACCACAATATTTTGTTTAATGATTATTATTTCTGCAGATGCGGGATCCTACTTCTACTTCTCCATGACCGCTTTTGTGCCGACCTTCTGGTCATCCTTCTACATAGCATCTGCCTCTGCCACGAGACCCGCCTCCACGTCCTCTACCGTAGGACCTTCTGTTTTTTCCAGAACGCTCTTGCTTCTCCTCATAAACATTCAACTTCGCTTGAAATGCTTGCTCCACTGGAGTTGTGTACTTGCTGACCCGTTTCTCATGGGCTTCTAGGGAACCCATCAATTCATAGATGGAAACTTCTGCGAGATCCTTCATCTTTTCAATCACGGTTACCACATGCTCAAACTTTTGTGGCAAGCTTCTGAGGATTTTCTCCACGACTTTTCGATCCGGGACGACTTCTCCGCAACTCTTCAATTGATTGAGGATCTCCACGATCCTTGAAAAGTAGTCTTTGACGTTTTCTGCGTCTTTCATGGCTAGATTGTCGAAGTCTCTCCAAAGGTTCTGTAGCTTTATAGAGATCACCTTCTGTGACCCTTTAAACTCCTTCTTTAGGACCTCCCACGCTTCGTTCACCTTCTTTAGGCCGAATATCCTTGGGTAGATGGTTTTGCTCACGGATTGTTGCAGAATCCGTAGAGCCATGGCATTCTTCATGACGTTCTCCTTGTACGCCTTCGGCTCATCTTCTGTGGGGTTGATGACACCTTCTGTGGAAGTGTTGTCATCTTCTGGGAGAGAGATTCCTTCTAGAACTTCTTCGTAGCCTTCCTCTACAAGTTTCTATAGATCTTGCGAAAGGAAAATGGTCTCCATTTGAGAACTCCAATAGTCAAAGTGCTCACCGTCGAAGATGGGAATTTGGTTGGGAGAAAAAGTGAAGAACATGTTGCCAGCGAATGTAGACATGACCTTCTACACTCTGATACCAAATTTGTTGGGGGGTTATGTGTGTAGGATTGGATAGGAAGGGAGAAGGTATTAGCAGAACGTAGGTCTGTACTGCCGACGACATTCTGTAGGATAGCGAAAACCTTCTATAGAGCTGCTGCACCTACGAGGAGTGTTTTGGCTGTAATTTCTCTTTGTTTAAACTTTCTCTATCACTTCTTTTTCTTACATGAATTGTCTACACGTCCCTTTATATATAGGGAGGAGTAGGAAAACCAAAAGACAATAGAAACCGACATATTTAATGACAGATTTAATAGCCTGCTTTAATGACCCACTTAAATGACTTTTCCGTTACTAAATTTAATAACCATTAATCTTGATCATAAATTACCTTCAACAATCTTTGCTTACTAATATTTTGATTTAAAAACATATAAGTTAATTTAATTTCTTTAATATTTTATTACTTATATTTATTTAATGACACAACGTCATTTAAAATATTTTTTTCTCGTGCTCCCGTTAGAAAAATTAAAAAAATTTAAATATTGTAACAAACTTATAATAGAGTTATTATAAATATGATTCATTTAAAAAGAAATTATATTTAAATTATTTTAAAGAAAATATGATATATGAAGTCATAAGTGAATTTAGCCGATCCTTTACTAACCATTATATCACTGACTTGTAAAAGAGATTCTGATTCATAGACGTTTACTTCACAAGTCTCTCTGAGAGATAAATCTTATTAATCTTGATCAAGTTCATAGTCTAAAATACACTACACTTGATACTTTATATTTTATAACCCAGAAAATTTTCAAACCTTTTGAGTCAGGGCGTCCCCTTTCTCGTGCGACCTAATCACACGTAACCGAACCCAGCATCGATAATGCCTCACTAACAACGTCAGTTGACCACGAGAATACTAGACTCTCGTGTCCACGTCGGATTTTGACTAAATACACGTTTGAGTCATCTATTAATTTATTCGAACTTACACAAAATCATCATATTTTATAAATCAAATTTATGGGTTTTTACAATCTCTGTACGCGCCAAAGAAACAACAGCCCAGTATGGAACTACGGAGTGCTCTGCATGCCAACCTTCCTTTACAGCAGCCAAGCACAGACAATGTGCCTCGTTTGTCCAATAATTCAACATCGTAGTAGACACGCATCGTTTCCCGTATCGAAACGCCATGACGTGACTTGATCCATAATTAGTGTTGAACAGAATGATATACTTGAGACTTACAACAAGAGCCCATAAAAGAGTGTGGGCTGCGAGACTTGCGACAAGAGCCCATAAAATGGAAATCTGCGGATAATGATTCCGTTGGTAACAAATCCCAGGATACTGCACCAAAAACAGAAACAACAGACCCTGGGGGGCTGCGGGGTGCCGCGTGCATGGTGCTGTATACGCCAACAGAAGTTTGTTATTCTGGGAATTTGTTACTGTTCTCGTAGTTGCTATAATTACAAAGACTAGTAGCAATATATATGTAAGGTTTTACAGAGGAAAGAAAAACACAGAGAATTTTTTCCCTTCCTCCTCGTTTTTCTTCGTCTTCTTCCTTTCCTCCCCTTTTCTTCTTCCTCTTCATCTTCCTCACCTTCACTAACACAGCCCCGACCTTTCTAGCTAAAACAGACTGCTCGGCATAGTTCTTCATGGTATCAGAGCCCTCAAGCTCCATCACGCTCCGAAGACAAAACTGCAAATGGACAATTACCAGCAAAGTCAGCAAACTCCTAGCTCAGGAGTGTCTGGAAGCAGCTTGTTCAACAGCACACCCGTCATGCAAGTACCGCCCGGAATCTTCTCAGCAATGATCAAACTGGACGAGGGTAATTACCCTCTGTGGAAGGGACAGGTTCTCGCAGCCGTAACAGCCAGCGGACTGGAGGATTTCATATTTGGACACTCTGTTTCTCCCCCGAAATTTCTGGACGAGACTGCAACAACCCCCAACCCAGAATACAGAGTGTGGCATCGAAGTGATAACGTGGTAATGAGCTTACTGTTTTCTTCTCTGTCACCTGAAATTCTAAGCCAGGTGGTGTGCTGTTCAACGTCGCACGAAGTCTGGGAAACACTAAGAAACAGATATGAGTCGCCATCTACCACCACGGGTTATTTACCTCAGAACCCAGATGCAGCAGCTGAAGAAAGAAGGAAGGACAACGCAGGTCTATCTCAACACACTGAAATCTTTAGCCACTCAGCTGGTCGCTGTTGGAGAGACTGTGCGACATCGAGACTACGTCTGGTATATGTTAGAAGGTCTCCCTGCTGAGTATGATGCCGTGGTAACAGCAATCTACAGTAGACCAGACCAGGTTTCACTCGATGAATTACAGAACTTACTCCTCAACTTCGAGATGCGCCTGGATAGGAGACAGGGGCTGGATTGCTTCATCCCTCAGGTACAGCTAACGTCTGTCCATGCAGGTGATGTGAGACCTCTACAACCATCCCATTCGTCTTCTAAACCACCAACAGAAACCTACCCTACTGATATACGACCCCCACATATACCAGTCCTTAACCAAGTTCCCACAAACCATACACCAACCTACACGCAACCAGGTCTCCTTGGCCGACCTCCGCCTCGACCTTTCACATACCCTACATATCCTTCCAGACCTTCCTCCTATACCCGTAACCAAGTAAAACCAAAACCTAAGTGCCAAATTTGTTTTAAAATCGGGCACACAGCCTTAGCTTGCTATCACAGAATGAACTCCACTTACAAGCACATTTCACCACTTTCCAGCCTCCCTACCAGTACCCACAGTCAGTCTCCTACTTACAACCATCCTACATTCCACAACAGCCCTCGTTTTATCAACCTACCCTGCAACAACCTCTTCAAACCTCACTCTACTTACTGTTATCCCAAGTGCATCCGAAACCAACACTTGGCTGCTTGACTCTTGAGCTTCCCATCATGTCACTCCCTGACCAGCAGATTTACATACCGTTTCACCTTATCAAGGTAATGCTTCTGTTATGATAGGGGATGGAAGCCGCATGAAAATCACTCATACTGGGAGTGGGTCTCTAAACACTGAGTCTGGCTGCCTCTTTCTCAAAGATATCCTACATACACCTGCTATCTCTCAACGTCTCCTGAGTGTCTCTAAACTTTGTCTTGATAATCCAATCACTATTGAATTTACATCCAACTCCTTTTTTGTTAAGGACAAAGTCAGCAACTAAATCCTCCTTCGGGGACAGATGGAGCAGGGAGTGTATCAACTAACCTCCAGACTCTCCCCTAATCTGTCTGCAGTCTCCCTTCCTAGTCCCAGGCCACGTGCAAGATCTACCACTGCTTCACCTCCGCCCTTGCCTTTGCTTCAGTCACCCCCTTATGTGTTTCCAGCAACACTCTAAAAACCAGTAGAGGACAGGGTAACTTGGCATCTCAGACTAGGCCACCCCTGTTCTGAGATCTTATCTAGAACTCCAGTACTTTGTAAATCCTCTTCTGTCTTAGATCCTTTATGTCAAACTTGTGCAGTGAGCAAACATCATCGTCTGGTTTTCCCAACTTCTTCTTCTCGAGCCTTAAAACCTTTCCAGTTAATTCATACAGACTTATGGGGTCCTGCACCAGTAAAGTCAGCCACAGGAGATCGTTACTTCATGCTCTTAGTCGATGATGCAACGGGTACACTTGGATCTATTTTCTTCACGATAAAACACAGGCTTTGCAAGCTTTTAAGCAGTTTCATGCATTAGTCTCCAACTTCTTCCACTCCTCAATCTCCACAGTCCGCTCAGACTGGGGTGGAGAATTTCGTACCATCCATAGATATCTATTAACTCATGGTATTGCTCATCAAATTTCCTGCCCACATACTCCCCAACAAAATGGGAGAGTAGAGCGGAAAAATAAATATATTATCGAGGTCGGTCTTTCTTTATTAAACCATTCGAATGTTCCCAAACAATTCTGGGTATATGCATTCAATGAAGCTGTCTCACTCATCAATATTCTTCCATCTCGTATTCTCAAATTCCAGACACCTTTTACTTTGTTACATCATTCTGAACCAGACTACTCTTCATTACGAATTTTTGGTTGTTTGTGTTTTCCCTCTCTAAGACCTTATATGACTCATAAATTGGACTCTCGGTCAACACCCTGTGTTTTGTTGGGAAGAAGTATTTCTCACAAGGGATACATTTGTCTAGACTCCAAGTCAGGCCGCATTTGCATCTCTCGGGATGTTCTCTTTGCTGAATCTAAGTTCCCCTTTCGAGACTTAAACTCACCTCAGCCTCTCACTCTCAATCAGCCTGCTTACTCGCCATGTATATCACACCCGATCTCTCCAGTTACTTCTTCTCATTCCACATCTCTATCTTACAGTCCCATGGCAGCAGACTCAGTACAGAGTTCCTCCTTCATATCTTCACCACCTCCATCCACACCTATCATAGCAGAACCAGAACCAAGTCCAGTCTCAATACCCCAACAACCAGCGAATCTTCACCCTATGATTACTCGTTCTAAAGGCGGGATTTATAAACCCAAACTGTACATGACATTACAGTCTCCAGAGTCATCTATTCCCTCTGAACCTCACACAGTACATGAAGCTCTCACATCACCGATATGGACAGCCGCCATGCAGGCTGAACTGGAGGCACTGTCGCGAAACAACACCTGGACTCTTATTCCTCGGGATCATTCTCAGAAAGTCATCGGCTGCAAGTGGGTATTTAAGGTAAAGCTGCGTTCAGATGGTGCTTTGGAACGCTGCAAGGCGAGGCTGGTAGCAAAAGGGTATCTATCATCAGGTTCCCGGCGTGGATTTTAAGGAGACTTTTAGTCCGGTTGTAAAACACCAAACTATACGGCTGATCTTACGTCTTGCAGTTTCACTGAACTGGCCATTGAAGCAACTTGATGTCCACAACGCATTCCTCAATGGTGATCTGATAGAAACAGTGTACATGTCTCAGCCACCTGGTTTTGAGGATCCACAGCGGCCTTCTTATGTCTGCAAGCTGCAGAAAGCTCTGTATGGCCTCAGACAGAGCCCCCAAGAATGGTACAATAAACTAAGTTCGTGTTTACTTGCCTGGGGTTTTATTAATTCGAAAGCAGATGCCTCTCTGTTTTATCAGCATAGTTCGGAAGGTTCCATCATACTTTTGGTCTATGTCGATGATATTGTCGTGACTGGTTCTAATTCTGCTGGAATTGCTGCACTACTTCCTCGGCTGAACAATAGATTCGCATTAAAGGATCTCGGAGATCTGTCATATTTTCTGGGGTTTGAAGTGGTAAGAAAACAAGGGGTGCTCCATCTCAGTCAGGAGAAGTATGTCAATGACCTGCTTCATCGGGCAAGTATGACAGAATGTAAGCCTATAGCTACTCCTGTATCTACGTCTGGTATTCTGTCCAAGTATGATGGTGAGGTGCTTCAGGATCCTACAGAATATCGAAGCCTTGTTGGAGCTCTGCAATACTGCACTAATACGCGGCCTGATATCTGTTTTGCGGTGAACAAAGCATGCCAATTCTTGCATCAGCCAACCTCTTCGCATATGAATGCAGTCAAACGTATACTAAGATATCTCAAGGGAACTCGTTCACATGGCATCAATATCTCAGCTGCAAGTTCTTTTGAGATTGCACGCTTCACGGATGCCGATTGGGCGAGTTGTCCAGATGATAGAAAGAGCACGAGTGGCTACTATACATTCCTTGGTCCAAATCTCATTTCTTGGACTTCAAATAAGCAGAAAGTGGTATCCAGGTCGAGTACGGAAGCTGAGTTTCGTGCGCTTGCTGACGGTGGCACAGAAATACTCTGGATATAAGGTCTAGTACAAGAGATGCGTGTTCAGACTGGAAATAGCACTCCTATCCTTTACTGTGATAATTTGAGCACTATTCATCTCACTGCAAATCCAGTTCTGCATGCACGAACTAAACACGTTGAAATCGATTTCCATTTTGTTCGAGAGAGAGTAGCAGCAGGTCTGATACAGGTTCTGCATGTTAGTTCAGACGACCAGCTTGCGGATCCCTTGACAAAGGTTATCTCTCTTCACCGCTTTCTCAGCATAAGGGGTCTTATGACAGTGACACAAAAGCCAAAACAAAATTTCACAGACCAGGAGGGTCTTGTTGGGGATGAGACAGGGAACGATATGGAGAAAGAGGTGGATTTGCGGAGGAGTGTTGGACAGGAACTGAAATGGGGCCTTGATACAGTTGGGAAGTCAGAAGAGCTAGAGGAGAAATGTCAGAAGAAAAGAAGTTAGAAGAATTAAGAGGGCTGGTTTTGCGAAGGAGTGTTGAATAGAATGATATACTTGAGACTTGCGACAAGAGCCCATAAAAGAGTGTGGGCTGCGAGACTTGCGACAAGAGCCCATAAAATGGAAATCTGCGGATAATGATTCCGTTGGTAGCAACTCCCAGGATACTGCACCAAAAACAGAAACAACAGACCCTGAGGGGCTGCGGGGTGCCACGTGCATGGTGCTGTGTACGCCAACAGAAGTTTGTGTTGGGACGGTTTTGATGATGAACCGGACCCTATGTACTACAGAAGGTCGAACATTCTATTCTACAGAAGCTTCTCATAATGAAGATCTTTTTGTAAGAATCTTTTTGTAAGAACCTCAGGACAGGAGAAAGGCTGTCATCCCAGGACAGAGGGCACGTTGTTCATCCTAGGACAAAGGATACGTTGTCCACCATAAGACAAAGGGAACGTTGTCTGCTTGCGTAGGGTTCGCTACGTACTCGCGTGGGGTACGCCACGAAGTCGTTATCCTTGAGGGACTGCGCATTTGCTACCTTGTTAGTCACGTTAACGCGTGCAACCTCCTGTATGCAGAATCTTCGGATCTGTACAACCTCCTGTAGAGCAGAACCTCAAGGTCTGAATCTACTCTAGTGCAGAACCTTACGGTCTGTACATAACTCAAGTCATTTCTAATACGAACCATTTTGGTTTGTTAAAGATTGACACATTCTTGGTACAGAACCTTACGATCTGTGCTAAACCTTCTGTGATACAGAATCCTTGGATCTGTTCTATAGAAAGTTGACGTTTACGGAAAAAAATCTCTTGATTTGTGCTATAGAAGGTTAACACATCTGACACAGAACCTTCTGGTCAGTGTTGTGCCTAAGCTACTTCGACACAGAACACTCTGGTCTGTGTTGTGCCGAACTTACTATGATACAGAACCTTCTGGTCTGTATTGAGCCTAAGTTACCATAATACAGAACCTTCGGGTTTGTGCTACATAACGAGCCTCTACGGTACAGAAACTTCTGGTCTGTGCTCTGCCACTCAAGCCTCTATTGTACAGAACCTTTGGATCTGATTTCAGTTGCAATCATTTGTTTAATTTGTACAGAGATACATTTGAGTGGAAACCATCCAAATATCTGGGTGAAGAGTGGATGTAAGCAATTTGCTGAACCACTATAAAAATACTTGTGTCCAATCAGACAAATTGCGAACACACTTGAATGTTCTGTTGTACAGAAACCTATCTACGGTTCTGTTTAACAGAAGCTTTCTTCCGCTGCGGGGTAAAACGAAAAAGCGTTAAAATCCGAATTTGGAGATTAACACTAATTCAGCCCCCCTCTTAGTGTAACAGTTTGTTATTCTGGGAATTTGTTACTGCTCTCGTAGTTGCTATAATTACAAAGACTAGTAGCAATATATATGTAAGGTTTTACAGAGGAAAGAAAAACACAGAGAATTCTTTCCATTCCTTCCTCGTTTTTCTTCGTCTTCTTCCTTTCCTCCCCTTTTCTTCTTCCTCTTCATCTTCCTCACCTTCACTAACACAGCCCCGAGCTTTCTAGCTAAAACAGACTAATTCACCCCCCTCTTAGTGTAACAATTGGTATCCGAGCGGGTGTCAACAGAGGCTTAACAGCTTGTTGTAGATCCTTGAAAGCTTTTACCAGCTACACGTTCTTCTCCACAGAAGCTCTTAGCTCTGTGACTGTTGCTATTCTGTAGAAGCCTACGCTCTATCAGAATCAACCCGCTACTGTACAGAAACTTTAAGCTCTGTGAATATCTACATAGTTCTATTCTGTAGAAGGTTACGCTCTATCCGAATTTAACTCCTGTTCCACAGAAGCATCTTGTTCTGTGAGAAACGCTTTGTTGCTCTACTTTGTAAAAGCCTATGGTACATTTTACAGAAGCATACTTTCTGTAAACATCACGATTGGCATTTTCTGCAGAAGCCTGCTGCTCTGCGAATCCAATAACTGTTACTTGAAAGCTGATTCTTATTTTGTCATATTAACACTCGTGCTCTGTTTAACAGAGGCCTGATTGTTGACTTGACGACTGACTTCTACCCAACAGAAGATTGCTTCTTTGTTGAGGTTCTTTACTCTATTCGTCAACGTTATATTCTATAGAAGCGTAATACTCTATACGAATCGAACAAATGGCTGAAAACTATAATGTGCCTAAACCACATGTTGGGAATCCTCCCATTTTTGATGGTAAGAATTTTTCCTATTGGAAAATTCGAATGAGCGCATTCGTTGATGCTATTGACGAAGACTTATGGTCTTATATAGAAGATGGTCCACCTTCTATACCAGAGAACCAACGATTTGATCGAGAAGGTCATCCTACACGGGAATACCTTAAGATCAGACGACTCACTAAAACGGCAAAGTATTTGATGTTCAATGCTATGTCAGAAGGTGAATTCGTCAAAGTTTCAACTTGCACTTCGGGCAAGGAAATCTGGGATAAACTTGTTACCATGTACGTTGGGACAAACCAGATAAGAGAAACTAAGGTGAATTTCTTAATTCACCACTATGAAAATTTTACTATGAAGGCTGATGAATCTGTAGAACAGATGTTCCAGAGACTCAATCGTCTTGTTGATGCCCTAACGCATTTGGGCAAAACCTATCAAGACTCTGAACTAGTTCGAAAGGTTCTGCGCACTCTACCCAAATCATGGGAAGCCAAGAAAACGGCTATGGAAGCTAAAGACCTTTCTACTCTTCGACTAGATCAGTTGATGAGCTCCTTAATCTCGTATGAGATGGAAAGATCCTCTCAACCAGATATAAAGAGAGCACCCATTGCTTTCAGAGCATCAGAAGAACCTACAGAAGGTTCGGATGATGAAGCAGAAGCTGATTCGGATGATGAACTCGCAATGATAGCTAAACGCCTTTTGCGGTTCGCCTCCAAAAAGCGCTTCAATAAGAAAAGCCAAAATCACATGGACCCAAAATCGGTCACATGTTATAAATGCAAAAAGAAAGGGCATTACAGTATAGAATGTCCTTTACTTAAAGAAAAGGAGAAACCTTCTCCTAAACACAAGTTCAAGAAAGCAATAGCTACTTGGGCAGAACTTGATGATTCTGATGATGAGGAAGCACTCATGTGCCTCACAGCTCACACAGAAGCTCAAAATGAACTTAATACCTGCTTTCAAACAGAAACTGTTGAAAGTGAATGGTATCTGGATAGTGGATGCTCCAGGCACATGACCGGAGATCCATCCAAATTTTCTCAACTGACTCTACAATGTGGAGGGTCGGTTAAATTCGGTGACAATAGCAAAGGCTCTGTCATCGGCAAAGGTACCATTGGAAGTTCTGACTCCATGGTCATCGATGAGGTTCTGTTGGTTACAGAACTCAAACATAATTTGCTGAGCATTAGCCAGCTTTGTGACAAAGGTTATAAAATAACTTTTGATCAAGACAAGTGTTCCGGAATCCTGAACAATGAAGTTCGCTTCATTGGGACTCGTAAGAGGAACATCTATACCTTGACTCAGAATAGCTTCTGTACTACAGAAAACTGCCTTCTGACAGTCAAAGATGAAAGCCTACTATGGCATAGAAGGTTGGGACACTCCAACTTCAAATTGTTATCCAAGCTTGTGAAAAAGGATTTGGTTGAGGGATTACCCAATATCCGTTTTGAGCATGACAGCTTCTGTGAAGCATCTTCACTTGGAAAACAAATTAAATCTTCATTCAAAGCCAAGAATGAAGTTTCTACTTCTCAACCTCTCGAACTTCTACATATGGATCTATTCGGACCTACTAGAGTTCAACGTATCGGCGGTAGAAGGTACTGTCTAGTTGTGGTTGATGACTACCTGGATACACGTGGGTTAAATTTCTAACTCACAAGAGCGATGCTTTTGAAACTTTCATTAAGCTAGCTAAGAAACTACAGAATGAAATTGGATCTTCTGTAAAAGCTATAAGAACGGATCATGGTACTGAGTTTGAAAACCATGACTTCACTACTTTCTGTGACGAACATGGTATCGATCACAATTTTTCTGCTCCTTATACTCCTCAACAGAATGAAGTAGCAGAACGGAAAAATAAAACTCTAATAGACATGGCTAGAACCATGATGTGTGAGAGCTCCGCTCCACAGTTGCTATGGGCAGAAGTTGTTAATACAGCCTGCTACATATCAAATAGGGTTCTACTCAGACTCATACTTGAGAAAACTCCCTATCAACTATAAATGGGGAGAAAACCGAACATCTCCTATTTCCACTCCTTTGGAAGTCCATATTTCATCTTGAAACCTTCTAAGGACAATCTAGGAAAGTTCGAAGCTAAGACAGATGAGGGCATCTTTCTTGGATACTCTGTGTCTAGCAAAGCTTATAGAGTTCTGAACAAAAGAACTTCTACTATAGAGGAGTCTATTAATGTAAAAATTAATGACCTTCCTACTATCATTACAAGAGATGTTATATCTCAAGAACCTACAGAAGATGCTGTAGAACCTCCACCACCCTCTACGAAAGAGATGGGTGAACCCTCTATTCATGAATCTAAAAATGATCTTGAACAAACAAATGACAATTCTGAAGAACATTCTCAGAATAATCAACAAAGTGATATTAGAGCACCTGCTCTTTATCAAAGACGACATCCTATAGACCAAGTCATAGGAGATCTTAATAGAGACATACAAACAAGACGTTCTGTGAATGCTTTCTATGAACACTCGACCTTTCTATCACAGAAAGAGCCAGAGAATATCGATGAAGCTCTCAATGATCCAGATTGGATACTTGCTATGCAAGAGGAGCTTAATCAATTTGAAAGAAGCAAAGTGTGGACACTTTTTCCTAAACCTGACAACCATTCCATCATTGGAACTAAATGGGTTTTCAGGAACAAACTAAATGACTCCGGCATTATTGTGAGGAATAAGTCTCGACTCGTTGCAAAAAGGTATTCTCAACAAGAGGGTATCGACTTTGATGAGACATTTGCTCCTGTAGCTCGTCTCGAGGCAATACGAATGTTATTAGCCTATGCTTGCTTTAACAACTTTAAGTTGTATCAAATGGACGTAAAAAGTGCATTCCTCAATGGAGAAATCAAAGAAGAGGTCTACGTAAGTCAACCTCCTGGTTTCGAGGATCTGCAACACAGAAACTACGTCTATAAACTCTCCAAAGCTCTATACGGTCTTAAACAGGCTCCTAGAGCATGGTATGAGAAACTTAGCTCCTTCCTTGTCGAAAAGGGCTACAATAGAGGAAGAGTAGATACCACTCTCTTTCTCAACACAGAAGCAATCATCTCATTGTTGTCCAGATCTATGTCGATGACATTATCTTTGGATCAACTGATGAAATGCTCTGTGATGAATTTTCCAAACTCATGATAAGTGAGTTTGAGATGAGCATGATGGGAGAACTCACGTTCTTCCTTGGTTTACAAATTCAGCAAACTGCAGAAGGTACATTCTTACACCAAGAAAAGTACACTAAGCAGCTTCTGAAGAAATTCGGCCTAGAAGGCACGAAACCTTTGTCTACACCAATGGGTACAAACACTCAATTGGACAAAGACGAAAACGGTAAAGAAGTGGATAGTAAGCTCTACAGAAGCATGATAGGCTCCCTTTTGTACCTTACAGCTTCTAGACCATACATACTATTTAGTGTGTGCCTCTGTGCTAGATTTCAATCAGCACCTAAAGAATCTCACATGACTGCGGTCAAGAGGATCTTTAGATATCTACAGGGTTCTGTAAACCTTGGCATCTGGTATTCAAAGAAATCAAACTTTGATTTGAATGGATATTCTGATGCAGACTTCGCAGGAAGTAAGGTAGACAGAAAAAGTACAAGTGGTACTTGTCAGCTCATGGGAAACATGTTGATTTCATGGTTTTCCAATAAGCAGACTTCTGTTGCCCTCTCCACTGCAGAAGCCGAGTACATAGCAGCTGCAAGTTGCTGTGCGCAGCTCCTATGGATGAAACAACAACTTGAGGACTACGGTCACTCATTTACAAAAATACCGATTAAATGTGATAATACTAGTGCTATTAGCCTAGCTAAGAATCCAGTATATCACTCCCGATCGAAGCATATCAAACTCAGACATCACTTTCTGAGAGATAATGTACAACAGGGTTCTGTTACTGTGGAACACATTAACACTGAACACCAATTGGCTGATATCTTTACTAAGCTTCTGGATAAAGAAAAATTTTTCTTTTTCAGAAGTGAATTATGAATCTGTCATCCTCTATAATGTCTTTCATAAGACAAAGAGAAGTTAAGTAGGAACCCTAAAAACCTACTACAGAAGGTACATAGTTGTACACGTCATACAGAAGGTATAACCATCTGTTTCAACACTACAGAAGGTACATATTCGTACACTTCACAATAGAAGGAAGAATATTAAACTTTCTATATAATAGAAGGTTGAATTTCATCCTCTATTAAATAGAAGGTACAATCGACTGTACACTTCATTACAGAGAGTTGAATTAAACTCTCTACCTTATAGAAGGTATTATGAAATGCTTACCTAAACTCTAAATTAGGTAACTTTCAAACTAAATCTGGAGATATGATATATCATCCAATAAAAGATTTTGATGATATTAAGAAGCGAATAAAATTTTCTGCTTGAAATCAACCTTATTATGAATATTAAAATCCTAATAAATTATATTTGGATATAATTATCCATTATATTAGCTCTTCGATGTAGAAGAAGCTTCAACAGAAGGTGACGAAGGATTTACTTGCCTTGAAAAAGCCAACCGCCTCACACGATCAAATTAAGGGAATGAAATTTTCTTTTCCCCTTGTCTCTGATGCATGTCAGTTTGATATGACATCTCAAAAGATCACTTGAGCGGAAAAAATATTTTTTTCCCATAAACCGCATTTGTGAGCCAATTTTAAAAACCCATAACCGTCACCCTTTCTTCTTCACACCATCCTCAGATCATCGCATCCTCTTTCTCTCTCTCGTTTTGCCCTAAAACTCCCAGACCTTCGTCCTTCACCATCCATGGCACCCAAGGCAAAATCGCTCAGGAAAAAGGCTAAGGCCGCAAAGAGAAAGGCACGTCCTTCTTCTTCAGAGAAGCCTGCTTCATCTTCGAACAGGTCTCCACCCCCTTCCTCGTCGGAGAAACCCATTTCTCCTACGAAGGAACAAACCATTCCTGCTGTTGTCGAGACCCACGATGACATGCAACCGCTCTCCAAGGACAAGGGACTTGAAAAAGTTCAAATCCAAGTGGAAGAGAAAGCACATGAGGGATCCCTGGTCGCTGCGGCAGAGGAGCTCCCTATCCCTGAACCCTCTGCCAAGGGTTCTTCTACGGCTGATGACACTGATGCATCAAAGGTCGCTACTCCTGAGAACGCTACGTCTGATGAGGAGGTGGAAGTGCCCCTTGCGATGAAGCACCAGAGGAACCAGATGAGGAAGCTCTTTCTCCTGTTATCTCGGTCTCCCCTGATCTCAAGCAGAAGGGCGTTGCCTTTGCATCTAAGAAGGCTACCCAGAAGCCTACAGCACCCTCTGGAACAAAGCTTCTCCATGATGCCATCAAGTCAGGAGGTGTATCCCCTGAAACGGAAAAAGCCCGAGACTGTCAGCACCTCTCTTGTCAAAGCGGCTGCAAAAAAACCAAGTCCTCGGAGAAATCTGTTTTTGTGGACACCTTCGCTGAGGGGCTGGATACCTTCATATTTCCGGTAAACCCTCTAGTCTCTAGAATGGAGATAGAAACTGTGCTTGCCGATATCAAATTGCCCAAATGTGATGCTGCTGGTCGACAGTTCGCTGCCTTCAAGCGCATTGATTTTAATTGGTTTAAGGCAAATGATCTTGACATTGCTCCATTGCTTGAGAAAGTTGGTCTGAAAACCTTCTGTGAGACATATGCAGAGGTGGCCGTCTCTCGCCTGAGAGAGTTCTATGGTAACATTACGTTCCATGAAAAGGACCTCATGTCAAGTTCATCAAAACAGTGATCGAAGGGGTTCCGCTTGTCTTCTCTGCACATGATGTTAACCAATTGTTTGGCTGTGAGGAATATGACCCACTGTCAGATCTTGGAAAGGAGGAATCCTACAGCATCATCATGGGGGAAAGGGTCCATTCAGACAAATACTTGGAGTCCACAAAGCTGGAACTCAAGACTCGTGTATTGCATCGAGTTGTGCTATTCTGCCTCTTGCCAAGGACCGGGAGCATTGACACCATCACTTCAATTGATGCGTCACTAATGGCTCACATCATGAAGGGAATCCCTTTCAACCTTGGTTTGCTGGTGTTCTCGCACATGAAACGTTGCTGCAATACCACAGGAAAGGCTCTGCCTTATGGCCAGGTAATTGCCGGCCTTCTTAAGCTTGCCCGTGTTTCTACTGATGCATCCGCTTTCCAAGAGAAATGGAAGGTTGGTACCTTTGGGCACCAGATCATAGCTAGCATGCATTATGTAAGGAATGGCTCCTCCTGGACTCGCATATGGAAGTCACAGGACACCACTGAGGATAATGAGGATATGCCCCTGTCTGCCAGAATGTCCAGAAAGGCTGCTGCTGCACCTTCTACTTCTGCCTCTGCAGCGAAGGCTCCTTCAAAACAGAGACAGCCCAAGTCCTCTCATGAGATGACCATCCTCCTTGAGCAAACTGCTCTCCTCAAGAACCTACAGCAGAAGGCTGTGGCCAATGAGGAAGATATGCGCATCCTACGTGAAATGGTTGTGAACCTGACTCGCGAGCTGGAACGCCAGGCAAAGGTTATCCGTGATAATCTTGATGAAGTCCCTTCTGAGGAGGAAGAGGAAAAATGAACTCTCTTGATGTTCTCTCTTTTCCGCATTTCTAGCTAGACCAAAAATTGATTTCTGTGATCTACTAGATTGTAATAAGTGCCATATGGTGGACACATTTTCTCTCAGTAGTATGGTATTGAACTTTCTGTCACACCTTCTGTACTACATTCTGCATGGTCTTTGAACTCTCTATTCTACCATCTGTAAGAATTAAAACTACCCTCTGCACGTTGGTCATGAACACTATGTCATACCTTCTGCAAGAAACTTACTCTTTTTTTTCAACCTACATTCATCTTCTTTTTGATGTGACAAAAAGGGGGAGAAATTGAGTTGAGGGGGAGTACCTAGCTCTGTATGAGTTACAGAGAAATCTTTACTTTTCTATAACTTCTATGGGTCGTAGAAGGCTATACCGTCTACGATGTAGAAGCTTATGAGACTGATACAGCTCATAATCACACCTATGACAGTGACACAAAAGCCAAAACAAAATTTCACAGACCAGGAGGGTCTTGTTGGGGATGAGACAGGGAACGATATGGAGAAAGAGGTGGATTTGCGGAGGAGTGTTGGACAGGAACTGAAATGGGGCCTTGATACAGTTGGGAAGTCAGAAGAGCTAGAGGAGAAATGTCAGAAGAAAAGAAGTTAGAAGAATTAAGAGGGCTGGTTTTGCGAAGGAGTGTTGAATAGAATGATATACTTGAGACTTGCGACAAGAGCCCATAAAAGAGTGTGGGCTGCGAGACTTGCGACAAGAGCCCATAAAATGGAAATCTGCGGATAATGATTCCGTTGGTAGCAACTCCCAGGATACTGCACCAAAAACAGAAACAACAGACCCTGAGGGGCTGCGGGGTGCCACGTGCATGGTGCTGTGTACGCCAACAGAAGTTTGTGTTGGGACGGTTTTGATGATGAACCGGACCCTATGTACTACAGAAGGTCGAACATTCTATTCTACAGAAGCTTCTCATAATGAAGATCTTTTTGTAAGAATCATTGTTGTAATTAAATAATTAGTTATCAATTATTTAATTACGAAATATATATTATCTGATTAAGATATTCGTCCAATCAGATTACCATGATTTGATTTTCAAATAATCATATTGGAGATAATATTTCTTGTAGAAGGAAATGTATCTTCTATATATGGAAATGTTTTATTATTTGGTCTACAGGCTTCTGTAAGCTTACTTGATCTACATGACCGTTTATTTGGTTGCAAAACACCACCACCTGTCCAGATACACCCTTATGTGTGTCTTTGTCAGGATGGAACAAACCTTTACCCCAATGGAAATAAATCTTCGATTATTTCCATCAGTAGAAGGTTATCGATCAGAACCTTCTGCGATACAGAACATATATACAGAACATAATATATAGGCCACGCTCTCTCAATCAAAAATATATACAGAACATTCATTTTCCCTTCTTTTTCTTCTGAAAGAGAGCGTGAGCTTTAGTTTCTTCATTCTTTTGTTCGTTCGAAGTTAGTCACACGAGGAGCACTGCCGGCGGAAGCTGCATCGTTGGTGAAACCTTTTGGGAGAGTGACTCGGGGGTTCGAGGGACTCGATTGGAAGCTGCAGGATACGTTGGCTGGAGGTCGTGTGATCAACGTGCAGTGGGTCGGAGAGAATGACTGAACCTCGGGAGCACAGAAGGTGAGGGACTAATCAGCTTCTGTTGTGTAGAGCTCTGTGTGCAGGAACCTCAGGACAAGAGGAAGGTTGTCACGTTAGGACAGAAGGAAGGCTGTTCAACCTCAGGACAGGAGGAAGGCTGTCACCTCAGGACATGAGAAAGACTGTCATCCCAGGACAGAGGGCACGTTGTTCATCCTAGGACAAAGGATACGTTGTCCACCATAAGACAAAGGGAACGTTGTCTGCTTGCGTAGGGTTCGCTACGTACTCGCGTGGGGTACGCCACGAAGTCGTTATCCTTGAGGGATTGCACATTTGCTACCTTGTTAGTCACGTTAATGCGTGCAACCTCCTGTATGCAGAATCTTCGGATCTGTACAACCTCCTGTAGAGCAGAACCTCAAGGTCTGAATCTACTCTAGTGCAGAACCTTACGGTCTGTACATAACTCAAGTCATTTCTAATACGAACCATTTTGGTTTGTTAAAGATTGACACATTCTTGGTACAGAACCTTACGATCTGTGATATACCTTCTGTGAAACAGAATCCTTGGATCTGTTCTATAGAAGGTTGACGTTTACAGAACAAAATCTCTTGATCTGTGCTATAGAAGGTTAACACATCTGACACAGAACCTTCTGGTCAGTGTTGTGCCTAAGCTACTTCGACACAGAACACTCTGGTCTGTGTTGTGCCGAACTTACTATGATACAGAACCTTCTGGTCTGTATTGAGCCTAAGTTACCATAATACAGAACCTTCGGGTTTGTGCTACATAACGAGCCTCTACGGTACAGAAACTTCTGGTCTGTGCTCTGCCACTCAAGCCTCTATTGTACAGAACCTTTGGATCTGATTTCAGTTGCAATCATTTGTTTAATTTGTACAGAGATACATTTGAGTGAAAACCATCCAAATATCTGGGTGAAGAGTGGATGTAAGCAATTTGCTGAACCACTATAAAAATACTTGTGTCCAATCAGACAAATTGCGAACACACTTAAATGTTCTGTTGTACAGAAACCTATCTACGGTTCTGTTTAACAGAAGCTTTCTTCCGCTGCGGGGTAAAACGAAAAAGCGTTAAAATTCGAATTTGGAGATTAACACTAATTCACCCCCCTCTTAGTGTAACAGTTTGTTATTCTGGGAATTTGTTACTGCTCTCGTAGTTGCTATAATTACAAAGACTAGTAGCAATATATATGTAAGGTTTTACAGAGGAAAGAAAAACACAGAGAATTCTTTCCATTCCTTCCTCGTTTTTCTTCGTCTTCTTCCTTTCCTCCCCTTTTCTTCTTCCTCTTCATCTTCCTCACCTTCACTAACACAGCCCCGAGCTTTCTAGCTAAAACAGACTGCTCGGCATAGTTCTTCAATTAGTATTACGCGGAGGGTTCCACCTCCTACTTTGTCAACCGGCGGAATGGCCTCGAAGCTTGGTGGGTCTCATCTCCTTCAGGCAATTGTCTACATAGAAGGCTGTTGGAGCGGAAAAATTGTTCCAGCAACACGTGTCGAATTTTACAGTGAAATGTGGTCGTCGTTAAAGAGAAAGTAAACGCAATACAAAAGTACTGAATTTACAACGTTTGGTGTTGTACACCGCGAAGTGAATGAATACAAATATAACAAGTAAACAACAATATCGGAATTCAATACAATGATACCGAGCTTATAGCGTTACACTTACAGACATGATTCGAACGG
This sequence comes from Melastoma dodecandrum, assembly GCA_029817715.1. Taxonomy (NCBI): domain Eukaryota; kingdom Viridiplantae; phylum Streptophyta; class Magnoliopsida; order Myrtales; family Melastomataceae; genus Melastoma; species Melastoma dodecandrum. The sequence goes on along the minus strand of JARUPY010000290.1, from coordinate 3,209,512 downwards.
GAAAAAAACCAGAAAGGCCTGGAGACGCTTCACGACGGTCGGGCGACGAGAGGCGGTCGAGGCGAACTCTTGTCATGGAATTCACCTTGCGGAACGAGGGTGGCGACGGGTATGGACACTAAGGGCCTGAGGCTCACCCTAGTGTTGGGTTGAAGGCGAGATTTGATCGTCAAGGGCCGGAGGCTCACCCTGACGGTGGAGTGATGCGGGATTCAATCGTCAAGGGCCGGAGGCTCACCCTGATTGTAGAGTGAAGCGGGATTTTGGTGTCAAGGGCCGGAGGCTCACCCTGACGGTGGAATGAAGCAGAATTTTGGTGTCAAGGGCCGGAGGCTCACCCTGCGGTAAAAGGATGCAAAGGGCTGGAGGCTCACCCTGGTAAGGTAAAAATAAAATTAAAAGGTAAAAGACTTTGAGTCTGTGTTTGTCGTTGTTTTTGTTATTGTTTGTTACGATCCTTTTATAGCTTAGGATCTTTTGGTTGCAGTTACTCAGCAGATTCGGGATCTTCTTGGATCATGTGCAAGATCTCCCTCCTATTTTGTAGGAAGTGTGCACAGCGTATCTCAACCATTCCCTCCGATCTTACCACATATCATTTCCCCTGATCGTGGCTTGGTTGTACGCTTGAGAGTGTTCTTAGATCGAAGCTCAGCGAAGCTCTCGACCATGGTTTACGCCAACTCTCGAACTCGGAAACTATTACCCGAGTAGCCTATTCTCGAGCGCTCGAGAGTTGTTTCTCGAGCGAGACGTTTCCCAGTACTCGAGCGGCTTCTCGAATATCACTTTTCCGGACTTCGTCATTTTGGCCCACTTGGGACAAAGCTCGAAATACATGTGTTAACAAAGGCCGCGGTAAGGAGGTAAGCCCAAGTGGTAAGGAGCTTGGATTCGCTTAAGAAGGTATCGGGTTTGAAACCTATCGTACGCAGCCATCCCTGTTGGTAGACTCACCCACCATAGCCAAGTGTCCTACTCGGGTCGAGTCCGGATTAGTCGGAGCAAAGCTCCGGAAACCGAGCGAGCAACAAAAAAACAAAGGCCGCTGTCACAGTTGAGCCAATCGCCTCAGAGGAACAACCAGACAAAAACCCACGGGAAGAGAAGTCTTACTCTTACCCCAGAGTTCATCAAAACAAAACTGCATTCAAAGCAGGGGAGGCTGGGAAAGAAGAGAGAAAGACTTGTCATCCCAGCATGCCAAACCATGACTTTAGTTTTATCTGGGTGAATATCTTTCAAAATCCCAAGTTGACACGAAACTGCTGCTTTTGCTGAAGATCGTCCTCCAATGGATGGGGGAGGGAGGGAGGTGTGGTGTTTGTGCCACCACAAGAGGGAAGAGCTGCTTGACTCGTTGTTGTATCTTATCATCTTTCCCTCTGCACGGGTAGCAGATGAAACAACTTTTCCCGACATTCTAGATGTATGCATGAGAAAATTGTCCTAGATCTTGATGTGCCAAGTATCTAACTTTTCTATGAATCACCCAAGATTAAAAAAAAAACGTGAGTATACCACGTGTGACGAAAACGCCGGTAAGATATGAAGCCGATGAGTTTAGAAAATATTTTCCATGGCCTGTTAACTGTTTTCATTATTTCACAAGGCTTACGGAAGAAGTTGATGGACGCAGACGCGGATGCATCATCCGTCACAGCCGCCGCCGACGCAGCTACAGGGGTCGGAGTTTGTCGGCAAAGTCATCCCTTCCCCCTTGACAAATACTATCCGACGGCGGCTGTTGGTTTGGTTCACGAATTAGGAGCATTCCAAGCACTTTTGTTCAACGAAAAAATATTTAGTAAAATAATATAAACGTTAAATTTATTTAGAGAGAGTAATTTTAAACTCGACAATTTACCCCACCTCGTTTTGCCACCACTTTCGGACAAAAATGAGACCAAGTCGGACAACCACGCGACCTAAAAATATTGGTCGGAACCCTTGTCGGCCCCGCCCCGCCCATCCTTCGTCAACACCGCAATTCCAAACCTTATTCAAAGGAAAGAAGAGCAAGGTATGAACTTGTTTTTCGGGATTTGATGTAATGGGGAAGGTGCACAAACAGTACGGGGTGGTTGTAGTAATGGTAAAAATAAAAAAAGAAGCCCCACCCCGCCGGCCGTTTTGACGCGATCGAACGCACACGGCACGACGACGATGGAGGGTCCGGGGAGTCTAACCAGAAAGACCAATTCATTGGGGGGGGGGAGTCCAAGATCGCCCCTAACTCGTGCACTGTATTTAATTCAATTAGGTAATTCTATTTTTAACATTTTTTTTGTAGTGGTGCGTTTCGGTGTGCCCCCGTGGGAACATGCAAAGCACCACCAAAAGCGACTTCCCGGTACAGAGAAAGACTGACCCGTTCGTGAGTTTGGGATGCATTTTGTTGATTGCTGCACGTTTAGCAGGCGATGTAGACACTGAGGCACGACACGATTTTGAAAAGGCGAAAGTGGCGTCCAACCTCGGTCAAAGTCATTATCACGAGGTAAGAAAATAAATTTGTATATTATTCTTTTTTTCTTTAATCGCGGGCGATTGTATTAAGGACATGGAGAACCTAAAACTAAGTATTACTACAACCTTTGGGTCCTACAGCCAAAGAAAAAGACAAAAAAAAAGAATTTGGAGACTCCGATGAAGTATTAGCACAGTTTAGAAGGACTAAGAAAACGACAAAAGAGGAGGGGGTGGAACGCATCAAACGGGGGAGGAATGTTCAGAATCGTCCGAATCTTCTTCTTCTGATATAATTAAAGAATTTTCCTCGATTTCTGCTTTCCGCGGTGGCTTCCCTCCCTCGACGTCGCCTGCCGTCAGTTCCTTGGCCCTTTGGGCCTCGTGTTCCCAGTCGGTGTACGAGAGGACGACTAGCATGGATACCAGGCACGAGGCTTGCGCCGCGAGCAGCCCCAGCCATAGCCCCTCGAAGTCGAATCCCCCGAAGAAGGATAGCCCGACTGCTACCGGCATCCCCACCGCGTAGAAGCACCCAAGGTTTATGTTCGCCCCGACCTTCGGCCGTGCCGTCCCTCTCAGGACCCCGCACATTGTCGTCTGTGGACAGTTGCCGAGCTCACACAGCCCGATGATGGGGAGCACGCGTGATGTCAATGTTATGATGTCTCTGTTGGATGTGAACATGCTCGCCCAGAGGGTTCTCACCGTAACTGCGAAGAACAGGGCGGAGATTCCCATCACGAAGCTGCAGACGAGGGCTACTATGGCCGCCATCTTTGCTTTCACTGGCCGGTTGGCGCCGAGCTCGTTACCGACCCTCGTGGACACGCTGAAGCTTAGGGATGACGGGAATATGTAGATGAATGACGTCGTTTGGATTAGAATTCCCATCGAGGCAACCGTTGCTCTCGGGTTGAGCAGCAGTCCGCATAGCAGGATCATGATCTCGTACCACCACCACTCAAGGCAGACAGAAACGCAGCTCGGGATTGCAAGGTGGAGGAGGCGTCTCCATTCCCGGAGGTCGAAGCACTCCCGCGAGAGTCCGCCCCATGTTTTCTTGTGGATGCCCGAGACAGTCACATAGACCACCAGAAACACAACTAAGTTGAAGTTGGTCCACACCCCGCCAAGTGCCACTCCCTTGATACCGAGACCTAAGCGGGACACCAGCAGGAAGTTGATCGGGATGTGGAGGAGGATGGCCAGCACCGCACAAAATGTCAAAGGGAGAGTTATCGTCTGGCTGCGGAGGTAAATCCTCAACGGGTGGAGAAACGACAGGATAACAAGGTCCGGAACGGAATACAACAGGAACAACCGGGCTTCTGCCACGATAGATTCATCCTGTCCGCAAAACACTAGTATCTTCTTCGTGTTCATCCACAGCAAAGAGATGGGAATCGACACGAAGAGGAGCAAGACGACGGTCCTCTGGAGACACAGGCCAAGGAGCGTATGCCTCCTGGCCCCAAACGCTTGTCCGCAGATCGGCTCCATCCCCATGGACAGCCCCGACAGGACAGAGTACCCCGTGATGTTAGCGAACCCAAGTGCGAGGGACCCTCCGGCGAGAGCCATCCCGCCCAGGCGTCCAAGGAACAGCATGGATATCATCGAGCGGCAATATAGGAAGAGCCCCGTGAGTATCATAGGGATGGCTATCCCCGAGATGGACCGGAACTCGTTGACGGCGAGGGAGAGGTGGGTCTCCTTCCCCCGAGTGCCATCCAAAGCCCGGACCAAGGGTGCGAGGCACTCCTTCCGGCACTCAGGGTCTCTATATTCCTCATTGAAGGGGGGAGGGGGATGAGAGCGTGGAGAAGTCGGGTGTTGGCACATTGGGAAGGCACTCTGAGGAAGGAGGAGGAAGAGGAATTGAGGGGGAGTTTGAGGGGAGGTAGGAGGGGTGTTTTATAAGTGGGAGAGGGGCAAATAAGAATAAAAAAAAGAAAGAGATTAGGACAATCTTTTAACATTATAATGTTAGGACATGACATGACATGCCCCCGCCGGTGTTAAAACCATGAGTTAAGTGTTAGGTCAAGTGAATCTCCGGGAAGGAGGAAATGTTTCTTCTTCTTCTTCTTCTTCTTCTTCTTCTTCTTCTTCTACTTCTTCCCTGAGCAACTGGGGATGCCGACGACGAAACGTTAGGGCTTCGTGCAGTCGTTTTTTTTTTTTTTTTTGGGTCTTGTGAGAAGCACTTTTTCCTTTCTTTAATCGTTGTTGCCCTGATTTCCGACAACAACAACAAGTGAAACAACTACAAACACTAGTTTGTTAGAAGAGATGTTTCTGGTAAGGTGCTAGTTTTATTATGCCAAGAGTCAAGTCAAAGATGAGCGTTTTGTGGGTAATCAAGTAATGTTATCTCCTCGGACTCTTCTGACTGTTACGTCGGTGTGTTTGAAGGCGGTTTCAGACCAAAACAAAAAAGACGAAGAAAGACGGGATGGAAAGAAAACGTGTTAACTGTTATTACAATAATTGTTTAATTCACGTAAACACGGGGTGAGATTGAGGGTTGAATTCCTACTACTAATCACGTCACACGAACCGCCAGCCTTACGATTGAAACCGAGAGAGGCTCTTGAGAAAACCTTGGGGAACATTTTTAAGGATCCCCCCCCCCCCAACATCCTATGTTTCGGCAAGATTCCAAAATACAAAAAAAAAAAAAACCCATATGTTGTCGATTCATTTTTGGACTAAAACAGAGAAAGATCTAATTACTAATGCTTTGGACAGAAGTCTCTGTGTTTTCTTCTTTCTAAAATCCCAATAAGGACCGTCGACGACCAGCCCAACGTAATTTGGTTCGCCCGTCCGTTGTTATCAATTGGAAACGGCGGTCACAATGCTTTACCACCCCACCCCCCCCCCCCCCCCCCGAGGTTCGCGCCTCGTTTTCGCCCGGTTTCATCGTGATAATATTTTATAAAATATAATTAAAAATTTTAAAATTTATTGATTAAATACTCTTAAATCGGTGTTTAAAAAAATCAGTATTTTGAATATTAATTTCTCTATTTTTCTTAGACGAAGGGTCGATTTAGCACGTTTTCTCCCCCACTCCCAACACGCACGTTTGCGCGTTGTGTCGGCTTATCCATCAGATATTCTTTTATTTTTAGTAAGTTCGGAGTAGTAGTTGTCTATCTAAACTAAGAAGGTTTCAGGAGGACAAGTGTGCTTGGAATTGTTTTTATTATTATTATTACATTATCCATTTCGTCCCTCTTTCCACGCAATGCCTCCTCCCAAAACAACCGACACCTGTCCATTTGACGGCTGACAGCTGGCGGGTACTCGGAAACAACTCGCCTTTCACTCAGTTTCTGCTTCTGTGAACAGACGAAACCCGTCCTCCCCATTGCGAAAGACTGCGTCCTAGAATATGTGTTAATTCCGTAGGAATACCAGCCTGTCTCCTCCTTCCCCCTCCCTTGCTTGTATAAACATTCATCGGCATGACTTCCGACGACAACAAACACAACGATAGTGATCAGTAGTGGCAGGAGCACGAGTTCTGCTTGTTTGCTGTTGCGGATATGTTCGACACGGATTCATATTCCCAGTCCAGTTGCCACAGCGCGGGGGCGCAGGCCTCGTGCTCGGATGAGGACGTGATCCTTGCTGCAGATAACCCGAAGAAGCGGGCCGGGAGGAAGAAGTTCAGAGAGACGAGGCACCCGGTGTACAGGGGAGTGAGGAGGAGGAGCTCCGGGAAGTGGGTCTGCGAGGTCCGGGAGCCCAACAAGAAGTCCAGGATTTGGCTCGGGACGTTCCCGACCGCGGAGATGGCTGCACGGGCTCACGACGTGGCTGCTCTGGCTCTCAGGGGAAGGAGGGCTGCGTGCCTCAACTTTGCGGACTCAGCGTGGCGACTGCCTGTCCCTGCTTCTGCGGACTCGAGGGATATACAGAAGGCGGCGGCGGAGGCGGCCGAGAGGTTTAGGCCGGAGGAGGGGAATTCCGCGGGGGCGAGAGAGGAGGATGGGTTAGTCGAGGATGAGTGCCAGAAGGTTGCAGGGGAAGAGAACAGAGTGTTCTACATAGACGAGGAGGACATCTTCGGAATGCCGGGGCTATTGACAAATATGGCTGAGGCTATGCTTCTACCTCCCCCACATTACGTCGACGCGGACGACGAAGATGCCGATTTCGAATCTTATGTGCGACTATGGAGTTTTTCAATGTAGTCGTTCATTCCCAATCCATTTTAGAAGAGTCCCTATTGATGATTCTTTGGCATTGTATGTAGTTCAAACCGATAGGACAGTTGATCGATTGTTAAAATCTTAAATCCTTGATTGTTGATGATCCCATCTGGTGAATCGATTCACAAGCCTAAGCAATCCTAAATCTTCATTCGAGAGAATACAAGAAAATTATCCAACATAACTTCAAAATAAAGGGAATTTTACAGATGGTTCGTGGTAAGTAATGGTAGGGGCACATACACATATGATGGCCGAATTCGACCGGCCGAAAGCTTAACTAAACGATGAAAGATCCCGTCGACTTTCTTACTAGTCACAACTCACCATGACAGACGAATGGAAGCCAAAATCCTATCACATTTGATTTTGGTTTGGAATGTTTAAAATTTGTAGTTAATTAGTGATGTTCAAAGATTTTGTGTTAATTTTCTTTTTTTGGATTCTTAAGTTAAACTACGAGTAATGGCAAATTCCACCACAGTTAGAGAAAAATATACAATCTGCAGAAATAGAAAGAAGGTTTCCGGATGCATCTCCATCCTTGCATTGCATATGAAAAATGTATTACCGTTACATTCTAGGGTAAGCGTAAACATGGAGGCCTTGATCCATGTGAAGTGTGAACATCGTGCGGTACGTGGTTATTCTGTCCTTGTGGACGAGCTCAAATTCGAACGAATTCAGGAGGATTGCGGCCACTATCTTCATCTGCCTGTAAGCAAATTCCTTCCCAATGCAAATTCTTGGACCGGCCTGACGTTAAAGGAGATTGGCTTAGATTAGGTAAGACACAATCTGATCGGCTAAACTGAAATGAATCAGTGTCGTACCAAGAACGCATTGAATTTGAAAGGACTTTCTGGTTTAAAAGCTCCATCCTCCGCGAGCCACCGTTCCGGACTAAACAGCTCTGCATCATCTCCCCAGAGAGAAGTCATCCTTCCCATGGCGTACGCCACTACATTGATACCATTTCCCTTCTTCACTTTGAATCCATCAGGAAGAACATCATCCTCCAAGGCGGACTTACCATCCTGCTTTCCAATTTGAGAAATCAACCACGGAAAGGGCCAGGATGTGGATGTAGCTTAAGATTTATGGCTATATTTGCTGCATCTTACCACAGGAACTGCTGGATAGAGCCGGAGTGTTTCTGTCAAAGACGCGTGAAGATAATGCATTTTTTCCAGAGCAACTTCTGTTAACAATTCTGCAAAGTCATCCGATGAGGCATGGCTCTTGCATCCAGTTGCTTTGCGCACGTCGTCAACCACTTTCTCCTGGATTCGAGGATATTTGCACAATGCGTAGAAGAACCACGTGAGAGTGTTCGCGGACGTGTCCTTCCCTGCGATGATAAAGTTGAGGATGATATCTCTCAGGTATTGGTCGGTCATGTTTTCCGGGCCTTTCTCACTCTCCATGAGGAACCTCGAAAGTATGTCTTCTTTTCCTCCCTGCAGTCACAATCTGGTCAACTAGACCACCAGGCAAAATCACATTCCATGAAACAGACTCGGATCGGATCAACTTACGTTCACAGTTCCATTTTTCAGCTGGTCCCTCTTGATTCGGATTAATTCAAAGACGAAGTCATCAATCGTTTTGAGATTCTTCTTAAGGGTGGCTTCCTGGCCAAGGTTGAGGTACCTCTCGACTTTCCATAGAATATTCACGAAACGCCAGTATACTATGAAGTTGGAATCATCGAAGGCCTGGGAAAATTTATTCCCTAACTCATAAGAGCCGGATAACGTGCCCAAGTCGACGCCAAAACCCACCTTAAAGATCGAATCTAATGTTGATTTCATCAACAAATCCTGCGAAATTTTTGCAGTAGAAAATATCAGTACCAGTTACCTAAGAGAACAACGATGATCCATGCGAGAGATCGATGCTTTTGTGCGCAGCTCAATAAGTGAATATTCCCTGTCATCACGACTAAGTCAGGTCCAATTGATCAGAACCTGCATGTTCATAGGTTGCCTCACTTCAGCAGCTGTGGCGACCTTGGACACCAATTTCACCGCATTGGTGCGGAATACCGTAGAGCTGAAATTCCTCAGATTTCTTGTGGAGAACTCGTGGCTAGCGAGCTTCCGCTGGTGACGCCACTTCTCCCCATCCACCGCGAATATCCCCTGACCGAAGAGATCCCTCATGATCCCACAGTTGTAGTCCCCCTGAGATCAAAATCCAGAGATCCACAACACATCGTTCGATAGCCGAAACCGAGCATACATAAAAGAAAAGCATCTCCCACCTTAATATAATTTGAGAAGTTGGTCTTTAGTATGTACTCGACATTGGCAGGGTCAACGGTGTAGATCTCGCTGTGGAAAGGCTCGATCAGTCGGAAAGTTCTGTGCCTCCGTGCAAGGAAAGTCATATAATCAAAGAGACCACGGAAGTGTATCAGCTGATTAAAGGTGAGACCAGCCACAGGTGGTTGCCGATCTCTCGACGACATCTCCATGACGCAGAAGACTGCTAACTTAATCGAGAACACGAGGACGAGAAACAGGGATGCTCCAAGTACTGGGAAAACAGAACCAGTGGCATGTACCACTCCTGCGGAAAGGAATAGGAGAGCAACAACAAGAAGAGGGAGACTCTGCCCCATGAGAAGCTTTCTTTCCTTTTTTACCTGTCTCCGATTTTGGTGGTGTCACTATGTATAATCCAGTTTTCCAAACTCAATCAGAGAAGTAGTCAAAAAAAAAAACAAATCAGCAGTCTTTTATTTCTTATCAGACAATTCCAGACTAAACTGTCCAAAATATAAAGGACAAATGAGATTTTTTTAAAGAAAAAAAAAAAGAGAGAAAAAGGACTTTCCTCTATATGAAGCTTGAAATGAAATTTGATTGAATTACCATTTCAATGTGGTGTTGTCATCTCACTGCAGTGATGTTCGGTCGGCTTGGACTTATAGTTGTATGTCGGATCTTTCAGCCATGCTAATTGGGAGGAGTTAGCCATCAAGCCTGATCATGGTTTGCGGCCCCCTAAGGACATCATCGAAATAATCAAATTGGCAGAGCAGACGGGTGATTAGCGCACGGTCGGAGGAGTCTGTTGTCCTTATTTCAGCCACGTTTGCTATGGTGGTTAGAGCCATCTCCAAAGAAGTTATGTGGACGAGGCTGGTCTGGACTGGCAATGGATGAATTTCAGGGGAAACCAATGCCTGATGATAGGAAGCCCACACGCATTTGATCAAGTCGCTCTAACGGATGACAATCACAGTTACTAAGAGGCGACTGGTACGTGGGAATGTGCCAACTAGATTCAAGCGACCGGACGTAACTCCCACTGATTTCGACCATCTTCGTTGAAAGTCGATAGGACCATATGAGAAAGCTACTCATCTTGTGCCCTGTTTGCCAAGAGGCTGCTTGTGATCCATTCACCCAACCTCGCATAAACAATTCAAAACATGAAGCAGTCCCTCTAAATTCACTCCAGGGGATCTCCTGATGGAAAACTCATGAACGATGCCCCCAATCTCTATAAAGCTGTTCCCGGGGACCTCTTTCCTTATACCTCGTCCATCCATGAGGGCTCTAATCGCATTCCTGTCTTCGAACCTACCAGCTTTGGCATACATGCCCTGCGTGCTTACATAGAAAGCGTGGTTCTCAGGGTCCATGGAGATCAAGCGTTTCGCCACACTTTCTCCTAGATGCACATTTCCATGCATCTGACATCCTGCCAACAATGCACCCCATACATACGAATCCGGCTCCATTGGCATTTCTCGGATGAGTGCTTCTGCTTCACCAAAGAGTCCTGCACGGCTGAGGATATCTACCATACAGGCATAGTGATGAACTTGCTGTTCCATCCCATAAACACTCTTCATCACTTTGAAACACTGTCGACCTTTCTCTACCGAACCAGAGTGAGCACAGGCAGATAAAAGAGCAACAAAGGTCACGTGGTTAGGTCTCAACCCTTGATTTTCCATCTCTTCCAGAAGCTGGAAGGCCACTTCACAGCATCCGTGGAGGGCAAATGCAGAAATCATAGCCGTCCATGCCATATTGTCCTTGCTAGGCATTGCCCGGAAGGTTTTGGATGCTTCTTCGATGGATCCACATTTTCCATACATATCAATCAACGCGGTCTCGATGACTATATCTAACTCAATGCCATTTTTCCTCAAGTAATCATGTAGCCATTTACCAAAATCGAGCGCACCAAGAGAAGCACAAGCAGAAAGCGCACTCGCTATTGTGATCTTATCAGGCTTAGCCGCAGGATCTCTGGTTTTTTCCATTTCCAAGAAAATCTCCAATGCCTCCTTCGGCCGACCTCCCTGCGCAAAACCGGTTATCATCGAATTCCATGTGATGACATTCCTTTCTATCATTCTCTCAAACATTTCCCGAGCCTCATCGAGATCATCTCTTCTCAAGTACCCAATAATAACAGAATTCCAAGAGACGAGATCCTTAACCGGCATTTCCTCAAACAGCTCCCGGGCAACGTCCCCCGAGTCCGCATACACCGAGTACAGCGAGATCAATGAATTGCTAATAAACGTGTCGCCACAAAATCCAAACTTGATCACGTGGCCGTGGATGCTCCGGCCAGCCTCGGCATTGCCTGGACCATTGACGCTTTCTTTCAGAAGGAAAGGAAAAGTGAGGCAATCCGGCACAATCCTGCGATGAAGCATCTCCTTGTACATGCGGAGGCAAGCATACCGATGACTGGAACTGCTACTGGAGGAGTAGGCTCTGATCATGATATTGTAAATGTACAGATTCGGTTGGCAGATGCGCCGGAACACGTCGTCGGCGTAAGCAACGGAGCCAAAAGGAGATAGTGCACAGACAAAGAGGAGACGAGTCATCAACAAGTAGCGGCCGCGCTCGGAGATGTCCGGCCATGTTATCAGGCGAGTGTGCAACTGTTTCAGCTCCCTCATGTTCCGGCAACCATCGATCAAGCGCGAGATCCTGTCTCTCACGACAACCGACATCCAAACTGTCAGTAACAGACGACTGGAGATCAACCCCGAAAGGAACAGATCTTACTCTTAAGAGACTGTTGATTACATTTGAAACAACAAATCCTGAGACTATCCTCGCCTGTCTGTATTCTTACAAGCCTTCAATGCTAACGACTATTACAAGAATCCTTTTACTCCCCTGCCTGCTCTCGCGTCCCTATACAAGGTCAGGGCTTCTTCCATCACTCCTGCACGAGCCAACATTTGTGATCGCTTCTTCCCGGATGGATGCGTCGAGAGGTAATCCCTCAGCGATGAGTCTCCAGTTAGTTTGCCTAGTTTCTCGTATACTTGAGGTGCCACGAGGGGATTGTATCCGGCTGAAGCCATTAGCAGTAGCCCCACATAGTCTGCCTCCATCTCCATCCTGCAGAACAGAGAATAATTTCTGGAATCAGGATGAAGGGATTGCTGATCCTGGACAGAGTTTCTCAGCCGCGTAGATTTGTGCAAGGAGGAAGATGATTTACTTTCGGGAGAAAGGAAGCCTTAGCAAAAGAGTCGACATGACGTTGGCGATGTCGGGCATAACAAACTGGTACAGAATTATTTGGATAATCGTAAACCAGAGATTCTTCGTGATCTGCTCCGCAACATGTCTGGCCACTGCATGCCCGACCTGTCCATATGGAGGACTCCGATCAACATCTCAGTAACAGCAAGACCAGTCGGAAGATAATCTTATTTCATGAACTGAGAAATTACCTCGTGACCGACTACCGTAGCTATCTCCTCGTCCATCTTGAAATGTTCCAGCAGCCCAGTGAATACGACAATTTTTCCTCCGGGCAAGCAAAATGCATTCACCATGGGCTCATTCACCACCACAACCTCCCAATTCAATCCCTCCAGGTGTGACGTTTCGGATTTAGATCCCTGTTCTTTACCTTTCTTCCTGCTATGCTCGATCCAATTGTCGTCGAGAATTTCATCCTCACGAGACCAACCGCCCTCTATCTTTTCAACACCTTTATCAGTTAAAGCCATCAAAGTCTCACGAGCACCATGATCGTCGCCCCTTCCGTCGAAAATCTCAGACGATGCATATTCCAGATCACGCCATACCTACGATATACTCTGTTAGCTCACAACACCATTAAAGAATCAACACTTTGCACGTTAACCCAACATCGGAATTGGTATCAACTGTTAATTGATTGCCTGAACAACCTATGAACAAGACCTTCCAGACCCCATGATAACGGCAAATATTCGCCAACTATGAAACTCCACAAACAAGCAGGAAAAGATACAGATGCAATATCCCTAACGAACAATCCACTGAGATCACCAGAAGAGCCGTGTCGTAACACTCTGCATCCCACTGGAAACACTATGAGACCATGACTAACTAGGGAGGTCGACTTGGAGGAGGACTAACCTGCTCGCGGCTCAATCCTCTCTGCAGGGCATTGATAATATCCTTCGAAATAAGCCTAACCCTAATGCTGTCGGGATGAATCGCGGGCAAGATCTTCCCTTTGAAGGAATTCTTAATCTGGGAGAACTGCGCCTCCCCCATCCGCCTCTCCATATCCCTAGAGAGCAGCACGAAGTGCCTCCTCTTCGTGTAGGGAATTGTCTCCAGGTTCCCGAAGTAGACTGTGATCACCACCCCGGACCCGACGAGCACAACGAGGAAGACGTTCCTCGGGTTCTGGAGCCATCTCCGGGGTCCCCTAGGCTTGAAATGCTGAACCTGGTACCTGTCGACGTAGTAATGCCTCCTGGGGACAGAATCCCAGGGACTCGGCCGGTAGGGAGGGGCAACAGACAACCTGCGGGCAATCAAGGACGAAGGGGCGTGCTGTGGTGTCGGTCTGGGGATCTTGGGGGTTGACCTGGATGCGAGGTTACGGATGGCGTTGAACGCGAACCTCGCTTCCTTGAAGAATCCTCCCATGGGATTTGACAAAAGTGAGTTATGGGGAATGGAGGGAGTGGATCATACGGTCGATAAGGAGGAGACGGAGAAATGGCTTCGGTGCCTTGGAGAAGAAGACGGAGACGGAGAGAAAGGACAGGTGAGGTGTAAGAAGGCGGCGGCGGCTTCTAGAACCTTTTTCAGAGGATGTCCGGAAGACTCTTGCCCATGGGAGAGCAGCCAGATGGGATCTTTATGTCCTCAATCCAAAGTACAGCTTGAAAAAGGAAAGAGCATACGCATTTATAGTTCCTCCTCCATGGGATTAAACCCCAGCAGCAGTTATGGCCCCAATCAACAAATGCATCTCGACATGACTGAAGTAAGAAGAAGACTTAGACTTGACTATATGAAGCATTTACCATTCTTTGGGTACAGCAGGCTATTGAAATGAGTAGACTGAAACGGGGGGAGCATTCTATATACATGGTATGCTACCGACCGTGGTCTTAGCAATGACTATCAGAGTATAAATCGATTCGTGAATGCTTACACTAAGTAGGAAAAGAATGCACTTAAGAACAGCATGAACATCACGGGCAGGTAGAAACTATAGCCATGGAGCTGCCTATTTGCAGATGAGGCAGTGTTGCACAAGTTGAAGCCGTACCAAGTGTTGCCCGGGATGAAGGTTTCATAGGTAAACGTAACGGCCCGAGAATTGTAGGCGTAAACCTGGACATCGGAAGGTTTCCAGCCATCCGGTCCGCTCCTGTACAGATAAAGATAGCATATCTGGTAGGCACAGGGTCCAGTTATATCAAATGTGTCCGACGAGCACTGCTCAAATGTCCTCGTAGATGGGTCATCCAGCCTCGGTGCATAAATCTGTTCACAATTCAAAAAGCTCAATAACAGAACAAGATCTGGACAGGACAGTAATAACATATTCTTGAATAAAGACGCTCTACTTCCAATCCGGAGGATTCTAAAGAAATTTTTGCTTCCAGCCATTCAAGAAGGAACTAAGAAACTTCTTACCTGCACAGGAAAACGACTCCTTTTCCTTCTGAAGAGAACACAAATAGGTGAGAGCGACAAGACAACAATTCCAGAAATCAAATTTCCCCTAATTTAGTCCGCGAATCACATTAACCCCATTCTCTATACAAAAGTCTCCAAAGCACCATCTCCTTCACCGGACAAAGTACAGACCATTAATATTATGATCATGCAAGCGACGAAACCTTCAATGAAAAGACGTTGGCGAAAACGCCCCTTAACATCTCCTGGAAACCTAATATAAGGCAGAGAGTTCAACTTTGTCGAGTTGCTTGAACTCACAACAATAAAAGGACATACATTCTCTAGCTTGTAGCTTTTGGTTACAACTTTTTTTTCCATCAAGGGACCACATGATCGGAACTAACCGCAGCTGCCGCACAATTTCGCTATGTTCGGTGAGAACTTCCAATAAGACCCAAAAGTCCACACACTAAACAGTCGGACACAGAAAAGACTTATTCAGACCTGGATGATCAAAACAGGGGATCGAAAAATGTCAAAAACATGCAACAAGCCACGGTAAAAGATCAACCTGATTGCCATAAGCATCTCCAAAAGAGAGGCTGATCTGATCGCGCGTATACCGTGGCGAGGAGCAGCTCGTGGCGATGACGACCCTGTAGGTGCAGCTCGCCGAGTTCTGCGTCAAGCACGAACACCGAGTATCCGTCAATCCTCAACAGGCAGAGACATCGGTGACTCTAAAAGAGGAAAAGTAACCCCTCCGCACGAAACTCGCCTGAATATACGTAAGATTGAAGTTTTCCTCCGCGTGGGGCTGGAGGGCGGATGAGTCGGCCCTCCTCAACAGGGAGAGCAAAGGCAATACCACGAGAAGCCAAGCGATCGCCCTGGCCATACCTCGTCCGTGAGATCGGTTCCGCCCGCCGGGAATCTTCGATTGAAAGGGGATGGCGCGGGGTCGTCGAAATGGTTTATCTTCCGGAGGAAGGAAGAGGATTGGAGAAGACGTGTTGGCGTTGGGGGGTCGTCTTAGCTTTTGACCATACAATTATTAATGGGCGTCCGGACAAACCCGTGAACGGGGTCCGGTGTTGTCGTAACCACAATTGGGCCGGGCTTCGTAGTTTTGGGCTCCGATCCAGTTCATAGTTGTGGGAGAAGAAGAAAAGCCACCCCAAATCGGGCAATCCAACCCAATTACTTTCCAGCAGCCATGAATTCCATCTAGGGAAGCTGTTTATGGGCATGCATGCATCGCGTTTACCTCTGCCGCCGCACTAACAGCTCATAGCCTTTACCTAAATCGAGGAACGTCCCAGGAAAGGGAACGACAACAACAACACGGCGGCGGCGGCCACGTCTTGACAAATGATAGCTGTGTAGGAATGTGAATGATCATCATTTACAAATTGAATGATATAACTCTGTTTCATTTAGAAGCACATATCATATGACCCCTGAAAAAGAACCAAAAAATATACGTGCTAGCACGCCAGAAAGAAAAGTGTATAATATGTATACCGAGTTCGCGGCGCGATGCGCCGCTGCGTACCGCGTATATGTCCCCGTTTACGTTATCCGTCCGAGGGACAACTCTATTGATGCTAATTCCGGCCGTATTAATCTTAATGAGTAGTAGCATCATGGAGCTTTACCTCCATTTGTATTCCCAATCCTCCTGCTCCCTGAACCTCCTCAGAACACCTTCGATGGCGACGTCAAAGGCGTCTTTCATGCTCTCCAGGCCATGCTCCGACAATGCGTACACCAGCCTCGGGATGTATTCGACCACCTTATCCCTCATTCGCCTCACGTCCTCGTCGCTGTACCCTTCCAGCACTTCCTTTATGCTTTTATTCCCTGCCTTCACCTCGTTCCTGTCTATGAATATGGAGTAGCTCTCCGGCTCGCTCGGTAGGAACCACTGGTACTGGTAGTACGCGCTCCTCCTCCAGAAAAGGACCGGGATAGAGCCTGCCACCATGCAGTCGAATAGAGATCTCCGAGTGAAGCTGTCGCCCCGAGGTTGAAGGCAGAATTTCGAGCCCAGGAACGTCCTTAGGATGGATGAGGTGTCGTTTGAGCACCTCCCTGCCGCACAGTTCACCGCCTGGCACAACCCAGACGCGTTGCGACACTGATCTAGAAGCAGGCCCCGGAAGTCGCTCTTGACTTCTCTGCGTGTACCTCCCACAAAGCAGAACAGGGTATCCCGTTGACGCGTACGGACAAAGTCTTGCCATGCCACCACGTCCGAATAGCTTCTTGGGTGGAATCCGGTGGGGTAAGGCACACCAACATCGAAGTAGTCCCAGGGGTTCCGCTCGATGAGCAGACGCGTGATATTCCTCATCCCTCCCATGTAAATGCAGCTAGATCCCCAGTCCTCGCTCTTTGACCGCCGGAAATCCCACGTTATCCTCCCCATGGTCACGAAATGATTCCATCCGCTCGACTTCCTGTAGTACTCCTGCTCCTTTAACCAGTCCAGCATCATCCTACAGTGCCTGTCCCGGTCCTCCGTGCTGTGATTGTGCCACAAGTACTTGCCAACCGCAAGCCCTGCATAGAACGGGATATAGAAAGCTGTTGCCGAACCTGGCTCCATCGTCCTGCACTTATGCTCCATGATCCTCTTGTGGAATATTATCTCTGTCACGAACTGGTCCGTCCTGAACCAGGCAGGGACTAAGCCCTCAGGCACAATCCCAGCAACATGTTCCGCAGGCGGCCCGAACCCTTTGTTCACGAGAGATTCACAGCTCGAACTCCAGGGGTTCAAATTGTCACACTGGTCGAGGATTTCGTCGTTGAAGTACCTCGGCAGCTCGTACACATAAATCCGACCTGAGTTCAATTTCTAAGATTTTCATCCATCTACTAATCTGTAAAACCTCACCATAAACATGAACAGCAAGGAGAGAATGGACAGTACCAGAATCACAATTGTCCCCGTTAGAGAAGAGAGGCAGATCAGCGGCCGCGAAGGATGAGGCGAGGGCATCCGTCGAGGCAACAGGTGATGAGAAGCGGCGATTGCCGTGGTTAGAGGAAAGAGAGAAAGGAAGGGATCGAGCAGAGAAGAAGAGAACGATCTGGAGGGAGATGAAGGCAAGGAAGAGGAAAGTCCGGCTGCCGCGAATCTGGCTGAGAGAGAAGCTGTAAGGTGAGTGTGGGGAGCCGGTGAGGGAACCGAAAGAGGTCTTGCGGTTGAGGAGCAACAACTCCATGGAAGGGGCGGCGGCAGTGGCGGCAGCTGGAGTCTTCTTGGGGTGGTGTTCGGGTGAAGACGGGCGATCGGAAACCGGAAGCATTCCGTTGAGCGGCGGAGGCGGCGCTGGCGGGGGAGGGGGGGGTGGTCCTTCCGGAAACGGAAAGTACGAGGGAGTAGTGGGAAAGTGAAGGGAGGAGAGGATGGAAAAGGAATGGGGTTGTGTACAGAGGAGAAAAACACAAGGGAGAAGTAAAAATTGTAACCGACGCTCACCCCTCCCCCCATCCCCCCCCCTGCCACGTGTCGTGTTTCTACGCCTCCATCTAACCATCTATGCGTTCCAAGACCCACGTACACGGCTGACTGAACTCGAGCACTGAATTCGTGGTATGTTTTAATATATACTGGCGCGGTAGCAGCGTGAGTTACTGCCGCCTGGCGTGAGATCCGTAAGCAGAGAAGATGACATGTTCATGTTTGTTGTGTCTTCTTCCGACAGCGAAAGCTTCTTTCTCCACCGTTCGTTCGTAAGGAAATAGGACCCGGGGGGGGGGGGCGGAGAACAATCGGAGGGGACTCCAGGATGCGGTGCCTGCTTAGGCTGTCAGAGCTGGCGCTGGGCCCGACCGTCAACAGAAAAAACACGTAATGGTATGGCCCTCTCGGACAGGCCCCCAGCCCCCAGTTTTTTGTCGGGTAGCGAGTTTCCCCCCCGGGGAATTGGATGGAAATAATAAATGTGGCCTTGAAATGGCAGCCGACGTTGAGCACGGAATCTGCCTACGCCTACGAAATTATTACAACACCGACGTGTGAACCAACACACGTTATTGTTGTACTCAAAATGGCGAGTGGGACACCGGGACGTGTGGGTTTATCTGAGAAAGGGAGAGTCGGGAATAATCCCAACTTCCACCCCCCCCCCCCGGGGAATCGTCGGTCAAATGACGTCACGGCTTTTACCCCACCATCTGTCGTTTCCCAACCTGACTGACTGTTAAAAAGAGAATTATATAACGGGGGACTATTCATTTTAACGGGTCGGCCCATTAATTCAGTGGCCGCTAGTAATATAGGCCCAAGCCCAATATCCGGGTTGCGCGCTGTAATCCGCCCGCACGGAAGCTACGCTGCACCAGACCACACCCAATCGCTGATAGTCCGGGTCAATGGATGCTATGAGGAGGAGCCGAGGATGGAGCGACGCCTCCGACATCGGTGGTGGTGTCGACAACCTGTAAGTTCCTCCATGAGGCGTAGGAAGATGTGGTTAGATCTGTATGTGCAGGTGAAAGATTGGGCGAATCATCTATCTGAAGAAGCGAGGGAATTAACAAAAGGTTTAGCAATCACTGCAGAAGGTTCTTTCAGATTTTGAATCCACCCTCTGAATTTATTTTCTTTCTGATCGGGTTGAAACTGTCCCGCAGTTCCGCGTTGTCTTCCTTCTTTTTGCTTGCTCTCGGTCTGGAGTTCACTCTTACAAAGGTTAAAATGTTATAACTTGCTCTCCATGCAGTTAAGGCTGCTGTACTTATTTCTTCTGACAGATCACAACAATTGATATTCTGCTGCGGACTAACGAACTTTATCAGCTAGCTGCTGTTGCTTTCTGCCTGTTGTCTGCATGGGTAAGTGCAATTACAATTGCCAGTAAAATCTATTGGTTTATTGTTTAGGAAAGATTTTATTGTTTAACTTTGGGGGAAGAGAAGACCGTGTTTTTCCTTCCAAGTGGTAAAAGCAGGCCATGTTACAATGGAAAGCAGTGGACTCAGAATTTTGTCTGTCTATTCAGTCATAATTTTCATCCGAATTTCTCAGTGCAGTGATATAAGCTTGGGATCAGTCTCGAGCTAGGCTCATTTGTCGCTGGAATTATGATTTCTACCACCGATTTCACACAGCATAACTCTTGGTCGGGTAATAATCTTCAGCATGAAGAGGAATCATTGCATTGCCACTGCTCATTGGTTAGATTTAAGCAGATACGAATTCTTTCTTTAGACCGACGTTGGCGCCATGAACTGGGGATGTGAATCCATCTTCCAAAGTCCTCTAACATCACCGAATAATGTGATCAGACGTTTGAGGAAAAGGATGATCATGAAAGTGCGTGAAGTGGAATCCTGCCATGTTCCCATTAAGGAGTTCAATGAGTTCACGGAAAGTCCTCCTCGAACCGAAGGATAACATGCTGTGGATCCATCATAGCCGAGTAGAGAGGAGTGCACGTATGAATGAAGTCATTTGGCATTATTTCCTAGTGACATCCATCTCATAATCTCATCGGGTCCTTTCTACTTCAATCCCCAAAGAACAGTCCTTTTATAGTTTCAAGGAACACCCGAGCTGTTTGTTCTTAGACAGACCTTAACTAAGGCGGCATCGTCTGGGTTATTACGGGGCTCTTACCCATTGCTCTTGTTTATATCATTGACAACTTTGGCTCAAAGCACCAGATATAAATGCCATGTTTTATTTAAATTTTTGAGTGTGATATACAGGTATCTCCAATCACAAAGCAAGTAGAACCTGTTGAAGAAATCCATGGTTAGTGCACTTGGATATTGTTTTCTACCCAACATATGTTACCCAATTACGATACGGCTCATAGACATAGAAGAATGGATATAGATAGTCAATTTTGTTCTGTCTTACTGTGACAGAGTACTCATCTTTTTGTGGTTTCAAGGTAACAGATTCTCAGAGATGGCAGTGCTCAATGACAACTGCAATACTGGCGGGCGGCAACCTGTTCATGTTAACGTCTCCGCTCCTTCAATTTTTCCATTGCCCCCTCCAACATTCTCGAGCTCCTCTGTTCCGGAGCCCTCTAACAAAGAACGGCAAATGAAGGCGAGATCTTCAAAAGTGAGTGTAGTGGAAATGCTGTCATGTTCCTGTTAAGGAGTTTGACGAGCTTGGGAAACTCCTCCTCAAACCAAAGGATGACACGCTACGGATCCATCATAGGCGAGTAGAGAGACGTGTGCGCGACCGACCGGTCATTAGGCATTCTGTCCTAGTGGCATCCATGTCATAATCTTATCTGATCGTTTCTACTTCAAAGCCCCCAGAAGAACAGTATTGTTTTAGTTTCAGGGAACACCCAAGCAGTTTGTTCTTATACGGACCTCCCATGTCCCCTTCACGTGGATCCAACATGTGAGCATGTCCCAAAACCATATTTTTATGTCCCCCCCCACATGTTCCAGATCAGGTCAAAACCAATTCGATCTAGCAATCTTAACAAAACAACAGCAATCATTCGACCGAAGAACAAACGGCTTCGTTAGAGACAGCCCAACTAGAACTTCTTGTTAACGATGTTCAGTAAGTTCCCGATGTTATTGCACTCGAACAAGGCCTTGATGGTCATCTCCCTCTCGAACCTCCACACGTAGTTCAACCCGACCAACAGCTCCGTGATCGCGGCCTCCGTCTTCTCCTTGTTCGCAAAATACACCGTCTGCAGCAAGAACACGTCCTTTGTCTTCTCTGGCGTGTCCCCACCGCCATTGTGCCGATTCGTGTTCTGCTCGAAACTCCTCTCGCTCTGCCACTTGATCATGTTGTGCGCGAGAGGGCAAAGCCACCCCAGTATCCTCCCCAATGCATCCCTCCACTCGCGCGCCAATGCTTCGTCGCTCGCTCTGTACAGGACCCCCTTTAGTCTTGCCCTGAGACTTGACCTGATGCTGCTTGGCAGCATTGCGTACAAGTCCTCCCTTGCATCCGGCCCAACTAGCTGCGGTGACTTGATCATCTTCTCCATCACGATTATTAGGTTCGCGTAGTGTAGTGACAATCCATTCGCACCCAACGTCGTGGCTGGAGGCTCTAGAAGCCGTGAGTTGGACTTGAAGAATCCTTTGCTCTCGAGATGCTCCGCTTTTAAAGTCGAAACGAAAGTCTCGTGGCTTTCGGTGGGATGTATTGCGGCAGAGCTGGATGGGCTACGCGGTGGTAACGAAGGACACGAGTATTGATGGCCGAGGCTGAACACGACCTTTATTCGAGCTAAGGTAGTGAAAATAGATCGGACGAGGAGTAATACCACCGAATCAAAGCTCCGATTCCATAGAGACCTTTCCTTCAAGCGCTTGATCTCTTGCTTGTGCCAGGCTATTCTCTGCTGAAGATCGGAAATCCTCTGCTCTCGATCCGTCAACGTCGAGTTAATCGACTTTATCGTCATCAAGGAAGAAGTCATTGGCGAGGACAAATCATTCCGTTCGTCCACCTTGGCCGACACCGCTTTCCGCAAACTGTTCTCCAGAATTGCTAGCTCATCCATCTCTCGGAGCAGATTCGTGGTCAAGGCAACAAACCTGTCCATCCTCTTCACGGAGACTTCCACTTCCTTCCCGTTCTGTACCCAACGATTCGGATCCCGTCCCGTGTCCGAAAACTCCTCGAGGATCCTCCTGAAACAGAGGAGGCTCGAGTCCTCACACCGTTCCCCGAGCCGCCGGACCGAGCCCGCCGCCTTCCTCAGATCCTCTACCATCTCCGCGCAGGCGAGGCTGAGAAGGAACCCCTCGTCGTTGGAGACTATCTTCCTCACGCCCTCGAGGGATACGACCTCGTTCCTAAGATGGACGACGTTGCTGTCCGACAGTGACCGCCACAGCTGGAGGAGCCTAGACATGAGGTTGGCCACCTCAAACGCCAGGAACCCAACCTTGTGTCTCTTGGCAGACTTAGGATGCAGAGAGGGGGTGGACTTGACCGCATCGAGGCTGTGAGTGACCGTGGTCTTCACCCTGACGAGCCATGCCTCGAAGGCCATTGAGGGGGGAATGCCGGCGGTGTTAGGTGTCTCACTTACGAAAGCCGGCGTGCTCCTTATTACAACATGCGAACAACGAACACAGCTACATGCTCATGCTTCAACAACTTTGAATGGATAAATGAATGAAGGTGGTTTTGTAAAGAAGGGAATTTCAAGAGTAATAATTGGGTATGCAGGGAATAAATAAAAGAAAGATGGGATTTTATTTTATTATGATTGGGTGTTGGTTTGGGGGGCAGGGCAGGCCCAGCTACTTTAATTTTGGACGATGGATGCTCTCCTTTCCTTTCAAACAGTCGAGGGAAAAAGTTTAGGCATGGATGGTACGCGTATAAAACTTATGAAACTAAAAGCTTAAATTAATAAGCGAGATTTAATTATATATTACGCCCCTCGAGTCGATGGTTCAAGGCTAGGCAGGCTTTATTGGCCTTCAACTCGGGACCACTTTAAAGTAGAAATCTTACCGTTTGATTTAAAAATTTAAACTATCGGGGATTTGGTGACGTTTGATTATATATTATATTAAAAGCAGGATGGATAGAAACGCATCATCCACACTTGTAATAAAGGTTCGTGTCATAGCTTTGTTCCTTCTCCATAAAGTGTTGAATCGAGGCCACAACCTCAGAAGTGGTGTTGGGTTATGATCAAGATTCCAGAGGGGTTGAGTTGTGTGGAATGGAATGGACCCTCTCCTCTCATGGGAAACCGCATTGGACGCTTTCACAAAAAAATGGTCCTTAAGACCATTCATGAACAACAACAATAAGGAATTTGGGTGGGTGGGGTGGTGGAATGACGTAGCAGCAGCTCATTAATTTTTTTTTTTGTGGAGTCGTGTCGTGAAGAACATCTTGGCTAGCGATTGGAAAAATCATCGTTGTCTCGTCATTATAATACAAAGAAAAAAAAAAGCAAAAAAAAAAAAAAACCCACATGCAAAAAAAGGCTAGCCGCCCCTCTTCCTAAGTCTTGTTGGGTAATCATTCAAAAATAGGAAAAGGAATAGCATTAAGTCAACATTTGGGAGTAAATGGGGTTGGTTTCTCTTTTTTGTTAAAAATAAAAGGGGAAACCTTAGCACTTTATGAGTAAGTGGTCAATTAAAAACAAAAAAGAAGAAGTTTTACCGACAATTTCTCGAGAGCTTCTTCATCTTATTAAAAAAAGGAGTAAAACCATCATCTCTTTTTGGGCGAGCCAATGAAGGAATGATCGTGTCTCGAAATGGGTTGGCAGCACAGCATTCGCCCCCTTTCCTTTATGTCTCCTCTTTTCTTTCTTACTCCGGGATTGTAATATGTTATGGATGGTTTACAGAAAGATTGATCAAATACAGCCCGAAATTTCCAAATTTATCATTAGTAGAAGAATGTTATTCTACACTCAATTAATTAATCTATTATTTTTTCTATTTTCTTTTAAGTTATGATTTTTGAAATTGTTACTTTGATTATTTTTTTTAAATTCCCGTAAGTTAAAACTGCGATTTCATTTTTATTTTTTTGCTTAAGTGTCGTTGTTCAAATAAAGTTATTTTTATTAAATTTGAAAGTCGTGATTTTGAAAAGCAACGATAAATTAATAATTTCTTTCCTAACAAGCAATAAATATATATGGACCTCTTTCTTTCTTCTTCTTTACTAAAAATAATAAAATTTGTATTTCTTTGGATGAGACACGTCCATCTAGACAACCGAGCTCTCGGTCGAATCCCTAGTTTGTTATTTGCATTGATTAATTATTTTGGTATAGTAGGAAGGGCCTGGGGAGCATCGATTTTGTTGAGAATACTTTTCCTCCACCTCTCGATCTGTTCAGAACATTGCACGTGAGATTGTATAGTCTCAAGTAAAAACAAAAAACAAAAGATTATGTAGATAGATGTAAGAGTACTACTAGAGTTTTATAGATAGGGGATGATAACATTATCAAAATGCAGTAGTAGTAGTAGTAATATTAGCCCCACCTAAACAAGTTGCCCCCCTTCTTTTCTCCAAGTTTTCTGATCATTCACTCATCCTATTCCTGGAATCCATCCCCAATCATGTGTTCATTCGTACCACGCTAGTTAGATATTGCAATAATCATAATGGTTCCATTCCAAATAAGGTACCTCTCCATGGAAAACCAGTGTCAAGTGCCCCCCCCTCCCCCAAAAAAAAACCATTCCCATGAAACCCTTGCGTTAGCTACCATTATCTGTATCGGATTTCCAACCACCCCGGCAACTCATATTGACCGGTCGGGGATGCGATGCCATGTGTATCTTCGTATGTCAAGGCATGACTTGGACTGGGAGGGCTCATTGCGCATGAGAGGTTAGACAAGGCAGACATAACTCCATGCCCCCCCCAAACATCATCCCGCGTTTTCCTTTTGAGTTTAGTGGCGGGCGCTGTAAGAGAAGCAGAAAAGAGAGATTTGTCTGGCTTTTGCTAGACAGTTGTGCTGCCACAAAAGAAGCGGCCCCTCCCCCCCCCCCCGCAAGCCTTTCTTCTTCTTCTTTCTGTTTTCTTCTTCCTTAAGCGGGGACGAGCCTATCGTCGGTGCACGTGTGCGATCATCATTCGATGTGCGTGGCAGACCGAATCATGTGAAGTGGGCGTGTTTGGGGAGGGCGGTAGGAGAGTCATTTCATCACCAAAAAGATTAACACATTAATGATAATAATGTGCATGGGACATGGACCCTCTAATGGCTCACTGTAATGGGCCAATTATCGGGCCTCCTAAATTTTATTAACGGGCCTTTTTACAATTGAGCCATATAATTCGATATTGGGCTTGGGCCCACTTCGGATTCCTTTTGAAATTCCCCCCACCCTTGCCCCCACGGTGGCGGATTTGGTTCAAATTTGAAAAGGTCGCCCGATCTGTCTATCATTCTTCTCGTCTTCAAGCTCTTCCCTCCCGAGGCCTTCCGATTTCCAACGGTCATCTCTGGTCTTAGCCAGTATTGGAAACCTCTTCGCTGCTAGTAATGTTCTATTCAGTTAGCCGCTCGCTCTCCGCGCTTTTAGGCCGATCCTAACTGCCTCTCGCTTTCCTTTCCTTTTCTGTTGCGGTAACTGGATGACGCGGTGAAGGTTCTCGTGAGAGCTCGTTTGTGCGAGGCCCGATTGACGTGCCTGCTGAATGGAGACGACGGCCTGCGGGGCGCTCCTAAGCGAGCTCCAGGTTTTTCTAGATTTTTTCCTCGTGGTTTCTATTTTTGTGCGTGAATATGATTTCGGGCGTGGAATTAGGTTAGGGATGTTGTGCGAAGCTGATTTTTCTGGTTTGTGACAGACGATATGGGATGAGATTGGGGAAACTGGGGCGGAAAGAGAAGAAATGCTTCTCGAGCTGGAACAGGAGTGCTTGCAAGTGTACCGGCGAAAGGTGGATAATGCCAGCCAGTCCAGGGCTCGACTGCGCAGGGCTATTGCCGATGCTGAAGCAGAACTCGCCGCGATTTGTTCGGCGCTTGGTGAGAGGCCAGTGTCCATCAAGCAGGTAGTTACAGAATTGTGCCTTTTTTTTATAGTGTTTGTGAGATGTTCAAAGCTGAGATGAGACAATGCCGTTTCGTTCGGTTTGTTTCGGTTCCTTTCGTCCAGCTGGATCCGAATGTTCACAGCTTAAAGGAGGAATACGACAAGATTCTGCCACGCTTGGAGGAGCTACGGAGAATGAAATCTGATAGGAGAAACCAATTTGTTGACGTTCGAGAGCAAATTTTGAGCCTGTCGTCTGAAATGTATGGAAGCTCAGATCATCTTCTTTCCGCAGTCGTTGTTGATGAGACGGATTTGTCCTCGAGGAAGCTCCAAGAGTTCAACCAGATCCTCATGTCTCTTCACAAGGAGAAGGTCAGTGAGAATTTATCCCCCTTCTTTTTGAAGAGACCGAAGCATATACTGATTGTTGTTTTTCTTTCCGTTACCCCTTCCGTCCAGAATGGTCGCTTGATCCAGATTCAGGAGCACCTGAATGAACTTCAGTCCATCTGCGTGGTGCTTGGCCTGGATTTTCAGCATGCTGCCACTGAGGTTCATGCCAGCTTAACTGATTCTGAGAGGCGTTGGAACATTACTAACCATACAATTGAACGACTGAGCAACACAATCCAACAGCTTAGAGAAGTGAAGTTGCAACGGATGCAAAAGGTATATATAATCGGTGGCTATGTCTGCTAGGCTCGGAAAATGTCCGCTCTGATTTACAAATGTGATATCATCCGAGTTTTTGGCAGCTTCAAGATCTTGCTACGACCATGCTGCTATTATGGGATTTGATGGACACCCCAATGGAAGAGCAGCAGTTGTTCCAAAATGTCACCTGCAAGATAGCAGCATCTGAAGAGGAGATCAATGAACCCAACATACTTTCAGAGGATTGCATAAATCATGTGAGTTGCTTGGTGACTACTCTGCTGCGCAAGTTTAGTCCCTGAGCTTACACGGTATTTGACAGGTAGCAGCAGAAGTGGCTCGGTTGGAGGAGTTGAAGTCCAGCAAAATGAAGGAGCTGTTCCTTAAGAAGAAGTTGGAACTGGAGGATATATGCAGGAAAACTCATCTGATTCCTGAGCTGGATACCACAATAGAGTCCGCCATGGAAGCGATAGAGACCGGTATTCCCTCCTTTCTCATTTTAGAATGCCTGTTATCCTTCCATCCAAAGTTGTGGACTGACGTAAGCTTGAGAACGATGTAGGTGCAGTTGACCCCGCTTACTTTCTCGACCAAATTGAAATAAAGATAGCCAAAGCAAAGGAGGAAGCATTCGGCAGAAAAGAATTGCTGGACAAAGTTGAGAAATGGTTGGCTGCCTGTGAAGAGGAATGCTGGCTCGAAGAGTATAACAGGGTCTAGTGTCCTAAAACCGATGGACTGTTACATGCAACGCAAAGCTGTATATCAATCTCTTTTTCTGATGAGATATTTTTGGCTTTCAGGATGATAACAGGTATCATGCTGGGAAAGGTGCTCATCTCGCACTGAAGCGTGCCGAGAAGGCTCGTGTATTGGTCAACAAACTTCCAGGTAAAATATAAAGACATGGATGCATCACTGCAATTTGGAATCTGGAATTTAAGTAATGAAAATTCATGATGATGATCAACACAAGTTGGAAGTATTTTCCGGAGTCTGATTTTCCAAGGTGGCTTATCCCACGACAGGAATGGTAGAGGCTTTAGCCTTGAAAGCATTGGCTTGGGAAAAGGAGAGGGGTGCCGATTTCACCTATGATGGTGTGAGTTTTCCAAGTTATCTTCGGTAGGATCCTCCTTACTGTTGACAAGCTATTAAACTGTTTGAATCATTTTTCTTCTTTCTGTATAGATTCAACTTCTTTCGATGTTAGAAGAGTATAACATGCTGCGGCAGGAAAAGGAGCAAGAACAACGCAGATTACGGGTCAGGAATTTGTTGCGTCTAATTGATTAACCATGGACCAATCTTCGGCTTTGCTTGAACTCTGTGAAATTGTAGGAGGAAAAGAAGATTCAAGGACAACTCATGGCAGAACGGGAAGCGCTTTATGGATCAAAACCGAGTCCATCCAAGACTCAACTCATTAAAAAGCCTCCGCGGAAGTCCACAGGAGGTGCTGGGGGCTGCAGAAGACTCTCATTAGGAGGCACTGCTATCCAAACTCCGAAACCCAACCCTCTCAATTCCATGAAATTTGCACCTCATCCGCAACCCCCTAGGAAAAGTGAAGCAGGGCAAGAACACCAACCGACTCAATTCCTGGAAAACATCAACACAGCTTCATCAGTTGGTGAGTTGCCTTTCCGAGCTTGACCAAAATCTTCTTACTTGGGCATATCTCCTAATGGGCCCCTGTACAACTTCTAGGAAGAAGAGGTCTGGACATTGCCGGTATCCCATCAAGGGAGCAATCATTCGATGCCACCTCAATTTCTCGTGAACCAGAATCACCAATGACGAGAAATCCCTTCTCACCTGTCTCTGTCACAGGTCCGACGAAGTCCAACTCGATGACAGACAACAACTCAAGCACAGATCAGCAAGAAATTGTCTCGAAAGCCCAAGTAGCAAGTAGCATTTTCAGCACCCCATCGAAAACCAGCATTTTTGCAGACGAAGAGAACAGGACCCCCTACACAACGCGAGCCCCTTGTCCCATCACCCCATCTACCATCTCTGTCCCGATGCAGACCACAATCACACCCGCCCTCAACAAGCTTCCCCTACTTAACGAGGTAGTCAAAACTATCCCAGAAGAAGTTATCGAATACTCATTCGAAGAAAAAAGAGCTGGGTTTACACTTCCAGGGAAGAAAATGAAGCCCATGATAATCCAAGTCTAAGAGAAACCTTGTCTACCCCCTTCTTTGATGTCTTGATTCTTTTGGGCTGATTTTAATTTCCAAGTTGTACTTGTGTAACCCAATCATCGATTTGATCACACTGCTCGGACAAGCGTTTCACAAAAGCCACATCCTGTGCAACACAATTGAGTTACTGAATCAAAACTTATGGATTTGAGGTTGTAAGTGTAACAATGGGGGATTGAAGCAACATTCATCAATCACCTCTTCCTCTTGTTTCCCAAAGAATGGCTCTGGTTGAAGCCCCTCATGTTGTTCGTTGTGTCCCAGCTGCTCTGCTTCTTCGTCCCCTTCTTGCCGCCGAATCCAAATTTGTAATCTCAATGTCTTCTCCATCCCATGTTTGCCGCTGGCTCCACCTGGTCTTCCTTTAACACCCTGGTCTATGGGTGCAACGCCGGCATATCCTCATCGGAGTTGAGATCCAGGCCGTCTTCGTCCCCCGCCTTGAACCCTCTCTGCTTCCACTTATTCACGGACCCAATCTCTTCCTTCTATTGCTTGGCATTCTCCTTCCACTTCTGCGCCCGCATTTCTTTGGCCAACTCCGTTGATTCTCTTGCCTTCTTCCGTTCCTCGGCCTCCTCCATCTCCGTTGATTCTCTTGCCTTCTTCCGTTCCTCGGCCTCCTCCATCTTCTTCTTCTCTGCCAAAAGCCTTCACTTTCACCTTCACCGTGTGAGATCCATCTTAATCATATCGGCATAGTAGTCCGCCGGTCCAAGGAAATTGACTCCCCCTGACACAAACTTCCCGAACGCCAGCCTCGTCCCGTAGAAGCCTGAGTATAGAAAGAGATCTCTCTAGCCAGGTCATCTCAGTAACGCCGACCTCCTGCTGAAGTCCCACTGAAAGCCTGTGGATCCACGGGACATCCTCTGGCCAGATAACGTCCCTCAACTTACCGAGAAGACCATCCTTATCATACATCGAATCCTTCGACGGCTGATCCAACTTCGCGTCCTCGTCCTCGTCCTACTCCGTTCCTGAGTTATCCCCGGCATCATAATGGACGGCATCACGGTGTACTCGTCCATGGAGTCCGAATCCTCACGGAGCACCGCCATTAAACCTAGACCGCAAAAGGGTAAAAGAAAAATGATCAACAAAGGAGTGCCAACAAATCATCCAAGAACAACAAAAACTTCCCCGTGACTTCCCGCCGGTTTGTGGGTGGGGACGGGACTGGACGGGAGTCAGGGTTCAGGGCTTGACTCGGCATGTCTATCTACGTGGGCCTGGATTAATGGGCCGAACTTATCCTTTATGGGCCTGTGGGATTTAGTTTATTTGTGAGGGTGGTATTGATGGTTCGCGGGAAGCACGTCTGGCTCCAAGGGAAAGGGAGGAAACAGTAAAACATTTTTCAAAACCTGGAAGACTCGTTTCTCCCCCGGAAACCTCCCTCCCTCCCTCCCTCCCTCCACATTCCTCCGATCTCGATCTCATTCTCGTAGGATCAAATGCCGATCACACCGAATCATGCCAAACCCGTTGACCGCTCCCCCGACGCCGACCCACGACGATCTCTCCTATTCGCCCGCACGTAACCCCGTCATCCATGTCGATGAATCATCCGTCCCCGTCCCCCGATACCCCCACCAGTTCGTCCCTAGACAATCATGATTCGTCCCATGTTTCATCGCCTTTGTCCGCCAGGGCGAAATTGAGGAAGATTCCCCCTATAGTTTTCCGACGTAAGGCGGCCGCGGCGGCAGATTCAGGGGATGAGGCCGGTGAGGGCAATGGTGAATCGAGGACTAACTCATCCGTGTCCTCCACGATTGTCGCTGCGAATTTGGGGTTGAATAATATCAAGACGAGGTCGGTGCCATCGAACCTTAGGTTGTCGTCCACGTTTGGCTATGGAAGTGACGGGCGGAACAGAGAGGGGAACTCTCATCAGAAGGCGAGTTTCATCGAACAAGGTGGCATATTTGATCTTAACCCTTAAAAGGGAATTTCTTTTCCCTGCAATGTCTTAGGCGTTGCCCGTAGATGTGGGGATGGAATCCCTGTTCATTTATCATTATGCATGCCTATAGTGTCAACTAAGGATTTTCTCAACTTGACCCAGTACACGGATCGTCCTACGCCATACATTAGAGCTCATTGATGTGAATATGCTTTGTTAGCTTAGTTACACGCTCCTAAATGCTGTTCAGGGAAAAGGGTTCAATGGAGTCAATCGAAGTCATTTGACATTCGGCCAGCTCATAATCATACTTTGGAGGTAAAAATGAATGATATAATGGTTATTTTCCATGATGTCTTTTTCAATGCAACAGAGCCTTACATCTGTTAAAAATTTTGATTCCATCTCTTGTTCAGGCAAATCATGTAGCTTTTGCCAAGGAAATACAATCTCCACGCTTCCAAGCATTACTACGCCTAACAAGTGGCCGGAAAAAGAAAACTACAGACATCAAGAGCTTTTCCCATGAGCTGAACTCGAAAGGTGTAAAACCATTTCCAGTCTGGAAGCCTCGCGCATTTGCTCACATGGAGCTACATGTATGGAATTCTTCTCTACAACATTAGAGTAGCATCTTTTTGGTTGATAATGATATGCCAAGGAGATTTTCTTATGCCATGTCTTGATAATACTTTCCAGGAGATAATGGTGGCTGTACGCACAAAATTTGACAAATTAAAGGAAGAAGTCGACTCTGATTTGGGTATCTTTGCTGGGGATTTGGTAAACATACTTGAAAAGTATCCAGAGTCAAACTCTGAATGGAAAGAAAGTCTGGAGGATTTGTTGATAGTAGCTAGTAAATGTGCGAAGATGTCGCCAGATGAATTTTGGGTCAAATGCGAATCGATTGTACAGAACCTCGATGACAGGCGCCAGGAATTGCCTATGGGTATCCTTAAACAGGTCCATACTCGTCTCCTGTTTATCCTCACTAGATGTACGAGGCTTGTGCAATTTCAGAAGGAGAGTGGCTATGAAGAAGACCACATTTTGGGTCATCATCAACTAAGTGATCTCGGAGTGTATCCACAAAAGGTCTTGGAAGCTTCACGGAATGACTTCAGTGGACCATTAAATGTGAAGGAAGGAGGTGATAAGCAAACGAGAAAGCCAGGTGGGCGGAAAGAAGCCAAGGATTATTCTGGCTGGTTTCCTGAAGTGGATGTAGATACGGCTAGAAGCATTGCTTCATCGACAGGTAGCTTCAGAATGGCTTCATGGAAGAAGCTTCCATCAGCTGCTGAGAGGAATTGTAAAGGCTCTGATGTTGGTAGTCCTTTCAAAGATATGGCAGGTCACTTGCAAGAAAGGACTGAACAGAAAAGTGACAGTTGCCACCAAACTGAAGCTCCTGAAACGAGGCCATGGCTTTCAGGAATCTCAGAGGTGCCCTTGAGTGCAAGAAAATGTACATGGGACCAAGCATCTGATCATCTAATGATCTGTCGAATTTGTGAGGTGGAATTACCTACTGTGCATGTGGGAGAGCATTCCCGTATATGTACTCTGGCTGACAGATGTGACATGAAATGCATGACTGTCAATGAACGTCTTGGAAGAATTGCAGAAGCACTTGAGAAGATTGTAGATTCTTGGACTCCGATAAGTACGCCGAGGAGTGCTGTCTCTTACAGAGGAAGTTCTTCAGTTGCTGGTGATGAGATGCTGAGCATGCATAAGCAGCCAGAGGATTCGTCTTCCCCAAAGAGCAACTTGTCTGGTCGATTCTTTGGCGACACTCTTAACTCTATTACCGAAGCTGCCAATGCTTCTGTCATCAATAGTGCAAAAACTTCACATCAGAATTCGTGCAATGCACGATGTCATGCAACTCGTGATCATGGTAATCAAACACCAGCAGGAAGCTCGACACCACAATCTCCCTTAGTGACTGTAGGGAAAACCCAAGTCGAGATGATATTGAATGGAGCCAAAATCATATCAGAGCTTGAGAACACTCACCAGGTATCTTTTTTTTTACAGTTAGCAGAAGTTCTTAATATTCAAAAGTGGCTATCTAGATGGTACTTGTACTGTTCAATCAAGTCCTTTGTTCCTTTTTCCTAGAAGAAGTTTTCTGATCCAGGGTATGAAACATTAAGTGCAATTTTCTCTCTCACATTCACAGATGGGTAAGCTGATAGATATTGCTCGCTCCGTGGAAAACACGAACACTTCTGACTATGGTACATTGGATTTCATGCTCGAACGTTTAGAAGACTTGAAGTACGCAATTCAGGATCGAAAAGTCGATGCCCTATTGGTAGAAACTTTTGGTAGAAGGATAGAGAAACTTCTTCAGTGAGTGTACTTTACCTATTGCCTCCATTGGGTATCTAAATTACAGTTTATCGATGCCTTGAGACCTCAGGAAGCTGTTATAGTTCTGCCATTTCTACCTATGGTCCTTCTAAACATTTATACTCGCAATATCTAGGGAGAAGTATGTGTATCTGTGTGGACAAATTGAAGATGAAAGAATGGGTGGATCAAATGATGCAGCTGATGAAGATGGTTATGTGGAGGATGACGCCCTCCGCAGCCTACGTACGAGCCCTATCGATACGAGTTCCAAGGATCGAACATCGATAGAAGATTTTGAGATCATTAAACCAATCAGCAGAGGAGCTTTTGGGCGCGTCTTCCTTGCTCAGAAAAGAGCAACCGGTGACTTATTTGCTATAAAGGTCGAGTCAAGAATCAGACCTTGAAAATTGACTGCGTGATTTTGAATCTGATTTAGATGTTAGGATAGATATCTTATCTATTACATGCTGCATCTTTCCATTGGTGTTAATCTCATAATAATGATCAGTTCTTTTGTAGGTGAATTGGCAGAAATATGTTCCATCGTAGATCTTTTAGCATGCATGCCTCTTCCATATCATATGTAGCTAACCTTAGAGTTGGATGTCTTTTGTTGTCTAAGGTGGTTTAATTTTGTGCTTGTTATGTGTTTAATGCCAGTCTCAATTGGAAGACTCATGCACTTGATGTTCTCAGGTTCTTAAGAAAGCTGATATGATACGGAAAAATGCAGTTGAAAGTATTTTAGCCGAGAGAAACATCCTCATATCTGTTCGGAATCCTTTTGTGGTGGGTATTCGCTGAAATGATGTCTTGGATAAATAGTTTAGCTTCACATACCTTTCTGATATCAGTTGGTTCAATTGTCAACAGGTCCGTTTCTTCTACTCCTTCACATGCCGGGAAAACCTATATCTGGTAATGGAGTATTTGAATGGTGGAGATCTTTACTCTCTGTTGAGAAACTTAGGTTGCTTAGAGGAAGACATGGCCCGTGTGTATATTGCAGAAGTTGTAAGATGACTTCTGCTGCTCCTTTGTCGTATAGATCAGTTTCTGAGAGGTTATCTGAATGACACCTGTGATATTCAGGTCCTGGCGCTGGAGTATCTGCATTCATTAAATGTAATTCATAGAGACTTGAAGCCTGATAATCTGTTGATTGGCCAGGATGGACACATTAAGGTCACAGCACTGCAGCCCCACTCCTGACCATTCTTTTATTAAATTTTCCCTCTTGTTTCTTTCCCTACTTAGTTTCTAGCAAATTAGAAGTTATTATATGTCCTTTTCATTTATTTCCCTTTGCTCTTACCATGATTTCCTTCTAACCTTTTGTACTAGCAGTTGACAGATTTCGGGCTGTCGAAGGTAGGCCTCATCAACAGCACAGATGACTTCACTGGTCCTTCGATCAGTAGCCGAGGATTTCTGGAAGATGAAGGGCCAAAATATTCCAACACAACCAGGAGAGAACAGAGGCAAAAACATGCGGTGGTGGGAACGCCAGATTATCTTGCACCTGAGATACTTCTTGGCATGGGACATGGTAAGAACATTTTCAAAATTACTAATCATTCCATTTAAGGACAAGTGAGATGACCGATTTTCTTTGTTCTTTTTTGTTTAGGGGCCACAGCTGACTGGTGGTCAGTTGGTATCATTCTCTTCGAGCTGCTCGTGGGGATTCCGCCCTTCAATGCAGAACGTCCACAAGTACGCCTCACGGGTAGACTTTTCAATTTCTTGAGGTGGTAAATCATCAAATGAAAACTTCATGTACCATCACCTGCTTTTATTACATGGTATTAAGTGATTGTTAATTTGTGAAGGGAAAGACAACATAACTCTAGGCTGTCTGTGTGAAAGGAAGATAGATTATGGGCTAACTGGACCTTTTCAATGCAGCAAATTTTTGACAACATAATGAACCGAGATATACCCTGGCCTAAAGTGCCTAGAGAGATGAGCCATAATGCTTATGATCTGATCAATAAGTAAGTTACACCTTTATCACGGGACTCGTGATGTTTATGAATACCGACTTCAATTCTTGTGTCTCTTTATGTTCAGATTGCTAATGGAGAACCCAGTGCAAAGACTAGGTGCAACAGGAGCCAATGAGGTCGTATTTTATTTCCAGCGTTCAATCTTTGTCATCATTCGTGGTATAGAAAGGGTTGTAACAGATGGAATTCTGGGATTCTGATACAGGTTAAAAGCCATCAATTTTTCAAGAACATAAATTGGGATACCCTTGCAAGACAGAAGGTTTATTATCTTTTCTGTTGCTTTGCGATTTTAAGCATACACTACCTTAACAGTGTATCCCCGGGGTCAGGCAATGTTCATTCCAGTGGCGGAACCCCAGGATTCTAGCTACTTCATGAGTCGCTACATTTGGAATCCTGAAGATGAAACCATTCAGGGTGGCAGTGACTTTGATGAGCTGAGTGACTGCGGTGTCTCGTCCACGGGTGGTTCATCAAACTACCCAGATGAAGAAGTACCTCTCCTACCTCTTACCTTAGCCACCCTGATATTCTTCCCGTCGTTTCTTTTTCAAATGCAGTTTTGAGACGATCTTCTAGTTCACCAACACAAGGCCTATCCTATCCTTGCTAATTTTTACGATTTCGTTCCTGTGAACCAGGGAGATGAATGTGGGAGTCTTGCAGACTTCAGCAATACTGAACTCACTGTGAAATATTCCTTCAGCAATTTCTCATTTAAGGTAAGACGGGCATTGCCAGGTAATCCAACATCTAAGGTTGAGTTTCTACCCACGGTGCCCTGACTTTTCCTCCAATCTTTCGTCCGTCCAGAACTTGTCGCAGTTGGCTTCCATAAACTATGATCTGGTGGTGAAGAACAAGGATGAACTCGAAGCCCAAAAATCCTGAGCTCCTTGAAACCTTTGTTGATCAGTAGCATGAGACTTCATCATCTCCAGCCAGCTTGGCGTTTTCCCTTGCAGTTCATGGCTGTCGAGTGAGTAAATGAAACCGGGCTAGAAGGCAGCCATAAACTCTTGAAGCGTCATGAGATTGGACAGGTTCGTCTTAACAGTCATGTGACGACGATGATGAGCAAGGTATGGATACAAAGGCAGGCCACCCGCTGCGCCTCCAACGTGGGAAAAAGTGATTCTCTAAAGGGGATGATCCCCCCATAGAAATTCAATACATCTCATCACTTAAAATTTTCAGATTTTGCCTTTATTCAAAAAGTCATCAGGCCTTGAATATTTAACCGGGTCTTGTGTGACGAATGTGACAGTTGAAGTCACACTCATCCTTTCTTACTATGTGATTAATAAAATTCACTGGTGAATATAATCATCTGGAGCATCAGCTGGTTGGAAACGTTACTCAAATTATCTTTTAAGTATCTGGTGAGGGCTGTTGATAAGGGACAGGGCATTCATTTGCCTATGAACCTGGTCATCTTCACCACTCTTCCCGTCGCCTTGCTGATGTTTGATCTCAGCCTCCTTTCGTTGAATCCATCTGTACAAGTACTTCCATCCGTTGTGGCTGCAGCATCTCGTCGATGCCGCTCCCTACGGCCTCAACGTAATCATCTGCGAATGCCGGGTAGATCAGCCACTCGTAAGGGGTTGGGGGGGGGGGGGGGGGGGAGGTGCTACAGAGTACAGGCCGCAGGAAGTCTTGTTATATAGTTCGAGGTCGCCATCTTTCCCCGTGGTGGCGGGAGAACACACCATCAGCGAGAACGTGGACAACTAACCGGGCGTCAGTGAAATGATTATTCTCAAATCATGCGTCCGTTATTTTCTAATCTTCTTCATTTCTAGGGGGCATTATTGTACCGGATTAACGAGCAACAATCATCATTCATGGAAAACGAGGGATGAATGCATGGGGGCTCATGTCGGGAGAGCAGTCCCTGTCGGAAAGGAAATGTATGTGTGAGTAGGAGATGGTGGTGGGCGGGGGTGGTTCTGGCCTCCCTCGGAACCTTACAAAAATAGGGCATTAAATAATTCGCCATAATGAATTGATTATGGTTGAGCCACAGAAACGACGGACAATATTACAGTTTGCATTATTATTATTATTATTACATCATGCGAACTATTAGACTGGATGAGTATCAACTGGCGAACGGCATCACACGGGTGGGTAGTTCCCAAGACGCAACTCCCACTTTCCTTTTCACATCCCCCCTGTTCGCAATCGATATCATAAATCATCTTATCATCCCCCGTCACGACACTTCGTTAAATGTTGTTGTCGTGGTTCCATATTAATCAAACACTCGTCAGATTTAATCCACAAAAACTGGGAACACACATGTCGAATTACCGAGGTCAAAGTCTAGATGCGGAAGCGTACCTGATGAATCCATTGGAAACCTGGAGAGCCTGAACGCCTAGGTTTTGGTCTTTCAGGCATTTACGATTTTGACGAATGTAAAACTGATTAGGGTAATGGGATGCCCTACAGTTGTCTTATATTCGCATGGCCTGGGGACCATAACCCCTCATTGACAATTAAGTCCTTGAGGTTAATAATCTCTTTAATTCCACCCATCACAGAATAAGAGATTATTGCGGTATCTGCACAATATACCCCTATACTTAACGAGACGTCAATTGGACCCTCCTAATATTGATATAAATTAGATCACTTAATCAGGCCCAATATCCGGATAGTTTGTGTATGACTGAACATAAAGGTCGGGCCACCTAATGAAATTATTATTTCTAACAATCTCCCACTTGGATCGACTGATAAAACCGAACAGTCATAACACACTAAATGAAATCTCCGTAAAACATATCCCTATAAAC
Organism: Melastoma dodecandrum; assembly: GCA_029817715.1. Lineage (NCBI taxonomy): Eukaryota > Viridiplantae > Streptophyta > Magnoliopsida > Myrtales > Melastomataceae > Melastoma > Melastoma dodecandrum. The sequence goes on along the minus strand of JARUPY010000290.1, from coordinate 3,171,440 downwards.
CATCTCAACAGTGTGGTCCATCAAGCATATCAGTATCAGGACTAAAGCAGCTTTCGCTGTCATTAATCGCAGCTAAACCTTCAATAATCACAAATACCAACACACTCGACGACATATACCAAGTATAGGTGCGCATCATGGAAATTACATAAGATGTGATCTGGACATGCCTATTTCCAACTGGTCCTCCTAAGGTGAGATCCATAAATTCTCGATCCAGAGTGTAACCGAAACTGAAGACCAAACCAAAGCTGAAACTGAAGTTCAAAAGTGTACGTACAACTTAAATTAATCGAAGTAACATCTCCCACTAAACCATTACATCATCTAGTGACATAACACCCATACGAGCAACATGCTGGTGAAAGATCCTGGGTGGTAACGGTTTAGTAAACGGATCCGCAATCATGGAAGACGTACCGATGTGCTCTATAGATAAAGAGCCACTCTGAATCCTGTCTTTTACAGCCAGGAACTTGATGTCAATGTGCTTAGTCCTTGAAGAGCTCCTGTTGCTGTTGGAGTACATCACTGCCGACTTATTGTCACAGAACAACTTAAGCGGTTTCTCAATGCTGTCAATGATGCGCAGCCCTGTGAAAAAATTCCGCAGCCATACCCCATGATTGGACGCCTCAAAACAAGCTATATATTCTGCTTCCATGGTTGAAGACGCTGTGAGCTTCTGCTTAGCGCTCTTCCAGGAAATAGCTCCTCCAGCTAGCAGATAAATATAACTTGACGTGGATCGACGACTGTCTTGGCATCCACCGAAATCGGAGTCAGAATACCCGATGATCTCCAACTGATCTGATCTCCGGTAAGTGAGCATGAAATGCTTTGTTCTCTGTAGATATCTCAAGATTTGTTTGGTTGCTGTCCAATGATCCACGCCCGGGTTACTCAAGTACCTCCCCAACATCCCTACTATGTACGCAATATCTGGACGCGTACAGACTTGAGCATACATCAGACTCCCAACTGCGATGCATAAGGAAGCTTCTGCATCTCCTGAATATCAAAATTATTCTTGGGGCACTGATTGAGACTGAATTTGTCTCCTTTAGCTACAGGGGTATCTCCTGGTCTGCAGTCCTTTAACCCGTACCTCATCAGCACTTTCTCGATGTAGCTCTTCTGTGATAATCCAAGAATACCCCGAGAGCGATCTCTGTGAATCTGGATCCCTAATACAAAAGAGGCATCACCAAGATCCTTCATTTCGAATTTCTCCGAGAGAAATTTGTTAGTTCCGTGCAATAAGCCTACATCGTTACTTGCAATCAATATATCATCGACATACAGAACCAGAAAAAATGAACTTACTCCCACTGAACTAGTGGTACACGCATTCATCAACGATATTAGCCTCGAAACCAAATGAGACTATGACCTGATGAAATTTGTAATACCACTGACGAGAAACCTGCGTAAGCCCGTAGATGGATTTCTTAAGTTTGCACACCATCTTCTCTGCATCATGCGAAGCAAAGTATTCTGGCTGCATCATATAAATCGTCTCATCAATGTCGCCATTGAGAAACGCTGTCTTTACATCCATCTGATGTAGCTCGAGATCAAAATGAGCCACAAGTGCCATAATAATCCTAAAAGAGTCTTTCGAAGAAACCGGAGAGAAAGTCTCTATATAATCAATGCTTTCCTTTTGAGTAAAGCCTTTGGCGACTAAACGAGCCTTATATCTCTCCACATTGCCCTTAGAATCCCTCTTGGTCTTAAAAATCCATTTGCAACCAATGGGTTTCACACCAGTGGGCAGTGGAACGAGATCCCAAACGTCATTGTCAGCCATTGAATTCATCTCATCCTTCATGGCATCAATCCACTTCTGAGATTCGGAGCTCCGCATGGCCTCACAAAGGTTGACCGGGTCATCCTCTGTCATTCCAATGCCTTCCTCATGCTCCTGGAGATATACGACGAAATCGTCCAAAATCGCGCTTCTCCTCTCTCGAGTAGATCTCCTAAGTGGCACTATCTCTTGAGGTTGTTGAATTTGTTCATCTGGAATAGCCTCTTCAGCCTGAAGAGGGAGTACCTCATTGTCGTCTTGTTGCACCAGATCAAGATCTGGAATAATAACCGAAGGAAGAGAAATTGTTTCCTCTTCAAAGACGACATCCTTAACCTTATCTCCCCCTTCAAACTCAACATTCTCAAAAAATCGGGCATTTCTCGTCTCAAAGAATGATCTAGCAGTGGGATCAAAAAACTTGAAACCTCTAGACTTCTCAGAGTAACCAACAAAATAACAACTAACCGTTCTAGAGTCCAGTTTCTTCTCATGTGGCCTGTAAGGCCTTGCCTCAGCTGGACAACCCCAAATGTGTAAATGCTTTAAATTTGGCTTCTTGCCATACCATAGTTCATAAGGGGTTTTCTGAACAGCCTTAGTTGGCACTCTGTTGAGCAAATATACTGCGGTCTTAAGTGCTTCGCCCCAGAGGGAATCTGGTAAGGTAGAATGACTAATCATACTCCTCACCATGTCCTTAAGTGTTCTGTTTCGTCTTTTAGCCACACTCTTCATCGTAGGACTACCCGGCATAGTGTACCGAGGGACGATACCGCATTCCTCTAGGAACTTAGTGAAAGGACCTGGACGTTGTTCACCTGATCCGTCATATCTGCTGTAGTATTCACCACCACGGTCAGACTTGACAGCCTTAATCCTTTTGCCTAGTTGGTTCTCAACTTCAGCCTTATACGCCTTGAACGTGTCCAGAGCCTGAGACTTCTCACTGATCAGAAACAGATAGCCAAACCGAGAGTAGTCGTCTATGAACGAAATGAAGTACTGTTGGCCATTCCAGGATGCCGTAGGGAAAGGCCCACATATATCTGTATGCACAATTTCTAAGACATCTGTACTCCGGTTGGCATCAAGGTTCCTAATGTTTGTCTGTTTCCCCTTAATGCACTCAATGCAGACCTGTACGTCCGCCATATCAGGGATATCCAGAATTCCGTACGACACAAGCCGTTGAATGCGCTGTTTCGAAATGTGACCCAGACGCTTGTGCCACAAAATGGCAGAATTCTTATCAGTCAATTTACGCTTCGTACCACGAGAACTGAAGCACAAGGTTTCATTAAATGAGGCCACTATATCCAATAAATAAAGTATGTCATATGCTGATAATGAACCGGTACCAATAGTACGGGAACCGTAAGAGAGACTAAATTGACAATTTCCAAAGGAACAAGAATAACCAAATTTGTCCAATGCAGAAACTGAAATCAAATCTCCTTCAGGTCCAGATAGGAGCCAGTTCTCAATAACAGCCTAAAAGTCCCAATGGCCTCTACCTTCACTGACTTGCCGTCTCCCACGTAGATGAATCTTTCAGATCAACTGGAGCTCGCTAGTTTAGGCAACCCTGCATAGAGACACTAATGTGAGTAGTAGCACCAGAATCTACCCACCAAGTGCTCTCAGGTACCAAAGCTAAATTAACTTCAAAACAAACCAAAGTGAGAAGATTACCCTTCTTCTTGTGCCAGTCACGGTATCCGGCACACTGAATCTTCTTATGCCCCTTATTCTTACAGAAGAAGCAGGAATCAGAATCCAAAGGAGTGACCTTCTTCATCTGCTTCTTTTGTTGCGGGGCAACCGCAGTAGCCTGAATGCTCTTCCTCTTCTTAGCATTGTCCTTACGTGCGGACGTCAAGTGAGCACTCTCAGTCTTATCTCGCTTCATTCTGTGCTCTTCCTGCACTAGGTGAGAAATGAGCTCATTGAGGCTCCATTTCTCCTTTTGACAGTTATAACTGACTTTAAAATGACTGAAGTGTGCAGGAAGGGATATCAAAACCAGATGCACCAACAGATCATCCGAGAGATCTAGCTTGAGTGCCTTAAGCTTGGAAGCGATGTTAGACATCTCCATGATGTACTCACGTATGTTCCCCTTGCCGCTGTACCTTTTTGAGAAAAGAGACGCTAGAAGCGCACTCGTCTTAGCCTTTTCGTTTTTCTCAAAACGCTTCGCTATATCGGTTAGGAACTGTTTGGCGTCTATCGCATCGGACATAGTGCCCCGAAAACTATTTGGAATAGCACGCTTCATGATCATCAGACATAGGCGATTAGATCTCTCCCACCGCTCATAGTTCTGTTTAACAACAGCCGAACTATCATCTGAAGGAGCGGCGGGGCGATCAACCCGAAGTGCCATGTCCAAATCCAAGACAGCGAGATTGATCTCAATGTGCTCTTTCCAGGGTCTGAAGTTTGTGCCGTTAAGCACATGGATGAAGTTCAGTGCAGCACTGACGTTGGTAGCAGGAGTAACAGCTGAACAGAGAACAAATAGAATAAATGTATCAGCTCACTCAATCAATAACCAAATAAAGGGAAATATGAATAATGGCAAGTCCCATTAAGACACTAGTGCAACATTAACACCCTATCGAAGGACCGCGATGTCAACTTGCAAGCGGTGTCCCAGTGCAGCAATTAGATACAAACCGTCAATCCTGTTAAACAAATAAGCCTTCCGAGGGGCCGACTCAATGTTCACATGGATATCCAAATGACGGTCTCGTATCTAATACTACGGGTGCATGTATGGAATTCGACCAAACAGTGCCTTCCGAGGGGCCGATCACTGTCCCCATGAAAACCAAACATGCCATCTTATATTCAAAATGGGTTTCCCTACACGAGAGAGCTCCGAGGGGAGATGTCGCTTTAGTCCACCCACTTTAAAATACAAACTTTCAGAATATGCCATTACTTTTCATATTTAAACAACCGGTAAAATTTAATCTGAAATGCTCGAAATCGAGACTGGAAACCCCTAAATTCAGCATGAAACTTAAATTAATTATACCGGAAAGTCACTTTATGGGTTTAAACCGGTTAAAATTGAATCGGACGGACGAAACTGTGCCCCGAGACCGAATCCACGGACCTCGGTTGTGGAATCCGGTGTCGTAACAGCTGCCGGAGACCTTGTCGAATGCTCGGCCGCCGTAATCCGAAATCATAAAATCAATCCCTCGATGAAACACGAGGATTAAACACAAAATACAACAGTTTCGAACATAATAATAAAATTCAGGAAAAAGGAACGCAAGAACAGAGGCGGATGAACAAAGATCTCTCCCCCTGTTTTTTTAAGAGGATCTCCCCCTTTCTACAAAAATCTCTCTCATTTAGAAAAAAAAAACTGAAAGCACAACAAAAATTCGTCCTTTTCCTGATAAAAAAATCTCTAACCTTAATTCTCAATTCTCAATAATTCAACACATGAAAGGCTCCGATACCACTTGTCAGATTTAATCCACAAAAACTGGGAACACACTTGTCGAATTACCGAGGTCAAAGTCTAGATGCGGAGGCGTACCTAATGAATCCATTGGAAACCCAAATGCTTCCCAAACTACTGAACGCTTAGGTATCTGCACAATATACCCCTGTACTTAACGAGACGTCAATTGGACCCTCCTAATATTGATATAAATTAGATCACTTAATCAGACCCAATATCCGAATAGTTTGTGTATGACTGAATATAAAGGTCGGGCCACCTAATGAAATTATTATTTCTAACAACACTTACTCAACAATCGTCATCCAAGGCCTAGATTATTTTCGTAGACTACGAGTTTTTAGTTCCATGAATGGCGGCCCCCCATATTTCCCCTATAAAAAGCTTGACGTATTCCCCCCCAACGTGGAATTTATCGATGCACGAAGGGAGGAACCAACAAGATGGGAGTCCCCGCCAACATCACCCTCTTCATCCTCGTATGTGCGGTCACTTTGTCCTCTAGCTCAGCGCTCGATCGCCCGCCCTTGACGGCCTACGCTGAGTTTGTCCGGATGTCCTGCGACGCGACCACGTACCCGACGCTCTGCTTCAGTGCCCTGTCTGGCTGCATGAGCTTCATCCGCACGAGCCCTAGAAACATGGCCATGGCGGCGCTCAACGTCACCTTGGTAAAGGCCCGTCTGACATCTGCTTTTGTGGAGGGCATGTCGAGAACACGAAGCCTGAACCCCAAGGAGGCAGGGGCCTTGCGGGACTGCGTGGAGCTGATACACAGCGCCACGGACGAGATCAAGGGATCACTTTCTGAGCTGAGGACGATCAATGGGTCCAGCTTCGAGAGGGTGATCGGCGACGTGCAGACGTGGGTGAGCGCCGTCCTGACCGACGAGGATACTTGCTTGGAAGGATTTTCAGGGAAGGGGATGGATGGAGAGGTGAAGAGACGAGTGAGCGCTCGAGTGGGGACACTCGAGCGTACGACTAGCGTCGCCCTGGCACTGATAAACAGATACGCTTCTGTTCACGGCTGAAAGCTCAATCCAAAGGAGTAGGAAGGATTCAGAACAAAAAACCAAAGAAATGTAAAATGTTATAAATGAAAAGGAGATGAACTGTGTATTATTATTATTATTATTATTCCCTTTTGACGACACAAACATATCTATTTTTAAAAATATATCTACTAAATTTAATTGATGGTGGTAATAATAACAATTGTTAAATTTTTTAACCCTTCGGTAATTCCCATTAAATATCGGGTGTGGGTCTGGGGTATATTGGGGCCCGATAAATTGGAGAAACCATATGGGCCTTAAAGAGAAATTGGGGAAACCATATGGGCCTTAAAGAGAAATTGAGGAAACCATATGGGCCTATATTAGGCCCAATGTTTAGAGCCTGGCGTTCAAGAATGGTGAGGTTAAACGAGTTCACTGCGAGCGCGTTCTGCTAGGGTTTCTTCTTGTGGGTTTTTTTTTTTTGGGGGGGGGGGGGGTTGATCTCCGACGACCACCGCCGGCTTCGCTCGATTGTCTAGCGAAGATGTCGATGTCGAAGAGCTCCAAGATGCTACAGTATATCAACTACCGGATGCGAGTCACCATCCAGGACGGCCGCCAGCTTGTTGGCAAGTTCATGGCCTTCGATCGCCACATGAACCTCGTCCTCGGCGACTGCGAGGAGTTCCGCAAGCTCCCCCCTTCTAAAGGTTCCTCCTCCGCCGCCTCCGACCGCGAGGACCGCCGCACCCTCGGCCTCGTCCTCCTCCGTGGCGAGGAGGTCGTCTCTCTCACCGTCGAGGGTCCCCCTCCCCCGGATGACTCCCGTGCCAAGGCATCCTCAGGTGCCGCCGCCATGCCGGGGTCCGGGATCGGGCGTGCTGCTGGCAGGGGTGTCCCCATTGCCCCTGTGCAGGCCCAGCCCGGGCTGGCTGGCCCTGTCCGTGGAGTCGGTGGTCCTGCTCCTGGGATGATGCAGCCTCAGCTGTCACGCCCTCAGCTCTCCGCGCCACCAATTTCGTACCCCCCTCCCCCTGCGATGCGCCCACCTCCTGCATTTCCTGGCCAAGCACCTGTTCCCGCCATGATGAGGCCGGGTGCTGTGCCTTCCATGCCTCCTCCTCAGTTCCCTGCTAGGCCTGGCATGGCTCCTCCCCCACAGTTCTCAATTCAGCCAATGCAGCAGCCACAGTTTGGACAGAGGCCTCCCATGGTTCCACCGCCTCCACAGGGTGCAATGATGAGGGGGCCGCCTCCTGCCGCGCCGCCAAGACCTGGGATGCCCATGCCCCCACCTATGAGACCGGGAATGCCTCCTCCACCGGGAGGGCAGGTCCCTGTTTTTGGACCACCCAGGATGCAACCCCCACCTGGGGCTCAACAGCAGCCTCCTCCCCAGTAATTTCGGGGTATTGTTCTGGAATTCGAAGTTTGACTAATTCTTTTCAGTTCCGTAATAGTAAATGCGTGCCTTTACACTGATTGGTTGAGAAGTTATATTGAATGATGCGGGGTGTGTTAAATTGGGTTATGTTCTTGCTAGGATTTAAGTGGAAGTACTATACCTTCACAGGCAAGTGATGTGGAACAAAACTGGCTGTCTTGAGATTTATTTACTGCCCTTTTGGCCATATTTCTTGCAGTTCCCTTTCTATCTTATTGCCTGTTATATTGTCATGCTGAAAATATTGACTCGCTTAGACTCACCTTTGTTTTGTATGCATTTTTCGATTTGTTAAGTTGAACCTGTATTTCCGACAGAAACCTAAGCATTAGATACTACTGTCACCCGCATCAATGGCTGTTTACTTATGCTTTGCTTAAACACAGCTCTGTGTCTGGTAAAACAATTGCTCTCTTATCGGGCATCTTTTATGTGACAGGCAGGCTACGGACAAAGTGGATAGATGGTTCCCCGGGAATTGGATGAAGGCTCTATTCTCCTTTGTGGTGTTCTCTTTGCAGTGGATACCTCGCCATCCTGAGGTGGAGAAGTTGATGAGTCAAACTAGCTTCTGTTGAGTTGAGTGTTAGACCATTTTGTAGAACTTGGCTGTGGATTTGGAGATATGAGACAGAAACTAGGTCCTTTCTCTAAGATTGATAGTTGATCCGAGTGTTGGCGTAAGAACTGAATCGGCCTTCCCATCCTTTATCTCTACTTTGTGGTTCCCTTCTGATTCTCGAGGCATCATCGATAGGGCTGCTGACATTCTCTCCGTATTTTGATTCGGTGTTTTGTAACTAGTTTTAACATTAGATTCCATGAGTAGAGAACTAAGGAAGAGATTGATGTCTGGCCAATCAACTCGGGAATGCCTCTCATCCATACATCCCTACCGGGTGAACATGGGGCCATCCCGGTGTATTTATTGCAATCACTCTGACAGAAAGATATGGCTATGGACTCTTATGTGAAAAAGCATCCGCCTATGGAGAAAGGGTCGAAGAATGGGTTCTCGAGGCAGTTGGGTGATGGCTATATGTGGTTCAGAGGGTAGGGGCGTATGAATGCGGACTCGAGCTCCCATATCTTGAGCGTGGCTGTCACATTGATCCCTGTCGCATTGTTGAAAACAAACAGCTTCGCGGCCCCATAGATTGCTTGTGTCGGGTATACCCTTGAGGTTATGACCCTCCTCCCACCTTGTGCAAAGCTCTCCACAATCGAGTGGTCAACCTGGACAACATAGTAAGTTAGCGGTTCAGTTCGCAGGCATTCTGATCCGGTTCTTCGCTTATGTCAATCATCGCACAATCAGCCAATGAACTCACCAGGATTCTGAGAGCAAATTTCTCTCCGTCGAGTACGGGTACATCTGTTCCGTACACGGTGTGCAACACTTCTGGAGCCAGAGATGATCTGTGATTGTTCAGAGATGTGTTATCAAATGTGGAAACAATTGGTGCAACTTTAGGCAAAGCAAATAGGGTGCTCGGATGAGAACCTGCTTTCATCGGCACAGAAGTATGTAGTCAGGTTGCCGTCGTCATCTTTCACCACACGGAAGTAGATTGGTGTGAGCTCAGAGAAGGACTCGTCAGCGAGAACAGCAACCCCAAATGGTCCGTAGCTTGTCTTAGTTTCAGCATCGATACATTCTGAGATATTAGATTCTGTGAAGGCCATCGCCTTTAACGAATCTGTCCCCTGTATCTCAAACTCGGCAATTATGTCGAGCTGTGTAGCATTGCCAATGTCCAGTTGGATAGCCGATCCAGCTTCAACAAGGATATCCTCAAATGTCGTGCTGTTAAGCCTCAGGCTCTCAATTTCTTCCACCGGCTGTTGGAGGACATTTGCTCCCGTTTTGTTGTCGTAAAGTACAACTCGCGGAATCGCCTGCACGAATTCAGCATGGAACAGGCTCAAAACAAAGATATTGTTTGAGTCTATCCGTGATGGGGCGAATGGAAGAAGGGATGAGTACCTGAACGGAGGCCCATCCCTTGGCGAAATCATCTTTCTCTGTATCAGTTTCATTGATCCAGCCGAAAAGGATCCTACGTTCCTTGACCGGGTCGTAGAACGTCTTCGATGCGTACCACCAACCATAATCATACCTCAAACCAATGCCAACATCTAGCGCTACGTTGTCTGGGGTCCACGTGTCATTGTCAGGATCATACGTCCCGATCGCATAGTAATCCAACTTCAGATCATCAATGCTAGCCTTCAGGACGTGCTTCACATTCGGTCCAACCACAGACGTATCCAACCCGACCGATGAGTTGGTCGATATGGGGTAAAAGTCTATGCACTCCCACATCCCGGTCCCTTCGACTGAATGCAACACATGATCCACCAGATCGTACGAGGTGAAGTTTGTCGTGTGGAACACCAATGCAATGCCCGTGGTGTTAATCACCGAACCTATCACGACCCTCCACTCGCTGTCCGGACCTAAAAAAGCCGTGGAAGGATCTCGAAAATCCGTGAGACCAATCCCCTCCGGCGGGACGAGGACGGGATTGTTCTCATACTTGGTCCAGTTCAGGAGAAGCGGGTCTGAGAGGTTCGAAGGGTAGGCCAGGTTCTGAACCTGGACGGCGTCAACGGTGTCCCCGGTATACAACATCTTGATGTCGCCGCCAGGGAGGATAGTGGCGGAACCGGTCCAACAGCCGTTCCAGTCGAACCTCTCGCTGGGGATCAAGGCCAGGGGGAGGTAGAGCCAGTGGATGAGGTCGGTGGAGACGGTGTGGCCCCATGTAATGTTGCCCCATGTGGCCGAGTCGGGATTGTATTGGTAGAAGAGGTGGTACCATCCCTTGTGAAACAGTGGACCTGCCAGGTGTAGCCATCGTCATCTTCTGCATTGTCCCGACATGTAAAGAACAACATCTTCGTAACATACTCTAATCGTGACTAACTATTTCCAATGATTGAGAAAGCTAATCGGGTCGGCGGATGGCGGCGGTTTTCAACAGCCAACCGTCGGTCACGAACATTATGAAACTACCACCCCCGTGCTTGCCAATCCAACGAGGCGTGGGTTTGAAATGCAGGTGGAAACAAGAAGTCTTGGGGGGAGATGTCTCTGTCGGAACAGGTTGTCCTGAACTGGTTTTTAGTTCAGTTCAACATCGTGAATGTCTTTTGCTACATTTTCATCCTGTCACGTGAATGAGCGGTCGGTTACCTTCCCAGTTTTTCTTCATGGTTCTAGCTTTTCCTTTTATCCCCCCCCTCTTCTCCACCAATCATATCACCAGATTTCCTACTTACTCCAACTTCAAACTTCGGTGTGGCATAATCTGATCCACACATTATTTTTTTCCTAAGTTGATTCGGGGGGATGTCCGTCCTAGTGATTACGGACATAATCTCCCATGCTTTGGACCTAACTTGGTCTCTATAACTACCATTCAAAATCCCACGATCAGAAATTTTTGGCTTTACTTTGGAAATGGAATTAATGCATGAACAACTTTTTCGAATAGCGGAAGTTGGGTCCGGGACTTACCATCGGGATCTAGCGAGCCGGCCGATTTCCATCACCATGGCAGAAGGGAGTCCCCGGATGAACAAACCGAGTCAGTGAAACGGTATCTTGATGGACCAATGCGTGCAACGTTTTGTAACGTACTTACCATTCATCCAGTTCTTCGGGGGCTGAAAGTGGTAAGCGGTCCGTTCCCAAGCAAGCATTGACTCCGTCCAGTTGTACGTGGCACTGTCAGATAACGACGGGTAGGACTTGGCCGACACCCCCTCCGCCACCCCTCTCGGCAGTGGCAGCCTCTCCTCATCTCCACCCAAGGACGACGTAGTTGGAGTGGACAGCTGGGGCACTTCGTCCGTTTCAGGGAACTGGTTAACAATGAGCCCCACCAACGACACTAGGAAGACGACTGAAGCCACGACCGAAGTGAAAACCTTCAGGGGTCGTCCGCGTGCTGGTCTCTCTGGTGGTCCGTAGGCATCCCAGAGGATCGAGTAAGGTATATTTTGGAGGTCATCCATTTGTGGGTAGATGTGAGGGGGAGAGGGGGAGGGAATGAATCACAAATATTAAAGCTAGGCCAAGTAAGAATACATAATGAACTAAATGAAGGGGAAGGTCTGTGATATGTGTCTGTATAAATACAAGAGAAATGGGGCATGTCGTGATAATGTTTGTTTGTGTGAGGGATGGGATTGGGAGGGTGAGATGTCGGATGAGGTTTGGTTTGAGTCGGGGGATAATCGTGTCGGACAGGATTGCCAAGGAGGATTGCATGTGCTACAAGATTGTGAAGTTTATAACATGACAAACAAGGTGAGTTGGGGTAGATATTACAGTAATAAATTAGTGTGGTCTTCTTGGATAATTCGGATCTACCCGTCCTCGAAACATTGACTTAAAAAGGATTAACCAATAGTTACACCAATCTGGCATAGAAAGAAGAAAAGAGACGAGCTTCATGGTCCTGTTTCTTTCTGTTAATTGAGGTAGTCGTAGAATGTTGTAAGAAGTCTGTTTTTATAACTTTTGTCTGTCGCCTTTGCGCGACCAGCAACTCGAGTAATTCCATTACCTACAAAGGGAGAGGAAAAAAAAGGAATCCAAGATGTCACAACGCAAAGGAGTAAGGCTTCCCCAGGTAGCCGCGCGGCTTCGACAGACTTGGTCGAGTATGGTTTGAGTTACCTCCGACGGGTACCACAGAGAGTAGTAGGCATTGGTTTCTTTCGGAGCGGAAGACACGAGGATGCCACATCCACTCTTGCCTTCTCTCAGGACCTGTTGGGGCATATGAAATAAAACTGGGGTGTTTTTAAGATTGTCGGCCCGTGCTGAAGAACGAATCCATTTGCGCTGCAATTGTATTAAAGAGCGTTTGGCTACCTTGAACGCGTCCTCATCCGTCCTGTCATCGCCTATGTAGATCGGAAGCACGTCGTCACATTTACCGAGGCATGAGAAGCAGCAGTTTTCCAGATTAGTTTAGTTCTAAAGCAGATAAAACAACAAAACAAATCAACCGACTGTACAAGACAGAATACGAACAGGGGAAAAACAACATCAGCAGGGAGTCTGACAAGGAATTTCCCAATAAACAGCCGTAAGAAAACCAAGTCGACACCACCCCAATTATTATGCTCTAAAAAAGGGGGGAAACTCTCAAGAAAACGTTAATTAAAGCATAAAAACGTTAATTAGGCACAAAAACTCTTATCAAGAAACTTGAAGCGATTAAAATTGCCGGCAGACGAGCTAATGAGCTTATCACGGAGAAGAAGATTACCGGGACCAGGATCCTGCCGTCTCAAATCGAGGGTGTGGGCGCGAGTGATGGGGATTGCGAAAAATGGGGTCGGCCATAGTGCGTCTTGACCTAAGCCCAAGCCCAAGCCAAAGCCCGCCCCGTTGTCATGCTATCAAACCTAACGTGCCATATTAAGACTCGGTATAAAATGTAAATAGTTTACTTTTTATGGACTCGTGCTCTATTTATTACCTAAAAGATGATGACTCAATCCCCCCGATTTCCTAATGATCTACTATTCACTATACCTCATATGGTGACGCTTTCCCTCAGTTATGTGAGTACCCAGCCCCCCATTCACACATCGGGTTTGTGGGCTTTAGCTTTAACCACCCACTCTCCAGTATTTAGGGAAATTGTTGTGGATCGGACTCTGATACCACTGTTGGGTGCTGTTGGGTCTTCTTGACTCCAAAAGCAAGCTAATGAGGTGACACTTTCCATCATACTTATAAGTGAACACCAGCCCCTTCAACAACCGATTTGGGATATCCAACACTCGGCTTCTCCTAGCCGGCAGTATCCATAAGCAACCATCGGCGCCCCTCAGTCTCCTTCCTTGGCCTGCAACAGATTCGTCTCCCACGGCCGAATCCTCCACTCACAGTAATAACACTGACAGCTGTTGTCGAGGAGGCAACGGAGCTGTATCCCACTACGGAGAAGGAACATCACCTGCATTCTGAAGAAAGAAAAAATGTTAGGAAGTACAATAGGATAAAAAATGAAAACACAAAAATAAAATACCAGTGGACATTTCCATCACGATGGAGATCAAGCGGAGGCTCCTGCGGCGCTGGACATAGAGTGGGATGGCATTGACAGACGAGAGGGGGAAGAGAGACAAAAGGAGATAGAAGGCGAGGAACCCTGCAGATCTTCCAGACAAACCATTGTTCTTCCTCGGCATTTCCTTTCGCTACGGCCACGAAACTCCAACCCTCCTTGGATTTCATAGAAGAACAAAAAAGAATCAAATCACAGTCCCTGCAACAATCACGAGAGCTTAAACTCATAAACGCTCCCCCTCCCCCCACCCGACCTGAATTATACGAATCAGAATCTCATCCCCTTTGAGCCTTTTCCCCTTAACACAACACTCCTCGCCAGCATAACTGCCCATCACAATTCAAATGCGCACGGACCTACTCACCATAACACCACCCAACCCAAAAACACCGTACAAACGCACCGAACAAAAAAATCGCAAAAATCAACAAACCAAAGACACAATCGACCACGACCACAAATGGTACAGTGCACGCTTACTCGCACTCACTCCCGGTCACTCCCCGACGCTGAGGACCTCTGCTCGGAGCAAACAAAAACCACGAAGAAGATTAACGGGCATAGGATCCCACCGTCCCAAATCGAGGGTGCGTGTGTGGGTGAAGGGGATTGCGAAAAATGGGGTGGGCCATAATGCGTCCTGACCCAAGCCCAAGCCCAAGTCCAAGCCCAAGCCCACCCCGTTGTCATGCTATCAAACCCAACATGCCATATTAAGACTCGATATAAAATGTAAATAGTTTACTTTTTATGGACTCGTGATCTATTTATTACCTGAAAGATGATGACTCAATCCACGCGATTTCCTAATGATCTACTATTCACTATAGCTCATGAGGTGACGCTTTCCCTCACACTTATATGTGAGTGCCCATCCCCTCATTCACACATCGAGTTTGAGGGCTTTGTCTTTAACCATCCACTCTCCTGTATTTTGGGGAATTGTTGTGGATCGGACTCTGATACCACTGTTGGGTGTTGTTGAGCCTTCTTGACTCCAAAAGCTAGCTAATGAGGTGACACTTTCCATTACACTTATAAGTGAACCAGCCCCTTCAACAACCGATGTGGGATATCCAATACTCAGCTCCTCCTAGCCGGCAACATCGATAAGCAACCATCGGCACTCCTTAGTCTCCTCCATTGGCCTGCAACAGATTCGTCTCGCACGACCGAATCCTCCACCCATAGTAATAACACTGACAGCTGTGGTGGAGGAGGCAACGGAGCTGTATCCCACTGCAGAGGAAGAACATCACCTGCATTCAGAAGAAAGAAAAAATGTTAGGAAGCATAAAAGGATAAAAAATAAAAACACAAATAAAATACAAGTGGACATTTCCATCACAACGGAGATCAAGCAGAGGCTCCTGCGGCGCTGGACAGAGAGTGGGATGGCATTGGCAGACGAGGGGGAAGAGAGACAAAAGGAGATAGAAGGCGAGGAACCCTGCAGATCTTCCAGACAAACCATTGTTCTTCCTCGGCATTTCCTTTCGCTACGGCCACGAAACTCCAACCCTCCTTGGATTTCATAGAAGAACAAAAAAGAATCAAATCACAGTCCCTGCACCAACCACGGGAGGTTGAACTCATAAACGCTCCCCCTCCCCCCACCCGACCTGAATCACACGAATCAGAATCTCATCCCCTCTGAGCCTTTTCCCCTTAACACAACACTCCTCGCCAGCATAACTTCCCATCACAATTCAAATGCGCACGGACCTACTCACCATAACACCACCCAACCCAAAAACACCGTACAAACGCACCCAACAAAAAAATCGCAAAAATCAACAAACCCACGACACAATCGACCACGACCACAAATGACACAGTACATGCTTACCCGCACTTACTCCGGTCACTCCCCGAAACTGAGGACTTCTGCTAGGTGCAAACAGAAACCAAGAAGAAGATTAACGGGAACAGGATCTTGCCGTCCCAAATCGAGGGTGCGTGCGTGGGTGAAGGGGATTGCGAAAAATGGGGTGGGCCATAATGCGTCCTGACCCAAGCCCAAGCCCAAGCCCACCCCGTTGTCATGCTATCAAACCCAACGTGTCATATTAAGATTCGGTATAAAATGTAAATAGTTTACTTTTTATGGACTCGTGATCTATTTATTACCTGAAAGATGATGACTCAATCCACCTGATTTCCTAATAATCTACTATTTACTATAACTCATGGGGTGACGCTTTCCCTCACACTTATATGTGAGTACCCAGTCCCCCATTCACACATTGGGTTTGTGGGCTTTGGCTTTAACCATCAACTCTCTAGTATTTCCTGTAATTGTTGTGGATTGGACTCTGATACCACTGTTGGGTGCTGTTGGGCCTTCTTGCCTCTAAAAGCTAGATAATGAGGTGACACTTTCCCTCACACTTGTAAGTGAACACTAGCCCCTTCAACAACCGATGTGGGATATCCAACAATCAGCTCCTCCTAGCCGGTAGCATCCATAAGCAACCACCAGCACTCCTCAGTCTCCTTCCTTGGCCTGCAACAAATTCGTCTCCCACGGCCGAATCCTCCACCCACAGTAAACTCCTCTGGCAGCTAGTGCAAAGCTCGTCAGATCCTTGATCAGCAACCGGAGAGGCCCCTCGATCAACATCCGTCGTCTTCAGCTTTTCTCCTTCCAAATAATTATACTTTTAGTGATAATAACTTCGCTCAGCAATAAATAATCAATCAGAATGAAGTAAGAATGCATGATCAGTTGTTCTTCTGCGGTTTCATGCTTAACAGTGATTGCTTAAAATCTATAGCAGAACCAAACGAAATTTCAACCATGAATGTTGCATGTTATTTCATGTGAATGGCTAGGTGGACAAAACTATTTTCGAGAATAGATGGCATCAATGATACAGACAATCATTGAAGTTGCAGCAAGCGTGCATCGACATAGAAATGACCCATTTGCAGAAAAATTGCAAAGCCAAATTATAGAAGTACAAACCAGACAGTCACAGCATCACAAAAAATGAGGAGCCTACATCAGACAACAAAACCAATAGTAATGTGAAAAAAGTAATCATCAAAGAAATTGATGCAGGATCTCTATATGCTAGTTACCAACACCCGACTTGTATTTCCTGCACAACCAAACCATTACTAATATGATCTTACTGACATGCGTGATCTGGTGGAAGAGACACTGGGATTCCAACAAGGAGAAACAGCTTGAAATGCAGCTGACAAGATAGATCTCTAAGGAACTACTATATTCACATCTCAAAGGAATAATAGAGGTGTTCAACTATAGGATTTCCTATAATGACATCAATGGCCGATCATGATACCAGAGCAGCTGTTGGACTGGATCACTTCGTTGCAGGAGTTGCAACTCGGCGGAACATTGCAAGATCACGCTGTTGCAGCTTGCAGTAAATTGACCATAGAAAGTATTATAATGTCGTGGGGGAGCAAAAGATTTACCGTTTTTTCCTTACGACTAGAACACATTGACTAGGTATGAAATATAAATAGTTGACTTTTTATGGACTCGTGATCTATTTATTACCCGAAAGATGATTACTCCACCCGATTTCCTAATGATCTACTATTTACTATAACTCCTGAGCCCTTGATACGTAGACGTCCGGATTTAATTCGTGAATTCCCATTTTGAGGTTCTAACAAATTAGTTCGGGAAGGGTCACATGTGGTGGAGTGTGAGTAGACTTTCATGTGATCGCACGTATAAAATACGGGCGGATGGACCTGCCCATCTCCTCTCTCCCTCCCTCCTCACTCTTTCAATTGGTTTTCTCGTTTTTGTTAAGAAGAGAGCGGGAGAGATGAAGGGCGACGGATTGCGCACGAGTCTCAACTGCGGAATTAGTATCCCATGCATCGGATTCGGCACTTACTCCAACCCCTACGATGGGTATGTCACGGAAACCGCCATCCTCAATGCTCTCAAGGTGAGAAACAGAAGATGTGGGGCTTGCTCGACGGGATGCCTTTGTTTTTTAATGATTCGTCTGGGATGGGTCTTTTTTGTTTGCAGGTTGGGTACAGGCATTTTGATACGGCGATGGTTTACGGATCAGAGCCGGCTGTCGGGAGCGCGCTGAAACAGGCGATGAGGGAAGGAAAGGTCGAGAGGGAGGAGACTTTTGTGACGTCCAAGTTGTGGGGGTGCGACTTCCATGATCCGGTTTCCGCTCTCAAGCGATCCTTAAAGTAAGCGTGCTAGCTCATTTTTATTAATTTGCGTGGCGATGGGATAATCCACCGGAGGTGGCGAATCTGACCAGGGGAACCGTGTCATATGGCAGGATGCTGCAAATGGAGTACATAGACATGTACCTGGTGCACTGGCCGCTGAAGCTGAAGCCGTGGGTTCAGAGCGCGTTCCCGAAGGATGACGAGTTCGAGGCGGAGACGGACATGGTGGCAACGTGGGCAGGGATGGAGAGGTGCATGGAGATGGGTCTGTGCAGAGGGATCGGTGTCAGCAATTTCTCATCCAAGAAGATTGCCGAGCTGGTAGAACATGCTTCAGTGATCCCGGCAGTCAACCAGGTAAAATTTCATTACATCCACCGCGGATCATCCACCCATGACCTATCATCCATTTCATTAATGAGAGACTACAAAATTCGGGTGGATCAGAAACATCCGGGGACCATCTTTTCATTTTGCTTGGTTATACGCCATCAAAATCAATTATAATAATAATCTCAGGTTGACCTTGGGGAGAGGGAACCCAATTAAGACACAGTACTAAAAAAATATTCACTGTATTTTATCTTTTATTTAAATTTTATATAACTTTTCAATTCATAGCTTGATATTCGAATGCTTGAATCATTAGATTTTTTTTTAACATTTTATGAAATATTTCAATTAATTTAGTAAGACATGTTGACTTATATATAAACTTACTCCATGCCTTGCGGTGCTCTTGTCCAACCAACTACTGAGGCGTAGTTTGTCGACAAGATATCTTTGAAAGATCTCCCAGTTGTGCCAAATTGTAAGAAGAGATCATGGGATCCGGTGTTGCTTGGTGGATCAGTTTTTTATTAACGTGCGTCGAATTAGGTGGAAATGCACCCTATGTGGAGGCAGAAGAAGCTCCGGGAGGCGTGTGCGGAGAGCAACATCCACGTGAGCGCATATACGTCCCTGGGAGGCCCGGGGAACGCGTGGGGGACAACGGCCGTCATGGAACACCCTACCATCAGGACAATCGCCCTACGACACAACGTCACTCCTGCTCAGGTACGTACACCAATCGTTCTCACATTTATGCCTTAAGCCCATCGATTAAGAATGCTACAATCATATGTTATCGTTTCGCTTCATTAGGTTGCTCTGCAGTGGGGGCTAACCGTGGGGGCCAGCGTGATTGTGAAGAGCTTCAACGAGAAGAGGATGGAAGAGAACTTTGCGGCCCTAAACTTCAAACTCGAGGATCGAGACTTGCTGGAGATCGACATGATCGAAGAACGCAAGGTTATTAGGGCAGGGATCTACGTTGGCCGGGCGACAGGTCCATACAAGACGCTGGAAGAACTTTGGGACAATGAAATATGAATAATTCAAGGTTATAAATCACATGGCATGGCACCGGGAGTCAACCGAGAAGACTTGGTGACGATCACGCAACAAACATATAAAAGATTCAATTGAGGGCCGTTGTAAGGTCGAGCGTCCACCATAAGTTTATCATCTCAATGTGATTATATATTTTGTTGATGAAGGAGGTAATGATAAGTATCCATGAACATCAGAACTTATACAATTTATGGCAACTGCGATACAACAACTGGAATAGGAGTTGAGGCACCAACTCGTCTGCTCATGTTACTTTTTTCTCTTCTTATATCACCAAACAATAATTAACATAAAGTACACGACGATGACAGCACTGTTGTATATATACCATAAAAGCTCCATTTTAATTTCCAATTCCTACTCGAGTTGAGTACTATCATAACTTCTAATAAGTTAAAAGTTTGAGGCTTACTCCATCTCGTGAAATTAATCGGTCTTGATAAATTTATCTGGATAGCAACTCTTAAGACATCTTTCTCCAATAAGTATCTAATGATAGCTTGAGTAGCCCAAAATGACATCTTTTAAATTTTAACTGTACGATTTTTTTTCCGAGAAGATATTAATTACTTTTTTTTTTCAATTTTACATGATTATGATTGTCAGAAATTTTATTTTCCAGAAGACAAAAAAGGCCACCTTTGAACAAATTCTAATAAATAAGTATCGCAAGCACAAGTCAAATGAGTACGGGGGCGGAATAGGACCAACGTTGAAATACGATGGAGATAAAGAGACCACATCGAATGCCTTAACATTAACTTTATTATGTCCATGTAATTAACACTAATAGCCGACTTCTCTACTCTTGTTATTGGTAATATGACACTATTCAAAGTCTTGATACGCGTGACGCACATTGTGCTCATTAGACATTCGTGCATCTTGGGTTAACCTACATTAAAGTAAAATCAGAATCGTTTTTAATGACTCTGCTTAATTTAAGTGCGCGACAGTCAGTGTCACCTCCTAACTTAGCGAAAACCCACAGTTATTATGCGCAAGAACACGTCCACGGCATAAGTGGGTATCCGGCACACCTTCGACCTTGATACAAGTGGAAGCATACATGACTGCATAGCAACTTTGATGAGATCGATATCCTCATATAATAAATAACATTTACCGCATCACGTTATTACACTCGGTCTGAATTCCCCTGGTTTGATAGCAAACAATAGGAAATGTGGGCAGTGTTGTTATGCTAGTAGCTCAAAGGGGACAAGGAAAGTAAGAACAAAGCAAAGCACAATTTGCCTTATGAAAACTGTTGTTTAGATATTATCCTCACATTTGATCCTTGTCTAATAAATAGGACGACAAAGACAACCATGCGAATGAGCCAATGAAGAACACTTCAAAGGTGAGCCAATTCATATGACTAGAATATTCAACTACAACATCTAAATTATCACTTATCAACGTTATTGATACAATGTCCCACAAAATGAGCGAAATAATATAAGGGCGCCTTCGTTAGATAACCGTGGTGTTGTCGTAGCTTAGGTAACAATCCTTCAGTGACACTTCTGCGGTTCGGGAAAACCCACAGACGTGCATGCAGACAAGTATTGTAGTCCTCCACTGGGAGGATGCCGTTGCATCGTGCGCAACCCAAGCAACCCTACCCATGCACGTACCTGTGGACAGTGAGGTGGTAGTTGAAAAACAGAGTTTGTCTCCCAAAACCTGTAGTTTAAACGTTGTCCTGGTCGTTGTCTAATTAATAGGACGAGTTAGACAAGGATGTTTGTCCTTGTCATTACTGACATAATCTCCCATGCTTTGGACCTAACTTGGTTTCTATAACGACCATTCAAACTCCTATGATCAGAAAAAAAGTTATGGCTTCACTATGGAAATGGAATTAATGCATGAACAACTTTTGGGAAGAGGGGAAGTTGGGTTCGGGACTTTCCATCACGATCTAGTGAGGCGGTCGATTTCCATCACCGTGCAGATGGGAGTCCCCGAATGAAGTCAGTGAAACGATATCGTGATGGATAAATATGTACAACGTTTTGTATGTACTTACCATTCATTCAATTCTTTGGGGGCTGAAAGTGGTACACTGTTTGTTCCCGAGCGAGCATTGATTCGTCCAGTTGTACTAGGCGCCGTCACGTTCGGTACACTAACAAATTTGTTATTTTTCTATAAAATATTTTGTCACCGTATGATTTAAGTTTATCAAAATAAGAATATCATGATAAAAATTTTGTCATCCTCACTAAATTGACTATTCATATTATAAATCTTGCATTTAAATTCAAATTTTAGTTTTGTTTATCACCCGCAGCTTTAAAATCAAAGTGTAAATTAATATATATAAAAGATTCGAAATGGATAGAAAACTAAGTTTTTATAAATAGAATATATTTCGATAAGAAGTAAATATATTATTTAATAATTCATAATTTTGGTTGATTTAAATATACGTACACATAATACTCTATCGAAAATACATTTATAAAATTATTATAACTACATAAAAGCGATAATTTTATTATCAAAAAATAGGTAAAATTTTAAAACATAAATTTTATAATAAGAATAATAACTAATTATTCCAAGTTATAATTTTTCCAAACACTCAGTCTTTTTTGAATTATTTGTCATAGGGACAAGTTTTTATCCATCTTATTTGCGAAAAAGTATAGTGATAAATATAATTTCTACTAAAATTATGACAAAATATAAAGACATTTGTTTGGAAATATTAAAAAAAATAATGTAAAATTTTGTTCGTTGTTTTTTAAAAGTAGAATATGTACAGTTATATTTCAAAGAATGAGTTCTAGCTAGAAAATTTCAAAAACAACGTTTTCAATAAATCGAGAAATCTTTTCAATGCTTTTGTTTTGTATTTTAGTTTTCTATCCGAATTCTTTCCTTTTAAGGGAATAGGTTTTACAAGTGCAAAGGCGTGCGTACATTGGACGTCCTTTGATGCCAAGTTGTGCATCCTTAGGGCATCCTCCGGTGTCAAGGTGGGTGTCCTTTGGGCGAGCCAAGTGCGCTTTGGGATGTGCCTCCGCCTCCGGTTTTCTGTCATTTTAATTCCGTAACATTTTCCCAAAAATGAAGATTTTATTATTTTTGTCTCAGCGATTAATATACACAACTCTGATACCATTGTTGTACACATGTACACAACTCTCAACCGCAATATCTAACGACGACATGTGCAAATACCAGTTTTTACTAATTGATTACACGAATTCATTAACTCAAAGTCCATTGCCCCCGTTGCTGCCGGGGTTTTTTTCACCGTCTTCATCCTCAGGGTTGATCTTGATACGAATAATTGGAGCTTTGTTCATTTTCCTCGTTATAGCGGGAATTATTATATAGTGGGTGTGGAAGAAGAAAAAAGAAGCGGAAAAGCGTGCGGCGGCGGAGAGAGCGGCAGCAGAGCGGGCCGCCACAAACGTTCAGCTGAGCGTTATATTAATAAGGATAATTAGGGCTCGTTTATGCGATATTGTCTAAAGGAATGATATATTATAATATATTATGAGAATATTTAAGGATAGAAGAGAAACGCAAAAACAAAAAACCTAATATTAACAAAAAAACATTACTCAATTGCCATAAAACCTAATACTTGCCATCCAATGAATCAAAATCGAGCGATACGAAAATGGTAAATCTCAGTCGGGAAAAAACGTGTGCCCAGTGAATCTCTCAGTAAGTGGGTCAACTTGGCCCGGGTGCTCGTGTGGGCCTGAGCCCGAGCCCTAGCCCAAGCCTAATTGGGAGGGCCCAGGGCCCGAGCCTAACGGGGATCGGATAATCAAGATTGAATTATGTTTGGGCCCATGCCAAGGTCAGGGCAAGGCTCGGACTGGGGCCCAGGCTGATAATGTTTTGCCTGGGCTCTGGCACGGGCTAGATTATCCAAGCCCGATCAGGCACGGGCCCGGATTCGGGCCCCGGGCCGGAGCTCGGGAAATTTGACTTTTTTTTTGGTCATCTAACCCAGCAATAGCAATCTTCCTCATTGGTTGAATTTTGAATAATTTAATTACTCAAGACTTGCTAAAAACCTGGAATTTTAATTTCAAGCAATCAGAGGTGGTAACAAATGTAGTGTCATTAATCTCAAAAACATTTACAATATCCACTAAATAACTTTTTAAATTTATGTATAACAGTGGTATCAGAGCTATGTACATACTCCGTAGCAAATTTCAAATAGTTATTAATACAAAACAAGAATGAATTTTCCCATAAAGACTTTTGGAACAATTGTCCAACCTTGTATTAGCATTTTCTTCTAGTGAAGAGTCCCCCTCTGTCACATGTTGCATGAAAAAGCATATCCCTTCGAAAATTGCAGCTGTGATTAGATTGACATAGAATCGGTTATGTAATTCATTGGATTTATATATACTGAATGCAATCAATTGCTGTGAATAATGTGATGCAAAGGCTTTACTACTGTTGAAACAACAAGAGGGACAGATAAAGGAAAAAACTTAGGCCCGAACAACCCCAAACATGCTCGTTCAAGTACCACACCTGCGGAGACCCCTCGGTGGATCCAATGAACACCTATGTCACCGCTACCAACGAGTTCATCCGTAGACTCAGAGACTTCACGCCCCCCGAGCCAGATACCACCATACGGTGACCATGACAGGGAAGATGCAAACACGGTCATCCCACGCCTCGATCTGCAACAGCTACGCCGTGATTCTGAAAGCAACTATATCGTTAGGCCAGAAGCCCCTCCCCCCAATCGACCAAACCCATGAAGAATCGGGCAACACAAATAGAGAAGCGAAAAAATAAATTTCTGACAATTCCATCAACTGACAACAATCCCAACTCCCATCAAATCAATCACGCCCAGACAAAAACAACCTAATCAAAAATAACAAAGCAAAAGAAGAAGAAGAAACCCAACCCAGTACAAGCCAAGCAGTAGGGAAACTCACCCATCCCAGAACGTAACCCGAATCGATGCGAAGACACGGATACAGAGACCCGATCAGCAAAACCCAAACCCCCAAACCCGACACCGTCCTGACTAAAATCGAAGCGGGCGGAGGAGGGTGAAGTAAAAGGAAGTGGGCTTCTGCCGGTGCCAACGATGTTAAGGAGTGAGTCACTAGGAAATGCCTCCACAGATTGGCATCATCGTCACCTCTGTTTAATGAAAAGTCTAATTAGACATTTCATGAGCAGGGAATGAATAAATATACCCGTTCGAAATCTTTGTCCGTCAGGACGAATCTGGCTCTGATACCATGTTGGAAATCATGTCGGGATTACCCTTCAACTGACCTAGATTGGAAGGGTCCAGCTAGGATTACGGGAAAGTGTTGGGAAAATAATCCCACATTGCCTAGAAAAGGCCTGGCCAAAGGTTTATATATGGTTGTGACCCTTCACCTAATTGCTAGCTTTTAGGTGAGGGAAACCCGATACGATTTCTAACATAGTATCAGAGCTATTGTAGGAAAGAATCCATATCCCATCAATGGGTAAGATAGGCCGGGTTTATTCTTCACGGTCCCGCCGAAGGACAAGTCCGTTGCACATTCGTCTAGGTGGGTGAACAATTCCCTGGGCCAATACCCTAATGGGATTTCCCGAGTTGATACCAACAGCCACCAGTTGAGTGTTTCTATATCTTGATCTATCTTTATAGAGATATATATTTGCACTCCGTTGTAAACGGATACTTGCGGAAAAGTTGCACCTAGCGGGAAGTTCGGCAACAATCTGTACAGATCCTGGGCAAAGCAAGTCATAGCATCACGTATTATTGTACCCCTGCAACAATGTCATACAAATGAATCTTACATACACAGGGGCCTATAATTTAGTGTAAAGTTTGAAGTGGACTAATGATCTGAGAAATTTTGCTTGAGCTCTTCCACGTGATATTATTCATGTCCTGAGCAAAAGATTATATCTCCCGTAACATTTTTAATAAGTTCGCACTTTAGAGGAATCAATTTAATTTTTTTTTTGAGAAAAACTAAAAATTAAGAATAATTGTGAAAAGAACGTACCGTTCAATAAGTTGAAAAATGAGTCTGGATGTCATTATACAATTTTGGGTAAACCTAAATTTTAAAAGATTGAGGCACATTAGCACAACTAAGATTTAAAGTATAACAATTGCATTCATTGGAGTTATATATGTGTGTAATTACCGCCAATCCAACATAGATAGCATGACGGTCATTTGTCGGTCCTCCTCCTAAGCGAGGCATTGCTGAATTTGTTTGCACCTCAAAAGTTGGCGGATTAAGGATGCTAATGTCTGCAGTCAATCCGCAGAAGGAATCTTCTGCAGGTAAGTTTATGCCCACAACTGCCCTCTGCATTAATCCACATTTTCATTTACATTAAAAGATTCGTCATTTTTAGTGAAAGAAGTTAAAAATTCCTAAAGTCAGATTAGATTATTTGGAAAACATTCGGAAGCTAGCTTACACGAAAACCCGAGTCTTTCGTCTTTGGATCGTAGCCATCTAAACGATACTCGGAGGTTTTCTCTTCCCGTATCGCCACTCTCCTTATAGGAACAACAGTTTCATCGGGGCAGCGGTCGGAATCTCTGAATGCCATCATCTCTTTGACATAAGACCAGCTCCTCTTTGCATCTGTGTCGGGAGCGTTAGTTGGCTTCATCTGCTTCATGTAAAAATGCATCATTCTTCGCATGAATTAAAAAACATATATTGCGAAAAAATTTGAGTGCATGCCTGTAGCTTGTGATCCTTTAGCAGTGGATTGCGGAAAGCAGGTTGGTCGTCTATATCGACACAGTCGATCGTATCGCCGGAACGAGTCACGAAGCTTTTCACCAGAAATTTATCAGCCTTGTTCCCCAAATGCTTGGAAAAGACATTGTCGTCGTTGATGACAAACACGATCAGTAGAGCAATGATGCACCTCCAATCTACCATCTTCTTGTAGTGCCATGAAAAATTACTGTTTAATTTGTTTTATAGTTGGTTAGAGAAGGAGAGGATAGAGATTTCAATGATAGTTAATCATTTTAGAAAAAATTTATATTAATTAAGAACACACAATAATCACACAAATCCTGGGAGATCAACCGGCATTCTTGCATTGTGTCTACTTCCTACTACTCACAGGATAGACGGTCCGAGAAGGGTCCACGTTCCATACCTCGCTATTTGCATTGCTTTGACCCGGTTCGGCATGCTGTTTTGCTGATTTATGTGTATTCTGCATATGTTTGGGACACAGCATATACAGGGAAGAGGGGACAGGCATTGCTGGTTGATTCTAGTTGCAACTCCAACCGGATGTCGGCACACAGCTTAGGTAGTACTCCAACCAGTGGCAGTACTCACTTGCGTTCTTCCCCTTGAATAGCATTACCAGGGACACAGTTAATCTGAATTTTCGAAGACGTATCAGGAGAGTAATCGGCCTTTCTTGGATAATCTCAAAAACAGGATCCAGCTACGAGGACTTACCTGGCGATCAGAAGACCAAGAGACGAGGATCACAGCACATACTGGTACGCCTTGTACTTGGATATTATGAGACTATGGACCATGATGTTCTGTCGCACCAGCCATCCTAGTTGTGGGTGAGGAAGCAGGTGAAACCCAGTAGGAACCCAGTCAAGAAGCCTCCGATATGAGCAAAGTTGTCGACATGAGGTAGGATGCCAATCGCCAGATTAATCAGGACGACAACGAGCAAAGTGTGTCTTTCGTCTTTGGATCGTAGCCATCTAAACGATACTCGGAGGTTCTCTCTTCTTGTATCACCACTCTCCTTATAGGAACAGTACCATCGAGGCAGCGGTCGGAATCTCTGAATGCCATCATCTCTTTGACATAAGACCTGCTCCTCTTTGCATCTGTGTCGGGAGCGTTAGTTGGCTTCATCTGCTTCATTTAAAAAGCATCATTCATCACATAAATTAAAAAACATATATTGAAAAAAATTTGAGTGCATTCCTGTAGCTTGTGATTCTTAAGCAGTGGATTGCAGAAAGCAAGCAGGTTGGTCGTATATATTGACACAGTTGATCGTATCACCGGAACGAGTCACGAAGCTTTTCACTGGAAATTCATCAGCCTTTTTCCCCAAATGCTTGGAAAAAACATTTTCGTTGTTGATGACGAACACTATCAGTAGGAGCGATGATGCACCTCCAATCTGCCATCTTCTTGTAGTGCCATGAAAAATTACTGGTTACTTTGTTTATAGTTGGTCAGAGAAGGAGAGGATAGAGATTTGAATGATAGTTAATCATTATTCACCTTTAGTGTATGTTTGGATTTGGGTTTTAATTTATCATTAAATTAATTTTTTGTAACGAGAAAGTTTAAAAATATCAACAAATTTAGAAAAATTTCTATTAATTAAGAAAGTATATAAAAATTTTAAAATCATATTTGTTACTCTACTAATTAAATTTAATGGTAGCAATTGTTATGACCAATTTCTAACCTATTTTATATCATATAATTCCTAATATGACAAATTTCTTTACATCAGCACATCCACGAGGAAATTTACTTTTCCCAGAGAATGACATGTTTCGCTTTTCAGTTAACATTATTCAATATTTATGCTATGATTGGATTTGGATCTTAGATTAATAATGAGAAAATCGAAAAATATAAACAAATTTAGAAAGATTTGTTATAGCAATTAGGAAACTCTCTAAACTTGAAAATGTTACCCTACTGATCAAATTAAATCATATAATTAATAAAATATTTAGCATTTTGATAATTTAGTTAAATTAAAAAGAATAAATACTTGAAAAGGAAATTAAAAAATTCAAAATAATATAAAAGTTCAACTAGGGAAAGAAAGGATTTTGTTGATTCAATTTTAAATAAATTTAATTACTTGTCCATGATTTAGAAAAAAAATGTAATTTGTCCTTCAAGATTTTATTTCTTTTGCGTTTGAGTCTATTATTACTATTATTATTATTATTATTATTATTATTATTATTTGAAAAGGAAAACAAAAATACTTGAAAAGGAAATAAAAAATTCCAAATAATATAAAAGTTAAATTATAATACCTGTTGCAGTAATTTTAAATAAATTTAATTACTAATTGATAGTGAATGGTATTTTGGATTTTCGCCCTTCAAGAGTTTATTTCCCTATTTTTGTTTTTTTCAGTCTATTATTATTGTTGTTGTGTATGGCTGGCCGAAGCCCATCAATTATTGCCTCGTTCGCTTCTGTTTCATTTATGCTGCAAATTAATATATTTGCATTGGCACTAAAACCTGGCACAAATCAATAATAATAATTATTATTACTCCATTGACTTTACTATGCTCAATTAGAATAATATATTGTCTTGTAAAGGTAAGTAAAAGCAGGGAGAATTGCATAGATCCGGGTGATTGAGGCTTATTTGGGACATATTATTAGGTTTTAGGGTGTTGAATTAGTCCGCCAGGGTAGCATACACAGTACTTCAAAAACACCAAACAAGCAACATGAGGCTGGGCAAATCAATCCCATCACTATTCATTTTCCTATCTGTGATCTGCGATCTGCGTCCCTGTCTGCCTCTAGTTATAAAATTACATACCAGCAAAAAAGTCTGATATGATTAATTCCCATCTAGCTGTTCTGTTACACTGTCCACCTCCTCACCGCTTTCAAAAATCACAACGCGGTTGGCTGGCGACCTTCTGAGTTCATGGTCAAGCCCATTTAATTGGGCATGAGCCCGTGTTCGTTCAACCAATACAAGGTCGGGCGCTGAAGGTTTATCTAATCTTCCTCTCTCATTTTCACTCTCCTCATTCTTCTTCTTCTTCTGTCTCTTCTCGGGTTTGGGTTTGGGCCTTGATGTTTACTCACGCAAGGAGAGGCCTCGGACAACATTTTTATTCGGATTTGTTTTATTGCGTAGAGAGATCTTGTCGTTTTCTCATTCCCAATCTTCACCCGCCATGAAAGGAGCGTACTCTCCACAAGTTCTGACGACAGATAAAGGTTGGGTGGGGTCAAAGTGAGATGAATAAAGATTTGTTTTATTTGGATATCTTTATTGTTTTGTCATGGAATCACTTTCTTTTTTATGTTTATGCATATTTGCGTATCTTTCATTTTTGTGAGAAAAAAATTAATAAAAAAACGATAATAAAATAGTGGCAAATCAAATTGCTATTAAAATATATTTATTTACCATTGTTGAAAGTTTGACTCTCGTGACTAGCTTATCCCCACAAATGCATTGTTAATTAGTTTTGTCATTATTGTGACAAAATCACTCATTGTTATTTCATAAAAAATTTGGAAGATATTTAGTTTTAGAAAATACAACAATAAAATAAAATAATTTTTCGTTCGAGGTTACAAATTTATCAATTTTTATGATTTTAACAGTAACTTTCAAGGATTTTATATCAAATAAAATTTCATATTATAATGTCAAAGATTTGATATATGTTTGTGAGAAGATAGGTAGAAAGTAGTATAGTGGTTTTACGTTTGTATTATTGTTACTTTTTATTTGTATCTCATCCTCACTTATCCCAAATTTTTCTAAATTTTGAATTTTTTAGTACTACGAAGGATAGAAGATCGAACATTTTAATATAATGATTTTTTTTTTAATTATAGCCGAGAGAAGATTAAACAACAAAATTTAGTTTTGGCAAATCATCCCCCATCCAAGTGATGAGATGAATGACTACACTATTCTACTACAATAAAACACCCTGCAAAAAGATAAATAGCTATGACATATGATAAAGCGTGACCTAAACTGTAACATAGGTATGATAGGGAGGAAGTATAATATGTTTCTTATATATGTCGTCTTGATAAACTAATCAAGTATTATTAACTTTATATATATAAACTGCAAAGACGTGGGTAAAGAACTTTCTGTGGTCGTAATAGTTTGAGAGACGCGGGTTGCTTGATGAGAAATGTGGGTTCCTGACTTTCTCCTCTATTTACCATTCATTATCTATTTGAGTTTCTCCTCTATTGATCTTATTGTAGTATCCTCGTCATATCTTGTAAAGAACCGTCAGTCATGGAAAGGGATCTTCAAATGTTCGTTGTCCATCTTGATCCTCTCCCGTTTTCAATTTCTCGACCGGACTCTCTCTCGTCTTCGATCTAATTTATTAGTTAATTGATTACTTTTCAATTGTTTTCCTAATTTTTCTCAATCTTCGACATGGTTTTTTCCCTCTGTCTCTCCAATATTTTGTTGTAAATTATATAGGAAAAACTGAGTACTGTCACTATCTATGATCAAAAACTCTGTGATAGAATCAAGAGCTCAAAGTTATATGTGTACCTCGTTTTTGGCTTCCGCTGATCGTAAAAAAGTGTTTGCTGTGTGAATTACGGGTTAGATGTGGTTAGGGATAAAACTTAAAGAGCACGAAATAAACTATGGACGAAACCATCAATTGCATTAAATAGAGAACAAACTCACACCCATTGTTGCTTGAAACACAGAATACAAAGTACATTGATTAATATATATATTCGTTTCAGTGAAAGGGTGCCTATTTATACTAAAATAAATTAACAAAATCATTAGGGCATTGCGAAGTATATCTTCAAAAGCAAACGCAGGTGGAAGTTGTGGGTCGTTAAAAACAACTCTTCCAAGTGATCGTGGATCTTCTCAACTTGATCGGGACAATATGATATTCTTCACTTGATGTATTGATATCCTTACTGATATGGGAAAATTTTTTCTTCCATTCATGTCTATTCGACTAATATTGGAGAATCGAATTCCTTTTCTCTTTCTAATTAGCGCTGTCTTTACTTTAAATTCATAATATGTTTTATTTTAATTTATAGTCGATTACTTGTTTAACACAATCGAGAACTCAAAATTTTTTATCTCTAATAAAACATGGTAGCCAATATATATGGAACCTAAAATTCTTGTGTAAACAATTTTGCAAGAGCTGGGTAGGGCAATTTCGACTATACAATTAGAAAGAGTAAGCCATTTAAAAGAAACAAGCCCGCTTTAGTTATGGGACCGTTCCCTACTACTCTCTAAAATGTATTACAATCTTTTTTTTTTTTTCTTTATGATTATCCGAATAATGGACATGAGTCACCTTGGCATGGACATAATTCTACCTCCGTCTCTAATGATTAAAAAACAAAACAAAGCCAGGGGGGAAAACCCCAACAATAAAAAAGGCTTTCTTAGCAATTTTTGTAATAATAATTTCCAGTTTCCAACAAATTTTATTAAATTTTGGCATCTCAATACAACCCAAATGACGCGTTGAAGTTTGTTTGAACTGAATTTTTTAGTGTACACCAATTTTTTATGTATAAAATAAATGCGCAACCATAAGTGACTCATGGTAGGTATCATTTTCCGCAAAATATATCAAACGTGCAATACGTCTAGAAAAGTCAATTTTTTTTTAATCTCGACTCCATATTAATTCCTAAATTAGTCGAATTCATGTGTCGGGCTGCGATCCATAGGACTAATAACTATTTGGAATTTGCTACGGAGTTCGTAGACAGCTCTGTTGTAAGCTAACCTATACTATTGTTACAAAAAGCGATTGAATAATACCGAGGACTCCCATTAATGTATACAATTACAATAAAAGAGAAACGTAAGTGGCAAGTTAATTTGTTTTGGCGGCCATATACCCAATAAAAAATATCATATACCAATAGAAACATATGTTATCTTATTTATTTAATTTGGGCTCACATGAGAATTGTCATAAGTAATTCATTGTATATATATATATGCCCGCTAATGATGATTGCACTTACAGTAGCTGGATTTGTTATATGATGGCTATGAAGGAAGAATAAACAAGCGGAGCGATCAGCCACAAACGTTCATACGAACGTTACGGTGAACGGGGAGAATTAGGTTATTGAGATACACGTGTCCGGTTGTAACTTTTTTTGTGTGACTATATCAGTTTGCCTTGGTGTTAGCTTTATCGGCCAATGGACTTTGAGGTAATGGGTTCGTGTAATCTATTTAGTAAAAAATGGTATTTGGACATGTTGTTGTCGGATATTGCGTTTACTCCATATGACCTTCTCTCCAATTGAACCCACAAATATTTTAAAACTTTTCTGGTTGGAGATAAAACAGGCATCAGAGGGCTTCCATAATGTTTCTGAAGGTGGCGAAGCCAAAGTGGAGAACAGAAGCAGTCATATTCCTTACAGGTGATATGCTCTTCCTAATTGTT
The DNA here is from genome assembly GCA_029817715.1 of Melastoma dodecandrum. Classification (NCBI taxonomy): domain Eukaryota; kingdom Viridiplantae; phylum Streptophyta; class Magnoliopsida; order Myrtales; family Melastomataceae; genus Melastoma; species Melastoma dodecandrum. Next base: position 3,138,813 of record JARUPY010000290.1, on the reverse strand, counting down.
TTCCAAATTCTTAACCTAATGCGACGTTTCATTATTCTGAAATAAATATGTCAACTGTGGTGCAAGGAACTCCAAGTTGACCCACTTGATGCGAGATTCCCTAGGTACACGCTTTGTTTCATAACAATTGAGTAAAGCTTTTTTTGTACGCGATAGGTGTTTCTCGTCCTATTTGTATAACTGGCTTTAGCAATCTCACCACAGAGCCGCGGAACGATCAGCCACAAACGTTCAGATTAACATGACGGTGAACAGGAATAATTAGGTCATTGAGATCCACGTATTCGGTCGTAACTTCTTTTTTGCGTGTGACTACGTCATTTTGGCTTGGCGTGTCATCTTTGTCGGCAGATGGATTTTGAGTTAATGGGTTCGTGTAATCGATTAATAAAAAATGATATTTGCACATGTTGTTGTCGGATATTGCGGTTAAGAGTATGTATGGTATAAGAGTTGTGTGCGTTAATAGACTAAAAATATCGAAATCTCCATTTTTGGCGAAAATTACTCAATTAAAACGCAATCCCAAAATCTCCATTCTACAACCGGTCTCTAATGACGGTGTATTATTATCTCTACAAAATAGTCTCAAATGCAAAAGAAATAAAATCTTGATGGACAAATTACTTTTTTTTTCTAAACCATGGATAAGTAATTAAATTTATTTAAATTACAGCCACGAAATCCTTTCTTCCCCTAGTTGCACTTTTATATTATTTTGAATATTTTAATTTGCTTTTCAAGTATTTTTTTCTTTTTACTTTAAAATCAAAACGCTAAATATTTTATTAATTATATGATTTAATTAAATGTTATAATTATATGATTTAATTAATCATTTAATTAAATCATATAATTATAACATTTTCAAGTTTAGAGAGTTTCCTAATTGCTATAACAAATTTTTAAAAATTTGTGTATATTTTGTTTAACAGTGATTGCTTTAGCAGAACCAAGCGAAATTTCAATCATGAATGTTGCATGTTATTTCATGTGAATGGCAAGGTGGACAAAACTATTTTCGAGAATAGATGGCATCAATGAAACAGACAAGCATTGAAGTTGCTGCAGCGTGCATCGACATAGAAATGACCCATTTGCAAAAGAATTGCAAAGCCAAATTATAGAAGTACAAACCGGACAGTCACAACATCACAAAAAATGAAGAGCCTACATCAGACAGCAAAGCTAATAGTAATGTGAATATGAAAAGTAATCATCAAAGAAATTGATGCGGCAGGATCTCTATATGCTAGTTACCAACACCCGACTTGTATTTCCTAAACAACATAACCATTACTAATATGATCTTACCGACATGCGTGATCTGGTGGAAGAGACACTGTGATTCCAACAAGGAGAAACAACGTGAAATGCAGCTCACAAGATCTCTAAGGAACTATTATATTCACATTTCAAAGGAATAATAGAGGTGTTCAACTATAGAATTTCCTATAATGACATCAATGGTTGATCATGATACCAGAGCAGCTGTTGGATTGGATCACTTCGTTGCAGGAGTTGCAACTCGGCGGAACATTGCAAGAGCAAGCTGCTGCAGCTTGCAGTAAATCGGCCGTAGAAAGTTTTATAATATCGTAGGGGAGCAAAAGATTTAGCTTTTTTTCCTTACGACTACTCGAACGCATTGACTCGGTATGAAATATAAATAGTTGACTTTTTAGGGCACCCGTGATCTATTTATTACCTGAAAGATAATGCCTCCACCCAATTTCCTAATGATCTATTCACTATAACTCCTGAGCCCTTGATACGTAGACGTCCGGATTTAATTCGTGAATTCCAATTTTGAGGTTCTAACAAATTAGTTCGGGAAGGGTCACATTTGGTGGAGTGTGAGTAGACTTTCATGTGATCGCACGTATAAAATACGGGCGGATGGACCGGCCCATCTCCTCTCTCCCTCCCTCCTCACTCTTTCAATTGGTTTTCTCGTTTTTGTTAAGAAGAGAGCGGGAGAGATGAAGGGCGACAGATTGCGCACGAGTCTCAACTGCGGAATTAGTATCCCATGCATCGGATTCGGCACTTACTCCAACCCCTACGACGGGTGTGTCACGGAAACCGCCATCCTCAATGCTCTCAAGGTGAGAAACAGAAGACGTGGGGCTTGCTCGACGGGATGGTTTTGTTTTTTAATGATTCGTCTGGGATGGGTCTTTTTTGTTTTCAGGTTGGTTACAGGCATTTTGATACGGCAATGGTTTACGGATCAGAGCCGGCTGTCGGGAGCGCGCTGAAACAGGCGATGAGGGAAGGGAAGGTCGAGAGGGAGGAGACTTTTGTGACGTCCAAGTTGTGGGGGTGCGACTTCCACGATCCGGTTTCCGCTCTCAAGCGATCCTTAAAGTAAGCGTGCTAGCTCATTTTTATTAATTTGCGTGGCCATGGGTTAAGCCATCGGAGATGGTGAATCTGACCAGGGGAACCGTGTCATATGACAGGATGCTGCAAATGGAGTACATAGACATGTACCTGGTGCACTGGCCGCTGAAGCTGAAGCCGTGGGTTCAGAGCGCATTCCCAAAGGATGACGAGTTCGAGGCGGAGACGGACATGGAGGCCACGTGGGCAGGCATGGAGAGGTGCATGGAGATGGGTCTGTGCAGAGGGATCGGTGTCAGCAATTTCTCATCCAAGAAGATTGCCGAGCTGGTAGAACATGCTTCAGTGATCCCGTCAGTCAACCAGGTAAAATTTCATTACATCCACCGCGGATCATCCACCCATGTCCTATCATCCATTTCATTAATGAGAGACTACTAAATTCGGGTGGATCGGAAACATCCGGGGACCATCTTTACATTATTATTATTATTAATTCAGGCTAGTTGTGTATGGGATTTTCATTTTGGTTGGTTATACGCCATCAAAATCAATTATAATAATAATCTCAAGTTGACCTTGGGGAGAGGGAACCCAATTAGGACATATTTATATGGTAAAAAAATATTCAATGTATTTTATCTTTTATTTAAATTTTATATAACTTTTCAATTCATAGCTTGATATTCGAATGCTTGAATCATTAGATTTTTTTTTAACATTTTATGAAATATTTCAATTAATTTAGTAAGACATGTTGACTTATATATAAACTTACTCCATGCCTTGCGGTGCTCTTGTCCAACCAACTACTGAGGCGTAGTTTGTCGACAAGATATCTTTGAAAGATCTCCCAGTTGTGCCAAATTGTAAGAAGAGATCATGGGATCCGGTGTTGCTTGGTGGATCAGTTTTTTATTAACGTGCGTCGAATTAGGTGGAAATGCACCCTATGTGGAGGCAGAAGAAGCTCCGGGAGGCGTGTGCGGAGAGCAACATCCACGTGAGCGCATATACGTCCCTGGGAGGCCCGGGGAACGCGTGGGGGACAACGGCCGTCATGGAACACCCTACCATCAGGACAATCGCCCTACGACACAACGTCACTCCTGCTCAGGTACGTACACCAATCGTTCTCACATTTATGCCTTAAGCCCATCGATTAAGAATGCTACAATCATATGTTATCGTTTCGCTTCATTAGGTTGCTCTGCAGTGGGGGCTAACCGTGGGGGCCAGCGTGATTGTGAAGAGCTTCAACGAGAAGAGGATGGAAGAGAACTTTGCGGCCCTAAACTTCAAACTCGAGGATCGAGACTTGCTGGAGATCGACATGATCGAAGAACGCAAGGTTATTAGGGCAGGGATCTACGTTGGCCGGGCGACAGGTCCATACAAGACGCTGGAAGAACTTTGGGACAATGAAATATGAATAATTCAAGGTTATAAATCACATGGCATGGCACCGGGAGTCAACCGAGAAGACTTGGTGACGATCACGCAACAAACATATAAAAGATTCAATTGAGGGCCGTTGTAAGGTCGAGCGTCCACCATAAGTTTATCATCTCAATGTGATTATATATTTTGTTGATGAAGGAGGTAATGATAAGTATCCATGAACATCAGAACTTATACAATTTATGGCAACTGCGATACAACAACTGGAATAGGAGTTGAGGCACCAACTCGTCTGCTCTTGTCGCTTTTTTTCTCTTCTTATATCACCAAACAATAATTAACATAAAGTACACGACGATGACAGCACTGTTGTATATATACCATAAAAGCTCCATTTTAATTTCCAATTCCTACTCGAGTTGAGTACTTTCCATCACGATCTAGTGATTTCCATCATCGTGGCAGAAGGCAGAGGGCAGAAGGCAGTCCCATATGAAGTCAGTGAAACGATAACGTGATGGATAAATGTGTACAACGTTTGTAATGTACTTATCATTCATTAAATTCTTTGGGGGCTGAAAGTCGTACACTGTTCGTTCCCGAGCGAGCATCGATTCGTCCAGTTGTACGAGGCACCGTCACGTTCGGTACACTAACAAATTTATTATTTTTCTATAAAATATTTTGTCACCGTATAATTTAATTTTATCAAAATAAGAATATCGTGATAAAATTTTGTGTTCCGTCATTAAATTGACTATTCATGTTACAAAATCTTTCATTTAAATTCAAATTTTAGTTTTGTTTATCACCCGCAGAGAAAACTATTTTCTTATAAATAGAATATATTTCGATAAGAAGTATATATATATATATTTATTTATGAATTATTTAATAATTCATAATTTTGGTTGATTTAAATATACGTACACATAACACTCTATAGAAAATACATTTATAAAATTATTATATTTTACATAAAAGCGATAATTTTTCTAGTAATTTTTATTATCAAAAAATAGGTAAAATTTAGAAACATAAATTTTGTAATAAGAATAATAACTAATTATTCTAAGCTATAATTTTCCCAAAAACTGAGGCTTTTTTGAATTATTTGTCATGGGGACAAGTTTTTATCCATCTTAATTGAGAAAAAGTATAGTGATGAATATAATTTATTCATAATTTATAATAAAATTATGACAAAATATAAACACATTTGTTTGGAAATATTAAAAAACTAATGTAAAATTTTGTTAGTTGTTTTTTTTTTAAAGTAGAATATGTACAGTTATATTTCAATGATAGAGTTCTAGCTAGAAAATTTTTAAAAATAACCTTTTCAATAAATCGAAAAATCTTTTCTACGCTTTTGTTTCGTAATTTGGTTTTCTATCCAGTTTCCATCCTTTTAATTGAATAGGTTTTACAAGTGCAAAGGCGTGCGTCCTTTAGACGTCCTTTGATGCCAAGGCGTGCATGCTTAGGGCGTCCTCCGGTATCAAGGGGGTGTCTTTTGGGCGTCCTCCAGTGTCAAGTGTGCTTTGGGTTGTACCTACGCCTCCGGTTTTCCATCATTTTAATTCCGTAACATTTCCTAAAAAAAGAAGATTTCGATATTTTTAGTCTCAACGATTAATATACACAACTCTTATACCATTATTGTACACATGTACACAACTCTCAACCGCAATATCTGACGACGACATGTGCAAATGCCATTTTTTACTAATTGATTACACGAATTCATTAACTCAAAGTCCATCGGCCAACAAAGCTAACCCCAAGCCGAACTGACATAGTCACATGTAAAGAACAAGTCACAACTAGATCCGTAAATCTCAATAACCTAATTCTCCCCATTTACCGTCACGTTCATCTGAACGTTTGTGGTTGGTCACTCTGTTGCTGCGCGCTCCTTTGCTTGTTTCTTGTTCCTCCTTGGCCACCATATAACAAACTCAGTGATCATAAGTGCAACCATCATCAACGGGCCTAACCATGACAAGGGTGATGGCGATGATGGGGGCAGTGAAAAGGGTAACTGAAGAGCCTAGGGTAGTAAATGGTGGAAGTGGGAGAGATGGTGGCAACAAAGGGGATGGAGGTGGAAGCAAGGTGAGGGGCGACAAATGTTGTGTAGTCAACACGGGTGGATGGGGAGGTGGAGAGATCGCCGAAGCCAGTGAAATAAATAGGATGAGAAACACACATCCTGCATTCAACAAAAAAACTTTACTCAATTGTCATTAAACCTAATACTTGTCATCCAATGAATGAAAATCGAGCGATATGAAAATGGTAAATCTCAGCCGGGACAAAATGTGTACCTAGTGAATCTCTCAGCAAGTGGGTCAACGGTGCTTGTGTGGGCCCGAGCCCGAGCCTGAGCGTAACTGGGTGGGCCCAGGGCCCGAGCCTAACTGAGTGGGCCCAGGGCCCGAGCCTGACTGGGATCGGATAACCGAATTGAAGTATGTCCGGGCCCGAGCTTGGACGTTCTAGCCCAGGCCAGGGCAAGGCTTGGACTCAGGCCCAGGCTAAAAATGTTTTTCCTGGGCTCTGGCACGGGCTTGATTATCCAAGCCCGATCAGGTACGGGTCCGAGCTCGGGTAAGAGGTCCCCGCCACAAGCCAGGCCACACGTGACCACACTGAAGTCCCCATTAGTTTTAAATAAAAGAAATATATTTAATAGTGACACTCTAAAGTAAAACAATACACGTGATTGTACTTAAAATTTTTCAAGATTTGATGATTAGAGTCACCTTCATATTGACAGATTCTATTTCGGTTTCTAATGAGAAGACGAAAATATCATCTAGTGAGAACCGAAATGAAATCCCAATTGTATTGCGTGGAGGACCAAAGTCGCATATTATTTGGGTAAATGCACCCCGCCCCCACAGACACCCCACGAAACCCATTAGAAAAAATGAGTTTTTTTTTGTATTTATATCCATTAATGAGATTGTGTGGTTACATGTGTAGAAGAGTGGATGGGTCATGATCAAATAGTGTGGAATTGGGTATACCAACTTGTTTCGTGCCATAAATGCGGGTGTCGGATACCGTATTAGGGAAGATCAAGCTTAATTAATTCATATTAAAGCTAAATGAGTGGGAAGACATCAATTCTCTAGTATCAGCGGGTGGTTCCCGGCCTCCTATTATCGAGCAGTTAATTACTCTTGAAAATGACCCCAACAATAAGAAATCCTTTTCTTAACAATTTTTTATCTCAACTCAACTCAGGTGTCTTGGATTAGGGTGATCATATTGATTTTCGTTGTAGTCAGTCCTCCTTGCTTGTTTAAATTCTTATATGTGGGTTTATTTATGAAAATGACTGCCCAATGTCCAAAGTATGATAGGTGGTTTTGTACAAAAATATGTACGTGCTTTTTTAATAATTAAAAAAGAGTACATTTTTTTTTATATGGCTTGTGAAAAGGGGGAGTGCAGCTGGATTGCGGGAGTACTTCACTGAATTTTTGAAATTGACACGTGACATTGATTAAGTAATTAGGGAGCCCTAAAATCACGTGTTAATAACATTAATTAATTAAAAGGATGTATAATTATGATTTGGGATGTTATAAAATGAGTAACCAACCGACCGAAGGCAATGCATCGAACTGAGTTTCGATATCAAACACGTGCGAGCACTTAACTTAGACCCTCCTAACAGGTACGTACGTGATAGTAGTAGTAGTAGTACCAAATCTTTTCACCGTACTGTTCCTTGGAACCGTGGCTTTTTTTTTTGTTGCAATGGGAAGACAAGCTAAACTTGGCACCACGTGTGTTCTCATTTTAGTTATAGATTTATTTTATATACTGTAATGGTAGGACGTTATTACCAACTTCCTTTCTGGCAACACAACACAGGCGGCACGGGCACGGCCCCTCTTATATTACATCACTGGCCCGGGGAGGTCGAATCAAACCCCTCTCCCTTCCGGTTGGGGTTATTTATGTAACTTCGTTTCATAAGTTAAGCAGGTGGGCGGGGTTCCAAGTTCGTACCTCTCTGCACGTTGAACACGGGCTTGAGATGAAGGCACCCCCCACCTATTTCAAGTTTCATAATAATTAATATCCTCTTTTTCGGTCGAGTCCGGTTCTTTAATTTTAGAATTCAAAGTCTTTTAAGTGAAGTAAAAAATGCTTAAGGATGCTTGCGTTTCGGACGGGCAGGTTATGTGGAACTTGAAACCCTCTGTATATAATTCGTTCCTTAATTTTAGAATCTAAGCATTACGTGCATTAAAAGATGGCTCGGAATTAAATTTGCCGGTTCGGTTAGAAGAAGGTGCAAATAAGAGAAAAAAAAATTGAATGAAGAGTTTAAGTTATAATATGAGAAATTTGGGCTTCATAATACTAGTAGGCCATATAAAACTCGATATTAGGAAGCTCGATTCCCTTAAGGTGGTCGGAAACTTACCGTTATAAACCCTGAGTTAAATAAAACTTTGTCTTGCATTTTTTAAGAATATTTTATCATTTTGTCTTGTTTTTGAAGTTTTTTTAACCAAGTGTAAATGAATATATACTTTTTGAAATAAATTCCATTCAAAATTTATTTATAGTAGCTTTTTTTTTTAATTCCGCATTAGGCTTATTCGGGGAACTAAACATAGTATAAGAATTAGAACCTAGCCGAAAGGAAATTAAGTAGGGAAGTGTGGCGGGTTAGGAAAAAGAATGGAATGCGCCCGTGATAAAATGTTTGATAAAGTCCAAGTAATATCTCTTTCACTCATATATTACATTTCTATGTCCTTGAGCGTTCGGCCCATTTACTTGTAGCCGCGACCAAACGATAGTGTATGTAGATTATGAAAAAACTTTTCTTTTTTCATTTTAAAAGATAATGATTAAATAGCGTGAGAAGTGAAAATAATTCGCAAACAACTCCCCATATCATCCTCTAAGAAACGGCATCGACATTTTTGGCAGTATCGTATTTTTGAACACGATTTTAAACTAAGTCCTCGTTCGAAAAAATGACCCCGCTTTGTGTAATTGTCCCCTTTGTAAGTAAAGAATGAGCCCTTTTTTACCATTCATGTCATTCGATTTGGGCCGTTAGAGTGAAGTCATTCTGTGAAAACGTGGCCAATGTCGTCTTTTCAAAACGTGGAAGACTACTTGACGTTCTAAGGAAGGAATGCCTCAAATGTTTGGGTAAATCATGGCAGCTGAGGTGGAAGTGAGGTGGGGGGCGACAAATGTCATGTAGTCAACATGGGTGGATGGGGAGGCGGAGAAATCGCTGAAGCCAGTGAAACAAACAGGATGAGAAACACACATCCCGCATTCAACGAAAAAGCTTTACTCAATTGCCATAAAACCTAATTCTTGCCATCAAATGAATGAAAATCGAGCGATATGAAAATGTTAAATCTCAGTCGGGACAAAACGTGTACCTAGTGAATCTCTCAGCAAATGGATCAACTAGGCCCAGGTGCTCGTGTGGGCCCGACCCGAGCCTGAGCCTAACTGGGTGGGCCCAGGGCCTGAGCCTAATCAAGATCGAATAACCGAAATTGAAGTATGTTCGGGTCTGAGCTTGGACATTCTAGCCCAGGCCAGGGCCAGGGCAAGGCTTGGACTCATGCCCAGGCTGAAAATATTTTGCCTGGGCTCTGGCACGAGCTAGATTATCCAAGCCTGATCAGGCACGGGCCCGGATTCGAGTCCCGGGCCTGAGCTCGGGTAATAGGTCCCCGACACAAGCCAGGCCACACGTGACCACGCTGAAGTCCCCATTAGTTTTAAACAAAAGAAATACATTTAATACCTTTTTCTTCTATTCAATAAAACAATGATACCAACCGTGCAACAATAGCAGCACCCAGAAAAATGAAAATTGAAAGGAATGTAGAAAACTAGGGGGGTTTGTTCATTCCCATAACCTCGAGAAGCAGAAAATCACCCGAAAACAGTAAGTAAATAAGGAATTCCCAGGCGCACATGGTCAGATATTTGGGAGAACTAACCACACCCCAAATATCAACCAAGAAAGCATCAGTTCGGAAGACCAAAATTTTCAAACCCACTTTCACCAGCAACCCCAGAAGACAAGCAGTAAATAATACAATAACACTTATAAAGTATTTCGTTTCTAGCTAAACTCCCCGTGCATATAATTTTCTTATTAAAATTAAATACTTTAAAATTTGAATGAGCAAGGATATATATCTAAGATAAGTATTTTGAATATCAAGGTATATATATAAAGTGCACGAAAATTGACAAGGAAATTGAAGTATAGAGTCTGACACGACCCCACTCCTTCGTGGCGAAAACTTCGTGAGGGAATTTAATTAATGCGGGTGAAGGGGCGAAATTTATTTAAATGAGGTAAAAGACAACTATTTATACTAAATTATGTACGGTAATGAAATATTGCACATATATTACGTTTCCTTTGCAGTCGATCTCCAAGAGCAATCTTGTCAACAATCCATTTCTGAATCCTGAAATCGTCCGGAACTTTCCTTAACAGCTAATTGATCGATCGCATCGCCCATTGGCCTTCGTCGTAGAGTTTTCTCGCTCGCCCAAGTTGACTGTCTCTTATCGCTTCGCTGACCCTATTGCCCATTGCCCGGTAACTTCGTCGTTTGGTTACTGCTTCGCCTAATAAGCCTTCGCCTGATGTGTTTTCGTGGTCACATCTTTACTAGATTTTCACTCCATGTGCTTATGTTTTGGACCAATAATCCACATATGAGGACGAGATCTGTGGCTCATAATTTCTGTTGCTAAACAGTGTTTGTCGTCAATTCGTTTACCTTCTTGTTATAGAACAATCTTTTTATGGTTTATTCTAAAATATTAATGTCCAGTTTGCTACAAGTTAGTAATTCAATATGCTTAAAACCTTTTCTTGGTCCGAATAGGTAAATAATATAGTTCCCTTAGTTTATTTGTTATAATGCAATGTACGACGGCTTAATTTAGCGTCCCGTTGATTTTAAATTTAATCTTTGCTTTGCATTTACGTCACTTACGTGGGACAAATGTGCGGAAACCGGCTGGAATCCATCCTAAGCGCCACTAAACTCACCTTAGTCTAGTCCCCAAAAGCTCTAAGACCTGGAAAACAAGTTCCCTCGAGGGGGAGCAATCTCATGTTAGAAATAATAATTTCATTGGGTGGCCCGACGTTTATGTTTAGTCAGACACGAGCTATCCGAATATTGGGCTCGATTGAGTGATCTGACTTATATCAATATTTAGAGGGTCTGATTGACGTCTCGTTAAGTATAGGGGTATATTATGCAGATACCATAATAAAATCTTATTCTGTGATGGGTGGAATTGAAGAGATATTAACCTCGGGGACTTAATTATCAACGAGAGGTTATGATCCGAGGCCATGTGATATATAAGACAACTGTAAGGCATCCCATTACCCTAATCAGTTTACATACGTCTAAATCGTATCTAGAAGACCAAAAACCTCGGCATTCATCAAGAGGCTCTTCGGGTTTCCAATGGATTCATAGGTACGCTTCCGCATCTGGACTTCGATCTTGGTAATTAGACCTCTATGTTCCCGATTTTATGTGGATTAAATACGACAACAGATCAAGTGTTGAATTATTGGGAATTGAGAATTAGGGTTTGAGATATTTTTTTATTCATCGGGAAAATGACGAATTTTTGTTGTGCTTTAATTTTTTAAAAAAGCGGAGAGATCTTTGTAGAAGGGGGAGATCTTTTTTAAAAGGGGAGAGATCTTTGTTCATCCACCTCTATTTTTGTGTTCCTTTTTCCTTACTCAAGTGGCTGTGGGATTGATTTATGCTCACCAGCTACTACAAATTTCAATTCTTTGGCCATTGTGGCAATTGATAAATTAGGTTTGATTATTATGTTCGAATCCATTGTGTTTTGTGTTTAATCCTCGTGTTTCATCAAGAGATTGAGTTTACGATTTCGAATCACAGCGGCCAATCGTTCGAGGTGGTTTTCGGTGGCAGTTACGGCACCGGATTAAACAAAATTTAGTTACATGAAAGAAGATGATAAACTCATTAGTGGGCACTCAACCTTGTACGGAATATTTTGGAATTAAAGTTTTATAAAAATTCCAAGAAATTGACTTTTAGGTTTAGGACAGGTTTGGGGTTACTAGGGAAAGTCCCGAGTTATGGGTCACCAAAACTTAGCAGCAAAAGGGAGGAATGGCTATTGTCGATCTTTCCATAAGGTCAACACAATCGCGATCATAAATAAGTCGGTATACCCAATTTCAGATTTTTGATTCTAACCATCCGCTCTGCTACACATTAACAACGCAATCTTAAAGAAAACATTTGATATATTTGGCTCTTAATCGAGGTTTAATTAGAGAGGGAATATTTTGAGTTCTTGATAGTCAATTAATCGAGTAATATTAATTATTACTTAGTTTATATGATAGTTATTATTAAAATTCAACATTCAATTAGGACCGCCGACCTAACATATCCCCAGTGTTACGGGAATTTGATTTCTTTTACACACATTGAAAATTGGTTGCCCTGGTAGTACAAATGCAATGCCCACCCACGCATAAATCATACAGAGAAGGGAGATGATTAATCGCTTGCACATAGAAATAGAAATAATTGCTGCAATCCTAAACTTTAAAATGTATGTTCCGTTCGTACGATGTTATAATATTAACATGGCTTGGGTAGAGCTGCTGCTGATTATTAGATTGGCATCATAATTAATTGGATTCGCGGTGATGGTGGGCTGTCGGTCCCCAAAATATGACATCCCATTCGGGAAAAAGGAATGGGTTAAAAGTAGTAGGAGGGATTATAATAATAATATTATTATTATTAATTTTGTTTGAGGTTTTTCTTTAAATAATTAATATATACGGGTCTTTAGTAAAAGCTCTTCTGTCGTGGCTTCCTAAATCACAAAATATGTATCCAGTATTTTGAGTTTAACTCAACTTACTGTGCATATAATTTTCTTATTAAAAACAAATAATATAAAATTTGCTGGCGCACGCGGAAGTCCACGGTAGTGTGTTGAATTGGATCCGGTTCTCGATCGAAAATTAACGAAAAATAAGGAGACAAAGAATTTACGTAGTTGGGTCAATCGACCTACGTCCACGGACGGAGATTAAAATTTCACTATATTCAATGGAGTACAAACTTAGGTTGAGACCCTATCTAACCTCCGTCATTTCTTTCTCATTTTCTATGCTCTCAGGATTTGCTATTTCCCATCCATTCATTCGCTTCGTATGCTGACCCCTATTTATAGAATAGATGAACCTAAAGATATCGAAAATCAGCAGGTAAATATAATCGTGATATAATCAAATATCATTCAATATATCTCCATCAAAAGATATATTCTAACTTCCGTATATTTCACGAACGAATTTAATATACTCCAAATCACAATATATCTAACTTCGGTATAAAATTCTCGCATAATTAGAACGAGTAAGGATATCTATCTTACGTAAGTATATCGAATCGGGAGATGATTAGGATAAGGTAAAATAAACTTTTAATTATACCTGCGAGTGGGAGGGGGCAATTTCTCTCGTCGCCATTTCTAACCGAGAAAGAAAATCTCGTTTCTGATTATAAAGCTGACGTACACGTAAGGTATGGAAATGGAGTGGGGTGGTGGGGTGACCATCTATGGGATGTATTTCTTCTGATGGACATGTAGATGTCATCACTCATTCCCTTTCATTTATTCGTACGGCAAAAATCAATATTTTTTAATATTTTAATATATATATATCCATGAAGAAAATTAAAGTATGGTATCCTAACGAAAAGGACACGACCCACGTGCTGGGGAAAACTTTTTAAAGAAATTATTTTTTTCTCCTTTGTTTGTATTTATAAAATTACATCCTGAGTTCTTAAATTTTACCAATAACATTTGGGTAAGAAAACATAGAGAAATGCTCCTTTTTATGGTGGTCCCCAAAACAAATTTGTCTATTACGGTCTCGAGTTTCAAAATTACCGTTTTACGGCAGTTTTCTCCTGAACTCTTCTTAGCTCACTGTTTTAACCCAAAATTAATCCTTCAAGACTAATTTAGGAAACTTTACTTAAGCGGCTCTGATACCAATTAGGAAACTGAAGATTAAGCGATACAAATTAACTCCCTGAAGAGCTAATTATCAGCATACTAGATATTCTTTAGAATTGACAGGAACCGAACTTAAGAAGATATTCCCCCTTGTCTTTGACGTCGGCGTTCCACCAACCTTAAATACTCGTTGGAGTATTTAGAACTTGCCGTAAATCCGAGATTGGACTTACCTTTAAGGAAGTATTCTTCGAATTCACTCTGTACTAGAGTCAGTTCTTCTAATTTCTTAGAATAACTCTCTATCTACTGTGATATTTGTGATATCTGTGCCGATAGATTTTTAAGACGATCCACTATTGTATTGAGACGACCAGTAGTAGAATCCTTGCCCACACCGTAATCTAAGTGTAATAGTTCAGGGTTTGGACAATCAGTCATAAGAATGACCCGTGCATTGCACCACTTTAATCTCTTGATTAAAGTCTCTCTCTCCAAACATAAACAACTTAAATCCAGATGCTTATCATACCTTAATCTTCTGGGTAGCTCAGAGGGTTCACCAAGCTTCCGCAACTTCCTGGAATTCAAGAGACACGCTCACTTCTCAATCTTAGAGAATCTGTGAGAGGGAGAGGCTCTTCTGTGTCATCTGAATGCCCTTACCACGAGGGTCTTATATAGACACTCCTCATCCAACACAAGGCTTAGTTTTAAAGACTTTCCTTCAAGGTTTCGATTCGCAAATCTAACCTTAGGTTAGTTTTAATCAGTTTTGATTAATTCTAACTCCTCTTGGTTCCTTAAGGTATTGTTGGAGGACAATCAAAGAAATAATTCAACTCAGAGAGATGTGAGAGAAAATTTCTCTATTCAGATTGCCTCTCCGAAAATGGTAGAGGGTTGTGAAATATATACACGAAGGAGCTGGTGCATATGTATTGTTTGCCAGCTCAAAAGTAAAAGAATCTACGTTTACAAAAGCTTACAAAAAGCTAACTAGACTACAATTTTGCCTAGTCTATCATTATACAGTCTTTTTCTCCTGTCGGCATCGCTGCTTCATTCAAGGAGATTCCTTCTTCCCTGGCGTGTGAAGACTCGCCAGTTCCTTCTAAGAGTCCCTGATCAGCATTTTGTTGGGCTCTTTCTTCATCTTGTTTGAATCGCTGCGCTAAGGATTTGTCGGTGTAGTTAGCGATTTTACTCCAGACTTCGAAGGTGTCTGTCCGGAGGCATAGTTCAGAGTTCTCCTTCCTTCAGAAACTATCTAGAAGATCCAGAACTCTCTCCTATCCTCTTACCCCTGCATGTTCATTTGCATAGCTGAGATAAGATCTGAGAATCGTGACAGTTGTCCTCTCGTCACTAAGCACGTAATATAATTCCTTCTTGGCAAATACGTGCTCCAGCACATCCTTAAGAAACTCAACTTTTATAGCCTTTCTTACAGTTTTATCCTTGTAATACTTGCGCCGTAAACCTCTCTGATCGAGGTCCTGTTTTTGAGGTTCTATCAGATGCCTACTCTCACTAGGATGGAGGTCTCATACTTGCATATTTGGGAGTATTACCTTCCCATATTGCTCATGGTCCTCTTCCTCCAGCATAGTGCTAGTAATCAGTGCCGTGGCATATTTTGAACCATAGCCAATGCACCCGAGTAAGAACTTTACCAATGGGGGTAATAGATTTATCTGCTCTGGTTCTAATTTATCGATCTCCAGAATATCAACAAACCCCGCGTGTAAATAAGGTAAAGCAACTCCCACCATACCTGAACTAATCCTCAGGGATGGCCACTTCTCTGCTATCCAGTGTAGATACGGTTGAAGTACAGAATTTTCCTCCAAAGAGGATTCCCTCATATCCACATTTACCTTCAGATTCTCATAATGTTTGACTTCTAAAGGTAAAATAGACATAGTGGTGGTGAGAATTTGCTATCTGTCCCTTACGGATTTTGACAGTTCTTCTCTATCTGCAGCCTTGTAAGTTAACTTGGCTTCCAGATCTCTGATGTACTCAATTTGGGCTTGGTAATTATGTTTAATACCTCCCATAAGTAGCATCCCAAGATAGGGATCCCAAGATGGCCACAGACAACAGTGGCATCCCAAGATAGGGATCCATCTTCGAAGGAGTCCACATTAAAAAACCAAGATCTATCCAGATCTTCATGACCTTTGTCATCGTGAGCTTGCTCACCAGGTTCAACCGAACCTCCTTCAGGAATTACTTCCTCAAGGTTCTCCTGAGTTTGAGGATTACTTTCTTCAAGTGCAGTTGGTATTTCATAATTGAAATACTCGTCGTACTCCATTTCCGCCGTGTCGTCAGGATGTTCTTCCTTCTGACTCACTGGCTCTCCAATGAGGGCTTTAAACTTTGCGTCCTCTTCAGCATACTTACTTTCCATTCTGTTTTTCTGTTCCTCCTTGTTTTGTAACAAAGCTTTGTAGGATTTTACAGCTTGGTTGATGGAAATTTTCTGCTCCTTAGCCAGGTGATTACGGCAGTAATCGAACTGTTCCGTGGTTAATGGAAACCACCAAGGTATTGCAACCTTATCATCCTTTTCAAGACCAGAAGTTTTAAGCTTCTTTGCTTTCTTCTTCTTTTTGGCTTTCTCATAGGAATTAGCCTGAGCTTCTTCTCTCGGATCCGCCATCTTCACTTTTTCCTTAGAGCTCACCTCTTCAGGATCAGCCATCTTCTCTTGAAGATCTTCCTTCACGTTTCTCTTGGGATTGTCTTCTCCCTTAGGACCCGTCACTCCCTTCTGGGAATCTTTTTCCACTTTCCCTTTGGAATTGGTCATTACCTTTTCCTTAGGTTCAGTCATTCCTTCTAGGAATCATCCTTCATTTTTTCTTTGAAGTTAGCCTGGGCTTTCTTCTTAGGATCAACCATCTCCTTCTGGAGATCTGTCTCTGCCTTTCTCTTGGAATTAGCTTTTGTCTTCTCTTTGAGATTAGCCACACCCTTCTGGGCATCCGCAGTTTTCTACTTACTGGGATCATTCGAATGATCGATGTCCAGGTCGCTTACACTGTCAGCACAAAGCTAATTTCGTTCCAGAATTGGAACCAGCATCACTATGCTCACTTTCTCTCTTGATAGGATTAGGACATACCTTCTTGGAGTGTCCCTCCTGCTTGAACCTCCAGCAGATCTTCTTCTTTGCTGCGGGATCCATCTGCAAGTTCTCTAGGGAGAGAGTCAGCTATTATGTTTTTGTCTGAAGAGATATACTCGACGTCAAATTTATAATAGCTAAACCACTCTTGCAACCTCAAAAGTCTAGTTTGCCTAGCCTCCTTGAGGTTCAGACTCATAAACCTTTTTACATAGGTAGTGTCAGATCGCACTAAGAATTTCTTAGGTGCCAAAAAGATGTAAAAGGCCTTTATTCCTTTTTTTAAGGCCAACACCTCCTTTTCATATATCGGATACCGGAGTTCATACCCCTTAAAACTACCCGACCAATACTTACAAACTGGTTATGGTTTTCGTCCTTTAATTTTAAGGACCGCACCCTAAAAATCGTTTGAAACATCTATTTCAAGGACTAACTCATCCTTATCAGATGGTAAAGAGAGTTGAGGTAGATTTTTAACCTTTCTCTTAATTCTCTGAATAGCCTGAGTGTCCTCATCTTCCCATAACCAGGGATTCACCGAAGAGTTTTTCTTCGAAATCCTACCTAGATCTTGGGAAAGATCTTTTACAAACTTTCTTGCATAGTTAACAAATCCACAAAATCTTTGGACCTGTTTTCTGTCCTCAAGTCTGTCAGGAAAATCAACTATTTTCTCAGCAATATGACTTTGTAGTTTAATTTTACCCTGCTCAATTTCCATACCTAGAAAATTTACTGACTCCCTAAACCATTCTATCTTTTTCTCTGATAGAATCATACCTTCCTGCCGGAAGACATCAGTCACCTTATCTAGGTGCCTCATGTGGTCGTCCTCAGTCTGACTGTAGACTAACACATCGTCAATATAGACCGCACAAAATTTTCGGACTTGCTTGAAAGCATTATCCATTTTGCGCTGAAACACACCTGGAGCATTTTTCAGGCCGAACGGCATCACCAGCCATTCAAACATTCCTTGCGGAGTATTGAAGGCAGTTAGAGGAACCGATTCTTCCGATTCTTCCTCCATTTTGACTTGCCAGTATCCACTTTTTAAGTCAAACTTAGAGAAGAACTTTGGTTGGCTCAGACTAACCTTATCAATTAAATCTCCCGCAGTGGGAATCTTATAGCCATCATCTTTTATAGCTTTGTTAATCTGATGATAATTTATAACCATTCGTGCTTTACCTCGTACCTGCTCAGCATGATTAATAACCATAAAGGCAGGACTAGAATGCGGACTATAACTGTCCCTAATCAAGCCTTTTCCAAGCAACTCAGGAATTTGTTTGTCAAACTCCTCAACCATCTCAGCCGTATACGTAATGTTTCTGGCTCTTATAATGGTTCCGGGATCCTTTAATTCGAGTATAGCCTTTAGGCTATTCCGACTCCACAATTTTAATGGATCTTCACTAAAATTGTCGGCAAGTTTTACTAGGAACTTATCCCATTTTGTCCCAGTTAACTGTACAGCCATACACACTTCTTGTTTTGGAAACAAGTCGTCATACCAGTTAGAACTTCTGGTATTCGTTGGAGAAAACAGGGTTTGTTCCCATGAATCATTCTCATCCAACCGTATATCACCACGTTGAGATCGCACTCTGAAAGCTCTTTCACATGGCGAATTACCACAGTACTCTGTTCGTTTTACCGGATAGAATCCAAATTTTAACCTTAATTTAGGTTCTTGGAGAATACTGATTTTCACACCACCTATGGACACATGATGGACATCCTGTACAAAAGGTAGGTTTTCCTTTTGTCCTTTCAGAAAGGCATTACCAATTATGATGTCTGCCTCTAATAAAGGATGGGCCAGGATCTCTTTTATGATGAACTGTTGTCCACCAATAAAGACAGGCACATTATTGGCCTGATGGCTGACTATTGTCGCCATTCCATCTACGTTTACCATATGGATGGGTTTCTGCAGTGGTTTCCACCACTCATCTGGTAGAGCATTGAGTCTAGCACATGTTATACTACACCCCGTGTCTATCAAAGTATCCAGGGAATACTCATAGTATCCAGGAAATTTGAAAGTTAGAGCCACGTATGTGCTCAAATCTTCCTTCCTAACACTAAACCCAATATTCTTAGGTACTTCCTGGGATGGTTCTATCATCCTCCAGATCTCGTCTATTGGTATAGACATCTGCTCGGCTATTTGCTCAATAACCTTACAAACCTCAGGAATACTGGATAAAGAGTTATCCGGATCATCATCCGTATTGATTACTCTCTCGTTTGATCTACTGGATCTTCATAGACTGGTAAAGATACCTGTCTATATCCTTCTATTCTACCCGTATGTTGAGACGGGGACCTTGAATCTGTAGACCTTCGAGACATTTCTTCTATTAGTGGTGGAGCAGATGCTTCTGCTGGTCGAGACACAATTATGTCCTCTCCCACATCACTAGATCTAGAAGAAACTTCAAAGAGCGTATGAGTTCTTGGCTCTCTCAGGAGTGGCATCCTCACAGGCAGATGCCTATTAGCTCTAAAACTGTCTCTAGACGGTTCACCCAACATTAAAGTAATTTAATTACCTCTTTGTCGGATATTACCCGCGCTAATCGGTCTAGAACTACTACCAGGTTCAGTCATAACCCAATTTCTTGGCCAGGTTAATTCTAGTGGATTCACCTCTCGCCTATGGTATTGTTGGTAGTTATTATGAGCTTCCTCGAACAACTCGGTAAGTCTTGAGATGTTCCTCACACCAGGGCTAGTGGTATTTACCAATCGGTAAATTACTCTAGTGTGATACGCCAAAAACTTGGCCTTGGGAATTCATTCTATCCATATTCATTGATTTAATCCTTAAGGTTAATGAATTTCCCAAACAACGATCGTTCAGGGCCATCATGAAATTTGGATGGACCTGGAACCATATAGGGCTGTGTGCAAGGTTGGCCTGTATACCTGATATCAGCTGATCCCTAAACTCTCGCCATCGTTTATCGATTACAGCTGCTATCACAGGACTATCTGCAGGAAGATGGAATAGCGGGATAAGTCCTACTTGGATCAACCCTATGTGTATATAGTTATATACACCTTTTGCACGTTGCATGGTTTCTCTAATGTGTTGTACGTTGAGTAAGGGGATATCCAAAGTCTCAAGTTCCGTGCTTGTAACTTGAGCCGTTGCTTCTGTTTGTGAGATGTCTATTATTGACATAAAACTAAATCTCGATACGTTATAGACTTCCCTCACATTAACATTGGGCAACCTCCATTCCAGCACTGACTGGGATGGATCTTTGTACTGATGGGATTCCTCCAGTACCTGATTCAATGCTTCCAATGGAACCATCTCATCACCATCTCCATTTCGCTCTGCTCTCATCATGAACAGATGCATTTTTCAGAGATCAGAATCCTCTTCTGAGTCTGTATCATAATCAGATACAACTTCGTAGATGGATTCTACTTCCGAGTCTAAGTCAGAGATATCCTACTCATCTATTGGTTCATAAGCCAGGACTTCCTCTTCTCAACTCCTGTCATCCAGAAACACCATTCGGAGTCTTTCTCTCCTTTGGTTCTTCAGAGGACAAGTATCCGCTTTGTGAGCTTTTGATCCACAAAACCAGCAACAATTGCAATTGCTCAACGGCTTCCCTTTCGGACATTTAGGTTATCTGCCGTGCTTACGCTTAAAGGCTTCGATCCTATCTTTGTCCTTTAGGTTATTTCGTCTCCTCACAAACCTACTTGGTTTGTAAGCAGGACCTCCCTTTGGTTTTCTTTGGAGGTCTCTCTTCGGCCAAACTTTCCTTTTGTTATAACCAACAAATTTTCTTTTCTTTGGAAAGTTTCTTGCCCTCACAGATTCATTTTGAGTGTCACATCCATACCTTCCTGGTACATACTCAATCTGCGAATAACAGCTCTTGTTTAGGTATGGCAGCTTCTTAGCTGCCTCCTTAACTTTGAGCTCAGTACATGCCTTCCGCATTGCGTACTTAACCGCCTGAATTTTTCCTCCGAGTCCAGAGACAATTTTTTCCTCACTCAGGAGTAATTCATAAGCCTTTTGCGCAACTTCCGGCCAGGGTTCTGGAAGTTTTGCAAAAAAGGTTCCCAATATGAACTGTTGAGACACTACATCCAGATTGTAATAATACTTCTGGAATTCACATACGTAGCTATCAAACCAGCACATATCACAGATCTGTAGTTTAACTAGAGCAGTCAACGATTGCTCTTTTTCCACAGTTTCAATGGACAACGAAAAACCACAGAACTCCGGTTTTAATGCATCAGCTATAATTGCTAACATACCATCAACGGTCAGCGCTTGATCTATCTTTTCTTTGATGTCAGTATGAGCCACCAAAGATTTCCAATATTTCTGCGCCGTTCCCATGAGGGCTGCTACACATAATTCATAAACTGATCCGGGGGATAAAATCCCAGCAGACGCAGTAATTCGAATTAGTGATAACCACTCATCTATCTTTTCAGATACATGCTTTTCACAATCTATGTCCAGAAAAGCACCAGGGGTAATTATAGGTTTTAATACATTATCCCTTGGGACAAACTCTTGTTTGGTTCGATGGGGATAATCGGGCCTGTAAATTTCCCTTTTCGCAGTTACCAGCTCATTAAACGTTCGATTTCTAAATGAACTAGAGCATTCTCTGCCAGACCTAAGCCTTTCCTTAAGTCTTTTGCCAACTCTCCACTTTGAGAGTTCAAATTAGCATTTCGCTTTTGTGAGTCTAAAATGTAAGGAGCTATTGACTCCTTGTACATTTCATCCACACTCTTGCCTTGATTCTGTTTGGAATTTCTTCCTCCCAGATTCAACCTTTCGACTGGTTTTCCTGTCGTACTCTCCAGTCCAGAAGTCGGCTCGGCTTCAGGCCTTTTTAAATTTCTTTCTCTTTCCAGTGTGTCTAGCATGTTGTTTACTATAGAGCCTACTTCCTTTGCCATTTGGTTTCGGCTTTCTAGAGATTCTGTATTCCCTTGAATGGTTAGCTGAGTTAAAATATCATTTATACTCTTGCTAATCCCAAAAGGAGATAACCTAGACTCTGGAACGAACTCCAATCATGACGGAGTTCTAGAAGGATTTCCTGAGGATTTTCCTTCTCCGGCCATCTCAATGACTTATTTGAAAATTTTTCAAAATTTTTGTGCTAAACTAAGATCTTAGAAAAAGTCAAAAAAGGAGGTGCGGTAAATTGGGATTTTTGAAACTTTCCTACCTAAAAGACAATTTTTTTGTTTTCTAAGGGTAAATTGGAACTATCCTCAGAAAACATAAATGAAACAAAAAGATAAGACCAATTGGCACATGTCAATTCCAAAATTTACTGAACCCCTCAGGATGCACTCCCTTTTTTGTAAAAAAAAAAACCCGACATGTAAACGTCCATTTTAATTACTCGATCACACCGAAGAAATGTATTTATTTAAGTAAGGATTAAAAAACATTAAAATGTGCATTAAAGAATTTTTTCGTGTAAGAGAAGCCACCAATAAGGGAATAAATCAGATAGATACAAACAAAAGAAAAAAAAAAAGCAAGTGGGCTTTTTGGACTAGGAGGGAGTAGACAACCCAAAATGTTAACTGCAATCAATAAAGAAAAATTCAGTTACACGTAATATTATTACTTGAATTTGTTTTATTCTACACGCGTTGAAAATCGGTTCCCTTAGTGGTACAAATGTGATGCCCATGATGGGTTTTAATCAAACCATAAATATGGACCTCTCTCCAACCCAACGCATTTACAAGTTTTGGGATATATTTTTAAGCGTTTGTAGAGCCGCTATAGCTTAGTTCTGATGTTCCAATTTTTCTTCGGTTAAATTGCGGGGTCTGTTTGTTGAGCCAAGGAGAGAAGAAAAAGTAGGTTGGGACGAGATTCAAAGGTGGAAGATATCTCATTTTTCTGTCCTTTCTCGTTACATTTCTTGTCTTTTAGATGTGTCTGTGTGCGGAAGTAATAATTTATGAATGTTTGAATTATTGGGATTGCTCTTACGTCATTCATGTGAATTTGAATTATTTGAATTATCCAAAACCAGCTGTCACGGGAATTGATGTCTTCCCACTTTCTTATTCAATTAACTATTTCTCTCCCATCTTTCTTTCCCGATACCCGCATTTAATTTCTATACAACATGGGCGGACGTGCGCCATAGTAGTTCCTGGTGTTAGAAATAATAATTTCATTTGGTGGCCCGACGTTTATGTTTAGTCATACACGAGCTATTCGGATATTGGACCTAATTAAGTGATCTTACCTACATCAATATTCAGAGGGTCCAATTGACATCTCGTTAAGTATAGGGGTATATTGTGCAGATACCGTAATAATCTCTTATTCTGTGATGGGTGGAATTAAAGAGATTATTAAACTCAGGGACTTAATTGTCAAAGAGGGGTTATGGTCCCCAGGTCATACGATATCTAACACAACTGTAGGGCATCCCAATGAGCTCATTTCTCACCTAGTGCAGGAGGAGGACAGAATGAAGCTAGATAAGACTGAGAGTGCTCACTTGGCGTCCGCACGTAAGGACAATGCTAAGAAAAGGAAGAGCATTCAGGCTACTGCGGTTGCCCCGCAACAGAAGAAGCAGGCTCCTGTGAATCCTGATTCCTGCTACTTCTGCAAGAAGGAGGGGCATAAGAAGATTCAGTGTGCCGGATACCGTGACTAGCGCAAGAAGAAGGGTAATCTTCTCACTTTGGTTTGTTCTGAAGTTAATTTAGCTTCGGTACCTAAGAGCACTTGGTGGGTAGATTCTGGTGCTACTACTCACATTAGTGTCTCTATGCAGGGTTGCCTGAACTGGCGAGCTCCAGTTGATGCTGAAAGATTCATCTATGTGGGAGACGGCAAGTCAGTGAAGGTGGAGGCCATTGGAACTTTTAGGCTATTACTGAGGACTGGTTCCTATCTGGACCTGAAGGAGACTTTTGTAGTACCGTCTTTTAGACGGAATTTGATTTCTGTTTCTGCATTGGACAAATTTGGTTATTCCTGTTCATTCGGAAACAGTCAATTTAGTCTCTTTTATGGTTCCCGTACTATTGGCACTGGTTCATTATCAGCCTATGATAGACTTTATTTATTGGAAACAGTGGCCTCATTTAATGAAACCTTGTGCTTCAGTTCTCGTGGTACGAAGCGTAAATTGACTGATAAGAATTCTGCCATTTTGTGGCACAAGCGTTTGGGTCACATTTCGAAACAGCGCATTCAACGGCTTGTGTCGGACGGAATCCTTGATATCCCCGATATGGCGGACCTACAGGTCTGCATTGAGTGCATTAAGGGGAAACAGACAAACATTAGGCGTTTTGATGCCAACCGGAGTACGGATGTCTTAGAACTTGTGCATACAGATATCTGTGGGCCTTTCCCTACGGCATCCTGGAATGGCCAACAGTATTTCATTTCGTTCATAGACGACTACTCTCGGTTTGGCTATTTGTTTCTGATTAGTGAGAAGTCTCAGGCTCTGAACACGTTCAAGGAATATAAGGCCGAAGTTGAGAACCAACTAGGAAAAATGATTAAGGCTGTCAGGTCTGACCGTGGTGGTGAATACTACGGCAGATATGACGGATCAGGTGAACAACGTCCAGGTCCTTTCGCTAAGTTCCTAGAGGAATGTGGTATCGTCCCTCAGTACACCATGCCGGGTAGTCCTACGATGAACGACGTGGCTGAGCGACGAAACAGAACACTTAAGGACATGGTGAGGAGTATGATTAGTCATTCTACCTTACCAGATTCCCTCTGGGGCGAAGCACTTAAGACCGCAGTATATTTGCTCAACAGAGTGCCAACTAAGGCCGTTCAGAAAACCCCTTATGAACTATGGTATGGCAAGAAGCCAAATTTAAAGCATTTACACATTTGGGGTTGTCCAGCTGAGGCAAGGCCTTATAGACCACATGAAAAGAAACTGGACTCTAGAACGGTTAGTTGTTATTTTGTTGGTTACTCTGAGAAGTCTAGGGGTTTTAAGTTTTTTGATCCCATTGCTAGATCATTTTTTGAGACGGGAAATGCCCGATTTTTTGAGGATGTTGAGTTTGAAGGGGGAGATAAGGTTAAGGATGTCGTCTTTGAAGAGGAAACAGTTTCTCTTCCTTCGGTTATTGTTCCGGATCTTGATCTGGTGCAACAAGACGACAATGAGATACTCCCTCTTCAGCCTGAAGAGGCTATTCCGGATGAACAAACTCAACAACCTCATCAGATAGTGCCACTTAGGAGATCTACTCGAGAGAGGAGAAGTGCGATTTCGGACGATTTCGTTGTTTATCTCCAGGAGCATGAGGAAGGCATTGGAATGACAGAGGATGACCCGGTCAACCTTTGTGAGGCCATGCAGAGCTCCGAATCTCAAAAGTGGATTAATGCCATGAAGGATGAGATGAAATCAATGGCTGACAATGACGTTTGGGATCTCGTTCCACTGCCCATTGGTGTGAAACCCATTGGTTGTAAATGGATTTTTAAGACCAAGAGGGATTCTAAGGGCAATGTGGAGAGATATAAGGCTCGTCTAGTCGCCAAAGGCTTTACTCAAAAGGAAGGCATTGATTATACAGAGACTTTCTCTCCGGTTTCTTCGAAAGACTCTTTCAGGATTATTATGGCACTTGTGGCTCATTTTGATCTCGAGCTACATCAGATGGATGTAAAGACAGCGTTTCTCAATGGCGACATTGATGAGACGATTTATATGGTACAGCCAGAATACTTTGCTTCGCAAGATGCAGAGAAGATGGTATGCAAACTTAAGAAATCCATCTATGGGCTAAAGCAGGCTTCTCGTCAGTGGTATTACAAATTTCATCAGGTAATAGTCTCATTTGGTTTCGAGGCTAATGTCGTTGATGAATGCGTATACCACAAGTTCAGTGGGAGTAAGTTCATTTTCCTGGTTTTGTATGTCGATGATATATTGATTGCGAGTAACGATGTAGGCTTAGTACACGGAGCTAAGAAATTTCTCTCGGAGAAATTCGAGATGAAAAATCTTGGTGACGCCTCTTTTGTATTAGGGATCCAGATTCACCGAGATCGCTCTCGGGGTATACTTGGATTATCACAGAAGAGCTACATCGAGAAAGTACTGATGAGGTATGGTTTAAAGGACTGCAAACCAGGAGATACCCCTGTAGCTAAAGGAGACAAATTTAGTCTCAATCAGTGCCCCAAGAATAATTTTGAGATTCAGAAGATGCAGAAGATTCCCTATGCATCGGCAGTTGGGAGTCTGATGTATGCTCAGGTCTGTACGCGTCCAGATATTGCGTACATAGTAGGGATGTTGGGGAGGTACTTGAGTAACCCGGGCGTGGATCATTGGACAGCAGCCAAACGGGTCTTGAGATATCTACAGAGAACAAAGCATTTAATGCACACTTACCGGAGATCAGATCAATTGGAGATCATTGGGTATTCTGACTCCGATTTTGGTGGATGCCAAGACAGTCGTCGATCCACGTCAGGTTATGTTTATCTGCTGGCTGGAGGAGCTATTTCCTGGAAGAGCGCTAAGCAGAAGCTCACAGCGTCTTCGACCATGGAAGCAGAATACATAGCTTGTTTTGAGGCGTCCAATCATGGGGTATGGCTGCGAAATTTTGTCACAGGGCTGCGCATCATTGACAGCATTGAGAGACCACTTAAGATATTCTGTGACAATAAGTCGGCAGTGATGTACTCCAACAGCAACAGGAGCTCTTCGAGGTCTAAGCACATTGACATCAAGTTCCTGGCTGTAAAAGACAGGATTCGGAGTGGGTCTTTATCTATAGAGCACATCGGTACGTCTTCCATGATTGCGGATCCGTTTACTAAACCATTAGCGCCCAGGGTCTTTCACGAGCATGTTGCTCGTATGGGTGTTATGTCACTAGATGATGTAATGGTTTAGTGGGAGATGTTACTTCGATGTATTTTAGTTGTACGTACACTTTTGAACTTCAGTTTCAGCTTTGATTTCAGTTTCAGTTTCGGTTACACTCTGGATCGAGAGATTATGGATCTCACCTTAGGAGGACCAGTTGGAAATAGGCATGTACAGATCACATTTCATGTAATTTCCATGCTGCACACCTATACTTGGTCTATGTCATTGAGTGTGTTGGTATTTGTGATTATTGAAGGTTTAGCTGCGACTAATGACAGCGAAAGCCGCTTTAGTTCTGATACCGATGTGCTTGATGGACCAGACTGTTGAGATGGTTGATACGGATATGTTTTATGGAGATCTCATTTAGTGTGTTATGACTGTTCGGCTTTATCAGTCGGTCCAAGTGGGAGATTGTTAGAAATAATAATTTCATTTGGTGGCCCGACGTTTATGTTTAGTCATACACGAGCTATTCGGATATTGGACCTGATTAAGTGATCTTACCTACATCAATATTCAGAGGGTCCAATTGACATCTCGTTAAGTATAGGGGTATATTGTGCAGATACCGTAATAATCTCTTATTCTGTGATGGGTGGAATTAAAGAGATTATTAACCTCAGGGACTTAATTGTCAAAGAGGGGTTATGGTCCCCAGGTCATACGATATCTAAGACAACTGTAGGGCATCCCATTACCCTAGTCAGTTTTTCAGACGTCTAAATCGTAAAGGCCTGGAAGACCAAAAACCTAGGCGTTCTCTCAGAAGTTCTCCAAGTTTCTAATGGATTCATCAGGTACGCTTCCGCATCTAGATATGGATCTCGGTAATTTGACATGTGTGTTCCCGGTTTTATGTGGATTACAATTCTAACACCTGGTACTTGCATTGACACTCCTACTTAGTAATCAACATTTCGTACTTTTCGTCAACAAAATTTAGTTACATGAAAGAAGATGATAAACTCATTAGTGGGCACTCAACCTTGTACGGAATATTTTGGAATTAAAGTTTTATAAAATTCCAAGAAATTGACTTAGCTTTAAGAAGTGATTTTTATCACAAAATTACATGTCTAAACTTAGGGAGGGAGATCATATGTCATAATTCTTGGTTAGAGTATGCTGGTCCCTAAAATCCTTAGCTGTTTATCTCTTTGTATTGGAATGGTGGGAGTAATCATCTCATCACTTGGGTGGGGATGATTTTCTTAAACTAAATTTTGTTGTCCAATCTTCTCTGGGCAGTAAATGAAAAAAAAAAGAAATTATATTATATTAAACTGTTCCATATTCCTTCCATCTCAGTACTCAAAAACTCATAATTTTGAAAAGTTTGCGATTCTCTGGTATATAAATAAAAAATTAATCATAATTTAAAACAAGCAAATTTTCATAACTTATGAAGACAATTTAATATTTGCCCAATTACTCATCTTTCAAATTAAATTATAACAAATATTCACCTTCTCTCTGTATTATAATAAATTTTGTCAAAATAATTCAAATTTGTTGTAGTGGCCAATGCACATATTCGATTTTTTCTTATTATAGGCCTTTTAGGCATTATATTTGGATTGCTCCACAATTTCGGCCGCCGTATCCCCCACGCTCGATTGTCCGGAAGGGAGCTTACACAAAAGCCTGAGTCTTTCGTCTTTGGATCGAAGCCATCTAACCAATACTCGGAGGTTCTGTCTTCCTGCATTGCACCTCTCTTTATGGAAACAGTACCATCGGGGCAGCGGTCGGAATCACTGAGTGCCATCATCTCTTTCACATAAGACCAACTTATCTTTGCATCTGTGTCGGGAGCAGCTTCATTTGTTCCATGTACATAATTAAAAAAACTTATATTGAAAAAAAAATTGATAAGGGGCCCACTCATTTCATTTATCCCAAAAAGGTAACTCGACCATCTTCTGATTCAGATTTTAGGGTAATTGACATCGAATATATTACAATAGATGGGACGCACCTTCAAATTCCATATTTTTAGAAAGGTTCTCATCTCTGAATTGAGTTACTAATTATCCTTTTCTTTTTATATAAGTTTTTATTACTCACCTCTCCGTGAAACTTCTCTTTTCTAATCTGCCTAATGAGCTTACTTGTAAATGACCATTCACCAATAATATTTGCTTACTTATAGTTAGTTTAGTTCCCAGAAGTAACATGGGTAAAATGAAATCAAAGGTTGAAAACGAAGTGAATATGAATCAAAGGTTGAAAACAAAGTGAATATGAATTGACTCCCTTTGAAAGTGTTTTTGTTTAGACGGTATCCGAATGATTGTCTAACTCGTCCTATTGGTTAGATTACGACCAGATGTGACGATAATGTGATAAACCACAGTTTTCGGGAGACAAAATATGTTTTGCATTATTTTAGCCCTTCTAATCCCCTTTACGCAAGTAAATTATTACACTGCTCACATTTCTCCTATTTCATAATAAATTGATCGTCCTACGGCTTAGTATAAGAACGTGAAGTTGTATATGTGATTATGAGGATAAATTTCATCAAAGTTGTGTTTTGGGCATCAAGGTTATTTGTGCTTGCACTTGTATTGATCAAGTGGAAGGTGTCCCGAAATGTTAAGGATGATTTCAAAACTTATAAGTAATATGTTTTGGGATGGGATGAGCAGAGAACTATAATTTCCAAATACCCCTCGCGTAGGGAGCTAATAAAGCTGTTTTTGTCTTGGTTTTTTCGTCAATTGAAAGTGAATATTAATGGGCTCACCTTGGAAGTGAATAAATCAAAAGTGAATATTAACGGGCTCACCTTGGAAGTGTCCTTCTTTGTCGCATTCGCATGGCTGTCTTTGTCTTCCGATTTATTAGACAAGGACCAAATGTGAGGATAATGTCTAAACAATAGTTTTCATAGGGCAAACTGTGGTTTGCTTTGTTCTCGCCTTCCTTGCCCCCTTTGAGCTACTACCATAACAGCACTTCCCACATTTCCTATTGTTTCTGGAAAACCGACGAAATTCAAAGCCGACGGACCCGAGTATAAGAACGTGATGTTGCAAATGTATATGAAGGTCAGTCTCATCAAAGTGTTGACCGACATTGTAGTCATGTATGCTTGCGATTGTATCAAGGTTGAAGGTGCTCCTGCAATTGTGGGGATAGGAAATTCTCTAGTCATGAGTTGATCCGGAGCATTAAAATTCCGGACAGCTGGAACCAAAGGGCGGGGGATGTGTCTTCCCTTTTTGTTCTTGGGGTGCTGTTGTGTTGGGGAGGAGGTCCTTCCCCGGTCCTTATTAGCTTTGAAAAAGGCAAACTTACAAAGATAGGCCCCCTCCAAGTAAGCTGTCGTTTTGATGCTACAGTTCCCCCTTCTCTAAAGGTGGGGAGAGGTCAAATAAAAAGGCATAGCATTCAATCCCGAGATGATCACGCCACACTTGAGTGTTTAATTGTTGGCAAAATTAGTCACGGTCGTTTCATGCTCAGCCGGAGGGCGTTATCCTTTCCTGGGGTTTATTTATTCCTCTCATCTTAAATGAAACATACCCATCATGCAATAAATCGAACCAGCGACCTAAGAAGGGTATACCCCTCCGCACTACCAACTGAGCTAAGGTGCGGGCGTCGAGGCACTTTTTGATAACCATTAGAAAATTTTATTAGTAACATTTGCAATGTTTTCCAAAGCAGATGCCACAAATCTCCAGGCTCACATATTATTATTACCTCACATGTGTAAATATGCTATCAGTGTGTTTTTATTTTAGTTTTATTAATATGTATGTATTTATACATATCATTTCACATGCGATAAGTGAGTTTAGTCATCTAATTGAACTTGATTTTTTAGGTTGGTTTTGATTTAAAAAGAAACCCATACCATGAATCATTATCTTTCTTATCCCTTTTCCATCCATTTCTTTTTACGACATTTGTCACAGAATAAATACATTAATAGATGTTTAAGTAAATTTGCCTGATCGAATATAACATTTGTTATTTTGAAAAATATTATTATTGTTGCATTTAGCATATTAATCAAAGTTCTTCATTTATTAAAATGACTAATTATGATGAATTATCTAGTAAAAAAACAATATGACATAAGTAAAACGGATTACTTCTATGCAAAATCAAATCGGAGGAGAGAATCTTCTTATGCTAACAAAAATGAAATGGAAAGAAATCCTTCACAAATAGATAGTTAATTTTATATTTTTCTGATTTAAATGAAAGAAGTATTTGAAATTAAGTATTTTAACTTTTAAGTTTTCTTTTATTTCTTTTCCTAATACACTTGGATTCCTTTTTATTTAAATTAACTTCTTAAATCACTAAACATTTCTAATAATGGTGTAACATATATAATTTTTTTTATGAAATTTTTTATTCTTTGTCATTTCATTCCATAATTATTCTAAAATTTGAATTAATCCAAAAAGAATTGAAATTTTTGAATACTAATATTATGATTTATATAAAATACATCTCATTTTAAACATTTTTATTTTTTAAAAAAAAATTGTTGATAAGTTTTCAATTTTCTCGTTGCATCAAATTAATTATAATCCAGATTCAGATTATAGCTAGTTAATTAGTAAATTGCTAGTAAATGAAATTATTTTTGAAAACATCTAAATTAATTTGATACCTAGAAATAATTAATAGGATGATTTTTTTGTTATATTTTGAAAACAATTCAGATTCTACCCCTTTATAAATCTGATTTGCATGAAAAAATAAATGCATGTCGGGATATTCGAGAATATGTGTATAAATATATCTTCCATTATTTGTTTTCTTTTATATAATAATAATTATTATTATATAATACAATAATAATGGGAGTTAATGGGGCCTACCTAAAAAGGGTTTGGGAGGGTTAAGAGGGGACACATATGGCGGTGTTTCCATTAAAATCACAATGCCACCTCCCGCGGAGATAGCCACACCCCCACTTTTTACACTCATTAAAGTCATTTTCTTTCCATTTTCATGATTTGACGTACTTCTTTCCCTGTTCGTGCTTTTTTTCCTTTGTAGTTCAGACAGTCGCCCCTCCAACAGAAGACTGGTGATGATATTTTCATTATTATTATTATTATTTTAAGATTCGACATCATTAATAATTCGACACGACATGTTGGCATAAGAAGGCACCTCCTTCTTTTTTTGTGTTGGGTCGTAGGACCGGATAGTGAGTACTTTAAGGGTATTAACATTAAAGGGTGTTACCATTGATGGTGACTCTAATTATGAAATCTTGGAAAATTTTAAGTAAAGTGACGTGTATTATTTTACTTTAAGGGTGTTACCATTAAATGTAGTTATTTTATTTAAAACTTTTGTGAAGGATGTAGATGTAATTTATCATGGAGAAGAAATATATTATACTTACTTCTTACCATACGGATATCTTCTTATTCATTACCTATGTCATATTATTTAAGACGATTTATTTGGGTCCTAAGCTTTAAGAAATGATTTTTATCACAAAATTACATGTCTAAACTTAGGGAGGGAGGATCATATGTCATAATTCTTTGTTAGAGTATGCTAGTCCCTAAAATCCTTAGTTGTTTATCTTTTTGTATTGGAATGGTGGGAGTAATCATCTCATCACTTGGGTGGGGATGATTTTCTTAAACAAAATTTTGTTGTCCAATCTTCTCTAGGCAGTAAATGAAAAAAAAAAGAAATTATATTATATTAAACTGTTCATATTCCTTCCATCTCAGTACTCAAAAACTTATAATTTTAAAAAATTTGTGATTATCTGATATATAAATAAAAAATTAATCATAATTTAAAACAAGCAAATTTTTCATAACTTATATTTATATTAAGAAGACAATTTAATATTTGCCCAATTACTCATCTTTCAAATTAAATTATAACAAATATTCACCTTCTCTCTGTATTATAATAAATTTTGTCAAAATAATTCAAATTTGTTGTAGTGGCCAATGCACATATGCGATTTTTTCTTATTATAGGCCTTTTAGGCATTACATTTGGATTGCTACACAATTTCGGCCACCGTATCCCCCGCGCTCGATTGTCCGGAAGGGAGCTTACATGAAAACATGTGTCTTTCGTCTTTGGATCGAAGCCATCTAACCAATACTCGGAGGTTCTGTCTTCCTGCATCGCACCTCTCTTTATGGAAACAGTACCATCAAGGCAGCGGTCGCAATCACCTAGTGCCATCATCGCTTTCATATAAGACTAACTTATCTTTGCATCTGTGTCGGGAGCAGCCTCATTTGTTTCATGTACATAATTGAAAAAACTTATATTGAAAAAAAAAATTGATAAGGGGCGCACTCATTTCATTTATCCTAAAAAGGTAACTAGACCATCTTCTGATTCAGATTTTAGGGTAATTGACATCGAATATATTACAATAGAAAACGTAGGGACGCACCTTCAAATTCCATATTTTTAGAAATGTTCTCATCTCTTAATTGAGTTACTAATTATCCTTTTCTTTTTATATAAGTTTTTATTACTCACCTCTCCGTGAAACTTCTCTTTTCTAATCTGCCTAATGAGCTTACTTGTAAATGACCATTCACCATTAATATTTGCTTACTTATGGTTAGTTTAGTTTCCAGAAAGTAACATGGGTAAAATGAAATCAACGGGTTAGTGTTCTTGGACCTATAATTATGGCTGTCTAACATCTGGCGCGAAACGATGATTATGATTCAATGTTAGTGACGTTAATGGTCGGGACTGCTTTTAAAACTTGTCTCGTACATAGTGTTTTCTCATGGCCATAGTTGTATACGGCTCGAAAGTCATTTAAAAAATAAAATGTTTGTTCAAATCTTTGTAATTAAACATAGTCAAAGTGAGAGGATGTTGGAATTTTATAGTATTTTTGTTATTTTATTTTATTTTATTAAATTATTGTTGGGCAATGATAAATTACTAATTTACGCTTTATGGTAAATAGTTCGTTAATGTTCATGATATCATTTTAGTTCCAGGTTTTATGCATATTAAGTTTCCGTGGTTTGGACGTTGGTACATGTGTTGACGTAAGCATATAATGGAATAATCCATCGCACCTTATATTAATAGGTTGGTTTATAACATGTAGTTTTATCGATATATATTAAATCTAGGTTTCTTACGTCTGTTTTAGGTGTTTCATAAATTTAAATAAATTATCATGTTGATTTTCTTATAGTCCTCCCTCATTTTTAATTCTAATAAGTTGATTAAATTATGAAAATGACAACCAGAACCACCATCAAAATGCGAATTATGATTAAATTTCACATTTGAAATCAATCGACTCACACAAATCTAACTTCCTTTTCTTTTACTTGAAAAGAAATGGGCCCAAGCAAAAAGTGACCTCCTTCTCCTTCTTCGCGTCATTTCTTCACTTAACTCATGACAACCACACTCTATACTCGCACGCACGCACATAATAAAAATCAAATTAATTAGAGAAAACATCATCTTTGGACAACAACACCAATAATTACATCAACTCGGCCACACAAGATGGGAGTTACATAGTTTGACTATATTATGATTTTAGTTGGAATGAAGTTCGCCTTTTCTTTTTCTTTTTTTTTTATATAAAGTTTTTCGTTTTAATCACAACCCGATGAGTACGTCCGGGAGACCTTCGCCTGGATGCATTACTATTTGGTTCCTAACCAACGACGGCATTGAGTTCCTCCGGACATACCTCAACCTCCCCTCTGAGATCGTCCCTGCTACCTTGAAGAAGCAGGCCAAGTCCCTCGGCCGTCCTATAGGTGGCCCCCTGGCAATCGCCCTAGGTATTGGGCTGCTGACACGATTGTTTTTGTCCTGGATGCCTTCGACGTTATATCCGATGTGTTGTGAAAGTAAAATATGATGGGTTTGTGTTTGTAGAGGCCCGCCTCGCTTCGATGGAGATCGCCCCTGGTTTGGCGATCGTGAAGGCTATCGTGGCAGTCCAAGAGGGGGCGGCGACTTAGGCGGCGACAAAGGAGGGGCCCGGCGGATTTCCAACCATCTTTCAGGGTAAATTTGATCTTAATTGTGAAAGCGAATGGAACATTAACTATTCGTACATTTCTGAACTCAACGATCCTATACTTCCGTTTTGTCATGGCCCATGGGTAAATACTATCCGTTTCCGGATGACATGTCACCTGATTATCTCGCATTGGCGCAGGGTGCTGGTGGGAGACCAGGCTTTGGGAGAGGATCGGGTTCTTTTGGGGATCCGTCATCTGGCTCGGGTTTTGCCTAGATTTGCCTTTATGATATATTATGGTGAGGCTTAATTGGAGGTACCTGTTTTGTATGCAATTGCTGTGTGGCATGAATCTTGTGGATTTATGTGTTGCTGTTTTAGGACAAAGGAAACCATTGGGCGTTCTGTATCTGCCAAATGTCTGACTTTAGGGGTAATTTTTTTATCCGGCATATAAGCAAATGATGATAGCCAGAATTAGCCCAACCACTTTAATTATATTAAGACCAATATAAACTACTTGATGCTGCATAAAGATGTGATTGTGGTTATGACTATAGGAAACGAAAAAAATGTACATGGTTTTTTAGTCGAGCTTGTAGAAGTTGAACTTGAACATGATCAATGGGATCGCAATGTTTATTTATGATAGTCGGTCAACCTTTCATTGTGGTCACGTACACGAAATCCTTTATGACATGAGCGAGGCTCTCAAACCGGGCCCCATGGTGATGCCCATCGAAGAATTGGCCCACCACTGACGCCCCCTTTTCTTCCATCACCTTGGCGAGCTTGACCTGGCGATCAATCAACGGGTCACCACTGCCTCCAGTGACCAGGACCCTCCACCCGAGCGACCCCACCTTCTCTAGTGCTGCCAGCCCTGGGTTGCTATCCGTGGTCGGGTTGCAGTACTGGTGGTCGCAGTCTGCACAGATTGGCAATGATGTATTGACGTAAGCCTATAATGGAATAATCCTTCACATATACAACTTCACGTTCTTACACTAAGTCGTAGGACGATCAGTTTATTATGAAATAGGAGAAATGTGAGCAGTGTAATAATATACTTGCGTAAAGGGGATTAGAAGGGCTAAAATAATGCAAAACATATTTTGTCTCCCAAAAACTGTGGTTTATCGCATTGTCGTCACATCTGGTCGTAATCTAACCAATAGGACGAGTTACACAATTATTCGGATACCGTATGAACAAGAACACTTTCAAAGGGAGTCAATTCATACTCACGTCGTTTTCAATCTTGGATTTCCCATATGAAGTAAGGACATTACTGCTTCCATTTTAAACATTTTTGTGAAAAAACATGGTCATTGTCAGAGAAATGACAATTGATCATTGTTAGAGAAAACGTGGCAAGATGAGTTAGTGAGGTAGTACGGTTTTTCTGAGTTTTAGTTTGAATTTGATTTTGTGTTAAAAATTAAATTATTTTTATATAATTTTTCTATAAATATGAATCTCTTTGAAGTAAAAAGTAAATCATATCTTTGCTTACTAATATTTTGATTTAAAAACACGTAAGTTATTTTAACTTCTTTGATATTTTATTACTTAAGTTCACTTAATGCGGCTTCAACTGCCAGGAAATTAATTTTCTTCATTCGACGAGTGGCAGATAGGAAATTAAATTTTTTTAACTCTTTACGTGTATCGCTACTGTGGTGGAGGGAGGCATTCCTGGTCCCACAGGCGTCATCATCGAAACATGCGGGTGTGGTGCTTATATTGACATCACTAAAGTTCTTAATATTCACTAAAATAACATTAATTTAAATTACCATCATACTCCCATTCACAATCACTAATCATCAATTTACGAGCCCTAATCATCCCTATTAATATTAACTTTCAGTTGAACGTTTGTGGCGGCCCCGCTGCCGCTCGGTCCGCCGTCGCGCGTTCTTCCGCCCGTTTTTTCTTCTTCCACACCCACCATATAATAGTTTCCGCTATAACGAGAAAAATGAATAAAACAGTGATTATCCATATCAATGTCGACTTTGAGGATGAAGGCGGTGAAAAAGACCACGGCGGCAATGGGGGCAACAGGGGGAGTGAAGGCGGCGACGGTGAGAGTACCGTAGCCGGCAATTGAGGTGAAGGAGGCGACAATTATGATGGAGAAGGCAACAGCTGTGGTGGAGGAGGCGACGGCTGTGGTGCAGGAGGCAACGGAGTTTTATCCCACTGCGGAGGAGGAACATCACCAGCATTCAAAATAAAGAAAAAATGTTAGGAAACACAAAAGGAAAAAAAAAATAAAAACACAATAAAATACCAGTGGACACTTCCATCACGACGGAGATTCTACGGCGCTGGACAGAGAGTGGAATGACTTCAGCAGAGGAAAGGAGGAAGAGAGACGGGAGATAGAAGGCGAGGATCCTAGCATTTGTCCGTGTGATCCTCTCTTCTGTCTTCTGTCGCTCGTAGGACAATCACCGAAGAGAAACTCTATTTTGTTTTTACCAACCGACTTGGAGCGAAAAAGTACTCATTATCCGGCCTATTATAGTCTGCCGCGAGATGTGGAGTTTGAGTGATTGAATGTAGTTTGGTTTGACTGATTGAATGCAGTTTGGTTGTCGATTGAATGCAATCGAAAAAGTACTCACTATCCGGTCCCCACGACCCAACACAAAAAAAGAAAGAGGTTCCATTCTAAAGTTTTTCTTTTTTAAATCTATATTATTGACATTGGTCCAGCTCCGAATTCTTTTCTTTTTTTGGAGTTTTGTTAATAGCCATGAGATTGAATTGAAACTCAAGGGACAGAGACAAGGAGCGAAGACCAGGATTCAGACATAATTTCTAACATAGTATCATAGCCAAATTCGTCTCTATCCCTATCCCTGTATCAACGACTAACGGACGAGGAGAACTCGACATGAAAGCTTTCGAAGGCCTTGGGGAACAAGGAGGGGACGGATGAAATGACACCAAGGTTGGTTCTCTTGAAACCCGGTATACCTGCTCCCTATCTTTTTGGCTTTCTTTGGTCGGTGCCATCCTTTCTTCTGTCTTTTGTCGCTCGTAGGACAATCACCGAAGAGAAACTCTCTTTTGTTTTTACCAACCGACTTGGAGCGAAAAAGTACTCACTATCCGGCCTATTATAGTCTGTCGCGAGATGTGGAGTTTGACTGATTGAATGTAGTTTGGTTTGACTGATTGAATGCAGTTTGGTTCGACTGATTGAATGCAGTTTGGTTGTCGATTGAATGTAATCGAAAAAGTACTCACTATCCGGTCCCTACGACCCAACACAAAAAAAGAAAGAGGTTTCATTCTAAAGTTTTTCTTTTTTAAATCTATATTATTGACATTGGTCCAGCTCCAAATTCTTTTCTTTTTTTGGAGTTTTGTTAATAGCCATGAGATTGAATTGAAACTCAAGGGACAGAGACAAGGAGCGAAGACCAGGATTCAGACATAATTTCTAACATAGTATCAGAGCCAAATTCGTCTCTATCCCTATCCCTGTATCAACGACTAACGGACGAGGAGAACTCGACATGAAAGCTTTCGAAGGCCTTGGGGAACAAGGAGGGGACGGATGAAATGACACCAAGGTTGGTTCTCTTGAAACCCGGTATACCTGCTCCCTATCTTTTTGGCTTTGTTTGGTCGGTGTGATCCTCTCTTCTGTCTTCTGTCGCTCGTAGGACAATCACCGAAGAGAAACTCTATTTTGTTTTTACCAACCGACTTGGAGCGAAAAAGTACTCATTATCCGGCCTATTATAGTCTGCCGCGAGATGTGGAGTTTGAGTGATTGAATGTAGTTTGGTTTGACTGATTGAATGCAGTTTGGTTGTCGATTGAATGCAATCGAAAAAGTACTCACTATCCGGTCCCCACGACCCAACACAAAAAAAGAAAGAGGTTCTATTCTAAAGTTTTTCTTTTTTAAATCTATATTATTGACATTGGTCCAGCTCCGAATTCTTTTCTTTTTTTGGAGTTTTGTTAATAGCCATAAGATTCAATTGAAACTCAAGGGACAGGGACAGGGAGCGAAGACCAGGTTTCAGACATAATTTCTAACATGGTATCAAAGCCAGATTCGTCTCTGTCTCTGTCCCGGATCAACGACTAACGGATGAGGAGAACTCGACGTGAAAGCTTTCGAAGGCCTTGGGGAACAAGGAGGGGACGGATGAAATGACACCAAGGTTGGTTCTCTTGAAACCCGGTATACCTGCTCCCTATCTTTTTGGCTTTCTTTGGTCGGTGCCATCCTTTCTTCTGTCTTTTGTCGCTCGTAGGACAATCACCGAAGAGAAACTCTCTTTTGTTTTTACCAACCGACTTGGAGCGAAAAAGTACTCACTATCCGGCCTATTATAGTCTGTCGCGAGATGTGGAGTTTGACTGATTGAATGTAGTTTGGTTTGACTGATTGAATGCAGTTTGGTTTGACTGATTGAATGCAGTTTGGTTGTCGATTGAATGTAATCGAAAAAGTACTCACTATCCGGTCCCTACGACCCAACACAAAAAAAGAAAGAGGTTTCATTCTAAAGTTTTTCTTTTTTAAATCTATATTATTGACATTGGTCCAGCTCCAAATTCTTTTCTTTTTTTGGAGTTTTGTTAATAGCCATGAGATTGAATTGAAACTCAAGGGACAGAGACAAGGAGCGAAGACCAGGATTCAGACATAATTTCTAACATGGTATCAGAGCCAAATTTGTCTCTATCCCTATCCCTGTATCAACTACTAACGGACGAGGAGAACTCGACATGAAAGCTTTCGAAGGCCTTGGGGAACAAGGAGGGGACGGATGAAATGACACCAAGGTTGGTTCTCTTGAAACCCGGTATACCTGCTCCCTATCTTTTTGGCTTTGTTTGGTCGGTGTGATCCTCTCTTCTGTCTTCTGTCGCTCGTAGGACAATCACCGAAGAGAAACTCTATTTTGATTTTACCAACCGACTTGGAGCAAAAAAGTACTCATTATCCGGCCTATTATAGTCTGCCGCGAGATGTGGAGTTTGAGTGATTGAATGTAGTTTGGTTTGACTGATTGAATGCAGTTTGGTTGTCGATTGAATGCAATCGAAAAAGTACTCACTATCCGGTCCCCACGACCCAAC
Organism: Melastoma dodecandrum; assembly: GCA_029817715.1. Taxonomy (NCBI): domain Eukaryota; kingdom Viridiplantae; phylum Streptophyta; class Magnoliopsida; order Myrtales; family Melastomataceae; genus Melastoma; species Melastoma dodecandrum. The sequence goes on along the minus strand of JARUPY010000290.1, from coordinate 3,098,822 downwards.
ACAAAAAAAGAAAGAGGTTCCATTCTAAAGTTTTTCTTTTTTAAATCTATATTATTGACATTGGTCCAGCTCCGAATTCTTTTCTTTTTTTTGGAGTTTTGTTAATAGCCATGAGATTGAATTGAAACTCAAATGATAGGGACTGGGAGCGAAGACCAGGTTTTAGACATAATTTCTAACATGGTATCATAGCCAGATTCATCTCTGTCCCTGTCCTTGTATCAACGACTAACGGACGAGGAACTCGACGTGAAAGCTTTTGAAGGCCTTGGGGAACAAGGAGGGGTCGTGCTTCTGGTTAAAAATAGGGTATGAACTCAGTCCAAGCGTTTTGAATAAAAAAAAGCGCGTGAACTTTTGACTACTCTCTGCTGCTTTTACTTTGCTGGTTGCTCCCCGGTCCTTCGTAGCGTTGACAAAGGCAACCTTCCAAAGATAGGCCAGCCCTCCGAGCAAGCTGTCCTTCCTGATGCTAGAGTAGTTGTGGGTGCGGCGTGGGGAACTTTCCCTTCTCCGAAGGTGGGGAGAGGTCAAATAAAAAGGCATAGCATTCAATTCATTCCAAAAAAAACCAATAGCAGTGGAAGTGTGAGGTGTAAGTAAAGAGAACTCTGGTTTTCCTTATACCATTGTTGTGTAGTCAACACGGGTGGATGGGGAGGTGGAGAGATCGCCGAAGCCAATGAAATAAATAGGATGAGAAACACACATCCTGCATTCAACAAAAAAACTTTACTCAATTGTCATTAAACCTAATACTTGTCATCCAATGAATGAAAATCGAGCGATATGAAAATGGTAAATCTCAGCCGGGACAAAATGTGTACCTAGTGAATCTCTCAGCAAGTGGGTCAACGGTGCTTGTGTGGGCCCGAGCCCGAGCCTGAGCGTAACTGGGTGGGCCCAGGGCCCGAGCCTAACCGGGATCGGATAACCGAGATTGAAGTATGTCCGGGCCCGAGCTTGGACATTCTAGCCCAGGCCAGGGCCAGGGCAAGACTCGGACTCGGGCCCAGACTGAAAATATTTTGCCTGGGCTCTGGCACGAGCTAGATTATCCAAGCCCAATCAGGCACGGGCCCGACCTTAGGTAAGAGGTCCCCGCCACAAGCAATGAGGCTAGTCCCCCCTACTGATGCAGCTGAACACCATGATTGATGAGTGGGTAGGTGGGTTAGGTGCACCTCTCGCCTAGTGGGAAGTAATGAAGAGTAGTGGGCCCCTTCCCTCGTGTGCGTCTTTATTTCGAATCTTTTCCAGTTTTTATCTAATTCTTTATTTCAACAGGCCATAAAATTAGAAGAGAGTGAGGGAGAATGCATTACGTATTAGATTAATGGTGGTATGTGACTAGTAAAATATCTCGCAAAATTAGTCATGGTCGTTCAATGCTCAGCAGGGATTGTTGACCCTCAACAAGAAAAGCATTCGATATGATTCCTACCTCGAGAGACGTAGAGCTATTAATGCTATATCAAATAGGGTGTGGTGAGTAGCCGGGTCAAACGGCATTAAATCGACAGCCAAAAGAGAGTTCGCGGCACACTGACTATATCCTAGCCCGGATAGTGAGTACTTTTTTTAACAATAAGTCAAGTCAAGAATAATAATGGCTCCCAGTCAGTTGGTCAAAAACAACTCAAGGTTCTCGTCAGTTATTGTCCTACGGAGCGAGCGACAGAAGAAAGGATGGCACCGGCCAAAGAAAGCCAAAAAGATAGGGAGCAGGTATACCGGGTTTCAAGAGAATCAACCTTGGTGTCATTTCATCCGTCCCCTCCTTGTTCCACAACCGGCGAATCAAAGCAACATCAGGAAAGCAAGCATTTTACATGTTTAGTCCCGCCCCGTCGCAATTACTCACACCCTCCATCCGACCATGCCGTGATGAATCTCGGGATCGCTCCTATAACTACAAGCTCTAATTCCCAAGCCCGTATTTTGCCCAGCACGATCCGAAGAGAATGAAACGCACGTAGTGGTCATTATAGCGCTTCCTTCTGATCCTAGAAAACGTCCGGAAAAAACTTGTTACGGAACTACCGAGCAGGGGCAAAAATACGATAAGTAGATACATAATTTCGAGTGTGATCAGACAACCAAAAATCAGACAATGACAGAGCGGACCAGGATCTTGTGATAGATTGATCGACGTCCAGGGCGAACCAGTGTGAGGTCGCGCTAGCCCAGATCATCCCCCTCCCCCTTGGGGCGTCGTCCCTCGTCGGTCCGATCCATCCCGGACGTCGCATTCCGAAATTGTGAGTGTTTCTAGAAACTGCTGGAAATAGATTGTTCTAATCAAAATAGATAATTTCGGACACCCGTTAAAGAAATCCTTCACAAATAGATAGTTAATTTTATAGTTGTCCGATTTAAATGAAAGAAGTATTTGAAATGAAGTATTTTAACTTTTAAGTTTTCTTTTATTTTTGTTCCTAATACACTTGGATTCCTTTTTATTTAAATTAAGTTCTCAAATCACTTAACATTTCTTATAATGGTGTAACATATATAATTTTCTTTTTATGAATTTTTTTATTCTTTATCAATTCATTCCATAATTATTCTAAAATTTGAATTAATCTAAAAAGAATTGAAATTGTTGGATACTAATATTATGATTTATATAAAATACAACTCATTTTAAACATTTTTATTTTTAAAAAAATATTGTTGATAAGTTTTTAATTTTCTCGTTGTATCAAATTAATTATAATCCAGATTCAGATTATAGCGAGTTAATGTAGTAAATGAAATTATTTTTGAAAATATCCGAATTAATTTGATACCTAGAAATAATTAATTGGATTATTACATTTCAAATATAATTTGATAGTAAATGAGAGCAATTTTCTAGTATCTTTCGTTATATTTTGAAAACAATTCAGATTCTTCCCCTTTTGTAAATGAAGACAACTTTTCATGATTTGATTTACGAAATTTGATACGAGTATCGACGCAGCACCTGATACGAGTGTCGTCGCAGCACCTGTTGTACGTCCCTCCCGCTCATTCCGGATGGGAACAAAAGGGATGATCGTAATCCTTCGTGGCTCCGTAAAAAAGAAATTGTTTATCGCTTAACCTATGTAAGCTAATACGGAGTCGCCACCGACTTTATTTATTTAAAAAACTGGTATAAAGTCGAAAAAACCAAAGAGGGTTTTGGGATTCCTAACTACTCACTCTCTCACACAAACATGCGAAGAAAGGGTGGCGATATTTTCAAAAAAAGTTCCTGGTTAACGAGTGTTGGACCCGATCTGGGCTTTTTGGGCCCAGACTCATATCATTGGGTTACGAGCTTAGGCTCGATTCGGGCGTTGGACCCGAACTCATATCTGATGATCACATGCATAATCACATACAATTATTTAGATCAAAGTAAGCGGGGAAGGGCGGTGACCGTGGGCCTATGCACTTGGACCCACGGCCCGTTACAGGTGAAAAAAAAATAGAAAGTCGGGAAGGCCCGCACCTTCCCTCATGTACCTTAAACTTGACGGTTGGGGCCACTTTAAAATCTTCAATCATCGCGGTTTTTACACACGCAGAGAAATCCACACGGTCTGTTACACGCGTCTTTGAGAATCCTCCCAAATGTGATGAGTATCTAAGGATCGTCTTGTCGAGTCCTTGAACATGGATGGATAATGTACATGTAAATGAAAACAAAGAAATGAAATATAAATGTGATTAGTAAATTCTAATTGAAATGAATAAATCAACTAGAATTAATCTGCAAGTCAGAATGAGACTTACGTGGGTGATTTGCACCATTTGACCGTGAATGCATCCCGAGCGTTAACCGAATCGATGCGGGTTGGTTTTCACATGTGAAAACTCTACTTACCAACGTTGCTTTGGTCCGATGGGAACTCGAATCATGTCCCAAAATGTAAGGACAAGCAAGGAGAAGACAAAGACAAGAGAAAAATGAAAGACATACGCACGTCAAACCCATGTCAATGAAATTAAACTTCAGTGAAATAGGTTGTGAGATTGCTCACCGTATCTTATTTCCTGAGTCTTCAAGAGTTCAACCAAGACTCTTTGATGACATATAAGCTTGATATTTGATCCAAGATACTTATAAAATGAAACTAAATTGGCCGGATAGATGGTCTGACGAGCAAATTAGTGATTGATCCGAGATGGGCTAAAAAACAAATGGCAGGTCAATAGGTCGAGGTCATTCTTGAAATTATAACTGAACTAGACAACTAGGCATGACGATCATACACTAATTGAATCTAAACAAAGTACAGACTAATTTGAAATAGAAATGAACAAATCGGCAGTTCAGGCATGAAATCAACCCACTCTAACCCGTAGAGAATCAAAGGTAGACTAGCAGTAAAGACAAAACGCTAAAAAAAGAAATCGAACTGCAAATGCAGCGACCATCAACAAAAGAACGCAAGTCCACACGCATCAGTCTAGAAAAGGAGCGATTAATGACAAAACGATAGAGAAACCAACAACTCTTTCAGAGCTGATATGAACAGCCTAAGAAGCTATCCCGAGGAGAATTATTCCGGCACGAGTAATCGAATCAAACGAATAGAAGAATGAGTGATCTATCAGTCAAATGAAGCAGCCAACTAAAAATCTATTTGCAAACCAGAGGCTAATCATTTCCAAAGTTGAAAAGAAAAGAATCGTGATTATAAACTCGTGTCGAAGTTGTAGTTAACAAGAAAGTCGAAAATCGAAATAGTAGACAAATAAACCAGCAATCATATCATAAACATATGAAGACGGTAAGCTGACACATCATGACTGAATTGCAGAAAAAAGAAGAGAAAACGAAGAAGAAAACAAACATTTAGCAATAAAACTCGTAGCATTAGATCAGAAGCTCGAAATCATATCAAAATCTCGAAACCGTCGATGTATGGACTAATGGTTGAACTAAGTACGAGTAGATCGTCAGTAAGAAAGAAGTCAAGCATACGCAGAAATCGACGACAACAACGAGGTTCAACAACCAGAAGCGGAAGCAATGGAACCATGACGATATAAGAATTAAGGTGAAGACAGAGACATACATCAGCGACAAGATTTCGATAATATGCTCAGATCAATATTATAATTGCGGCAATCAAGTAGAAAATTCTCAAACACAAATTCACAACTGATGCAGGACAAGATCACGGAAGTTAGATGAGAAAACAAGAATACAAACAAACAACGATAATCAGAGAAAGATGAGAACAAATACAAACCAAAAACATAATAACAGTAATCGGATAGAGGATAAGAGACATAAACGATTGACTATGGCGAGTAATAGGTTTATTTAGTTGAATGATTGGTCTGCACAGTTGAATGAACCAGCAGCGAGATTCATACACATGCTAGATTAACCAGACAAGCAACCACCGAAACACTAAAACTATCTAATCCAGAACAGACTAAATGAAATAGTAGCTAGCAACAAAATTTGATGAACAACGAACGATCTTGCAGCAACAGTTAAATCACAGCACCATAAGAATGAGAAATTAATATGCGGCAGCCAAGTTTATAGCAATTAGACGAGGAGAAAAATGGACAAAGCTAAGATAAACAGATAAAGAATTCGCAACCTAAACAAATACAATCAAATCAGCTACAAAATGTAAGAAGAATCGAATTAGAACCTGATGTATACCTGTGTGTTCATGAGCAGATGCAAGAGTTATATAAAAAATACAATATATTCGTTAAGCGGACGAAGGATGAAGGAGTAGCATCCGCTGAATTTCGTTTTTGCCGTGATCAGCTCTAGCGGTTGACTCCAGTAGCTGTAGGAGAAGGTGGCCAGGGGTTCCGAGGTGGATTCTGCTTACCTTAGCTGAAAGGGATGGACGATGGGGAGGCTGACGACACCTTGGAGGAGCTGATGGAGTCGGCTGAGCTTCCCGAACTTCGGCCACGTTCGGTGACGTCCGGGAGAGCTGGTCAGGGGGTTTCCACGGGGATTTTTGCTTACCTTGAATTAGAGAAAGCTGCGGATGGCTAGGAAAGAAAGGATTCGAAGCTGCTGCCGCTGTTGTGGCAGGTTGTCTGCAATAAGGCGTTGAACGACTAGCCGGAGGAGATGATTGGGAAGCCACGACGCCAAGGGAGAGAGATGGTTGGAGGAGCGCCGGAAACGAGAGAGAACAGGGGGAGCTGAGGGAGTGATCGGTTTTTTTTTGTTTTTTTTTCTGTTTTCTGTTCCAACCACCCTCTCCCAACATAATTTCCTTTTTATATCCACGTGGGGAGAGTGTGGGAGAAGGAGGCATGCTCCGTGCATGACCAGGTGAGCCTTTTATTTATTTTTTGTTTATTTGAATTTTGAAAAATCTTTGATTGAATCCATAGATTTGTTTTATCTTCTCAAATTAGTCCGCTCAATTTTGTCTAAAGAAAACGTGATATCGTGGTTAAAATGTTTCTAATTTCACACGGTCCTTGTAAGAATCACGGATGGATTGTGAGGTTTTATTTTTCTTTTCAATTAATCACGTATTGATCTTAAATTAATTTTATCTTACAAAAGAGCTCAAACCGAATAGTAGAAAGGAAAAAATTATTAAATCTTCAAATTACGAACACAAAACAAAGCAAAATGCTAAAAGTTTTAAAAAAATGAATAAAAAGGGGTTTTCTTCGGAAAAAGTAAAATGTAATGAGAAATTAGTCTCATGTAACTAATTTCTTTAAGATTAGCAACCTAACCATGTCTTGGGTGATTTTTTATTAATAATGTGAAATATAATAAAATTTTGAACTACTAAAACTTTGCTTTTAGTGATATCGAAAAATAAACATATTTGTAACGTAGTGCGATAGAATACAATTGGTTGCATGCAACTAATTCGAAATTAATCATCCAATCATATTAATGATGATTTTTTTTATAAAGAGAAAAAGAATTCCAAAACTTTGACCTACTGAAATTTTGATTTATTTGTTTGATTTTAAATTTTGATTTTTTTATTCGTAAAACAATTTACGGGACATTGAATCAGGATTTACTTCGTTCAATCTTCAAAACTCCAAAAATTCGATTTGGGGTAACTACGCCTACTAGTTGTAAATAACATGGGCTTCGAGTGATTTTTTTTTTAATAAAAACACCTGATTTGTTTTTAATAAAAATTAAAATCAATTTTTCATGAGAAAGGAGACTTCGAGTGCTCGGAAGACCAAAGTTAAAAAAAATATAACAAACTCAGAAGATATGAACGGAATTCAAATAAACCGATAACAACGGTCAAACTGCATGTAATTGACAGCCAAAAGAGAGAAACCAGTCGCAGAGCGAGCGAGAGAGGAAAGGATGTAACCACCAAAAAAAACCAAAAAGATAGGGAGCAGGTATACCGAGTTTCAAGAGAACCAACCTTGGTGTCATTTCATTTGTCCCCTCCTTGTTCCCCAAGTTAGTCATTGATCCAGGGACAGGGAGCAAAGACCAGGTTTTTTTGCCAATAATAGCATTTTATGCTTAACTTTATGTTGTCCGTCTTGCTTTTTTATTTTCTATACGATAGAATGCAACTCGAGTGCTTTTGTTTTCGGGGGTTGAACGACCATGCCTCCAAAGTGATTGAAATGAAGACAACTTTTCATGATTTGATTTACTAAATCTGACACGAGTGTCGTGGCTGCTAGTTGTAAATATCATGGCCCTGATAGCATCATATTAATAATAATTTTATTTCTATATTTATTAAAAAATATTAAAATAATTAGGACTTAACAAGTGTACTTAAAATACACCCCATAACCAAAAAAAAAATATTAATAAAACCCTTCATGGTTTTTTTTAGAATAAAAAAAAAATAAACAAGCAAGAGGCTGGGCAAATCAAATCAATCCCACCAAAATTTATTTCCCTCTCTGTCATCATCTGCGATCTGCGGGATATAATCCCCCAAATCAGTATCGGAAGAGGTCCGGTCATCCTCAGCGACTATTGGCCTGCGTCCCTGTCTAACTGTCTCTAGTTATAAAATTAGGGGATGAATTACATCTCCTTGTTTCTTTTAACTTAATTTCCTGTCTTAATTGCACACCGAGGAACCAATCAGAATGAACATGTACGAAGCAATCGGAATCAACGACGTAGTTTCTTCGGTTGAGCTCAAAGTGAGGTGGATAAAGATTGTTTTATTTGGATATCTTCTTCATTGTTTTGTTATGGAATTACTTTCTTTTAAATGTTTATGCTTATTTGTGTATATGCACAAATCTTATTGGATAATAGATTTGTGGAAAACTTAATATTATTTATTTTTGTGAAACATTTATAATAAAATTATGACAAAACCAAAAATAGCTATATTTATTTACCATAATTAAAAATTCTATTCTCGTCCCAATAGGACTGGCAAAATCAAATAGCTATTGCAATATTATTTATTGACGAAAGGTAGTAAATGTTGATTACTAAGTTGGATTGTCAATGCATGAGCACCATGAACTACTAAATGTTGATAAGGAATATTCATGTGCCCTTTATACATAAATATATAGTTCATCGACGGGAAAATGTAATTTTTTTTTTCTATTCATGTCCCCTCGACTATTGTAGGAATAGTTATATTACCCATTTCTATTATGTCCACTCCATCTACTTCCGTTTAAATTAATATTGAGCGGTTATTTTAGTGAATATTAAGAAATTTCGTTAATTTTTGTGCATGCGTGACGTATTAATCTATAAAATTGGCTATTGAGATGGGCGGTGACTTGATTCGGTAGCAATCTAAGGTTAAAAAAAAATACTTTTTTATTTTTTTATTTTTATTTTAAATTAAGTACACCTATTTGGATTAACTTCCGCCAGATTGCTTTTCTCTTTTCCCTGTTCGTGCTTTTTTCTTTGGTAGCTCAGACCGTCGCCCCTCCAACAAGAAAAGCATTCCTACCTCGAGGATAATAATATTTTTAATAAGAACGCACTTTAGCACTTTAGACGAATCACTTTAATTTTTTTTTTTTAGAAAAACTAAAAAATTAAGAATAATTGTGAAAAGAACGTACCGTTCAATAAGTTGAAAAATGAGTCTGGATGTCATTATACAATTTTGGGTAAACCTAAATTTTAAAAGATTGAGGCACATTAGCACAACTAAGATTTAAAGTATAACAATTGCATTCATTGGAGTTATATATGTGTGTAATTACCGCCAATCCAACATAGATAGCATGACGGTCATTTGTCGGTCCTCCTCCTAAGCGAGGCATTGCTGAATTTGTTTGCACCTCAAAAGTTGGCGGATTAAGGATGCTAATGTCTGCAGTCAATCCGCAGAAGGAATCTTCTGCAGGTAAGTTTATGCCCACAACTGCCCTCTGCATTAATCCACATTTTCATTTACATTAAAAGATTCGTCATTTTTAGTGAAAGAAGTTAAAAATTCCTAAAGTCAGATTAGATTATTTGGAAAACATTCGGAAGCTAGCTTACACGAAAACCCGAGTCTTTCGTCTTTGGATCGTAGCCATCTAAACGATACTCGGAGGTTTTCTCTTCCCGTATCGCCACTCTCCTTATAGGAACAACAGTTTCATCGGGGCAGCGGTCGGAATCTCTGAATGCCATCATCTCTTTGACATAAGACCAGCTCCTCTTTGCATCTGTGTCGGGAGCGTTAGTTGGCTTCATCTGCTTCATTTAAAAAAGCATCATTCATCACATAAATTTAAAAACATATATATTGGAAAAAAAATTTGAGTGCATGCCTGTAGCTTGTGATCCTTAAGCAGTGAATTACGGAAAGTAGCTTGTGATCCTTAAGCAGTGGATTACGGAAGGCAGGTTGTTCGTATATATCGACACAGGCATTCTCGCCATCATGGAGACAATCGAAGGATGAACCAGGCAGCAAGCAGGAACCCATCTGGGGGAGAAGGATGCTGATTATAAAAATACGGGTTGGTTAAAAAGATTAGATTGATGATAGATACATGGGAGGATGATGGGAATGACAAAGCATAAATGACAACACCTTCGGGGAAGAAGACGACCGCAATGCTGTCCACATGAATTCATTCACCGGTACAACAACAGCAACAACACAAGCAGCCGGAAAGACTTTGGCTGATTCTTTTCCATTACACATCTTTCACCTCACTCCAAATTGGTATGCCTACATCGGATCGCCTCCGGTGTCTCCCCAAAGGCCTCCCCGAGCTTGTACACCGCCATCTCGAACAGCACGAACAGCGCCCCCTCGTACACGCTCCCCATTGGCAGCACCTGCCTCGACCCTCCCCTCCCCTCTCGTCCGTCATCCACCATGGTCTGCGCCGGCACATGGGCCACCGCCGTCGCGTACCTCAGCGAGGACCCTCCCTCCGGCTGCGCCGTAAGTAGAAGGACCCTCGCCCCAGCTGACCTTGCAACCCCACATATCGCGTCGACCGTCGAGAACCCCCCCGGGCCAGCGGAGGCGATCAGGAGGTCTTCGGAACCGATGGGCGGGGTGGTCATGTCGAAGACGAGGTGGACTGGGAGGCCGAGGTGGAAGAGGCGCATGCAGAAGGCCCTCATCATGAGCCCTTCGCGTCCGACGCCGTAGAGGAAGGCACGCCCCTTACGGAGGGAGAGGGCCGTGAGTTCGGCGATGAGGACTTCGAGGGCCGGAGGGTGGTGGGGGGTCTGGGCCGAGAAGACGGCGGCTATCTGGTGGCATATCCGGGACGCCAGCTCGGAGGGACTCTCGGAGGACATCTTGCCGATAAGGTTGAGTTGAGAACCGGATTTAGCGAACAAAGCAGTCCGATTGGAGTCACTACTCTCGATTAATTGGAAGATCCGTAATTGCCTGAAAGTCCGTGCTGTCTGCAAGAAACGAGCCCATTAGCTAATAGCCCACCAAAGAGCCGACCCAGTCCGAGGATAGCAAACCCCACTTAGGTCCAAACTGGGAACGATTGATTCCTCTTTTTGCCCAGAATCCTGTTTGGAGCTGATTGCTTTGCAGTGACGGGAAGAGAAGCGGAAAACTATTGGGAAGGGTAGCTGGGGATCACTCGTTTCATTCTGCTGGTTGTTCACTAGCCGTACGTGTGATCAAAATCTCTTCTTTTTAACCGGGCTGTTCTTGGAAATTGCTTTATTGTGATTGTTTCTATCTGGGTCGCGCCCGGCTCCAGGGGATCTGATCTCTTCGGATTAATTGGGTTTGGTTTTTGTTCTGTTGGGTCCATGTGGCGCTTTCAGTTTCAGGTCCGTGTTCTGGTTTGTTTAGTCTGGATGGGATCTTGATTTCAATTTGACTTATTTCGTAGATTCATATGTTGTGCCTTTTCTTTTCTTTTTACCCATCCCCATGGATCCTGTTATCGCCATTTTGATTTCATACTGGATGGTGAAAGGCAAATGGGGAGTATTTTTTTAGTTTCTGACCGTGATTTGGGATGCTTTTGTGCACCTTGTTCTCCAATGTGATTTCTTTAGGTGGGAGGAGTCATTGAAGCTGTGCTTGTTCTTTTATGTCTTCTCTCCATTGGTTCTGGATCTTGTGAGATTCGTTGTTGTTCACTCGGGGGTTGATGTTTTGGCTTATTGGCGTGGTTAATGTCATTTTCCCAGAATGATGAGATGAGGCGAGGATTTCTGTGATTGACGTGCTACTATTTGGCTACCTGTTCTCTCCCCCCGGCAAGTTTTAGAGAGTCATTGTTCGATTAAGAGGAGATGTTCTCACTTTTCTATGGTCTATGGAAGTATCTGTTCACAAAGACGGAATTCCACGTGCTCATTCTCGGGATTGACAAGGCTGGGAAAACTGTAATGTTTTGTTTTTTTTCCAGTGTACTGTGTTTGAATGGAGCTTCTGACACCTTGCCTATATTGACACGGTCGCTGGATGCTTTTCTGCACTTACAGACTTTGTTGGAGAAGTTGAAGTCTGTGTACTTGAACATGGAAAGCCTTCCGCATGATCGAATCGTTCCGACTGGAGGCCTTAATATTGGTAGAATTCAGGTGTCAAATTCGAAGATTGTTTTCTGGGATCTCGGGGGTCAGGTATGTTTGAACAACTTAACCATAATTACTCTCCTACTATTGGCCTTGGCATAAGTACTGCTAACCTCGTTGGCATGCATGACAATCAGCACGCCCGAGTACTAATCGGCTGAATCCATCAATTTAAGTGTCTTTATAGGGGTTATTAAAATGTGGGGATTGATTCCGCATTGTTTGACATGACTGGCTTGATGCTAATAAGTTTGTGCAACAAATCATCCTTCTTCCATTCTTCAAGTGTTGTTCTTAATGCGGAATTTGTCATTAAATCTTGCAGCCTGGCCTTCGTTCTATATGGGAAAAGTATTATGAAGAGGCCCATGCCATAGTATTCGTCATTGATGGCGGTGAAGTTCACTACCACTACCGGCTGCGAGAGCACCGAGAATACCACGAACACGCCATAGAGGACTGTGACGATGGCGGTGAAGTTCACGAGGTATGCCTCAGCACCGAACTTGGCAAGACTTGCGCTCTCGAGGAATGTCAATTTCTCCAGGAACCCGATGGCCGCATTCCCAACCGCCAACGAGAATATGATTAACCCCAGGACAATGTGCCAGGGGACGGTCTCGCTCCTCACTGCGCTTGATCCCCCAGGGAATAGGAATATCAGGAAGCCGTAGATCCACTGCGGATGCAATCAATCATTGCAGTCAGCTCGAGGTCGTGTTGCGATGATTCCAACGCTGATGACGTTAATATGGGTGAAAGTACCTGGATGCCGTAAAGCGCGATGATCCCGATGCCGAGCCAAGAGTGCAGGCTATAGAGATTTGCAATGGAAGACTCATTGTGGAACTTGAACGCAGCGTAAATCCCGATTATACCAAGCACAAGGGCGATTGCGTGTAGCACCATGTGGATGACCTTCTTCAGTTCCTTCTTCAGCGGCAGAGCCTTGTAAGTCATTATGGCTTCACCCATTTCCGGGATACCGATAGTCAGTAATGCAAGAGGAGTTGCCCAACACAACAGCCATGGTTACGAAAATTACCTTCGCCTCCGATGATGACCAGACCAATCAGCATCAAGACAGGATGGATCTGAAGGAGAAGCAGAGATTAACGTGCCCCAAGAGGGGATGAATCAAACGAGCAAAGGAACAAGACAAACGGAACGGACTCGCTCACATTAAAGATGAGGCTCTTATCCGTTGCTTCCCAAGCCAAACCACCCATGAAGCGAATGCACCAGACCAGAACCATCACCACCCTGGCCAACGCCAACACCTGCGCAACTGCGATGAACGCCAACGAGTTGACTCCTATCGCCATGGTGCTGGATGCTTTCCTTAGGCCTCGGCTGCTTCAACTGAAACCATCTCATCACTTGGATTAAATAAAGGCCACGTGAGCCAAAATTCCAGAGACGACCACGACGATGATGACATTTACATCTTCTTCAACAAACGAACCAAAAGTCCAGGCGTTCCGTTTGAGTAGTAGGTGCGCGGGCGGGGTTTCGATCTTACTCATGTTTGTTTTGTAGTTGGCTTGCCAATTCCATAGACGGGACTCGCCTACTCTGTAAAGCACGTTTATTTCCTCTAATGCTAGTAGTTACCCATTTATGTCGATGAGTCGAATGCTTGGGATTGGGAAACAATGGGAACTGGACAACGAATGGATAAGGATGGTGTTGTAAGAAATGAATGAAGCCCCTGCTCCTCCAGCCTTTGTCTACTGTTCCTTGCGACGAGCGCGTGTACCCCTTCTGCTCTGTTCCAGTCTCTGGATGCACCACCGGAAGGTGGCACCAACACTGCCCTGGATGTGAAGCGATGGGAGTCTCAGTTGTTTTGAAGATGAATGAAATTATTGGGACTTAGGGGGACATGGGTGATGATGATAAATGAGACAGGAGTTGGAGAAAAGTTATGCCGCATCAAGTGCACAGATTCTGGACTACGACGCCTCCTCTGGTGATGTAATCGCATCATGGTGCAAGTGTGGGGATTGTCGTTGCTGAATATGGATGCTAAGGCCTCGTCCGACGCGACCGCGAACGAGTAAGCGGCAGGAGTGTGGAAGAAGGTGTGGACACCGTTGGTGCCACCCACCTTGTGGGTTTCGTAGCACTGGCTGACGATGTAGGAAGTGTACTAGCAGAAGGACGTGAAGTGGGATTGCCTGGGGAATGGCCACAGCTCTGGGGCTTTCCCCGCTCTCCTGACGGCTTTCAACACCTTCTTCTCTTCCAGCCGGTATCCCTTCATGTGAGCTTCTGGGTCTCCATGTCGTCTTCTTACTTCTTCCACTCCTGAAACTTCTTACTTCTTCCACTCCTGAAATATCATGGTCATTTCCACATTGTCAAACAATCGACCGCAAGCGCACAAAGCATAACTCGGAGGAACTCCAGGGGTGGGCAAAAAACCTTTGAGCTTGGACCGCAGTCCTCGCAGTCCAAGTTGGGGACACGCAACTCCACCGCCATCTGAAACGTAACGGTGACATCAACTATTCACGGGTTAGGCTGTTTAGGTAAAGACTTAATTATACATTACATAACACTTAGAAAATGGCCTGAGAGATCTCAGCTCTCGCCAAATAGAATTCAATTGAAGAAAATATGCCTGCACTGTCCTATTTCCTTGCGAGACAGAATGCACAAAAGCTGGTGCAAGTAACATATTCGAACAATATCAGGTTGAGCAAACCTGTTCTTCAAAATTTCCCAATTTTCAGACGCTAACTCCAAATCTATCAATTCAGATGCAATTGACTGATCGATTGATTTAATCAACCAACCACTACTAGGCTGTTACACCTCGAAGATTCTATCTTCCTCTTACGGTTTCTCAATCGTCCCGTCAACTAATCCCACCTTATCTTTAACGGTAAGTGCCAGCAAGAAGGCTCGAGACCAGGCAGAGTAATTTGTCCCATCAAAGATCAAAGATAGGATTGACGGAAAAAAAACGAATACCTAGGGTATCTTCCATCAAGGATTCGTGGTCTTCGCTGTACTCTGATACCATGCTACGATCCGAGATCAGCTGCGAAAAACCTTGAACCACAGGAAGAGAACGAACACCAACATCAGGAAGAGAAACAGAACCAACGTACTGGCTATCTTTATAGATCGTCTCTTTCAAGTGAGCTTCATCCCTTGTTACACTCTCTTAATTACTGTTTACAGAGGAAAATATATACAATAAGATAATAAACTCAATTATCTTTACACTCCGTTCTGCGACGGCACTGCAAACGTACGTATCCCTTGTCGTGTTTGTGGTCAACAATGGAGCCTCCATAAATCATAAACAAACGCGGTATGGATACAGAAAAAACGAATTGGTAATATACCAACAAGTTCTTAATCGCATGTGAATGAGTGCCAAAAAACAAGAACAACTTCGACGGGAGGAAACCTGATCAGGGAAGCCATTCGCACGACATCACGGATCACAAAGTAGCAAATGGCAATTGAAATGCATGTCGAGCATCGTCGGTGATGGTCAGCCAAAAATTGGTTGTACATAAATTTATAGAGAGGTCCCCCTTTCTACATTAACAGTCACCTCCAAGTTTTCTTCTTGCATATTATCTTCTACATTAATCTCACCATAATTCTGCAGTTCAAGGTGAATCCAGGTGCCGTCAAACCTTGTACCAGTTATTCTCTTATCTTCGATGAGGAGGGAGCTTGCAGCACTGTGGGGAGAGTGTCCCAAGCACGAGCGACGAGGATCGCTCTGCGGAGGTTTGATTGTCACTAGGATCATATGTAAACACCAGAGAACCCAACCTGAACTGTTGGATACTGTTGAATCATTAAAACTTGTAATCGGATACTTCTTAAAGGTAAGACTAATTCAGTTAATCCCTTTCCCTGCCGATTATATTCATCAATCAAATGAACTGGTCGAGGCAGCGCCACAATCAAGATTCAGTATGAGAATATGGAAAGCCGTTATATGGAACTTACAAGATCCAATCAACCGCTAACTGTTATCAAAACCAAGGGCAAAAGCTAGAAATGCATAGCCCACTGTTCTATTCGATGTCTCCGTTGCAAGCATGAAGTGAAGCTGCCTTACTTCTTTTTCTCACCACCTCCGGCAGACCTGAATCATATCCCAACAAGAAAAACAGAGGCATAAATATAAAGGATCCGCCCACAATCAAAGCTCGAAATATGACACCCTCAGTCCGTGAGAATTTACCTCATCTTGCGGAGGACGCTGGACACCTCTTCCCTCTTTCTCTTCGCTCTCTTGTGAGTCCCGAGCTTTCTCTTAGCCACCTTCAAGGCACGCTTGTCCTTCCCAACCTTCAGAAGCTCAGTTATCCTCTTCTCGTAAGGTGCAAACCCAGCAACCTCGCGAATCAAGTTCCTCACGAAATGAACCCTCTTGCTCGTTTTCTACAGCAAAAATTCAACGTGTTTCGTTTCAGGTTGGTCCAATCTAAACAGATAGAAAGGCTCAAGACAACTCTCTGAAACAAAAGGAATCACGTACCCCCTTGCGATCCGATGGACGAGCGGGCAACTCCCTCCTGGTGACGATGTGCCCTTTATTCAATCCAACGAAGAGCCCGGTACTCGGCGGCTTCGGAGCCATATCTGGGTTCCACAAAGCCAAGATAAAATCCACCTCAATCAACTCCTCCCAAGATAATCAGTCACAGCATAATCCAATTTACATCCAAGCGAAACCTTAACTGAACTAAACTAAACTAAACAAAACCTACAACCACGAAAACTAAGAAAGCAGACTAATCATACGCAGATACTTGCCTCGACCCCACAACCGAGAAGAGGAGTTTCAGAGAAGTGCCGCCGCCGACGGGGAGGAATGAGGGCTTTATGAAAGGGGAGAGAGTGTTTGATTTGGTCTTGGTGTGTTCTGAGTATGAAGGGAGAACATTGCTTGAAGTTTTGGATACTCAAGGAGAGAAAATCAGCAACGACATTTGTCTTTCCTTTGATATGTCGTACCGTGTACGAGTATTGTGAGAACCATTGTGATAACCTCAGTAGTTGAGCATTGGGAATCTTCTTGGCCTTGAGGTTGAGGACTGAGTCGAAGGACTTGAAGTCTGTCTCGATCACAAAATGATGTCCCATGAGATGGAATTCCAATTTCTTGATTCCATATTTGACCGCTAGAATCTCTTTGATCCCTGAGTAGTAGTGTTGTTCAGCATTGTTGAACTTCCCTGATTTGTAGGCACATATTCTTCTGGTTCCATTGATTTCTTCAAAAAGTATGGCTGCCCAGAATTCATTGCTCGCGTCCGTTTGCAGGATTCTCAATCCATCAGAAGGAATCTGTAAAGGAGGCAAATTCTGAAGATTCTTCTTTAAATACTGGACGGCGCTGGTTTGCTGATCTCCCCGTGGAGATGCATCTTTCTTGAGCTGAGCTTCGAGTGGGCTGGTGTACCTACTGATTCCTGGAACAAAGTCTCTGAGATAATTTACAATTCCAAGAAATTGCTGAACTTGTTTTGTGGTCAGTGTATCTGGGAACTTCAGTAGTTCTTGTGCGATGTGAGGACCTGGGTAATACTGTCCATCTGCTAATCTCATTCCTAAGAACTCAATTGTTGATGTGCTAAGTTGTACCTTCTTTTCAGACAGCATTATCCCATACTGTTGGATAATCTTTGCAAATTCCTTCAGGAGTTGGTCATGTGAATTCTGATCTTTGCTGAAGAGTAAGATGTCATCTATGTAGATGAGTGCAGAAGACTGTATGGGTTCAAAGATACTTATCATGACATCCTGGAATAAGGAAGGGGCTGTCTTGAGTCCAAATGGTAGGACTCTCCATTGGAAATGTCCGTTGGGTATGCAGAAGGCTGTTTTCCATCTGTCATCGGGATGAACACCTATCTGCCAAAAACCACTTTTAAGATCAAATTTGGAGAATACCTTGGCTTTTGAAAGTGAGGAGAACAGAGCTGTCCTATTTGGGATAGGAAATTTGATGTCTTGGAGGAAGTGATTCAGGGGTTGGTAGTTGATGACCAATCGCTTCTTCCCTCTATTCTGTTCTGATCTCTTGTTGACATAAAATGCTTGGCATGCCCATGATGAACTGGAATGTTCAATCAATCCTTGTTTAAGCAACAAGCTGCATTCCTTTGTTGCTTGCTTTGAGTCTGAAGGAGTCATGCCTGGATGACTGGCTTTTGTCGGGTTTATATCTTCGTTCTGCTTAAACGGAAGTCTGACGAAGAACTTCGGATTTGTCCACAGTGGGTGTGAACACTTGTTGAGAAAATCCTGATGGTCTGTTGCAAAAGCTGGTCTGAATAGTTCCAAGGTTTGTTGTACTGGCTGTACCGAGTACATCCTGCTCTCATGAGTGTATGGCTTGAAACTGGACTTGTGTCGTATACCAGTTGCTAATAGTTTGAGGCTATGTAGCTGCCGAAGTATGTCCCATCCAATGACAAGGTCTTTCCCTGGAAGGTCAGTAGCAACAATTTCTACTGATATGGAACATGTAGGGAATAACATGACCTTTATCCTCTTTGTCTTCAGGAATGTTTGGAACGTCTTTCCTGATGCTGCTTTGTATGTATTGACTTGTGGAACAAGCAGTTCTGCTGGGACAATAGCTGGATTTATCATACTTTCAGCTGCTCCAGTGTCGATGAAGGCAATTGCTTGAATTGGTCTCCGATACTTTGTAAAGTAGATTTGGACTTTGACATGAGGCAATATGTTGGAGGAAGCCATGAGAGAAGTACTTGCTTCTGTAGTTTCCTCGATGTCTGGATCTGTGGAATGAATTTCCAAGTTGGTGAAGGATTCGCATGAGGGGATTCTTCGTGTAGTAACACTTGCATATCGTGACAATGGTTGAGAGTGCTTCGTGACTGAGGTGATGGTGAAGATGCTGTCGTAGTCACTGTCACTTGAAGATGAGAGTATGTTTGTAGGAGTTCGTCTGGGTTCCAAGCAGTAAACTGTTTGGTCTGAAGGTTCTTCATCAAGGGAGAAGACTGATTCTACATCATTGTCTTCTAGTGATACTCCTGTAGCTCTCTCAAGCTGTGCAATGAGCTTCTTCTTTCTCTTTTTGCAATCTTTTGCAAAATGTCCTGGTTTGTTACAAATGTAACATCTGTCTGTTTTCCTTGTAGGAAAATGTCTGTGCTTGAACTGTAGATAACGTTTTCTTGGTCTGGGTTCAACTTTTCTCTTGTTTTGTTTCCTGGTCAGATCTCTTCTTTTCTTCTGGATGAAGTGCTTTGTTGGAGATCTTCTAAATCGTCTTCTTGACGTCTCTTTGTCAGGAAAATCTGGACATTTGCACAAATCTGCTTTAGTGCACTTTGTAAGATACCTGGTCGGTTTACAGGCATTGTCGAGTCTTTGGTCGTGTTTGAGAAAATCTCTAATGACGCTTCGTCTTTGGCAGAGTTCACTAACTGCGAAGTGAACTGTCTGCAGGATTTGTCCAACCGAGAGGTCCATGACTCTTATTCCTTTGGCGGCTATTTCCTTTTCTACCAATGAAGAGATTGGCTCTATGAGTGAGGATATGAACACTGGTTTGTGGGCATTGTCTGCTCCAAGGTTTATGAACAATGTGATCATCCTCTTGAAGTGTCGGTTGATATCCTTCTTTCTGAACGAACAGCAGCGTCGTTTGAAGAATTCTTTTCTCTTATCTTCAATCAGGTTCTCTGGACTTCCAATAAAGTTGATATATAGCTGTGCCAAGAACTCTGGGAATGGTAGGCTGATGAGTTGTATCTGTACTTGCTCTGTCAGCTGATTCCACCAGGTTTGTAGCATTCCTCGGAACTTCGTTGTTAATTCTGACAGTATCACTACTGAAGAAGGTTCTGTTAATCTCTTCTGGAGGCACCATGCGTAGAAGTCTCTGAATCGTTGTGGCCATTTGTCTATGTCGATATCATCAATGGTGAATGAGAAAGATCCTGATTCTTTCATCGACGGGTTTGGCCGGTCTTCCATGGGGTTGTCTGAAGAACTATCTGGTTCATTGACCTGAGGTGGATTGTCAGCCATATAAACTAAAGGAATCTCACAGAGTTGGGAGTCTGTTGAATTCTCAGTTGTGGGCTGATCTTCTTCTGTACTTGTAGTATCTTCGGTCAATGTCTCCGAGAATGATGATTCGGAGAGTTCCTCTGTTGGTTCTTCACTTGGAGGTTTTGCCATGAAAATTTCTACGTGATCTTCTTGTTCTTGGGTACCAAAATCCCAAGGATCCATGGAGTAGTGCATTCTTGTGTCCTTGAAAGCTTGTGAAGGCTTTTCGGGTTTCATCCAATGTGGAACTGAAACTGAGGGGTGATTTTGCAGTTTGGCTTCTTTGATTAGTAGTTGCTGGGTAGGAATCTCTTCTGAAGAACTTTCTTCACTGTGAGATCTTAAAGGGCTAGGAGATCTCTGTCTTCGAGAGGATTCAGTTGCTTTCTTCTTTCCTTCTCGGATCTCAGTTCTTCGTTGTTCCTTTGAGCGTTGCTCTTGTTGAGTCTTACGCTTTTGCTTTTCTAGCTTCTTTGCAATCTCTCTGATGTCTGCAACATCTTTCTTGTTCGGATCTCCGAACAGATAATAGCTCTTGGATGGTTTCTCCAAAGGAGAGTAGGAAGGTTTCCTTCCTAAGTCCATAAAATCTGATCCTCCATAGGATGACTTCAAGGGAGGTTTCTCTTGCATCTCTCGGGCCGCTTTGATCAGCTTCTCTAAGCGGGCAATTTCTTCATCTGGATCTGATTGAAAGTGTGCAGGGTATCGTCCTTGTTCAATGTTGTTCAAGGAATGTTGTAGTACCCTAAGTACTTCATGCATTTGATCATGATGTCGATTGAGCTTTTGAGAGATATTCTGACTCTGGGACTGGATCTGGTGAGACAAGTTGTGTTTTGTCTTCTCCAGACGACTTTCTACTTTATCCACCTTCTTGTGGATGATCTTCAAGGCTTCATTCTGGGCGATAGCGTTCTGGCTTTGCCAATTGAGCACAGTTTCTGCAAGACTGTTGCGCTGCACATTTCCTTGTGCATCGACAGCTGTTGGAATGGGAATCGTTGCGGTATACCTGACGTTGTTGACAGTGTGTTCATCCATAGTTGGAAAAATCAAGTCAGGTGATTCTGGCTGCATCATCATGATTGGCAGGGGAGCAAGTTTGTCATTTTTGTATGGCTCTAGCATCTGTACTTCTTGAGAACAGGCTTGAATGGTCTTTCTGAGAACTGGCTCATAAGCTGGTGCTGGAGCTGGTTCAGGAGCTGGTTTGAGAGCTGGCTCAGGAGCTGGCTTGAGAGCTGGCTCAGGAGCTGGCTTGAGAGCTGGCTCAACTTGCTTTTCAGGCTCTGGAACCTGAACATGATTTGTAGTTGATGCTTGTTTTTGTCGCCATTTGTAAATAGCTCTATAGCAGGGCAATATCGTCTGCTTTGGCTTCAGCGGATGCTTTATGTCTCTGGGTAGGTCCTCAAAGTCTTGCCATGCTTGATCTTGTTGCAGTAGAGTTTGTGCTGGCGATGGTGGTGACTCAACGTCCTTATCCCATCCTGAAGGGATAATTGTGCTTGGCTCTGGTCGGGATGGAGGAATCCCGTAGTTTACGATGTAGTCAAACTTTCCAGAGGGTTGTCCAAGCAATCCAACTGTCTGGTCACCATTTTGGTAGCGCTGGTACGGAGATGATTTCTTCTTGAGCTTTCTTGCAGTAGGAGGAATGAACAAGGTTTCTTCGTCTGAGTCAGAATCTTCTTCTGATTCTGAGAGACCTCTCCGATTCAGGCATCTTGATCTACTCTTCGTCTTGGAGTAGTCTGGTGAGTCGCAGTCTTCGCAGTCACAGTCTACTGGACATCTTGCTACATCCCAGTAGCAGTGCTGAGATTGAGGGTCCCTAAAGAAGTATGTTGGATTTCCATATCCATCAAAGGAATGGATCATCTTGTTGAGGGGTTCTGGCTTCTTTCTTCTTGGTACAGGTTGTACCATGAACATGGTTGGGAAAATGGGAGGTGGTGCTGGTTCCTTAGCTGTTGAGCGATCAAACTTGATCGTGACAGCTCCTTCTCTATCTCTTGAGAAGGTAGAGATTGTAGACTGGATTGGTGGAAGAGGCACCGTCCTTTTCTTGATTTGCTCATAGTCGGTCACCCATTTTTCCAGCAGAAGCTTCAAGAGCTCTGTTCTTGGAATTTGTCTGGGGATGTGGATGCATGTAGGAGCCTTTTGGTCATGATAATCAGCCACGATGAGCAAAGCATTCTGGGCGTCATTCGGCATGCTGATGTCGAGAGCATGATTTTGAACTCGATACGCCATCTGGTAGTGAAGAGTGGCTTCAATGGAGTCAGATTCCATTGTGGCTCCGCAAAGCTGCAGTTGTACCTGCAGTGCTGTCAACACTTTTGGATCCCTGAGAGACATACAGAAGTTAGGATAAAGGGTCACGAAGACCGTTCCTGCGTTAAGTGTTGTCTCAATTGTTCCAATTACTGCATGTTGATATTCCATATATCTCGTGTCCAAAAGGGCCATTCGGGCAGTCACAGGCAGTCCTTTTCGTCCATGATATGTCAAGGCAAGTCTTATGGCTCCAAAATGGAGATGGGAATATCCTTCTTTAGTCCATAGTTCAGGGAACTCTGCTGGCAATTGCAGAGATACAAATTGTTCTCTCTGTGTCCCAAGTATAGGATGTTGACTGAACTTACTAGTCTGTATGTATTCACGGGCTGTTGAGGCAGGCCGTCTAATTAAAGTCCTTATGCTTCTTATGGGTCCTGCAGAGGGCTTATGAAAAGCTGTATACGGATTGATCAATGGCAGTTCAGTATTAGCCACTTGATTAGCATCACAATTCTTGTGGGTGATTTCATATAGTGATTCAATACTTGCATTAGAACGTCGGAAGGAGGCAGAAGGCTCAAGGGAAAAGGGGGCAGTCAATATCTCAGGTTGGGTATCCATGGTTGGGCAGTAGGGCAATAACGGCAGGCAGGGGCATCCGGTAACTCACAAACACTCTCTCCCTCTCCGAAGAGAAGTAGAAAACAGGCACACCACTTGGCTCTGATACCATTAAGTACAAGGTTGAGAAACAACTCATAGGATTAACTTAAACAGATTAGGGAATAACAAGGAGATGATCAACAGATACAGAAAAACACGATGAATGCGTTTGAGCAAAGACATAAACAGATCTTTATGGATTTTGGGGTTTTCTGAATGTTTTTGGGTTTATCGAAGATAGAAAGATCATCGAGAGGTTGAAGAACTGGAATACCTTACTGCCCTTTGGTTATTGCCCCGATAGGTTTAGTTGCACATGGATGGGAGAAAATGAGAATTGTATTGAAGTGTGTTTTCTCCTCTGCCCCTCTCTTGTGTTTGCAAGAGGCTATTTATACACAAAGCCAAAGGCTAGGATTTGGATGTGGTTAAGCCACGTATCCTTGAACTATTCCTAGTCAAAAAGATGAAAGTGACTAAAGGAAAACTATTCTTAGTCAAAAAGATGAAAGTGACTAAAGGAAAACTATTCCTAGTCAAAAGATGTCACTTTGGGTCTTCTCATCTTTAAATTCTGCACATGGGCGGCTATCCTTTTCTTCGGCACATGGGCGGCCACTGTTGTTAGTCTCGATCTGTCTTGGGGCGTTTTCCATGTGGGTCCGATTTCTTTGCCGACAATCTCTTTTGTCTCGAGGCACGCCTTTTTGTGGATCCTGGGCCTGGTGGTGATCTTGGGCCTGAAGATGATCCTGGTATTGCGTTTGGGTCTGAGAGATTGAAGTTCTGGATCATGTCTTCAACAATAACATCCCAGTTGATTTGTTCTTGGATGTGGGCCTCCAAGGCTTCATCTAAGCACCATGCTTCGTTGGCATCAATCCTTGCAATTTGTTGGACTAGCAATTCTTCTTCTGTAAGAGGACTCATTGAATTGAGTTGGAAGAGCTTGTTTGTCAGGCAGGTCCTGCTGTGAAGCATGTCTTTGTGCTCGAATCCTTTAGTGCTGAGTGGAACTTCCCATATGTGTGGAATTTGGTCGTTGACTTCATAGTTCCCAAAATGTATGGCAATTGAATTGGGTAGACAGGCAAAGTGATCTACCGTATTGACGGCAACTAGTGAAGCTACATTGCTGTCGTAGTGCCAATTCCTGTGGAGGAGGTAGACGGTGTAGGAAGTAATATCTGGCCATTTCTGGAATCTGTAGGCCTGTTCTTCAAACCAAATTTTCCACCGGGATAAGGGTGCGAACCAATTGAGAACTTCTGCAAGATGTGCATGAGGATAATTTCCAGGGGAATATAAACATAGATCTCCAAATTTTTCAAGATAATGGAGCATCTCTAAAGCTGGAAATTCAAAGGCTATGGTATGTGCATGAAGGAAATACCAAAAGAACCATTTCAACTCAACAGGAAATTTTTCAGCAGGATGTATGGGAAACAAATGTAGGAATGGACAGGTGGGATGAATTCCTAATCTTGGAAAGAATAGTTGTCCATGTTTTCTGAAAAGCTGTGACAGGTAGTAATGTATCTGTTGATCATCTCCTTGTTATTCCCTAATCTGTTTAGGCTTTGCTTCACTCTTTGTTTATATCCCTTTGTCTCAGTTATTTTAATCTTTGTCTAAGATGTCTATCGTTTCTCGTGTCCTCCATATCCTGTCTATCAGCTTTGCTATTCTGTATTTGAGTTATTCCCAGTTTTCTTCAGTTTATGTCTTAGCCTTCATCTGTGTGGTGTATCTACTCCAGTAAGACTGCATGACCTCCTAAAAAGGAGGTCATGCAGTCACAAACAGCCATGGCCTTTGATTTGCAGGTGCATCGCACCACCGCCCAGCCCCCCTTAAACTTCTCTCCCCCTCCCATCTTTGTTCTATGTAACACTTTTACGAAGTCATAGTCAATTATGCAACATTATTGTCTCATATTCTGATATCTTGGGGTTCATATACTCCTTCATTCAGCTTCTACTTTCGTGGCTTTCTATTCATGTGTTAGCTGAATACTTGCATCTCATAATCCAGCATGTTTTATGTTTCTTTTCTGGGATAACTTTCCGCCTTACAAGGGTTGTTTATCTGTGATTATTTGATGATTAGGATGTTCCAAGGGCTGCAGTTATTAAGTCTCTAGCATCGCTCATAAGAAAGCCCGGATTTCCTGTAGTGCCACAAGTTTGCATTAGAGCTGGTTCAGCACTTCTGGTGATTCTTCTTGTGAATTCCATTTTGGGTGTCGTTTTTCTGCCTCTCAGTTTAAGTGGTGAGTCAAACAATGATACATATCTTCCTCGTAGGACATTGTTCAAGCCAGTCCATCCAGGTTTCCTCTCTCATCACAGGAGCTCTTCGGTATCCTTGACGATGCGAGTGAAAATACATTCTTGAGTGGCCCAACCTTGATGATGCAAAAGAACATTTTTGATAAGGATGCTGGGAAGGTTGGTCTGGAAACAAAAAACTTGGTTGCATTCACAAGCTTCCTTTTGGAACAAAAATTGCTATTCTATCTGTTATACTTTATTCGGCCCTTTGTTTATCTTCTTCATATTGGCGCTTTTGCTTTACATCTAACAAGTCATTGCGATTGAGGAAAATTGTTGAACTGTTGCCAATTGTCTAGGGTTAATGCTTGGATGGCTGACAAAGATGCCGAAGCATTGAGGTGCCAGAAGTTGCTTGTGGAAGAAGAGGAAGCCGCACAGAGAAGGTAATGTTATCATGCCAATGCTGACACCATAGCCACCTGTTTCTTACATGATTGATTTTTGGAAAATTTTCTGTAAAAGTTAATCTGAGCGCTGTCCTACTTCCGCGATTCGTGTATATTTTGACCTGACAGCATTTGGAATAGGGAAATTATCACTAGTTTATTTTCCATCAACCTGTTGCTTTTATTCTCATGGTGACGACTTTAGCTATTCCTTATAAACCATAGAAACCAAATAGCAAAGTAACAGAAAGTACCATTAATTGCATTGTCTTAAACACTTCAATACCAGGCCCATCACTGTTTTTAGATTTAGGGCATTATTGAAGCATACGTTATTATGATTATAAGCTCTTACTATAATTTAATAGATCATGCACATAATTGATGATAAAGTGTTGCACAGTGGTGCTGTCTTTATATCTCAACAAAGGCTCTAATTTCCAGCTCTTTGTATTGAGTGGGGACAGGCAAGCTGAGTTATTGGAAAAGAAGAGGCTAAGACGGCTTCGGCAGAAAGAACAAAAGGCCAAGGGAAATAAAAGTGGGGAGATACTTGATGTTAATGACAGTTACGATATGATGGAGGCCGAGCCTCCAACGGAAACATCTGCACACCAGGACAATTAAGTGAAAGAAAGTCAAGATTCTTCTCTGGCTCTGGCCACCGTTGGGCTTCACACATATCTACTTCCTGATAATGAAGAAGATGTTGATTTTGAAGTACTGCCTGAGCTTGAGAATGGCTATACCAATTCTGGCAGTTTTAAGAATGCTCGGCTCCTGAGACCACCTGGTGATAGCCATCAACACACACATGCTGCCAGCTGGACTGTACAGCGAAGATTTCGAGGTTTGCCTGGTGTTTTGAATGAAGTTTATAGGAATTCCTCTTCCAAGCCTGAGTTCAAGCATAGGCATGGAAACCAGGATTCCAAAAACAGCAATATCAATAGCAAGAAAGTATGGAGTAGGAAAAGCAAACCTGACAAAGAAAGTGAGGATTTAAATTCCAGAGTTCATGAGGCTTTCCCCGAAGCAGATCAGGGTAAGAAGCGTGAAGTTCTGATTGGCTCAATTGCAGTAGCACTTGGTGGTTGTGGTAATGCTCTGCCCATCAATACTACCGCTACACCCTGAAATAACAACCTTCCAGAACTGCAAGTTCTAAGGGATGATGGTTCTGCGAAAGCAAGCAGGCCCTCTACTGCCCAAAGCAACCGTTCCAGAGGCAAGCTATGGAGACCAGTGAGCCGCAATGGAGTCAAGGATACCGATCCCGATCCTGCCAGCGACAGTGTTTCCCATGTAGCGTCACCATCAGAGAATGGTGAGTGGCAAGGGCTGTCTAACGAGGACCATATTAGATTACCTCCTACGAGCTCCTGCGGAGATGCCATTGAACCCACTTCAGGATACACAGAATCTGAAATTCTGAAAACTCGGAATTTTCTAGCCACGCCGCAAAGGCATTCCTCACTCAGAGTAAGTTGACATCCTTTCATGAGATTGATCTGGCATTTTCTCCTCTTTAATTAGATATGATCTGCCTCAATTGCATCAATGTTTTCTAACCCCCACCCCCCCCCCCCTTCCAAAAAAACTCAATCTTGTAGGATGGAAAGAAGCGATTGCAGCAGAACATGTGGAGTTGGTCTTGCTTCCTGAATCAGTACCTCCTGGATCCCCTGGTACTGATAGATCAGCTAATGAAGGCCGTTCAGACACCTGCGAGTCCAATGCCCCGCGAAACCTAAATGTGAACGCCAGTGATCTTATTAAAGTGGACAAGACGAAGCCAGACAAGAGCCTTAAGAAAAAGTATATCCCAAAGCAGAGGTAGCAGTAATAACATGATGACGAAGGATGCTATAATATGCCGATGTCAAACAGGTATTGCACAGTCCGATGATTGTTATTGCCCAGTTGGTCAGTCGTTAGAATATAATTAAGCAGAGGTTCCAGGTTTTATACCTGAGAGGTCTTCTTTGTCCCAACTATTTTCGAAAAGGTGAGGGCTTAGGCTGGAAGCATGTTTTAAGTAGAGTTCCGTGTCCCTTGTTTGCTTCTTCTTGTTGGCACCTTACAGCGACTTGATTTGGGGGAAGTCCTTTTCTTACTCTTTTTTCCCCTTTCTTTTTTGCCTTGTTTATTTTTGCAAGAATTTTCCAGTAATAAATTTTTGGGATGCAAGAGGAAGCATTTTTGCAAAAGGAAACGAAGCAAGTTAAAATTTTTAATGGGATTTGACTTTGGTTTTCGCCATCTATTTGTAATACCATTTTTTGAATGGTATGGGCTTTGGGTTCTTCCAATGTAAATCCCTCAGCTTAACCTGATAATAAGGGCTTCGGGTAATGTCTTAGTATGGGCCAGCTGGATATGAATATGTGATTCTGATGGTGAGATTAAACTCAAAATTCTTTTGACTAATTTTAATAATTCGAGGAGTTAGGACACCTCTTGATCCTAATTAATTTTGGTTAAGACATGTCCATTTTAGACAACAAAAGAAACCACTAAAAATTGCAGTTCCTGAATGATCCACAACAAGTCTCAAAAAAGGCATTTTACAAACTCCAGAGGAACGGGTCAAATTGATCCAAACTCCTCTTCACTGACATATCGTAACCATAAGAAAAGTGTCCATTTAATGCCATATTTAGGAAAGAAGGAAAAAAAAAAGGAGAGGCACTCAAAATGCAAACCAGCAGCGTCAGGGTGGTCCTAAAATCAAACTCTGGCACCTTTCGCCAAAATTACAGAAGATCACTGCTAATGATGATTTATGAAGGCTCGTTGGATCGGTGTAGTAAGTAAAACTTTGCGGCAGGACTGCCCTCCTGCAAGAAACACGAGAATACTCCTCATTCAGCTCCAATTCTCCCGCCAAATTTGATAAGGTGATTTTACTTCCAAGCACACATCCCGGCTCAAAAACACACCTCTGAAAACTGAGGTTACTGTACCGAAAATCCCAAAATTGTACTCAAGGCCTAGCACTTCCAGGTAGGTCAGTGACTTTTCCAACAGCAACCGTCTTCCCTGCACAAGTGCACCCAGAAATTTTGAATCCATGTTGACTACACAGGTCAAAAGCAGAACCGAACACAACGAAAGGTAAGCTAATCTTTTACCTTCAGTACGAAGGGTAAACCTTCCAAGCTGTGCAAAATCAGAGAACTTCTCTACACAAATCATGTTATTTACCTGCAATGCAAGAAGCATAATTACAACCTCTTTTGAAATAATTGAAATGATGAAAGCACAGGAGCAATCATCTCTTTCAAGCAAGTCTTGAAAGCTTCACGACGGTGATCGGATAAATGACCAACTTCCAGATGATAACAACTATGCCCCATTTCTCCACTTCAAAGAGAGTAAAGCTGCATCGCAATCTAGAACATATGGTAACTAGCAGAAGAGGTAGGAAAAATAAATAACCTGGATTCTGCACACAATCACTGCACCATTCTTCACAAAAAGAACCTTCTTTTTCATGGGTTTCTTTGTTTTAGGATCGATTTGTTGTAACAGCTCCACGATTTCACACTCTTCTACAACAGAGTGAATGTGCAGAACTGCTTTATATCCAGCTGTGAAGATTGCCTAAAATGACAATGGGAAGATCAGCAAGTCATACTGGGATATCGGAATCACTCCATAAATTCAATAGGATAACACAAACAAGTCAATAGGCAGAACCACACACATTGTCAAGCAATTCTAGGATTTGGAGTTGAGCAACAAACTCAGTGACGGCAGCGATTGGCTTGGCTGCGCAGAAATAGAATGATGTTAAAAGTGGCAGACCACAAATGTTAAAAAGTAGTTCCTAAATGATGATACTTGAGCATAGAAGAAGAATCTTATAAGAGTTATTATCTAAGCTTGACAAAACGAATCCTGATAAAATATCCTCTTCCTCAATTCCAGAAACTCTAACTCGTAGATTTTCACCAGGTCCAGCACGTTTAACTTTGTTCTCATCACAGTATATGGCAAGCACTTTCACTTGAGCCTGCAGAAGGAAGGGAAAAAACGGCATATTCATAGATGGACATATTTCAGTAAAAATAAAATTTAACTTCTGAAGAATCTACCTTATTAGGCATGACAACTAAGGATTCACCCTCCCGAATACTGCCGGATTCCACTTTACCCATAACTACAGTTCCCATATCCTTGAATTTGTCAATAATAGGCATCCTACATATACCACATTCAAATATATCAGTCAAATAAAAGAGAGAGAAAAGGAAGATAGCTTTCATATAGAAAGCATCAACACAAAGGCATATTGACAAGTTTAGAATTTCAAACCTGAAAGGACCTTTGGGATCACGTGGAGGAACCTCGATTGTGTCAAGAGCTTCAAAAACACAGGGACCACTCCACCATGGACATACACTTTTATCCAGTCTTGTTTTCATGTTATATCCCAACAGACCCGATATTGGAAGAAACTGGATATTTGCAATCAATTATCCATGTCTTATCAGATGTTTATGTTCGGCTGTACCTCGTGCAATAAAAGTTTTCCTCATCCTAAATTATCACAACTTAAATTCGACACTGGCTGCCAGGAACATTAGCCGCAAAGACCACATTACCCTTTAGCCATGCTTATTAATGATTGCATTCACAAGAACTTTCACTTATAGCTTTGAAAAAATAAGCCGAGAAATACGAGTTCAAGTGCAGATTAATCTAGTGTCAGACTGGTCCCAAGTTTTATATGTGAATTTTCATTCAAAGCTTTAAATAATGCGGCTGTTGCCTAATGGGAGAACCAATTTTC
The DNA here is from genome assembly GCA_029817715.1 of Melastoma dodecandrum. Taxonomy (NCBI): domain Eukaryota; kingdom Viridiplantae; phylum Streptophyta; class Magnoliopsida; order Myrtales; family Melastomataceae; genus Melastoma; species Melastoma dodecandrum. The sequence continues at coordinate 3,068,303 of JARUPY010000290.1, read as the reverse complement.
TTGACGAACTATTAACTTTAACTTGCATCAGCAAGAAAACATGAAAGACACAGGCCAACTCAAAATATCATGCCCAGCTAGTTAAGTGTTGCATTTTTCTGACGGGATCATCAGCCATCCCCAGAAATAACAGGTAGATTATACATGTTCAAACATTCAAGTGCTGCGATTTCAGTAAGTAGAAATACATAAAACTGAGCAGCCAAAGAATTCCATGTTAAATTGATTAAAACAGATGAGACAATGCAATAATCAAGTTATGAGCATCCTAGAATAGATAAATAAGATTCAACTTGCCTTTCTTAACGTTGTAACCTGACGCTCTAAGGAAAGGTATCATCTTGGATTCTATTTTGTCATACCTGGAAGAGTGCACAAAATAATAAAGAATAATTCAGAATCTATCACTTTGTAAATAGAGATTGAGAAACATAGGATCACAATGAGAGAGGAATATACCTCTCTTTACTCCAATTGACAGTGGGATGATCCATTTAGACACACCCAAGGTTTTAGCTAGCTGGACATGCTCCCTGGTTTGGCCACCTTTCTCATATCCTGTTTCAAATTCACCCTTCCTAGCTGAGATAACCTGTGAAATCATGTTAATAAAGGCACGGCATAGATAAATGTGAAGGAAGAAAATTGAACTTACAAGAACCCCAATGTCTGCTTGAGAAGCCCCACTAATCATGTTTGGTACATAACTCTTGTGACCCTAGAAAAGGAAGAAGCATTGATGAGCAAAGACAAGAGGGGGCAATTCAAGGAAAACATAATCACGATCATTAACGGAGCAAATGCAGATCAGACACCAAGTATTATTATACGACTGTTATCCACAGAAGGAGACTTCATACTTTAAATAGAATAAAGCAAACATCCAGATACGGGCGTATATATAGACTCAAAACTGCAAGGCATGCTTTTTATATCATTCTCAAGGAAGTCAGTGTATTACTTACTGGTGCATCTAGAATGGTGAATCTAGTAGTCTCTGTTTCAAAATGTGCTCTCCCGACCTCCACTGTAATCCCCTGCATTGGCATGTAAAATTAAAATTAAAAAAATTAGAAAGACCCTATGTCCAAGAGGCAAACATACCCAGTCAACAAGCTTACTTAAATCCCCATGAAAAAATCACTTCATCCCACAGCACACAAGAATCATACCTTAACCCTCTCCTCCTCATTGGTGTCCATGATATATGCCATGTACCTGTGCCAAGGCGATTATAGCAATTAACTGAGCAAACAAATTATGTATCAACCAAGCAAAACAAATCAAAGAGATAGAGGTTCATGTGATCTTGGTAAAACATAAATTATTAAATATTGCATGCAAACTACCACAAGAAGCTCACCAGCTTTCCCTGCTCTTATCTTTAGCTTCCTTTTCATATTTTTGGATTGTACGGTCATCAACTTGACCACTCAGGAAGAGTATCTGACCTCCAATGGTTGATTTTCCAGCATCTGTGAGAAAGAACTAATAGCATCAACATAATACCACGTATAATCACACAATCTTTGAAAAGAAAAATTGACTTACCAACGTGGCCAATAAACACGACATTTAATGACGTTTACCATCTTCTACCACCTCCTCTGCTGTATCGTCTTCTACTGGAGCAGGTACTTCCTTTTCTTTCCCTGCATAGGCACAAAAACATTCTGAGCACGCCAGATGATCCTGCATCCAGGAACTCATATTGAAGTTCTTTTTCTTTCAATTTCAGGGGCTTCTATTACCACCTTGTGGCTCAACATATTCTGGTTGAGGGATTGCCTCAATTTCCTCTTTTGGACCTACAAAAGTAGAATAGATCATTATTATTGAAATTGTATCACTCATCACAATAGAAGTGCCGCCTTCACTAATGCTGCAGAAATGTTATGCTAGGTAAAACAATTGTACGCATTTGATAATTCCAGCTGAGTAATAATAACACTTCTCTGTATATAAATATCCAACCAACTGTTCCGTCACTTCAATAATGAAATACGTTATACATAATCTTGTAGCAGAAAATTTCTCTTAATTTTTGCTGGGAGCGCTGGCACAATGGTGACTCAGAGTTGATCCACTCGTCATAGATTTGAGCGGAGGCCCATTTGCAGAACTTGCAGGCACATCACTGCATATGGAACTACTGACTTTCCCCATTTTCTTGCACTAGCCTAGCATTTTTCTTGTCAGGGATGCTCGTTAATAACATACCAAGACTATATATAAGATCCTACCTGAGGAACTGATAATCAGGGAAGAAAAGCATCTTGTGTAACTGAGGAGAACTTCAACTACCCTCCCAAGATAATGTTGAATTCAAAGCACTGGATTGATCGTTTTCAAACTTATCACATGCAATCACTATGCCACTACTCAAATAAGTTTTGTTTTTGCCAGAAACAAAAAAAAACATTGTCCAATGGTTAATCACCTACTACCACGTGGAATTGGATCTTTTTTGCTCAATCTTGTAGTAGCCCAACCACAAGTGTCACCTGTCTCGCGAGATCACAAGAAGTACATCCCAGAGCTAGCAATAGCACCATTCAATCATCAGATGGCAGCCCTTCATGTTTGTTGGTGCATATCCATGCAGTCACTGACATAGGAAGATAGTCAGTCTCCTCATTTCATGAAGCACTAAGGTCCACCATTTGGGGGAGTTTTGGACGCAGCGATATGTTTGGAGATTCATGATCCCAGGGAGGAAGTTGCATCAATTTGCTAAACTTTCATCCACTTCATCCCCAAGAGGCACGTTTTCGAGCAACAGCATCGCCTCCCACGAAGAAATCTCTTCTTCAGCAATGCTATGTACTACTACCCTCTTTAACCTTTTCATTGTACTGCCTTTGTTTTCAATAATGGGGATAAGCAAGCATCATCCATTCAGTCTCCGTGGCAATGCAGGGCACGGTCCTAGATCCAGGGAAGGGTATGACTTCAGATGATCCCAGAGAAGCTGCTCAGACACCCGGTCAGCCAGCACAGATGACCCATCATGCATATCTCTGGGAGAAAGCCTTCCAAACTGCTTTCCCAAGATATTATTATCAGAAGATATTACTTCTGAAAAAACATGGGAGGCCACATGCAACCCTCTGAAGGTCTCTGGGTTGGAATCACCGTAGGGCGACGAACCAATATAAAGGCTTGGAGATGGCTTAAATTGGTTTCCAACTCCCTCATTCAGGACAAAAAGCCGATTGATCTGAAATGGGATGGCACCAGTTCCACCAGTTAATGGTGTACAGGAGCCTGAAGGTGTGCGGGGACTAGGAATCGGCGAAAGAGACATTCTTCCATTGAAATTTGGCGGCAATCTTGAGTTACGCAGAGGACTTCCAAAAAGTGAGATGGGACACGAGATATTCCTAGCCATGTGGATATCACTGGATACAACAACAAATCAGACCACGAGACAATTTGTTAATCAAAACTTGCCCGCATAACGAACTGGAATTGCATGAGAGAGAGGGGAGTACAATGCATGGAGGCTAGCTTTCAGTGATCTAGATGATTGAGTCACAAGCCTCTCTGCATCAAAGGCAGCAGGATTCCTCAGTTGCCCCATGCCCTGATATATGATGATAACATCAGATTCACGTGGCGCAGACTAGAACCAGACTGAAGAAAAGGTCATCAACGGGACCATTGAGTTGCCTTCGAACATGCATACTGTAAGTGTTAGTATTCCCCCAGAAGCAACCGTGAAACTACAGCTTATGGGTGATCTATATATAGAGAAATTGCTCTGTAAATTTAAACCAAAAGACCCTTCTCTCCAATTGCTTTGAAAGTAACACGTATCACTAATATAATCAAAGAAAAATAGCAGGAAAGAAAGCATGAAAAAAAAAAAAAAAAAATAATTAGTTTAGAGGCTCAAAGAAACTACCACAGATCTAAGACTTCTGTTGTTGCTTGGAGTAAGATCTGCAGAGTCAGGGCCAGAAAATGGTTTTTCTGCTGATGCCATGAACTTTACAAATGGGTGCTCTAGCAATTGTGTGGCGGTTGGTCGCTTCTGAGGGTTTCGTTGCAAACACGCCTCACAAAGTCCTTTCCTTCTTCAGAGAGGTGATCTGGAATAGCAGGAAGCTCCTTACTATTGCCAATCTTGAACATTGCTGCCACCTGTATCAAGCGAGGTCAATCCAGCAGGAGTCTTAATTCCGGAAACCAACCTCAAAAACTTCTCCAGGAATGATGTACAGTTAAAACGACTTACCCCCTTCCAAGGTGGTTTGGTCGTGGTCATTTCCAAGACTCTACACCCAAGACTCCATATGTCAACAGCAAAATTGCAACCACTCTCGTTCTTTATAACCTAGTTAAGAAATGGATATGCCAAACAAATGATTCCTGAAAATGCATCTAACCATCAATGTCTAGTTTAATCAAGCTAGAAAAGAAGTTCTGACAGTACCTCTGGGGCCATCCAATGAGGGCTTCCCTTGAAGGAAAGTGGACATGAATGTCCTGTAATCTGGATATCCTTTCAGAAGTATATTACATCCTGCTCCATGATTTGTTTCTCTTTTTTGGCCAAAATAGTCTCCATAATAATCAAAGATCAGTTCTCTTTTGATAATGAAGAGGAAGATATTGATTTCCTATTTAGGATTAACCGGTAAACTCGCAACAATTAGCCACACAATTAGTAGCAATCAGAAGATGACTTCACTCACGTGCTTTGCATCCCGAAATCAGCCAACTTTACTCGGCTATTTGGATCTACCAATATGTTAGCTCCTTTTATGTCTCTGCAACAAGAATATCCGCCAAAGGTTATGGAACTTCATCTCCCTGGTTCATACATATTTATACAAATAAGGGTAAATGTCACTTACCTGTGTACTGTGTTTTTAGCATGTAGATAAGCAAGTCCACACAATATTTGTTGAGTATAACTACGTATTGCCAGTTCACCTAACTGTCCATATTCTTGGAGTAGCCTATGAATGGAGCCACCTGACACATACTCCAGATAGATATATAGTGTGTCGTCTACCTGCTCAGTCATCAAACAAGGAATCATATGAGCTCTTAAAGTTGAAAGAAAAAAAACAAGAAACAGTTAAAGTGCGGTTCTGAAATTTCCAATCTGTGTGCATTCAAAAGCTTCGGTGATGCGAGATTTCATTGGTTTCGGATGTTGAATCCAAGGGTGAAAACTCTATATAAAGCATACGCATAAAGGTGGACATGATTGAAGCTGCAACGGGCTTACAGTTTCTGATCCATAATACTGTACAATATTGGGGTGCTGCAATTGACTTAATAGATTGATTTCCTGCGACGAGTTAGGAAAATCACATGTAAGGTACATTAAGATTATATATACATGGAAAATCACTGACATCAAATTCGACTACCTGAATTAACTGCTTTGCACTTTCCTTAGATTTGGCATCATCTGAAAATAATGTCACTTCCTTCATAGCACACATTTCACCATTTTCACTGCAATGCACAAAACATCAAAATAAGCATACTTGTCATGGTTTCAGTAACAGTCCATATCTAGACAACTTCAATAAGTCATTAGCAGTCCTTGAAGCTGAACATAGCCCATGCAATTAATTACAATCAGCAGGTAACATTATGGTTAAGCTATGGCGATTGCAATGAAAAAAAGAGTGAAATTTGTATAAATAACAATACCTATTAAAGCCGACATAGACATATCCAAATGTGCCTCTGCCAAGCAGTTTTCCCTTCTTGCAGTGTGAGCCCAAGGGGGTGTCGGACTGCCCTGGACTGGGATCCCTTCTTATTTTTTCAACGGAACCAATCCAATCACCCCAATATCAATATAAAGAAACAAATATATTTAAAATTTATAAATATTCTCATAATATATTATAATATATCATTCCTTTATACAATATCGCATAAACAAGTCCTAAGCATCCCTATTAATATTGACGTTCATCCTTTATACAATATCGCATAAACAAGTCCTAAGCATCCCTATTAATATTGACGTTCAGCTGAACGTTGTTCGTGGTGGCCCGTTCTGCTGCAGCCCGGTCCGCTGCCGCTCTCTCCGCTGTAGCGCGCTCTTCCGCTTCTTTTTTCTTTTTCCACACCCACCATATAATAATTCCCGCTATAACGAGAAAGATGAATAAAATACTGATTATCCATATCAAACTTGACCTTGAGGATGATGGCGGTGAAAAAGACCAAGGCGGCAATGGGGGCAACTGAGTGAGTGAAGGCGGCGGCGGTGGGAGTACTGAAACCGGCAACTGAGGTGGAGGAGGAGACAGTTGTGATGGAGGAGGCGACAGTTGTGGTGGAGGAGGCGAAAACAGTGGTGGATGAGGCGAGGTACTATCCCACAGCGGAGGAGGAACATCACCTGCATTCAGAAGAAAGAAAAAATGACAAGCAATACCAAACATACACACCAAGCAGACCAACAGAAAATTACCAAAACGCAAATCAAACAGATTAATCAAGATATTATTCCACCCATCAAATGACCAAAACTCCAATTGTCATTGTAGGCCCCAAAAAAAAAAACAAATGACGATGAGGGAGTGGGGGGGTGATGTGATGTGATGTGATGATGGGGCCTCAAAAAGTCGATTCTTGGAAGGGACAGGCAAATAGTAAAGTGTTGTGATCCTACCATTACTAATATACTTAATTTATTCAACAACACTCTGTACTAGAGAAAGTCTTTCATCCCCATATTATAAAGAGCGGCTTGGCTTACCCAACACCAGCTTCTGATTGTTTTATGAACCACGTAACCTTATCCGAATGCCACAGAACTCAGCCGACGACTGAGGGCTTAGGACCGCCCCTCCCCCACCCCCCCCCCCCTCCCCCCTATCATCTCTCATCTTATGAAGACCATCATAACTCTTATGCACAGGAATATATTGGTCTTGACAGTCAATGGCCGTCTGCCACTTCCACTTACTCTAACATGTGAAAAATTCAGATTAGTTAGGTTCTGCTCCGTTTCGCATGGATTTTCTACCTTTATAAGAAACATATTCACTTCCTCACACTAAAGCAAACCCAATCGACCAAAGAATCGGGCAACATAGAGAAGCGAAAACATAAAATTTCTGAGACCCAACCCAGTACAAGCTAGGGAAACTCACCCATCCCAGAAACCTGAATCGATGCTATGCGAAGACACAGGCCGATCAGCAAAAGCCAAACTCCCAAAACCGACATCGCCATGACTGAAACCGGAGGAGGAGGCTGAAGTAAAAGAGTTAAGGAAGCGAGCTTCTGCTCCGCAGAATGGCATCATCTTGAGAAGTCTAACAAACAAAAATAGAAGTTCCTAAATTTATTGCTCCAGCTGCACAAGACCTTTTTTTGGGTCAGTGAAGGAGATGCGGCAGCAGAATTAGGATGAGAGAATGGCGAAGAAGTGGATATTGTTAAAAAGTGACTACTCGATAGCCTAACGAGGCAGATGACAAAGCAAGAATCTGCAACAAAGGCGGTGGGCCTTATCTAAGTCAAATTGGGCCGTACTTATAATGGGCCGAAAGGTTGATATGCAACTGGGTCGATAGCGGCAAATTTCCATCGGGCCGAGCGCAAAAGCCCGGACAACAGGAAACCGGAAGGTAACCCAGATATCCAGAACTACAGCTAAGTAAAAACCGTATCGACGTCGCGCCGTCGACCGGGTGAAAGAGAGGAAGGGGAGACGACACCGACGACGACGGAGCAGATCGTCAGGATTCCTCGCGGGACGATCTGTTCTTGCAGACGACGCTCGCGACCTGAGGCGAGCCTTCAGTGAGTTCCTCACCTCTTCCCCGGGCTGTAGGGGTGTTTGAGTTGAGCTGATTTGTGGTTGGGAATTTGGTTTTTGATTCGTCAAAAAATGGTTACGTGCGGGATTGATCGAGTGGCTTTGAATGTCGTTGCATGCCGTTGTTATGGTGGAGGTGGTTTTGACGTTTTTTTTTTGTCACGATGACTGTGTTGCTGCTGAAGTGAAGTTTAGTTGGACGGGAAATGGGAGTGCGGCCGTGCTGACGTCACTGTTTGGGTGGTTCATCTCTACACGCAGAGATCTCAGCCATGGTATAAGCTAACCTTCCTGATGTAGCAAAATTCCAGTTTTCTGTGCTGTTCTTGTCGCATCAATGGGGGTCTGCGATTCACAGAGTAATTTGAGGTTGCGAGTCCGTCCAGGCATACCGGAGTTTCTTTGTTTTTCTTTTTTTTTTTTGGGGGGGGGGGGGGGGGGGGACAATGCTGGTTTTTTCTTAGTAAAAGAAAACAGACACTTTCGAAAATGTTCATATCTCGATTGATCAGGTTGTCGGATTTAGTTCAGCCATAACCTTATGCGTGTGTCTATTGAGAAATGAAATTACAGTCGAAGAGATGTTGATGCTATGGTATTCAGCCTGGCTTTCAATTGTGATACAGGTGAACCTTATGCTGAACTAAATGTTGTTTTGGAACACAAACACATATATAGATTCAATGTATCTGCAAAAACTTATGGTGTGGAAATTGGTTCCTTTCAGGCATTATCGAAGACGGTAATCACAAGGAAAGAATGGGAAAAGAAGATTAACGATGTGAAGAGTAGGAAAGAAGACATGAATAAACTTGTTATGAACTTTTTTGTTACTGAGGGCTATGTGGAGGCAGCCGAGAAATTTCGGATGGAGTCAGGAACTGAACGTATCCTTCTCCGTCCTTTTACATTCTTTTTCCACTTATCCTTCTTTGTTTTTGTACTATGAAAGTTATAGTCTGAATTTTTGTTTTTAGTGCTTTATTTGGGCATGTTATAATAGCGTGGATTGATCCAACATCACTTCAGTGACTTTGTTTACTCCACTATTGCATTCATTGTTTTGGATCTCCATACAGTTTTCAATTAGCTCGCATTGAGAAATACCTAGTTTTCCATTGCATTTGGATCAGCATGAATGCTGTCATGGTACGTTTGTCCTTATTGATGCTTAGCAGACATTGATCTTGCAACTATCAGCGATCGATGGCTGTGAAGAAGGCGGTGCAGTGTGGGAACGTCGAGGATGCCATTGACAAAGTTAATGACTTAAATCCTGAGATAAGGTTGGATTTTTTGGGCTTTTTTTGTCTCTGGTGAACATGTGTTGGAAATATATCATGCTTTGTATTAGTCCTTCTCTTTTAGTGCGTTTATCCTTCATTGCTGGTATTAAGGTCAAATGATATACCGGGTCTTGATGGTCTAAACTTTCCCTATTGCAGATCTTGGACACATATCCACAGTTGTTTTTCCATCTTCAACAGCAAAGACTGATAGAGCTCATTCGGGACGGAAAAGTGGAGGAGGCTCTGGAGTTTGCTCAAGAAGAGCTTGCTCCCATGGGAGAAGACAATGTAAGCCAGGCCACTGTCACCCCTTTATCCGATCTATCCACTTCTTCACCGGTATTGAAAGTTTCTCCGAAAAGGAGAACGTAAGCGTTTATCCGTCATTCAAAATCCACTACCCGCGCAGCAAAGCTTCTTGGAAGAGCTGGAGAGGACCGTTGCACTTCTAGCCTTTGAAGACGTCTCCAACTGTCCGGTTGGCGAGCTTCTAGAGATGTCCCAACGTCTGAAGACAGCCAGCGAGGTCAATGCAGCCATACTTACAAGCCAAAGTCACGAAAAAGGTTAGCTGATGCATATGGCCCCCATCCATCACAGCCGTATGCTTATCTGACTCTTTACTTTTTCGCTTTTATTTTGTCCTTACCCCCTCTGAGCACGCATTGACTTGTTCCCTATATCAGCTGGACCCATATGCTGGTTTGGTATATGTAAGGCATGACACTTCTTTAAATTTCCCTTCACTGGTCTGACTGTCTCTTTGCCTTTGCTGTGAATGGGGGGGACATCTCCCTCCTTGCCTCATTTAATGTGGCTCGAATAGATTACTTAAATCTTTTATCCTAAAGCTACTGACCACTACTCTTTGCAGACCCAAAGCTTCCCTGCTTGCTGAAGATGTTAATCTGGGCTCAAGGCCAGCTTGACGAGAAAGCTGTTTACCCCGCCAAGCTGGAAGACCCCGTCGCCTAGAGGTTTGAGCCAGCTGACCGGTCGGGCCTGGGGGTTCATGTAAACATCGATGGGGGGGGGGGTTGGTTTTCCTGCATGTACAATTTTCTCTTCCTCGTCTGGGAAATTCTTAAATCTTTTGGAAAGCAAATTCTTTCAATGAGAAGAAGTTAAAAAAAGAGGCTTTGGGGAGACGGCGCAAAGATATGGATGGATGGATGGATGATTAAAATATATACACAAGAAAAAGAAGTGAAGACATCACCTCCAGGTGAATTCATACAATCGTCAAACCTACATGTGATCTTCCCCCCTTTTGGCCTCAAAGAAAGAAAAATGGCAGACTCCCCCTCCCTCTCGTATTACATCACTTGGTCCGAACCCAGAGAACATAAACCAAAACCACGTCACTCGCACCCTCACCCCCGTGGCTTCACAACATCCCCAAGAAATTCCCATCGCTACCCTCGTCGAAGTTCAACGCGTAACTCCAGGGATCACACTGGAACTTGCTCAACCGCCTCTGGCGCTGGGGCGCCTGCTTCGTCTTCTTCTTCTTCTTCTTCCTCCTCATCATCATCTTCTCGACAACGGCGAAGTCCTTGCAACCGGCGACTCCACTCATCGCCTCCCTCATCCTCCTCCAGAAAAGCCCCCGGGGACTATCCCTTTGGTACCCATTTCCCCACTCCACCGAACCCATTCCTCAAAATCTCCAACCTTTTTCCTTCCTTCGACGACTCCACCCACAGCAGTGGACGAGAATGAAGAAGGTGGAGTCTTTTTTATCGAGCTGCCGGGAGGGACAGAGAATGGGAGAAAGGGGGGATTGTGCTTGGTGGGTGTGTTTGTAAAGACAGTAAAACCCAATATGTGCTTGAGCTGTTAAACCTCGGGATGCTCAAATTCTCAAATCTTGCATTCAAAGCCTCTTAAGGGGGAGAGTAGGGTGGTAATGGTGTAAAGGTAAGGTGACATTAAATTTCTATGGAAGAATACGTACTCCTCCATGTGAACACCCCCCAAACCCCAAAACAAATTCATGAAAGCGGCTAAACTTCTCCTAAAGAAAGCTTTCGCGTGGCATGAAATTTTCATCGAGTTATGCAGTTATTTTATATCGAAGTATGAAATAATTTTATATTATATGAAGTATATAAAGTATGAATGAAATATTACTTTTTGTACTATACGAAATAAATATGAACTAGGTACGAAATATTTTCGTATTGTATTAAAGAGTTTTCATTTCAGGATACAAAATAATTTCGTATAGTACAAAACATGTATGAAATAATTTTATATTATACGAAGTGAGTACGATCAAGATACGAAATAATACTCAAGTACGAAACTATTTCGTAAAAAAAATATTATAATCTTTTGTTCTTGCTTTGCAGCGTACGAAATTAAGTTTGGCGGGTCCGAAAATACTTAATTCAGTTAGTTTGTAAAAATAAACCTCTTCAGAATGGGTTGGGGTTCAACTCGCATGTACCCATCGGACAACTAATTCCACTCTCTCTGTCTCTTTATCTATTTTGGATTAAGGAGTTGGGGGAGTAATAAAGAAAAAACCGAACAAAAAGGTGGGATGCGGCTAACGGTACGTGCATGTAACCGTTACGTTGTTTACTAAATTCGACCAAAATTTCAGTAATCTTTACTAAAAATTGATTTTTTTAGTAAAATAATTAGTAAATTACTAAAAAACATTAGTAATTGGTTACTAATTTTTCACTGTTTGACCATTCGGAAAGTTACTAAACTAGGTTTAGTAAATCTTCGGAAAAATTTACTAAACCTTTTAGTAACCGATTACTAAAAATAACGGTGGTTTGACAGTTTTTTTTAGTAATCGTTACTAAAATTTCACTGTTCAACTTTAGTAATCGGTTACTAAAAAGCTTAGTAATTTTTTCCGTCGATTTACTAAACCTAGTTTAGTAACTTTTCGAATGGTCAAACAGTGAAAAATTAGTAACGGTTACTAATTTTTTGTAGTAAAATCCGTAATACTAGTAATTTTCCAGGTAAGCCGTTCGGAGATTTTAGTAATAATTTACTAATTTTGTAACCGAAATTAGTAAATTACTGTTTAACATAGTAAAGCCGTTAGTAAATTACTAAATTTTTAATTTTTTTTCGTAATCGTTTACTACATTTTGAACGAAATTCAGTAATCGATTACTAAACTTTTTAGTAATTTACTAAACTGAACAATACATTCCGAACCTAAAACTGGACCTGTTTTCAGTGTGAAATTACCATTTTACCCCTGCGATAAATTACGAAATCGTTTACGAATTTTCAGTTCGAACCTAAAACCGAATCTATTTATAGTTTTACAGTATGGGTAAAATGGTAATTTTACACTGAAAACATGTTCAGTTTCAGGTTAGGAATGTACTGTTCATTTACGAAAATTACTAAAGAGTTTAGTAATTGATTAATGAATTTTGTTCAAAAAGTAGTAAATGATTACGAAAAAAAATTAAAAAAATTAGTAATTTACTAACAACTTTATTATGTCAAACAGTAATTTACTAATTTCGGTTACAAAATTAGTAAATCATTACTAAAATCTCCGGACGGCCTACCTGGAAAATTACTAGTATTACAAATTTTGCTACAAAAAATTAGTAACCGTTACTAATTTTTCACTGTTTGACCATTCGAAAAGTTACTAAACTAGGTTTAGTAAATCAGCGAAAAAAATTACTAAACTTTTTAGTAACCGATTACTAAAGTTGAACAGTGAAATTTTAGTAACGATTACTAAAAAAAACTGTTAAATCACCGTTATTTTTAGTAATCGGTTACTAAAAAATTTAGTAAATTTTTCCGTAGATTTACTAAACCTAGTTTAGTAACTTTCCTAATTGTCAAACAGTGAAAAATTAGTAACGGATTACTAATATTTTTTAGTAATTTACTAATGATTTTACTAAAAAACATCGATTTTTAGTAAATTTTACTAAAAAAAAATCGATTTTAGTCAACAACGTAACGGTTACGTGCACGTACCGTTAACCGCTTCCCAAAAAGGTGCGGTATATGACCGACCCATCGCCATCTGACTTAAAAAACCCATCCTTTTCCTTTTCCGGGACAAGGCTTTTATGTAATATAGAGACCATCTCCACACCCCCTAGTAAGCTCAGCAAGAAAGTAGCTAACGGTACGTGCACGTAATTATTACATTGTTTACTAAAATCGTCTTTTTTTTATTAAACTTTACTAAAAATCGACTTTTTTAGTAAACTCGTTAGTAAATTGTTGTTAAAATTTGAAAACCCTTACTAATTTTTTACTATTGTCCCTCATGTGGTAAAATGGTAATTTCATTTTACCGTAGGGGTAAAATGGTAATTTCACACTGAAAATAGGTTCAGTTTTAGGTTCGGAATGTACTGTTCTGTTTAGTAAATTACTAAAAAGTTTAGTAATCGATTACTAAATTTTCAGCACATTTCGCTAAAAAAATAGTAAACGATTACGAAAAAAAATGACGATTTTAGTAATTTACTAACGATTTTACTATGTTACACAGTAATTTACTAATTTCGCTTATAAAATTAGTAAAGCATTACTAAAATCGTTCGACGGCGAACCGGGAAAATTACTAAAAATAGAAATTTTACTAAAAAAATTTGGAAACCGTCACTAATTTTTCACTTTTTGAGTTTTCGAAAAGTTACTAAATTATGTTTAGTAAATCGGAGGACAAATTTATTAAAAAGTTTAGTAACCGTTTACTAAACTTAAACAATGAAATTTTAGTAACGGTTACTAAAAAAATGTAGAAATCAACGATATTTTTCGTAAACGGTTACTAAAAAAATCTGAAAATTGCCGGGCAACTTTACTAAATGCGAATTAGTAACTTTTCGAAATCTCAAATAGTAAAAAATTAGTAACGGTTTCCAAATTTTAACAACAGTTTACTAACGATTTTACTAAAAGACGTCGATTTTTAGGAAAGTTTACTAAAAAAAGACGATTTTAGTAAACAACGTAACAATTACGAGCACATACCGTTAGCCGCTTCATATTATTTTTTTATCTTTTGTCTTCCACCTTGTCTGAAAACGAAATTACAAATTGGATCTAAGAACAGGACATATCTTTAGGGGCAGAGAGGGGAGAAGGGGGGGAGCACTTTCCCTCCGGTATTATTCTCACTAGAAAAGATGCCCCCTACCCCCCCTCCCCCCAAAAAAAAAAACAACTTTTCGAGCAATAATCATAGAAATCAACCGCACAATTAAATTTTTGACAAAACAAAAAGTTTCGTAATAATTTTTTATATTATTGAAGGCCAAATTAAAAAATTTTAAAAAGTATGTCAAAAAGGGAAGTTGACCTATTTCTGAGGCCAAATATCAATACTTTGCCAAAAATATTTAATGACACTTCAGATCACCTAAGCCTACCAAAAGAACCGTCACAGACACATCAGCTTAGGACAACGGCCGTTATGAATAAGACCAAATTTAAAAGTAAAATCGAAATAAGACTTAATTCAAAAATTTTTAAATAATGTGTCAGGATGAGAAGTTATCCTATTTATTTGTTAGGCCGAGTATCCATGATTTGCCTTTGCTTTTTGCCTATTCAAATCCAAACTTTATGTCCCGTCGTGAGGTGTAGAAAGCGGAACCCAACAAACAAACAGGGCCGATCTATTTGATTTTAAACCCAGGAGAATGTGGGCCTCGTTAAGCCCGAAATATTCGTCCGTTCTTTTCCTCAACATTTCCCCCCATCTCTGTCTGTCTCTCGGTTGGACACAATTCGGTTGTTCCTTGGTATGATCAAAGCATTAGGCAACGAGGTAAACCCCTCCTTCGTTTTCAACTCCCATGAATTTGAAATCGGAAAAAGAAAGATTGGAAGAGTTCCATTTTTGTTAGCGTTGTTGGACCATTAATTAATGCAGCTTTTATGCATATTGTAAAATTAGGTGAATTTTAGTAACCTCAAACGGTGATGTTTTGGATCGTTAAATTTTGTGTGCGCGCGCGCGCGTGTAAAATATAATATTAAGAAGTGGTGGGAATGAGACGAGAGGCTCCCCCGTTACAAGAGCACGTGAGGGGGATGGATGTCATGTTCCTTTTCTTCCGCACGTGAGGGGGATGGATGGACACATCATATCGAAGCTCCCCACCAACAATACAATATTTTAATAACAACAACAACAAGGGCCTCTGACATGGTCCATGTGAGGCTTTTAATGAAGTCGGTTTTTTTTTTCTTTCTTTTCTTATTAAGACACTAATTTATGTATAAAGTCCATTCGATTTCTTTTTCATTTATTGGGGGGTATGAATAATTTGGGGATCTTCTAATCATATTATTGTATAGGTCACACCCCCTACCTAAAATGATTCAACACTTTGATACCATTTCAGACTCATACCCTAATAAATGAGTAGTACTAGTAGTAGTAGTGCGAACTTTGTTAAGTGGTGTAGAGATTAAAATTATTACTAAGTTTTTCTTTTTGAAAATAAAACAAACAAGCACAGACAAATGCATACTAATTATTTGGGGAAATTTATTTTCTAATGAAAATTTTAAAATAGTATGAAACCCAAATTAATAAAAACCAGAGGGAGCAGAGATTCCTTTTGTCCCACCCAGCCAGACTTCTTCCTTACGTCATCATCTTCATCCCCCTCCTCTTCTTAGAAACCTCACCTTCCTCCTTCCCTCCCCTGTTTCGAACCCACCTTCAATGGAGGCTGCTGCCCCCGACATCGGATCTCCCCACCCCCTCCCCCGCTTACAGCGTCCCTCCCCTGCACAAGAGCGGCAGCACTGGCGGAACTTCGACAACTCCGTGAATGCTGTCTCTTTCGGCTTCGTCGCCACCGCCATCCTGATCTCCATGTTCCTGGTCATGGCCATCTTCGAGAGGTTCCTCCGGAGCGCCTCCCCGGAGTTCCCCGCAGCCGCGGCCGGGAGGGTTCTCCGAGGCAGGGACGTCGAGGCCCGGGTGGTGGGGCTCAATGGGAAGCTCGGCTATCCTTCTCCAAAGGTCAGCTTTTCTCTTTACATCCTTTACTACTCACTCACAGTTTCTCCCTCGGAGTTCACTCATCGTTAACCATTTTTAAGCACCTGCTTTTTGAGATTTTTCCTGTCATTAATTACCATGTCTGATCGGTTCTGCCTGCAGTGCCGAATTTACTCCAAAATTAATGTTAAAAAAAAATTCCACTTTGTTCCTATTTTTTCTTCTGTGGGGAATGGCATGTTTTTTTTTTTAAGTAAAAATTGTATAGAAATTGTTGATTTTGATTTGCTTTACTTTTTACTCTTGAGTCAATTTGATTGGACCAATTTCTCCTCCTTTTTATTTTCCTTTTGGGATGTGGGATTCTTGTGATGATTTATTTATTTATTCTGTGTTCTTGGGCAACAACAAACAACAAAAGTATTTTCATTTTGCTTTTCTCGGACATAAAGCTGCTTCCCTCAAATTCTTTCCCCTGATTTCGAATTTTTGTTTGTTTCTTTAGTAACAATTCTGAAGACTACTGCATTCCTTGAGGATAATATCAAACAACACCCCCCCCCCCCCCCCCCAAAAAAAAAAAAATTCCGGTACACTAATCAACTCTATGGAGATTTTTTGTACCTGGGATTCTTGTAATGTAATGTATTGGATAGATTATGTTGACGAAATTTGGTCTGGGGTTGGACACCGAAAATGGTATCTCTACAGTGATGTTGAGATGCGTGCTTTTATGTGACAATAAACTACTGGCATCTTTTAATTTTTATTGTTTGTGGGTCATGGTTGATTGTTTCCAGGGTTGATCCAATCCAACTGCCCCCAGGATTTGTCCATTCGATTGATGTTGTTTTATTGTCTGAATAAGTACAAAACATGGACGATGTTTGTGGACACACTACTTGTGTTTTTTGTAACTCTGTCTTCAATGTTATTGGTAAGCGATAGGGACATTTTCTCCACAGGAAAGTAACGAGTGAGCCAGTGATGTTTTGCAAAGCTGCACAATAATCAATACCTTGGAAAATCCGACCCCAGGTTTATACTATCTCATCCGGTTGTTCATGAACTGGCAGCCTTGTGGTGGTTGCTAACAAATGTTTCGTCTTTATGGGCATATGATCTGCGAGTATAAGTGGACTGATACCAATTAGCTGGTGGTAAAGGAAGATCTGTCGAATTCTTGACCTTAATGCTGACTGTTTGGCGGTGCACTGGCAGTTTGAAGCTTGTTTCCTTGTACTAACTTTGTGCTTGTAAGGCTCTTTGACATTCAAAGGTTGATGACTATTGGTAGTTTAACACGGTTTCTTTGATGTAGATGACGGTTTACACGAACGGGGTGTCGGTGTTGATGCCGGGAGACCAGGTGCCCACCTTCATCGCTTACCGGGCTCCTGTGCCTTGCCTGCCAGAACGAATGCCTTGGCCTCCTCACTAGCCTGCCCCGGCTGCTCGTTTTGTTTTAGGGCCGGGCTAGGCCTCAAGGCCATTCAGTTATCCCAGCAACAACAAATGCTCCATTCAAGATCCGACGGCAGGTAGGTTCGGTGCTCAGATCATCTTGGTGTGTTGTATATATCGCGGTGGATTCGAAGAGGAAAGGCTGGACTCTAAAGTCCCAGAATGAAGCTTCTTCTGACATTCTATATCATGTACAAATATTGAAGGGATGTTCATATGATTAACCACGCGTCACTTTTTGCTACAAATGAAAAATCTTCAGACATAACTCTAATTTAAATTATTGCATTAATTTTGATTATATTTGCATATCTTCTAACGATGGATTAGATGAACTACAACTTCCAGATTCGATTTGGTTTGGCCTTTAAATCATGCAGTCGTTTAACTCACTTGAGTTAGGAGAATCTTCCTCTTCCCTTCACCCAGCAAGCGGCAAGTCTCCTTCGGGGGCAATTTCGTCGATTCATCCACGTCTATTGTCTTTCCCTCTCACAAGCGCGCTAGACTACCGCGTCCGAAGATGGGGCTCGGTCGGCAATTTCCCGGTTCCTTTAGGGACAAATGGGGTCATTTTCCACGCCGACTGGGAACGCTCTGGAGGGCATTTTCGTCTTAAAAGAACAAGGATATCGAGTTTTCCTTTCTTTACTATGACACATTTTACAATTTAAACGGAAAGTGTTTTATTTTTTTTTTACCGAGCGAATCTAATTGCTAACGTTCAAATCTGAAACAGGGAGGAACCCAACAGCGAATCTCCCAACGGGATTGTCTCCCAACATCTTCCAAGTCGGATGAGTTGGAGTTTGGATCGACTCAGCTGAGGGGAGTTTGGTTTCTCTTGTGGGAAGTGGCGGGGGACGGCGAAGCGTGGATATAAGCTGCGTATCCTATTTCTGGGTTGAATTCCTTTTTGTGTGCTTGATTTTTTTGGGGTTGGGGAGGGGAGGGGAGAGGGGGGAGTTGTGAATGTGGGTGTTAATTTTTGACTTTCTGTAATCTGAAGACGGTCTGCGATTCGATTTTTTGGTTGAAGTTTCGGTCTTCGGCTGCTGCTTCGTGTTTTCCGGCATTTAGATGCTGGTGTGGCGAAGGCTAGTTATTCGTTGGGCTATTGCTTTTAGGGAGTTTCTTTTAATAGCAGTTTGTAATTCGTGAAAGAAGTCTAATGTGTTGTGTTGTCTGCGTCCTGGTAGTCGTTGAATGTTTGAAATGGTTGTCACATTTTTGCGACCTTCAAGTGGGATTGGTTGGTGAATTTAGGATAGTGGAACTTGATTTTTTTGTCCGCGTAATAGTTTTGATTTTCTTAACATTAACCTTGTGTCAGAGGAATTTGTGGCTCATTCCTCCAATGTAAACTGTCTGCGTATTGGGAAGAAGGCTTGCAGGCTCTTCCTTACTGGGGGAGGTGATTTTGTGGTCAATCTTTGGGCTATCGGGAAACCCAATTCTCTTATGGTTAGTATGTTATTTATTTTTTTTTTAAGTCATAACACCGAGGAATGATGGACCTGAATGTCCCTTCTTTGGTTCATTTATGCAGAGCCTTTGTGGTCATACAAGTCCTGTGGAATCTGTGGCCTTTGATGCAACTGAGGTCCTGGTGCTTGGTGGAGCTTCCTCTGGCATCATCAAGTTGTGGGACTTGGAAGAGGCAAAGCGTATGTGCACCCCTCATTTGTTGAATGCCCATCCTCCTGAATCTATTTTTCTTTTAGAACTAGATGAGCTAGAATTATTCACTAATTTTTGCTGCTTTCTGGGTCGGATGTATTACTTCCTTTCTATCAGATGTTTATCGCTTTCAAGTTCCTCGTCAAGACCACTTTCTTCTACTCAAATATTTAAGTATTTAAACTAGTTCTGGAAAGCTTATCTATATCCAATTGCCCTTGAAGTGTAGTGGTACGGGGTCTTACTGGACACAGATCCAATTGCACTGCGGTGGAGTTTCATCCATTTGGAGAATTCTTTGCCTCTGGTTCCACTGATACTAATCTTAAGATCTGGGATATACGGAAAAAAGGATGTATTCATACATATAAAGGTCACATTAGAGGAATCAGTACTATTAAATTCACTCCTGATGGCCGTTGGGTGGTCTCTGGAGGATGTGATAGCATTGTGAAGGTAAGCTAGCTTATTCTCAACTGCCTTGTTTTCTGGGTTTTGCTCTCCTTTTATTTCTGAGGTAACCTTCTCTTTTTGCAGATTTGGGACCTGACTGCTGGGAAGCTGTTGCACGATTTCAAGTACCACGAGAATCATATTCGAACAATACAGTTCCATCCCCTGGAGTTTCTTATGGCCACAGGTGATTGCTATTGCTGTTGTCTCTTCCAGCTACCTTCTGATGAAAAAGCAAGCTTATTTTTGTCATTCTCCTGACCTGCCAACCAGCTTTGTGGGCAATCTCTTAGGAAAACCCCACGAGCCTTGATTAATTGTTCCAAAATGGCTTAATTATTTACTTTTGGATATCTCTGTGTGCTCAAAGTGGTAAATACATGCTCATGATTCTTGATATTCTTATTAGTGCAAGCCTGTTCTACCGTTTAACATCTATTAATTGTTGTGGAATGAGTCTGATAGGCGCTTCATTTTCAGGATCTGCGGACTGAACTGTGAAGTACTGGGACTTGGAAACATTTGAATTAATTGGTTCCTCTAGACCAGAGGTACTTTAGAAGTAGCAATTCTTGGAACTTTTTTCAGGGCTCTGGTGTAAAGTACCTCTTGAACCGCGATGTCAGATCCCTGAAATAAGCTTTAGAAGTATCTTTGAATAGCTTTGCTTAATGATGATAACAATGTTTTTCTTTGTGCAATTCCAGGGCTCTGGTGTACAAGCAGTCACTTTTCATCCTGATGGGAGGACATTGTTTTGTGGTTTGGAGGACAGTTTGAAGGTGACATCTCATGCAGAACTTCATGTGGTCCTGGATAAATATTGAGTAATCGGTTTTATGTTGGTAGGTTTATTCATGGGAGCCTGTTGTTTGTCATGATACGGTGGATATGGGATGGTCTTCTCTGGGTGACCTTTGCATCCATGAAGGAAAGCTTGTGGGATGCTCATATTATCAAAACTCTGTCAGTGTTTGGGCAGCTGATACGACGGTTAATAATTTGGTTACTAATATGTTCATTGCCTCCTTTTTCTTTAGAACAGGTTACTGCTTCTGCTTGTGATGTACATTTATGCCGCATAATGTCGAATGAAGGAATAAATTTATCTGGCTTTCATTTTACTAACTACCTGTCATGATGACAGATCTTACCATATCGTCTTCAAATGGTATTATATCTAATTCATTCTTGACTTTCTTCTCTTAGTTGATCGAGCCGTTTGTGAAAGGAAGCACTGGTCATCAGGTTGATCTTCCGGTTAGCCACTCTCCATCAATGGTGGAAAGTGGTGTACGCTGCACCTCTAGTAATTATGATGCTAAAGAAATAAAGAACATCTATGTTGACAGTAAGTACATGTTTCAGAAGTCACATGACTTATTTACATCAGTAGAAGCCTGTTAATCTATTCATATAAAAGTACCTTTCCGTCCTCATTTTTACTTTGGTCTTATACAGCTTCTGATGGAAAGCCTGTTTCGTTGCAACTTGCTGGCTCTGTAAATTCCTCAAGACTGCCACTGTTGTCGGATTTGAAAGACAATAGAAATTTATCTGCACAGAGTCCAAGACAGGATCCTGTGACGGCATCGCCTGAAAAGTCAAATGGCAATAGCAAATCTTTGGTTGTTCCTTTTGTTGTAACACCTGATAACTTAGAGGAAAGGGACGCCCCTCCCTCTCAGAAAGATCCTGTTTCTTTCTCAAGGACCAAACCTGGTATGTTGCTGAGGCCTGCTAACTCGAGGAAGCCATCTGGTACCAAATACAGCGTTGATAGGTTTACAGTACATATTGAAAGTCCAGAATTTAGCTGCACAAACAGTACATCTGATCATCACTCTGGGCAAAATTTAGAACAAAGAGATACCCTTGAAAGTACAGCTAGGCAGTCCTCTGAAGGAAGGCATCCCATCAAGATTGAGTCAAGGCTAATAACACCTATTGAGATGCCAAAGGCAGAAAAATGTAAGAAAGATCTTAACCAAGATTCTTTTGTCCCAAGAGTCTTAGATCTATCTGTGGTTGGACCACTTACTGTATCTTCTATGTTTATTCAGAGCCAATTTTAGAATCAGTGATTACTCCCCAAGTTGCAGGGAGAGAATCCTCTAAAGAAAAGATTCCGAGTCTTATGAATATCTCTGAGAACATGAGACCTGTGACTATGACAAAGGTAGAAAAAGGTACAGAGTGTCTTTGAGTGTAGTGTGCTTACTATAATGTTCTGGATTTGTCGTCTCACCACCTAAAGGCTTGAAGTTCTCCTCATGGTCACTTTATGGAACCAGTGTTAATCCCTCCTTCTGTGGAGGACCAAAAACTCAATACGTCTTCCAATATCTTTACCTCTTCCTTTGCTTATTTTTGTAAAACTGGGGACTCTTATTCACATCATACGATTATCTTGGCTACCTCTTATGAAGTGATATGGCATCATTGTGATATGAATATGAGACTCCAGTGATACGTATGTTTATTTTCTTTTTAATTTTTCTTTAACCTTCTCTTTTTTATTGCAAGAAAGCATTGTTGTAAACAGACTTTTGGGATACTATTGCACTGCTTGTCCTGAAGAACTCATCTTGGAATTTGTGAATTTGTTTTCAACTACTAATAGAGGCCTATGGTGGTTCTAAAGGGGATGAACCTGTTGCTCAAAGTAGGGAGAGTGACACCCTGAAGATTGTCAGGGGAGGTTAGTGATATTTCGCCTACTGCTTAACTCCCATTGCTTATACCCCTTTTGTGGAATTTGGGTTCATTGTAGATTCTCTTTTTGCAGTTGCAGTCATGACTGGTCGGACGCGCACTTTGGTAGAAAAATTTGAAAAGAGGGAGCGATCAAACATTGTTGAAGAGCAAGGTGTGAACACATCGTTTCCTTCTACAAGTGACACCTCTCATGCCTCTCGAGTTGATTCCATGGAGAGGAAAGATAACTATATTAGTTATGTGAGTCATGGAGTGGGTACACCTTCTTGCACATCCAGAACCTTGGATAGGGTACCGCCAGCCACAGCAGTCCCTTTAGCTGAAAGCTCAAGAAGAAAAGATGAATCCCCTATAACTCCTTCAATGGACAACACTCCTGTCTCTCGAGCTGATGCTATGGAGAGGAAAGGAAATTCAAGTGATTATGAGAGTCATCAAGTTAGCACGCCTTCCCACATGCCCAGAACCTTGGATGAGGCACCTTTAGCCGGAAGTGCAAGAAGAAATGATGGATCCACTATAAGTCCTACAACGGACAGCACTTCTGCCTCTTGAGCTGATACTATGGAGAGGAAAGGAAATTCAAGTGGTGCTGAGAGTCATCAAGCTAGTGTGCGTACCTTCATGCCTGGTACCTCTGAGAAGGCATCTTTAACTGGAATCTCAAGGAGAAAAGATGGATCCACTATAGCTCCAACAATGGAAAACACTCGAGTCTCTCGAGCTGATGCTATGGAGAGGAAAGGAAATTTGAGTAGCACAGAGTGTCATCGTGTTAATGTATCTTCTCGCACGTCCATGACCATGGAAATGGTCACAGCGTTACCTTTATCTGGAATCTCAAGAATAAAAGATGGATCCACTATAACTCCTACAACGGACAACATTCCTGTCTCTCGAGCTGATGCTAAGGAGAGGAAAGGAAATTTGAGTAGCACTGAGAGTCAACGTGTTAACGTATCTTCTTGTTTGTCCATGACCGTGGAACCGGTCACAGCATTACCTTTAGCTGAAAGCTATAAAAGAAGAGGCCGACTTCCTACTAATGTTCAGCCTTTAGTAGTGGTGCATGACACGCCTCATGTAGCACCTTCATTGAACGAAAAGCTAGTTCATGAAGCCAAAGTGATGGACGGAAGGGAACCTACGTGCACTGTTGATCGACCTAGTAACATGCCTCGAATTACCTCTACCGAGTTTGTGAAGGTATAGATTTCATTTTTTTAATGGCAGTTTTAATACACTCTTTTGATGGCAGTTTTAATGCAGTCATTTATGATAATATGGATCATTCCTTGTTCTTGTAACTTGTCAATTGACAGAGCAACGAACCCCAAGTATCTGGGAGAATGGAATCGGGCTCCGAAACTTCTGCTGATGTGATTGAAGTTCTAATGCAAAGTCATGAAGTTTTCTTGAGTACCATGCGATCACGCCTGACGAAACTGCAGGTAATTGGGTTATGTGAAGTACGTTAAGTTGCTGTTAATATCAAAATGTGCTGCAAGGGATTCATTCGAACGAACTCTAGAACTGGTACTATTGTTTCAGGCAGTTTTCCATTTCTGGGAACGGAAGGATATAAAAGGTGCCATTAATGCTTTGAAGAGACTGGCGGATCACTCGGTGTGTATCTTAGTCACGGATGAATTGCTGGGGATGTTATGGCGATGCCTATCAGAAGTGATGCTTCCTCATTGTCGTGATGGTGCAGGTTCAAGCAGACGTAATCAGTGTGCTCACGGAGAAATTGGAAATCCTCAACCTAGATTTGTTTTCATGTTTACTTCCCCTGCTAGTTGGCTTGCTTGACAGTAAGATAGAAAGGTAATTTAATCCCATTAATTATATATCAGAAGTTTGCCCCTAGTACCTGTTACATATTCTGTTGTCATGTGCTTTTGCTACTTTGCCAGACTAAGTTTGAAAACTCTCCTGCGTATTGATAGGCATGCAGTCCTGTCAATGGAGATGCTAATGAAGCTTGTAGCCGTCTTTGGACCAGTTGTACGCTCAACCATCTCAGCGTGTCCCACAGTGGGCGTGGATCTTCATGCGGAAGAAAGGTCTTATCCCTGGGATTTTCTTTCTGAGTTGTGTTCTTGATATTTGGGGGTATTAGATGTTCATATTCGGCTTAGCTCATGTCTTGGAATATACTTGAAATCAAATATGAGCACTTGCCTGACTATGCTTTTATGTCTCCATTACCCACTCTTACGAATGCTTATGCTATGAATGATGCTGCTCAATATGTTCATAACTAGTTACAGAGTGATCAATACACCGTGGCTGACGGCTGTGGAATTGTGTGACCAGGCTGGAATGCTGCAATCATTGCTGGACTCAGCTGCAGAAGACCCAGAAGATTCTCCCCTTACTTGTGAGGTACCCATTTGGCCTTCCACTGTGCGAGGAACGCTTGAACGAGATTATATTCCTGTGGTTGTTAGATTAATCTGTGAAATGCAGGCGGAAGAGCCTAATGCTAAGTCCTTTCTGTCTAACATATGCCACAGGAGAGGCGGTTTACTGGCAAAGAGCGCCCAAGAGCTGAATCTCATACTGCAGCAGTCATGATGGGTTGTCCATCCTGCCCCGTCGTCCACCACCGGGGTAGTAAGACTGCAATGTTTTGTGTACTCGTTCGCCACCCCTGCTCTGAGCTCGAGGCCCCTTGGACAGTTAGGCAGTTAGCAGTTAGCAAAGAGTGGCCAGGTTTTCCGCCCTCTGGGGCGAGGAAAGAGGAAAATTCTTTTGATTGCTGGTAAATCATTGTATCGTCTACAACTCATTACCTGTGGTCATTATTGTTACTGATGAGATTGTACCCCTTTCAAATATGACCATTTCAGAAAACTTATATGCTAAATATGGTATAATTATCTAACTAAAAATTATGGAAATAAATTTTTATTATGGTCTTTGGCGACTCTTGGTATATACACTACAAATAGGATAATTACTCAAATTGGATTAAAGCTATTTTTTCATGAATTAATTATAAAGTATTTAAATTAGCAAGAACTAATAAAGATATTGTCGTATTTGTTATTATTATCATTTTTTATTTCTTGAATCAGGTTTTGGGTTATGAGGAGGAGAATGAGGAAAGAACGACCAAAAGACCAAAATCAGTAATTCCAATTTCTTCCCCAAGAAATCAATTTTCCGTTAATTGCGTTACGCCCAAAACCAACCAATCATAACTAACTCCTTTTTCTAACAACCTCGTTTGAATCGAGAGATTTGTCGTCGTCGTGATCGGTGTAAGGAAGGGAGGGACGATGATTATGGTGATGACGACGGGGGATATTGAGGAAGGTGGGGTCGTCCGGATGTGGACGACGTGGGAGGAGTTGTTGCTCGGTGCTACCGTCCTCCAGCACGGCGCTAGGGATTGGGACCGTGTCCCGTCTGAGGTTTGATGAAGGATCGGATGGGACGACGGCCGCGTCGGGGTCGCTGGACTCCTGGCCGAGGTTGGTCCATGCACCCCTCCTCGGTTAAGAATTAAGTCTGTTCTTTTATGGGATTGAGTAATGATAACGGAAGGTAATTAACTGAATGATTGTGATCGTGATTAGTTTTTGTTGATTGCGGATATATTGATCTGGATTGGCAGATTCGGCTTAGCATATACGATCATGTTTTGTCGTGCCCTGAGTCGGTAGGTCAATTGGAGTATGATTAAGATAGGGGGTGGTCCAATCTGTATACAGCGCATGTGTACTGACGCGAGATATGCCGTCGTAGATTTTAACACGAGGTTACTGTTTTGCTGAAGTTTATGCACGGGTGAGTTAAGATAACTTGAGAAGAATTGATAACTCGAGGAAATCTCTCTGCAATTGGTTGAAAGGATTGAGCTAATCAGTTTGATGAAGAAGCCTTTTGAGTGATCTTGGCATAGGTCGTGATAGGACTTTGGATCGAGGAAGGAAGATAAGATGGTTAGTCAACCGACCAGGGAAATATTGATGTGTTAATCTCTGCTAGATAGAATCAAGGATAGTGGTGAAACTATAATGTCTGTTTTATGAGGATGATGCTACGTTATGTAGCTGGCCCCTGGATGAAACATCATGTTTCAGAGAATTGATCTAGATGCAATCCACGAGCATTTTTCCGGTTTCTTGAGGTTTTGAGTTTTGAGAACTAGACTGTGATCGTAGCAGGAAGAATGATCAACCAATCTCGTGGCTCCTTGAATCAATCACAAGGAAAGGTATAACTTCTATTCCTAAACTAAGTATCGATTTCTTGATATGCTTCATATAGGTAGATCCGTAGGTCATTGACGAAATTTAGCCTAATAAATCTTAAAGAGGATTCGATCCTTCATGGATTTCTAGATTATCAAGTGTGGCGCCACGGCATCATCCTGGGAGTTGTTTAGGGATATGTTGCTCCTTATAAACAACGCGATGGTCTTTTACTTGAAGAACATGAGAGAGTACAAGTGCGCTACCTTACTGAGGGACATGGTTTGCTCTACCTGGAGGCACACTCCCGAGGAGACGAGCCGTGGCCAGGTTTCCATTGCAGCAGTAGTGGATCCTCCTCCCATCCCGACAATGGACATAAGCACCACCCCTGCAGAGGATACTAACAAGCTGCCCGGGAAGGTCAAAGCCACAAAAAATGGGCCCCCGAGTATGCCACGTGGAAGTAGAAGAGCACCTATTCCAACGCCGCTCCTTGCTTGGAGGAATCAAGAAGTGGGCAAACGAAACGACAACGGCCATCGGCCCCAAGACTTCTTAAGGGAAGGAGGCCACAGAGGAAGAGGTAAGGAAATGAAACTTGGAGAGATTGTTGACATTTTTTTTTATGGAAAAGGAAATGTCAAAATTATCCATTTTTTAAGTTTCTGCAGAGAAGGAAGGAAATAGGGTTTCAGGAGAAGTGCATTCGGGCACACCTTATCATGAAGGTTTTGTGAAATTAAAAATGGCAGGTATAATACTGAATGATTGGCATCATTCCCACTTGTGTTTGTCTAGAGTTGATCTTGTCTTTTGTTTTCGGGAGAGAATCAGAAATAAACAAGAGCAAGTTGATTTTAACTTGCAGCTACTAAATAAACATTGGAGCTTTGTTCGTCCGTGTAGCTAGTTCGCAGAAAATTCGAAGAAATAATTTGCTACACTCATATTTTCTTTATTAATATTAAAAAATTTGGTGTTAGAACAACTATTTTAATTTGGCCAAATTACCAAAATATATTCTAAGTTTATGTATTTTTTTCGATTTAGTTTAACATATGAAAAATATGCTTACATCCCAACGTTAGGCCGTTAACTCTATTATATTATTTGTTAGCTGTCCTCGTTAACGGAGTCCAACGTGACTCTAATTTCACGATTAACGTCATTAATATCACGTTTTATCTATTTTTTGCTCACTCACTTTTTTATAATTTAGCCAAACATTTGAAAAATATCATCTTGCATCCCAACGTTAGAATGTTATTTCTATCGTTTAATTCGTAGCCGTCCCCAATATGTACGAATTTATAATAGATTTTTTAGCTATTATGAACAAATTGTAGTTGTTCAGACTAGAGTTAAAGTTAAATGTTTTAAACATATCCAAATTTACCAAAATTTCAAGACATGCCAATGCGAACACATTGTCATACTCTAGGCAAACACACGCTCATTATCCAAGCAAATAACACTATATAAGTATGTCAACATTATTATACAAATGCACAACTCCAAACCACCATTATTGAAATGTTAACTTTTTGGGGTTGGGAGTAGAGGGTTAGGGTGGGATAGTGGTTTGAGATTAATTGTCGGGATGAGATTGTGGTCAGGTGTCGGTATAGGATTGGTCGGAAGTATGATTAAAATATTTGTTGAGAGTGAGATTAAAATATATTTGAAGTTTTATTCGGGTTTTATAGTTCAATTTAATAAAAAATAGACTAAATGTAGTGCTGACACCGTTAATTGTAGTATCAACGTCACGCATGACTTCGTTAGCGTCGACCACTAAGATAGAATATAATGAAGATACCAGCTCAACATTGGGATGTGAGATGATATTTTTTTAATGTTACGCTAAATTAGAAAAAATTTCTAGGTTTAGGATATATTTGATAATTTATTAGGAAGAAAAATAGATTAAATATGGAGTTGACGGCGTTAACCGCCAAGTCAGCGCCACGTGGGCCTCCGTTAGCAGGGACGGCTAACGGAGAATATAATTAAGATAACGGTCTAACGTTAACGTTGGGATATGGAAAGATATTTTTCAAAATGTTAGGATAAATAAAAAAAATCAAAATTTAGTATTTGGTATTTCAATTTTTAAAGTAATGATCAAGCTCGATGATTGTAATTTCTAGTTCGTAACATTAGCTGAAGAAATACGAGTTCTACCGACCAATCTAAAACTAAATAATTTGTACGCATTAATTGTAAAACATGTAGAGCAGACCAGTTTAATTTAGGCAAAAGAAAAAAAGAGGGTCAACCCAACATGTGCAAATTATTTTGTAAGGCCACATTAGTGGCAACATATAATCACACAATCTTTGAAAAGAAAAATCGACTTACCGACGTGGCCAATAAACAAGACATTTAAATGACGTTTACCATCTTCTACCAGCTCCTCTGCTGTACCTACCGGAGTAGGTACTTCCTTTTCTTTCCCTGCATAGGCACAAAAACATTCTGAGCACGCCAGATGATCCTGCATCCAGGAACTCATATTGAAGTTCTTTTCTTTCGATTTCAGGGGCTTCTATTACCTCCTTGTGGCTCAACATGTTCTGGTTGAGGGATTGCCTCAATTTCCTCTTTTGGACCTACAAAAGCAGATTAGATCATTATTATTGAAATTGTATCACTCATCACAATAGAACTGCCGCCTTCACTAATGCTGCAGAAATGTTGTGCTAGATAAAACAATTGTACGCATTTGATAATTCCAGCTGAGTAATAATAACACTTCTCTGTATATAAATATCCAACCAACTGGTCCGTCACTTCAATAATGAAATATACATGATCTTGTAGCAGAAAATTTCTCTTAATTTTTGCTGGGACCGCTGGCACAATGGTGACTCAGAGTTGATCCACTCGTCATAGATTTGAGCGGAGGCCCATTTGCAAAACTTGCAGGCACATCACTGCATATGGAACTACCGACCTTCCCCATTTTCTTGCACTAGCCTAGCATTTTTCTTGTCAGGGATGCTCGTTAATAACATACCAAGACTATATATAAGATCCTACCTGAGGTACTGATAATCAGGGGGGAAAAGCATCTTGTGTAACTGAGGAGAACTTCAACTACCCTCCCAAGATAATGTTGAATTCAAAGCACTGGATTGATCGTTTTCAAACTTATCACACGCAATCACTATGCCACTACTCCTTTCAAATAAGTTTTGCTTTCGAAAATAATGTCACTTCCTTCATAGCACACATTTCACCATTTTCACTGCAATGCATAAAACATCAAAATAAGCATACTTGCAATGGTTTCAGTAACAGTCCATATCTAGACAACTTCAATAAGTCATTAGCAGTCCTTGAAGCTGAACATAGCCCATGCAATTAATTACAATCTGCAGGTAACATTATGGTTAAGCTATGGCGATTGCAATGAAAAAGAGAGTGAAATTTGTATAAATAACAATACCTATTAAAGCCGACATAGACATCCAATGTGCCTCTGCCAAGCAGTTTTCCCTTCTTGCAGCATGAGCCCAAGGGGGTTTCGGACCGCCCTGGACTACGTGGCAGTGAAGGAGATGCGGCAGCAGAATTAGGATGAGAGAATGGTGAAGAAGTGGATATTGTTATACGGGGGAGGGGCAATCGTTGACTTTGTTGTTTGTCATCATCAATCCATGGCTGTGTATCATTCAAAGATCCTCCAGCTCTCGGGTGTATGGGTGTGACAGCTTTCGATATTTCTCCTCCCATTGAATTGTGCCCTGAATTATGACCCGAGCCGGGACTTGAGCATTGACCCGATCCAAGTAGCGTAACATCTATATAATGTTTTCCACACCAGAAAGCAGAATTTGCAATCTGCTCAGAACAAAAGGCTCTCACTGGATTTCGTGAAGGACTGGACATAGAACTATCAGGAGCACTACATAGAGCACAGCAAGTAACCTCTCTGCCGTTCTATTCCTTTTTGTGAATTTCCCATTTTTGTTCCCGATCAGCAAAAGGACACACCACACACCCGCACCTTTGGTGGAGATTGAGAAAACCTTATTTTAAGTAAGTGATCACAAGCACAAGACATCCGATATTTTATCTTCTTTTTTTTTCTTCTAAAAAATTATAATAATCATATATTCGTACAATACCTTTTGAGGTGTCACATTTTTATTCAATTGTTTGTTTGCATTTGTACTTAAATTATCATGGGCTCCCTGCATGACATTCTGGGGATGATTTTTCTTCCCACTTTGGCCAAAAAATCATTGAAATGAACTGCGCTGTAGATTACCATGTAATCTGCACTGCTTAGCCTTTGTATGAAATTACTGATGTATTACGATTAATATGGCATAATAAGTATGATTTGTATCATTTAATAAAAACATTGAGTGATATAAGCTGCATCAAAATGTTAATTTTACCTTCATTTTGAATTTCGTCA
Organism: Melastoma dodecandrum; assembly: GCA_029817715.1. Lineage (NCBI taxonomy): Eukaryota > Viridiplantae > Streptophyta > Magnoliopsida > Myrtales > Melastomataceae > Melastoma > Melastoma dodecandrum. The sequence continues at coordinate 3,037,276 of JARUPY010000290.1, read as the reverse complement.
TAAAGAAACCATTTTCCTTTGCTAATGATTGTAGGATGTGGTATTTTTATAATTCTTAGGTTGACACGAAGAATATTCTGTTTATATGTGGCGGCGCATTTGTGGATTTGGACAAAACGATCTCAGAAAGGTGTGATTCTTTAGAATAATATGGTGCCATTTTTTTGGACAAGATTTTTCTGCCAGTGAATTTGTCTTGTAACAAGTGGATTAGCAATTATGGGATAATCTTTCAGGCGAAAAGATTCTTCCATTGGATTTGGAGTACCTGTGCGGGCAAGCATGACGATGGGCGGACCGACTGACATGGCAGCAACATCATCGCTGCTGCAAACTGTTAAGTATAACAAGAAGGAACCTATTTAAAATGAATTTTAACTTTGAGATGTGATCATTGTAGTCAAAAGCGTTACGGGCCTTCTGGCCCCTCGCCTAGGCGACCAAGCAAAAGGAGGCCCTGTGCCTCTGCCTCATCAGGCAAGACGCCACGGAAACAGTGGCACCAAGGCGCTTGAGTGCTTGAGGCGCTGTTCGGGATATGTTTTCAAATGTTTTAGGACAACTTTTCTCTGCCATCTATTCCTTCTTTTTCATATGATTCAGTTTTCTATGGGATTGCAGGTCGAAAGTGGGGATCTTATTGCATATGGCCTTATTCCTGAGTTTATTGGGAGACTGCCAATTATTGTTAGCTTGTCAGCTCTAACTGAAGACGAGCTAGTGCAGGTAAAAATTGTCTGTTTTCTGATGTTGATGGCTGCTTTTTCTACTTTTGTTTTGGATAAAATGATGTGGAACACTAGCTTAAGTGCTACTTTTTTGGGGTTAGATTCTCAAGGAGCCAAAAAATGCTCTTGGTAAACAGTACAAGAAGATGTTGCAGATGACTGACTTATGAATTGTGTCATCTCATACTCCAATTTTTATGAAAGTTTCTAACGTTCAGATGTCTTTAATTGCTTAGAAATGCCCATTGTTTGATTCATTGTAGGTTAAATTACGATTCACTGAAAAAGCATATCAGCAGATTGCCAGAAAAGCTTTAGCAAAGAACATGGGAGCTCGAGGTTTAAGGGCCCTGTTGGAAGATATACTCACAGAAGCAATGTTTGAGGTATGGCTACTCAACCCGGTTCACTTGAAATGGGCTTCAGGTCCTAGCATTTTATATGTGGCTAATTAGTTTGGTGTCGTAAACAGTGACCATTTTGGAAAATTAAACTTCTTGCACAGAGACCTGGCATCTACATACCTTGTTGATTAGCATCAGAAGGCGTTTTAATATATTGGCTCTTGGGTAATTGCTATAAATGATAAGTAACCATTCTGCGTCAAATCAATCTTGCATAATATTTTATTGAAGAAATAATATTGTTTTAACCAATTTATCTTTAGTGGTCTTAATGTTTGTCAAGTGTTTTTATGGAAAACATGATTCCAGATATAACTTTTCCCTCTCACAATTTTAAGATTTTTCCCTCATATTTTTTCAATAAATTCTATCAATTTATGTTGTATTCACACAACTCTCTACTTTTCACCACTTTTCTCTACTCGTAGGCTCCCTACACGAATCTGATGAACGCAAGTCTGTTTTGAACAGGTTCCTGGGGACAGGCAAAGTAGCAGTACAGTTAGTGTTGTTTTAGTTGATGAGGAGTCCGTGGGTCCCATTAATGGACCTGTTTCTGGGGCGAAGATACTTCACAAAAACTCGAGAGTTGAAGCACTTTTGTTATGACAGTGTTTGCATTTGTTAAATCCCAAGGTAAACAATTAGTTCCTCTCTCCCTCTTGTCAGGTTCTTTTCCATATTGAATGAAACTCGAGCATGTTATGAGGCTTTATTTCTGTGCTCGTTCAGAATTTTTGTTTACATTGCTTAGAGTTATAAGTAAATGGCATATTGGGGGTAATTACTATTTTGTGGAGTCCAGTTGGAGCTTTATTTGTTCTCCATTGTTCCTGCACATTCATGGTGACACAAAAATATTTGCAAAGGCTTTGTTCTTATATGTGATCCAGATATCTGCCAAAGAAAAGATGGTGAAAATCCATATACCTCATCTGTGTGCCTCAGTTGAGAAATCAAAGCATGAAGAGAAGATCTTTAAATATCTCATTAGAGCTTCATTTTGGCAGAAAATACTCTTGTGAGTCAGTATTGTACAGAGAGAACCTATATAGTTAGTTGATGTGAAGACCCAGCAGGATATTGGTCTTGTTTTTCATGTAGATAAAAAAAGGGGAAGTTGGTTGCAATGTACATGAATCTTTTTATGTTTGCTGGCTGATTTATATGGAAAGGGTGAAGACCAAACTTGACAAGTTGCATTTCTTCAGTTCAGAACAAGGGCCAACAATTTTTCAGCATGCAGGTACACCATGAATTAAGGGGTTGTATTGGCTCGGTAGGTTTAATCCTTCATATATACATATTAAATGTTTCTTCTGTTAATGAATGAGTGACGGTTAGAAAAGGATGAGTTTGAGCTTGCAGAAGGAACTTTCAAGTTAGTGCCACCTGGATTTTTTGTGATTCTCCATGGCAAATGATGTCACATTCTCCATATCCTCCTTTGCTTGTCATGGCGTAAACAGTGCTGAAATTAACGGAAGGCTGAGAACTGTAACTCCAAAGGTCTCAGGGTTGGATGAAGATGAAGATGAACTTTAACGCCTGTAGCTGGATTGCTTTTCATAAGTATAATCCTATTTTGGGTAGTAATAGTAACCGATCAAAATAATTTTCGTAAGTAAAATATTTCATAAAATAGTGTAGCATAATAGTTCCCTCAAGTCATTGTTAGAAAAAACGAAGTCCAAATCCTTAAGAAATTCAGTATGAGTAACGAGTTTGCCTGTGGAAAGTTGGATTAAGTTTGTTGTGCGCATGGAACTCGGTATTTTAACTTTTCATGAAACTCGGTGGGAAAAACAACTAATTTTTTAAGGTACGCACATTTCGCGAAATATTTTTCTAATTAACATTAATTTGAAATAGTACTAGGAAATACTCGCTCACATGTTATCGATACTAAATATTATTCAAATAAGTCATAAATAATGTATATTTAACATTTTACTGCATAGATACGTGAAAGATGTTTGGAAGAAGATGGTTCATTTCAACACGCGTAAAATTCAATTGACTCCAAATATTAATTTCGCACTGGTGTAGATCAGGGTGGTTGTAGTTTAATGAAGAAAAGGATTATCCGATTCAACACCTCTCCTAGCCTGACATTACTAGTGTCATCCAGTAATAATCACGCGTAGAGGGACATCATCAATGTTTTCCTAAACTACTAGGACTTTCCGGGAATAATTTCAGTGACAAACAATCCCTAAATCCTCCCATCTGACTTCTTATTACAAAACCCGTGAACCATGTTCAGACCACATCCGCCTGCAACTCACCGAGAAGTTCCATCATCAGAGGAGTCCTGAACAATGCCGCCAGAGGCGCTACTCTCCCTATTCCCAAGTTTCACAGCTAAAACCTCCGGAGAATAGCTTCTGGGATCCCACCGGTCTTGGATAACACTCTCGTGGTATGTCTTACTTTCATGATACATATTATATTTCTTCCCATGTCTAGTGCGTTGACCCCCCTCATAATCATCCACATCTGTCGACTGTGCCACGAACACTACGCTGACTATGCTCCTCCCATCTTCCCTTCTTATGATGTTTTGAACTTCTACTGGAGTTCCATGACCATGCCATTCTTCATTATCCAAACATTCATCTGACTTATGCATGTTGCTATCTTCAGAATCTGAATATCTATGGCGGGTGCGCTTGCAGTTCCTTCTCGTGCGACTGTGAATAGTATGTCCATCCTTTTCTGGGTCAACAGATTGACCATCTCCATCATGGGCTGTCTCACGGTCCCCATGACCACGTCGACCATCTTCATAATCATTGTGATCCACCAGCTTTCTATAATGTCTGATTATTCCACCGACTTCTAAAACAATCTTCCTTTGCGTTGCTTCCACGGAATCCACCTCTCTCTTGACCTGGATCTTCGCGGTCTTTACAGGATTGAATGGAAAAAGGGAACACATCCATCAGGTGCACAATATCAATAAGTGCAATGCAGATGATCATTGCCAGGATTCTCATGCACAAATTATCCTGGAGCTTTAAAATTTTACAAGGATTTAGAATATTTATAGGATGAATCCCTTTACAAGTCAACATATTATTCAAATTGAGTATAGTTAAGGCCAACCTCACGCTCGAGTTCATCCTCTATCTCGATGCTAAACAAACATTCAGGCACTACTACTATCACAGAGAAAGAGGCATGAATCCAAAACAGTCATGAGCTACGGCCGCACGTATATACAGTCGGTCTTAAGCGTAAAGTGCAAATGAGGAATTGGACCAACGTTGAATGTGATTGATCACACTGCCATGTGCATACGATGACAATCCGTTGGGCTAAGGCAGTTTGGTGGAAGTGGTGAGGTTGAATGCCTTAACATCAACTTTAACATGTCCATGCAATTAACAGTTGCGGCTTCTCTACCCTTATTATTGGTATATGACAATAGTCTACTGGGAGGATGTTGTTGCATCGTGCATAACCCTTGCAACCCTGGCCATTCACATATACGCTGGCTGTGTGGTGTTGGAGATAACCAGGAACACCTTCAACCTTGATACAATCGCAAGCATACATGACTACAATGTCGGTCACCACTTCGATGAGACTGACCCTCATATACATTTGCAACATCACATTCTTATACTCGGGTCTGTCGGCTCTGAATTTCGTCGGTTTTCCAGAAACAATAGGAAATGTGGACAGTGCTGTAATGGTAGCAGCTCAAAGGGGACAAGGAAGGCGAGAACAAAGCAAACCACAGTTTGCCTTATGAAAACTATTGTTTAGACATTATCCTCACATTTGGTCCTTGTCTAATAAATCGGATGACAAAGACAGCCATGCGAATGCGACAAAGAAGAACACTTCCAAGTTGAGCCCGTTAATATTCACTTTTGATTTATTCACTTCCAAGGTGAGCCCATTAATATTCACTTTCAATTGACGAAAAAACCAAGACAAAAACAGCTTTATTAGCTCCCTACGCGAGGGGTATTTGGAAATTATAGTTCTCTTCTCATCCCATCCCAAACAATATTACTTATAAGTTTTGAAATCATCATTGACATTTCGGGACACCTTTAACTTGATCAATACAAGTGCAAGCACAAATAACCTTGATGCCCAAAAAACAACTTTGATGAAATTTATCCTCATAATCACATATACAACTTCACGTTCTTACACTAAGTCGTAGGACGATCAGTTTATTATGAAATAGGAGAAATGTGAGCAGTGTAATAATAAGACTTGCGTAAAGGGGATTAGGGCTAAAATAATGCAAAACATATTTTGTCTCCCGAAAACTGTGGTTTATGACATTATCGTCATATTTGGTCGTAATCTAACCAATAGGACGAGTTAGACAATCATTCAGATACCGTCCAAACAAGAACACTTTCAAAGGGAGTCAATTCATATTCACTTCGTTTTCAACCTTGGATTTTTCATATGAAGTAAGGACATTACTGCTTCCATTTTAAACATTTATGTGAAAAAATTCAATTGATTTTAATTTTCTTTTGATAAATGAAATTGCTCTATCCGGTAGAGATCGAAGACAACGTCCAGGATTAAGTGAGACTTATGGGCCTTGAGTTCATGTCTGCTCGTTCCTTATATGGGCTTCGTTCAACTACTAGGCTCGATTCCGGCCCCAGATTTTACTGATGATTGAACTAATCCAGGTATGTGTACCATAATAGAATGACATGTTTGACATATGTTGTATACATCATAATCTCCTTTATGGGATAATTTAATTACTCAAGACTTGCTAAAAACCTGGAATTTTAATTTCAAGCAAACAGAGGTGGTAACAAATGTAGCGTCATTAATCTCAAAAACATTTACGGTCTCCACTAAATAACTTTTTAAAAATAAATAAATAAAAGGATCCAGTCCAAAATATTTTATCATAGAAAAGTGGTAGAAGTCCACCGCATTCGACCTTGATAAGCACACCATGGGACGGAATTACACACCAACAAAAATCAGGTTCTCTCAGTTTTTGGTTATTGGGGGGATACGAGCGTGTCTGCGTTGCTCTAACATTATTATTAGAAAATGTAAAATCATTCAAGTACATCCAATTTGGTCCATGTCAGTAGTGCGAACTGGGACCATCGATGACTTCTTCAAGGCCCTTTCCATTTCCTTCCTGCCAATAAATTTGATGAGGTCAACTTCACTAAGTCAAGTGACTGAACACATAAAAACATTTTAACGGGTCACGTCCTCGTATTATTCATAACTCTCGAACCAAGCCGAATATTTCATTTGAGAGTATTTTCCTGAATAAAGACGATAAGGATATAAATAAGGAGAAAAAAAAAAAAAAGAGAGAGGGTCAAGTGAAGCCAGAACTGTTAAATGACACGTGATGTGAATTTTGTTTTATTTTACACCCGCGTTTGAAAATAGATTCCCCTAACACTACAAAATGCAATACCCACGATAAGCTTTTGTGTAATAAAACCCTCGAATCAAATCATGACAGAGAAAAAGAGATGATTAAGTTAGCTTTAAAGTTCGGCTTCTTACATAGAACATGTGAGTTGGGAAGTCGTAGGGAGGGATGCGGCGGGGCAAGTGCCAGGAGGCCCCATGATTTATGATGATGATTATGATTATGATTTTCCCCCGCCAATCTGTCCGTCGCAAAAGTGCAAGGTGCCACCTACCTTGGGTGCGTAACACCGAGAAATGTACGAAAATACGGTTAATTTTTTAAAAAAGTTACGACATATGATCAAAATTTTGTAAAATACAGTTTTTAACGCGTGCCTTAAATATAAAAGGGACGAGTTTTGTGTGTATAGACATGGGTGGATTTTGAACATTCACCCTTATGCAATATCTTATGATATATATGAAGGCGCGTTTTGAGAACTCGTTTTCATGCAAGGGCATATTCTCAAAATGCACATGAAAATCCGCCCCAAAACACTTAGAAAATTTTTTTAAATCTCGAAGGGGGCGGGTTCTTAAATAAATGAACAAGCCCCTGCTACAAATTTAATTGAATTTCCCATTTGATTCAATTGTTTAAAATGGTTTTTCAAATTGCGCATCCACGCGCGCATATGGTCCTTAGGTTCTAATCCGTAAAAGTCCGAAACAGCATTTGGAAAATTCCCCCTTTTCACAATTTTGATCAAACCGGGTATGATAGATATTATTGTGAATGTGGTTCTTACATGGGCAACCGACCAATTGTCGGGTTCCCCGAGCACCTTTGCCCACACGCAACCTTTCGGAGTATTGCTATACATACATACTATGATGATGATGATGATGATGCCTTTATGCCTTAGATTGCGAGCTCCCCTCTCTTCTTGACTTTACACCAATTTTATTAACTCATAGGATTTGGATTTGAATTTGAAGTGCGTGAAATTGACAAATCTATTATTGAACAGGGTCAGTCCTTCCAACTGGATACTACTATTCTTTTCTTGTCTTTTTTCCAAAGGACACGCTTGATTTCATTCATTGTTGCTCCTCCTCTAGGGTGCTCCACTACATAGACAGCACAAGAAAATCGGACTAGATTATGCAACAAAATTTTATACCTGTAATATTTTTTCGAGTCCCTTTCTTCTCGTCTTATTGCCTGGGGAACCGTTGACATGTCGGAAATATTTAGTTCCAACAAAAGGGTTTGAGATATGATTGCCATGAAAAGGGAGGGAAGATCACTTCAGTAGATTTCAGCGCTTGGACACCACGACGCGATGCCTCCTTCCACACGCTCCACAGAGAGAGATGACACGTCCACATCGCCTCCCTTGGTTTGGGATTTGGTGTGTGCTTCTAACAGAAGCTTCCCCGCGCGTGGACATTGACGGGTCGATCATTCAATGAGATTCATTAACACAAGTAGAGAGATGGAAAAGTTTGTTCCCCTTCTTATTTTTCAACGGAACGAATCCAATCTCCCCCGTTATCAAAATCAAGGAGTTTTGTTACTTAATGACGTCATTTGACGAAATATTTCGATAAATGACGCATTAAGTTTGCAAATCGCCAACTAACCCACCAAAGTCGGCCTTACAAAGACCGACTTCGATTTCGGCGAACGGAAGTCGGCCTTACAAAGGCCGACTTTACCACACTTAGAAAAATTTTGGCAAACGAAGTCTGGGACGCTTCATGAAGGAAGTCGGCCTATGTAAGGCCGACTTTGCTCCGACCGCCCTGTAGTCGGCCTTACAAAGGCCGACTTCCTTCATCACGATGGAAGTCGGCCTTACCTAGGTTTAAAAAAAAAAATTGCACTCGGGGAGCGTCCCCAGCCGCCAGCCCCCGCCCCCAGTCGCCAGCAATCGCCCGATCGAAGCCCCCTCGCCCCGATATTCCGTCCCCGAGCCCGTGCTTCGGTCCCCGTCCTCGACCGTTCCGCCTCGTTTCCGACTGTCCTCTTCGGAGCCGTACCGTCCCCTTCCTTCCCCTAACGGTAATAGTGTAATTTTCACTTTTATATAGTTAATTACTGTTTAATTATAGTAATTAATTGTTAATTAGGGTTAATTATAATTAATTTAGTGTTTATGTTATTTTATGAAAATTATGGTAAGTTATGGTTTATAAAGGATAATGAAATGTTTAATTGACCTTATTGAACGTAATGAACAACTGAACAAGTATAATTATCCTAAGAATTTAATTACCGTAATTAATTAGGTAGTTATTAAGTAACAACAAAATTTATATTAACTAAATTGTATTCATTTTTAAGCTTTATGTTCTAATTTGTTAGCTCAATTGATTTAGGTGTTGTGTTCCAATGTCGTCGGTTGAGCAATTGATCTTTTATAACGGAAATACCTCAATGGAGCTGACGGAGTTGGTTATGAAAATGGTTCAATAGCAAGAACAGAAATTCCGAAATTTGTTAATTACGAGAATTTCAAACGCTTGATATGCCAAGCTATCGGTTTGCAATCGGCAATTTCATTACAGATAGCGCATAGGTATCCCATTCTGGCGTTAAATAATGTTGACGTGCAGCATTATCTTGTTCCTATTAAAGTGGATAAAGATGTGAAGTTGCTTGTTAAGTTTGCTATTACAAATCCACGGAATATGCAACAAATATATGTGTTGTCCGATGTATCGGTGCCGTATGTTCAGGCTAGAATGGTGGATGTTGAGCCTAATGTGGAACACCATCGTCATATGGGTGTTCGTCGTCAAACTGAGAATGTAGAGGCTGGAATGGTGGCAGTAGAGCGTAATGTGGAAGTGGATCGTCCTATGGTTGTTGGACGTCAAAATGAGAATGTCGAGGCGGAAGTGGAGTGGTGTTTTTCGGTCGAACATTGTTATAATGTTCCGATGGAAGTTGATCATCGTATAGATGTTGTGGCTGAAAATGAAATTGTCGTGGCTGAAGTAGAGAGGTGTTATACTGTTGGAGAATGTTCTAATCCTCCGATGGAAGATGAAGGCAATATCAATGAAGATATAATGAATTCTGATGTAAGTGTCGACACTGATGCTGAGTTTTTAATGATGTGAATGCCGGCAATGAGATGTCGGATGATGAGAATGTCGACAATGATATGGTTATGGTTGTTGAATCTGGTGAAGGGTCCAGTTCGCGAAGTCGCTCGAAGGAGACTCTTCTGCCCTTTTATAATGAATATCTCGATGACGTGCATGAGAGATTTGAGGAGTGGGATTTGCACTCTCTTGTCGAATATTCTGACCTTATTGATGAATTTCAAAAGGGAATGCGTTTCAAGAATAAGAAAATGCTCATCAATTCGGTGAACAATTTTCATATTTTAAGGCATTGCAATTATGAGATTGTTAAATCCACGAAGACATTGTGGAATATAAGTTGTTCTGAATTCGAGAAGGGCTGTAAGTGGTGGTTAAGGGTGATACAACCAAAAGAGGATGATGAGTTTGAGGTGAGAATAGTTGGTAAACATCAAAGCTGCGTCAATCCCGTACTATCGCGTGATCATAAACGTCTGGATTCAAATTTCATGGAACTTATGTTCTGGTCGTTTGTAAGTGATAGTCCAGAAATTAAAGTTCAAGTTCTTCGCAACTTGGTGAAGGAGAAATATGGATACGAAGTGCCAAGGAGAAGGGTGTGGGATGCGAAAAAGAAAGCTATTGTGTATATTTATGGCTCATGTGATAAATCATACAACAGGTTGCCACATTTGCTGAACGCGATTCGTGCCTCTAATCCTAATAGTTGCGCTGATTGGGGAGGTTCATACATGGTTGGTGATTCGCAGTTTGTTTTCCAGAGAGTATTCTGGTGTTTTGGTCCCTCAGTAACGACATTTCGTTATTGTCGTCCCGTAGTCAATATTGACGGGACTTTCTTGTACGGAAAATACAAGCATAAGTTATTAATTGCTTGTAGTTTGGATGGCAGCAATCATATAGTGCCTCTTGCATTTGCAATCGTAGATGAGGAAAGCTACCAGTCGTGGAGATGGTTTTTGAAATGCCTTAAACGCTACGTGGTTGGCGATGAGTGTCAGGGCTTATGTTTGATTTCAGATAGGCATTCTAGTATTCAAGCGGCGGTAAACGATGTTGAAGTAGGTTTGACGCCACCTTTTGCACAGTGGAGGTTTTGTATACGCCATGTAGCTAGTAACTTCAACGTGAGATACAAGAATGTACGTGGCAAGAAATGCCTAGCTATTACTGCAAGGAAATGTATGCCTCCAAAGACGAAGCAATATTGGCGTCACATTCTAAAAACTATTCCAGAATCAGCCGACTTTTTCGACGAGATGGATAGGTCACAATGGACTCTCAGTAATGACGGGGGCCACTGTTGGGGTATAATGACGACAAATTTAAGCGAGAGCTACAATGCTATTCTAAGGGGTGCTCGAGCGCTTCCGGTCCCTGCTCTAATGAGGAAAACCTTCTACAATTGTTGTGCTTATTGGATTAATATAATTGATGAAGCCGATGCAGAGATAAAGAAGGAGGAGAAATTCACTAAAGTTGCCATGGACCGTTTTAAAAGGGGAATCATGAAAGCCAGGAATCACCAAGTGACCCTTCTAGATCGCGGTGAAGTACGTCCGTTGTCACGACCCGGGAGAATTATAAGACAAAGAACGTCTTCCTGCGACACTAGAGGTGCTCCTGCAAGAAATGGCAAACCTATCGGATACCATGTTCTCATGCCCTTGCTTGTTTTGCCTTTGTTAACGTGGATGGCTCGGATTCCATTCACAATATTTACACTTGGGCTAATCAGAAGGTGGTATACTCATCCACATGGCATTCATTTGATTGTAAAGAAGACTGGGATGCGTATATAGCCCAAATGTCGTTCCGAACCCAGAAAGGGCACGACCGAAAGGGAGACCCAGGTCTACTAGAATTCACAATGAAATGGATGTGAGGGAACGGAAGACCAAGTTGACTTGTGGTCTTTGTAAAAGAGAGGGACATAATCGCCGTAGTTATCCAAATAAATGAAACTGTAAGGTGTAATTGGATTATCTTGAAATAAACTTGATATGTTTCATTTGTAAGTTTATTATAAACACTTAAAAATGCTGAAAGAATTTACATTTATCTTTGCAGGTTATACTATGGAGCCAGGACCGCAAAACCCGGCTGTACTACACTCCCAGGAGCAGCATCGTTCTTCAGTTGTATGGGATTCATCTTATACGGAGGTATGTTTATCTTACTAAATATTTCGTATATTTTGAGTTAAGTTACTAATCAATTGAAATTTCATTTTTATGCAGAACAATGTTTTGAAATGTCGCCATCATGAGAGTAGCGTAAAGAAGATATTTCGAGACCGCCGGATGGATAGATATCTCCGACAGGCTGGCTTCTTTGGAGTTGCGAAGCTACCATTCATTTAGCTGGATCATGCGCTTATCACGGCATTAGTGGAGCGATGGAGGCCGGAGATGGAGACTCATACCTTTCACATGGCGCATGGAGAGATGACCGTAACATTGGAGGACGTGGCGATTCAGCTCGGATTGCCGATTGAGGGTGACCTCGTCATCTCCTACACCAGCTTCGACTTCGCACCGATTTGCGCTCATCTACTAGGCGACTTCCGGGAACAGGTAAGATGAAGGCAGGAAGGGTGAAGATGAGTTGGTTGGCCTCCCATTTCGACGTCTTAGATGCACATGCACCGGAAGAGCAGGTACGTATGCATACCAGGGCATACATACTGCAGCTTATAGGATCAATGATTTTCCCAGATAAGTTGGACAACCTAGTGCATCTGATGTGGTTGCCGCTATTGGAGGACTTTGAGATATGTGGTAGTTACAGTTGGGGGTCAGCTTGTCTAGCATGGTTATACAGACAGTTATGTAGAGCGGCAGATAAAATGCATCTCAGGTAGCTGGTTGTTTAGTGCTGCTGCAGACGTGGGCGTGGGACAGATTCCCACACCTATCTCCCCTCAGACGCCGGAGCAGACAGAGGTAAGGAATGCCTCTTGCATATCGATGGGGTGCAGCTCTTAATACGACTGTTGTGGCTACGCACGTCTTATCTGTTATCAGAGAAGCACTAGATAGACAGAGTCCTCGCCAGGTATTTTCCTTCGACTTAATGTTGATTCAACTTCTTGTGGTTTTCGAAATTTCATTGGTTGGTTATGTTTGTTCGTTTCTCAGGTCGTTCGGCATCCATACACGGATGATGTCCATGCCAGACTTCTTGATTATTGCTTGGACGGTGAAGACAGCTGGCGAGCATGTGTGCTGTTGATCTGCTTCTCAATTGTCGAATGGCACTATCCGGACAGAGTCATTCGGCAATTTGGAGACGAGCAACTAATTCCTGGGAAATGCGACGCTGAGGCACGCCTCGACCGGATCGACATTCGTGGTAATTCATCGGACAATTGGTTACGCATCCACGCGAAGTACGTCGAGCTGTGGCATCACCGAGGTAGCCATATCGTTCCTTTACATTGGGAACAAGACGAGGAGTACAATACCTAGTACATACGTCACTCCCGTCCATATCTATCTCACATGGGCGTCATACTGAGTATAGTGGTAAGTACAATAACTATTAACCTTCATTAATGTATAAATCATTGTACTGATATATTTTCCTCGCAGACGCAATAATTGAGGGACATCTCTATCCGATCCAAGAGAGGTGACCCTTCTGAGTTAGAGCACATTGCCGGTATTTCTCGCAGGGGCCATAACTTCTTGCGAGAATTTACCCCGATGCGCTTATATGGACATGCTGAAGGGCCAGCGACTGACGACGAGTTTGAAGCTGAGCCAGCCAATGAACCTCACGCGAAGGACGAGGAGCAGCAGGAGGAGGAAGAGGAGCAGGAGGAGGAAGAGGAGCAGGACGAGCATCGAGACGTTGACATGTTTGACGTCGATGCGTTCATCATGCAATCGCAGGAGCACGAGGTCTATCCGTCTCTTGTGATTGATCCGATTCCGGTGGATGCCTATAGGACTCCGGCATTATATGCCTCCATGTCGTCCACTCCCGAGGCACCAAGGATGAGTAGGAGGGATCGATCACCCGTTCGTGATGCAGAGGATTCTTCTCAGGTAACGCGGATGGAGTTTCAGCGGCGGTTTGGATCATTCTTCTACTCTAGGTGCTCCCGAAGAAATTAGAATCATCTAGACTTCTCCTATGTACTTTTTTTTTAGTTGGTTGTTGTACTGGCATATTGAATTGATTTGAATTGAGTTTAGTTTAGTTGAATTGGGTTGTGTTGAGTTGGTTCGAAATATGTTGTGTTGAAGTATGTGTAGGGGTGAGCATTCGGTATTCCAAATACTAACCGAACCGAATACCGAACTTCCAAATACGGAAGTTTCAAAATTTTATCCTCCAAATACCGAACCAAACTCCAATATTCCAAATACCGAAATACCGAAATTTATTTCGGTATTACGGTTCGGTATTTGGATCTTCCAAAATTTTATTGGGCCGAATAAATAGCCCATAAATTTTTAGAGAAAGATTTCATTAAAGAGAAAAAAAGAGGAATTTGGGGGTTAGGAAGGCTCGAACTCTCGACCTCATGATAACACAGCTATGAGACCTACGCGCTAGCCAACTGCGCCAACACTTCTTTCTTGCTTTCTCATCATTATTAAAAAATAAATTAAATTTCGGTAGTTTGGAATACCGAAATTTAAAAACAAAATACCAAATACCGAACCAAATTCAAATTTCAATCGAAATATAAAACCGAACCAAATACCAAATACCGAATACCGAATTCCAAATACCGAAATGACGAAAAATCGGTTCGGTATTTGGCATTCCGAACTTTTTGCTCACCCCTAAGTATGTGTATTACAGGTGTGTGATTGGAATCGAAGTTTGTTTTTTTTTTTAAAGTTCTGAGGGAAGTCGGCCTTTGTAAGGTCGACTTCCATGAGCATAGAATTCGGGGCCGACTTCCTCTGCCTTAATTTTTTTTTTCTAAGTTAGATGAAATCGACCTTTGTAAGGCCGACTTCGGGGCGGTCAGAGGAAAGTCAAGGAGGAGATACCTCCAGGGGAAGCTCCCGCTATGGGAAGTCTACCACGGAAGAGAGCTTTTACACTAATGTTTCGGTAAACTCACAGCCACCTCGAGCCACAGCAAGAGTGTCTTATCCTCTAGAGAAAGTGAGTCAGGAATATGTTCGAGAACAATTCGATCATGTCCCTCCACAGAATGTGAGGGAGACGATTGCTTAGGTCTTAGAGCAAATGGTGCCTGGGGCTCAGGCAGGACGACCCTGGTCTATACAGGAGTCCATACCCTGCCTACATCGACAGGGACTTTCCCCTGCCCAGGGGGTACAGAGTACCTCAGGGGAAGATGAGATGACACCCATGGAGCATATAGCCCGGTTCACTCAACAGGCAGGAGATGTTGCAGCCAATGATTTTTGGAAGCTAAAGTTATTCCCGAATTCTCTTACAGGAGATGCTTTCACATGGTATGCGAGTCTACCTCCTGGATCCGTAACATCATGGGCGGAAATGCAGTCTTCCTTTATGAAAGCATTTGCTCGTTTAGACACACCCATGTCAATCTTTGAGGTGATGCGGCTTAAGCAGACTGCTGGAGAACACCCAGGACAGTACCTCATGCGTCTACGAAAGGCACTACTTCGCTGTAGACCTGCAATTCCTGAAAGCGATCACTTGATGATTGCGTTAAACGTGTTGTCTATGCCCTTCAAGAAGAAGCAACAGGGGGAAAGGTTTAATGACCTGTATGACTTGTCTAGGAGAGCAATTGAGTACCACTAGTTACTGATGGAAGAAGCCAAGTCTAAGCACGCTTATTAGTTGGAAACCCTTGAGGTAGACATGGCCGAATTCGTGAAAGGCGAAGCAACGGTTTGTGAACCTCTGGCAAGGAAGAACTCAAAAGTAAAAGCGTCTCAGAAGCCTGGTGAAGAAAGAAAGTATTCTTTCGACGTAGACAAGGCGGATGCAATTTTTGATTGGCTGGTCCAACGGAAGCGGATTAAGCTTAAACCAGGCCATAGATCCCGCCAAACAGAAAGAGAAAAGACTAGGAATTACTGCAAATGGCATGGGTCGTTTACACATATGACTAGGGACTGTTTATCATTCAGGAACATAATTCAAGACCTTATAGAGTCAAAGGAATTATGCTTTCCTGAAGTAGACGAAGTCACTATGGTCGACGACAGACCTTTTGACGACAAAATAGTCATTCATATGTTCGATGTTGCTAATGTAGACATCAATTTCATCGAAACTAATACAGACTTTTCCCTGCAGGATATAAAGATTCCCGGGGAGACTTTTGTGGCGAATGCCGTCTTCCGTCGCCTGGCTGATAAGGGTGTAGTCACCTGTCCAGTCAAGGAAGTAGCGCCCAGCCTCTATTGTTGGCACATGGATGACACGCACACCACTGATAGATGCAATACATTCAAGAAGTATTTGCAGAATAATCAGGGAGATTCCTTGTATGACCTGACCCCGCTTGAGGAGGTAGCTATGAGAATAGTTTCCCCAAGTTCGCGAAGTGCCTCCAACAATTCACAAAGGGGATTCAAAAGCCCCCCAAGCGCAGAGCACAGACCAGCTACCCGGAGAGGAAGAGGTGGCCCTCATGGTCGAGGTAGAGTACCCGAACAACAACCCCGCACGTTTGAACGTCCCAAATGACACCTGGAGTTTAATGATTCGTCCTCTCAACAAGGGGCAAAGCCGGGACTGGAGAAACATGGCCACTTCGGTGAATCTCGCTCTAGAACCATAGAGGGAGACGACCTTAGTAGAACCCATCGGTCTGAAAGGCCACAGGAGAAAGGGAACAAGCCAAGACACGGAACGCCTAGAGTAGACATCCAAACGCTCCGGACATGACCACCAATAGCTCAGTTCGTTGAAGAGAGGATGCTCTGCCAGAAATGCAAGCTTATAGCTCAAAACAGGATCCTGATCATTCAGCTTTGCACCTCCTGTTGTGTCAACTACTTCCTCAAGCTTGTAGACTTGTCCTCAAATGGGGAAATCGACGTCAAACCCGCGCGCTCTACAGCTACAGGTACTTGTGAAACTAACAACACTTGTCCGGAACCGAAACAGGTACCAACTCGGACGGTAGTCGGATACGATCCATTTGTTGGAGACTTTGTCGAGGTATGTCAAACTTTCATTGGTTCTAAGAGGTCAAGGGTAATTAAAGCGGTTAACCCTTCAAAATATTGGCAGAAGGCAGTGGGCAAGACCATTTGCCATCAAGGGCTCGCAAGAGAAGGGACAAACGTCTAAGTCACGTCGCTAAGAGGCCTAAGCCTACCCTCTCAGGGGCCGCTCTACCGGCTAGAGTGCCTACAAATGGATCGAACGCTGAAGCAAAGCACATTGAGTCTACAGACCATTCAGGAGAGCCTGGCTCAAGTTTTGACTATACCCCACTTCGGAGCGAAATCCCAAGTGATGTCGATGGGGAAATGAAGCCAGTAGTTAGCTGCAACGCTCTTACCCTGCTTGTAGATTTCGCTAGTAAGCGAAATGTGGAGACGCTAATAGGTAAAGTGCCTCTTCCTTATTCTCCTGCTTACCCAGCGGGCTTTTCACTAAATTGGTTGGAGAAACCATATGATAGCATGAAACAACGCATGCACTCTCTGTACATAATTGCTACCTTTGATGGTAAAGTGGTAAGTTGGGTCCTCGTAGACAATGGAGCTACTATAAACGTGCTTCCTTTGTCCAGGTTTAAAATGCTTGGATATAAGCCTCACGACTTGGTTAAAACCAATGTTGCAGTAAGTGGTTTTAACGGTAGGAAGTCTGAATGCTTAGGGGTTTTCTCTCTGCACCTTGAAGTGGGTCGCCAGGAAAGGGAAACCGCTTTCTTTATGATAGACATAATCCCTACTTTTAATGCTTTGTTGGGCCGGGATTGGCTCCATAAAGCTGCAGCTATTCCTTCCACTTTAAATAGAGAGTTGATGTTATGGGTCGACTCTGAAATTGAAATTATCAAGGCTGATGAATACTCCTGTTGTGACAAAGTTATCTTGCATGAAGAGACAAGCAAGACTGTCAAGGACCTCACACTGGAACAACGCTATAAGCTTGGCGACCCTACTGTTGGACCCCTTGGTCAACCGTCTGGAAAGTTTGACTACATCATAGACTACGAAACATCGCACCCTAAGCCAGAGACGGGGCCGATCGTTCCAACTGGATGGGGAGATGAGCTGTCCGCCAAGGACATAGAGGAGGTTTTGCAAAAGGTTAATTCAGGCGAAAACCCCGTAAAGACCGATGGAGCAAAAGAGGATAAAGTTGGATAGGACCATCAAAATGTTGTTGCGGAGTTGGAGCCTGATAGACTCTTGAAGGAAGGGACTTATAGACCAGAATGAAGAAGGAAACGAAGCAGTCGCCACTGTCCTTCGACGACTTCGAGTTTACCAGGGAAATCATTGCTGTAGACGACCTATCTCTTGGCTTTCAATAAACTCAGAAGCGTTTAGAGTGCCTAACGCTTGTAATAAGCCCGTGTCTACCGACTTAGGTGGTACAGAGGAACGCGAGTCTTTAATGACCCCATGCGACCCATTGGTCAGCATTAATCTAGGAAGCGAATCTTCTCCTGGGATTCTTTTCATTAGTTCTTCAGTAAATAGAGAACTCTTTAATGCCATTAAAGGAATGCTCGAGGAATTCAAGGACTGCTTCGCCTGGGATTATACTGAGATGTAAGGATTAGACCGCAGACTAGTAGAACACACCCTTCCCATTAAGAGGGATTTTAAACCAGTGCAGCAAGAACCAAAGCGCATGACTAAGGAAGTAACACAATTAGTCTTTGAAGAATTTAAAAAACTTTTTCGAGCAGGTTACAAAAGGACTTCACGCTATACAGAATGGATTTCTAGCATCGTACCCATCTTGAAAAAGAACGATAAGATCAGGGGTCTATATAGACTTTAGGGATTTGAACCGCGCCACTCCAAAGGATGAATACCCTATGCCCATTGCAGATAATCTTATAGATAAGATAGCAGGACATCAGATTATGTCGTTCATGGATGGTTTTTCTGGTTACAACCAAATCTTCATTGCAAAAGAGGATATACATAAAATAGCATCCCGATGCCCCTAGGAATATTCGAATGGGTAATAATGCCATTTGGATTAAAGAACGCTGGCGCTACCTATCAGCGAGCAATGAACGCCATATTTGATGCCTCTCTAGGCAAGGCAGTAGAAGTCAACATTGATGATATAGTCGTTAAGTCGACAAAGGAAGAACTTCACGTCGACCATCTCAGAAACATTTTCATAAAAAAAAAGAGAACTCTCTGAAACCAAGTTCACTTTTCCTGTTTCTCGCACTTGGTTAGCCTTGCGATTGCTGCATCGTAGACCCAATCGATCCCGCTTTCTTTTCATCTTCCGCTCCTTGTTCTTCTCCTACTGCATTTTCTTTCCTAGAGTCTGGCAGAGGCAGGTCGACTCTTGAATACCTACGGTCTGCCTCATTGGGCTTTCGCCTCTCCGTCCCTAGAGTCTGGCAGTGGCGAATCAACTTATGAATACCTACAGTCTACCTCACTGGGTTTTCGCCTCTTCTTCCCTGGAGTATGGCAGTCACGAGTCAACTTGTGAATACTTACGGTCTGTCTCATTGGGCCAAGAGAAAGATCATGTACGATGGGGCACTGAACACTGCAAGATTTCTGCCTTTCGAGGTCTATCTGCTGTGCTGTCGAATGATGAAGATAATGCAGCCCAGGGTCTTCGTTTGCTTCAGAACCAGATCTGAGACATCTGCAACAATACTTGGCTGTCTGAACGGCCTTCTGAGGTTGTCCAGTCTTTGGATTGCGTGCCGTGGGCGTCTCTTGCAGAAGGATACACTGTTGTTGGAAGATCCTTCTTTGCAAAAGAATAGGACGAACGGTAGGAAAGGAGAACCAGTCGTGGTGTATACCTCTGAGAAACTTCCAGTGTGACGGCTGTGCCCTGTCACGGAGACGTACAGCCGCTTGTCTTTAAACAGGCAATAGGGCTCCAGCATGCTCGCTCCACAACATTCAACTGTACCAGCGTTGAGGGATATCTGGTTACTTGTGAGCACTAGCATCTGCAAGCGAGGCCATGGATGCACGGAACACGAGGAATCACTAGCCTCGTGCCTCCGCTCCCCGAATCAAGTGGAGAACTTTTTCTGCGCCATTGGTCTCTCAGTGGGGAGGGAGCGAAAGAAACCGCGTATCTTCAAGAGATCCATAAAGTTCTCTTGACAAAAGGAGATGAAGGACTCTATAGTTAGGGGAACCATACCGAGCAGCAAGGCTTGGAAGTAAGACCCAAGGTTTGGAGTTTGAAAAGAAGAGACATCATTTGAGGCGAGAAGTGGGGATTTCCAGAGAATTTGTAAGGGTTTTTAAAGAGAGTTTGGAAAGAAGAAGACAAAATGTTTTCTTTCCGCAGAAGATAAGAGGAAGAAGACAAAGGGTTTTCGTTCTGCAGAAAGAAGAAGACGAAAGGTTTTCTTGCTACAGAGGATAAAAGATTTTCCTTCTGCAACAAGCAATGTTGAGTAGTGACCCTGTAGTTATAGTCTACACATACTATATGACTGAGTAGTGACCCTGTAGCCAATGGAAGTCTACAGCCCGTGCCTGCACAGAACACACGTCATAAAGGACGATTTAATAGCCCCGAAATTAATGGAGATTACAACCCACGTCCGTACTGATGCACGTCTTAAAAGACAGTTAATTAACCTCGAAGTCAAAGGAGTCTACGACCCACGTCCACACGAGTGGTATGTCTTAGAAGTCAGTTTGTTGGCTCCGAAATCCTCGAGGGTGGTTGAGACTAGAAGATCTTCAAAGGTCGTAACAGACCGAGTATAAAAAGGAGGAGATCTCCCTTAGAGAAAATTACGAACAAATCAGTCAACAGAAGCTTATGTTGCTCGTCACCCCTTAGTTGTTAGTTGTTAGGATTCCCCGACCTGGGTGAAACCCTTAAGGTTTCATTGGTCTTCACCTCCATCGTCAGAGTGAGCAACCGTAGCTTCGACAGCCAAACTCCGCCTTCACTTTCACCATGAGAGTGAGCAACCGTAACTCTGGTAACAAATCTCCTCCTTCGATTCCAATGCCAGGATGAGCCACCGTAGTCCCGGTACACATTTCCGTCTTCGACTCCAACGCCAGGATGAGCCACTATTGTCCCGGTACACATCTCTGCCTTCGACACCAACGCTAGGACGAGCCACCGTAGTCCCCGTACACGTCTCCGCGTTCGACACCGTCACCAGGGTGAGCCATCGTATCCTTGATATCCACGTCCGCCTCTACATTCAACCGCATTTCGTTCACCAAGCCCAGCAACTAAGTTCTGCCAGCCAAGGAGTGCAAGTCTACAGCACTCTGTTATTAAGTCTACGACGACGTTGCCCAGATTCTCAAGTCCGGAGTACCCAGCGTCACGTCCTTCATCGCTCAGACTCGCTAGATTGCAGTTTCCAGCATCAAGTTTATGACCCCGCTCTGAGTCTACGGAGCCCAGTAGCCAGTTTACGACCTTACTACCATCCTTATTTTTATTTTTATGGCTGTAAGCATTCTTTACTTATTGTAAAACTGTTTACCTTCGATCAATTTCATTCAATTACTTACTGGCGACCACATTTACAATCCCTGTGAGTCTTATTCCGACGTGATCCGTTTTCGACGCGAACACTAACCGACCTCATGTGGGAACTGTCATTGCCAATCTGTGCAGACCACGACCATCAGTACTGCAACCCGACCACGGACAGCAACCCAGGGCTGGCAGCACTAGAGGTGGGGTCGCTCGGGTGGAGGGCCCTGGTCACTGGAGGCAGTGGTGACCCGCTGATTGATCGCCAGGTCAAGCTCGCCAAGGTGATGGAAGAAAAGGGGGTGTCAGTGGTGGGCCAATTCTTCGATGGGCATCAACATGGGGGCCGGTTTGAGAGCCTCGCTTATGTCATAAAGGATTTCGTGTATGTGACCACAATGAAAGGTTGACCGACTATCATAAATAAACATTGCGATCCCATTGATCATGTTCAAGTTCAACTTCTACAAGCTTGACTAAAAAACCATGTTCATTTTTCGTTTCCTATAGTCATAACCACAATCACATCTTTATGCAGCATCAAGTAGTTTATATTGGTCTTAATATAATTAAAGTGGTTGGGCTAATTCTGGCTATCATCATTTGCTTATATGCCTGATAAAACAATTACCCTTAAAGTCAGACATTTGGCAGATACAGAACGCCCAAAGGTTTCCTTTGTCCTAAAACAGCAATACATAAAACTACAAGATTCATGCCACACAGCAACTGCATAATTAAGCTTCACCATAATATATCATAAAGGCAAATCTAGGCAAAACCCGAGCCAGATGCCGGAGCCCCAAAAGAACCCGATCCTCTCCCAAAGCCTGGTCTCCCACCAGCACCCTGGGCCAATGCGAGATAATCAGGTGACATGTCATCCGGAATCAGGGATAGTATTTACCCATGGGCCATGACAAAACGGAAGTATAGGATCGTTGAGTTCAGAAATGTACGAGAATGTTCCATTCGCTTTCACAATTAAGATCAAATTTACCCTGAAGGATGGCTGGAAATCCGTTGGGGCCCCTCCTTTGTCGCCCCCAAAGTCGCCGCCCCTTCTTGGACCGCCACGATAGCCTTCACGATCGCCAAACCAGGGGCGATCTCCATCGAAGCGAGGCGGGCGTCTGATAACTCTAGTAAAATAGAGTTATATTATCACATTTAGGCTTAATTCTAGTTAGTTTCGAGAATTTTAATGGTTATTGTTGCCAATTGAGGTGTAAATTGTCATTCATCACGTTTGCTTTGTGATCGTAGGAAGTAAATAAAGGCATGACGGAAAACAAAGCAAGAGGGTGAAGGATGAAGAGGAATAGAAGGCGGATGATGATGGTGCAGCTGCAAGTGAAGCAGAAGGACGCCAGACAGGCTCGTGCAGCTGCACGACGAGAGGAGGAATTGATCAAGGGCATCAGACTGGTCGTTGCAGCTGCAACACCAGTCCCTTGCAGCTGCACGAGTGCGACAGGGCAGATATGAAGAGAGCTTCAGAGAGGTCGTTGCAGCTGCAGCGAATTCGTCTTGCAGCTGCACGACATAATATTGCCCGAAAATTAGATTTTATTTTTAGATTTGCTTTAAGTATAAAAAGATTGGATTTTAGGTTTACGGGGTACCTCTTATCTCTTCCCCTTCTGACTTTAGTTTTGGCACCCGACGACGGCTAGGAACAAGGAGACGAAGACGTTGATGGAGACTTCGACGATTCTTCTCTTCTCTTTGCTTTTTGTTTCGTTTGTGATGTCGAACTAAACATCTTTTTTCTAGGATGATGATGAACCGACTCGTGTAGTTGGTTATCTACTTTTTCGGAATCAATTTAAGAAGATTTATCGTTTACTTGTGTTTCTTCTGTGGTTAATGCTTACCTATCGGGTTGATCGCCGGTTTGTATGAATTCTTAGTCCTAAGTGAACTCGAGAGAGACTTAGGATTAGAAGAGGGGAAACATAACTTAGGTAAGGCCGAGAGATCGGTTTAACTAGGAGGAGTATAGAGATATACACTCGTAGGTAACCGAGAGAACAATTGGATCTCAAGGAATTCTGATTATTCGTGATTCGCTATAGAAATATAGGTTTACGGGTGATTAGTAATTCACAGTTACAGCCTCGAGAGAGGTGTAGCGATTGTTAGGGAATTGTGGTTAGTAAACGGTAAAACGGATTGAATTGAGGAAGAGAGAGTGTGATAATCTACGAAACGATAGGGGATTCATAGTCCTAGGCTTTTCTTCCATTGACTACTGCTTTTGTTTTCTGCAATTTTAATTACTTGCATCAACTCATCAAATCAATTAACTGTTTACGGCTAGAATCTGAGACTTGCTGGTAATAGGCAGTAGGTTCTAACTAGTCCTCGTGGGAACGATACTTTTTCTCATCATTATATTATTTGCGCGACCCGTATACTTGCGTGTGCGATTTGGTTCGAACAAGTTTTTGGCGCCGTTGCCGGGGACTAGTTTTAGAATTTATTTGCTAATTTTCTTCAGCAATTTTCAATTGTAGTCGCTGATTCTCTTTTTCACTTTTTGCAGGTGTATGCAACATCGCAAAGGTGACAAAGAGCTACTCTTTGACCCTGAAATCGAGCGAACGTTTCGGATTTTGAGAAGGGGTCAGAGAGACACAATGGCGAACGCGAACAACGACAGCATTGCGGCGCAGCAACCGCCGAGGACAATGCGGGATTACGCACAGCCGACGCCGCAGAATCATGCTGGTTTCCTCCGTCCTGAAATTCAGGCGGATACTTTTGAAATTAAACCATCTATTATTCATATGATTGAAAATTCAAATTTTGGTGGTTTAATTAACGAAGATCCGCACTGGCACCTAACGCGTTTTGAGGATTTGTGTGGCACTTTCAGGTACCACGGAGTATCAGCAGAAGCAATCAAGTTGCGGCTGTTCCCGTTCTCGCTTCGAGATAAAGCCAGAGCGTGGCTGTATTCGCTGCCAGGAGAGTCAGTCAGTTCATGGGACGACCTCCGCAAGCACTTCCTGTCCAAGTACTATCCGCCGAGCCGAACTGTGAAGATACGGAACGACATCACCTCGTTCCGCCAACTCGCCGGCGAATCCATGTACGAAGCGTGGGATCGATTCAAGGAGCTGTAGAGGCTATGCCCCCACCACGACATCCCCAAGTGGATGTTGGTTCAGAGCTTCTACGACGGGCTAGCGGAGCAACTCCAATCTACCATCGATTCAGCCGCAGGAGGTACCATAATGAACAAGACACCGGATGACGCTCTGGATTTGTTCGAGGCGATGGCGACAAATGGCCAAAGGAGAGCACCAGCAAGAGGAGGAGGACATCACCAGATAGACGCTATCACCGCCCTCAGCGCTCAGCTAGAGACACTGACCAAAGAGATGGCGGCGTTGCGTACGTCGACTCAAAATGCTAACCCTCCACCTCGTTCTAATTTGCAGGTGATGGAATTGCAAGAGGCTGAAGAGGCGAACTACGTGGGAGGCACCAACAGGAATAACCCGTACTCCAACACGTACAACCCAGGATGGCGCAACCACCCCAATTTCTCGTGGAGAAATAATCAGGAGCATCAGGATGTCGGGCCTTCGCGACCAAACCAGCCACCGGGATTTGCACCACCGATGCGACAACCCGTAAGTGAACCTAAGTCTAGTGTTGAAGATTTGTTGAGACAGGTTCTGGCTAGCAATGAGGAGGTTCGGAAACAGCAAGAGGAGACGAGGAAGCAGCAGGAGCTCATACTGAAGGACCACGCGACCTCGATCAAGCAGCTCGAGATGCAGATGGGGCAGATAGCAGGATCATTGGTGATAAGACCGCAGGGGACGTTTCCGAGCAACACAGAGCTCAACCCCAAGAATCGGGAAAACTGCAGTGCTATTACCCTCCGAAACGGGAAGGACCTGGAAGAGGAGTTTGAGCGGCAAGAGGCCGAAAAAGAGCAAGCTAGGGAGAAACGTCAGGCTAAGGTACGTGAGACGGAGTCTAGAAAGGACTCTGAGCATCAGAGTATTGAAACACCGGTACGTACTGATCCTATGCCTGTAGTTCCTATTATTCCTCAAGTTCCGTTTCCGCAGCGTTTAAAGAAGCACACTGACGAGCAGCAATTCAAAAAGTTTCTTGAAGTGTTTAAAAAGCTGCAGATCAATATCCCTTTCGCGGAGGCGCTCGAGCAAATGCCAAGCTACGTGAAGTTCATGAAGGATATCCTGTCAAAGAAGCGGAAGCTTGGTGGTCACGAAACGATCTCGTTGACCGAGGAATGCAGTGCAATTGTTCAAAGGAGACTACCGCCAAAGCTTAAGGATCCTGGTAAGTTCACCATCCCTTGTCACATTGGGACTGATTTTTTTGGTCATGCTTTATGTGATTTAGGGGCGAGCATCAATTTGATGCCATTTTCGGTGTTCAAGAAACTGAACATCGGAGAGGTAAGACCAACATCGCTGACCTTACAATTAGCTGACCGGTCTTATACTTACCCGAAGGGTATTGTGGAAGATGTTTTGGTGAAAGTGGACAGGTTCATCTTCCCCGCGGATTTCGTCATCCTAGATTACGAGGAGGACCGGGAGGTTCCCATCATCCTGGGAAGACCGTTCTTAGCAACGGGGAGGACATTAATCGATGTCCAGAAAGGAGAGCTCACCATGAGAGTCCACGACCAAGAGGTAACATTCAACATGGATAAGGCCATGAAGATGCCTAATGAAGTTGATGAATGCAGGTACGTGGACATACTTGAGGAGGTTACCGTCGAGACTATTCTAGAAGCCTATGAGTTACCGACGGAAGATGCACTCCTTGATGAGACGTCTGAGGAAGAGGTGGCCTTTGTGCGACAATTTCAAAGGGTGGAACCTCTTGACCGACCTGAAACCACCATCAAGCCTTCCATCGAAGAGACCCCGAAGTTGGAGTTGAAGCCCTTACCAGATCACCTACGGTACTCTTACTTAGGTAAGGACAACACCCTTCCTGTTATTATTTCATCTTCGTTGACTAACGAACAGGAAGAGATGTTGCTACGAGTGCTTCGGGAGCACCAGACAGCCATCGGGTGGACTATTGCGGACATCAAAGGGATTAGTCCAGCAATTTGCATGCACAAGATTGTCTTGGACAGTGAGAAGAAGGCGTCCGTCGAGCATCAACGGCGACTGAACCCGCACATGAAAGAGGTGGTAAGAAAAGAAGTCATTAAATGGCTTGATGCAGGAATCATCTATCCGATCTCGGATAGTCCATGGGTGAGTCCAGTCCAGTGCGTACCTAAGAAGGGAGGCATCACGGTGGTCGAGAACAGCAAAAATGAGCTCATTCCGACGAGGACGGTCACCGGGTGGAGGATCTGCATGGACTACCGGAAGCTCAATGCAGCCACGTGCAAGGATCACTTCCCGTTGCCCTTCATCGATCAGATGTTGGACCGTCTCACAGGTAAAAGTTTTTACTGCTTTCTGGATGGTTACTCAGGTTATAACCAGATAGCGATTGCACCTGAGGACCAGGAAAAGACTACCTTCACCTGCCCTTACGGTACGTTCGCTTTCCGTCGTATGCCGTTTGGATTATGTAATGCGCCTGCCACGTTTCAGCGATGTATGCAAGCAATTTTTTCGGACATGATTGAGAAGACCATTGAGGTATTCATGGATGATTTCTCAGTTTTTGGATTGTCATTTACAAATTGCTTGGATAATCTTGCGGCTGTCCTTGCACGATGTGAGCGGACTAACCTGATTTTGAATTGGGAAAAGTGCCACTTTATGGTGCGTGAAGGTATTGTGCTAGGTCACAGAATTTCGGAGAGTGGCATCGAGGTGGACAAGGCCAAGGTGGAGACAATCGAGAAGCTACCCCCTCCGACATCAGTGAAAGGAGTTCGAAGTTTTCTGGGACACGCTGGCTTCTACAGGAGGTTTATTAAAGACTTTTCGAAGATCACCAAACCGTTGTGCAACCTCCTGGAGAAAGATGCACCTTTCCTCTTCGACGGTAAGTGTATGGAGGCGTTCCATACATTGAAAGAGAGGTTAGTGTCCTCTCCAATTATCGTTGCCCCTGATTGGAACCTGCCTTTTGAACTCATGTGCGATGCGAGTGATTTAGCCGTAGGAGCGGTCTTAGGACAGAAGAAAGATAGGCATTTTCGTGCAATTTACTATGCTAGTAGGACACTCGATTCCGCCCAAGTCAATTACACGACAACGGAAAAGGAGATGTTGGCAATCGTGTTTGCATTTGATAAGTTTAGGCCTTATTTGATTGGCTCTTCTGTGATTGTGCATACTGATCATGCTGCCATACGCTACCTGATTTCTAAAGCGGAGTCCAAGCCGCGACTAATCCGTTGGGTTTTATTGTTGCAAGAGTTCGATCTTACAATCGTCGACAGGAAAGGTTCCGAGAATCAGGTGGCTGATCACTTATCTCGGCTGGAGGAGGGAACAACGAGCACCACACTTTCGACGCTGATCAATGATTCCTTCCCTGATGAGCAACTGTTCGCCGTGGAGGTAGCCGCACCTTGGTATAACGACTATGTGAACTACATAGTCGCGAATATTTTCCCTCCAGACATGTCAAGCCAACAGCGGAAAAGGTTCGTTCATGACGTAAAATTTTATATGTGGGATGAGCCTTTGCTTTTTCGTAAATGTGCAGGTCAGGTTATTCGGCGTTGTGTCCCGGAGGAAGAAATCAGGCCGATCCTTGAGCAATGTCATGCATCACCGTATGGTGGACACCACGGCGGTCACAAAACAGTAGCAAAGGTCCTACAATCAGGTTTTTATTGGCCCTCCCTGTTTAAGGATGCTTACTCTTTTGTCGCACAGTATGATCGTTGTCAAAGGGTAGGCAATATTTCGCGTCGTGATGAAATGCCCCTGAATAGTATTTTAGAGGTTGAACTTTTTGATGTATGGGGAATAGACTTCATGGGCCCCTTCATAGACTCGTTTAAGAACAAGTACATTCTAGTGGCTGTTGATTATGTGTCCAAATGGGTAGAGGCTATTGCGTTGCCCACTAACGATGCTCGTGGAGTTTTGAAATTTCTTAGACAGATTTTCACGCGATTCGGAACACCACGAGCCATCATCAGTGACGGTGGAGCCCATTTTTGCAACAACAAGTTCAATGCACTGATGCGGAAATATGGAGTCAAGCACAAGGTGGCTTTACCCTATCATCCTCAAACATGCGGCCAAGTCGAAGTTTCCAACCGCGAAATCAAAAGGATCCTGGAAAAGACGGTAAGCGTTAATCGAAAAGACTGGTCTACCAAGCTTGACGATGCTCTATGGGCATACAGGACGGCCTTCAAGACCCCGATTGGGACATCGCCGTACAAGCTGGTATATGGCAAAGCTTGTCACTTGCCGGTGGAGTTGGAACATAAAGCTTACTGGGCGGTTCAGAAGCTAAACATGGATCCTAGCGCAGCGGGGGAGCAACGATTACTGCAGCTGAATGAGATGGAGGAATTCCGGAAAGACGCGTACGAAAATGCCCGCATTTACAAGGAAAAGACCAAAATATGGCATGATCGGCGCTTGAAGGATCGTAAGTTTTCTCCAGGCCAATTTGTTCTTTTATTTAACTCCAGACTGCGGTTGTTTTCAGGGAAACTCAAGTCGCGTTGGTCCGGGCCCTTCCAAATTACCCAGGTATTACCGTTCGGTGTTCTTGAGTTAGTAGGTACTGATGACTCTAACAGGTTCAAGGTGAATGCAAGTCGGGTCAAGCCATACTTTGGAGGTGTTGTCCACCGGGATCCGGGACACTAATGATGAAAGACACGTAAAGGATCAGAGCGTCAGGCTGACGACGTTAAATCAAGCGCTACTCGGGAGGCAACCCGAGTCAAATTTTATTTCCTTTTCTTGGTTTATTTATTTTTCTTTTAGTTTTTGAGTTTGATTTTGGCTAAATTTTCTAGGGAGCAGAAATTACGGAGCGATAAGATCACGGGACCGGTGCTGCTGAAAGGAGAAGTCCATGGGGGACAGGGGAAGATGTCTGCCAGGTCGATGCAGCTGCAACGATCCCCTTGTGCAGCTGCATGAGACCCTCAGTCAGAGTCAAGTCACCAACAGCAAGCTTCGTGCAGCTGCAACCAAATCTCTTGCAGCTGCATGACTAGGGGAGGCCATCAGACCGATCCGTGCAGCTGCAGCCCAAACTTCGTGCAGCTGCACGCTTATAAAGGGGGCTGTCTGACTGGTCGTTGCAGCTGCAACGACCTCTCGTGCAGCTGCACGAGGCCTCCAGAAATTCAGCAAATAGCATCCGACAGGGTCGTGCAGCTGCACGACCCGACCGGTGCAGCTGCACTGGTCCGGATCTTCAGAAAAAAATAAAAGAGGAGTCGACGCCCCAAACCCTAAAATCATTTTTTTTCCTCTCGTCCCTTGCAGATTGCCGCCCCCAGACGCCCCACCACCTCCGGTGCTTGACGATTCCGCCGATTCCCGTCGTCCACGACCTCCTCCGGTGTAGGTATTGTCTCCTACATCTCGAGATCAAGCGCCCCTGTCCAAATCTTTTCGCTCGGACCCCAGGTGCGTTTTTCTCCGTCGCTCTCCGGCAATTTCGTGGGTCTTAGCTGTTAGATTAGGACGTGCGTAAGTGGAGATTTGGTTAGATGGCTCCGAAGAGGCAGAAATCCGGTGCCGGGTCTTCCTCGGGGCACACCGAGGAAGATAGGATTAGGGAAGCGGCAATGACCCGCTCGATCATTGAGGAGCGAGGGATCAACGCTAATGAGCGGTATCTCGAAAATTTCCAGTACATAATTGATAAGCTAGGATGGGTAGAGTTTTGCTGGGAACCGGCTCCGGCTAGTATACCTTTGGTTAGGGAATTCTATGCGAATGCGCATACCTATGACTCGAACGGTGAAACAATTCGAGTCAAGAATAAGAAAGTGGTATTTAGCCCGGATGCAATTGCGTCGCTTTATAACTTGCCCCGTTATGAAACTGATGGCTGGAATGCGTATCTCGCCGAATCCTTTGATGCCCAAGCAA
Source organism: Melastoma dodecandrum (assembly GCA_029817715.1). Taxonomy (NCBI): domain Eukaryota; kingdom Viridiplantae; phylum Streptophyta; class Magnoliopsida; order Myrtales; family Melastomataceae; genus Melastoma; species Melastoma dodecandrum. The sequence goes on along the minus strand of JARUPY010000290.1, from coordinate 3,006,985 downwards.
TATTAGATATATTAACTAGGGACCGGGCAGGAGCACGTTGGATATTGTCGACATCAAACGAACCCATTGCACTCCAGGGTTCAGATCTCCATGCGACGGCGAAGATGTGGCAACTCTTCGTCTCCGCACGACTTATCCCAGGAACCAACGTCTCCCGTTTAACTAAGGAAAGGGCGGCGCTGATATACTGCATATTGCAGTTGAAACAGATTGATGTAGGGGTAGTGATTAATGGTATGATTCATCGCTGTCTTCGTGAACTTAATCTTGGATTATGGTTTCCCACCATAATCACTGAGTTGTGTAGACAGGCAGGGATTAGGGTGGATCCGAAGGATGGGCTGCTCCAACCTCAAAAATCGCTCAACAATGCATCATGGCTCAGGATCCAGCACGAGATCACGGCCAAGGAGAGACGCGACGGGGGTAGAGTCCCGGTTCAAGCTGCTACTGGAGGGGAAAACTCCCAACCCGACCCGACTCCGGTACCGCGTTTTCCCTCTGAGGAAGAACGTTGGGCTCAAATGACAACGTTCATGCAATCCACGATGGACTTCCAGCAGCGCGCCTTGGCATTTCAGTAGAGTTCCATGGATTTTCAAGCGCGTTCATTAGCTTACCAGCAACATACCATGGATTACCAGAGGTATCAAATGGATTGTTTCCGTCATTTCGGTGTTTCTCATGGCGTGGATTTCTCTTCGTTTCAGGAGCCCGTTTTTCACTATCCCCCTCCTACGGCAGACGCAGTGGATGATCCTATCTCTGAGGACGAGCAGCCCGGCGACGATTGATCAGGGAGCACTATTTCTTTTTGCACTTTCTTTTCGAGTTTCTACTACGGAGTTATGTTTGCACCGAGGTCGTTGCAATGTTTAGGTTTGGGGGTGTGGTGTTTGTCTGCTGATGCGTGTTAGGCTCCTTTATGTTGTTAGAAATTTTGTTTAGTTTGTTTTAGCTTTCGATCATTTTTAGGTTTTTCGATCATTTTTAGGTACGTAAAAAAAAAATAAAAAAAAAAATAAAAAAATAGTTCCTAGATTCATGTCGAACCTCTTCAGGTAGCCTTAGGAATTTGAGAGCGAAGAGTCTGACTCTAGGATGATGCCTTGAGGTAGAGCACACCTAAGGAAGAGAAGGAGGTTGTTCTAAGTTAGTGTGTGAATTTGAATGAGCAAAAAGAGAAATACTCAGTAGGGAGCATGATTAACAGTGAGAGCTTTACACCTTCCTTGAAAGTATAGCCACTGGGATAAGTAGGGGTTCTTAAACTAACTCTTGAAGCTAGCTCTGACCTTTGTTAAAAAAAAAAAAAAAACGGGAAAAAGAAAGAAAACGGTTGCCAAGGCTCTGAGCACCACTATCCAGGTTAGAAAGAGTGAAAAATTGAAAAGAAGCAACGATTAGTGAGTAATGAAAAGATACGGCCTGGATATGTGCTTGTGGTGTGAGTCTTCCTTGCGGCTCGAGTTTTCGTCCTAGGGGTGCTTTATCACCTAGTGCCTTGGTCCAACTGGACCGGGAGACACTGACTGAGAACTCGCTACACGGGCGTTTGCGGGAATTGATTAGCATTTAGAGTCGTGCAATCGAGAGAAAAAAAAAATGAAACAAGAATAATTGCGTAGAAGGTTCATGAGTAGGTGGAAGGAGGCGGCAAGAGGTAAGTCCCTGAAAATTCCTCGGTGGCTATGAAAGATTCGAGGGTGTGTGGTAATCATTGTGAAAGGGTAACCTACTGGGATGAGTTTTAAAGCAAACTGTTAATAGCACACGTTAGCGGCGAATAGACTCTGACTCTGAATGAAGTGTGCGACCTCATCTGAAGGTGTTTAAGGAAAATTTGCAATCAAATGATTAAGGTGGTCTGAGGAATGACGTTGAGTTGTGTTTGCTTCGCCTTGGCATGTTTTATTTTGTTTTGCTCGAGGACTAGCAAAGATTAGGTTTGGGGGTGTGATAACTCTAGTAAAATAGAGTTATATTATCACATTTAGGCTTAATTCTAGTTAGTTTCGAGAATTTTAATGGTTATTGTTGCCAATTGAGCTGTAAATTTTCATTCATCACGTTTGCTTTGTGATCGTAGGAAGTAAATGAAGGCATGACGGAAAACAAAGCAAAAGGGTGAAGGATGAAGAGGAATAGAAGGCGGATGATGATGGTGCAGCTGCAAGTGAAGCAGAAGGACGCCAGACAGGCTCGTGCAGCTGCAACTCCAAGCTCGTGCAGCTGCACGACGAGAGGAGGAATTGATCAAGGGCATCAGACTGGTCGTTGCAGCTGCAACACCAGTCCCTTGCAGCTGCACGAGTGCGACAGGGCAGATATGAAGAGAGCTTCAGAGAGGTCGTTGCAGCTGCAACGAATTCGTCTTGCAGCTGCACGACATAATATTGCCCGAAAATTAGATTTTATTTTTAGATTTGCTTTAGGTATAAAAAGATTGGATTTTAGGTTTACGGGGTACCTCTTATCTCTTCCCCTTCTGACTTTAGTTTTGGCACCCGACGACGGCTAGGAACAAGGAGACGAAGACGTTGATGGAGACTTCGACGATTCTTCTCTTCTCTTTGCTTTTTGTTTCGTTTGTGATGTCGAACTAAACATCTTTTTTCTAGGATGATGATGAACCGACTCGTGTAGTTGGTTATCTACTTTTTCGGAATCAATTTAAGAAGATTTATCGTTTACTTGTGTTTCTTCTGTGGTTAATGCTTACCTATCGGGTTGATCGCCGGTTTGTATGAATTCTTAGTCCTAAGTGAACTCGAGAGAGACTTAGGATTAGAAGAGGGGAAACATAACTTAGGTTAAGGCCGAGAGATCGGTTTAACTAAGAGGAGTATAGAGATATACACTCGTAGGTAACCGAGAGAACAATTGGATCTCAAGGAATTCTGATTATTCGTGATTCGCTATAGAAATATAGGTTTACGGGTGATTAGTAATTCACAGTTACAGCCTCGAGAGAGGTGTAGCGATTGTTAGGGAATTGTGGTTAGTAAACGGTAAAACGGATTGAATTGAGGAAGAGAGAGTGTGATAATCTACGAATCGATAGGGGATTCATAGTCCTAAGCTTTTCTTCCATTGACTACTGCTTTACTTTTGTTTTCTGCAATTTTAATTACTTGCATCAACTCATCAAATCAATTAACTGTTTACGGCTAGAATCTGAGACTTGCTGGTAATAGACAGTAGGTTCTAACTAGTCCTCGTGGGAACGATACTTTTTCTCATCATTATATTATTTGCGCGACCCGTATACTTGCGTGTGCGATTTGGTTCGAACAGCCTCTACAAACACAAACCCATCATATTTTACATTCACAACACACCGGATATAACGTCGAAGGCATCCAGGACAAAAACAATCGTGCCCGCAGCCCAATACCTAGGGCGATCGCCAGGGGGGCCACCCATAGGACGGCCGAGGGGCTTGGCCTGCTTCTTCAAGGTAGCAGGGACGATCTCAGTGGGGAGGTTGAGGTATGTCCGGAGGAACTCAATGCCGTCATTGGTTAGGAACCAATAGTAATGCATCCAAGCGAAGGTCTCCCGGACGTACTCATCGGGTTGTGATGAAAACGAAAAACTGTATATGAAAAAGAAAAGAAAAGGCGAACTCCATTCCAACTGAAATCATATTATAGTCAAACTATGTAACTCCCATCTTGTGTGGCCGAATTGATGTAATTATTGGTGTTGTTGTCCAAAGATGATGTTTTCTCTAATTAATTTGATTTTTGTTTTGTGTGTGCGTGCGAGTATAGAGTATGGTTGTCATGAGTTAAGTGAAGAAATGACGCGAAGAAGGAGAAGGAGGTCACTTTTTGCTTGGGCCCATTTCTTTTTAAGTAAAAGAAAAGGAAGTTAGATTTGTGTGAGTCGATTGATTTCAAATGTGAAATTTAATTATAATTCGCATTTTGTTGGTGGTTCTGGTTGTCATTCTCATAATTAAATTCACTTATTAGAATTAAAAATGAGGGAGGATTATAAGAAAATCAACATGATAATTCATATTTAAATTTATGAAACACCTAAAACAGACGTAAGTAACCTAGATTTAATATACATCGATAAAACTCGATATTAAAAACCAATCTATTAATATAGGGTGTGAACTACATTTAATGGTAGCACTCAAAGCTAAAACAATACATGTGGCTCTACTTAAAATTTTCCAAGATTTCATAGTTAGAGTCAGCATACATAATTCTATTTCGGACTCGTAGAATTTCATCTAGTGGGAACTAAAATTAAATCCCAATTACAATAGAGGAAAAAAGTCTTGTATTGTTTGGGTAAATGCATCCCCACACACACACACCACTAAAGCCTTAACTTTGACCTTCCCCAATAAGCCCAACCCCTTTGTCAGCGCTACAAAAACCTGTCCTAAACATAAAAGTCAATTTCTTGGAATTTTTATAAAACTTTAATTTCAAAATATTCCGTACAAGGTTGAGTGCCCACTAATGAGTTTATCATCTTCTTTCATGTAACTAAATTTTGTTGACGAAAAGTACGAAATGTTGATTACTAAGTAGGAGTGTCAATGCAAGTACCAGGAACTACTATGGCGCTCGTCCGCCCATGTTGTCTAGAAATTAAATGCGGGTGTTGGGAAAGAAAGATAGGAGAGAAATAGTTAATTGAATAAGAAAGTGGGAAGACATCAATTCCCGTGACAGCTGGGTTCTGGATAATTCAAATTCAGCATAAATAGATAAATAACTAAGGATTTTCGGGACCATCATACTCTAACAAAGAATTATGACATATGATCCTCCCACCCTAAGTTTAGACATGTAATTTTGTGATAAAATCACTTCTTAAAGCTTAGGACCCAAATAATGCGTCTTAAATAATATGACATAGGTAATGAACAAGAAGATATCCATATGATAAGAAGTAAGTACAATATATTTCTTCTCCATAATAAATACCTCTACATCCTTCTCAAAAGCTTTAAATAAAATAACTATATTTAATGGTAACACTCTTAAAGTACTCACTATTCGGTCCCTATGACCCAATATAAAAAAAGAAAGAGGTTCTTTTTCATGACATGTCACGTGTGGAATCATTAATGACGTGCAATCTTAAAATAATAATAATAATAATGAAAAGATCATCGCGAAAAGTGGGAAGACATTAAATGTTGGCGCTCGTCCGCTCATGTTTTCTAGAAATTAAACGCGGGTGTCGGGAAAGAAGGAGGGGAGAGAAATAGTTAAATTGAATAAGAAAGTGGGAAGACATCAATTCCCGTGACAGCTGGGTTCTGGATAATTCAAATAATTCAAATTCACATGAATGACGTAAGAGCAATCCCAATAATTCATAAATTCATAAATTATCACTTCCGCACACAGACACACCTAAAAGACAAGAAATGTAACGAGAAAGGACTGAAAAATGAGATATCTCGCACCATTGAATCTCGTCCCAACCTACTTTTTATTCTCTCCTTGGCTCATTTAACCGTAGAAAAATTGGAACATCATAATTAAGATATAGCGGCTCTACAAATGCTTGATGTATATCCCAAAACTTGTAAATGCGTTGGGTTAGAGAGAGGTCCATATTTATGGTTAGGCCTGTGTTAAAGGATCGTGGGGTTAGATTAAAACCCATGATGGGCATCACATTTGTACCACTTTAAAAATTGAATTACACGCATAAAATAAATTTCTTTAAAAAGTTTTCCCTAATACGTGGGTCGTGGCCCTGGTTAGGATTCCATACTTTAATTTTCTTTATGATATATTAAAATATTAAAAAATGTATGAATAAAAGAAAGTGAATGAGCGATGACACCTACGTGTCCACCGGAAGAAATACATCCCATAGATGGTCACCCCACCACCCCACTCCATTTCCCTCCCTGACGTGTACGTCAGCTTTTTAATCAGAAACAAGAGATTTTCTTCTCCCTTTGTCTGGGTTAGAAATCGGGGACAATTTATACTAAATCCATATTAATATTATAACAACGTACGAACAATTTTACGGAACATACGTATTAAAGTTTAGGCTTGCGACAATTATTCTTGTTCTTATATGCCAAGTCAGACTCTCAAGCTAACTTAATCATCTCTGCCATGAATTATCCAAACATTTGAGGCATTTCCTTCCTTAGAACGTCAGTTTTGAAAAGACGACATTGGCCACGTTTTCACGGAATGACTTCACTCTAACAGTCCAAATCGAATGACATGAATGGTAGGTAAAAAGGGGCTCATCCTTTAAAGGGATCGCTAATGGGGACTTCAGTGTGGTCACGTATGGCCTGACTTGTGGCGGGGACCTCTTACCCGAGCTCGGGCCCGGGGCCCGAATCCTGGCCCGTGCCTGATCGGGCTTGGATAATCTAGCCCGTGCCAAAGCAAAGGCAAAACATTTTCATCCTAGGCCCGAGTACGAGCCTTGCCTTAGCCCTGATTTTGGCTAGAATGTCCAAGCTCGGGCCCGGACATACGTCAATCTCGGTTATCCAATCCCGGTTAGGTCGGGCCCTGGGCCAACCCGCTTAGGCTCGGGCCCTGGGCCCACCCGGTTAGGCTCGGGCCCTGGGCCAACCCAGTTAGGCACGGGGCTCGGGCTCGGGCCCACTCGGGTTCCGTTGACCCACTTGCTGAGAAATTCGCTAGCATACTCTAACAAAGAATTATGACATATGATCCTCCCACCCTAAGTTTAGACATGTAATTTTGTGATAAAAATCACTTCTTAAAGCTTAGGACCCAAATAAAGCGTCTTAAATAATATGACATAGGTAATGAACAAGAAGATATCCATATGATAAGAAGTAAGTACAATATATTTCTTCTCCATAATAAATACCTCTACATCCTTCTCAAAAGCTTTAAATAAAATAACTATATTTAATGGTGACACTCTTAAAGTACTCACTATTTGGTCCCTATGACCCAATACAAAAAAAGAAAGAAGTTCTTTTTCACGACAACATGTCACGTGTGGAATCATTAATGACGTGCAATCTTAAAATAATAATAATAACAATAAAAAGATCATCGCGAAAAGTGGGAAGACATTAAATGTTGGCGCTCGTCCGCTCATGTTTTCTAGAAATTAAATGCGGGTGTCGGGAAAGAAGGATGGGAGAGAAATAGTTAATTGAATAAGAAAGTGGGAAGACATTAATTCCCCAGCTGGGTTCTGGATAATTCAAATAATTCAAATTCACATGAATGACGTAAGAGCAATCCCAATAATTCATAAATTCATAAATTATGACTTCCGCACACAGACACACCTAAAAGACAAGAAATGTAACGAGAAAGGACTGAAAAATGAGATATCTCGCACCATTGAATCTCGTCCCAACCTACTTTTTCTTTTCTCCTTGGCTCATTTAACCGTAGAAAAATTGGAACATCATAATTAAGATATAGCGGCTCTACAAATGCTTGATGTATATCCCAAAACATGTAAATGCGTTGGGTTAGAGAGAGGTCCATATTTATGGTTAGGCTGTGTTAAAGGATCGTGGGGTTAGATTAAAACCCATGATGGGCATCACATTTGTACCACTTTAAAAATTGAATTACACGCATAAAATAAATTTCTTTAAAAAGTTTTCCCTAATACGTGGGTCGTGGCCTGGTTAGGATTCCATACTTTAATTTTCTTTATGGATATATCTATATATTAAAATATTAAAAAATGTATGAATAAATGAAAGTGAATGAGTGATGACACCTACGTGTCCACCGGAAGAAATACATCCCATAGATGGTCACCCCACCACCCCACTCCATTTCCCTCCCTGACGTGTACGTCAGCTTTTTAATCAGAAACAAGAGATTTTCTTCTCCCTTTGTCTGGGTTAGAAATCGGGGACAATTTATACTAAATCCATATTAATATTATAACAACGTACGAACAAGTTTATGGAACATACGTATTAAAGTTTAGGCTTGCGACAATTATTCTTGTTCTTATATGCCAAGTCGGACTCTCAAGCTAACTTAATCATCTCTGCCATGAATTATCCAAACATTTGAGGCATTTCCTTCCTTAGAACGTCAAGTAGTCTTCCACGTTTTGAAAAGACGACATTGGCCACGTTTTCACGGAATGACTTCACTCTAACAGTCCAAATCGAATGACATGAATGGTAGGTAAAAAGGGGCTCATCCTTTAAAGGGATCGCTAATGGGGACTTCAGTGTGGTCACGTATGGCCTGACTTGTGGCGGGGACCTCTTACCCGAGCTCGGGCCCGGGGCCCGAATCCTGGCCCGTGCCTGATCGGGCTTGGATAATCTAGCCCGTGCCAAAGCAGAGGCAAAACATTTTCATCCTGGGCCTGAGTACGAGCCTTGCCTTAGCCCTGGTTTTGGCTAGAATGTCCAAGTTCGGGCCCGGACATACGTCAATCTCGGTTATCCAATCCCGGTTAGGCTCGGGCCCTGGGCCCACCCAGTTAGGCTCGGGCCCTTGGCCAACCCAGTTAGGCACGGGCTCGGGCTCGGGCCCACTCGGGTTCCGTTGACCCACTTGCTGAGAAATTCGCTAACATACTCTAACAAAGAATTATGACATATGATCCTCCCACCCTAAGTTTAGACATGTAATTTTGTGATAAAAATCACTTCTTAAAGCTTAGGACCCAAATAAAGCGTCTTAAATAATATGACATAGGTAATGAACAAGAAGGTATCCATATGATAAGAAGTAAGTACAATATATTTCTTCTCCATAATAAATACCTCTACATCATTCTCAAAAGCTTTAAATAAAATTTAATGGTGACACTCTTAAAGTACTCACTATTCGGTCCCTATGACCCAATACAAAAAAAGAAAGAGGTTCTTTTTCACGACAACATGTCACGTGTGGAATCATTAATGACGTGCAATCTTAAAATAATAATAATAACAATGAAAAGATCATCGCGAAAAGTGGGAAGACAATAAATATTGGCGCTCGTCCGCTCATGTTTTCTAGAAATTAAACGCGGGTGTCGGGAAAGAAGGATGGGAGAGTAATAGATAATTGAATAAGAAAATGGGACGACATTAATTCCTGTGACAGCTGGGTTTTGGATAATTCAAATAATTCAAATTCACATGAATGACGTAAGAGCAATCACAATAATTCATAAATTCATAAATTATCACTTCCGCACACAGACACACCTAAAAGACAAGAAATGTAATGAGAAAGGACTGAAAAATGAGATATCTTGCACCTTTGAATCTCGTCCCAACCTACTTTTTCTTCTCTCCTTGGCTCAACAAACAGACCCCGAAATTTAACCGTAGAAAAATTGGAACATCATAATTAAGATATAGCGGCTCTACAAACGCTTAAAAATATATCCCAAAACTTATAAATGCGTTGGGCTGGAGAGAGGTCCATATTTATGGTTAGGCCTGTGTTAAAGGATCGTGGGGTTAGATTAAAACCCATCATGGGCATCACATTTGTACCACTAAGGGAACCGATTTTCAACGAGTGTAGAATAAAACAAATTCACGTAATAAACCACTAAGGGAACCGATTTTCAACGAGTGTAGAATAAAACAAATTCACGTAATAATATTACGTGGAGCTGAATTTTTCTTTATTGATTGCAGTTAACATTTTGGGTTGTCTACTCCCTCCTAGTCCAAAAAGCCCACTTGATTTTTTTTTTCGTTTGTTTGTATCTATCTGATTTATTCCCTTATTGGTGGCTTCTTTTACACGAAAAAATTCTTTAATGCACATTTTAATGTTTTTTAATCCTTACTTAAATAAATACATTTCTTCGGTGTGATCGAGTAATTAAAATGGACGTTTACATGTCGGGGTTTTTTTTTTTTTTTTACAAAAAAGGGAGTGCATCCTGGAGTTTTGTACGGAAATACGGTTAGTTTTAAAAAAAATTTGCGAAATACGGTCCCAGTTTCGTAAAATACTGTTTTACCGTCGATGGGGCGCGTTCGATTGCAAAGAGGGCGCGGTCCGAAAACGTGCCCTCCGTAAGCTTATTGAGGGGCGGGTTATTACCTGCACAGATGAACGTAAGTGTTCAAGGGGCGCGATCTCAAAACGCGCCCCTTGAAGGGGCCGTCCTCCCTACAAGGGGCGGGTTTCAACCCGCCCCTCCTGTGGCATACAAGGGGCGCGATTTGAGACTGCGCCCCTTGTTGTAATAACATAAGGGCCGGGTTTTGTAACCCCGCCCCCCGTCTGGCAATGCACCACACATATCAATAACTTTAGAAACCATGTTTCAACAAACAGAAACATTTCATAGGTAACATCTATACATCGAACACCAAACTTCGGAACAATCTAACACCCAACATTCAATAACAAAGCCAATGTAACGTACAAAGTGAAACGTCCAAATTTCATATCGTAAAACTTCTAACGTACAAAATCAAACGTCCAAATGTGCAAATCAGTAATGTCCCCTACGCCTCGTAGATTTCCTCCTAACATAAGGCCTCACGACGGGGACTTCTGGAACTTCAGGCTGCTCAGATGGAACATCCGAGTACAGTTGTGTAATTTGAGAAGTTCCTTCTCCTTGTTGCAAATGGTCTTACCTGAAGAAGTTATATTAGTTAAGTTATGAAAGTTTAAATGAATCTTAAATCGAAGGACTTACCCGAATTCTCTTGGGCCTTTAATCGGAGCCTCCGGTGTAGAACTGGACCCAACCTCGTAGTAAGGAGTGGCGTAATCGCCATAAACATGAGAAACTTGAGAGATGAGCATCCCTTCTCGCACTTCATGGCCCTCCTCGTCAAATACGGGGTCGTCGTATGTCCGTGGCTCCTCTCCATGATCATGATCATCTTCCGCAACGTCCATATGATGAGGATCTTCTTCCTCCATATGATCTTCCTCCTCCATTTGTTGTCCACCTTGTGGGATGAACTCGTATGCAGGTTGATCTTCCAACCCGCCGGGTCGACCATATAATCTCATCGGTGCATACTCCCGCATCATTTCCATGGACTCCGTGGCAAGAGTAACGAGTTCCGGCTGGTCAGACCGAAGCTTTATCTTTCGTAAGTTCTTCAACTACATCAGAAGTATAGGTTAAAGTTGAACAATGAATGAGAAAATGTTATGACATAGTCATATTCATTAAGGACTTACCAATGTGCCTAGCATGGAGCCGGTGTGCGAGATGTGCTGCCTGGTATGCTTCGCATACCATTTTGAATATCTAATGGGAGACTCCCAAAATAGCGGCACGACCATGTTGAGACGATCTTCCCACTGGTCCACAAACACTCGGTGGATCTCTCTCCAGTTGTTCATCGTCTTCCCGCGTAAATCTATCTTGTGGAGTACCTTGCTTGTGTCATAATCTTGCGGCACCAGCTGATGATCGCCAAACTGACGAATCACTCTATCCGGGTACTGCCACTCCACGATGTAGAAGCAAATAAGGGAAAGTCTTGCACGCCAGAAAGCCTCACCAGATCGGCAGTAATCGGGAAGCATGGCTACCAACTCATCCGCGTAAGGATGCCAAATAATCTGCATATATGAATGTGAATGTGTGAGAAGAGTTCGATTTAATCAAATGAATTTGTTAGCTATAGTACTTTACCTGATCCATGCTCTGCCTATCGAATGCCTATCTGTAGGAGGAAAGAACATGGGTGGACACCGTGCGTACATCCTTCGCAACGGCCCATCTATGGCCCAAAGGCATATCTTCGACAAAGGGGGTACGGAGTCTCAGAGGTGCTATATGAGGGAATCTATCCCATGCCCAAATCTGTAGAAGTATCAATGGACCCTCTATCTAAGATGCCTTATGGTGCGCCGCCTTACACAAACTCCTGTAAAGCCACGCTAGGCATGCACTTCCCCAACTAAAATTGCCAGCCCTCTCAAAGTCAGCTAGCAAAGGCAACCAGAAAACATGCACTAAACTATCTGACTTCGTCGTGAACAACATCCCACCAATCAGCTGAAGAATATATGCCCTGGTATGCATCTGCACTAACTCCTCAGGGGCATCTATAGGGATCTCACCAAAATTCGCAGCCAGCCAGCTAAGTCTAATACGACCAGAACGGATGTTGTCACCCCTAGGTATCCGGCCCAATAACTCTAAGCACACCGCCTCATTAGATACGGATGTATCTGCTATCACCGCATCACCATCTACGGGCAAACCTAGCTGAATTGCCACATCCTAAAGGGTGATAGTCATCTCACCGTGCAATATATGGAAGGTGTGCGTCTCCGGCCTCCAGCGTTCCGTCAATGCTGTGATGAGGGCCCAGTCCAATGATATGAACGGAAGTTTAGCCACGCCATAGAATCCTGCTTGACGGAGGTATACGTCCATTCCTATTATGACAACTACGTCGGTTATGACCTTCCTTTCTACATAACCCACAACTAGTTTTCCGAGTTTTCTCCTTGATGTCCATTTCATTTCGTATACGGGATGACCGTGGACGCCCTTTTAGTCTGACTCTTGTAGGATCGGGATTGACTCTCGGGAAAGGATATTCCGGCCAATCATCTTTGCAGTCAAAAGAATGCCATTTCGAATCATATACGGCCTTCTGACACTCGAATGAGTAGAAATGATTAATCACAGCGGTATGATCTACATGCATGTGTGCATAATGCCAAAGCGTGCGAACACGGAATGCGATAGATTTGCCACTTCTTGCAGCTGCATTTCCGCGCTTGGAGAAACACATACTTGAGTCGATGTTTTCCTTTAGTTTTCACGTCAAATCTACCCTCCTGTCGATCGAGAAGCACTACTTCATACCGTTTGGCCTTCTCCATACATTTAAACAACCGATTTGTACATACACTTGTAAAACTTTCGCCAATTCTCAACGCGGAGTCAGCATCATCCCTTCTGGCTATCCAGTATGACACGCAATTGTACCATATTTTTCGAACAAGAGCCGAAACAGGAAGATTTCTGGCACCTCTTATAACGGCGTTGTAACTCTCGCTCAAATTCGTAGTCATTAGACCATATCTATACAAGCCATCCCGACTCAAACACCACTGCTCTTCATTCATCTCGGCGAAAAACTCACCAGCTTCTGGCATTAATTCAAACAAGCTTCTCATAATGTTTTTGTGCTTCACAGTAATCGATTTCCTCGCTGCGGCTATCAATTATATCTAGTATTGAAATTGCTTGCCACATGTCGAAGACAGAACCGCCAATGCGCAAATGGTGGACTCCAGCCCACCTGCGGATCATTCACAGCCGCCTGAATGCCTGCATGTCTGTCGGAAATCAAGCATACTCCTCCCGTCCTATCACCAACGACATATCCCTTCAGACATCTCAAGAACCAACTCCAAGAATCATAGCTTTCCTCATCAACCAGTGCAAATGCAAGCGGCACAATATGGTTATCTCCATCCATAGCACAGGCAATTAAGAGTTTATGCCTATACTTACCGTATAAAAATGTGCCATCTATACTTACAACTGGTCGACAATGAGTAAATGCCTGAATACACTGTCCAAAGGCCCAAAAAAGTCTCTGAAACTGTAATACTTCCACATCGCCAAGACTATAAGTTGCACCCCAATCAACAATTGTTCGGGGGTTGGCAATTCTAATTGCATTCATTAGATGCGGTAACTCGTTATAAGATTCATCCCATTCGCCATATTCAACTTCAATTGCCTTCCTCTTTGCATCCCATACTCGTCGGCGAGTTACTTCGTACCCAAATCTCTCCTTTATTACATTCCGTAGGAACGACACTTTCACTTCAGGAGATTCTCTAACAAAAGTACGGAAGTAGGGAACCATAAAGTTGCAGTCAAGTCGATCATGATCTTCGGAAAGCACTGCATTTAAACATGTATGCGCCTCACCCACGATGGTTATTTCAAACTCATCATCACAAGCACGTTGAATCGCGCGTAATCTCCACTTGCAACCAGAACCAACTTCAGAACAAAACACAGACCATGTCGTCTTATCTGACTCCACAATTTCGTAGTTATAATGGTTCTTGATATGGAACATATTAACCGTATGAATGAGATGGTTCTTATGCTTGAAACGCATCCCTTTACGAAATTCAACCACAGCATCCGGATCGTCCGTCATCCTAACTTCCTCATCATCCTTGAAAATGACCTTCCCAGTATCGCCACTCTCTAGATAGAATGGTAGAGGTTTTTCCAACCGTTTCTTCCTAGAGGGACCAGCCTCATTAACCCCCACGTTGTTATCATCATTCCCTAAATCAACACCATTCCACATTTCATCATCAGTATCCGCCTCATCGGAATTGACTATTGAATCAACGATATGATTCTCATATCGCTGATAAATAGTTTCGTTTACAGCTGCTTCATCGCCCACATCACGTTCTAGATCTTCAAAGGGATCACCCTCTTCATAATCGTCTCCGTAATAATTACCACCGTCACCATCCATATCACCATCCTCCTCATTTCCCACATTACCACCATATCCGCTACACCCTTCATTCACCAGTACAAATCGACGAAAATTTCTACTAACTTCAAAATTTTCCATTCGCTCTTGCACAACATTTAAACCCTCATCCACATTCACTCATACGGCTTGCATGTTACTACGGTGCTTACTTCTTGAATTTGTCCGCCTCCCTTCATTGCTAGAATTCCCAGAAACTGATATCACATATACTTCTTGAATGCGGTCACCATTTGACATCGCAAACTCACACAACAACCTAACATCTTCATCATCACCAATCGGTACTAGCACAAAATTTATGCCTGAAGGACCATACGAAGGAACGGGATATCTATGAAAGATTTCTAGCTTACTTCCTTCGCTTAATCTCATTGCATTAGAAACGACCCTTTCGAATTGGACATAGTCCACATCAGCAGGTATCTTCATACGTTTAAGTGGACCCCTATTATAACCTACTCTCTGACTACCATGAATAACTTTCCCATGACCATACAATAACAAATTAACTTGCGCCATTCAAACGTAAGGGAAAACTTACGTGAATTAGCTCCCCTCTCGAACTTAATAATACCTACAACAATTCAAACAACGTATAATTAATCATCATAATTGTAATACCAAACAACAATTTATAAATTCTATACTAAATAATCAAATAAATTTATAAATTTATATACTAATTAATCAATCCTAAATTTCTAACCAAATGTTCTAACATAAAAATCTAACCTAAATTTAAAAACTAAATTTCTAACTAACCTAATTTTCTAACCTAAATTTTCTAACCTACAATATCTAACTTAAATAATTCAACTTACGAATAATAATCGGATGTCGGATGAGCGGAGATCGGAGGTCGGAGGTCAAAGGTCGAAAGGGCGGATGAGGGGAGGACGGCGGACGAGGGGAGGACGGGGACGGCACGAACGGGGGTCGGAGGCGGGAAGGATGGAGCGCGGGGGCCGGGCGTCGGAAGAATCGGAGGTCGGACGCCGGATTCGGACGATTTAGGGGGTTTGAGGTCGGCGGAATAGGGTTTCCGTCCTGACTGCGGCGTTTATGTTCGTCGGAGGGGCGGGTTCCCAAAACCCGCCCCTTATTGTTTTAATGAAGGGGCGGGTTTTATTGAAGGGGCGGGTTTTTCTGACGCATAAGCCCCTCCGTGTGCCCAGTGAGGGACGGGTTTCCAAAACCCGCCCCTGGAGGGGGGCAGGGGGGGACTGCCCAAAGGTTGGGGGGAACCAGGGGAGGACCGGGGGACTGTCTTAACTGTTAAAGGGGAGGACCGGGGGGGGGGCCGGGGGGAACGGCCTCTTTAAGGGGCGCGTTTTGAAACCGCACCCCTTATATACTTAGCCTTTTTTCCTTATTCACGCACACGAAATGGTTCTGCGTAAGGGGCGGGTTTTGGCAGGTAATAAGGGCGGGTTTTGGAAACCCGCCGCTTACTGAGCACACGGAGGGCGCGTTTTCGGACCGCGCCCTCTTTGTAATCCACGCGCCCCATCGACGGTAAAACCGTATTTTACGAAACTGGGACCGTATTTCGTAAATTTTTTTTAAAACTAACCGTATTTCCATACAAAACTCGTGCATCCTGAGGGGTTCAGTAAATTTTGGAATTGACATGTGCCACCTATTTTTTTGTTTCATTTATGTTTTTTTACCCAAATGTTATTGATAAAATTTAAGAACTCAGCATGTAATTTTATAAATGCAAACAAAGGAGAAAAAAATGTGACAGGTTAACCTTAAAAGAAATTGTACAATATTATAAATTACCCGCATTAATTAAATTTCTTTAAAAAGTTTTCCCCAGCACGTGGGTCGTGGCCCTTTCGTTAGGATTCCATGCTTTAATTTTCTTTATGAATATATATATATCTATGAAAATATTAAAAAATATTGATTTTTGCCGTACGAATAATTGAAAGGGAATGAGTGATGGCATCTACATGTCCATCAGAAGAAATACATCCCATAGATGGAGGGCTGCCACGTCACCCCACCACCCCACTCCATTTCCCTCCCTTACGTGTACGTCAGCTTTATAATCAGAAAGAAGACGTAGGTCGATTGACCGAACCACGTAAATTCTTTGTCTCCTTATTTTTCGTTAACTTTCGATCGAGAACCGGATCCGGTTCGACTCGCTTCCGAGGGCTTTAGCATGCGCCAACAATTGGTATCCGAGCTCAGTTGTACAGATTCGAGATTCATGGCTGGTGGCAAGTTCGAGATCGAGAAGTTGGATGGAAGCATGAATTTCGGCTTGTGGCAAGTCAAAATGAGAGCGCTATTGGTACAAGGTGGTTTGGAGAAGGCTCTTACAGATCAGTCGAAGAGTACTTCGAAGTTGACTTCTGACCAGTGGGAGGAGATAGATGCTAGAGCGTTATCGGCGATTCAGCTGTGTCTGTCTAACGAGGTTCTGACAAACGTGCTCAAGGAGATGACATCGGCCGGGCTTTGGAGTAGGCTAGAGAGTCTGTACACGACGACGACTCTGAGCAACAAACTTCTTTTCATGCAAAGGTTCTTCATGCTCAAAATGATGGAAGGTATGTCCGTTAAATCCTACATGGATAATTGGTTGTCTGCATCTTTGGATTTGGAGAGGATCGGCGACAAGATCGATGAGGAGATCCAGGCGATGTTGCTTTTATGCTCATTGCCCGCTTCATATCAGAGCTTCAGGGAGACGTTCTTGTATAGGATAAGTGTTCTTACAGTTGACGAGGTACGGTCTGCCTTCTTATTAAAAGATTTGATTGATAAAGAGTTGACGGGTGAAGTAGGGCGACCGATGACGGAGGCATTAACAGTAAGCAGGACTAGATACAAAGGTAGCGGCGAGGTAAAACACTTCTATTATGGTAAGAACGGACACATAAAGAAAAACTACAGGAAGCTGACAGGAAAGGATGAAGGATTGCAAGGGTCAGCGGCGGTTGCTGTGTATATCAGCGACAGTGATGATAGAGACGGAGATGTTCTAATGGCTAGCGTGGTACAGATTGCTGAAACCGAGTCGGAGAGACCATTAGACGAGGATTATATTCTCGACTCATGGAGTGCTTTTCACATGAGTCCTCATAGGGAAATATTCACCGCATATTGTTCCACTGCAGGTGGCGAGGTACGCTTGGGCAATGGTCACAAGTGTAAGGTTGCAGGTGTGCGAACGGTTCGGTTCAGAATGAATGATGGAGCTGTGAGAGAGTTGGCAAGTGTCCGCCATGTGCGTGATATCACGAGAAACATTATTTCCATGAGTGTTTAGAAGCCAAAGGGTACGAATTTTTTGCTTCAGGTAGAGCTCTCAATGTTTACCGAGGAAGACGGTTGTGGATGACTGGGAGTCGACTGAAGGGCTTATATGTTATGAGAGGTGCCGTTGCTATTACCACTGTTGGTTCTTCTAGAAGGCGTCATGAAACTTTCAAGAGGAGTAATCAGTCATCGGAGAAACAGGGTAATAGGTTGCGAGCGCGGATAAACAAGAAGATGTGGGTAATCAAGTCTGTCGTGGATGGGCTTGGATGTTCCGTTGATTAAGCTCGTCGGAACCTGTAGGAGAGGAAGGGAGATATTCACGGTGAGTCTCGGGAGAGATTAGTACATGGAGTGACAATTCCTCAGACGTTCTATGAAATTCGGCCCAAAATGGAGTTTGTTAGGATTTTATGGACCGAAGTCAGATATATTGCGATTTGGAGTTATTATATTCGCTCATGAAATATACGGAAGTTGATAGAATATTCTCTTGGGGGAGATATATTGGATGATATTTAATTATATCACGAATATATTTACCTGTTAGATTTCCGATATCTTTAGAGCCATCTATTCTATAAATAGGTGTCAACATACGAGGCGAATGAAGGGATGAGAGAGAGCAAATCCTGAGAGCATAGAATAAGTATAAACGAGTGCAAAGAGTGCGGTGGTAAAGAAATGACGTGTGTTGGGGAAACACAGGAAACACTTCGGGGTTATTTCTTACTAGGAAAGCGGGATCTTGTACTCGGGTAGGTCGAGGTGGTTAGAAAGGGGCTCAACCTAAGTTTGTACTCCATTGAATATAGTGAAATCTTATTTTCCGCCTGCGGACGTAGGTCGATTGACCGAACCATGTAAATTCTTTGTATCCTTATTTTTTGTTAATTTCCGATCGAGAACCGAATCCGGTTCAACACACTGTCGAGGCTTCCGCGTGCGCCAACAAATTTTATATTATTTCTTTTTAATAAGAAATAATAACAAATTTTAGGAAGTCACGACAGAAGAGCTTTTACTAAAGACCCGTATATATTAATTATTTAAAGAAAAACCTCAAACAAAATTAATAATAATAATATTATTATTATAATCCCTCCTACTACTTTTAACCCATTCCTTTTTCCCGAATGGGATGTCATATTTTGGGGACCGACAGCCCACCATCACCGCGAATCCAATTAATTATGATGCCAATCTAATAATCAGCAGCAGCTCTACCCAAGCCATGTTAATATTATAACATCGTACGAACGGAACATACATTTTAAAGTTTAGGATTGCAGCAATTATTTCTATTTCTATGTGCAAGCGATTAATCATCTCCCTTCTCTGTATGATTTATGCGTGGGTGGGCATTGCATTTGTACTACCAGGGCAACCAATTTTCAATGTGTGTAAAAGAAATCAAATTCCCGTAACACTGGGGATATGTTAGGTCGGCGGTCCTAATTGAATGTTGAATTTACATTTCTACTCACACGTGGTTCTGATTTTCACTCCTGTTTGAATGGGCGAACTCCTATCCTGTCACTCCACCGTGAATATTTTATATCTTTTTACCGGTTCATTTTAACAGCATTATCTGGTAAGCTTGTAAATATTTTACGATAATTTCGACATTAATTACACTAAATTATTACCACCTCTTTGCACGAAATAATTTCGAATAATTAAGTTGTTCAAATTTTCGACATGTTTTGTGAGTAAAAGATGAGGAAAATTAATTTTAATAATAACTATCATATAAACTAAGTAATAATTAATATTACTCGATTAATTGACTATCAAGAACTCAAAATATTCCCTCTCTAATTAAACCTCGATTAAGAGCCAAATATATCAAATGTTTTCTTTAAGATTGCGTTGTTAATGTGTAGCAGAGCGGATGGTTAGAATCAAATAATCAGAAAAACCCCGGGCATGTAAATGTGATTGATATTTGCGCACCTCGAGACAAGATTCTCACATCCCTCGAAGTTTGTGCACAAGCATCAACCGGTGGCTCCTTTCTGCCCCGTCGGAATGTTTGCCGCTCCATACACAACTCTTAAAAGAATTCGTGGGAATATGAGGAGTCGCTTAGAAGTAAAAAGCTTCTTTCGATCCTGACAAACAGTATCTCAAACTATCATGTATACCACGTTACGTAATAAACGAATAACAACTACATTCGAGGATAATAATAGCAAGTGACCAAAGAGTCAACAAACCCCGACCAATTCGTCGTTTGTTGTGCTCCATTTAGAGATAACAAACACAAGCGGTTAGCATCCGAGTGAATTGAAGGCCATAATGTCACCGTGTTTTTCAATTTAACAAAATAATGTAAATTTCATTAATATTCGAAAACATTAACAAGGTGGTTTACGATCCGAATTTTTACAAGCTTGTTAGAAATTCACACATAAACCACAAACAAAGAAAATAACGGAAGATTGATTCGATTACGCGGGTTTACATTTACCAAAAAAGATCAAGTGTAAAGAATACATACGCGTATTCGCCATGTTCGACATGTCATAAACTTCACGAAAGAAAGCCTAAGCGCCTATGTCTTTTCCATCAATGGACGATATGTTATAAAATAGCCTACACCCAACCGTAAGCCACATTAAATAAACGATATGCACATATCCTATAGGTTATAAAATAGCTTACACCCAACCATAAGTCACATTAAATAACGAGATGCACATATCCTATCAACTATAGTGATCACGATACTTTAATGGGATTTCATGCATTGTCTTATGTCACAACTCGTTTTTATAAAATATACTTTAATAACCTAAAATAAAATAAAAGTAAATTTAGGTTCCTACAATTTGACCATGAATATCTGAATACTTTTATTTATTTTCAAGATTAATTACATTAAATTATTACCACCTCTTTTCTTTTACACAAAAATCTTTAGTGCAAATACATTTTATCGTTTCTGCCGTCCGAAGCAAATACATTTCTTCACAAGTCTTTAGTAAATCAACCGTGTACTTGATTATCGGGGAAGATTATGTCATGTCGTGTCACGATTGGTAGATAGATCCCCCGCGAATTGACGTGTTTGTTTAATTTTATAAATGCAAACAAGGAGAAAAAAAATGTGACAAATACCTGTCATCGTCCTTCGTTGGTGATCGAGTAATTGAATTATACAAACTTCGACATGTTTTATGAGTAGCAACCATGCTCGTTCATTATAATGAATTATATGTTGTACAGTAGCCGACGCCAACTGTTCTAAAAGCTCGAACTTGTAGGTACGTGATATGCTATATATTTTCATTTTCAACATTATAAACCATGGGCCCTTCATACGACTCTTTCGACGCGGCGTGCCCCCGAGACCGAATCCACGGACCTCGGTTATGGAATCTGGTGCCATAATTGCCCCGAAAACCACCTCGAACGCTCGGCCGCTGTAATCCGAAATCGTAAACTCAGTCCCTCGATGAAACACGAGGATTAAACACAAAACACAACGGATTCAAACGTAATAATCAAACCTAATTTATCAATTGCCACAAGAGCCAAAGAATTAAAATTTGTAGTAGATGATGAACATCCTACAGCCATGAGTAAATAATTTGTTTCGGGAAAAAGGAACACAAGAACAGAGGCGGATGAACAAAAAGATCTCTCCCCTTTTAAAAAAGATCTCCCTCTTTACAAAGATCTTAAAGCACAATAAAAATTATCCTTTTCCCGATGAATAAAAAAATTCAAACCTTAATTCTCAATTCCTAATAATTCAACACAAAATCGGGAGATGCCAACCAGTTGTCGGATTTAAACCACATAAAAACCGGGAACACACATGTCAAATAATCGAGATCAAAGTCTAGATGCGGAAGCATACCTGATGAATCCGTTGGAAACCCGGAGAACCTCTGAGATGAACGCCTAGGTTTTTGGTCTTCCAGACCATTACGATTTAGACGTATGTAAAACTGATTAGGATAATGAGATGCCCTACAATTGTCTTATATATCGCATGGCATTGGACCATAACCTCTCATTGATAATTAAGTCTATGAAGTTAATAATATCTCCAATTCCACCCATCACAGAATAAGAGATTATTACGGTATTTGCACAATATACCCTATACTTAACGAGGCGTTAATCGGACCCTCTGAATATTGGTATAAGTCAGATCACTCAATCGAGCCCAATATCCGGATAAATCGACTAAATATAAACGTCGGGCCACCGAATGAAATTATTATTTCTAACATGAGATTGCTCCCCCTCGAGGGAACTTGTTTTCCAGGTCTTAGAGCTTTTGGGACTCGACTAAGGTGAGTTTAGCGGCGCTTAGGATGGATTCCAGCCGGTTTCCGCACATTTGTCCCACGTAACTGACGTAAATGCAAAGCAAAGATTAAATTTAAAATCAACGGGAAGCTGAATTAAGCCGTCGTACATTGCATTATAACAAATAAACTAAGGGAACTATATTATTTACCTATTCAGACCAAGAAAAGGTTTTAAGCATATTGAATTGCTAACTTGCAGCAAACTGGACATTAATTTTCTAGAATAACCCATAAAAAGATTGTTCTATAACAAGAAGGTAAACGAATTGACGATAATGTTTAGCAACAGAAATTCTGAGTCACAGATATCGTCCTCATATGTGGATCATTGGCCCATAACACAAGTACAAGGAGTGAAAATATAGTAAAGAGGTGACCACGAAAACACACCAGGCGAAGGCTTGTTAGGCGAAGCAGTCACAAAACAACGAGGTTACCAGGCATTGGGCGATAGGGTCAGCGAAGCGACAAGCAACAGTCAATTGGGCGAGCGAGAAAACTCTACGACGAAGGCTAATGAGCGATGCGATCGATCAGTTATCTGTTAAAGAAGGTTCGATTTCAGGATTCAGAAAGGAATTATTGACAAGATTGCTCTTGGAGACCGACTACAAAAGAAACGTAATATATGTGCAATATTTTATTACCGTACATAGCTTAGTATAAATAGTAGTTGTTTACCTAACTTAAATAAATTTCACCCCTTCACCCGCATTAATTAAATTCCCTCACTAAGTTTTCCCCACCACCAAAGGAGTGGGGTCGCGTCAGACTCGATACTTCAATTTCATTGTCAATTTTTGTGCACTTTATATATATACTTTGATATTTAAAATATTTATCTTAGATAAATATCCTTGCTCGTTCAAATTTTATAGTATTTAATTTTAATAAGAAAATTTTTTGCACAGGGAGTTTAGCTAGAAACGAAATCTTTATGGGGGTAGACATGTTTTGTGCTTTAGGAAGGCATGACACGTGGATGAAGAAGTCCATGTGCATAATAATATAAATTATGAGAATGGGAGACGGGCTGGACAATAACGGTGGGAAAGTGAAAATTTTGACTAGACTCGTATATTATTATTATTATTATTATTATTATTATTATTATTATTATTATTATATGAGTGAAAGAGATATTACTTGGACTTTATCAAACATTTTATCACGGGCGCATTCCATTCTTTTTCCTAACCCGCCACACTTCCCTACTTAATTTCCTTTCGGCTAGGTTCTAATTCTTATACTATGTTTAGTTCCCCGAATAAGCCTAATGCGGAATTAAAAAAAAAAGCTACTATAAATAAATTTTGAATGTAAAAAGTATATATTCATTTACACTTAGTTAAAAAAAACTTCAAAAACAACACAAAATGATAAAATATTCTTAAAAAATGAAAGACAGTTTTTATTGAACTCAGGGTTTATAACGGTAAGTTTCCGACCACCTTAAGGGAATCGAGCTTCCTAATATCGAGTTTTTATAGAGCCTATAAGTATTAGGAAGTCCAAATTTCTCATATAATAATTTAAACTTTTCATTTAAATTTTTTTCTCATATTTGCACCTTCTTCTAACCGAATCGGGAAATTTGATTTCGAGTAATCTTTTAATACACATAATTTTTAGGTTCTAAAATTAAGGAACGAAGGGTTTCAAATTCCACATAACCTACCTGTCCGAAACGCAAGCATCCTTAAGCATCTTTTAATTCACATAAAAGACTTTAAATTCTAAAATTAAGGAACCGGACTCGTAAGGCAAAAAAGAGGATATTAATTATTATGAAACTTGAAATGGGTGGGGGTGGGTGCCTTCATCTCAAGCACGTGTTCAACTTGCAGAATGGTACTAACTTGGACCCCGCCTGTCTGCTTAACTTATGAAACGAAGTTACATAAATAACCCCAACCGGAAAGGTGAGGGGTTTGATTCGACCTCCCCGGGCCAGTGATGTAATATAAGAAGGGCCGTGCCCGTGCTGCCTGTGTTGTGTTGCCAGAAAGGAAGTTGGTAATAACGTCCTACCATTACAGTATATAAAATAAATCTATAACTAAAATGAGAACACACGTGGTGCCAAGTTTAGCTTGTCTTCCCATTGCAACAAAAAAAAAAGCCACGTTTCCAAGGAGCAAAGTACGGTCAAAAGATTTGTTCCTTTGCATGATTTTGAGGCTCCCTATTTAATTAATTAATGTCACGTGTCAATTTCAAAAATTCACTAAAGTACTCCCGCAATCCAGCTGCACTCCCCCTTTTCACAAGCCAGAATGTACTCTTTTTTAATTATTAAAAAAACACGTATATATTTTTGTACAAAACCACCTATCATTACTGTGTACATTGGGCAGTCATTTTCATAAATAAACCCACATATAAGAATTTAAAAAAAGCAGGGAGGACTGACTGCAACGAAAATCAATATGATCACCCTAATCCAAGACACGTGGGTTGAGTTGAGATAAACAATTGCTAAGAAAATGATTTCTTATTGTTGGAGCCATTTTCAAGAGTAATTATCCGCTCGATAAAAGCAGGCTGGCAACCACCCGCTGATACTAGAGAATTGATGTCTTCCCACTCATTTAGCTTTAACAGGAATTAATTAAACTTGACCTTCCCTAATACGGTATCCGACACCCGCATTTAAGGCACGAAACAAGTTGGTATACCCAATTAGACACTATTTGATTATGACCCATCCACTCCACTACATATGTAACCACACAATCTCATTAATGGATACAAATACAAAAAAACTCTCATATTTTCCAATGGGTTTAGTGGGGTGTCTGTGGGGGCGGGGACGCATTTACCCAAATAATACGAGATTTTGGTCCTCCACGCATTGCAATTGGGATTTAATTTTGGTTCCCACTAGATGATATTCTCGTCTTCTCATTAGAAACCAAAGTAGAAGCTGTCAATATGAAGGTGACTCTAATCATCAAATCTTGGAAAATTTTAAGTACAACTACGTGTATTGTTTTACTTTAGAGTGCCACTATTAAATGTATTTCTTTTATTTAAAACTAATGGAGACTTCAGTGTGGTCACGTGTGGCCTGGCTTGTGGCGGGGACCTCTTACTCGAGCTCGGGTCCGTGCGTGATCGGGCTTGGATAATCAAGCCCGTGCCATAGCCCAGGAAAAACATTTTCAGCAAGGGCCCGAGTCCGAGCCTTGCCATGGCCCTGGTATGTGCTAGAATGTCCAAGCTCGGGCTCGGACATACTTCAATCTCGGTTATCTGATCTCGGTTACGCTCGGGCCTGGGCCAACTCAGTTAGGCTCAGGCTCGGGCTCGGACCCACACGAGATTCACTAGGTACACGTTTTGTCCCGACTAAGATTTACCATTTTCATATCATTAAAATTCTCTTGTCATGATTTGATCCGGAGCATTAAAATTCCGGACAGCTGGAACCAAAGGGTGGGGGATGTGTCTTCCCTTTTTGTTCTTTGGTGTTGTTGTGTTGGGGAGGGGATCCTTCCTACTCTTGAAAGGCAGCTGCATGATTAATTCTTCAAGAGTGGGACCAGCTAGCAGTCTCGTTTAGGGAGTCCCCTTCTTGACAAGAGAAGTCAGCAAAAAAGAAAGATTACTTGCTTCTCTCGCGCTTGCTCGTTTACCGGGGCAACTCAGCATATGTCGCCAAAAAGTCTCATGCCTACGTGACTGTTACTGATGGTTTGATTATCTTGGACCACGAGGACCCCGATCGTGCTTCTGGTTAAAAATAGGGTATGAACCCAGTCCAAGCATTTTGAATTAAAAAAAAAAAGCGCGTGGACTTTTAACTACTCTTTGCTGCTTTTACTTAGCTGGTTGGTCCCCGGTCTTTAATAGCGTTGACAAATGCAATCTTACAATGATAGGCCGGCCCTCCAAGCAAGCTGTCTTTCCTAATGCTACAGTTACTGTGGGTACGGCGTGGGGAACTTCCCCTTTTCTGAAGGTGGGAGAGGTCAAATATTCCAAAAAAAAAAACTGGTAGCAGCAGAAGTGTAAGGTGTAAGTAAAGAGAACTCTGGTTTTCCTTATATCATTGAAAAGCCTAGTGGCTGCGCATGTTAACAACAAACAGCTCCTTTGGATGGAATTTCTCTTAAACAGGGCTGTCAATTGTTAACAAACAATTATTTTTGCAGCCAAACAAACGAGCCTATCCCACAAACATCCTAACAATTTGTAACAAATATTATGATTATATTGACAAAAACTTTTATGACTATTTGCTAAAAAATATTGTGGAGATATTTCCGGCATTTTGATGATAATCGACTATTTATTTATCTAGCTCCGTACAATTCGAACACCCGTGTTTAATCATTATCCCTTATGCTCGAAATGAATACGCCACACTTGAGTGGGTAAGATAGAAAGAGCCTAATTCCAATACGATAGGGGTCTATCAGTGCAAGTCAGCTGAACACCATGATTAATGAGTGGGTAGGTGGGTTAGGTGCACTTCTCGTCCAATGGGAAGTAATGAGGCTAGTCTCCCCCCTCCTGAATGAAGAAGTAGTGGGTCCCTTCCCGTGTATGCGTGTTTATTTCGATTATGTTTTCCAGTTTTTTATCCAATTCTTTATTCCAAAAGGCCACAAAATTAGAAGAGAGTGAGGGAGAATGCCTTACGTATTAGATTAATGGTGGTATATAACTAGCAAAAAATCTCATATTGTTGGCAAAATTAGTCATGGTCGTTCAATGCTCAGCTGGAGTGCGTTTTCCTTTCTTGGTGTTCAATTATTCTTCCCATCTTAAAATGAAACGTGGTATGTAACTTCAGTGTGGTCACGTGCGGCCTAGCTTGTGGCCGGGACCTCTTACCCGAGCTCGGGCCCCTGCCTGGTCGAGCTTGGATAATCTAGCCCGTGTTAGAGCCCGGGCAAAACATTTTCAGCCTGGGCTCGAGTCCCAGCCTTGCCCTGGCCTTGGCCCTGGCCTGGGCTAGAATGTCCAAGCTCGGGCCCGGACATACTTCAATCTCGGTTATCCGATCCCGATTAGGCTCGAGCCCTAGGCCCACCCAGTTAGGCTCAGGCTTGAGCTCTGGCCCACACGAGTACCCGGGCCCACTCGGGCCCCGTTGACCTACTTGCTGAGAGATTTTACTAGGGACACGTTTTGTCCCGACCCATCGTTCTCTCGTTTGGTTTTTCATTTCTTTCCTTTTCCGAAGGGGTTGGGAAGAGGAAAGGGAATTAATTAAACAAGTAGACAAATTACGTAAAGACCAGATAGAAGCTCTCAACGGCTAGGCCCCTCTCCCTTTCGGAGTTATTTCAACTTCTTCATCATTTCGTGCCACGGTGAAACAAGAAAACAAAAAAAAAGAAGGTCGTCACCGCGGAAGGAGAAGGACCCACGGAAAGAGAAGACCCGCGGAAGGAAAAGGACCCGCGCCCGCGGAAGGAGACTGTGATTTGATTCTTTTTTGTTCTTCTATGAAAGCCAGGGAGGGTTGGAGTTTCGTGGCCGTAGCGAAATGAGTGCTGAGGAAGAACAATGATTTGTCTGGAAGATCTGTAGGGTTCCTCGCCTTCTTTCTCCTTCTGTCTCTCTTCCCCCTCTCCTCTGCCGATGCCATATCACTCTCTGTCCAGTGCCGCAGGAGCCTCCGCTTGATCTCCGTCGTGATGGAAGTGTCCACTGGTATTTTATTTTTGTGTTTTTATTTTTTTATCCTTTTGTGCTTCCTTACATTTTTTCTTTCTTCTGAATGCAGGTGATGTTCCTCCTCCGCAGTGGGACAGAGCTCTGTTGCCTCCTCCACCACAGCTGTCAGTGTTATTACTGTGGGTGTAGGATTCGGCCGTGGGAGACGAATCTGTTGCAGGCCAAGGAAGGAGACTGAGGAGTGTCGGTGGTTGCTTATGGATGCTGCCGGTTAGGAGGAGCTAAGTGTTGGATATCCCACATCGGTTGTTGAAGGGGTTGGTGTTCACTTATAAGTGTGAGGGAAAGTGTCACCTCACTATCTAGCTTTTGGAGTTAAGAAGGCCCAACAACGCCCAACAGTTGTATCAGAGTCCGATCCACAACAATTCCCCAAAATACTGGAGAGTGGATGGTTAAAGCCAAAGCTCAGAAACCCGATGTGTGAATGGGGGGCTGAGTAACCAAAGTTGCTCGGGGAACCCGACAATTGGTCGGTTGCCCATGTAAGAACCACATTCACAATAATATCTATCATACCCGGTTTGATCAAAATTGTGAAAATGGGAAAATTTCAAAATGTCGTTTCAGCTTTTACGGATTGGCGAAATAATTAGTCAAATGACGTCAATAAGGAACAAAACTCGTCAGGAGCCACCCCATCGTTCTTTCTTTTGGTTTTTTATTTCTTTCCTTTTCCGGAGGGGTTGGGAAGAGGAAAGGGAATTAATTAAACAAGTAGACAAACTACGTAAAGACTAGACATAAGCTCTTAACTGCTAGGCCCCTCTCCGTTTCAGAGTTATTGCAGCTTCTTCATCATTTCGAGCCGCGGTGAACCAAGAAAACAAAAAAAAGAAAACCGTCTCCGCGGAAGGAGAAGGGCCCGTGGAAGGAGAAGGACCCGCTACTGCCCACCTGGCAAAGGCCCCATTTTTTGCTATCCCTTCACCCACGCATGCACCCTCGATTTGGGACGGTGAGATCCTGTTCCCGTTAATCTTCTTCTTGGTTTTTGTTTGCGCCGAGTAGAAGCCCTCAGCTTCGGGGAGTGACTGGGAGTGAGTGCGAGTAAGCTTGTACTGTTTCATTTGTGGTCGTGGTCGATTGTGTCGTGGGTTTGTTGAATTTTGCGACTTTTTTGTTGGGTGCGTTTGTACAGTGTTTTTGGGTTGGGTGCTGTTAGGGTGAGTAGATCTGCGTGCATTTGAATCGTGATGGGTAGTTCTGCTGGAGCGCCTCTGTCTTATCCATCAATGGATCATATGTTATAAAATAGCCTACACCTAACCGTAAGCCACATTAAACAAACGATATGCACATATCCTATAGGTTATAAAATAGCTTATACCCAACTGTAAGCCACATTAAATAAACGAGATGCACATATCCCATCAACTTTAGTGATCACGATACTTTAATGGGATTTCATGCATTGTCTTATGTCACAACCCGTTTTCATAAAATATGCTTTAATAACCTAAAATAAAATAAAATAAAAGTAAACTAAAAATAAACAATTAATGGAAGCCCAAATAATAAATTTCTAACATTTTCCCACTTTAAGAGTCTTTTCTTCACCTCTGTGTGTAGTGTATTGTTGTTTGATGTTGTCGACAGAGGGATATAGCCGTCGTCGAATAATATAATATCCAAGAATATCACTTGGAAAAAATATTGTTGTGTGTAGAACATGACCGTTGGGAAAATGTAACTCTAAGGATAATATACCACTGCGAGAATCTCGTCGTCCTGCTGTGGGGCCTTCAAAGATAAACTCGCAAGGGGGGCCTTCGAAGATAAACCCGTTATAAAGCCTTCGGAGATAAACCCGCTCTGAATTCTTCGAAGATATACCTACAGTGGCCTTCGGAGATAAACCCATTAGAGGGGCCTTCGTCACCACACCACCCGTAAAGGGGCCTTTGGAGATAAACCCGCAAAAGGGGCCTTAGGAGATATACTCACAAGAGGGGCCTTGGAAGATAAACTCGCAAGATGGGCTTTCAATGATAAACCCGCAATAGGGGCCATCGGAGATAAACTCCCCGGAGGGGCCTTTGGAGATAAACTCCCCAGAGGGGCCTTCGGAGATATACCCGCTAGAGGGGCTGTTGTCGCCACACCACCCGCCAAGGGGATTTCGCTGCGCCACCCACAGAGGGGCCTTCGGAGAACCCGCTAGAGGAGCCTTTGCCGCCGCACCACCCGCCGAGGAACCTTCGCTGCACCACCCGCGGAGGGACCTTCAGAAAACCCGTTAGAGGGATCGTCGCCACACCACCACCCGCCGAGGTGTCGTCGCCGCACCACCACCCGTCCCCATAGAGGGGTCCTTCGCCGCCGCACCACCCGCCGAGGAGCCTTTGCCGCACCACCCGTAGAGGGACCTTCAGAGAACTCGCTAGAAGGGCCTTCGCCGCACCACCACCCATCGAGGAGCCTTCGCCGCAACACCCGCAAAGAGGCCTTCGGAGAACCCCTAGAGGGGCCTTCGCCGCTCCACCCACATAAGGGCCTTCTTCTCGCTGCACCACCCACTGAGGAGTCTTAAAAAATAACTAGAATCTATTTATAACCCAATGGGGCTTAAGAGAATAAGAGAGAAGAGAGAATTTTGTGTGTGAGAGGTGTGTTGTGAATGAATGGGGAGGCCTCTATTTATAGGGTTCCAAGGCCGGTTTAAATTAGGAAGTTGGACATATCTTATAGGTAACTTCTCGTGGACCGGGCTATGGGCCGGGCTTGAATTTGGGCTTTGTTTTGGCCCAAAATACTTTGTTTGGATGGGGTGGCATCATTTTCATGGATATGATTTCATGGCCCGTTTATATAGTTCATAAAAATTGGATATTAGGCTTGATAGGTAGCCCATATTATGATGACAAATTTTTTATGTCTACAACCAGTAATTCCTCTTAACAGCCGGCGAATCAAAGCAACATCAGGCCAGCAAGCCTTCTACATGTTTAGTCCCGCCCCGTCGCAACCGCGATGAATCCCGGGATCGCTCCTGTAACGACAAGGTCTAATTTCCAAGCCCGTATTTGGCCCAGCACGATCCGCACGGGCGAACCAGTGTGAGGCGCGCTAGCCCAGATCATCCCCCATTCCCCTTGGGGCGTCGTCCCTCGTTGTTCCGCCGTCGGTCCGATCCATCCCGGCCGCCGCATCTCCGAAATTGTGAGTTTTTCTAGAAACTGCCGGCAATGGTGTTCCGTTTGCTTAGACCAGGTTGTTTTGTCCTGGACGACGTCGTCGTTGCTTAGATCGAACGGACGAGAAGGTTTGTGCGATTAAGCTATCAACAGTTGAAGAAGCTCCACTGCAGTGTAATGGTTGAGCAGGAAGAAGTTGAAGAAGAGGCCAGTGGACTTGGAGATGTGAAGGGCCTGAAGGGAGATGGGGCTTGCGTAATTAAGGAGGTTGAGTAAAAGAGGCTTAGGCCCATAACAACTAAAGAATATTATAGAAAAGGAAAGTTGTATGTGGAGCAGTGAGGTTGTTAGAAGGGTGCGCGTCCCCTCCCGTGCATAAATATATATTCCATTATTTGTTTTTTTTTAATATAATAATGGGAGGAGTTAATAGGGCCGACCTAAAAAGGGTTTGGGAGGGTTAAGAGGAGACACATGTAGCAGGTGTTTCCATTAAAATCACAATGCCACCTTTCCCCAACTGGGAGAGAGATAGCCACACCCCCACTTTTTACCCTCATTAAAGTCATTTTCTTTCCATTTTCATGATTTGACGTACTTCTTTTCCTGTTCGTGCTTTTTTCTTTGGTAGTCCAGACGGTCGCCCCTCCAACCAGAAAAGACTGGCGATGATCTTTTTATTATTATTATTTTAAGATTCGACGTCATTAATGATTCGACACGTGGCATAAGAAGAAACCTCTTTCTTTTTTTGTGTTGGGTCGTAGGAATCGGATAGGGAGTACTTTTTCGAGTGCATTCAATCGACAACCAAACTTCAATCAGTCAAACTCCAAATCTCGCGACAAACTATAATAGGCCGGATAGTGAGTACTTTTTCGCTCCCAGTTGTTTCCATTAAAGTAATAATGGCTATTGTAATATATTTATTACAATAATTGAAAATTCGATCCTCGTCCTAGTAGGACTAGCAAAATCAAATATTTGTAATCCAAGGTTAAAAAAAATACTTTTTTATTTTTTATTTTAATTTTAAATTAAGTCCACCTTTTTTTATTAAGTTTCGACAGATTGCTTTTCTCTTTTCCCTGTTCGTGTTTTTTTCTTTTGGTAGTTCAGACGGTCGCCCCTCCAACAAGAAAAGCATTCGATAGGATTCCTACCTCGAGACGTAGAGCTATTAATGCTATATCAAATAGGGTGTGGTGAATAGCGGTGAGTAGCTTAAAATATATCCCCAAAATTTAATGAGTTGGGTTGAAGTGGGGGATGGGCAGGTAGTTCCATCTGCCCTAAAATAAATTTGTTCTGATTACCTCTTTTTTCTGTGTTGGGTCCTAGGGACCGATTTTATAGTAGGGGAATGAAAATGTAAGGTGGAAGGAATTAAATGTTCACATGCACGACACGATGAGTCTCTCTTTTTTGTAGACAAACCCCCCCCTCAAATCAGCTCGCATTGAAAGTCCAGAATAATCCAATGCTAGAAATCATGTTGGGGTTACCCTTCACGTAAACGCTAGCCATTAAGTGAATGGTCCCAACCATATATAAATCCTTGGCCCATGCATTTTCTAGGCAATGTGAAATTATTTTCCCAACACCTCCCCCTAATCCGACATTGGATCTTTGTCTGGGGGTGGGGTATCCTCGTTCGGAATCTTTGTCCGACGGGACTAATCCGGTTCTGTTACCATGTTAAAAATCATGGTCGGGGTTCCCCTACACCTAAAAGCTAGCCGTTAAATGAAGGGTCACAACCATATATAAACCCTTGGTGTAACTAAAACAAACATCATTACCACCTTTTGAAATAAAAATGAGAAAAGAAAAAAAAACCAAGAGGAGTACACTGGGACAATAATCAAATTGTTTCTTAAAATTAAAAGAACATTTCATGTGCAGGCGGGCGGTGATAGATCGACCGTGGCAACAACTTTTTTGAAGGACGGGCTTTCAAGAATTATGATTTCTTAGAAAAATTTTATAAACCATTTGTTTTGTAAGTTATGTGAATGCATTTGTTTTTTTCTATATAAAAATTAAAATCAATTTTCCGTGAGAAAGGAGACTTAGAGTGCTCAGAAGACCAAAGTTAAAAAAAAAAAAACAAACTCAGAATATATGAATGGAATTCAAATAAATCGAGAACGAGGGTCAAATTGCATTCAATCGACAGCCAAAAGAGAGAAGCCAATCGCGACACACTGACTATATCCTAGCCCCGTGAGCAGAGTGATTGTCCTACGGAGCGAGCGACAGAGGAAAGGATGGCACCGCCCAAAAAAAGCCAAAAAGATTGGGAGCAGGTATATCGAGTTTCAAGAGAACCAACCTTGGTGTCTTTTCATCCGTCCCCTCCTTGTTCCCAAGGCCTTCAAAAGCTTTCATGTCGAGTTCTCCTCGTCCGTTAGTCATTGATCCAGGGACAGGGAGCGAAGACCAGGATTTTTGCCAATAATAGCACTTTATGCTTAACTTTATGTTGTCCGTCTTCTTTATTTTCTATACGATAGAATGCAACCCTTACGTCGAGTGCTTTTGTTTTCTGGGGTTGAACGATCATGCCTCCAAAGATCCAACCGATCGAGATCAATGCTAGGTTCCTCGCCTTTTATCTCATTCTGTCTCTCTTCCCCCCCTCCTCTGCCGATGCCATCCCACTCTCTGTCCAACGCCGCAGGGGCCTCCGCTTGATCTCCGTCGTGATGGAAGTGTCCACTGGTATTTTATTTTTGTGTTTTTACTTTTTTATCCTTTTGTACTTCCTAACATTTTTTCTTTCTTCTGAATGCAGGTGATGTTCCTCCTCCGCAGTGGGGTACAACTCAGTTGCCTCCTCCACCACAACTGTCACTGTTATTATTGTGGGTGGAGGATTCAGCCGTGGGAGACGAATCTGTTGCAGGCCAAGGAAAGAGACTGAGGAGTGCCGGTGGTTGCTTATAGATGTTGCCGGCTAGGAGGAGCTGAGTGTTGGATATCCCACATCGTTTGTTGAAGGGGCTGGTGTTCACTTGTAAGTGTGAGGGAAAGTATCACATCATTATCTAGCTTTTGGAGTCAAGAAGTTCCAACGGCACCCAACAGTGGTATCAGAGTACGATCCACAACAATTCCCCAAAATACTTGAGAGTTGATAGTTAAAGCCAAAGTCCACAAACCCGATGTGTGAATGAGGGGGCTAGGTAACCACATATAAGTGTAAGGGAAAGCGTCACCCCATGAGTTATAATGAATAGTAAATCATTAGGAAATCGGGTGGATGGAGTCATCATCTTATTATGGAATCCTTTAGTGATTGTGAATGGGGAGTATGATGGTAATTTAAATTAATGTTATTTTAGTGAATATTAAGAAGGTTGGTTAGTTTAATGATGTCAATATAAGAGATCCACGGGATGCGACCCGTGCTGAGTACTATTAATAAGTTATAAAATTGTCTATTGAGTCGTGGCAGGTCAATACATTCCCATATAAGCTTCTTGAGTTTCAATTCAATCTCATGGCTATTAACAAAACTCCAAAAAAAAAAAGAATTGGGAATATTAAAAAGGAGTTGGACCAATCTCAAGAATGGAGATTTTAAAAAAAAAACTTTACAATTATAGCAAGAAAAAAGAAACCCACGTACACCCTTTTGTCTTTAACTCCTTTTGCCCCCACCACCCACGTGAGCCTTTATTAGAAAACATTTCACTAATTTCTTTCTTTCGCCCTTTTTATTACATAATATATTGCAATATAATTCTGCCAAGCCTACTTTCAAGAGTAAAACCCAGAAAGAGTTCACGACACCCGTATGTTTCGATGATGACGATATGGATATTAAACATGTAAACCATTTTCAAGGGTTTAGAGTAATTAACTATTGTTGAGCATATTCATTTGATTACGAGAAAACTTGGTAACTCAATTCGATGAGGGAGGGCCAATTGAATACTCAAAGACGCATCCCATTAATGGATACATGAAACACGATTCCCCCTGAATAACGATGAAAGGGGAGGAGGCTATCAGTAGTCCCTATCCGGCTTGCGGTAACTGATCTCTAGGAAGGAGGCCATGAAGAGGGCAGTGTCGGCGAGCTTGTTGGTACTGGTGTCGTTGTAGTTCTGGGCTATGTATATCCCGCAAATCGAGTCCCCGCCACCAACGACATTCCTATAAACAACAGCAGCGACACGACAACTTCAAAGTAATCGTCAAATGCCCACGCCTCTATTCACGGGGCCTAGTAGTTGAACGAAGCCCATAAGGAATGGGCCAACATAAAACCAAGCCCAGAAGTCTTCACTTCATCCTTCTAATGAAAGTGGTGGGGTCCACGACGCCACGTGATTTTGGTAGCCTTGTCAGCATGACTTCTGCCTCCATGGAAATCCCCAAACTACCCCTCCCCCACCCACACCATTCCTTTCGCCTTCCTTTGTCCGCATAAAGTCCAAATGATGCGCCCATTGACATTCCAATGACAGCGAACTCTAAACTCTGTGGCTCTCAAACCACCATGACGCATCATCGCCCACTCGAACTCTGCCCTTTATTCTTCTCCCACCACGACTTCTTGCTCCTACTCCCTCCTAAGCCCATCCCCCAGCTCGATGTCCTCTTCGATCTTTACCTGATCGAGACATCATCGTCATCCTTCCACCGTGCCAGGTTCCTCCTGAGGACCTCCCATGATCCTTTCCTTCTCGGCTTGCTAGGCAGGGTTACCGCCCTGGAGTACAGGTTCGAGAGGACTTGGTGGAGGAATATCAAGGGGGAGAGGAAGTTCGAGTGGACTCCGGAGATCGTGGCGAAGGTTGTGTATAGGAATGTCATACTAGCAATAACAAGTGTAAAGAAGCCGTAAGTGTTAGTTGGATGGACATGATAAAGTAAATGTTAAGGCATTCAACCTCATCACTTCCACCAAACCTGCCTTTAACCCAAGGGCAGCACATGGCACTGTAATAAGTCACATTCGACGTTGGTCCAATTCCTCATTTGACTTCATTTTAATGCGATTCCCGTAGCAGTGGCCAGCGAAAATGATAACAACCTTTAATTAGAATTATTCATAGGTGACTTTTTATTATCTCTTTTTACCTATTAGTTTCAAAGATTTGGTGTCAAATAAAATTTCATATTGTAATGTCAAATATTTGATAGATATTTTACGTGAGAAGATATGTAGAAAGTAGTATATACGCTTATTGTTTTTTTTTTTGGAGTATGATTTATTTTTTATATGTATCTCATTCTCATGGTAGGAGGATCCCACACTTTATTATATTATGAGTTTTCCAACTTGTAAATATTATATATATATTTTTAAAATATAACCGAGAGAAGATTGAACCACAAAATTTAATTTAGGCAAAATCATCCCCCCTCAAAGTGATGAGATGAATTCCACCACCATTCCACGAAAATATAATACAATTACGAAAAGATAAATAGCTAAGGATTTTAGGGACATCGTACTCAATCAAAATATGATGGACTAACCCTCAAAACTTTCACTTTTTAAATGCTACGAAATTTTTAATGAAATAAGTATAAACAATTTTGTCTCGATAATGACAGATTGACACGTGTCGGTCTGGCTGGCCTTCCCTTCTGTACCCACTTTTTCTTCGTCTTAAAATAATATTGAAACGGGAAATTTTGTTATGTCCGTACTCGTCGAGCGTATTAGTTTCATATTCTCCGAGCGAATCACATCAAAGCAGTTTCATAATTTAATTAAACGAAAATCACGAATCGCATTCGAAGACACGTGTCGAGACGTGATTAAGTCTGTTTAGAAGCAAAAAGTGAGTACTTGTGTCGCAATACCAAGAAAATACTCATGCGACCTATTAAAGAAATAAAACCAACTCACCACGAAAATCATTCCAAAATTTTAGGTACTCGGATTAGATTTATAATAATCAAAACTTTTTAGAGTTTAGATGGAACAAAATAACATCACAAACACAAACACAAGCCTTGAAAGAAGTCATGTCCCCCAGTTGGCATCGCACTGACATGGACCCCAAATTGGATCATTTTACATTTCCTAATAATAATGTTGGCAGACACACTCGAATCCCCAATATAACCAAACTGAGAACCTGATTTCTTTTAATGTGTCCATTCGTGCTTTGGTCGAATGTGGTCGACTTTTCTCTATATAAAATATTTTGATTTTATTTATTTATTTTAAAAAGTTATTAAGTGGAGTGGAGACTGTAAATGTTTTTTGAGATTAAATTCCTATTACGAGGTTTTTAGCAAGTCTTAAATGATTAAATTATTCCACACACGTATTGAACAAGAAGACTTACTACGGACAATGTCTTGTTGATCCGACAAAATTTCTCTGTTGTTGTTGATTCTTTGTTGTTGTCGCTAACTTCAACACTGACGTCAGGGTGAAGATCACAGCTAGAGAAGCACCGGATCGAAGAACTCGGGACTGACAAAAAATAATGACATACGAATCTCTGAGACCCATGTTCTTGTTTTCTTTCTAAGAAAGAAGTAGAAAGAAAACCTTGAAGACAGAAATGGTTGAGCTTCATTTTGGTTGCTTTAGCTTCGAACTGTAATCACATAAGCTCCTTTCTCATGCGTTCCTCACTCAGCTTTCTTTTCCATTTTCCATGAGTGATTTTCATCTTTTAGCTACACTGCTGTGATCTTAACTTGATGTGATTGTTATTTTCTGGACCAGATCATACCCAGAATTTGTAATGATTAACAAGGACCGAGAGCCTGATCCGAATGATCCATCAAAGTTGATATATACAGAACCTCCCTTGATTCTTCATCTGCCATCAGGGCGTATAATAAATTATATAGAAGATGAAAAATACGGGGTGCGCTTATTTTGGCAGCCCCCATTGAAAGGGGGGGAAGAGGTAGACCCATCAAAGGCTGAGTTTCTACCCCTGGGCTTTGATGAATTTTATGGAACAGAAGCCACTGATGCAGAGGCCGGCCTGTGGAAGAAACTGGCTGTATCTGTTGAGAATATGTACAAGCCAGTAGTTGACAAACTTAAAAAATGGGCTGAAGATAAGAAGAAAGACTGTGAAACAAAAGCGAAGTTGATTGATGAAGAGCTCAAGCTCATGGATGCAGAAATATGCTTGGAGGAGGCAATTGAGGAGTTGGATGAGTTGTTGAAGCAAGAAGAAAAGGAAGAGCAGTGGAAGGCTGAAATGGGTTTATCAAAGAAAGAAAAAATTGATGATATAGCCGGAGAAATCCCAAAAATTTCAATTGGAAAAGAGAACAAGAAGGCACCAGAACAGGAAGAAGAGGGAAAAGAAGCTGATGAGGAGGAGGAGGATGATGACGACGGTGATGATGAACCAGATGACGGAACTTCAAGTTTTGGCACCACTGCCTTCAAGTCAGGAGGTGAAACAAGGAGCTTCACCATTTTCTGCCATCACCTTGTCAGTTGCACCGTACGGTCTACCCTCTTGCGTAAGGATCGCACTCTTCTCATCCTGTTGGCTACATCTGTTCCTATTTCCTTCATTTGATATGCGAAAGCACTCCATAAATAATGCATAATCTATACAAAATGTTCTTGTCTGAGGCGTATTTGAACCTCTGCTTTACAGGAAGATGGATGCCATTGGCAATGAGCTTTTGGAACATTTGGCCATATTATATGCTTTTCTTTTTCTGGTTATTAGTGCTGCCATTTTTTTTTATCCCACTTGAGGTTTCTGTTTTGTGTATTGGGTTGCCTGTGCAGGTTTCTGCGTATCTAGGTTGCACGCTCCTATCGTGGAAGGGAAGCAAATCACCCCTCGGGAATTCTGCTGCTGCCTTGTCATCCAGACAAGCCCTCGGAGGCCATGGTCGAGCTCCTGATACTGTTCGTTTCCCGCCTAACATTCACGGCAGTGGCTGCTTAAGAGCAGTTAGGCCGGAGCACCTCAAACGCCTCACAAGGATAACACCCTTGATGGGGAGCGCCTCTCGGCTGCACTCACTGTCAAGGACGTTGTCATGCCAACAATCGGCCTCGTCAAAACATGAGCCCGCAGCAGAGAAGCGAGGCTGTGACTCGTTTCTGCTGCACGAATTCCCTGACGGCAAGCTAAGCAGGATATTATCTTTGCAAAACCCGTTGCTGTCCTCAGATTGGGATCCAGAATACCAGTGGAAGAAGTGAGCCTGGTTGGGGGGGGGGGGGGGGGGGGGGAGTTCGCTGTAGTTCCCTTACATCCAATTCTTGTAGTAACATCAGGAGGAGCCAGATTTTGCAGTAGTTTGTTTTCCCCCTTACAATCTTTGTTGAGTCAGTTAGTCCGAGGGAATCTCACAAAAATGTTGTATTTCCCACATGCTCGGAATTATTGAGGATTTTGATTACCTGGAAGAATTGCTGCTATCTTAAGAAGTCATTAGAACATCGAATCGAGACATATCCCATGAAAAGCATCAAGAGCCAATATCCTCAACTGGACTAAAATGATTATCCATCTTCTTTTTTGGGTTGGACACCGTACACGTGTGTTGGACTAGGGATAAGAAGCACATAGTTGGCATCATTGAGGGAGTAATCACCACATCGTACACGTGAGACTCAAGTGACTCCCCAATCCCAACGGGGGAATATCCAACTTCATCCACTCAAATTCCGCCACGTGTTCGGACCATTGACCCAGTGAGTGAGGCCTCCATTCGGTGGCGGACTCCACTGGAGAAGAATCCAGCGACCTTCTCCTTCGTGTCTAAAGCAGGTAGTAGTTGGCCAGGTATGAAATAACGAAGCGAAGACTGTCCCTGACATTAGGAGAGCCATGGGCGAGAGGGTGGAGATCAGGGATGAGAAGCCTGGGTTGCTAACGAAGCTGCTCCTCAACGTATCCATCCAGGGGAGCGTAGGAGCCGTGCACTTTGTGATGAGACCGGTGTCGACCGTTGGAGACTTGATCGCCGCCGCCGTTGGGCAGTACGTCAAGGAAGGGCGCCGGCTGATGGTCCCGGGTAAGGATTCGGTGTTGTTCGACCTCCACTACTCGCAGTTCAGCCTAGAAAGTAAGCACCCGTGATTAATCCCCTCCCTGTCATCCCATGAATTTTGAAAAGAAATGATTCCTGACGATCCCTGGGGAGCTAACTCAGGTGTCCGATCGATCAATCAGGTCTCAACAGGGGCGAGAAGTTGCTGAACTTGGGTTCGAGGAACTTCTTCCTCTGCCATGGTCGGAAGACGGGCGGCTGCATAGACACGAGAGTACCGCACGGGAATCGCACTACTGATCCGACATCATCGTGCTCGAACGAGGCAGAAAAGGCGGGATTCAACTGGCTAAAGTTCATGGATCCCTTTGCTGCAATAGGAAGGAATTATGATTCTTTTTCTTCACACAGTTGGGATGTTTTGTCCAAGGTTTGATTGGTGCAGGAATCGTCCCGTTTCTCGCACTTTTGCAAAATGTCCGATTTGTTATTAAGGAAATCGTACGATGTGATTTGTCGTGTGTTATATGTGTTGTTTAGTCCTAAAGTATGATGATGGAGACGACGATTTAAGTGAAGAAAAAAAAAGCATTGCATTGGTTTTGTGAATGCATTCTGGCCCACACTAAAAGCCCAAATAGTCCCACCATTGGCCCAACCGACGCCCTCCGCGACCATATTTGTACCGTCTCGTCTTCTTCTTCTTCTTCTTAAGTGGTGCCTTAGGAACATACATACCGTTGAAGGTCGTGGAGTAGTCGGGGGACCTGTGGTGGTGGCGGTGACTACGAGGTCTAATGCCTTGGTCGGACGGGAGGAGAATGTAAGACTTTTTTTCAAAAAAAAAAAAGTATGTCATTTTCGCTTCCACATATCTATTTCTAGAAAACTGTTGCATGTCTGATCACCAGAAATTTGCAGATGTCGAAGGAAGGTGAGATGAGGAAGCTTTCGATCCTGTACGCCACGCAGACTGGCAATGCTTTGGATACCGCCGAGCGTATATCCCGAGAATCTGAACGCCGTGGCTGCAAAGCCGTTCTCTTCTCCCTCGACCAACACGACGCGGTGAGTTGTGGGGGTTCCACTTTGCTCCCCCTATCGGGCGTTGTTTGAAGCAAAGAAAATGAGTTCGGATGCGTGCTCCTGTTTGTTTTTACAGAGTTTGTTGCCATGCGAAGACGTTGTGATATTCGTTGTTTCCACGACCGGTCAGGGAGATACGCCTGATTCCGTGAAGGTTGGATCATGAGGAACTTGTAATTACGGTTGTTCACTTCCTCTGTACGGTCGTTGACCTTGCTGTTTTCCTTGATTAGGTGTTCTGGAGGTTCCTTCTGCAAAGGTATTTAAGTCCGAGTTGGTTCGACGGTCTTCATTATGCTGTTTTTGGATTCTTGTTATCAGAAATACAATGTGAGTTTCATTGTTCTTTACCCCCCTCTCATGTTGATTTCGATGGGTGTAGTTATGGTTTGTATATTCTGGATCGTGTTTGAGTGGAATGAATTGTCATAGATGGTTTCCTTGTTGGAATTGTTCGCCATATATAAGGTGTATCGCTTTGTCGGGGTTTCTTTTTCACATTAGACCACATGTCGGACTTGGTGATGTTTAGGAGGCCTCGTCTATGCATCTGAGATGATGCAATAGAATGTTACCCTTGTTTGACTTATCATCATATTTGTTTTAATTTACCGACTCCTTAGTTTATTGTATAAATATGACTATGGTTCCTTTC
Organism: Melastoma dodecandrum; assembly: GCA_029817715.1. Lineage (NCBI taxonomy): Eukaryota > Viridiplantae > Streptophyta > Magnoliopsida > Myrtales > Melastomataceae > Melastoma > Melastoma dodecandrum. Next base: position 2,965,393 of record JARUPY010000290.1, on the reverse strand, counting down.
TCACATGATCGAGGCTTCACTATACTGTTGTATCAGTTAATGCGACTGTAATTTATATCTCTTTTATATGGAAAACTATGGACGTCGCTTCTCCAGTTTGTGGCAAAAAAGCTGGACAAAAGACTTTACAACCTTGGTGCAATGGCTGTAATTGAAAGAGGCTTGGGCGATGATCAACATCCTTCAGGGTATGACGTGGTCATCAGTTTCTGGTTCCGAGACATTTGTTTCACGATCTTTTCCGATTCTATTCTTGGCTTTCTTTTCTCTTCATGCATCTTCGCTTCATATATATCCAACGGGAAAAGAAAACATTGGTAAATGATAAATTTGTAATCAGGCATTTCATGAATTTGTAAACAACTTTCAATTACCCTGAATGACGAAATTCAAAAATTCTCTCTATAGATATTATTGATTTTTACATTTCATAATTAATCAATTCAAGCAATTTTTTAACAAGCCACAAATTTATCTGAGCTGTTTTGGCTAATTAACTTTAATAACATCCTTGTTTGGCTATGCTTTTGTTATTGTCAAGTAAAACTTTATTGTGTTCATCATATTTTGAGATCATGTCATTCCTCATGCTTCTGTGCGGTCATCATAATCTTCTTTCACTTTTGAGAGCTCTGGCAGTAGTCTTGATGTTCTGCTGTATTACAAGGGCCAATTGATTATGAAGGCTAACTTGTGTAATCATTGTATTGATTTGTAATTCTAGGTATGAAGGTGTTCTTGATCCGTGGTTATCATCCTTGTGGAGAGTGTTGAATCAAATGGACCCAAAGTTCTTTCCTAATGGTCCAAACTTTGTGATGTTAGCTACAAAGCTTGTTGACAAGCCAAAGTACCATATAAAATACCATGCTGTCAATGAGGTGCATTCAGAGTCGTCGACTATCTCAGGTTAGTACATTCCAGAATAACTTATTGCCTGGAAACGAGTGTACAGATGGAATTACATGATGACATTCGTACTGAACACTAGATTGATGGAGTTCCTGATTTTGTTCTTGATGAATCCTCTCTGGAATTCCAGTCTCTGAACTTTCAGCTTTTCTTTTATAGAGTCGGACCCAGCTGCTTTATATTTTATATTTAGAGCCCCTTAATAAATATAAATAGATAAAATCCTCTGATGACTCTCAGTCAGACTTTGCATTCAAGCCTTTTCTAAGATCTACATCCCATGTTTTTAGTGACTGTTCGAAGGAATTTTAATGTTGGTCTTTGATAAAGATGAGATCCACATCTTATGTTCTCGGTCGCCCTTTCTGGAATAAAGAGAAACTGAAAAGATATTGATTTGCTACATCAAAGTTGGAGTGGGTCAGGGATTTTTACTCCTGTGGGCTATAAATAATCTATAGTGCATTGGAAGAATTTGGGTATCTGGGAAATGTTTCATTCTGAACATTTCATCTGTTATATTAGGGAATGGATGACATGTTAGTTTCTATGTTAGTTTTGCAGAATTGGGAGAATGAAATCCAGAAGGCTCGTGGTATGTCTCCTGGAAGGTTTTCTGGTTGCACATATAGGCCAGATTGCTTCCTTAACATGGTATTTTTTTTTTTGTTCTACTAGTATAAATTTTAAATTTTGGATTCCTGCTTATGGTAATGCACTCATCATTTATATGTTATCTAATGCAACATATTAACTCATTTGAGAGAATAGAGAATTGAAACTGACTTGAGTAAAAGATGTCTGTAAAACTGGATATTTTAAATCTTTGAGTAAAGATGAAAGCAATTTTTTTTACTGTACCTATCTCCGCAATATATCTTCATACAATTGAAAATGAATGAGTCCCTCATCCAATTCTTCAATTCTAATGTTCTTTCCCTTTTTGGGCAGGTGAAAAATCAACATTTGACCAAGAGTCCCTCTATAAAGGATGTCCGACATTTTGAGTTTGAATTCACGTCTACCGTAAGTGGTCTTCATTTGATTGAGGATAATGTTGATTTTCTGCTAGTCTTGAGTTAAAATCTTTTCAATATTCAGGCTATACCATACAGAACAGGGGATATCCTGGAGATTTTGCTGGTCAAAATCATGCTATCGTGGATGCTTTCTTGGAACGTTGTAATTTAGATCCGGAGTTACTGATAACGGTTAGTTCATTTTGGCCTTTCAACTACTAATCCTAAAGGTAGAAATGGGCGTGCATTAATAATTACTGATTATTGGAGATTTTAATATAATAACTACTGATTATTGGAGATTTTAATAGTAATACCTTCACATTTGATTTTGAAATATAAGTTTGCATCTTAGGATTTCATTTCTTAGTAGCATGACCAAAATAAACTCTTGTGGCTTCCTTATAACACATTTATGTTCAACCTTTTGTGTGTCTTCTTGTTTTGGCAATTTATTGACGATCTTGTTAGTCATCTGTATGTCCATAACGTAATAATGCATTAGCATGGACTTGACCTACATTTCCATTCATCTTTTTATCTCTTTTCCCTAATGTAGCTATTGTTTGTTATATGTTTGACCTATCATGCTTTTGCTAAGAAGATATGTTATTTACTTATTATTTTTTTGTTTGAAATGGATGTATTCTGGTTTCTGCAAATTTACAAAGACATGATTTTCAGGTCCATTCCAGGGAAGAGAAGGATCATATTCTTGCTAATGGTAAAAACACATCGAATGCGCCAATGAAGCTGAAGAACTTTGTTCAATTGGCTATGGATGTTTCATCAGCGTCACCTAGGCGCTATGTATTTGAGGCAAGTTGTTAAGAAGCTCCAAGGCAATTGGTGAATCTGATAGTATTATTACATTAAGTTCTTGCTCATAAAACTCGAACATTAGTCTCTTTTTTTGGCAGTTTGTAAATCTCCCATGACTTATTTGTTTTTTGTTTTAAATGGAATGTTCATCCCCTGGGAATTCATTTACTATCCTGGTTCTGACAAGGTCGCTCACACTTAATTCAGGTAATGAGTTATTTCGCAGAGGCCCAGCATGAAAAGGAAAGGCTTCAATAGTTTGCATCATCTGAAGGAAGGGATGACTTGTACAAATACAACAAGGAGGAACGGAGAACATTCTTAGAGGTATCTTTTGTTTAGCGATCAGCTTTTGTTTGTGGGCAGCGGAATCAGTAGATGCCGAGCATGTGGTTCTGATTATTATTCTGTCATTTTGATCGCAGGTCTTGGAAGACTTCCCTTCTGTACAATTGCCATTGGAATGGCTTGTGCAATTGGCACCTCCGCTGAAAACAAGTGCTTTCTCAATCTCCTCTTCTCCTCTTGTTCACCCTAACCAAGTCCACCTAACTGTCAGTGTGGTTTCGTTGACAACACCGTTTAAGAGGAAGCGTGCCGGTCTCTGCTCAACATGGCTTGCCAAGCTAGACCCAAGCAAAGGTTCTTTAATGGATGAGCACTCGTAAATTCGGACGTAGTTAAACATGACTAAACTTTCTTTTTTTCATGTGTTACGTGTTGCATCTTCAGGGACTCTCATTCCAGCATGGTTTAAGAAAGGCTGTCTTCCTCTACCGCCTCCATCGTTACCCCTCATTCTTGTTGGACCTGGGGCTGGTTGTGCGATCAGCTTTTCTATACAAGGATTTCTGGTTAAGTCATGCGAAGAGTGATGGGGTTCCGTCGGAATCGAAGGGAGGCGGGTTTTTTGTTGCCTTCTCAAGGGACCAGCCACGGAAAGTCTACGTGTAGGACAAGATGCGGGAGCATGGTCCTCAGGTCTGGAGTCTGATGAACTCTGGAGCCGCCGTTTACGTAGCTGGATCATCCACGAAGATGCCATCTGATGTTTGGTCTGCATTGGAGCATGTAGTTGCAAAAGAAGGGGAGGTTCCCAAGGAGAGTGCTGTTAGATGGCTGAGGTCCTTGGAGAAATCTGGGAGGTACCATGTGGAAGCATGGTCTTAAAAATCCCAATTGTTGTTTTAATAGCTATCAATCTTCAGAAAGTCTAGAGCTGAATTTATCCTCCAAAATTAGGGTTGGGATGGCGGAAGTTGCAGTACCTGGTAAATTAATCAACGGGACTCTTATGTCATCTACTCAACCGCGTTTCTTGCGAGGCGATTTGGTTAATCACCAACCAAATCAAAGTTAGCAAAACTAAAGTTCATTTTCGATTTTGGTTTTTCAAATCAAATCAAGACTATATTTTCTTTCGTATGATAAAATGGAAAATAATGGTTGTACACAAGAAAATGAAACGATAAGTTGTGAAATTAGTCAGAGAGAGGCAACTAACATAACACAAACAAATTAGCTCAAGCACAAATCACAAACAGTGTATTCTTATTCTCTGTATTCAGGAAAGCAAGTTGTGTTGTCAGGTAAAGCCTTTTTTTTCTTCAATAATAGCTAATCAATCCCCCGCCCATCACTATAAAAAATGTTAATTTAAACGCCAGCATCAACAGCGTTTGTAGTCCAACTGTTAGGATAATTGCCTTCCAAGCATAGACCCGGGTTCTACTCAAGGAATCTTGCCATGTGATGAATTCGTTTCTTGTTTAAACTCTTTTAACCATTCATTAATTATATGCAAGAATCAGGGAATGTGACGGAACATGAATTCAGAAATATGTGGGGGTGTTGGATGGATGGATAGATGGATGGGGATGTGGGAACGAAGAGATCCGACCCCATTCAATTATAAAGGTTACCCAAAGCAAAAGACCAAGAAATAACAACCTCACCCAAACCCACCAAGCATAATTTTTACAAGACAACCCACCTCTCATGCCCACTACCACTAATGTCATGGTTTGTACAGCCAAAACAAGAAAACCAAGGAATTCTTGTTATAAGATCATGATGTAGAGTGGGATCAATCAATGCGGTTGAAGGAGATTTCTGAGAACAGAATGCACTGCCCCTTGTCTACCATTTGGTCCACCACCCTTCCAAATTCAATATGAGGGCTCCCCCCTTATTGTCAAACTACCCCATGATTAGGAACTCAAAAGAAAAATGTCTGGAAAGCCTACTCTTGCATGGATCATGGGGGGAACAAGGTGTCCACCCAAATTTAGATTATAATTAATCCATCATTTAAGGGAATGACAGTAGATGGAACAAAAGGGAGAGAGAGAGGGAGAGGGAGAGGGAGGGAGGGAGGGAGGGAGTGAGAGAGAGAGAGAGAGAGAGAGAGAGGCTTCACCAGAACTGATCCAATGCTGTCATGATGGAGCGGGGTGAAGTGAAATGTTTGTACTTTGAAGCCAACTGTGGCAACTTTCACTTGAATATCAGTAAAATCTTGGGATACAGAAGAAAACCTAACACAACATGAATACTATAAGAGAATATTATTGGACACCCTCTATGAACTCTCTGTTCTACTCCTCTAATGCTCACGATCTCGACCTTTTTTTTTATGCGCTGCTGGGACTTTGATCAATCAATTCAAGGAGGCATTGGGGGAGGTTCTTGTCCTCATAATCACTTGGACCCCATATATAAAAATCCCTCTATAAGAACACAAATTTTGCAATAAATGATTGAGAAAGGCAGGAAGACACACTAAAGCAGGTAGGGACTGGTCTTTGTTTATGGGTCCTTCGTTTTTTGAGCCCCCCACCCCTCCAAAAACCAATCCTTCTTCTTCTTGAGTATTATCTGAACTTGGGACGAAAGTAAACGGGCAGAGGACTGACTTCCCTCTGGTGGTCGTGGTGACTTAGCTAGGAACAATGGTTCCGATGTATCCGAACCCTGTGATGGTGAAGGTGATCGTCTGGAGGAAGAGGTAGACGTAGTAGTGGTTCATCCTGTAGAAGAGGTCATAGACCCCGGACGGGAACAAAAATGTAGCGAACCCGAGTTCCAATAGATGGATCCTGCAGCAAAAAAAAAAAAAAAAATTGATGAAAAAGGTGCATACAAATTCAGGAGGACATTAAAAGGAGCTCTTTCTGACATCATATGCAGCCTGAGAGAAAGGTGGTGATGGTGGTGATAATGACACGGACAATTAATGACACGTGACTACCCACTCGTTCGCCCTCCCCGTCTCCAACAACCCGATGAAGGTCTCCTTAGTTCGATGTAGGGACATGACGTTCTTGAATAGGATCCAGTAGAACAACAGGTGAACCGACCTGAGGGATGACACTGCTGAATGAATGAATCCTCGGAGAAAAAATTTTTCGAGAATTTGTCATGAGAGAACAATAGACGGACCTCGGGGTTCCGACGGAGTTGAGGATTGTGATGATGGAGGGGATGTATATTGCGCCCCATATCGGGACGTGGACCTCGGGCACCCAGATGGTGATGGGGAGGACGACACAGTAGAAGAAGAAGGTGACCATGTGGGCGATGATCTTCCTGACGAAGAAGAAGCTGTATATCACATAGACCTTCTTCCAGCCCCTCACTTTCTGCATCCCTATAACGACATCATCAGGATTTAGGACCAAAAACTATTGGGGATGAACGCGAAACCACGAACATGTTAGAGACCTTATTCCTGACAATCTCCATGACCATCTTCCTGAAGAGATTGGCGGGACCGCAAGACCATCGATGCTGCTGGAATCGGAAAGCCTTGAAGGTACTCGGCAGCTCGCTCTTCACCTAATCCAATTGTCATAGTTGGGTGCATTCCATAATAAGAAGTGCGACAATTAAGGAATGAATGCTTAATATCATTGGCTGTTTTAGTTGTATGCCTGAAGGTCGCCGAGGTAGACGAACTTCCAGCCGCGGAGGCTGGAACGGACGGCAAGGTCCATGTCCTCGACGGTGGTCCGGTCCTTCCAACCCCCGGCCTCATTGATTGCCGCTATCCTCCAAACCCCAGCTGTCCCTGCAACACCCCCAACAACATCGAGATCCCCCTTCTTTATACAACTCCCCCGCTTAATTGGATCAAAACAAAAAAAGGAAAACAATTTAGTTAATCAATATTTTTGTACCATTGAAGTCGAAGAAGGCATGAATAACAGATCCGACTTCCTGTTCAACAGCGAAGTGGTAGTATCAAGTATCAATCTTACGTGTCAATCTTACGTGTCGGTCGTCATTTAAGATCATGATCGGAATTACCATATGTCGAATCCTTTTCCTCAGGCACATGCAAACTTCTCTTATTGTAGGTCGATTAATCACACATTTTTTAGGCATTTCAGTTGCATTTCTCAACAATTTTGGCCACCGTGTCCCCCGTATGTGATCGTGTACCCACTCAAGGTTGATCCGATGTTGAGTGCCTTGTAACATTCGGGGGAATTTTCTGATTTGAAGGTCTGCTCCTTCAACGGGGTGACTGCTATTCTGTCTCTGCCTACTTATTGAATGTTCTTAAAGTAAGCAGACCTGTCTGTGTTGTACGAAGGAAAGAATCCATATCCCATCAATGGGTAAGAAGGAAAAATGAGCAAAGATGAAGTGAGAGGAGGGACCTCCTTTATATAGGGGTGTGAAGACCCTAAGGTGTATGATTCACATTCAATGTAGGACAAATGAAAATGGGCTAAGGGGCTTATTGGATAAAGTCATTTCGAAAAAATAAATCCAACAATCACCATAATATTTTCGAAAGGTTTGAAAATTTTCTGGGTTATAAAATGTAAAGTATCAAGTGCAGTGTATTTTAGACTATGAACTAGATCAAGATTAATAAGATTTATAGACTTGTGAAGTAAACATCTATGAATCAGAATCTCTTTTACAAGTCCATCATATAATGGTTAGTAAAGGATAGACTAAATTCACTTATGACTTCACATATCATATCCTCTTTAAAATAATTTAAATATAATTTCTTTTTAAATGAATTATATTTATAATAACTCTATTATAAGTTTGTTATAATATTTAAATATTTTTTAATATATTAATTATTTTTTTAATATAAGTAATAAAATATTAAAGAAATTAAATTAACTTATATGTTTTTAAATCAAAATATTAGTAAGCAAAGATATGGTTTGCTTTTTTACTTCAAGGGGAATCATATTTCTAGAAAAATCATATAAAAATAATTTAATTTTTAACACAAAATAAATTTCAAATTAAAACTCAGAAAACGTACTACCTCACTAACTCATCTTGCCATGTTTTCTCTAACAACAATCAATTATCATTTCTTTTTCTCTTTTAAATCACTTTTGCTAGTCCAATTGCTTTCCATAAAGAAATCAGTTACATTATTGCTCATATTCACTATTTCATTTATTTTCCACATATTTGTGCTAATTTTTTTACTAATAGTAAGGATATTGTTTTTTAATTTTGTTTCTACTCGTAATTGCATATCAAACATCAGGATCCACTTTAAGTATGAATAGTGCAAATAACAAAGTTCTTTTAACAATAGAGAATGGGAGCATAACGGAGTTTATTGAACATTCGAGTTGTAGGAATCGATAGATAAGGAAAATTCTAGTTTCTTAATGGAGTCAAAGCAAGAAAGGTAGCATAAGAGTATTTTCTTTGCATTTTTGTTATTTTTCAAGAATTCATTATTATTTTTAGGGTTCTTGATCTTTGCATTTTCACAATTGAATAATAAATTTATGAAATTAATTTTCAAGAATAAGTTTATTTAAAATAATAGTTAATATTTTTGAAAATGAAATTTCACTAAAGAATAATATATAATCATTAATAATATCGTTAAAGAATAATCGTTAAAGAATAATATATATTTTTTAAATTTAAATAACTTTTCATATAAAAAATGATAAATTTAAACACGAATTACAGCAAATTTATTTATCACAATTAAAAATTTTATTCGAGCTTATCCCACAAACATCCTGACAATTATTTTTGTCACGGTATTTTATTATAACAAATATTATAATTATAGTGACAAAAACTTTTATGACTATTTGCTAAAAATATTGTAGTGACTTTTCAGTCATTTAATTATAACTCACTATTTATCTATCGATTAATTCATTTTCCCTTACACCCGAGATGATTACCCCACACTTGAGTGGGTAAGATAGAAAGAGCCCAACCGGCCATAAAATTAGAAAGAGATGATGTATGATAATTGAGATACAGAGAATTGGAATATGTAACGGCTGACAGTATCCCCGATCCTCATTAGCGGCACAGGCCGACAAAACTCCAAAAAGCAGATAGTATCCCCGATCCTCATTAGCGGCACAGGCCGACAAAACTCCAAAAAGCGGCTGGCAACATGCATACAGATATCCACAGGAGGATGGTGGTGTCCTCCCGGAGCAGTTGCTTGATGTGCAAGTATCAATCTTATGTGTCAATCGTTGTTTAAGATCATGATCGGAATTACCATATGTCGAATCCTTTTCCTCAGGCACATGCAAACTTCTCTTATTGTAGGTCGATTAATCACACATTTTTTAGGCATTTCAGTTGCATTTCTCAACAATTTTGGCCACCGTGTCCCCCGTATGTGATCGTGTACCCACTCAAGGTTGATCCGATGTTGAGTACCCTGTAACATTCGGGGAAATTTTCTGATTTGAAGGTCTGCTCCTTCAACGGGGTGACTGCTATTCTGTCGCTGCCTATGTATTGAATATTCTTAAAGTAAGCAGACCTGCCTGTGTTTGTTGTACGTAGGAAAGAATCCATATCCCATCAATGGGTAAGATAGGCCGGGTTTATTCTTCACGGTCCCGCCGAAGGACAAGTCCGTTGCACATTCGTCTAGGTGGGTGAACAATTCCCTGGGCCAATACCCTAATGGGATTTCCCGAGTTGATACCAACAGCCACCAGTTGAGTGTTTCTATATCTTGATATATTACACCTGCTTCTTATCGGGAGTAAAAATGGTAAAAAGTAAATTTAAAATGGTTATACAGGATTCAAATTTTGTATGACTTCACATTAAACCCATAATCCTCTCTATCCTATCCCGTCCTCTGATGCTTCTGATCTTCGTCCATTCTGACCATTCCCTCACATACAATTTCGGGCAGACGCGCGAGTATATTTATGTTTTTAGATTATTTGTGTTAGGAAAAAGAATAAAAGCGGCGGTCGAAGCCCGAACAACTTTTGACGCCCACTCTAACGTAGTGATTGTGCCAATTTATGTGCGTGTATTTGTCTAGAGTTTCAGTAAGAAATCGAAGGAAGTTGAAAGCGTTGCCTCCGTGCTGTCAACTTACCTTTTTTTTTTTCCGGTAGTCCTGAATATGCTCACAGCTTGGGAGTTTTCTTTGGGTTGTCTTGACTTAAATGTTTTAAATTATAATATTTTCTTTAAAATAACTTAAATATATTTTTCTTTTTAAATGAATCATATTTATAATAATTTTATTATAAATTTTTTACAATATTTAATTTTTAATATATTAACTTTTTAATTTTTTTTAAATGACGTTGTGTCATTAAGTAAACTTAAGTAATAAAATATCTAAGAAATTAAAATAACTTATGTGTTTTTAAATCAAAATATTAGTAAGCAAAGATATGATTTACTTTTTACTTCAAGGAGAATCATATTTATAGAAAAATTATATAAAAATAATTTAATTTTTTAACACGAAATCAAATATAAACTAAAACTCAGGAAAACCGTACTACCTCACTAACTCAGCTTGCCATGTTTTCTCTGACAATGATCAATTATCATTTCTTTTTCTCACTTAAGTCGCTACTGCCGATATTCACTATTTCATTTAATTTCTATTGATTTGTGCTAATTTTTTTACTATTAGTAAGGATATTGTTGTTAATTTTGTTTCGACTCGTAATTGTAGGGAGACCAAACATCATGATTCACTTTAAATATGAATAGTGCAAATAAACAAAGCTCTTTTAACAATAAAGAACGGGAGAATAACGGAGTTTATCGAACATTCGAGTTGCAAAAATCGATAGATAAGGAAAGGCTAGCATTTTCTTTGATTTTTTGTTATTTTCCATGAATTCGTTATTATTTTTAGGCTCCTTGATATTTGCATTTTAAAATTGAATAATAGATTTATGAAACTTACTTTTCAAGAACAACTTTATTTAAAAAATTATTTGATATTTTTGAAATAAAATTTCGTTAATGAATAGTATATAACCATTAAAAATATTTTAATTTAATTTAACTTATTATATAAATAATGATAAATTTAAGTACCAATTAGAACAAAATTATTTATCACAGTTAAAAATTTTATTGGAGCCTATCCCACCAACGTCACAATTATTTTTGTCAAGGTACTTTTATTATAACAAATATTATAATTATAGCGACAAAAAACTTTTATGACTATTTGCTAAAAAAAATTGTAGTGACTTTTCCGGCTTTTTAACTAGAACCGACTATTAATCTATCTATCTCCATACCATTCCTGAGCCTCATTAGGCCGGCAAAACTTAAAAAAGCGGCCGACAACATACATATACATATCATCCACAGGAGGATGGTGGTGTCCTCCTAGGGCAGGTGCTTAATTTGCAAGTATCAATCTTATATGCGAGCCGTTGTTTATGATCATGATCGGAATTACCATATGTCGAATCCTTTTCCAGAAGACACATAAGCGAAATTCTCTTATTATAGGTCCATCAATCACACATTTTTTAGGCATTTCAGTTTCATCTCTCAACAATTTTGGCCACCGTGTCCCCCGTATGTGATCGTGTACCCAGTCAAGGTTGTTAATCCGATGTTGAGTACCCTGTAACATTCGGGGGAATTTTCTGATTTGAAGGTCTGCTCCTTCAACGGAGTGACTGCTAATCTATCGCTGCCTATGTATTTAATGTTCTTAAAGTAAGCAGACCTGAGTATGTCATACAAAGGAAAGAATCCATAACCCATCAGCGGGTAAGATAGGCCGGGTATATTCTTCACGGTCCCGCCGAAGGACAAGTCCGTTGCACATTCGTCTAGGTGGGTGAACAACTCCCTGGGCCAATACCCTAATGGGATTTCCCGAGTTGATACCAACAGCCACCAGTTCAGTGTCTCGGTATCTTGATATATCTTTACAGTGATATCTGTTTGCGATCCCTTGTAAACGGATATTACTGGCAAAATAGAACCTAGCGGGAAAATAGGATCCGTCTGTACAAATCCTGGGCAAAGCAAGTCATAGCATCCTGTGTTATTGTACCCCTGCAACAATGCCATACAAATGAACTTTACATACGGTTCTACATGGTATTATTCATGTCCTGGACAAAAGATTATATCTCACATAACAATAAGTTCGCACTTTAGAGGAATCACTTTATTTTTTTTTGAGAAAAACAAAAACTAAGAATAAATGTGAGAAGAACGTACCTTCCAATAAGCAGAAAAGTGAGTTTTGGTGTCATTGTACAATTTTGGGTAAACCTAAATTTTAAAGGCTCATTAACACGACTAACATTTAAAAACTAACAATTGCATTTTGAGTTATGTGTGCGTTGTGTAGTTACCGCCGTCCCAACATAGATGGCATGACGGTCATTTGTCGGGCCTGCTCCTAAGCGCAGCATTGCTGTATTTGTTTGCAGCTCAAAAGTTGGCGGATTAAGGATGCTAACTGCTGCCGCCCCTCCGCAGAAAGAATCTTCAGGAGGTAAGTTTATGCCCACAACTGCCCTCTGCATTAATCCACATTTTCATTTACATTAAAAGATTCGTCATTTTTAACGAAAGAAGTTCAAAATTCCTAAAGTCAGATTAGATTATTTGAAAAACATTCGGAAGCTAGCTTACACGAAAACCCGAGTCTTTCGCCTTCGGATCGTAGCCATCTAAACGATACTCGGAGGTTCTCTCTTCCCGTATCGCCACTCTCCTTATAGGAACAGTACCATCGGGGCAGCGGTCGGAATCTCTGAATGCCATCATCTCTTTGACATAAGACCAGCTCCTCTTTGCATCTATGTCGGGAGCGTTAGTTGGCTTCATCTGCTTCATTTAAAATAGCATCATTCATCACATAAATTAAAAAACATATATTGAAAAAAATTTGAGTGCATGCCTGTAGCTTGTGATCCTTAAGCAGTGGATTGTGGAAAGCAGGTTGGTCGTATATATCGACACAGTCGATCGTATCGCCGGAACGAGTCACGAAGCTTTTCACCGGAAATTTATCAGCCTTTTTCCCCAGATGCTTGGAAAAAACATTTTCGTTGTTGATGGCGAACACTATCAGTAGAGCGATGATGCAACTCCAATCTGCCATCTTCTTGTAGCGAAAAATTACTGTTTACTTTGTTTTATAGTTGGTCAGACAAGGAGAGGATAGAGATTCCAATGATAGTTAATCATTATTCACCTTTAGGGTATGTTTTGGAAAAGATTTGGATTTTAATTTACTAATTTTTTTGTAACGAGAAAGTTTAAAAATATCAACAAATTTAGAAAAATTTATATTAATTTAATGGTAGCAATTGTTTAGGGTATCATAAATTTCTAGTATGACCAATTTCTAACCTATTTAATATCATATAATTCCTAATATGAAAAATTTCTTTAGATCAGCACGATGAAATTTACTTCTTGACATGATTCGTTTTTCAGTCATAATTAACATTATTCAATATTTATGGTATGATTTGATTTGGATCTTAGATTAATAATGAGAAAATCGAAAAAAATATAAACAAATTTAGAAAGATTTGTTATAGCAATTAGCGAACTCTCTAAACTAGAAAAGGTTACCCTGATAAAATGAAATCATATAATTAATAAAATATTTAGCGTTTTGATAATTTAGTTAAATTAAAAAGAAAAAAAAACTTGAAAAGGAAATTAAAAAATTCAAAATAATATAAAAGTTCAACTAGGGGAAGAAAGGATTTCGTTGATTCAATTTTAAATAAATTTAATTACTTGTCCATGGTTTAGAAAAAAATGTAATTTGTTATGTTTTCTTTGGATTTGAATTTCAGAATATAATTAATCTCATGCGATGAGAAAGTAAAAAATATCAACTAATTTAGAAAAATTTTCTATCGCCCTATTTCTAATATGCCCAATTTCTGTAGATCATTGGCATACCTCAAACCTATGCTCACCATAAATTAATGGTTTAATTTTCCTATATTCATATCTCGTCACAATTAGAGAATGATAGTATTCGTATTTCAGTCATAATTAAACTTATTTAACATGTAGGGTATGGTTGGATGTGGATTTTTATTTATGATTATAATTAATTTGATTAATAAGATATACAAACAAATTTAGAAAAATTTATTGTAGGAATTATGAAACTCTCTAAAACTTTCACCTACTAATCAAATTAAATGGTAACCATTGCCAATCTTTTGAAATAATTCCCACAAAGAATTTTGAATAGAACGAAAAAAAGTAATTAAATAATTATATGTAGAAAGAAAAAAAAGGAATACTTGAAAATGAAATAAAAAAATTAAAAATAATACAAAAGTTCAATTAGGGGGAGAAAGGTTTTTGTTTCTGTAATTTTAAATAAATAAATTACTGCTATATTTTACCAAATATTTCGCCTTTCAAAATTTTATTTTCCCAATTTGCTTTCTGTTTCAGACTATTATTATTATTGTGTTGTATAATTTTTTAGATGCGGAATGAAAGGGATTTGCCACTCACTTCTCGCAAATTAATTTTGAGCGTAATACAAAATTCCATCTGGAATATTCCAATAACCCGAGTTCCAATGTTGAGTAACTTCTATACATACTTTTATCGTCAAGGGGCGGTGTTATCTGTTGCAACCCATCTCATATAGTCTCTAGAGGCATCTTTGAGGAGTCCAGCAAAGTGCTTGCTTAGGTTAAGGTTGTCCTCATAGTACTAGTTTGAAAAAGTTTATTGGTGTTAGGTCTATGTTGAGGGGCTTTATGACATTCTAAATCTGGCCAGAGCTCAAACCTCGTCAGAGTTAGTCCCCGGACTTTTGAAAGTCGCCATTGACCCGTGACCTTTAGCTATGGATTAGTACCTTGGTTACAAATGGTTATTGTCAGTAGAGATTACTAAAAATAGATTTATTTCTCTTTAATTATGAGTATAAAGATGATAAATTAAGATAAGATTTTATTTATATTTAACATGTCAGATTTAGTACAAAAATATCGATTTAATATTGATACCACGAATCACTTAATCTAAATATTCTTAGTCATATTATTCAAAGTTATTCGCCAATTAAACGATAGTGGATCATGTATCTCCATTGTATATAAATTTTTATGATTCATTTTTAATACATTTTGATTTATACAATTCTATGATTTTTGAAAATTTAATAATCAATAAGCTAAACTACATTCGAGTTGTATTTAACCAAATTGTTTAATCAAGCAACCCCCAATCAAAGATCAGTTCTTAAAACTTAGGATGGTCCAAATATATCGTCTTCAAAACTATGACATTGGTAACAAACAATATATCCATAGGATAGAGAGGAAGTACAATATATGTCTTATATATGTCGCCATGATAAACTAATCCGATAATAAAAAGTATCAATAATATTATTATTCGAATATTAAATGATCAATGTGTCGGAATAAAAATTCTTCACATAAATGTAGGTTGAGTCGCAAAGGGAATTGTAATGAGCTTTCTTTTGTCTTAGGGTTTGCCGTGATAATTTCTTACG
Source organism: Melastoma dodecandrum (assembly GCA_029817715.1). Lineage (NCBI taxonomy): Eukaryota > Viridiplantae > Streptophyta > Magnoliopsida > Myrtales > Melastomataceae > Melastoma > Melastoma dodecandrum. Next base: position 2,949,853 of record JARUPY010000290.1, on the reverse strand, counting down.
ATAAAAGTAAGAACATTATGAAAGTACATGTGATGAACATGATGACTTTTATATAACTTTTCTCTTCTCGTAAAATAAAATGAAATCGAGAATGTTCATAAAAATAATTGCTTTCATCCTGGTTTTTCTGCCAATTTTATTTGGAAAATTCGAGGTTGGAAACAAAGTGCATATGAATTGACTCTCCTTGAAGTGTACTTCTTAGTTGTCATTCACATGGTTGTCGATGTCTTCTTATTGGTTAGATTATGACCAAACATGACGATGATGACTAAACCACGGTTTTAAGGGGGATGAACTAAGTGTTGCCCTGTTCTTGCCCTCCTTGTCCCCTTTTAACTACCAGCATTACGAAACTGTCCACAACCTCCAACACAATAGCGTAAATTTTTTAATGTTAGAATGAGGATTGGCCTAAGGAGAGCTATCATCAGCAATGCATTTGTTATTCTGGCACATATATCGAGGTCGAAGGTGTACTGTATACCACTTATCTCTACCACACTTGCCGAGGCCTTCAAGTTGCTCCAATGAGTGACAACTGGACTGCCGCAAACTACTAGCGTTTGCGCGAACAACCAAGGTTGTCTGGGGAATGCCGTGCATCCTCCCAATAAATGATTGTGATAGTTGTCTTCACGGAGAGGACGTGGTTTTGATCAGTAACTTGTGATTTTCTCTTAGTGTAGCAGTGTCACTGAAGGATTGTTACATCAGCTACGTCAAAACCAAAGTTGTTTAGCAGTCTTGCTCTTTGGTTGTTGACATTCGTTTGATGTTGAACTTTTACCGAACCACTATAAAATTAATGTGTCTATTTAGGTCGTGCTACTCTCTTCTTACATTTGATCATATTTCGTTTCTTGAGAATCGACAACGATCATGTTGAGTTCATAATGTTTTTGCTTACTTGTCTTGCATATTCAAATTCTCATAAAAAGAGAAATACGTTTAAATTACTAATTCCGTCCATTCTTAGTGTGCTGAACGATTCAACATTGATTTTCATTGTTGAAATTTGTGGTAAATATTTAAGAATATTAAATGATAAGTTGTGAGGACACAACCCACCTACACCCAGAGCTTATAAATAGGGGATTTCTCCCATTTATAATAAACGCCTCGGAAAGAAATTTGATCTTCCCTCCTCTTGTGTTCAATAACTCTTGCATTTCATTGGAAAGCTCGATGGTAGGGTGATTAAATGTCTTGAGTTCGAGAATCCGACATTTGGTACCATAACGGGTAAGTTATCACCAAAGTTCTATCGGAGTTTTGTCGAGAAAACTGCAACCGAAATTAGGGCACAAGTCATGGATGGCATATGTTTTCAGAATTCGATTTTGGTATTGCCAATCCATAGAATTCGTCGGATTCGAATGTAAAAGAGACACCGGTAGAATGATGAAGAGATTAAACAACCAAAATTATAGTGAGTAGAAGACGCGTGTTCTTATCTATTAGTCTGAGATCAGACTAATAGCGGCAGTAGAAGACACCACCGGAGGTGGATGTCGTTAACGTAAGAAAATAACGGGTTAGGACCGTGTTCACCGCTAAGATCATTATTAAGGAGAAGATGTTTAAACGCATAAGGTATGATGTTATGTCGAAGAATTCTCGGGATATAATAGCAACTGAGTTCTTGAAAAAAATGATACGAAATTTTTTTTTTTTTTGTGGGTTAAGATTAGAAAGGGGAAGCCATTTGAAAGAAACAACCCATTTTAATTGTATCATTGGGACTTTGGAACCCGACATGCTGTAGCCCACGAGCCCATTCCATACCATTCTCTGATCTGCAATGCGATCATTTTCTTTATTTTCGTTATGATTATCCAGTAATAACAATAAGCATGAGTAAAAAAACAAAATGTGAGTTAAATAATATGTGAAGCCTGAAAATTTTATATTACCTCTACATCCTCCTTCAGAAATTGAATAAAAGAAAATATAATTAGTGGTCAAGGTATTTTTTATCCGTAATTATTTAGCTTATATATTTACATTCGAATAATTTGCATTAGTGGTCAAAGAAAAATAATTAGTGGTCAAAGTTGAATAAAAGAAAACTGAATCGCGGTAATTTTTAAAATTTTCTGCAAAAGAATCAAGTTAATTTTTTATCTGTAATTATTTATTTAGCTATTTACATAATTTTTCAATTTGATTAGTTTTGTTTAATTTAGTTGCTCTCAAGAGAATTAAAGTAAATTTCTTTCACATGTTGTATCTAATTAATTAATTATTTATTTACATATCGTTTCAATTTGATTATTTTCTTAATGTGTTTAATTTTGTTGTTTCAGTTAAAATAATTCAGCGCCATATATTCAATCATATGCCTAATTATTAATATATCAATTTTTTAAACTTAATACTCAAATACAGATTAAAGATTCTTATAAATATACTATTTACTTTAAATATCAGGAAGTTGATAGGAGAGATGTAACTTTTACATTATTTGTAGTCATTGTTTCTTTGAAGAGCATGCGATAAATAAAATATCGAGAAACATAATTAATTTGATGTGATGAGAAATTCAAAAAATGTAAAACAAAGCTATAAATAGTTATTAAAGCAATTAATAAACTCTCTAAAATGATAGTAATTGTAATATAATTGTGCAATTTTTTGAGATAATTCCACCATTTTTAAGAATGATTCGTTTATGAATGAAAACATATTAAAAGAAATCATTAAATAGTTATATGAAATAAGTTATGTCATCAAATAATATATGAAATATTTACGTTGAAGTGGAGTAAAAGGAAAACAAAAATACTTGAAAAGGAAATAAAAAATTTCAAATAATATAAACGTTAAATTATAATTGCAGTAATTTTAAATAAATTGGATTTTCGCCCTTCCAGATTTTATTTCCCTATTTTTGTTTTTTTTCAGTCTATTATTATTGTTGTTGTGTATGGCGGGCCGAAGCCCATCTATTATTGCCTTGTTCGCTTCTGTTTCATTTATGCTGCAAATTAACATATTTTCATTGCCACTCTACTATATTGTCTTGTAAAGGTACGTAAAAGCAACAGGAAGAATTGGTTAGATACCGGTGATTGAGGCTTATTTGGGATATATCCAACAAATATTCTAAAATACTTGTACAAACGACGTTTTAGGGTGTTGAATTCGTCCGCCAGGGTAGCATACACAGTACTTCAAAACCACCAAACAAGCAACATGAGGCCGGGCGAATCAATCCCATCACTATTTATATGCCTCTCTGTGATCTGCGATCTGCCTCCTTGTCTGCCTTTTTAGTTATAAAATTACATACAAAAAAAAAAGAGTCTGATATGATTAATTCCCATCTAGTTGTTCTCATGTCCACCTCCTCATCGCTTTCAAAAATCACGACGCGGTTGGCTAGCGAACTTCTGAGTTCATGGCCAAGCCCATTTAATTGGGCATGAGCCCGTGTTCGTTCAACCAATACAAGGTCGGGCGCTGATGGTTTATCTAATCTTCCTCTCTCATTTTCACTCTCCTCATTCTTCTTCTTCTTCTTCAGTCTCTTCTCGGGTCTGGGTTTGGGCCTCGATGTTTACTCACGCAAGGAGAGGCCTCGGACAACATTTTTATTTGGATTTGTTTTATTGGGTAGAGAGATCTTGTCGTTTTCTCATTCCCAATCTTCACAAGTTCCAACGGATAAAGGTTGGGTGGGGTCAAAGTGAGATGAATAAAGATTTTTTTTATTTGGATATCTTTATTGTTTTGTCATGGAATCACTTTCTTTTTAACGTTTATGCATATTTACGTATCTTTCATTTTTGTGAGAAAAACAATTAATAAAAAAACATAATAAAATAGTGCCAAATCAAATAGCTATTACAATATATTTATTTACCATCGTTGAAAACTTGATTATCGTTCCAATGGGACTAGCTTATCCCCACAAATGCATTGTTAATTAGTTTTGTCATTATTGTGACAAAATCGCTCATTGTTATTTCATAAAAAATTTGGAAGCCAAGATGATATTTAGTTTTAGAAAATACATCAATAAAATAAAATAAGTTTTCGTTCGAGGTTACAAATTTATCATTTTTTATGATTTTAACTATAACTTTCAAGGATTTTATATCAAATAAAATTTCATATTATAATGTCAAAGATCTGTTATATATTTGTGAGAAGATAGGTAGAAAGTAGTATGGTAGTTTTACGTTTGTATTATTGTTATTTTTTATTTGTATCTCATCCTCATTTATCCCAAATTTTTCCAAATTTTGAATTTTTTAGTACTACGAAGGAGAGAAGATCGAACTTTTTAATATAATAATTTTTTTTTAATTATAGCCATGAGAAGATGAAACAAAAAAATTTAGTTTTGGCATCCAAGCGATGAGATGAATTACTACACTATTCTACTACAATACAACACCCTACAAAAAGATAAATAGCTATGACATATGATAAAGCGTCACCTAAACTATAACATAGGTAATGAACAATATATTCGTATGATATAAAAAGTATTAATAATATTATATATATGATAACTCTATGAAAGTAAAGTTAGTTAGGACAATTTCATACTTAGATTTTATTAGATTTGTTAAATATTGTGTTCATTGCATAATATTTCTGATTATTTCACATTATTCCCAAGAAATGGATTACTGCCGAGTTTTTTGTCTATTTCAGGATAAATATGGAAAAAAGATGATCTCGGCGTAATTATGAAGAATCTGTGCAGAGGGAAGATCTTTGGATGCTAAGACCTGAAGCTACGATGGGGAGAAAAGAAAAGATTTTCTTTTCAAATTTTCAGAGATTCTTTAAGTTTATTTGGAGGATTATAAAAACATTTTATTTTACCTTTAGAGGGGGGGAGAGTGGAGGCTGTTGGTAACAAGGACGTCGACAGAGACTTATCCAGTTTTTCTTTTAGTTTTCTTTTTGTCGTTTTCATTGTTTACGATGGATTTGATGTTTTCGTTTACTTCAATTATGAACTAATTTTCTTTGCCTAGAGTTAAGAAGGATCTTGACAATTAGTCAAGAGTTTATCTCTTTTGACACACTTGAATGATTTAGGTTAGATTATTCATGTTCGTTCTTAACGCCTTCTTATTGCCTAATCACCAATAGGATTGAATAGTGAATTTAGGTTAACTCGGAAAGGGAATCCTGGATTAAGCACGGGGAGAGGAATAACCTAGGTTAAACTTGGTCGGAAGACGGGATTATTAACGAGTGTGATAGGAAACCTAGGTTAAACTTGGTCGGAAGACGGGATTATTAACGAGTGTGATAGGAATATACCCAATCGTCCTGGGTAATCGAATTGGAATTGATTCTTAAGGGGCACTCGATAGTTAATCCACCTAGGAATGTAGTAATTACTATTTACCTAGATGTACGTTCCTATGACCTTGGGAGGGGCGTTAGAAGACAACCGAATTCGAGATTATCAACCAGATCATTTGATTGAGATATGACTTGCGATTAATTGTCCGATGAAATCGTCACCCTAGGTGCTTTTCTCATTTGAAGTTGAATTTAATTTACTTACTCATTTTCTTTAGCTTTACAATTTTGTTCAAGGTTACATTGTTACACATTGAAATTTATCAATTTTTATGAATTTAATCAGAAGTTTCAAAGATTTTATATAAAATAAAATTTCATATTATTGTATCAAAGATTTGTTATACCATTGTGAGAAGATATGTAGAAAGTAGTATATGGGTTTTACTTTTGAATTATGGTTAATTTTTAATGCAATTGTGGTACATGTAAAAGGACCATGGTTAGATTTCCCGATAGAATGACATGTTTTGTTTTAATAATTAAATCTAGGGTTTTTTTAGCAAAAAGGGGAGTGCATCCGGAGGGTGAAGTAAATTTTGGAATTGACATGTGCCAATTGGTCCTATTTTTTTCATTTATGCTTACCCAAATTTCACATGGTAAAATTTAAGATAATTTTATAAATGCAAAAAACATAGAAAAAAACTGTGGCAGGTCAACAATTAAAAGAAATTGTACGATATTATGACTTAAAAATAAAATAAAATGTTATATTTGTCATGTGATCACTTAAATAAATTTCGGGTCCGTATAAATTAAATTTTTTTAAATCTTTTCTCCAGCATCAATGAGGCTAGTCGTGTCCCTCATTAGGATTTTATACTTTAATTTTCTTGACAAGAAATATTGATTTTGCTCTACGGATAAATGAATGGGAATGAGTGGTGAGACCTACACGTAGCCAACAGATGCATAGACGGGGCTGCCCCCCAGAACTCATTTTTCCTCCGTTAAGGACGGGGAATGGCACGTCATATATACAGAATTTTGTAAGTCTTTTATAAAAACACGAAAATTTTATCTAATAGGAATCAAAATTAAATCCTAATTACGAGGAGGACCAAAGTCTCGTGTTGTTTCGACACACACCACCTAAACCCATTGAAAAAAATGATTTTTCTTTCCTCTAATAAGCCTATCAGTAAACCCTTAACTTTGACCTTCCCCGGTAAGCCTAACCCATTGTCAAGGCTAACAACCCCAATGTCAAGTCAATTCTTTTAATTAATAAAGGCGATCTTTATTAATTGATTATTGTTAACGAATATTTATTAATTAATAATCTTAACGGATATTTCTAGCACTATTATATATATTAACGACAAATTTGTTTTGATTTCTTTCTATATTAAATGTTCTAAATTTTGGCTTTATTTTTACCAAAGATTTGTTTAATATTTTATTATGTTTGTTTATTTAAAAAAAATATTTTGATTTGAATCAATTTTAGGTGAGAAAAGAAAGGTTATTTGACAATAAACATAAGGAAAAAAGATGTTAATTTTTTATTAAATAAAAGAATATATTTTAATTATGTTTATTCATTTACTTTACTTATATTTTACCATTATACAATTTTTCCTAATTATTAGTTTAAGTGGACCAATCAAAATAATTGAGGAGTAATTAATGCTCAAACCCTAATAAAAAATACCTTGCACGTGCGACCCATTCCGGGCTAATGAGTTGTAGTGAATTGTAAGTCATGAATTAATTAATTCCCCGGGTGGGGAAGACATTAATTTCAAGTTTCATATTAATTTCGGAATATTTCGTTGTTGGAAGACTCCTTAAGTTTCAATTTCTAAGAACGGGAAGGAAGAAAGCGGACTCATCCTTAAATCTTTCCTTCCCGGGCAGGGAGTCGTGCCCCACATTGTAAATTGTAGGAGTGAATTATTGATATAATTCCAAAAAGCAAGTGAAATAAATTCAGAAAAGAAGTCAAAATTTTCTATATCTATCTATATCTATTTGTAATTGTTTAAGTGTTTAAGACAAGATTAAACAAACGGAATGAGAGAACAGAGACTTCAATGATGGTTAACCATTATGTCTGGATTTGGATTTTAATTTGATGTAACGAGAAATCGAAATAAATATAAACAAATTTAGAAAAATTTTCTATACAATTAAAAACTATAAAATAATTTTAAAATTATATTTGTTCTTCTACTAGTTAAATTAAATGGATGCGATGAAAACTTGTTTACATCTTTATGAATAAGTTGACATAATGATAAATTCCAAAAAAATACAAACAAATTTACAAAAACTTATTATCGCAATTAGGAAACTCTCTAAACTACCCTACTAATAAAATTATATGTTAAACATTGTTATATAATTGCAAACTAAAACTAACAAAAGCTTTTTCAAATGAATGAAACGAGGAAAAAATCACTAAATGTTTATGAAATAAGTTATATAATTATAACATATATTTAGCGATTTGATCATTTAGTTAAAGTAAAAAGGAAACTCGAATACTTGAAAAGGAAATTAAAAAAATTCAAAATAATATAAAAATTTCAATTAGAGGAAGAAAGGGCTTTTGTGGCTGTAATTTTAAATATGTTGCCCTTCAGGATTTTATTTCTCTATTTTCTTTTGGTTTCAGTTTATTGTTGTTGGGTTGTAAATAAAAGGATATGAAGGCCACCCACTTCATTCAGGAACCCATCTATTATTACATCATTCTCTTATATTCACCATCATAATCATAATCCAATTCATGAGATGAGTTTCTACACTATTCTGCTACCATATATATAATACCCCTACAAAAAATAAATAGCTAAATATTTTAGGGACCAATATACTCTAACCAATTTATCAGCCTTGCATTGAGATTTCAATTATATTCACATTTAGGTATGATTGGATTTGGATTTTAATTTATGATTATAATTAATTTGATGCAATGACAAAGTAAAAAAATAAAAATTTTAGAAAAATTTACTGTCGCAATTGCAAAATTGTTTTTATACTAATTAAATTAAATGGTGGCCCATTTTTATATAATTTCTAGTATGCACAATTGTTATATATTTTTGGGTATGGTTGGATGTGGAATTATAATTAATTTATGCAATAAGAAATTCAAAAAATATAAACAAATTTAGAAAATTTTATTATAGGAACTTTCACCTAGTAATCATTGCCAAAATTTTGAAATAATTCCAAATTTATATCAATGTCAAAAAAGGAAATACAAAAAATTCAAAATAATGTAAAAAGTTCAATTAGAGGAAGAAATGTTTTGTTGCTGTAATTTTAGATAAATAAATTACTGGTATTTTTAAACAATTTCGCCTTTCAAGATTTTATTTTCCAATTTGCTGTTTCAGACTACTACTACTACTATTATTATGTTGAATAATTTTTTAGATGCATGTTATAAACCCAGGACACTTCAATAAGCCCATCTATTATTTGCCTTACTCCCAGGCCGCAAATTAATATGTTTTTCATCACGGGGCACAACGCCCATGTCTTCTGAGGTCAAAACCAATCATCATTTCTCCACTGTTCCACTATAATACAATATCCCTATAAAAAATAAAATATGATCCTCCCTTTCTAAGTTTAGCCATGTAATTTTGGGCCTTTTGGTTATATTATTGAAAAATTCCTTTTGGAATATTCCAGTAACCGAAGTTCAAATGTCGGTGCAACCTCTCCACATACTTTTGTCGTCAAGGGGCAGTGTTATGTATGAGCCTGTTGCAACCTCCGGAGGCATGTTTTTTTCGTTGCCCACTCGGTTTCCGAAGCTTCGCTCCGACTAATCCGGACTCAATCCGGGTATGTTGGACCAGCATGGGTGGATGCGTACTGTATGTTTCGAACCTGAGACCTCCTTAAGCAAATCCAAGCTCCTTACCACTTGAACCAACCCCTTGGTAGAGGCATGTTTGAGTAGTCGAGCGGAGTGCTTGCTTTGGTTAAGGGTTGTCCTCATAGTATTAGTTTGAAAAGGTTTATTGTTAGGTCTATGTTGAGGGGCTTCATGTCATTGTAAATCCATACTAACGGCCAGAGCTCAAACCTCGCCAGAGTTGTCGCCGGACTCCGGGAAGTCGCCATCAGTGGATTAGGACCTCAGTTGTTTTGGCTGTTACAAATGGTTATTGTCGATAGAGATTACTAAAAATAGATTTATTTATCTTAATGCTAAACTAATATAGATTTTATTTCTATTTAACATGTCAGATATTAAGTACATAAATATCGATTTAATATTGATACCACGAATCACTTAACCTAACTATTTCTAGTCATATTATTCAATTCTATTCACGTTTAACATAACGTTTCCGCTTACTTGTCTTGGACATTAAAATTCTCATAAAGAAGGCAAAAACGTGTAAAACACTGATTCCATCCACTCTAAATGTGCTGAACAATCCAACATTGGCCTTCGTTGTCGAAAATTGTGGTAAATATTTAAGAAGCTTACATGATGAGGGAGTGTGACGTGTTAGTTTATCTGGTTTGTTAGTGTTAGGTGACTAATTGTTACGACACAACCCACCTGCACCCACGGCCTATAAATAAGGGACTCTTCCCCATTTATAATACATGTCTCGGAAAGAAATTCGATCTTCCCTCTTCTCTTCCTCTTGTATCTAATAAGATCACTATTAAGGAGGAGAGGTTTAAACATATAAGTTCTCGAAAAAAAATCATAGGAGACTTTAGTTGCTGGAGAATGATTTGACGTTCAGATAAGGAGAATTAGAAATTAATTAATTTTTCATGAAATATCTATTTTTCCTAGAAATTTTGGAGTTAGATATGACATCAAGAATTAGTAACGAAATGATGATGATAATTATTCACAGGTTCAGACGAAAATATAGAGAAACGTCACACATCAAACACTACGATCTTGTACCCAATAATAACAATAAGCATGAATAAAAAACAAAATGTGAGTTAAAGAAATATGTGAAGACTGAAATTTTAAAAAGTAAAATAAAAGAACTACAATGATTTCATGATTATGGTCACCTTGGCATGGAAAAAAATTCTACTTCGACACCAGAATTTCATCAAGTGAGTTACAGCATGTCGGGCTTCGAAGTTCGCCAGATTCGTGTGTCGGCCTGCAATTTAGGGGAAAATTCATTGTTGTTTTTACATGTTGTATAGAGGTACCACTATTGTATATTGTGGTAATAATTAAACTATATTACATAAACACATTCCATTATACTATGTAGTTGGTTGAAAAAGTGTGCCGCTATCTACCCCAATTAATATTCAGTCAATCTAATAATCAGCAGGCACAACATTTGTACTCGATACATATTAATATTTATAATTTTTAACGTTTAGGCATCATTTATCCGTCCCCTATTCTTATTCCTTTGTGTCAATCCGAAGCTAAATTGACATAAACATACCTTCAATTAACTTAATCATTTTTCATGACATTATAACTCTCATGGCATTGCATTTTGTACCACTAGGGGAATCGATTTTCAACGCGTGTAGAATAAAACAAAATTCACATACACGTTCGTGTCTGCCCAAGTTTCTTCATTGATGGGAAAATGATTTTAACAGTCTACTTGATTTCTTTTGCTTCTGTTTGTTTCTATCTATATATGAGAATATTTAAAGACTTCTTTTATTTTATTTTTTAATAAAGAATATGTCAATAACGTGACATTTACTTTTATTTTGTCTTTTACGAAACGAGCACGTCGATATAATCAATCCGGGGTCCCAAAATTCACCCCAACATTCGAAATTTATAATTTCTATTCCATGCTACATTGATCGATAGTAAATGACTCTTAGATCAACTAAATTTGTTGAAAACTCAAGACAAATGGCATATCGGTCAACTGAGGTTGCCCTTAGCAAAGACATGTGTTAGATAATTTCAATTAAAGGAGATATTACCCTTCACCCATGATAGGAGTGTAACTAAACCAAGTTTAATCAAATGATAAATTACCTTTTGCCCTGGTCGGATAAACACGTGGATACGAAATTCAATAAGGACAATTTAAACAAGATGGACGATATTTACGAATGTTAATGAAGAACGACAAAGTCGTAAGAAGGAAAACAAAGATAATAAAGCAACAACAGGCTGTGATTATGTTGTTATTCTAATCTACTTAAGAAAAGGTCATATTTATAATATAAATCATAATTACTTCATAGAATATTGTTATAGAGGTCGGGTTGAGTCGTCTTCATTCTTCAGGCATCATATCTCTTCAATCGATCCCACGTGCTTTCTTCGAACGGATTGGAACGTTTTGTGCCACACGTGTCGTCAACTGAAGATATGTAAAAAGTAGTTTATATACTTGTGGTTTTACTTTTGAATTATGGTTAATTTTTTATTTGTATCTCATCTCAATGGATCCAAAACTTCTCTAAACTACGAATTTTTTAGAACTACAACGGAGATAAGTCCCCATTGACCCGTGACCTTTAGCAATGGATTAGGACCTTGGTTACAAATGCTTATTGTCAATAGAGATTATTAAAAATAGATTTATTTATCTTTAATTACGAGTATAAAAATGCTATTAAAAATTCAACAGAATTGAATGCAAGTCCAACTTTACTAAAAGTTGAGGCCCACAACCCAATAGTATGGTCTACCCCAGACAGTTGTCAACATTTGCATGTATACAAATAGGGAATGAAAGGAGGACAAGTGGGGCCCACTCATTTCGTTCATACTAAAAAAACAACTCGATCTTCTTCTGTTTCATTTGGGCTGCAGATTAAATATGTTTCCTACCACCACCACCATTTCTAAATCTTCCTACCACTCGTGTGACCTCAAAACCAATTACTATTATTATTATTTATTAAGGAGCTCTAAATATAAAATATAAAGCAGCAGAGCCCGACTCTATAAAAGAAAAGCTGAAAGTTCAGATACTGCAATTCCAGAGAGGATTTCATCAATTACAAAATCAGGAACTCCATCAATCTAGTGTTCAGTATGAATGTCATCATATAATTCCATCTGTACACTCGTTTCCAGGCAATAAGTTATTCTGGAATGTACTAACCTGAGATATTCGATGACTCTGAATCCACCTCAATGACAGCATGGTATTTTATATGGTACTTTGGCTTGTCAACAAGCTTTGTATCTAACATCACAAAGTCTGGACCATTAGGAAAGAACTTTGGGTCCATTTGATTCAACACTCTCCACAAGGATGATAACCAAGGATCAAGAACATAACTAGAATTACAAATCAATACAATGATTACACAATTTAGCCTTCATAATCAATTGGCCCTTGTAATACAGCAGAACATCAAGACTACTGCCAGAGCTCTCAAAAGTGAAAGAAGATTACGATGACCGCACGGAAGCATGAGGAATGACATGATCTCAGAATATGATGAACACAAGAAAGTTTTACTTGACAATAACAAAACATAACCAAACAAGGATGTTATTAAAGTTAATTAGCCAAAACAGCTCAGATAAATTCGCGGCTTGTTAAAAAATTGCTTGAATTAATGAATTATGAAATGTATTTCTTTTCCCGGTGGATATATATGAAGCGAAGATGGATGAGGAGAAAAGAAAGCCAAGAATAGAATCGGTAAAGATCGTGAAACAATATCTCGAAACAAGAAACTGATGACCACGTCATACCCTGAAGGATGTTGATCATTGCCCAAGCCTCTTTCAATTACAGCCATTGCACCAAGGTCTTAAAGTCTTTTGTCCCGCTTTTTTGCCACAAACTGGAGAAGCGACGTCCATAGTTTTCCATATAAAAGAGATATAAATTACAGTCGCATTAACTGATACAACAGTATAATGAAGCCTCGATCATGTGAGAAAGGAACCATAGTCATATTTATACAATAAACTAAGGATTTGGTAAATTAAAACAAATATGATGATAAGTCCAACAAAGATAACTTTATATTGCATCATCTCATATGCATAGACGAGGCCTCCTAAACATCACCAAGTCCAACATGTGGCCTAATGTGAAAAAGAAACCCTGACAAAGCGATACATCTTATATATGACGAACAATTCCAATAAGGAAACCATCCTTGACAATCCATTCCACTCAAAACACGATCCAGAATACACAAACCATAACTACACCCATCGAAATCAACATAGGATGGGGAGGGGGTAAGGAATAATGAAACTCACTCGCCCAATCCAAAAACAGCATAATGGAGACCGTCGACCCTACTCGGACTTAAATTCCTTTGCAGAAAGAATATCCAGAACACCTAATCAAGAAAAACAGCAAGGTCAACGACTATACAGAGGAAGTGAACAGCCGTAATTACAAGCTCTTCATGATCCAACCTTCATGGAATCAGGCGTATCACCCTGACCAGTCGTGGAAACAACGAATATCACAATGTCTTCGGATGGCAACAAACTCTGTACAAACAAACAGCGAAAATGACATACTTTTTTTTTTTTGAAAAAAAGTCTTACATTCTCCTCCCGTCCGACCAAGGCATTAGACCTCGTAGTCACCGCCACCACCACAGGTTTCTTGACTTCATCGGCCCCCGACTACTCCACCAACTTCAACGGTATGTATGTTCCTAAGGCACCACTTAAGAAGAAGAAGAAGAAGACGAGACGGTACAAATATGGTCGCGGAGGGCGTCGGTTGGGCCAATGGTGGGACTATTTGGGCTTTTAGTGTGGGCCAGAATGCATTCACAAAACCAATGCAATGCTTTTTTTTTCTTCACTTAAATCGTCGTCTCCATCATCATACTTTAGGACTAAACAACACATATAACACACGACAAATCACATCGTACGATTTCCTTATTAACAAATCGGACATTTTGCAAAAGTGCGAGAAACGGGACAATTCCTGCACCAATCAAACCTTGGGCAAAACATCACAACTGTGTGAAGAAAAAGAATCATAATTCCTTCCTATTGCAGCAAAGGGATCCATGAACTTTAGCCAGTTGAATCCCGCCTTTTCCACCTCGTTCGAGCACGATGATGTCGGATCAGTAGCGCGATTCCCGTGTGGTACTCTCGTGTCTATGCAGCCGCCCGTCTTCCGACCATGGCAGAGGAAGAAGTTCCTCGAACCCAAGTTCAGCAACTTCTCGCCCCTGTTGAGACCTGATTGATCGATCGGACACCTGAGTTAGCTCCCCAGGGATCGTCAGGAATCATTTCTTTTCAAAATTCATGGGATGACAGGGAGGGGATTAATCACGGGTGCTTACTTTCTAGGCTGAACTGCGAGTAGTGGAGGTCGAACAACACCGAATCCTTACCCGGGACCATCAGCCGGCGCCCTTCCTTGACGTACTGCCCAACGGCGGCGGCGATCAAGTCTCCAACGGTCGACACCGGTCTCATCACAAAGTGCACGGCTCCTACGCTCCCCTGGATGGATACGTTGAGGAGCAGCTTCGTTAGCAACCCAGGCTTCTCATCCCTGATCTCCACCCTCTCGCCCATGGCTCTCCTAATGTCAGGGACAGTCTTCGCTTCGTTATTTCATACCTGGCCAACTACTACCTGCTTTAGACACGAAGGAGAAGGTCGCTGGATTCTTCTCCAGTGGAGTCCGCCACCGGCAGTAGCCCAATGGAGGCCTCACTCACTGGGTCAATGGTCCGAACACGTGGTGGAATTTGAGTGGATGAAGTTGGATAGTCCCCCGTTGGGATTGGGTAGTCACTTGAGTCTCACGTGTACGATGTGGTGATTACTCCCTCAATTATGCCAATTATGTGCTTCTTATCCCTAGTCCAACACACGTGTACGGTGTCCAACCCAAAAAAGAAGATGGATAATCATTTGGCAAAATATCGGATTTTGGCATCAATTATCAGGCTATTTTCATATGCGGCCACAACTTTATTTTTTTTTTATTTATGACCATAACTATGATATGGATTTATTTTGTGGCCGCGTCGTAACGCCGTTACCTATGTGGACTAACGGCTGAACTCGTGGCAACAAACGTGGCCATCCTATCTTTTAGAAAAAAGACAAAATATCGGATTTTGGCCCCAATTATCGGGCTATTTTCATCTGCGACCCAAACTTTATGGCCATAACTATGACTTTATTTTAAAATTGCCACGCAGGATGGCCACGTTCGCACACTCCTTCAGCCGTTAGTCAACGTAGGCAACGACGTTACGACGAGGCCACAAAATAAAACGAAGTCATAGTTATGGCCACAAATAAAAAAAAAACAAAGTTGTGAACACAGATGAAGATGGGCCAATAATTGGGGCCAAAATCCGATAGTTTGCCTAATCATTTTAGTACAGTTGAGGATGTTGGCTCTTGATGCTTTTCATGGGATATGTCTCGATTCGATGTTCTAATGACCATATTTGTACTGTCTCTTCTTCTTCTTCTTCTTCTTCGATGACGTCAAGAAACCTGTGGAGGTGGCGGTGACTACGAGGTCTAACGCCTTGGTCGGACGGGAGGAGAATGTAAGACTTTTTTAAAAATTTTCGCTTCCACATAGAAAACTGTTGCATGTCTGATCACCAGAAATTTGCGGATGTCGAAGGAAGGTGAGATGAGGAAGCTTTCGATCCTCTACGCCACGCAGACTGGCAATGCCTTGGATGCTGCCGAGCGTATATCCCGAGAATCTGAACGCCGTGGCTGCAAAGCCGTTCTCTTCTCCTTCGACCAATACGATGCGGTGAGTTGTGGGGGTTCCACTTTGCTCCCCCTATTGGGTGTTGTTTGAAGCAAAGAAAATGAGTTCGGATGCGTGCTCCTGTTTGTTTTTACAGAATTTGTTGCCATGCGAAGACATTGTGATATTCGTTGTTTCCACGACTGGTCAGGGAGATACGCCTGATTCCGTGAAGGTTGGATCATGAGGAGCTTGTAATTACGGTTGTTCACTTCCTCTGTACGGTCGTTGACCCTGCTGTTTTCCTTGATGATGTGTTCTGGAGGTTCCTTCTGCAAAGGTATTTAAGTCCGAGTTGGCTCGACGGTCTTCATTATGCTTTTTTTGGATTCTTGTTATCAGAAATACAATGTGAGTTTCATTGTTCCTTACCCCGCCTCTCATGTTGATTTCGATGGGTGCAGTTATGGTTTGTATATTCTGGATCGTGTTTGAGTGGAATGGATTGTCATGGATGGTTTCCTTGTTGGAATTGTTCGCCATATATAAGGTGTATCGCTTTGTCGGGGTTTCTTTTTCACATTAGACCACATGTTGGACTTGGTGATGTATAGGAGGCCTCGTCTATGCATCTGAGATGATGCAATATAATGTTATCCTTGTTTGACTTATCATCATATTTGTTTTAATTTACCGACTCCTTAGTTTATTGTATAAATATGACTATGGTTCCTTTCTCACATGATCGAGGCTTCACTATACTGTTGTATCAGTTAATGCGACTGTAATTTATATCTCTTTTATATGGAAAACTTTCTCCAGTTTGTGGCAAAAAAGCTGGACAAAAGACTTTACAACCTTGGTGCAATGGCTGTAATTGAAAGAGGCTTGGGCGATGATCAACATCCTTCAGGGTATGACGTGGTCATCAGTTTCTGGTTCCGAGACATTTGTTTCACGATCTTTTCCGATTCTATTCTTGGCTTTCTTTTCTCTTCATGCATCTTCGCTTCATATATATCCAACGGGAAAAGAAAACATTGGTAAATGATAAATTTGTAATCAGGCATTTCATGAATTTGTAAACAACTTTCAATTACCCTGAATGACGAAATTCAAAAATTCTCTCTATAGATATTATTGATTTTTACATTTCATAATTAATCAATTCAAGCAATTTTTTAACAAGCCACAAATTTATCTGAGCTGTTTTTGCTAATTAACTTTAATAACATCCTTGTTTGGTTATGCTTTGTTATTGTCAAGTAAAACTTTATTGTGTTCATCATATTCTGATACCACTGTTGGTTGCCATCATTGGACCTGTTCTAATCGAGCTAATTTGTTCTGTGTAGTTGTTAAGATAGAGTTCTTTCATTGAGGTGGAGTGCTTGCAGGTATTTATTTCTTTTAGAAAAAGATATTAATGTTTTTGTTTGTTGTTTTTTCAAAGTAATACACGTGCAATTATGTAGTTGATAATGCCAATTTTAAAGGTATAATTCCAAGATTTGATGGTTATGCTACCCAGTGATAAAAAAATAAACAAGACGACTTTCCCAAAAGTAAAATAAAAAACAAATCATTAAAAGTCGTGTAGTCCTAGCAAGTAAAAAGTTAAAAATTTTCTACGTGTAAAAAAAACGAGCCTATTTACTAACAAATAGAAAAAAAATGATAAATCTTTTCCAAAGCTTTTTATCTCAACTGATATTTATCTTTTTCATGTCGCCTTATTTCATTCATTAGATGACAAAGTATTAGGTTTCATGGCAATTGAGTGACGTCTTTTTGGTTGATTACATGATTGGTGTTTCTCATCATGTTTGTATCAGTGGCTTCGGCGATCTCTCCGCCTCCTCCCCCGCAGGGGTAGACTACCTTGCCGCCGCCGCCTCCCACCTTGTTATCGCGACCTCCATCCCCTTTGCCGCCACCATCCCCTTTGCCGCCAACAACTTTCCCACTGCCGCCTCCATCCCCTTTGCCACCAACATCTTTCCAACTTCCACCGGTCCCTCCGTTGCCCTTCTCACTGCCCCCATCATCGCCATCATCCTGGACATGGTTAGGCCCGCTAATGTCTATTGCATTAATAATAACTTTGTTTATTATATGGTGGCTTTGGAAGAAGAAGAAAGAAGCGGAGGAGCGCGCAGCTGCGGACCGTGCAGCAGCGGACCGCGCAGCAGCAAAGCGACCAGCCGCCACAAACGTTCAGATGAACGTGATGGTGAACCGGGATGATTAGACTCCCGTGAGTGAAGCAAAATATCCTTCAATCTGCCTCAGGAATTCATTAGAGATTTTTCCAGCCTTCGACGATGTCATAGGATATAGAGCTGGATGTGCAAATATTGAAACTGAGTCGGCTTTCTCTCGTTTCGGTTGCTCATGTTTACTCGAACTATAGTTTGCTGCTCACTGTTCTCTTGGTCTGAAAAATGAAAGGTTTGTTATCTTTGTGCAAAGAAAGAAAAAGAGAAATCTAAGTTAACCGTCAATCTAAGTCGACCCCTTTAAGGCATGTGGGATGCCAAGATTGTGGAATCCCCCATAAAGAACCACTAAAGGGATAATCAACTGCTAGAGTGGCTTATCCAGTTCTATCGGAAAACTAAATATATTCCCTCTAGCAAGAGTAATGTCCCATAGTTCAAAAAAATTGATTTAATATTTATACCACGAATCACTTAATCTAAATATTTCTAGTCATATTATTTAATGTTATTCGCCAATTAAACGATAGTGGATCATGTATCTCTTACATTGTATATAAATTTTTATGATTCATTTTAAATACATTTTGATTATACAATTCTATGATTTTTGAAAATTTAATCATCAATAAGCTTATCTACATTCGAGTTGTATTTATCCAAATTGGTTAATCAAGCAACCCCCAATCAAAGATCACTTCTTAAAACTTAGGATGGTCCAAATATATCGTCTTCAAACTATGACATTGGTAACGAACAATATATCCGTAGGATAGAGAGGAAGTACAATATATGTCTTATATATGTCACCATGATAAACTGATCCGAAAAGTATCAATAATATTATCATTCGAATACTAAATGATCAATATGTCGGAATAAAAATTCTTCGCATAAACGTAGGTTCAGTCGCAATGGGAATTGTAATGATCTTTCTTTTGTCTTAGGGTTTGCCGTAATAGTTTCTTGCAGTAAAAGTAAGAGCATTATAAATGTACGTGTGATGAACATGATGAATTATATATAAATTTTCTTGTAAAATAAAATGAAATCGAGAATGTTCATAAAATATAATTGCTTTCCTGTCAATTTTTTTTTGAAAAATTCAAGGTTGGAAACGAAGTGCATATGAATTGACTCACCTTGAAGTGTACTTCTTAGTTGTCATTCACATGGTTGTCGATGTCTTTTTATTGGTTAGATTATGGCCAAACATGACGATGATGTCTAAACCACGGTTTTAAGGGGGATGAACTAAGTGTTTCCCTGTTCTTGCCCTCCTTGTCCCCTTTTAACTTCTAGCATTACGAAACTGTCCACAACCTCCAACACAATAACGTAAAATTTTTAATGTTATAATGAGGATTGGCCTAAGGAGAGCTATCATCAACAATGCAGTTGTTTATTCTGGCTCATATATCGAGGTCGAAGGTGTACTGTATACCACTATCTACTAAAGATACACCAAAAGAGGGGTGCACGAGCTCACAGACCGCCCTCCGCGACCTCGAATTCGGATGGGGTGTGTCGAATCGCCAGGTCCAGCACGTCCAGTCTAGTCTCCAAGGCCAAAACCTCGAGGCTCTTTTCCTCCTCCTTCAGCAATGCCAGCTTGAGCTTGTCTTGATATAATTTGATCTTACTCGTCAGACTTGTGAATTTCTTCTTTCACCTCGACAATCTCGTGCTTGAGCTCCGATACCTTGCCTTTCTGCTCGTTCTTCTCCTCGTCCACCTTCCGCTGTATCTCATTCAGTCGAATGATCTTATTAAGGCGACACTTCAGGGTTTCGGCTTCGAACCCGTATGACTCCAGTGTTTCGAGGGCTTCTAAACAATCCACAAAGGTGCTCGTGTCATCGTCAATTGACAACTTGATGGCGCTCTCTGCAGTGCTGGCAAATGTTACCATCTTAGCAATGGCCAACCCTTCACGCAATCTCTCTTTTGCGTTCACTAAAGGAAGTGGGGTTGTTGGGGAAACTTCCGAAATATCTCCAGTGGCTCCACAGTTTCCCATATAGGCACGGTTCGTTGGAACAGCAAAGACAGCCCCATCACGGATATATCATTTGTTGCAGTTTGCTGTTGGTTGTTTAGAACGACCATAGTTCCTTCAAACTCCGGGCTGGTCTTTTCATTTTTCACAAGATCATGTTGCCCTGCATAAGAAAAACTGGAATCAGGTGGACAATTAGATCATCATTACTAAGTTTTAGATGGTGAATTTGAAAATCATTAGGCATGTGCAGTCAGTCACACCAACATGATCATGTGCAAGAATCAGAGCAAGACATTTGGACCCAACTTCAAAGTTTGTTCATTCTGTTTGCTTATATCTTTGAATTTCACCACTACAGCACCTTGGTAGCAAAGCCCACCAACAGACATCAAAGATCATTCCTTCAGCAACTATGATAGCAAAGACCCCTCGAGCGGTTCCACAATCCGCTTTTCGGATGGGTGTTGATCCTCAAATTGCGGAGGCGAACAACATCCCCAAAAAAGAGGGGGGGGCATCATCAAAGTTTTACTCTTTTCGAAGTCGATCATTTGGGAGTGCTGTTGCTCCACCCCAATACCGATCGCTCGAAAGCCTTTTAGGACCAACATCAAGCGCCGAAAGGAAGTAGAACGCCCGATTCTCAGCCGAATCGTTTCTTCACTTTAACAAGAAAAATGATGGTGCCTACCCCCCTAAAAAGGAACCCATAAAAGAACTGATGCCGACTTCTGACAAAAATAATCTTCTCGGGACTAAAAAAAAAAAGAAAATAAGAACCCTTATGCTTCTTCCGATGGGGTACCTCCAAGAAGACAACGGGGGCGGAGCCAAAGCTAGTCTCCTGTCTTTATTAAGACCTCTTCTCCTGAAAAATACGGGGGGATCTCAACCTTTGGCACCAAAGCTGCCAAAAAAAATAAAAAATCGTCAACACCACTCAGGATGACAGACACGGCCAACTTCGTTCCCCCGACGACTTCAATATCGGCGACCAAACTCACTCTCCCTGTCTCCCTGAAGCTGGCAGCGAAGAATCTCCCTTCCCGGCGCCACCAAGTCCCCAGTCCAGCATCCTGTTTGTCTGAGCCCAGACCCGGCGAAGCCACCCACACCTGGACACCACGTCACAGCCCCAAGGCGGCTCCCCACTCCAGTCCTCCTCGACCGATGACAGCCCCACAGTAACTCATCTAGCCGTTTCAGCTCCAGCCGCGACGGAAGCCCCACCTGGTTGCATCAACGTTCCACGACGACCCAATCTCCCCGTCCTCAGGTCAGACCCATGACCAATGGTGGCAACTCCACCACTCCCGGCGCCTGCAGAGCCAACAGCGACAGCTACTCTCAACCAACAGCCTTGCAGCGGCGTTCTCCATCAGCCACGTCCTCCCCGGCGCTCTAGGATTAGCCTCGGCATCCACCTCTCCTCGGCGCCTAGAACCAGCAGCGATGACCCACTTTTTCTCCGGCACAGCCTTCCTGCTTCATCCCCGGCGACATCCAGCCCACGACGGAGCCCCCACTTTCTCTAGCGAACCTACGTCAACCCCTATCTTCCTGGCGTCTCGCGATGGCGGGCTCCCGGACCCAGCACAGCGGCAACCCGTCCTCACCGTCGTCTTCAGAATCAGCGGCAGCCAAGGCCCAGCGACGGCTCTCCTCCCTTCCTTCCCGGCGGTCTCCCCAGGAGCGATGGCAATAACGATGGCCAGCCACCCCCCTCGGTGCTCCATCAAGCCGGCCTTCTTCAGCCCTCCTCATTTCCGGTGACAGTCCCATTGTGACGCATCCAGCCACCTCGGGTTCACCTACGTCCAGCAACCTCTCCCCGACGTCCCCGAGCTTCATGGTGGCAGACTTAAACAGCTCCCACCCGACGTCTCCAGCGGCCACCATCTCGGACCCCCGACCTCCGCTTGACGCTCTTGACCACCTTGGATCCGGATCCGCCCCGAACAGCTCCTCCCACGCCCAAATCTGGTCCCCCTATCAACAACACGGATTCGGCCTCAGCAACTCCAGTGGTTGACTCACCGCGACGGCATCTAGAGTCCCCGTTTTGTTGTCCAACCCCAACAAGCACCCCAAGGTGGTTCCTCCCTTCTTCACTCGCCGATTCGGGCCTATGTGGCCTCACCTCTTTCTGGAGAGAAGCCTCGATCTCCACGGGCAAAGGATGATCCCACCAAGCCCCCTTTCGAGGTCGACGTCGGGGTGCCACAAACCCAAAAGAAAGTTGGAGATCGGGGAAGGCGTGTGTGAGGTAAAGGCATTTTGAAATCAGCGTGTCTTCCATTTTGTCAAAAGGGAGAAAGGAGGGTCCCATCCCCACATAAAGGTAATGATAAAGTTTCCTTCGTTAATCTGATTCCCACTTTAACATGGCCTCAATAATAATAGTAATAATGATAGTAACAATAATGTTATTGCATTACTACGGCCAGTTGCTCCCACTTATTTCGTGATCCTGTGACTGCGTTTCAATTTATTGTCATTGGGATTATTTGCCATTCGAATATTAGTTGTATGTTAATCTTTTTATCTCGAAGCTTTAAAATGTCTTTTAATTGTTTATAATCGTTATTTCTTTTAATAGATGATTGCTTATTAGTATACTTTTTTTACGATGACATAATATTTCGACATGTATTTGAGAGAATTAGAACAGAACTATTTACGTTCGCGGTAAGGCATGCCTTACGTTCTTTTAGTTGAATTCACGTTACGAGTTTGACTACCCCTCTTATTTTGTTGTCGTTTGTTTGCATGAAAATATGACGAGAAACGTGGATTTTCTCGAAGCATCGGAAAAAAATCGGCTCCACCTCTTCAAAGCGATTCGACAATCAAGGATACATCTTCTGACATATCGGAGGATTGATATCAACGGGCCACACAAACGCTCCAGACATCCATCTTCCGACATCACGGAAGATCCACATCAACGGGCTATACAACGCCCCAGACGTCATCTTTCGACATCACGAAGGATCAACATCAACGGGCCACACAACGCCCGGTGAGTAATCATTCTTACTCACCAGTTAATTCCAGATATTCTATATATATTTTTTGGAATTTTCTGAATATATCGTCTTCTATGTGGTGTTTTAATTTTGCATGAAAAAAATCAACCGAGCTTCATGGAATTTCGACAAAGCGATATTTCAAAGATAGAAAGCTTGAAGGCGCGTGTAACAAACCGCGCGGGTTGGATCTACCGCGGCCTGAAAAACCGTTGGTTCAGAGAGAAGCGGCATCAACCGTTATCTCAGGTACATGAGGGAAGTGCGGGCTTCCCGTCCTTTCTTTATTTCCACATGTAACGGGTCGTGAGCCCAAGTGCATAGGCTCACGATCACCGCCCTTTTCCGCTCTCTTTGATCTCGATAATTGGTTGTGGTTGTTCGCATGCTTTAGGCCCGTAGGTTTATCGTCGCATGCTATTTGCTAAATACACATGAGTTCGAGCCCAAAAGGCTCGAATCGGGTCCAACGCCCGTAAAACAGTGACATGAGTCCGGAGTCATGCCCGGATCGGGTCCAACGCCCGTTAATCAAAAGCCAAACTCTTTTGGAGTAAACGCCACCTCTTCGCATGTTTAGAGTGTAAAGACTAGTAAGTAGAAATCCCCGAACAAGCTGTTTTTCCGACTTAACAGTTTTAAAATAAAAAGTCGGTGGCGACTCCGTAATAGTTTACCTAGGTTAAACAACAACACATTTTACAAACGGAGCCATTTTGGATGGGTGACGGCAATACGAGCCGCTTCCTGGATCCTCCCGGAATTTCCCAAGCGAGGTCTTAACGCAGCTTTTCGCCCGTCGCCTTCAAGGACTGGAGACGGTCGGCGAAACGCCCCGCAGATCCGCTCGGGAACCAAGGGATGATTCAACCCGATGCCCTTCCGCAGCGTCCGACGCTCGAGTCGCGACGCCGACCGGATTGGGCCTCGGGGAGCGGGCCCGGATACTCGTGTCGCCGGAACCGCAGCGCGCGTGCTAGGCCGGAGGGCGCGCGTACATCCCGGATGGCGACTCCGCTGGGGAGCTCTGCATGTGGATTTTTATCGAAACGTCTTTACACTCATTCACATGCGGAGCAGAGTTCTTGTTTGCGCATGTACTTGTTTGGCTCGGTGCCTTTTGTCTACGCTCATGTCTGTGTCTGTTTACCGCTTTCTTAGGCATACTTAGGTAAGTCCCTATACCCGGGACTAGGATTTTTAGGGGGTCACCGAAAGGCACGGCCTCGCTGCTTCCTGCGGCTTGTAGGCTATGGACCGGGACCCGCCTCCCTTGGTCCGAGGGAGGTCTTAGAAACCTTCATCCGAGTCTAGAATTGGTTGCCCACTCCAGGTGCCAGATGCCGCACGTGCATTTGCTTGTTACTAAGTGACTGCTACTCATGCAGGGACAGGTTTAGGTATGTTTTTTATGTGATAACTGTAAAATTAACACTGCTCGTTTTGCAGCTTGGTGGAGTTTATTACAATGGGCTTCAACAACCTTCATTTCTCCTATCCTTACCTATTTTACTGCTTACTGCATTCATACATTCGCATAACCACATGAGTATCTGTTTGATTGCAGTTGTCACATTGTCATGTCATTCACAGTTCTGCTTTATTGCATAACTACGTCTCATTTACAATTGCAATTACGTAATGCATATTCTTATGCATATACGAGTGTGATTCAACATCATGAACTTATCATGCATCGATTACACTGTTGCACCAAACATTCTCTCTATTTTCATTTCGAGGATTAATTCTCCAACATGGCTCCTCGAACGGGAGTAGGGACAAAGCATGACATTACAAATCTACAAGCACAAGAATGCCAAGGATTTATCGACGACTACCAAGGCCGGCCCAAAGTCGAACATCTAACAATATGAAGACCAGAGTTTCCATTACGGCTACCAAGGTCCAAAGCTGTGCGTCAAACGACAGGAACCCAAAGTGATATGAACGACTACCAAAGTAAAAAGCCAAGCACGTACACCAAAGATCACCCAACGGCTACCAAAGTTCAAAGTCGAACATACAACAACATGAAAATCCCAAGGAGGTTACAGCTCAAAAGCCAATCGCAGTCAACATCAGAGCTAATGATAAGCCCATATCCACAGACATGCTCAGATCAGACACGTTGGGAACATCATGCCCCTAATCATCAATCGCCACAACTTCGGCACCAACAGAAACATCATTCCAAACACGGGCAATTCCCCAGCTTACAACTCAACAACACAATCCAGCACAAGGGGCAAACCCCATCATTCACAACGGCATCGCGAGATCAGGACAGCTGCGAGCAATCAACCCCCAAATACGAACACTTCATTCAACCTCATCGTTTCTCCGACAACAAGAACTTGATGAATGCCGGATCCACAGGATCCCAACAACAAAAACATGAACACGGACCAGATTCTTCAAGCGACGGCGAACACATAGTGCAACTGGCATTAGAAACTCCCATTCGCTCTATTCGCCTTCTAACAATTCAAAACATACATGATGAACTTACCGATATTTAAACTGCTAACACCGAGGCATCCATTTTACCTCGCAGGTACAAGATGTCTACCGAACGACGACGCATACTTCGACTGGGGCAATTCCCTTTGAATTCCCTATGGCACCCAAGCGGTCATCTCGACGGTAGTCAACCACTGACTCTCACCAAAGAAAAGAGGAGAAGGTCAGTCACCGCATCACTCATTAACGAGAAACAAGCACCTCGGCCCACTACATGAGTGGCTAATCCCCACCCAAGCCCACCACATGGCTCTATCAACTTTGCGCATTCACGACATTCAACCGAAGATCAATCATCTTAACGGAGAGAACTGTCATAAGCAATCGATGTAGGCGTTCTTCGACGTTACAATCACATGAAAGGGAGTATTCGTTCTTTGATTAATACTTCCCTATTTGTGAAAATAAGTTATATGAGCTACTTATTTTAGCCCTTATCGCATGTTGACGAAGGCGTGGGTGGTAGGGTGGTAAAGTTTCGAGCCAAATCCTTGAAACAATTTTGAGCCAAAGATTCGAAATATCCTTCGTTGTCAACAAAACAACAAAACAACATGAGAGTACAGGAGCACCCTAAGCAGACAATCAATATTGGGGCAAAACTACAAGCAATCCTTGAGAAGTCTTCTTTTCCAAAACGACGATTTACATGAAAGGGAGTAATCGTTCCTCAACTAATACTTTCTCTGCAGAACAGGTTACATGAGCTTACTTGTTTTGCCCTTCGGCTTGTCTTACAGGTACATGAACATCCTAGACAGACGACGAAGGCGAGGGCGGTAGGGTGGAAACGTTTCGAGCCAAAGTTTCGAAACAGCCTTCGTTGGTAAAACAATGATGACGACAACACGAGAACAATCCTATGACAAATCTCCGAGCGATCTTGAGGCAAATCCTCGACCGATCCTGGGGCAAATCTCCGAGTGATCATGGACATATCTCCAAGCGACTCTAGGGCATATCTCCAAGCAATCCTAGGACAAGATTGAGCAATCTTGGATAACTCTCAGTTGACAAAATGGCAAATAACATGAAAGGGAGTATATGTTCCTTAACAAATGCTTTCTTTACAAAACAGGTTACACGAACTTACTTGTTTTGCCCTTCGGCTTGTCTCATAGGCACATAAACAACCTAGGCAGACGAGAAGATACAACAACATCCTATCATGCCAATCAAGACAACTTTCGAATCAAAGCTTCGAAACAACACTCATGATCAACAAGACAACAAGACAACAAATTACATGAAAATACATGAGCGTCTTAAGCAGACAACAAAGACAAACGATGAAGTTTCAAACCAACGCTTCAGAACAATCTTCGTCAGCAAACTTCTTTATATCCCCAGGGAGTCAACTGGGGCAAAGAACACTGACAATACACATGAAAAGGGAGAATCATACAAATATTACTCTCTTCATCAAGCTAAATGAAACTACATGAGTTCATTTCGCTTACGTCCTTTGTCTCGTGGGCAGGTACAAGAGCTCCTCACACGTATGGTGCAAAACTCCTATGACAAAGGCGAGGGTGGCAGGGTGGCAAAGCTTCAAGCCAAAATCTTGTAGCAATTTCGTCAGACCTTCGATTCCATCGGACGAAGATGTATTGATGAAATCACACAAAAAGGGAAGTAGCAAAACTCTACTTCGCCTTTCATATAAATGAAGTTACACGAGCAAACTTCATTCTTACTCTAACAGAAACAAGTTACCAGAACTTCCTTGTTTCTAGCCATCTGTTTGATAGGTACATGAGCATCCTTACACAACAGACATCAAGCTTGTAGCAATTTCGTCAAACCTTCGATTCCATCGGACGAAGATGCATTGATGAAATCACACAAAAAAGGGAAGTATCAAAACTCTACTTCACCTTTCATATAAATGAAGTTACACGAGCAAACTTCATTCTTACTCTAACCGAAACAAGTTACCAGAACTTCCTTGTTTCTAGCCATCTGTTTGATAGGTACATGAGCATCCTTACACAACAGACATCAAGCTTGTAGCAATTTCGTCGAACCTTCGATTCCACCGGACGAAGATGCAACGATGAAATCATGGAAAAGGGAAGTATCAAAACTCTACTTCGCCTTTCATACAAATGAAATGACATGAACAAATTTCATTCTTACTTTGAAAGAAAACAAGTTACATGAGCTCACTTGTTGTCTGTCCTTTGCCTAACATAGGTGCATGAACATCCTATATTATGGACAAAGGCGCGGGCGGTTGGGTGGAAAATTTCGAACCAAAGCTTCGAAAGTGCCTTTGTCATCACCAAAGATGATCATACCGAAAGGGAGTATCATCTACACTGCTCTCTAACAAAATTTCTTATATTTCCCCAGATGGATTCGTATCTCCGTTTCCTAGCTAGAGTCCTGCCTTCGTTTAAGCTAGAGTTGATTACATGCATCGCATTCCTCAACAAGAATCGAACATACAAGCATATTCTTCCAGAACTATCATTGAGACAGACATATCTATCTCATCTCCCCAGCGGCTACTTCATTTCATTGTTATCTCCCCTAAGCGAGAGTCGAAGTACATGAGCTAACTTCGTCTCTGTCCGTTGTCAACTGTGTAGGCACATGGACATCCACACGGTACGGTACAAACTCCTAGGCAACGGCGAGGGTGGTCGGGTGGAAGCCGTTTGATTCTAATATCAAATAACATGACTGGGGCATGAAAGTGCAAACACTTTCCCCCCTCAAAGTTTGCACAAGAGCACTACGGAGGTTTGAGTATCTAAACCTAGTCATTTCCTAAACATTCGTGTGCTCATTTGCATATAATTTAAAATTATCTTCAATAAAAATGCTTCTGAGCGAGAGTGGAGAAGGCAAGCCTATCCCTAAACACTTACCGAGAAAGATGAGCGCAAACACAGTAAGGATTCATACCTAAGCATTCAGGCGGATAACGAATCCTTTGACAAAAGATGCTCTAAACCGGGATGAAATCGAGCATTCCTTCTCTATCCAAAACACAAAACATTGACCATTGCTAACCCCTTCCGAGCCAAAGTCGAAGTTTCTATATACGTTACTCCCATTGAGTCTAAGGACCGCCTCACATTGAGGTTAAAGGAGAACTTGTAGCTAGAAACCGGAAGCAACGGACCACAGAGGCGACACTTCCTCAAGGTTCAAGCGAAGAGGTACCATCAACAGACGTGCTTGCCAGTTGACTTGTACCCAGGGACAAAAACATCCACCGATTCTGCAAGACGTACAAATCGTCAAAGAGCCCAAAGCAGCTCTAAAAAGATGAATGGGGATGAAAATGGGGCAAATCCTCATATACCATCAAGAAATATAAATCTTCAAAGAGTCCAAGGCGTCTCCAACAAAGCAAAGAAAAAGAAATAAAATGGGACAAATCCCTGCATGAAAGCAAAGAAAGAGCAAAATCAGCGCAAAGACCAAGGTCGTCAAAAGCAAAGCGCAAAAAGAAAATAAAAGAGCAAATTAAAGCACCAGGGCCGACATGAAAGGCCGCAAAAGCAAAGGTGCTATCTCCCAGACAAAACAGGGACAAGACACTCCCCAAAACAGATTTCCAAAGATGGAGAATTCGCTTGGACGGTGGATCGACCATCAATCCCCAACGGCGCGTCTCAACGGGCCTGCTGTTTGGTAGATGGAGAATTCGCTTGGACGGTGGAACCTCTGTGGTACAATAGCTTCCAATGAGGTCCTTAGACTCGTTCCTTCAAAATGACAAATTCAGATTCTCCATCCAAAGGCCTTACGCCAAAACTACATTTCAACCTAGATAAAGACTCTTTCGACTGGTACATGAGCATCCAAGTCAAGGAAATTCTAAAATCCAACTGAGATGGCTTTCAGAATTGAGAGTAAGACATGAGAGAAGTTAAAAGCCCTTCTTTGATCTCGCTTAGAAGCAATCTTAATAAGCTCCACCAAACTAAAATATGACATGCATGAATGTCATAATCATACATGTTTGATTATTTCCGTACATCACGGGAATACATTTATTACTAATATTTTCTTGATGAGATCACAAAGTACAAGTCCATTAAGAACACCCTGAATTCGCAATTTGGGAATCAATAATTTCCTTGCGAGAAAATCTTTTCATATTCTCTCACAAGGAGGGGCAAACTGTTAATCCTCAAATTGCGGAGATCGAACAACATCCCCCCAAAAAAAAAGGGAGGGGGGCGCATCATCAAAGTTTTACTTTTTTCGAAGTTATCATTTGGGAGTACTGTTGCTCCACCCCAGTACCTGTCGATCGCTCAAAAGCCTTTTAGGACCAACATCAATAGCGAAGGCGCCGAAAGCAAGTAGAACGCCTGATTCTCAGCCGAATCGTTTCCTCACTGCAGCAAGAAAAATGATCGTGCCTACCCTCCCTAAAAAAGAAACCCATGAAAAGAACTGCTGGCAACTCTGACAAACATAATCTTCTCGGGACTAACAAAAAAAAAAAGAAAATAAGAACCCTCATGCTTCTTCCGATGGGGAACCTCCAAGAAGACAGACGGGGGCGGAGCCAAAGCTAGTCTCCTGTCTTTATTAAGACCTCTTCTCCTGAAAAATACAGGGGGATCTCAACCTTTGGCAGCAAAGCTGCCAAAAAAAATAAAAAATCGTCAACACCACCCAGGATGACAGACACGGCCAACTTCGTTCCCCCGACGACTTCAATATCGGCGACCAAACTCACTCTCCCGGCCTCCCTGAAGCTGGCAGCGAAGAATCTCCCTTCCCGGCGCCACCAAGTCCCCAGTCCAGCATCCTGTTCGTCTGAGCCCAGACCCGGCGAAGCCACCCACACCTGGACACCACGTCACAGCCCCAAGGCGGCTCCCCACTCCAGTCCTCCTCGACCGATGACAGCCCCACAGTAACTCATCTAGCCGTTTCAGCTCCAGCCGCGACGGAAGCCCCACCTGGTTGCATCAACGTTCCACGACGACCCAATCTCCCCGTCCCCAGGTCAGACCCATGACCAATGGTGGCAACTCCACCACTCCCGGCGCCTGCAGAGCCAACAGCGACAGCTACTCTCAACCAACAGCCTTGCAGCGGCGTTCTCCATCAGCCACGTCCTCCCCGGCGCTCTAGGATTAGCCTCGGCATCCACCTCTCCTCGGCGCCTAGAACCAGCAGCGATGACCCACTTTTTCTCCGGCACAGCCTTCCTGCTTCATCCCCGGCGACATCCAGCCCACGACGGAGCCCCCACTTTCTCTAGCGAACCTACGTCAACCCCTATCTTCCTGGCGTCTCGCGATGGCGGGCTCCCGGACCCAGCACAGCGGCAACCCGTCCTCACCGTCGTCTTCAGAATCAGCGGCAGCCAAGGCCCAGCGACGGCTCTCCTCCCTTCCTTCCCGGCGGTCTCCCCAGGAGCGATGGCAATAACGATGGCCAGCCACCCCCCTCGGTGCTCCATCAAGCCGGCCTTCTTCAGCCCTCCTCATTTCCGGTGACAGTCCCATTGTGACGCATCCAGCCACCTCGGGTTCACCTACGTCCAGCAACCTCTCCCCGACGTCCCCGAGCTTCATGGTGGCAGACTTAAACAGCTCCCACCCGACGTCTCCAGCGGCCACCATCTCGGACCCCCGACCTCCGCTTGACGCTCTTGACCACCTTGGATCCGGATCCGCCCCGAACAGCTCCTCCCACGCCCAAATCTGGTCCCCCTATCAACAACACGGATTCGGCCTCAGCAACTCCAGTGGTTGACTCACCGCGACGGCATCTAGAGTCCCCGTTTTGTTGTCCAACCCCAACAAGCACCCCAAGGTGGTTCCTCCCTTCTTCACTCGCCGATTCGGGCCTATGTGGCCTCACCTCTTTCTGGAGAGAAGCCTCGATCTCCACGGGCAAAGGATGATCCCACCAAGCCCCCTTTCGAGGTCGACGTCGGGGTGCCACAAACCCAAAAGAAAGTTGGAGATCGGGGAAGGCGTGTGTGAGGTAAAGGCATTTTGAAATCAGCGTGTCTTCCATTTTGTCAAAAGGGAGAAAGGAGGGTCCCATCCCCACATAAAGGTAATGATAAAGTTTCCTTCGTTAATCTGATTCCCACTTTAACATGGCCTCAATAATAATAGTAATAATGATAGTAACAATAATGTTATTGCATTACTACGGCCAGTTGCTCCCACTTATTTCGTGATCCTGTGACTGCGTTTCAATTTATTGTCATTGGGATTATTTGCCATTCGAATATTAGTTGTATGTTAATCTTTTTATCTCGAAGCTTTAAAATGTCTTTTAATTGTTTATAATCGTTATTTCTTTTAATAGATGATTGCTTATTAGTATACTTTTTTTACGATGACATAATATTTCGACATGTATTTGAGAGAATTAGAACAGAACTATTTACGTTCGCGGTAAGGCATGCCTTACGTTCTTTTAGTTGAATTCACGTTACGAGTTTGACTACCCCTCTTATTTTGTTGTCGTTTGTTTGCATGAAAATATGACGAGAAACGTGGATTTTCTCGAAGCATCGGAAAAAAATCGGCTCCACCTCTTCAAAGCGATTCGACAATCAAGGATACATCTTCTGACATATCGGAGGATTGATATCAACGGGCCACACAAACGCTCCAGACATCCATCTTCCGACATCACGGAAGATCCACATCAACAGGCCTTACAACGCCCCAGACGTCATCTTTCGACATCACGAAGGATCAACATCAACGGGCCACACAACGCCCGGTGAGTAATCATTCTTACTCACCAGTTAATTCCAGATATTCTATATATATTTTGGAATTTTCTTATATCGTCTTCTATGTGGTGTTTTAATTTTGCATGAAAAAAATCAACCGAGCTTCATGGAATTTCGACAAAGCGATATTTCAAAGATAGAAAGCTTGAAGGCGCGTGTAACAAACCGCGCGGGTTGGATCTACCGCGGCCTAAAAAACCGTTGGTTTAGAGAGAAGCGGCATCAACCGTTATCTCAGGTACATGAGGGAAGTGCGGGCTTCTCGTCTTTTCTTTATTTCCACATGTAACGGGTCGTGAGCCCAAGTGCATAGGCTCACGATCACCGCCCTTTCCCGCTCTCTTTGATCTCGATAATTGGTTGTGGTTGTTCGCATGCTTTAGGCCCGTAGGTTTATCGTCGCATGCTATTTGCTAAATACACATGAGTTCGAGCCCAAAAGGCTCGAATCGGGTCCAACGCCCGTAAAACAGTGACATGAGTCCGGAGTCATGCCCGGATCGGGTCTAACGCCCGTTAATCAAAAGTCAAACTCTTTTGAAGCAAACGCCACCTCTTCGCATGTTTAGAGTGTAAAGACAAGTAAGTAGAAATCCCCGAACCAGCTGTTTTTCCGACTTAACAGTTTTTAAAATAAAAAGTCGATGGCGACTCCGTAATAGCTTACCTAGGTTAAGCAACAACACATTTTACAAACGGAACCATTTTGGATGGGTGACGGCAACACGAGCCGCTTCTTGGTTCCTCCCGGAATTTCTCAAGCGAGGTCTTAACGCAGCCTTTCGCCCGTCGCCTTCAAGGACTGGAGACGGTCGGCGAAACGCCCCGCAGATCCGCTCGGGAACCAAGGGAGGATTCAACCCGATGCCCTTCCGCAGCGTCCGGCGCTCGAGTCGCGACGCCGACCGGATTGGGCCTCGGGGAGCGGGCCCGGATCCTCGTGTCGCCGGAGCCGCAGCGCGCGTGCTAGGCCGGAGGGCGCGCGTACAATGGGAAATATTTCTCAGAGTTTGCTCTTGCATATGCCTACTGGTTTTCAAAATTAATCCTGCGGAGACGTAAAATTCGGAAGAATATGTGAGAAGATTCGAATTTCTCTAAGAAACTAAGGCTAAATGATATCGATAAGAGAACGCCTGATTGATTTCGTTGGGAAAAGCACCTTCAATAGAGTGCAAATGCCGATACGATGAAACTAAGGCTCAAATTAATATTGTATTCCCAAAATTACAGGCATAAATGGTCAATTATCAACAAGGAAACTCTAAGGCACTGAATTATTGTACAGGCACCTTCAATTATCAAATTAATATTGTATTCCCAGTTACAACACTAAGAATTAGAATCGCTGGACCGGACACTGGAGACATTTAGTTACTTTATGAACAAATTATTACTTGCAACGAAGCTAAAGCGACAGAAAGGGGCTGCTGAAGAAAACCATGCTAATGCAGGTATTACCATGTATAGCTTTTGAAAGCTCTGACGTGGCTTACAAATCAAATGAAAAGAAAAAGGCTAACACAGCATGTTGATGACTCATATTCACTGAAGGAGGAAGGCTCCTCCAATAAGAGTGGATTGTCACGGCATAGGAATGGTGAGGATCTACAGATGAGAGGACCTCTCACAGGCAAACAAGAGAATGATAATGTATATACCCCGTTTCAAAAGAGTCGATTCAGATAGAACCACCATTTGTAATTGTTGTTCCAAGGATAAATCATTATGCACATCATCGTCTTTTGACGCGTCATCTGAAACCACAATCACATCCTTCCATCAGTTCTGGTGACAACAGCAATTCCATTAGAACTAAATGACAAACAAGTACCACCTGTTAAAGCATCCAGGACGCCCTTATTACGCCCTGCTCTTCTTTCAGTCCTCTTAGCTCGAACGATCGAATCATGCTTTCCAGGAGAAGCACTTGTTATCGGATGACCAGACTCGTTGCCCTACACAATAAACAGAAACATAAAAAATCGAATCGGGATCCAAGAAAAGGATGCATCGAAGACCTTATCTGTAAAAGACAAGCATCAATGTTAGTTCCTACGAAACTGCAGCAATCAACAATTTCGAAGAACCCGCAACATCTCGATGTTTGAAAGAAAATACATCCATTCTATCTTCAAGTAGATGTTACTCACATGGTCTCCCTTTCTCAAGGGACTGCTTAATTCTGCTGTTTTACTTCTAGCATGAACTAATGGTTCTTCTGCCGTTCTTTTCGGTTTCTTGGCAGGACGTTTCGCATCCATGATCCATTGATGCCAGCTAGATGATAAAGGAGGGCTCGCCATTGCAGCAAAATGGGTCGAGTCCTCATCTGATGTAGTGGAAGCTGGCTTGTGTATCACGTGTTCTTTTGGATTATTACAGCCGTCATTGATGGGAACAGTTGCACGACCATCTTCCTGGATTTACTAGCTCCTTCCCCGTCCACCATCCATCCAAGTGGAACGCATCGACCACATCCCCAACCTCAAACCCCCGGTTCTCCTCCACCCGAGGAGGGACTGGCCTCAGCATCGTTGCTTCAACCGGCTCCCTCAGCAGAAGCGAGGAGTCCTCGTTGAGGAGGTCAGAGTACTCGACGATGGCCATACGCTTGGCCCGGAACTTGGAGTTGGGCATTTCCGGGGGCTTGATGACCGTGGCAGCGAACCAAGAGTCTATGAAACCCTCGGCCTTGCTGGTCGCCTCTACCTTCGATCCCTTGACGAGGTGGACGTAGCGCTTATTCACTGCGTGGGGATGGTTTGGGGACTTGCCGTGCTCCGGCGGGGCCATCGCGGGTACGACGGCGTGCGGTGGCGGGGCGGCAGGAAATTCACCGTCGGGAAACCCAAAACAAGGCTGGCGGTTTAAAAAGGCCAGAGAATCTCGGAAAGGCGAAATGACGTCGTTTTCTCTTTGTATAATCTTATTGATAATTGATATCGTCTTTTTCCAATAGCTAAAGATAGTAACAAAAAACATTAGTATTTCTACTGGGAGAACCTCGAGTTGAGTAACGCTTCCGTATTCTCGCCGCAACTCTGGTGTAAGGCGGCCATCCTTTGGTCTGCCTGGCATATGCCGCTGCAACTCCAGTCAAAGGGCGTGGGGCAAATGTCGTTCGATCAAGGGCGGTGGGGGCAAATCTCGTTCGGTCCAGGGCGGTGGAGGCAAACGTCGTTCGGTCCAGGGCGGTGGAGGCAAATCTCGTTCGGTCCAGGGCGGTGGAGGCAAATGTCGTTCGGTCAAGGGTGGTGGAGGCAAACCTGGTACCTTGACGGCCTTCTTCTCCGTAAGCATGGCGGAGATCGAGCTTCTGTGGTGGATGATCTGGGGTGCCGAAGAAGAAAGAAGAACGAGAGAGAGGAAGAGGAGGGGGAGGAGGAAGAAGCTATGGTAACCCATAGTTGCTAGAAGGGAACGACACAGGTAGGAATATATCGATATTATATTTCCCAATTTGATTTGGGCTTTAGTCTAATTATTGTGTTGGTTTCAGTTCGCTCTTTTTCTAGAGTGTACAGCCTGGTGGTGGATGTGTTCATAACTCAGGCTGGTGGCTGGACGCATCAATTCATTCTTAATTAATTTTTTTTTTCCTTCTCCTTCAATGCCAGCTTGAGCTTGTCCCGATAGAATTTGATCATACTCGCAGACTTGTGAATTTCTTCTTTCTCCTCGACAATCTCGTGCTTGAGCTCCGATGCCTTTCCTTTTTGCTCGTTCATCTCCTCGTCCACCTTCAGCTGTATCTCCTTCAGCCGAGTGATCTTATTAAGGCGGCACTTCAGGGTTTCGGCTTCGAACCCGTATGACTCCTGATTCCAGGGCTTCTAAACAAATCACGTGGGATCAAATGATTTTGATCAAATGACGTGGGCGGATGTAGAAACTTTGGGCACCACACGTCCTATGGGAAGTTGAGGATTAAACTTAAGGATTTGACATAAAGAGAATTGGGGGTGCGGGGGATTGTGTCATTGTCTTTTACAAAATCTTAAAATAAGAAACCACACTATCAAATGAAAAAAGAAAAGAGAATCGTCCCACATTCCCACCCTTTCCCACAACAAGTTTAAACAACACTGGCCCGATAGGAGCTTACACTTGATGTGTAAGCCAAGGACTGACTGGGACAACGACAAGTTCACTGTAAGAGTGGGTTTGTAGTAGATTCATACCCCCCACCCAACCCCATGTGCACCCCAAAACAACAAAAAGAAAACTGGATAATTTTACGAAGAAGACGGACCATTCTCGCCCATTTTTATATTCACCCAATACAAAGACGGGATTTGATAGAAAGTGAGAACGACGAATTTTCAAAACTCAATTTTAGGTTCGTTACAGTGGCCTGGTTTATGCAACCTTAACCCGCAAGATGGCATCGGTTTGGATCCTACGGGCCGACAAAGCTTACTCTTCCTTTTTAAGTTAGATGATTCTCATGAAGTTCACCCAAGTAAGACGAAGACGTCGGATTCGGACAAGAAAACAACGATAGAGAGAAAGGGAACAACAATTTAAAGTTTCGGTTCAGATAAAGTTGGATGCCAAATAAACTATGAGGTGCCACTTTAGCTTAAGCTTTGCTCTGCTTTCCCCTTCTCTTGGGAATAACACGATCGTTCCTCAGAATACTCTTTATCTCCCCTTTATCTCTTCAGAATAGCTTAAGTTGGATGCCAAGACTATTTATGAGCAAATGCTTTTGGTCGTCCAGAGTTGAAAGAGTCCAGACAAACTTCTAGTTTTAATTATGACTGAAATACGAATCCTATCATTCTCTAATTGTGAGTTTGCGAATGATCTACAGAAATTGGACATATTTGGCTACCATTTAATTTAATTAGCATAGGGCGATAGCAAATTATTCTAAATTTGTTGATATTTTTTACTCATAAATTAAAATTCAAATCCAAACATAACTTAAACGTGAATAATGATTAATTATAATTGATACTCTAATTCTCTAACCAACTATAAAACAACTAAACATGGATTCCTCTTCTTGCGAACAAACGTTGATGAGGAAAATGGACCGATAAATTAAGTAGAGTATGTTGGTCCCTAAAATCTTTAGCTATTTATTTGTGGTAGGGGTATTATATTGCAGTGGATTAGTGGAGAAATTAATCTAATCACTTGGATTAATAATAATAATAATAATAATAATAGTAGTAGTAGTAGTAGTAGTAGTAGTAGTAGTAGTAGTAGTAGTAGGAGTAGTAGTAGTAGTAGTAGTAGGAGTAGTAGTAATTGGTTTTGAGGTCACACGAGTGGTAGGAAGATTTAGAAATGGTGGTGGTGGTAGTAAACACATTTAATCTGCAGCCCAAATGAAACAGAAGAAGATCGAGTTGTTTTTTTAGTATGAACGAAATGAGTGGGCCCCACTTGTCCTCATTTCATTCCCTATTTGTATACATGCAAATGTTGACAACTGTCTGGGGTAGACCATACTATTGGGTTGTGGGCCTCAACTTTTAGTAAATTGGAGTTGCATTCAATTCTGTTGAATTTTTATCGTATTATTGTCCGCTGTAAATGTTACAAGACGAGTTTCCTATTCATTTTTTTTACTAAAATTTATTGTAGCAATTTAGAAAAAAAAGGAATTTAATAATTACATGTCAACTAAAGTAAAAAAAAAAGAATACTTGAAAAGGAAATAAAAAAAATTAAGAAGTTCAATTAGGGAAGAAAGGTTTTTGTTGCTATAATTTTAAATAAATAAATTACGGTTATATTTTACCAAATATTTTGCCTTTCAATAATTTATTTCCCAATTTGCTTTGGGTTTCAGGCTACTATCATTATTGTATTGGATAATTTTTTAGATGCGGAATGAAAGGATTTGCCCCTCACTTCTCCCAAATTAATATATTTTATAAACCGGGCACCAATCAATCACCTTTCAAGTGAAGAGTCCGCTACAATACAATAACCCTACAAAAATACAATTGAATTTCTTGGGTGATATTTTATCACCCTAGACCATATAATGTCCAAGAACTGCTGAAATATTCAGATACTCATCTAATTGTAAAAGAGGTTCAACAATTTTTGGGAATTGTGAATTATTTACGAGATTTCATGCCTAAAATTAGCAGGTATACTAGTCCACTTGAGGCCCAACTAAAGAAGGATACTTAGCCATGGGGACAAGCCCGGACAGAGGCAGGCCAATATCTCAAAACACAGGTACAACTACTTCCACCACTACAGATTCCTTCCGATAGAACTCGAATGTTACAGACAGACGTCAGTGACCTTTATTGGGCAGCCATCTTATTGGAAGAAATGGAAGGTAAAAAGC
The DNA here is from genome assembly GCA_029817715.1 of Melastoma dodecandrum. NCBI lineage: Eukaryota > Viridiplantae > Streptophyta > Magnoliopsida > Myrtales > Melastomataceae > Melastoma > Melastoma dodecandrum. The sequence continues at coordinate 2,911,060 of JARUPY010000290.1, read as the reverse complement.
ACATTAGTGCTTACAAATCAGGGTAGTTCAACCAAGCAGAACAACATTACCGTTCTACCATCAAGGAAATACTTGCAGTAAAATATGGTATAAAGAAGGTTGAATTTTATTTGGTTGGATATCACTTCATTGTAGAAAGGTACCTCTCTTCATTTAGCTCAATGTTCAAGTTCAGAAAGAAGAAGATACCGAATGTACAACTGCTACGGCTAGTAGAATGGTTTTCACAATGCTCCTTCACGGTCAGACATATCAAAGGTACTTCAAATGTAGTAGGAGACTTCCTGTCTAGGCCTTTCGATATTACACATCCTACTTTGCTGGAACATCCTAAACTACAGGATATGTTCACAACCAAGGTATATAAGCCACAAGAGTACGCTTCACACCCTCGGTATTATTCATAAGAATAGTATAGGGTAGTTTACAACAGAGCTGTCTACGAACTCCATAACAAATTCCAAATAGTTATTAGTCATATGAATCGCAGCCCGACACATGAATTCGGCTAATTTAGGAATTAATATGGAGTCGAGATTAAAAAAATTGACTTTTTTCTAGACCTATTTCCACGTTTGAAATATTTTGCGGAAAATGACACCTACCATAAAAAATTGACGTACACTAAAAAAATCAGTTCAAACAAACTTCAACGCGTCATTTGGGTTGTATTGAGATGTCAAAATTTAATAAAATTGGTTGGAAACTGGAAAATTATTATTACAAAAATTGCTAAGAAAGCCTTTCTTATTGTTGGGGTTTTCCCACCTGGCTTTGTTTTGTTTTTTAATCATTAGAGACGGAGGTAGAATTATGTCCATGCCAAGGTGACTCATGTCCATTATTCGGATAATCATAAAGAAAAAAAAAAAAAGATTGTAATACATTTTAGAGAGTAGTAGGGAACGGTCCCATAACTAAAGCGGGCTTGTTTCTTTTAAATGGCTTACTCTTTCTAATTGTATAGTCGACATTGCCCTACCCAGCTCTTGCAAAATTGTTTACACATATCAGTGAGGGTATCAATAAATCAAGTGAAGAATATCATATTGTCCCTACCAAATTGAGAAGACCCAGGATCACTTCGAAGAGTAGTTTTTAACGACCCACAACTTCCACCTACGTTTGTTTTTTAAGATATATTTCACAATGCCCTAATGATACTGTTAATTTATTTTAGTATAAATAGGCATCCTTTCACTGAAACGAATATATATATTAATCAATGTACTTTATATTCTGTGTTTCAAGCAACAATGGGTGTGAGTTTGTTCTCTATTTAATGAAATTGATGGTTTCGTCCGTAGTTTATTTCGTGCTCTTAAAGGTTTATCGCTAACCACATCTAACCCGTAATTCACACAGCAAACACTTTTTTACAATCAGTGGAAGCCAAAACGAGGTACACATAATTTTGAACTCTCGATTCTATCACAAAGTTTTGATCATAGATAGTGATAGCACTCAGTTTTTCCGATATGATTTATAACAAAATATTGGAGAGACAGAGGGAAAACACCATGTCGAAGATTGAGAAAAATTAGGAAAACAATTGAAAAGTAATCAATTTACTAATAAATTAGATCGAAAACGAAAGAGAATCCGGTTGAGAAATTGAAAACGGGAGAGGATCAAGCTGGACAACGAAAATTTGAAGATCACTTTCCATGACTGACGGTTCTTTACAAGATATGACGAGGATACTACAATAAGATCAATAGAGGAGAAACTCAAATAGATAATGAATGGTAAATAGAGGAGAAAGTAAGGAATCTGCATTTCTCATCAAGCAACCCGCGTCTCTCAAACTATTACGACCATAGGAAGTACTTTACCCACGTCTGTGCAGTTTATATATATAATATTATTATAATTTTTATAAGACGACATATATAAGAAATATATTGTACTTCCTCCCTATCATACGGATATATTGTCCATTACCTATGTTACAGTTTAGGTGACGCTTTATCATATGTCATAGCTATTGATCTCTTTGTAGGGTGTTGTATTGTAGTAGAATAGTGTAGTAATTCATCTCATCACTTGGATGGGGGATGATTTGCCAAAACTAGATTTTGTTGTTTAATCTTCTCTTGGCTATAATTAAAAAAAAATTGACTGTATTAAAATGTTCGATCTTCTCTCCTTCGTAGTACTAAAAATTTAAAATTTAGAAAAATTTGGGATAAATGGGGATGAGATACAAATAAAAAGTAACAATAATACAAACGTAAAACCACTATACTACTTTCTACCTATCTTCTCACAACCATATATCAAATCTTTGACATTTTATTATGAAAGTTTATTTGATATAAAATCCTTGAAAGTTATGGTTAAAATCATAAAAATTGATAAATTTACAACGTGTAACCTCGAACGAAATAATATTTTATTTTATTGTTGGATTTTCTAAAACTAAATATCATCTTGGCTTCCAAATTTTTTATGAAATAACAATGAGCGATTTGACAAAACTAATTAACAATGCATTTGTGGGAATAAGCTAGTCCCATTGGACGAGAATCAAATTTTCAACAATGGTAACTAAATATATTGTAATAGCTATTTGAGCTGCCACTATTTTATTATGTTTTTTTATTAATTGTTTTTCTCACAAAAATGAAAGATACGCAAATATGATACGCAAATGAAATCTTCAATATTTGCACACCCAGCTCAACATCCTATGACATCGTCAAATGCTGCAAAAATCTACCGGAATCTGTCGATATTGCCGATTCCCTAGTCGCTTCACTCACAGGAGTCTAATCGTCCTGGTTCACCATCACGTTTAACTGGACGTTTGTGGCTGCTGATCGCTCCGCTATTGCGCGGTCCGCTGCTACACGGCCCTTCGAAACCCACCAAATAATAAATAAAGTTATTATTAATGCAATAAACATCAGCGGGCCTAACCATAGCCAGGGTGATTACGATGATGGGGGCAGTGAGAAGGGTAACGAAGGAACTGGTGGAAGTGGGAAAGATGTTGGCGGCAAAGGGGATGGAGGTGGCGACAGCAAGGTGGGAGGCGGCGGCTGCAAGGTAGGAGGCGAAAAATCTGGCGCAGGCCACTCCGGTGAGGCAGGAGGCAGAGAGATCGCCGAAGCCACTAATACAAACATGATGAGAAACACCAATTCTGCATTCAACCAAAAAGACGTTACTCAATTGCAGTGAACCACTGCACTGTTGAGCAGGAAGTCGGATCTGCTACTCATGCCTTCTTCGGCTTCAATGGTACTGAAATATTTATTAGCTAAATTGTTTTTCCTTTTTTTTGTTTGGATCCGGAAGCATGGCGGGGGGCGACAAATGTTGTGTAGTTAACAAGGGTGGATGGGCAGGCGGAGAGATCGCCGAAGCCATTGAAACAAACAGGATGAGAAACACATCCTGCATTCAACAAAAAAACTTTACTCAATTGCCATCCAATGAATGAAAATCGAGCGGTATGAAAAATCTCAGTCGGGATAAAACGTGTACCTAGTGAATCTTTCAGCAACTAGGTCAACGGAGCCCGAGTCGGCCCGGGTGCTCGTGTGGGCCCGAGCCGGAGCCTAACTGGGTTGGCCCAGGGCCTGAGCCCAACAGGGTGGGCCCAGGGCTCGTGTTGGCCCGAGCCGGAGCCTAACTGGGTGGGCCCTGTGCCCGACCCTAACCGGGATGGCCATGGGCCTGAGCCTAACCGGGATCATTTAACCGATATTGAAGTTTGTCTGGGCCCGAGGTTGGGCATTCTAGCTAAGGCCAGGGCTAGGGCAAGGCTCGTACACGGGGCCAGGCTGAAAATGTTTTGCCTGGACGTTGGCACGGGCTTGATCATCCAAGCCCGATCTGGCATGAGCCAAGATTCGGGCCCCGGGCCCGAGGTCGGGTAAGAGGTCCCCGCCACAAGCCAGGCCACACGTGACCACACTGAAGTCCCCATTGATGATGTTAAGTGATGAAGTCCCCGCCACACACGAAAAGAACGTGAGTATAAGAACGTGATGTTGCACATGTATATGAGGGTCAGTCTCATCAAAGTGTTTACCGACATTGTAGTCATGTATGCTTGTGATTGTATCAAGTTTGAAGGTGCTCCTGCAATTGTGGGGACAGTAGATTCTCTTGTCATGATTTGATCCGGAGCATTAAAATTCCGGATAGCTGGAACGAAAGGACGAGGGATGTGTCTTCTCTTTTTATTCTTGGGTGTTGTTGTGATGGGGAGGGGTCCTTCCCCGGTCCTTATTAGGGTTGAAAAAGGTAACCTTACAAAGATAGGCCGACCCTCCAAGCAAGCTGTCGTTTCTGATGGATGCTACAGTTCCCCCTTCTCTGAAAGTGGGGAGAGGTCAAATAAAAAGGCATATCATTCAATTCATTAAAAAAAAAAACAGTTGCAGCGGAAGTGTAAGGTGTACGTAAGGAGAACACTGGTTTTCCTTATACCATTGAAGTGCCTAATGGCTGCGCATGTTATCAAGAACCAGTTCCTTTGGATGGAATTTCTCATAAACAGGGGCTGTCAATTACTAACAAATTTTGCAGCAAAACAAACAAGCCTATCCCACAAACACCCTAACAATTATTTTTGTCACGGTAACAAATATTATGATTATAGTGACAAAAACTTTTATGACTATTTGCTAAAAAATATTGTGGTGACATTTCCGGTATTTTGATTAGAACAGACTATTTATCTATCTATCTATCTCCCTGCATTTCGGATACCCCTGTTTAATTCTTTTTCCCTTACGCCCGAGATGATCAAGCCACACAGGAGTGTTTAATTGTTGGCAAAATTAGTCACGGTCGTTCCATGCTCAGCTGGAGGGCTTTTTTCCTTCTTGGGGTTCATTTATTCCTCCCATCTTAAATGAACATACCCATCATGCAATAAACGGAACCACGACCTAAGAAGGGCGTACCCCTCCGCACTACCAACTGAGCTAAGGTGGGAGGCATTTTTTGATAACCATTAAAAAATTTTATTAGAAACGTTTGAAATATTTTCCAAAGCGGAGGCCACAAATCTCCAGGCTCACATATTATTATTAACTCACATGTGTAAATATGCTATTGGTGTGTTTTTTTTATTAATATGTATGTATTTATATATATCATTCCACATGCGATAAGTGAGTTTAGTCATCTAATTGAACTTATTTTTTTGGTTGGTTTTGATTTAAAAAAAGAACCCATGCCATGAATCATTATCTTTCTCATCCCTCTTCCCATCCATTTCTTTTTACGACATTTATCACAGAATAAATACGTTAATAGATGTTTAAGTAAATTTGCATGAAGTCCCCGCCACACACGAAAAATCTGGCGCAGTCCACTTCGGTGGAGGAGGAGGCGGAGAGATCGCCGAAGCCACTGATACAAATATGATGAGAAACACCAATCATGCATTCAACCAAAAAGACGTTACTCAATTGCAGTTAACCACTTCACAGTTGAACAGGATGTCGGATCTGCTACTTATGCCTTCTTCGGCTTCATTGGGTCTAAAATATTGATTAACTAATTGGTTTTCCTTTTTATTGTTTGGATCCGGAAGCATGGTGGGGGCGATAAATGTTGTGTAGTTAACACGGGTGGATGGGGAGGCGGAGAGATCGCCAAAGCCAGCGAAACAAACAGGATGAGAAACACACATCCTGCATTCAACAAAAAAACTTTGCTCAATTGCCATGCAATGAATGAAAATCGAGCGATTTGAAAAATCTTAGTCGGGACAAAACGTGTACCTAGTGAATCTCTCAGCAAGTGGGTCAACGGAGCCCGAGTGGGCCCGGGTGCTCGTGTGGGCCCGAGCCCAAGCACTGGGTTGGCCCAGGGCCCGAGCCTAACCGGGATCGTTCAACCAAAATTGAAGTTTGTCCAGGCCCGAGCTCGGGCATTCTCGCTAAAGCCAGGGCCAACGCAAGGCTCGTACTCGGGCCCAAGCAGAAAATGTTTTGTCTGGGCTTTGGCACGGGCTAGATTATCCAAGCTCGATCAGGCACGGGCCAAGATTCGGGCCCCGGGCCCGAGGTCGGGTAAGAGGTCCCCGCCACAAGCCAGGCCACACGTGACCACACTGAAGTCCCCATTGATGATCGTTAACTTAAATTTCTCTTTTTCTTTCTCTGCACGAGGATAAGAAACCTTTCATTTTAAGGCCAAGAGAACAACGAGTAGCAAACTATAGTTCGAGTAAACATGAGGAACCGAAACGAGAGAAAGCCGAGTCAGTTTCAATATTTGCACACCCAGCTCAACATCCTGTGACATCGTCAAATGCTGCAAAAATCTACCGGAATCTGTCGATATTGCCGATTCCCTAGTCGTTTCACTCACAGGAGTCTAATCGTCCTGGTTCACCATTACGTTCAACTGGACGTTTGTGGCTGCTGATCGCTCCGCTATTGCGCGGTCCGCTGCTGCACGGCCCTTCGAAAGCCACCAAATAATAAATAAAGTTATTATTAATGCAATAAACATCAGCGGGCCTAACCATAGCTTACGATGATGGGGGCAGTGAGAAGGGTAACGAAGGAACTGGTGGAAGTGGGAAAGATGTTGGCGGCAAAGGGGATGGAGGCGGCGACGGCAAGGTGGGAGGCGGCGGCTGCAAGGTAGGAGCCGAAAAATCTGGCGCAGTCCACTCCGGTGGGGGAGGAGGCGGAGAGACCGCCGAAGCCACTGATACAAACATGATGAGAAACACCAATCCTGCATTCAACCAAAAAGACGATACTCAATTGTAGGAACCACAGCACTGTTGAGCAGGAAGTCGGATCTGCTACTCATGCCTTCTTCGGCTTCAATGGTACTGAAATATTTATTAGCTAAATTGTTTTTCTTTTTTTTTGTTTGGATCCGGAAGCATGGCGGGGGGCGACAAACGTTGTGTAGTTAACAAGGGTGGATGGGCAGGCGGAGAGATCGCCGATGCCATTGAAACAAACAGGATGAGAAACACATCCTGCATTCAACAAAAAAACTTTACTCAATTGCCATCCAATGAATGAAAATCGAGCGGTATGAAAAATCTCAGTCGGGATAAAACGTGTACCAAGTGAATCTTTCAGCAAGTAGGTCAACGGAGCCCGTGTAGGCCCGGGTGCTCATGTGGGCCCGAGCCGGAGCCCCGAGCCCAACAGGGTGGGCCCAGGGCTCGTGTTGGCCCAGGGCCGGAGCCCAACAGGGTGGGCCCTGTGCCTGACCCTAACCGGGATGGCCATGGGCCCGAGCCTAACCGGGATCATTTAACCGAGATTGAAGTTTGTCTGGGCCCGAGGTTGGGCATTCTAGCTAAGGCCAGGGCTAGGGCAAGGCTCGTACACGGGGCCAGGCTGAAAATGTTTTGCCTGGACGTTGGCACGGGCTTGATCATCCAAGCCCGATCTGGCATGAGCCAAGATTCGGGCCCCGGGCCCGAGGTCGGGTAAGAGGTCCCCGCCACAAGCCAGGCCACACGTGACCACACTGAAGTCCCCATTGATGATCGTTAACTTAAATTTCTCTTTTTCTTTCTCTGCACGAGGATAAGAAACCTTTCATTTTAAGGCCAAGAGAACAACGAGTAGCAAACTATAGTTCGAGTAAACATGAGGAACCGAAACGAGAGAAAGCCGAGTCAGTTTCAATATTTGCACACCCAGCTCAACATCCTGTGACATCGTCAAATGCTGCAAAAATCTACCGGAATCAGTCGATATTGCCGATTCCCTAGTCCCTTCACTCACAGGAGTCTAATCGTCCTGGTTCACCATCACGTTCAACTGGACGTTTGTGGCTGCTGATCGCTCCGCTATTGCGCGGTCCGCTGCTGCACGGCCCTTCGAAAGCCACCAAATAATAAACAAAGTTATTATTAATGCAATAAACATCAGCGGGCCTAACCATAGCCAGGGTGATTACGATGATGGGGGCAGTGAGAAGGGTAACGAAGGAACTGGTGGAAGTGGGAAAGATGTTGGCGGCAAAGGGGATGGAGGCGGCGACGGCAAGGTGGGAGGCGGCGGCTGCAAGGTAGGAGCCGAAAAATCTGGCGCAGTCCACTCCGGTGGGGGAGGAGGCGGAGAGACCGCCGAAGCCACTGATACAAACATGATGAGAAACACCAATCCTGCATTCAACCAAAAAGACGATACTCAATTGTAGGAACCACTGCACTGTTGAGCAGGAAGTCGGATCTGCTACTCATGCCTTCTTCGGCTTCAATGGTACCGAAATATTTATTAGCTAAATTGTTTTTCTTTTTTTTTGTTTGGATCCGGAAGCATGGCGGGGGGCGACAAACGTTGTGTAGTTAACAAGGGTGGATGGGCAGGCGGAGAGATCGCCGATGCCATTGAAACAAACAGGATGAGAAACACATCCTGCATTCAACAAAAAAACTTTACTCAATTGCCATCCAATGAATGAAAATCGAGCGGTATGAAAAATCTCAGTCGGGATAAACGTGTACCAAGTGAATCTTTCAGCAAGTAGGTCAACGGAGCCCGAGTAGGCCCGGGTGCTCATGTGGGCCCGAACCGGAGCCCCGAGCCCAACAGGGTGGGCCCAGGGCTCGTGTTGGCCCAGGGCTGGAGCCCAACAGGGTGGGCCCTGTGCCCGACCCTAACCGGGATGGCCATGGGCCCGACCCTAACCGGGATCATTTAACCGAGATTGAAGTTTGTCTGGGCCCGAGGTTGGGCATTCTAGCTAAGGCCAGGGCTAGGGCAAGGCTCGTACTCGGGCCTAGGCTGAAAATGTTTTGCCTGGACTTTGGCACGGGTTAGATTATCCAAGCCTGATCTGGCATGGGCCAAGATTCGATACCCGGGCCCGAGGTCGAATAAGTGGTACCCGCCACAAGACAGGCCACACGTGACCACACTAAAGTCCCCATTGATGATGGTTAACTTAGATTTCTCTTTTTCTTTCTTTTCACGAGGATAACAAACCTTTCATTTTCAGTCCAGGAGAGCAGCGAGTTGCAAACTATAGTTCGAGTAAACATGAGCAGCCGAAACGAGAGAAAGCCGAGTCAGTTTCAATATTTGCACACCCAACTCTACATCCTATGACATCGTCAAATGCTGGAGAAATCTCTAATGAATTCCTGAGGCAGATTGAAGGATATTTCGCTTCACTCACGGGAGTCTAATCGTCCGGGTTCACCATCACATTCATCTGGACGTTTGTGGCGGCTGGTCGCTACGCTGTTGCGCGGTCCGCAGCCGCTCGCTCCTCCGCTTCTTTCTTCTTCTTCCAAAGCCACCATTTAATAAACAAAATTATTATTAATGCAATAAACATCAGCGGGCCTAACCATAGCTAGGGTGATGACGATGATGGGGGCAGTGAGAAGGGTAACGGAGGGACTGGTGGAAGTGGGAAAGATGTTGGCAGCAAAGGGGATGGAGGCGGCGACAGCAAGGTGGGAGGCGGCGGCTGCAAGCTAGGAGCCGAAAAATCTGGCGCAGTCCACTCCTGTTGGGGAGGAGGCGGAGAGATCGCCAAAGCCACTGATACAAACATGATGAGAAACACCAATCCTGCATTCAACCAAAAAGACGTTACTCAATTGCAGTTAACCACTTCACAGTTGAACAGGATGTCGGATCTGCTACTCATGCCTTCTTCGGCTAAAAATGGTACTAAAATATTGATTAGCTAATTGTTTTTCCTTTTTCTTGTTTGGATCCGGAAGCATGGTGGGGTGCGACAAATGTTGTGTAGTTAACAAGGGTGGATGGGGAGGCGGAGAGATCGCCGAAGCTAGTGAAACAAACATGTGGAGAAACACACATCCTGCATTCAACAAAAAAACATTACTCAATTGCCATCCGATGAATGAAAATCGAGCGGTATGAAAAATCTCCGTCCGGACAAAACGTGTACCTAGTGAATCTCTCAGAAAGTAGGTCAACAGAGCCCGAGTGGGCCCGGGTGCTCGTGTGGGCCCGAGGCCGAGCCCGAGCCTAACCGGGATTGTTTAAACGAGATTGAAGTTTGTTTAGGCCCGGGCTTGGGCATTCTAGCTAAGGCCAGGGCTATGGCAAGCCTCGTACTGGGGCCCAGGCTGAAAATGTTTTGCCTGGACTTTGGCACGAGCTAGATTATCTAAGCCCGATCTGGCATAGGCCAGGATTCGGGCCCCGGGCCCGAGGTCGGGTAAGAGGTCCCCGCCACAAGCCAGGCCACACGTGACGACACTGAAGCCCCCATTGATGATGGTTAACTTAGATTTCTCTTTTTCTTTCTTTGCACGAGGATAACAAACCTTTCTTTCTTTGCATGATGGTTAACTTAGGTCGTGGTTCCGTTTATTGCATGATGGTATGTTCATTTAAGATGGGAGGAATAAATGAACCCCAAGAAGGAAAAAAGCCCTCCAGCAGAGCATGGAACGACCGTGACTAATTTTGCCAACAATTAAATACTCGTGTGTGGCGTGATCATCTCGGGCGTAAGGGAAAAAGAATTAAACAGGGGTGTCCGAAATGCAAGGAGATAGATAGATAGGTAAATAGTCTGTTCTAATCAAAATACCGGAAAAGTCACTACAATATTTTTTTAGCAAATAGTCATAAAAGTTTTTGTCACTATAATCATAATATTTGTTACTGTAACAAAAATAATTGTTAGGGTGTTTGTGGGATAGGCTCGTTTGTTTTGCTGCAAAATTTGTTAGTAATTGACAACCCCTGTTTATGAGAAATTCCATCCAAAGGAGCTGGTTCTTCATAACATGCGCAGCCACTAGGCTCTTCAATGATATAAAGAAAACCAGTGTTCTCCTTACGTACACCTTACACTTCCGCTGCAACTGGTCTTTTTTGGAATGAATTGAATGCTATGCCTTTTTATTTGACCTCTCCCCACTTTCAGAGAAGGGGGAACTGTAGCATCCATCAGAAACGACAGCTTGCTTGAAGGGTCGGCTTATCTTTGTAAGGTTACCTTTTTCAACTCTAATAAGGACCGGGGAAGGACCCCTCCCCATCACAACAACACCCAAGAACAGAAAGAAAAGACACATCCCCGCCATTTCGTTCCAGCTGTCCGGAATTTTAATGCTCCGGATCAAATCATGACAAGAGAATCTACTGTCCCCACAATTGCAGGAGCACCTTCAAACTTGATACAATCACAAGCATACATGACTACAATGTCGGTCAACACTTTGATGAGACTGACCCTCATATACATGTGCAACATCACGTTCTTATACTCGGGTCAGTCGGCTATGAATTTCGTCTGTTTTCCAGAAACAATAGGAAATGTGAGCAGTGCTGTTATGGCAGTAGCTCAAAGGGGACAAGGAAGGCGAGAACAAAGCAAACCACAGTTTGCCTTGTGAAAACTATTGTTTAGACATTATCCTCACGGTCCTTGTCTAATAAATCGGATGACAAAGGCAGCCATGCGAATGCGACAAAGAAGAACACTTCCGAGGTGAGCCCGTTAATATTCACTTTTGATTTATTCACTTCCAAGGTGAGTACATTAATATTCACTTTCAATTGATATGATATAAAATAGGTTAGAAATTGGTCATATTAGAAATTTATGAGACTCCACACAATTGCTACCATTAAATTTAACTAGTACAGTAACAAATATGATTTTAAAATTTTCTAGATTTGTTGATATATTTAAACTTTCTCGTTACAAAAAAACTAATTTAGTGATAAATTAAAATCCAAATCCAAACATACCCTAAAGGTGAATAATGATTACCTATCATTGAAATCTCTGTCCTCTCCTTCTCTGACCAACTATAAAACAAAGTAAACAGTAATTTTTCATGGCACTACAAGAAGATGGCAGATTGGAGGTGCATCATCGCTCTACTGGTAGTGTTCGTCATCAACAACAACAATGTTTTTTCCAAGCATCTGGGTAAAAAGGCTGATAAATTTCCGGTGAAAAGCTTTGTGACTCGTTCCGGTGATACGATCGACTGTGTTGATATATACGACCAACCTGCTTTCCGCAATCCACTGCTTAAGGATCACAAGCTACAGGCATGCACTCAAATTTTTTTCAATATATGTTTTTTAATTTATGTGATGAATGATGGTTTTTTACATGAAGCAGATGAAGCCAACTAACGCTCCCGACACAGATGCAAAGAGGAGCTGGTCTTATGTCAAAGAGATGATGACATTCAGAGATTCCGACCGCTGCCCCGATGGAACTGTTCCTATAAGGAGAGTGGCGATACGGGAAGAGAGAACTTCCGAGGATCGTTTAGATGGCTACGATCCAAAGACGAAAGACTCGGGTTTTCGTGTAAGCTAGCTTCCGAATGTTTTCCAGATATACTAATCGACTTTAGGAATTTTGAACTTCTTTCGTTAAAAATGACGAATCTTTTAATGTAAATGAAAATGTGGATTAATGAAGAGGGCAGTTGTGGGCATAAACTTACCTCCTGAAGATTCCTTCTGCGGAGGGACTGCATACATTGGCATCCTTAATCCGCCAACTTTTGAGGTGCAAACAAATTCAGCAATGATTCGTTTAGGAGGAGGACCGACAAATGACATTCATGCTATCTATGTTGGATGGGCGGTAATTACATACATATATAACTCAAATGAATGCAATTGTTATTTTTTAAATCTTAGTTGTCCTAATATGCCTCAATCTTTAAAATTTAGGTTTACCCAGAATTGTACAATGACACTCAAACTCACTTTTCTACTTATTGGAAGGTACGTTCTTCTCACGTTTATTTTTAGTTTTTGTTTTTCTCAAAAAAAAATTAAAGTGATTCTTCTAAAGTGCGGACTTATTGTTACGTGAGATATAATCTTTTGCTCAGGACATAAATAATCTCACGTGAAAGAGCTCTAGCAAAATTTATCAGATCATTAGTCTACTTCAAACTTTACACTAAATTATAGGCCCTTATGTATGTAAGATTCATTTGTATGACATTGTTGAAGGGGTACAATAATACGGGATGCTATGACTTGCATTGCCCGGGATTTGTACAGATTGATGCGGGACTTCCGCTAGGTGCAACTTTTCCGCGAGTATCCGCTTACAACGGAGTGCAAATATATATCTTTATAAAGATATATCAAGATATAGAAACACTCAACTGGTGGCTGTTGGTGACACCTCAGGAAATCCCATTAGGGTATTGGCCCAGGGAGTTGTTCACCCACCTAGATGAATGTGCAACGTACTTGTCCTTCGGCGGGACAGTGAAGAATAAACCCGGCCTATCTTACCCGTTGATGGGATATGGATTCTTTCCTTCGTACAACACAGGCAGGTCTGCTTATTTTAAGAACTTTCAATACATAGGCAGCGATAGAATCGTAGTCACCCCGTTGAAGGAGCAGACCTTCAAATCAGAAAATTCACCCGAATGTTACAGGGCACTCAACATCGGATCAACCTTGAGTGGGTACACGATCACATACGGGGACACGGTGACCAAAATTGTTGAGAGATGTAACTGAAATGCCTAAAAAACGTGTGATTAATCGACCTACAACATGAGAAGTTCGCATGTGCCTGAGGAAATGGGTCGACATATGGTAATTCCGACTGACACATAAGATTGATACTTGCACATCAAGCAACTGCTTCGTGGGGACACCATCATCCTCCTGTGGATATCTGTATGCATGTTGCCGGCCACTTTTTGGAGTTTTTCCGTCCTGTGATGCTAATGAGGCTCGGGGATACTGTCACCCGTTACATATTCCAATTCTCTGTATCTCAATTATCATACATCATCTCTTTCTAATTTTATGGCCGGTTGGGCTCTTTCTATCTTACCCACTCAAGTGTGGGGTAATCATCTCGGGTGTAAGGGAAAATGAATTAATCGCGGGTGTCCGAAATATAGGGAGATAGATAGATAAATAGTCGGTTATAATTAAAATGCCGGAAAAGTCTCTACAATATTTTTTAGCAAATAGTCATAAAAGTTTTTGTCACTATAATTATAATATTTGTTATAATAAAATACCGTGATCAAAAAAAATAGTCAAGATGTTTGCGGGATAAGCGTGAATAAAATTTTTAATTGTGATAAATAAATTTGTTGTAGTTCGTGTTTAAATTTATCATTATTTATATGAAAAGTTATTTAAATTTAAAATATATATATTATTCTTTAACGCTTATTCTTTAACGATATTATTAATGATTATATATTATTCTTTAAGAAGTTTTATTTTCAAAAATATTAAATATTTTTTAAATAAAATTATTCTTGAAATTAATCTCATAAATTTATTATTCAATTGTGAACATACAAATATCGAGAAACCTAAAACTAATAATGAATTCATGGAAAATAACAAAAATTGAAAGAAAATACTCTTATGCTAGCCTTCTTGCTTTGAATCCCAAAGAAACTAGCATTTCCCTTATCTATCGATTTCTACTACTCGAATGTTCGATAAACTCTGTTATGCTCCCATTCTCTATTGTTAAAAGTGCTTTGTTATTTGCACTATTCATACTTAAAGTGGATCCTGATGTTTGATATGCAATTACGAGTAGAAACAAAATTAAAAAATAATATCCTTACTAATAGTAAAAATTTAGCACAAATCAGTGGAAAATAAATGAAATAGTGAATATGAGCAATAATGTAACTGATTTCTTTATGGAAAGCAATTGGACTAGCAAAAGCGATTTAAAAGAGAAAAAGAAATGATAATTGATTATTGTTAGAGGAAACATGGCAAGATGAGTTAGTGAGGTAGTATGTTTTCTGAGTTTTAATTTGAATTTGATTTTTTTGTAAAAAAATAATTATTTTTATATGATTTTTCTATAAATACGATTCCCCTTGAAGTAAAAAAGCAAATCATATCTTTGCTTACTAAGATTTTGATTTAAAAACATATAAGTTAATTTAATTTCTTTAAAATTTTGTTACTTATATTTATTTAATGACACAAAATCATTTAAATATTTTTTTCTCGTGCTCCCGTTGAAAAAATAATTAATATATTAAAAACATTTAAATATTGTAACAAACTTATAATAGAGTTATTATAAATATAATTCATTTAAATTGAAATTATATTGAAATTATTTTAAAGAAGATATGATACGTGAAGTCATAAGTGAATTTAGTCGATCCTTTACTAACCATTATATCACTTACTTATAAAAGAGATTCTGATTCATAGATGTTTACTTCACAAGTCTATAAATCTTATTAATCTTGATCTAGTTCATAGTCTAAAATACACTGCACTTGATACTTTACATTTTATAACCCAGATAAATTTCAAACCTTTCGAAAATTATGGTGATTGTTGGATTTATTTTTTCGAAATGACTTTATTCAATAAGCCCACTTAGCCCACAAAGGAGAAAAAAATGTGACAGGTTAACCTTAAAAGAAATTGTCCGATATTATAAATTACACGCATAAATTAAATTTCTTTAAAAAGTTTTCCCCAGCACGTGGGTCGTGGCCCTTTCGTTAGGATTCCATACTTTAATTTTCTTTATGAATATATATATATATATATATTAAAATATTAAAAAATGTACGAATAAATGGAAGTGAATGAGTGATGACACCTACATGTCCATCGGAAGAAATACATCCCATAGATGGTCACCCCACCACCCCACTCCATTTCCCTCCCTTACGTGTAAGTCAGCAAATTTTATATTATTTGTTTTTAATAAGAAAATTATACGCACAGTAAGTTGAGTTAAACTCAAAATACTGGATACATATTTTGAGATTTAGGAAGCCACGACAGAAGAGCTTTTACTAAAGACCCTTATATATTAATTATTTAAAGAAAAATAATAATATTATTATTATAATCCCTCCTACTACTTTTAACCCATTCCTTTTTCCCGAATGGGATGTCATATTTTGGGGACCGACCGCACCGCCCACCATCACAGCGAATCCAATTAATTATGATGCCA
Source organism: Melastoma dodecandrum (assembly GCA_029817715.1). Taxonomy (NCBI): domain Eukaryota; kingdom Viridiplantae; phylum Streptophyta; class Magnoliopsida; order Myrtales; family Melastomataceae; genus Melastoma; species Melastoma dodecandrum. The sequence goes on along the minus strand of JARUPY010000290.1, from coordinate 2,895,148 downwards.
ATCTAATAATCAGCAGCAGCTCTACCCAAGCCATGTTAATATCATAACATCGTACGAACGGAACATACATTTTAAAGTTTAGGATTGCAGCAATTATTCCTATTTCTATGTGCAAGCGATTAATCATCTCCCTTCTTTGTATGATTTATGCGTGGGTGGGCATTGCATTTGTACTACCATGGTAACCAATTTTCAATGTGTGTAAAAGAAATCAAATTCCCGTAACACTGGGGATATGTTAGGTCGGCGGTCCTTACTAATTGAATGTTGAATTTTAATAATAATTATTATATAAACTGAGTAATAATTAATATTACTCGATTAATTGACTATCTTGAACTCAAAATATTCCCTCTCTAATTAAACCTCGATTAAGAGCCAAATATATCAAATGTTTTCTTTAAGATTGCGTTGTTAATGTGTAGCAGAGCGGATGGTTAGAATCAAAAATCTGAAATTGGGTATACCGACTTATTTATGATCGCGATTGTGTTGACCTTATGGGAAGATCGACAATAGCCATTCCTCCCTTTTGCTGCTAAGTTTTGGTGACCCATAACTCGGGACTTTCCCTAGTAACCCCAAACCTGTCCTAAACCTAAAAGTCAATTTCTTGGAATTTTTGTAGAGTATGGTTGTCATGAGTTAAGTGAAGAAATGACGCGAAGAAGGAGAAGGAGGTCACTTTTTGCTTGGGCCCATTTCTTTTTAAGTAAAAGAAAAGGAAGTTAGATTTGTGTGAGTCGATTGATTTCAAATATGAAATTTAATCATAATTCGCATTTTCATTATTAAATCCACTTATCAGAATTAAAAATGAGGGAGGACTATACGAAAATTAACATGATAATTCGTATTTAAATTTATGAAACACCTAAATCAGACGTAAGAAACCTAGATTTAATAGACATCGATAAAACTCCATATTATAAGCCAACCTATTAATATAAGGTGTGATGATTATTCCATTATAAGCATACGTCAACACATGTACCAACGTCCAAACCACGGAAACTTAGTATGTGTAAAAGCTGGAACTAAAATGATTTCATGAACATTAACGAACTATTTACCGTAAAGCGTAAATTAGTGATTTATCATTGCCCAACAATAATTTAATAAAATAACAAAAATACTATAAAATTCCAACATCTTCTCACTTTGACTATGATTAATTACAAAGATTTGAACAATTATTTTATTTTTGAAATGACTTTCGAGCCGTATACAACTATGGCCATGAGAAAACACTATGTACGAGAAAAGTCTTAAAAACAGCCCCCGACCATTAACTTCACTAACATTGAATCATAATCATCGTTTCGCGCCAGATGTAAGACAGCCATAATTATAGGTCCAAGAACACTAACCCGTTGATTTCATTTTACCCATGTTACTTTCTGGAAACTAAACTAACCATGAGTAAGCAAATATTAATGGTGAATGGTCATTTACAAGTAAGCTCATTAGGCGGATTAGAAAAGAGAAGTTTCACGTTATGTAAAGATGATATGAGAGGTGAGTAATAAAAACTTATTTAAAAAGAAAAATATAATTAGTAACTCAATTAAGAGATGAGAACCTGTCTAAAAATATGGAATTTGAAGGTACCTCCTCATGTTTTCTATTGTGATATATTCGATGTCAATTACTCTAAAATCTGAATCAGAAAATTGTCGAGTTACCTTTTTAGGATAAATGAAATGAGGGCGCCCCTTATCAATTTTTTTTCAATATAAGTTTTTTTAATTATGTACATGAAACAAATGAAGCTGCTCCCGACACAGATGCAAAGATAAGTTGGTCTTATGTGATAGCGATGATGGCACAAGGTGATTCCGACCGCTGCCCTGATGGTACTGTTTCCATAAAGAGAGGTGCGATGTAGGAAGACAGAACCCCCGAGTATTGGTAAGATGGCTTCGATCCAAAGACGAAAGACTCAGGTTTTCGTGTAAGCTCCCTTCCGGACAATCGTGCGCGGAGGATACGGTGGCCGAAATTGTGGGGCAATCCAAATGTAATGCCTAAATGGCCTATAATAAGAAAAAATCGCATATGTGCATTGGCCACTACAACAAATTTGAATTATTTTGACAAAGTTTATTATAATACAGAGAGAAGGTGAATATTTGTTATACTTTAATTTGAAAGATGAGTAATTGGGCAAATATTAAATTGTCTTCTTGATATAAATAAAAGTTATGAAAATTTTGTTTGTTTTAAATTATGATTAATTTTTTATTTATATATCAGATAATCGTAAACTTTTCTAAATTATGAATTTTTAGTACTGAGATGAAAAGAATATGGAACAGTTTAATATAATATAATTTCTTTTTTTTTCATTTACTGCCTAGAGAAGATTGGACAAGAAAATTTAGTTTACGAAAATCATCCCCACCCAAGTGATGAGATGATTACTTCCACCATTCCATTACAAATAGATAAATAGCTAAGGATTTCCGGGACCAGCATACTCTAACAAAGAATTATGACATATGATCCTCCCACCCTAAGTTTAGAAATGTAATTTTGTGATAAAAATCACTTCTCAAAGCTTAGGACCTAAATAAAGTGTCTTAAATAATATGACATAGGTAATGAACAAGAAGATATTCATATGATAAGAAGTAAGTACAATATATTTCTTCTCCATAATAAATACATCTACATCCTTCTCAAAAGCTTTAAATAAAATAACTATATTTAATGGTGACACTCTTAAAGTACTCACTATTCGGTCTCTATGACCCAACACAAGAAAAAAAAAGAGGTTCTTTTTTTTTTCACAACATGTCACGTGTGGAATCATTAATGACGTGCAATCTTAAAATAATAATAATAACAACGAAAAGACCATCGCGAAAAGTGGGAAGACATTAAATGTTGGCGCTCGTCCGCTCATGTTTTCTAGAAATTAAACGCGGGTGTCGGGAAAGAAGGATGGGAGATAAATAGTTAATTGAATAAGAAAGTGGGAAGACATCAATTCCCGTGACAGCTGGGTTTTGGATAATTCAAATTCACATGAATGACGTAAGAGCAATCCCAATAATTCATAAATTCATAGATTATCACTTCCGCACAGAGACACACCTAAAAGACAAGAAATGTAACGAGAAAGGATTGAAAAATGAATCTCGTCCCAACCTACTTTTTATTCTCTCCTTGGCTCATTTAACTGTAGAAAAATTGGAACATCATAATTAAGATATAGCGGCTCTACGAATGCTTGATATATATCCCAAAACTTGTAAATGGGTTGGGTTGGAGAGAGGTCCATATTTATGGTTAGGCCTGTGTTAAAGGATCGTGGGGTTAGATTAAAACCCATAATGGGCATCACATTTGTACCACTTTAAAAATTGAATTACACGCATAAAATAAATTTTTAAAAAAAGTTTTCCCTTATACGTGGGTCTTGGCCCTTTCATTAGGATTTCATACTTTAATTTTCTTTATGGATATATATATATATTAAAATATTAAAAAATGTACGAATAAATGAAAGTGAACGAGTGATGACACCTATTTGTCCATCGGAAGAAATACATCCCATAGATGGTCACCCCACCACCCCACGCCATTTCCCTCCCTGACGTGTACGTTAGCAAATTTTATATTATTTCTTTTTAATAAGAAAATTATATGCTAAGTAAGTTGAGTTAAACTCAAAATACTGGATACATATTTTGTGATTTAGGAAGCCACGACAGAAGAGCTTTACTAAAGACCCTTATATATTAATTATTTAAAGAAAAACAGCAAACAAAATTAATAATAATAATATTATCATCCCCCCTCCTACTGCATTTAACCCATTCCTTTTTCCCGAATGGGATGTCTTATTTTGGGGACCGACCGCACAGCTCACCAACACCGCGAATCCAATTAATTATGATACCAATTTAATAATCAGCAGCAGCTCTACCCAAGCCATATTAATATCATAACATCGTACGAACGGAACATACATTTTAAAGTTTAGGATTGCAGAAATTATTCCTATTTCTATGTGCAAGCGATTAATCATCTCCCTTCTTTGTATGATTTGACTAAGGTGAGTTTAGTGGCGCGTAGGGTGGATTCCAGCCGGTTTCCGCGCATTTGTCCCACGTAAGTGACGTAAATGCAAAGCAAAGATTAAATTTAAAATCAACGGGAAGCTAAATTAAGCAGTCGTACTTTGCATTATAACAAATAAAATTTTTCTAAGAAATCATAGTTATTAAAAGCCCGTCCTTCAAAACAGTTGTCGCCACGGTCGATCTCTCCCCGCCCTCCCCCACATGTAATGTCCTTTTAATTTTAAGAAATAATTTGATTATTGCTTTTCTCATTTTTATTTCAAGAGGTGGTAAACAGGAATATTCAGGATTTTCAATGTCAGCTAATTTGAGGGGGGGATTTGACTAAAAAAAGAGAGACTCATTCGTGCACGACCTTCCATCTTACATTTTCAGTCCCCTGCTGCAAAATGTGTCACCTCCTAACCCACCCAAACCCTTTTTAGGGCAGCCCCATTAACTCCTCCCATTATTATTATATATTTATACACATATTCTCGAATATCCGTTTTTTCATGCAAATCAGATTTATAAAGGGGTAGAATCTGAATTGTTTTCAAAATATAACAAAAAAATCATCCTATTAATTATTTCTAGGTATCAAACTAATTCAGATCTTTTCAAAATTAATTTCATTTACCAGCAATTTACTAATTAACTCGCTATAATCTGAATATGTATTATAATTAATTTGATGAAACGAGAAAATTGAAAACTTATCAACAATTTCTTTTAAAAAAAAATAAAAATGTTTAAAATGAGTTGTATTTTATATAAATCATAATATTAGTATTCAAAAATTTCAATTCTTTTTGGATTAGTTCAAATTTTAGAATAATTATGGAATGAAATGACAAAGAATAAAAAATTTCATAAAAAAATATATATATATGTTACACCATTATAAGAAATGTTTAGTGATTTGAGAAATTAATTTAAATAAAAAGGAATCCAAGTGTATTAGGAAAAGAAATAAAAGAAAACTTAAAAGTTAAAATACTTAATTTCAAATACTTCTTTCATTTAAATCAGAAAACTATAAAATTAACTATATATTTGTGAAGGATTTCTTTCCATTTAATTTTTGTTAGCATAAGAAGATTCTCCCCTCCGATTTGATTTTGCATAGAAGTAATCCGTTTTACTTATGTCATATTATTTTTTTACTAGATAATTCATCATAATTAGTCATTTTAATAAATGAAGAACTTTGATTAATATGCTAAATGCAACAATAATAATATTTTTCAAAATAACAAATGTTATATTCGATCGTGCAAATTTACTTAAACATCTATTAACGTATTTATTCTGTGACAAATGTCGTAAAAAGAAATGGATGGGAAGAGGGATGAGAAAGATAATGATTCATTGTATGGGTTCTCTTTTTAAATCAAAACCAACCTAAAAAATCAAGTTCAATTAGATGACTAAACTCACTTATCGCATGTGGAATGATATACATAAATACATACATATTAATAAAAATGAAAAAAAAAACATACTGATAGCATATTTACACATGTGAGTTAATAATAATATGTGACCCTGGAGATTTGTGGCCTCCGCTTTGGAAAATATTTCAAATGTTACTAATAAAATTTTTTAATGGTTATCAAAAAGTGCCTCGACGCCCGCACCTTAGCTCAGTTAGTGCGGAGGGGTACGCCCTTCTTATGGTTCGATTTATTGCATGGGTATGTTTCATTTAAGATGAGAGGAATAAATGAACCCCAATAAAGAAAAACGCCTTCCAGCTGAGCAGGGAACGAACTATTTTTGCCAACAATTAAACACTCAAGCGTGGCGTGATCATTTCGGCTATGCCTTTTTGTTTGACCAGGAAGGGGGAACTGCAGAAACGACAGCTTGCTTGTCAGTGTCGGCCTATCTTTGCCGACCGCGTCCTATCCTGAGGTTGATCGACTATGGAGGGTTCAAGAAGACGGTGGTCGGGCTCGCAAATGCTTGCGACAGATTTTATACAGGCTCTGATCGAGGGACAACGGGCTAACAAAGGGAAGGGTGAATTCAAGAACACGATGATCGACCACCTGCTCGACTTGCAGAAGTTTCAGCCGGAGGAGTACAACGATCAAACCATCAAGGGTCTCGTCCAGGTAAGAAAAATCGAGAGCGGTCAGTCACTGCTCATCAACTTGGATGGATAGTCTTAGCAAGCGCTGAGGTGAATCTTAGTCCATGGGTGCTAGAAATCGTGTCGGGTTACCCCTTCACCTAAAAGCTAGCAATTAGGTGAAGGGTCCCAACCCTATATATGCATTGGCCCAGGCCTTTCTCTATCCGGTGTGGGATTATTTCCCAACACCTCCCCGTAATCCCACGTCGGGTCGGGCGTCCTCGTTCGGAATCTTTGTCCGACGGGACGAATCTGGCTCTGATACCATGTTAGAAATCGTGTCAGGGTTACCCCTTCACCTAAAAGCTAGCAATTAGGTGAAGGGTCCCAACCCTATATATGCATTGGCCCAGGCCTTTAACTATCCGGTGTGGGACTATTTCCCAACACCTCCCCGTAATCCCACATCGGATCTTTGTCCGGGGGTCGGGCGCCCTCGTTCGGATTATTTGTCCGACGGAACGAATCTGGCTCTGATACCATGTTAGAAATCGTGTCGGGTTACCCCTTCACCTAAAAGCTAGCAATTAGGTGAAGGGGTAACCCGACACGATTTCTAACATGGTATCAGAGCCAGATTCGTCCCGTCGGACAAAGATTCCGAACGAGGACGCCCGACCCGACGTGGGATTACGGGGAGGTGTTGGGAAATAATCCCACACCGGATAGAGAAAGGCCTGGGCCAATGCATATATAGGGTTGGGACCCTTCACCTAATTGCTAGCTTTTAGGTGAAGGGGTAACCCGACACGATTTCTAACATGGTATCAGAGCCAGATTCGTCCCGTCGGACAAAGATTCCGAACGAGGACGCCCGACCCGACGTGGGATTACGGGGAGGTGTTGGGAAATAATCCCACACCGGATAGAGAAAGGCCTGGGCCAATGCATATATAGGGTTGGGACCCTTCACCTAATTGCTAGCTTTTAGGTGAAGGGGTAACCCGACACGATTTCTAACATGGTATCAGAGCCAGATTCGTCCCGTCGGACAAAGATTCCGAACGAGGACGCCCGGCCCGACGTGGGATTACGGGGAGGTGTTGGGAAATAATCCCACACCGGATAGAGAAAGGCTTGGGCCAATGCATATATAGGGTTGGGACCCTTCACCTAATTGCTAGCTTTTAGGTGAAGGGATAACCCGACACGATTTCTAACAATGGGGGTCTTACATTTTTTACATTTCTATGTATGCAGATTCTCCTATTGGCCGGAACTGACACGTCCTCCTTGACGCTGGAGTGGACCCTGTCCAATCTCGTCAACCATCCCGAAGTTCTGGAGAAGGCAATAGCAGAGATAGATGCCCACGTCGGCCAGGACCGGCTGATAGACGAGCAGGACGTGGCGAAGCTGCCTTACCTTCAGAACATCATCTGGGAAACCCTGCGGTTGAACTCTGTTGCCCCGCTCCTAGTCCCACACGAATCGGCGGAGGAGTGCACCATCGGAGGGTACACCATACCTCAGGGCACCATGCTGCTGGTGAATGGATGGGCCATACGCAAGGACCCGGAAATGTGGAAGGAGCCGATCGAGTTTAGGCCGGAGAGGTTTGAAGGAGGGGAGAAAGCGCAGAAGCTGATAATGCCGTTCGGGACAGGGAGGAGGGCGTGCCCGGGGGCGACGCTGGCCCAAAGGGTGGTGGGGCTGACACTGGGGATGCTCATGCAGTGCTTCGAGTGGAAGAGGGATGGTGAGGAGATGGTGGATTTATACAGGGGTGCCTCCCTCTACTTCGCCAACGATTGGATTCATTAAACATGTTCTAATCAAGCTAATTTGTTCTGTGCAGTTGTTAAGACGAAGTTCTTTCATGGAGGTGGAGTACTTGCAGTTGCAGGTATTTATTTCTTTTAGAAAAAGAGATAAATGTTTTTGTTTATTGGTTTTTTAAAAGTAATACACGTGCAATTATATAGTTGATAAGACCAATTTTAAAGGTATAATTTCTAGATTTGATGGTTATGCTACCGAGTGATAAAAAAAAATGAGACGACTTTCCCAAGAGTAAAATAAAAAATAAATCATTAAAAATCGTGTAGTCCTAGCAAGTAAAAAGTTAAAAAACTTCTACGTGTAAAAAACCGAGCCTATTTATGAACAAATAGAAAAAAAATTAATAAATCTTTTCCAAAGCTTTTATCTCAACTGAGATTTATCTTTTTCATATTGCCTGATTTTTATTCATTAGATGACAAAGTATTAGGTTTCATGGCAATTGAGTAACGTCTTTTTGGTTGATTGTAGGAATGGTGTTCATGTTTGTATCACTGGCTTCGGCGATCTCTCCGCCTCCTCCCCCGCCGGAGTGGACTACGCCAGATTTTTCGCCTCCGCCTCCCACCCTGCCGCCGCCGCCTCCCACCTTGTTGTCGCCGCCTTCATCCCCTTTGCCGCCAACACCTTTCCAACTTCCACCGGTCCCTCCGTTGCCCTTCTCACTGCCCCCATCATCGCCATCACCCTGGCCATGGTTAGGCCCACTGATATCTATTGCATTAATAATAACTTTGTGTATTATATGGTGGCTTTGGAAGAAGAAGAAGGAAGCAGAGGAGCGCGCAGCAGCGGACCGTGCAGCAGCGGAGCGACTAGCCGCCACAAACGTTCAGATGAACGTGATCGTGAACCGGGATGATTAGACTCCCGTGAGTGTCCTTCAATCTGCCTCAGGAATTCATTAGAGATTTTTCCAGCCTTTGACGATGTCATAGGATATAGAGCTGGATGTACAAATATTGAAACAGACTTGGCTTTATCTCGTTTTGGTTGCTCATGTTTAATCGAACTATAGTTTGTTGCTCACTGTTCTCTTGGCCTGAAAAATGAAAGGTTTGTTTTCTTTGTGCAAAGAAAGAAAAAGAGAAAAATAAGCTAACCGTCAATCTAAGTCGACCCCTTTAAGGCGTGTGGGATGCCAAGATTGTAGAATCCCCCATGAAGATCAACTAAAGGGATAGTCAATTGCTAGAGTTGCTTATCCAGTTCTATCGGAAAACTAAATACGTTCCCTCTAGCAAGAGTAACGTCCCATAGTTCAAAAATATTGATTTAATATTTATACCACGAATCACTTAATCAAAATATTCCTAGTCATATTATTCAATGTTATTCGCCAATTAAACGATAGTGGATCATGTATCTTTGACATTGTATATAAATTTTTATGATTCATTTTAAATACATTTTTATTTATACAATTCTATGATTTTTGAAAATTTAATCCTCAATAAGCTAAACTACATTCGAGTTGTATTTATCCAAATTGGTTAATCAAGCAACCCCCAATCAAAGATCACTTCTTAAAACTTAGGATGGTCCAAATGTATCGTCTTCAAACTATGATATTGGTAACGAACAATATATTTGTATGATAGAGAGGAAGTACAATATATGTCTTATATATGTCGCCATGATAAACTAATCCGAAAAGTATCAATAATATTATCATTCGAATACTAAATGATCAATATATCGGAATAAAAATTCTTCGCATAAACATAGATGGAGTCGCAAAGGGAATTATAATGAGCTTTCTTTTGTCTTAGGGTTTGCCGTGATAATTTCTTGCGATAAAAGTAAGAACATTATGAAAGTACATGTGATGAACATGATGAATTTTATATAACTTTTCTCTTCTCTTAAAATAAAATGAAATCGAGAATGTTCATAAAAATAATTGCTTTCATCCTGGTTTTTCTGCCAATTTTATTTGGAAAATTCGAGGTTGGAAACAAAGTGCATATGAATTGACTCACCTACTCACCTTGAAGTGTCCTTCTTAGTTGTCATTCACATGGTTGTCGATGTCTTCTTGTTGGTTAGATTATGACCAAACATGACGATGTCTAAACCACGGTTTTAAGGGGATGAACTAAGTGTTGCCCTGTTCTTGCCCTCCTTGTCCCCTTTTAACTACTAGGATTACGAAACTGTCCCCAACCTCCAACACAATAACGTCAATTTTTTAATGTTATAATATGAGGATTGGCCTAAGGAGAGCTATCATCAGCAATGCAGTTGTTTATTCTGGCTCGTATATCGAGGTCGAAGGTGTACTGTATACCACTATCTTCTAAAGATACACCAAAAGAGGGGTGCACGTGCTCACAGACCGCCCTCCGAGACCTCGAATTCGGACGGGGTGTGTCGAATCGCCAGGTCCAGCACGTCCAGTCTAGTCTCCAAGGCCAAAACCTCGAGGCTCTTTTCCTCCTCCTTCAGCAATGCAAGCTTGAGCTTGGCTTGATATAATTTGATCTTACTCGAAGACTTGTGAATTTCTTCTTTCACCTCGACAATCTCGTGCTTGAGCTCCGATACCTTGCCTTTCTGCTCGTTCTTCTCCTCGTCCACCTTCCGCTGTATCTCCTTCAGCCGAATGATCCTATTAAGGCGGCACTTCAGGGTTTCGGCTTCGAACCCGTATGACTCCAGTGTTTCGAGGGCTTCTAAACAATCCACAAAGGTGCTCGTGTCATCGTCAATTGACAAGTTGATGGCGCTATCTGCAGTGCTGGCAAATGTTACCATCTTAGCAATGGCCAACCCTTCACGCAATCTCTCTTTTGCGTTCACTAAAGGAAGTGGGTTTGTTGGGGAAACTTCCGAAATATCTCCAGTGGCTCCACAGTTTCCCATATAGGCACGGTTCGTTGGAACGGCAAAGACAGCCCCATCACGGATATATCATTTGTTGCAGTTTGCTGTTGCTTGTTTAGAACGACCATAGTTCCTTCAAACTCCGGGCTGGTCTTTTCATTTTTCACAAGATCATGTTGCCCTGCATAAGAAAAATTGGAATCAGATGGACAATTAGATCATCATTACTAAGTTTTAGATAGTGAATTTGAAAATCATTAGGCATGGGCAGTCAGTCACACCAACATGATCAGGTGCAAGAATCAGAGCAAGACATTTGGAGCCAACTTCAAAGTTTGTTCATTCTGTTTGCTTATATCTTTGAATTTCACCACTGCGGCACCTTGGTAGCAAAGCCCACCAACAGACATCAAAGATCATTCCTTCAGCAACTATGATAGCAAAGACAGACGACGTGTAAATCTCAAGGAAGTCCTAGAAGATTCGAATTTCTCTAAGAAACTAAGGCTAAATGATATCGATAAGAGAACGCCTGATTGATTTCGTTGGGAAAAGCACCTTCAATAGAGTGCAAATGACGATACGATGAAACTAAGGCTCAAACTAATATTGTATTCCCAAAATTACAGGCATAAATGGTCAATTATCAACAAGGAAACTCTAAGGCACTCAATTATTGTACAGGCACCTTCAATTATCAAATTAATATTGTATTCCCAGTTACAACACTCAGAAATAGAATCGCTGGACCGGACACTGGAGACATTTAGTTACTTTATGAACAAATTATTACTTCAACGAAGCTAAAGCGACAGAAAGGGGCTGCTGAAGAAAACCATGCTAATGCAGGTATTACCATGTATAGCTTTTGAAAGCTCTGACGTGGCTTACAAATTAAATGAAAAGAAAAAGGCTAACACAGCATGTTGATAACTCATATTCACTGAAGGAGAAAGGCTCCTCCAATAAGAGTGGATTGTCACGGCATAGGAATGGTGAGGATCTACAGATGAGAGGACCTCTCACAGGCAAACAAGAGAATGATAATGTATACCCCGTTTTGCAAGAGTCGATTCAGATAGAACCACCATTTGTAATTGTTGTTCCAAGGATAGATCATTATGCACATCATCGTCTTTTGACACGTCATCTGAAACCACAATCACATCCTTCCATCAGTTCTGGTGACAACAGCAATTCCATTAGAACTGAATGACAAACAAGTACCATCAGTTAAAGCATCCAGGACGCCCTTATTACGCCCTGCTCTTCTTTCAGTCCTCTTAGCTCGAATATCATGCTTTCCAGGACAAGCACTTGTTATCGGATGACCAGACTCGTTGCCCTACACAATAAACAGAAACATAAAAATCGAATCGGGATCCAAGAAAAGGATGCATCGAAGACCTTATCTGTAAAAGACAAGCAACAATGTTAGTTCCTACGAAACTGCAGCAATCAACAATTTCGAAGAACTCGCAACATCTCGATGTTTGAAAGAAAATACATCCATTCTATCTTCAAGTAGATCTTACTCACATGGTCTCCCTTTCTCAAGGGACTGCTTAATTCTGCTGTTTTACTTCTAGCATGAACTAATGGTTCTTCTGCCGTTCTTTTCGGTTTCTTGGCAGGACGTTTCGCATCCATGATCCATTGATGCCAGCTAGATGATAAAGGAGGGCTCGCCATTGCAGCAAAATGGGTCGAGTCCTCATCTGATGTAGTGGAAGCTGGCACGTGTTCTTTTGGATTATTACAGCCGTCATTGATGGGAACAGTTGCACGACCATCTTCCTGGATTTACTAGCTCCTGATATCACATTGAAAATAATATTTTCTCAACGAGCACAAAGATTATGCATTTCCGGACTCACTGGCCAGTCGCATGCAACTAGACCCAACACGCCATGGCGGAAACAGGAGATTCAATCACACGTCTTAAACCCAGCAACTAACTATGGCTCTTGGCCCAGACAACGTGGTGAAACCATAAACCATGGTTAAAGAGTTGGCAGAAAGGAATGAAATTCGTTCTGTCCTTCCCTTACCTCCCGGTTGGGATATCGAGTGCCATGGGTGAGAGGTCGGCAGTGATAGTTGTGTACGATTGCGATGTTCGAAGTGACCGCACTAACCCGCGGGGTCGCACGACGGAAGAACACCCAACATACAGATGCACACTCCCCCATGTGAAATATTCATCTTCATTTTAGTTTTTTTGTAGTAGTCGTGACCAACAGCCATCAGCTGTGGGCTCGTTGGTAAGGCGAGAGCTTCAAGCCCGATTTCTGGTGGCACACCCCCCACACTCCCACCCTAAACTGGATGCCCTAATTTAGTCTTTTTAGGAACTTAGCTGTTTTTGGTCCTAATAAATCCCGTTAACCACTGCTGCCAAGCGACCCGAGCAATCGCTCCAAATGACGAGGAAATGCACTCCAGAAACCAGGAATCAAAACGGGACGAAACACAAACACCTCAGCCTTGCCGTTCCGGGAACAGAACCACTTTCCGTCATTCCAGTCCAAATGCAACCTCATGCGGTCCTTCCCGAACTCGATCTCGTGCTCAGGAACGGCGAACTTCACCACGTACCTCGGCTCCTCTTTCTCCTTCCTCCCTAACAACCCGTCCAACCTTCCCCGTCCACCATCCATCCAAGTGGAACGCATCGACCACATCCCCAACCTCAAATCCACCCGAGGGACTGGCCTCAGCATCGTCGCTTCAACCGGCTCCCTCAGCAGAAGCGAGGAGTCCTCGTTGAGGAGGTCAGAGTACTCGACGATGGCCATACGCTTGGCCCGTAACTTGGAGTTGGGCATTTCCGGGGGCTTGATGACCGTGGCCGCTGTTAGCATTATGTTCGACAGCCAATCAGTTTTATGTTTATTTTTATAATAAATGATGATTTTATTATTTTGTTCCTTGAGTTATCATGATATATGGATCACGAAGGTTGATGACCTGAGTTGTAAAACTCCATTATCTTTATTATGATTTCTCTAAAATCCCTGATCTTGATAATTAGAATGGGACACTAATTATCAAATAAGATTAGTGTGTGGATTAGATTATGACCATGTTTTACAGGTCATGTGATAAGGAGTTATCAATCTAATCACACAAGTATCTAAATGAGTTTAGGTGACTGGAATGACCCGATATGAAATACTAAGATTACATTGTGTTATTGGTATTTCGTGTGTCTAGAATTTTATGGTTGAGATGGTTCTCTTCAATATGTAAAATGTATTTTGTTGGTACCATCAAAAATCTCTAGATTGGGATTAATAAAGGTGTTTGCTACATTATACATGGAGCATATGTGGAGAGTGTTCGCATCAAGAAACCTTTGTCCCTCGAATGATGAGTGATGATGTCTACGGGCCATCGATGAATAGAGATCACATGTACACAATGATTAATGGTTAATCATAAGAGATCGATATTCAGGAAATCGAGAATATATAATTCGATGAGGATGTCGCATTCTTATCTTGTGATTATATGGACATCATGTGACAAGGAATTGACACAAACAGTTTATGTTGTTTGAGGATCACAATTTGCCCGGCGTATTTTGTCTGCGTCGTTTGGGGATCAATATATGTTGGCTAGGCATAAACTTGATTTTAGAATTAAATTGGTTAATTCTATAACCCAAGTGACGGGATCCCACAGGGTCACACCGCATAAGAACAGGTACGGAAAGAATGTTTTACCGTGTCACATATAGTTGTGATCATATGTCTGAATTAATGATAAAAGTTATAATTAATTATAGACGAGCAGTTTATGTTATGAGATAACATAAATTAATCCTAGATATTTTGGTCGTAATCTATTATTATAATATAATTTATATATGATATAAATTATATTTAAAATAATAGTAAAATAAAAATCAACCCTAAGACTTTCCTATATGTGATCGTCTCTTGCATTAGGATTGGATAACGATTTTAGATTTCTTACCTTGATTGGGAGACCAAAATTGATATCCTTCGGAACAACGGTTTGTTCCGGAGATTTTTGATCTAGATGAAGCGGTTTCATCTCGCGTGCTTCCTAGCTAAAGCGCTCGGGCATCTTTTCGAGTTCTTGGTGGATACCTTTGGAGGTTTTCGTTTTGAAAACTAGATCGGGTTCGTCGTCGATTCGGAGAGAAGAATTATCAACCAAATCCGTAGGTAAGAAAAGGTATAATTTTTATCCCTATACACAGCATCGGTTCTAATCCACTCTGAATAGGTAGATCCTTAGGTTGTTCACCGAATTTATGAAATTCGATGTCATCAATCTTAAACAGACGAGGATCGGATCCTTCAGCCGCGAACCAAGAGTCTATGAAACCCTCGGCCTTGCTGGTCGCCTCTACCTTCGATCCCTTGACGAGGTGGACGTAGCGCTTATTCACGGCGTGGGGATGGTTTGACTTTTTTCTAGACCTATTTCCACGTTTGAAATATTTTACGGAAAATGACACCTACCATAAAAAATTGTTGTACACTAAAAAATTCAGTTAAAACAAACTTCAACGCGTCATTTGGGTTGTATTGAAATGTCAAAATTTAATAAAATTGGTTGGAAACTGGAAAATTATTATTACAAAAATTGCTAAGAAAGCCTTTCTTATTGTTGTGGTTTTCCCACCTGGCTTTGTTTTGTTTTTTAATCATTAGAGACGGAGATAGAATTATGTCCTGCCTCATGTCCATTATTCAGATAATCATAAAAAAATATAACTAAAGCGGGCTTGTTTCTTTTAAATGGCTTACTCTTTCTAATTGTATAGTCGACATTGCCCTACCCAGCTCTTGCAAAATTGTTTACACAAGAATTTTAGGTTCCATATATATTGGCTACCATGTTTTATTAGAGATAAAAAAATTTTGAGTTCTCGATTGTCGACTAATGTTAAACAAGTAATCGACTATAAATTAAAATAAAACATATTATGAATATAAAGTAAAGACAGCGCTAATTAGAAAGAGAAAAAGAATTCGATTCTCCAATATTAGTCGAATAGACATGAATGGAAGAAAAAATTTTCCCATATCAGTGAGGTTATCAATAAATCAAGTGAAGGATATCATATTGTCCCTATCAAATTGAGAAGACCCAGGATCACTTCGAAGAGTAGTTTTTTACGACCCACAACTTCCACCTACGTTTGTTTTTTAGGATATATTTCACAATGCCCTAATGATACTGTTAATTTATTTTAGTATAAATAGGCATCCTTTCACTGAAACGAATATATATATTAATCAATGTACTTTATATTCTGTGTTTCAAGCAACAATGGTAATTCATCTCATCACTTGGATGGGCGATGATTTGCCAAAACTAAATTTTGTTGTTTAATCTTCTCTCGGCTATAATTAAAAAAAAAAATCATTGTATTAAAATGTTCGATCTTCTCTCCTTCGTATTACTAAAAAATTCAAAATTTAGAAAAATTTGGGATAAATGAGGATGAGATACAAATAAAAAGTAATAATAATACAAACGTAAAACCACTATACTGCTTTCTACCTATCTTCTCACAAACAAATATCAAATCTTTGACATTATAATATGAAATTTTATTTGATATAAAATCCTTGAAAGTTATGGTTAAAATCATAAAAATTGATAAATTTACAACGTGTAACCTCGAACGAAATAATATTTTATTTTATTGTTGGATTTTCTAAAACTAAATATCATCTTGGCTTCCAAATTTTTTATGAAATAACAATGAGCGATTTGACAAAACTAATTAACAATGCATTTGTGGGAATAAGCTAGTCCCATTGGACGAGAATCAAATTTTCAACAATGGTAAATAAATATATTGTAATAGCTATTTGATTTGCCACTATTTTATTATGTTTTTTTATTAATTGTTTTTCTCACAAAAATGAAAGATACGCAAATATGCATAAACATAAAAAAGAAAGTGATTCCATGACAAAACAATAAAGATATCCAAATAAAACAAATCTTTATTCATCTCACTTTGACCCCACCCAACCTTTATCTGTTGTCAGAACTTGTGGAAAGTACGCTCCTTTCATGGGGGCTGAAGATTGGGAATGAGAAAAGGACAAGATTTCTCTACCCAATAAAACAAATCCGAATAAAAATGAGGCCCAAACCCATCTCCTTGCGTGAGTAAACATCGAGGCCCAAACCCAGACCCGAGAAGAGACTGAAGAAGAAGAAGAATGAGGAGTGTGAAAATGAGAGAGGAAGATTAGACAAACCATCAGCGCCCGACCTTGTATTGGTTGAACGAACACGGGCTCCTGCCCAATTAAATGGGCTTGGTCATGAACAAAGAATGTCGCCAGCCAACCGCGTCGTGATTTTTGAAAGCGGTGAGGAGGTGGACATGAGAACAGCTGGATGTGAATTAATCATATCAGACTTTTTTTTTTTATGTAATTTTATAACTAGAGAGGCAAGGACGCAGATCGCAGATCACAGATACGGAAATGAATAGTGATGGGATTGATTTGCCCAGCCTCATTTTACTTGTTTGGTGTTTTTGAAGTACTGTGTATGCTACCCTAGTGGACGAATTCAACACCCTAAAACCTAATAATATGTCGTTCGTACAAGTATGGGCCTCAATGCTTTTACTTACCTTTACAGTAAAGTCAATGAAATAATAATAATTATTGTTATTGATTTGTGCCAGTGGCAATGAAAATATATTAATTTGCAGCATAAATGAAACAGAAGCGAACAAGGCAATAATAGATTCCACCCATTTAGCTGTCAGGGGAAATACTTAACTTTGACTTTTCATGACTTACAATTCACTATAACTCATTAGCCCGGAATGGGTAGCACGTGCAAGGTATTTTTTATTAGGGTTTGAGCATTAATTACTCCTCAATTATTTTGATTGGTCCACTTAAACTAATAATTAAATAAACATAATTAAAATATATTCTTTTATTTAATAAAAAATTACCATTTTTTTTCTTATGTTTATTGTCAAATTACCTTTCTTTTCTCACCTAAAATTGATTCAAATCAAAATATAGTTTTTTTTAAATAAACAAACATAATAAAATATTAAACAAAATCTTTGGTAAAAATAAAGCCAAAATTTAGAACATTTAATATAGAAAGAAATCAAAACAAATTTGTCAATATATACAATAGTGCTAGAAATATCCCTTAAGATTATTAATTAATAAATATGTAAATAGCTAAATAAATAATTACGGATAAAAAATTAACTTGATTCTTTTGCAGAAAATTTTTAAAATTACCGCGATTCAGTTTTCTTTTATTCAACTTTGACCACTAATGCAAATTATTCGAATGTAAATATATAAGCTAAATAATTACGGATAAAAAATACCTTGACCACTAATTATATTTTCTTTTATTCAATTTCTGAAGGAGGATGTAGAGGTAATATAAAATTTTCAGGCTTCACATATTATTTAACTCACATTTTGTTTTTTTACTCATGCTTATTGTTATTACTGGATAATCATAACGAAAATAAAGAAAATGATCGCAATGCAGATCAGGTAAGGAATGGGCTCGTGGGCTACAGCATGTCGGGTTCCGAAGTCCCAATGATACAATTAAAATGGGTTGTTTCTTTCAAGTGGCTTCCCCTTTCTAATCTTAACCCACAAAAAAAAAAAAATTCGTATCATTTTTTTCAAGAACTCAGTTGCTATTATATCCCGAGAATTCTTCGACATAACATCATACCTTAAGCGTTTAAACATCTTCTCCTTAATAATGATCTTAGCGGTGAACACTGTCTTAACTCGTTATTTTCTTACAGTAATGACATCCACCTTCGGTGGTGTCTTCTACTGCTTCTATTAGTCTGTCTCAGACTAATAGATAAGAACACGCGTCTTCTACTTACGATAATTTTTGTTGTTTAATCTCTTCATCATTCTACCGGTGTTAAATTCTGTCGTTCCAAAATCGAATTCTGAAAACATATGCCATCCATGACTTGTGCCTTAATTTCGGTTGCCGTTTTCTCGACAAAACTCCGATAGAACTTTGGTGATAACTTACCCGTTATGATACCAAATGTTGGATTCTCGAACTCAAGACCTTAACTTTAATCAACCTACCATCGAGCTTTCCAATGAATGCCAAGAGTTATTGAACACAAGAGGAGGGAAGATCGAATTTCTTTCCGAGATGTTTATTATAAATGGGAGAAATCCCCTATTTATAAGCTCTAGGTGCGGGTGGGTTGTCTCCTCACAACTTATCATTTAAGCTTCTTAAATATTTACCACAAATTTCAACAATGAAAACCAATGTTGAATTGTTCAGCACACTAAGAATGGACGGAATTAGTATTTTAAACATTTTTCTCTTTTTATGAGAATTTGAATATGCAAAACATTATGACCTCAACATGATCGTTGCCGATTCTCAAGAAACAAAATATGATCAAATGTAAGAAGAGAGTAGC
Organism: Melastoma dodecandrum; assembly: GCA_029817715.1. Lineage (NCBI taxonomy): Eukaryota > Viridiplantae > Streptophyta > Magnoliopsida > Myrtales > Melastomataceae > Melastoma > Melastoma dodecandrum. The sequence continues at coordinate 2,875,866 of JARUPY010000290.1, read as the reverse complement.
ACGATCTAAATAGACACATTAAAAGGGGACAAGGAGGGCAAGAACAGGGCAACACTTAGTTCATCCACCTTAAAACCGTGGTTTAGACATCATCATCATGTTTGGTCATAATCTAACCAATAAGAAGACATCCACAACCATGCGAATGACAACTAAAAAGTACACTTCAAGGTGAGTCAATTCATATACACTTTGTTTTCAACCTCGAATTTTCCAAATAAAATTGGCAGAAAAACTAGGATGAAAGCAATTATTTTTATGAACATTCTCGATTTCATTTTATTTTAAGAGAAGAGAAAAGTTATATAAAATTCATCATGTTCATCACATGTACTTTCATAATGTTCTTACTTTTATCGCAAGAAATTATCATGGCAAACCCTAAGACAAAAGGAAGCTCATTACAATTCCCTTTGCGACTCAACCTACGTTTATGTGAAGAATTTTTATTTCGACATATTGATCATTTAATATTCGAATGATAATATTATTGATACTTTTTATATCGGATTAGTTTATCATGGCGACATAAATAAGACATATATTGTACTTCCTATCTATACTACCAATACATAGTTCGTTACCAATGTCATAGTTTTGAAGACGATATATTTGGACCATCCAAAGTTTTAAGAAGTGGTCTTTGATTGGGGGTTGCTTGATTAACCAATTTGGATAAATACAACTTGAATGTAGTTTAGCTTATTGAGGATTAAATTTTCAAAAATCATAGAATTGTATAAATCAAAATGTATAAAAAATGAATAAAAAAATTTATATACAATGTCAGAGAGACATGACCCACTATCGTTTAATTGGAAAATAACATTGAATAATATGACTAGGAATATTTAGATTAAGTGATTCGTGGTATAAATATTATATCAATATATTTGAACTATGGGACGTTACTCTTGCTGGAGGGAACGTATTTAGTTTCCGATAGAACTGGATAAGCCACTCTAGCAGGTGACTATCCTTTAGTTGATCTTCATGGGGGATTCTACAATCTTGGCATCCCACATGCCTTAAAGAGGTCGACTTAGATTGATGGTTAACTTAGATTTCTCTTTTTCTTTGCTTGCACGAGGATAACAAACCTTTCATTTTCAAGCCAATAGAACAACGAGTAGCAAACTACAGTTCGAGCAAACATGAACAACCGAAACGAGAGAAAGCCGAGTCAGTTTCAATATATTTGCACACATAGCTCTACATCCTATGACATCGTCAAATGCTGGAAAAATCTCTAATGAATTCCTGAGGCAGATTGAAGTCTAATCGATCAGATTGTTATTTTTCAAAATAACAAATGTTATATTCGATCATGCAAATTTACTTAAACATCTATTAACGTATTTATTCTGTGACAAATGTCGTAAAAAGAAATGGCTGGGAAGAGGGATGAGAAAGATAATGATTCATGGCATGGGTTCTCTTTTTAAATCAAAACCAACCAAAAAAACAAGTTCAATTAGATGACTAAACTCACTTATCGCATGTGGAATGATATATATATAAATACATACATATTATTAATAAAAAAAACACACCAATAGCATATTTACACATGTGAGTTAATAATAATATGTGAGCCTGGAGATTTGTGGCCTCCGCTTTGGAAAATATTTCAAACGTTTCTAATAAATTTTTTTAATGGTTATCAAAAAATGCCTCGCACCTTAGCTCAGTTGGTAGTGCGGAGGGGTACGCCCTTCTTAGGTCGTGGTTCCGTTTATTGTATAGATGGCTACGATCCAAAGACGAAAGACTCGGGTTTTCGTGTAAGCTAGCTTCCGAATGTTTTCCAAATATGCTAATCGACTTTAGGAATTTTGAACTTCTTTCATTAAAAATGACGAATCTTTTAATGTAAATGAAAATGTGGATTAATGCAGAGGGCAGTTGTGGGCATAAACTTACCTCCTGAAGATTCCTTCTGCGGAGGGACTGCATAGATTAGCATCCTTAATCCGCCAACTTTTGAGGTGCAAACAAATTCAGCAATGATTCGTTTAGGAGGAGGACCGACAAATGACATTCATGCTATCTATGTTGGATGGGCGGTAATTGCATACATATATAACTCAAATGAATGCAATTGTTATTTTTTTAAATCTAAGTTGTCCTAATATGCCTCAATCTTTTAAAATTTAGGTTTACCCAGAATTGTACAATGACACTCAAACTCACTTTTCTACTTATTGGAAGGTACGTTTTGTTGGGGTTGTTTGAAAGTTGTGCTTTCTGTATCACATGAAGGGTTTTGCGGAACTGCTGCGACACAGCGAGGTGTTTCTGGCAATAAGGAACAAGGAATTTTGAGACGAAATTTTTGGGTAACTACCGACCCTTTTACTCTTCTTACACCTTCTTCTCTCTCTTCTCTCTTTCTTTTCACTCTTTCTCCTCTTCTTCTCTCATTTCTAACATTTAGACAATGCTTCTCCTTATATAGTGTCCTAGAGAAGGCATTTACTCTACCATAAATTCTAGGTCATTAACTCCACCCCACTAACTCACACTTAATGGTACTAAATGAGATTACAAATTATTATCATTTAATCATGACATTTAACACCCCCTCTTAATTTGTAATCTTCAAAAACTTCTTGAACAATTCGAGCTTCTCGAAATTCATGGCCTTTGTTAGAACATCAGCGGGCTGGTCCTGTGTATGAATAAACTCCATAATTATCTCTTTCTTCATCACCATTTCTCTGATAAAGCGGTGGCGTAACTCAATATGCTTTGACCTTGCATGAAACACGGGGTTCTTTGTCATAGCAATGGCTGACTGATTATCACAAAATACTGTTGTTGGATAAGCAACCTTCTGCTGTAACTCCAGCAATAACCTTCTTAACCATACTGCTTCACGAATTGCTTCATTTGCTGCAATGTATTCTGCTTCAGCTGATGATAACGCTACAGTAGCTTGCTTCTTCGAACTCCAGGAGATGGGTTTTGTTCCAAGACAGAAAAGATATCCTGACGTACTTCTTCGATCATCAACACTTCCTGCCCAGTCACTATCAACATATCCAACAAGGTTGTTGTCTTCTTCTTTTGTGTACTTCAAACCAACATTCTTTGTTCCTTGAAGATAACGTAAGACACGCTTCGCTGCTGCAAAATGAGTCTTGGTGGGATTGTTCATGAATCTTGATAGCATACTTACACTTTGAACGATATCTACCCTTGTGTGGGTTAGGTAGATCAACGAACCAACTAGGCTTCTATAAATCTTCGAGTCAAACTTTTCAGCACCATCATCCTGTTGCAGCTTCTCATTAAATGCCATTGGAGTTGCTACAGCTTTGGCGTTCTCCATGCGAAATTTCTTCAATATGTCAGCAACGTACTTCTCTTGAGAAATAATGATCTCTCCTTTGCTCTGCTTTACCTGCAAACCTAGAAAATACTTCATTAATCCAAGATCCGTCATCTCGAATTCATCCATCATTGCCTTTTTGAACTTCTCCAGTAACAACTTGCTGGTGCTCGTGTAGATGAGATCATCCACATAGAGACAGGCTACTAGAAAATCAGCATCGCGCTTCTGCACATAGAGAGACGGTTCTACCAAACTTCTTTCAAATCCATTCTTCTGCAAGTAGGAATCTATCCTGAAATTCCATGCTCTCGGTGCTTGTTTCAGTCCATAGAGAGCTTTGTGAAGTCGATACACTTTGTCTTCTTGTCCTTTAATAGTGAACCCTTGCGGTTGTTGAGCATACACTTCCTCTTCTAGTACTCCATTGAGAAAGGCTGACTTCACATCAAGTTGGAACACTTCAAGCTCCATTTGTGCGGCAAGTGCTAGCACACTTCTAATAGTCTCCATTCTAGCTACAGGGGCGAAAGTCTCAGTGAAATCAATTCCGGGCTGTTGTGAGTAACCCTTTGCTACGAGACGAGCTTTGTGCTTCTGTACGCTTCCATCTTCATTAAACTTTGTTTTGAACACCCATTTCAAGCCAATTGCTTCTTTTCCTTTGGGAAGGTCTACTAGGGACCAAGTATCATTCTTCTCAATACTAAACATCTCTTCTTTCATTGCATTTCTCCATTTTTCTTCTTTTGCGGCCTCTTCGAAATTCTGCGGCTCAAACGTAGCAAGTGCAAAGTTAGCTTGCTCGTAAACTTCTGTTAATAAACGATACCTTCTTGGTGTCATATCATCAGCATAATCTTCATTATCTGAATTTACTCTTGAGGAACTAGCTGCTGCTGTATTAGTGAGATTTGAGGAAGGCACTACTGCTGGTACTTCTGGATAAGAAAACATTGGTTGAGTCTGAGAAGATTTGTTCTCCCACTTCCATGCTGCATTCTCATCGAAAATAACATCTCTTGAAATCACAAGATTGTTAGTCTTTGGATCAAACAAACGATAACCTTTAGATTCTTCACTATAACCAATAAAGATTGGCTTCTCACTCTTCTCATCAAACTTCTCCTTCTTCTTCATCAAGAGAGCATATGCTACACATCCAAATACTTTCAAATGATCAACCGTGGGTTTCCTCTTATGCCATGCTTCATAAGGTGTCTTGTTTTGAACGGCTTTTGTCGGTGATCGATTGAGGATGTAAGCTGTTGTATTCACAGCCTCGGCCCACAATGAATTCGGAAGATCCTTGCTTTTAAGTATACTCCGTGCCATCTCAACAATAGTCTTGTTCTTCCTCTCAGCAACGCCATTCTGCTGAGGTGAGTACTTCACAGTAAGCTGTCATTGTGTGCCTTGCTACATGCAATAATCTAGAAACGGCTTGTAAATGAATTCTCCTCCACGATCTGTCCTCAAAGTCTTTATTTGATATTCACTTTGCTTCTCTGCATTGGCTTTGAAACTCAAAAAGGTAGTGAAAGTCTCTGATTTCTTTTCAAGAAAGTATACCCATATCAAACGAGTGTAATCATCGACAAATAAGAGAAAGTATCTCCTGTTACTGATCGTTGGAGTTTGGGTTGGACCACAGATATTAGCATGCACCAACTCAAGAGGGGCTTCAGCTCTCCATGAGGAATTGGGAAAAGGAAGACGACGTTGCTTTCCATACACACATCCTTCACAAACACATATTGCTGTTGGTTGAATTTTTGGAGGACCTATGACCATATTCCTCTATCTCAACACCGTTAGGCCGTTTTGATTCAAATATCCATATCGCAGATGTCATAACTGAGCTTCATCAACAACTTCATTCTTCAATGCAACATTCAAGGACGAATTCATCTTCAGCGGAAACAAGTTATTCGTCGTCATCTTCACTACAGCGATTATTTTCTCATTTTTGTCAACGATCTCACATTGACCATCAGCGAAGGTAACCTTATAACCTCTCTTCATCATTTGTCCCACGCTCAAAAGATTCTGAGTAATGCCTGGAGAATAAAACACATCATTAATCCACTTTTCTTCACAATTTGCTGCTCTCACAGCAATGATTCCCTTTCCTTAAATCTTTATCTTTTTGTTGTTTCTACGCTCTAACAACGAGTTGTAGCCGTTGTCGATCTCCACAAAGTTTTCCTTATTTCCTGTCATATGATTGCTACAGCCACTATCCAAAAATCACACTTCATTCATATCTTGCATTGCATTGAAACAAGGATAGAATACTTTCTTTAATTCTTCTTCTTTTGAAAAATTTACTGGATTTTGAGAAACATGTTGTTGCTGCTGCTGCTGCTCGTCTTTAAAATAACAATCTCATTCTGAATGATTTGGAAATCGGCATCTTTTGCACCTAAAATAGCAATCTTTTAACTCATGTCTGGCTTTTCTAAAAATGTAGTAAATACCTTCTGAATTTCCAGGTCTACTCCAGGAAATGGTCTTCTCTATTGCGGAACTGACTTGTTGTACGTCATCTGCCTCTTCCTCGAGAACGGCCTCCACGTCCACGACCATAAAACTCTCTGCTATTATTCACAGTACGTTCCTTCTGTTCTGACTTCTTTTCTGAAACATTTAACTTCATTTGAAAAGCTTGTTCAACAGGAGTTGAGTACTTACTTACTCTTCTTTCGTGAGCTTCAAGCGAACCCATTAGCTCATACACGGAAATTTCTCCCAGATTCTTCGTTTCCTGAATCACAGCAACAACATGCTCAAATTTCTACGGCAGGCTTCTCAACACTTTCTCCACAACCTTCTTATCGGGAACTTCATCACCGCAACATTTGATTTGATTCATGATTTCAACAACTCTCGAGAAGAAATCTTTTACCGTTTCGGACTCCTTCATGGCCAAGTTGTCAAAATCCCTCCACAAGCCTTGAAGCTTGATGGAAATCACTTTCTCCGAGCCTTGAAATTCTTTCTTTAATACGCTCCATGCTTCTTTCGCCTTCTTGAGACCATAAAGTCTCGGATAAATCGACTTACTTACGGATTGTTGCAAGATCCGCAATGTCATCGCATTCTTCATCACATTTTCTTTAACCTTTTTTTCTTGTTCTCCAGCACCTTCTTCCTCATTTAACGAGTCTTCATTTTCTTCAAAGCCTTCATCAACAATTTTCCACAGATCTTGTGAGAGAAAGATAATCTCCATTTGCGAACTCCAATAATCATAGTGCTCTCCATCAAAGATCGGGATTTGGTTTGGTGAATAGGAAAAGAACATGCTGCTGGATGACGTAGCCATGATCTGCTGCGCTCTGATACCAAAATTTGTTGGGGTTGTTTGAAAGTGGTGCTTTGCTGTATCACAGGAAGGGTTTTGCGGAACTGCTGCGACACAGCGAGGTGTTTCTGGAAATAAGGAACAAGGAATTTTGAGACGAAATTTTTGGGTAACTACCGACCCTTTTACTCTTCTTACACCTTCTTCTCTCTCTTCTCTCTTTCTTTTCACTCTTTCTCCTCTTCTTCTCTCATTTCTAACATTTATACAATGCTTCTCCTTATATAATGTCCTAGAGAAGGCATTTACTCTACCATAAATTCTAGGTCATTAGCTTCACCCACTAACTCACATTAACTCCACCCCACTAACTCACACTTAATGGTACTAAATGAGATTACAAATTATTGTCATTTAATCATGACATTTAACACTTCTCACGTTTATTTTTAGTTTTTGTTTTTCTCAAAAAAAAAAATAAAGTGATTCCTCTAAAGTGCGGACTTACTGTTACGTGAGATATAATCTTTTGCTCAGGACATGAATAATCTCACGTGGAAGAGCTCTAGCAAAATTTATCAGATCATTGGTCCACTTCAAACTTTACACTAAATTATAGGCCCTTATGTATGTAAGATTCATTTGTATGACATTGTTGCAGGGGTACAATAATACGTGATGCTATGACTTGCTTTGCCCAGGATCTGTACAGATTGTTGCCGAACTTCCCGCTAGGTGCAACTTTTCCGCAAGTATCCGTTTACAACGGAGTGCAAATATATATCTCTATAAAGATAGATCAAGATATAGAAACACTCAACTGGTGGCTGTTGGTGACACCTCAGGAAATCCCATTAGGGTATTGGCCCAGGGAGTTGTTCACCCACCTAGACGAATGTGCAACGTACTTGTCCTTCGGCGGGACAGTGAAGAATAAACCTGGCCTATCTTACCCGTTGATGGGATATGGATTCTTTCCTTCGTACAACACAGGCAGGTTTGCTTACTTTAAGAACTTTCAATACATAGGCAGCGATAGAATCGCAGTCACCCCGTTGAAGGAGCAGACCTTCAAATCAGAAAATTTCCCCGAATGTTACAGGGTACTCAACATCGGATCAACCTTGAGTGGGTACACGATCACATACGGGGGACACGGTGGCCAAAATTGTTGAGAAATGCAACTGAAATGCCTAAAAAATGTGTGATTAATCGACCTACAATAAGAGAAGTTTGCATGTGCCTGAGGAAATGGTTCGACATATGGTAATTCCGACGGACACATAAGATTGATACTTGCACATCAAGCAACTGCTCCGGGAGGACACCACCATCCTCCTGTGGATATCTGTATGCATGTTGCCAGCCGCTTTTTGGAGTTTTGTCGGCCTGTGCCGCTAATGAGGATCGGGGATACTGTCAGCCGTTACATATTCCAAACACAAACACAAGCCTTGAAAGAAGTCATGTCCCCCAGTTGGCATCGCACTGACATGGACCCCAAATTGGATCATTTTACATTTCCTAATAATAATGTTGGCAGACACACTCGAATCCCCAATATAACCAAACTGAGAACCTGATTTCTTTTAATGTGTCCATTCGTGCTTTGGTCGAATGTGGTCGACTTTTCTCTATGATAAAATATTTTTATTTTATTTATTTATTTTAAAAAGTTATTAAGTGGAGTGGAGACTTGTAAATGTTTTTTGAGATTAAATTCCTATTAAGAGGTTTTTAGCAAGTCTTAAATGATTAAATTATTCCACACACGTATTGAACAAGAAGACTTACTACGGACAATGTCTTGTTGATCCGACAAAATTTCTCTGTTGTTGTTGATTCTTTGTTGTTGTTGCTAACTTCAACACTGACGTCAGGGTGAAGATCACAGCTAGAGAAGCACCGGATCGAAGAACTCGGGACTGACAAAAAATAATGACATACGAATCTCTGAGACCCATGTTCTTGTTTTCTTTCTAAGAAAGAAGTAGAAAGAAAACCTTGAAGACAGAAATGGTTGAGCTTCATTTTGGTTGCTTTAGCTTCGAACTGTAATCACATAAGCTCCTTTCTCATGCGTTCCTCACTCAGCTTTCTTTTCCATTTTCCATGAGTGATTTTCATCTTTTAGCTACACTGCTGTGATCTTAACTTGATGTGATTGTTATTTTCTGGACCAGATCATACCCAGAATTTGTACTGATTAACAAGGAACGAGAGCCTGATCCGAATGATCCATCAAAGTTGATATATACAGAACCTCCCTTGATTCTTCATCTGCCATCAGGGCGTATAATAAATTATATAGAAGATGAAAAATACGGGGTGCGCTTATTTTGGCAGCCCCCATTGAAAGGGGGGGAAGAGGTAGACCCATCAAAGGCTGAGTTTCTACCCCTGGGCTTTGATGAATTTTATGGAACAGAAGCCACTGATGCAGAGGCCGGCCTGTGGAAGAAACTGGCTGCATCTGTTGAGAATATGTACAAGCCAGTAGTTGACAAACTTAAAAAATGGGCTGAAGATAAGAAGAAAGACTGTGAAACAAAAGCGAAGTTGATTGATGAAGAGCTCAAGCTCATGGATGCAGAAATATGCTTGGAGGAGGCAATTGAGGAGTTGGATGAGTTGTTGAAGCAAGAAGAAAAGGAAGAGCAGTGGAAGGCTGAAATGGGTTTATCAAAGAAAGAAAAAATTGATGATATAGCCGGAGAAATCCCAAAAATTTCAATTGGAAAAGAGAACAAGAAGGCACCAGAACAGGAAGAAGAGGGAAAAGAAGCTGATGAGGAGGAGGAGGATGATGACGACGGTGATGATGAACCAGATGACGGAACTTCAAGTTTTGGCACCACTGCCTTATCTCAGAACGGTCAGGAGGTGAAACAAGGAGCTTCACCATTTTCTGCCATCACCTTGTCAGTTGCACCGTACGGTCTACCCTCTTGCGTAAGGATCGCACTCTTCTCATCCTGTTGGCTACATCTGTTCCTATTTCCTTCATTTGATATGCGAAAGCACTCCATAAATAATGCATAATCTATACAAAATGTTCTTGTCTGAGGCGTATTTGAACCTCTGCTTTACAGGAAGATGGATGCCATTGGCAATGAGCTTTTGGAACATTTGGCCATATTATATGCTTTTCTTTTTCTGGTTATTAGTGCTGCCATTTTTTTTTATCCCACTTGAGGTTTCTGTTTTGTGTATTGGGTTGCCTGTGCAGGTTTCTGCGTATCTAGGTTGCACGCTCCTATCGTGGAAGGGAAGCAAATCACCCCTCGGGAATTCTGCTGCTGCCTTGTCATCCAGACAAGCCCTCGGAGGCCATGGTCGAGCTCCTGATACTGTTCGTTTCCCGCCTAACATTCACGGCAGTGGCTGCTTAAGAGCAGTTAGGCCGGAGCACCTCAAACGCCTCACAAGGATAACACCCTTGATGGGGAGCGCCTCTCGGCTGCACTCACTGTCAAGGACGTTGTCATGCCAACAATCAGCCTCGTCAAAACATGAGCCCGCAGCAGAGCAGCGAGGCTGTGACTCGTTTCTGCTGCACGAATTCCCTGACGGCAAGCTAAGCAGGATATTATCTTTGCAAAACCCGTTGCTGCCCTCAGATTGGGATCCAGAATACCAGTGGAAGAAGTGAGCCTGGTGGGGGGGAGTTCGCTGTAGTTCCCTTACATCCTATTCTTGTAGTAACATCAGGAGGAGCCAGATTTTGCAGTAGTTTGTTTCCCCCCTTACAATCTTTGTTGAGTCAGTTAGTCCGAGGGAATCTCACAAAAATGTTGTATTTCCCACATGCTCGGAATTATTAAGGATTTTGATTACCTGGAAGAATTGCTGCTATCTTAAGAAGTCATTAGAACATCGAATCGAGACATATCCCATGAAAAGCATCAAGAGCCAACATCCTCAACTGGACTGAAATGATTATCCATCTTCTTTTTTGGGTTGGACACCGTACACACGTTGGACTAGGGATAAGAAGCACATAGTTGGCATCATTGAGGGAGTAATCACCAGTTCACCACATCGTACACGTGAGACTCAAGTGACTCCCCAATCCCAACGGGGGAATATCCAACTTCATCCACTCAAATTCCGCCACGTGTTCGGACCATTGACCCAGTGAGTGAGGCCTCCATTGGGCTACTGCCCGTGGCGGACTCCACTGGAGAAGAATCCAGCGACCTTCTCCTTCGTGTCTAAAGCAGGTAGTAGTTGGCCAGGTATGAAATAACGAAGCGAAGACTGTCCCTGACATTAGGAGAGGCATGGGCGAGAGGGTGGAGATCAGGGATGAGAAGCCTGGGTTGCTAACGAAGCTGCTCCTCAAAGTATCCATCCAGGGGAGCGTAGGAGCCGTGCACGTTGTGATGAGACCGGTGTCGACCGTTGGAGACTTGATCGCCGCCGCCGTTGGGCAGTACGTCAAGGAAGGGCGCCGGCCGATGGTCCCGGGTAAGGATCCGGTGTTGTTCGATCTCCACTACTCGCAGTTCAGCCTAGAAAGTAAGCCCCCGCGATTAATCCCCTCCCTGTCATCCCATGAATTTTGAAAAGAAATGATTCCTGACGATCCCTGGGGAGCTAACTCAGGTGTCTGATCGATCAGTCAGGTCTCAAAAGGGGCGAGAAGTTGATGAACTAGGGTTCGAGGAACTTCTTCCTCTGCCATGGTCGAAAGACGGGCGGCTGCATAAACACGAGAGTACCGCACGGGAATTGCGCTACTGATCCGACATCATCGTGCTCGAACGCGGCAGAAAAGGCGGGACTCAACTGGCTAAAGTTCATGGATCCCTTTGCTGCAATAGGAAGGAATTAGGATTCTTTTTCTTCACACAGTTCGGATGTTTTGCCCATGGTTTGATTGGTGCAGGAATCGTCCCGTTTCTCGCACTTTTGCAAAATGTCCGATTTGTTATCAAGGAAATCGTACGATGTGATTTGTCGTGTGTTATATATGTTGTTTAGTCCTAAAGCATGATGATGGAGACGACGATTGAAGTGAAGAAAAAAAAAAGCATGGCATTGGTTTTGTGAATGCATTCTGGCCCACACTAAAAGCCCAAATAGTCCCTCCATTGGCCCAACCGACGCCCTCCGCGACCATATTTGTTCCGTCTCTTCTTCTTCTTCTTCTTCTTCTTTAAGTAGTGCATTAGGAACATACATACCGTTGAAGGAGGTGGAGTAGTCGGGGGCCGATGACGTCAAGAAACCTGTGGAGGTGGCGGTGACTACGAGGTCTAACGCCTTGGTCGGACGGGAGGAGAATGTAAGACTTTTTTTCAAAAAAAAAAAAAGTATAACATTTTCGCTTCCACATAGAAAACTGTTGCATGTCTGATCACCAGAAATTTGCGGATGTCGAAGGAAGGTGAGATGAGGAAGCTTTCGATCCTCTACGCCACGCAGACTGGCAATGCCTTGGATGCCGCCGAGCGTATATCCCGAGAATCTGAACGCCGTGGCTGCAAAGCCGTTCTCTTCTCCCTCGACCAACACGACGCGGTGAGTTGTGGGGGTTCCACTTTGCTCCCCCTATCGGGCGTTGTTTGAAGCAAAGAAAATGAGTTCGGATGCGTGCTCCTGTTTGTTTTTACAGAGTTTGTTGCCATGCGAAGACGTTGTGATATTCGTTGTTTCCACGACCGGTCAGGGAGATACGCCTGATTCCGTGAAGGTTGGATCATGAGGAACTTGTAATTACGGTTGTTCACTTCCTCTGTACGGTCGTTGACCTTGCTGTTTTCCTTGATTAGGTGTTCTGGAGGTTCCTTCTGCAAAGGTATTTAAGTCCGAGTTGGTTCGACGGTCTTCATTATGCTGTTTTTGGATTCTTGTTATCAGAAATACAATGTGAGTTTCATTGTTCCTTACCTCCCCCCCTCATGTTGATTTCGATGGGTGTAGTTATGGTTTGTATATTCTGGATCGTGTTTGAGTGGAATGAATTGTCATAGATGGTTTCCTTGTTGGAATTGTTCGCCATATATAAGGTGTATCGCTTTGTCGGGGTTTCTTTTTCACATTAGACCACATGTCGGACTTGGTGATGTTTAGGAGGCCTCGTCTATGCATCTGAGATGATGCAATAGAATGTTACCCTTGTTTGACTTATCATCATATTTGTTTTAATTTACCGACTCCTTAGTTTATTGTATAAATATGACTATGGTTCCTTTCTCACATGATCGAGGCTTCACTATACTGTTGTATCAGTTAATATGACTGTTGTAATTTATATCTCTTTTATATGGAAAACTATGGACGTCGCTTCTCCAGTTTGTGGCAAAAAAGCTGGACAAAAGACTTTACAACCTTGGTGCAATGGCTGTAATTGAAAGAGGCTTGGGCGATGATCAACATCCTTCAGGGTATGACGTGGTCATCAGTTTCTGGTTCCGAGACATTTGTTTCACGATCTTTTCCGATTCTATTCTTGGCTTTCTTTTCTCTTCATGCATCTTCGCTTCATATATATCCAACGGGAAAAGAAAACATTGGTAAATGATAAATTTGTAATCAGGCATTTCATGAATTTGTAAACAACTTTCAATTACCCTGAATGACGAAATTCAAAAATTCTCTCTATAGATATTATTGATTTTTACATTTCATAATTAATCAATTCAAGCAATTTTTTAACAAGCCACAAATTTATCTGAGCTGTTTTTGCTAATTAACTTTAATAACATCCTTGTTTGGTTATGCTTTGTTATTGTCAAGTAAAACTTTCTTGTGTTCATCATATTCTGAGATCATGTCATTCCTCATGCTTCCGTGCGGTCATCGTAATCTTCTTTCACTTTTGAGAGCTCTGGCAGTAGTCTTGATGTTCTGCTGTATTACAAGGGCCAATTGATTATGAAGGATAACTTGTGTAATCATTGTATTGATTTGTAATTCTAGGTATGAAGGTGTTCTTGATCCTTGGTTATCATCCTTGTGGAGAGTGTTGAATCAAATGGACCCAAAGTTCTTTCCTAATGGTCCAGACTTTGTGATGTTAGATACAAAGCTTGTTGACAAGCCAAAGTACCATATAAAATACCATGCTGTCAATGAGGTGCATTCAGAGTCGTCGACTATCTCAGGTTAGTACATTCCAGAATAACTTATTGCCTGGAAACGAGTGTACAGATGGAATTACATGATGACATTCATACTGAACACTAGATTGATGGAGTTCCTGATTTTGTTCTTGATGAATCCTCTCTGGAATTCCAGTCTCTGAACTTTCAGCTTTTCTTTTATAGAGTCGGACTCTGCTGCTTTATATTTTATATTTAGAGCTCCTTAATAAATATAAATAGATAAAATCCTCTGATGACTCTCAGTCAGACTTTGCATTCAAGCCTTTTCTAAGATCTACATCCCTTGTTTTTAATGACTGTTCGAAGGAATTTTAATGTTGGTCTTTCATAAAGATGAGATCCACATCTTATGTTCTCGGTCGCCCTTTCTGGAATAAAGAGAAACTGAAAAGATATTGATTTGCTACCTCAAAGTTGGAGTGGGTCAGGCATTTTTACTCCTGTGGGCTATAAATAATCTATAGTGCATTGGAAGAATTTGGGTATCTGGGAAATGTTTCATTCTGAACATTTCATCTGTTGTATTAGGGAATGGATGACATGTTAGTTTCTATGTTAGTTTTGCAGAATTGGGAGAATGAAATCCAGAAGGCTCGTGGTATGTCTCCTGGAAGGTTTTCTGGTTGCACATATAGGCCAGATTGCTTCCTTAACATGGTATTTTTTTTTTTGTTCTACTAGTATAAATTTTAAATTTTGGATTCCTGCTTATGGTAATGCACTCATCATTTATATGTTATCTAATGCAACATATTAACTCATTTGAGAGAACAGACAATTGAAACTGACTTGAGTAAAAGATGACTGTGAAACTGGATATTTTAAATCTTTGAGTAAAGATGAAAGCAATTTTTTTTACTGTACCTATCTCCGCATATATCTTCATACAATTGAAAATGAATGAGTCCCTCATCCAATACTGCAATTCGAATGTTCTTTCCCTTTTTGTGCAGGTGAAAAATCAACATTTGACCAAGAGTCCCTCTATAAAGGATGTTCGACATTTTGAGTTTGAATTCACGTCTACCGTAAGTGGTATTCATTTGTTTGAGGATAATGTTGATTTTATGCTAGTCTTGAGTTAAAATCTTTTCAATATTCAGGCTATACCGTACAGAACAGGGGATATCCTGGAGATTTTGCCTGGTCAAAATCATGCTATTGTGGATGCTTTCTTGGAACGTTGTAATTTAGATCCGGAGTTACTGATAACGGTTAGTTCATTTTGGCCTTTCAACTACTAATCCTAAAGGTAGAAATGGGGTTGCATTAATAACTACTGATTATTGGAGATTTTAATATAATAACTACTGATTATTGGAGATTTTAATATGAATACCTTCACATTTGGTTTTGAAATATAAGTTTGCATCCTAGGATTTCATTTCCTAGTAGCATGACCAAAATAAACTCTTGTGGCTTCCTTATAACACATTTATGTTCAACCTTTTGTGTGTCTTCTTGTTTTGGCAATTTATTGACGATCTTGTTAGTCATCTGTATGTCCATAACGTAATAATGCATTAGCATGGACTTGACCTACATTTCCATTCATCTTTTTATCTCTTTTCCCTAATGTAGCTATTGTTTGTTATATGTTTGACCTATCATGCTTTTGCTAAGAAGATATGTTATTTACTTATTATTTTTTTTGTTTGAAATGGATGTATTCTGTTTCTGCCGATTTACAAAGACACGATTTTCAGGTCCACTCCAGGGAAGAGAAGGATCATATTCTTGCTAATGGTAAAAACACATCGAATGCTCCAATGAAGCTGAAGAACTTTGTTCAATTGGCTATGGATGTTTCATCAGCGTCACCTAGGCGCTATGTATTTGAGGCAAGTTGTTAAGCAGCTCCGAGGCAATTGGTGAATCTGATAGTATTATTTACATTAAGTTCTTGCTCATAAAACTCGAACATTAGTCTCTTTTTTTGGCAGTTTGTAAATCTCCCATGACTTATTTGTTTTTTGTTTTAAATGGAATGTTCATCCCCTGGGAATTCATTTACTATCCTGGTTCTGACAAGGTCGCTCACACTTAATTCAGGTAATGAGTTATTTCGCAGAGGCCCAGCATGAAAAGGAAAGGCTTCAATAGTTTGCATCATCTGAAGGAAGGGATGACTTGTACAAATACAACAAGGAGGAACGGAGAACATTCTTAATGGTATCTTTTGTTTAGCGATCAGCTTTTGTTTGTGGGCAGCGGAATCAGTAGATGCCGAGCATGTGGTTCTGATTATTATTCTGTCATTTTGATCGCAGGTCTTGGAAGACTTCCGTTCTGTACAATTGCCATTGGAATGGCTTGTGCAATTGGCACCTCCGCTGAAAACAAATGCTTTCTCAATCTCCTCTTCTCCTCTTGTTCACCCTAACCAAGTCCACCTTACTGTCAGTGTGGTTTCGTTGACAACACCGTTTAAGAGGAAGCGTGCCGGTCTCTGCTCAACATGGCTTGCCAAGCTAGACCCAAGCAAAGGTTCTTTAATGGATGAGCACTCGTAAATTCGGACATAGTTAAACATGACTAAACCTTCTTTTCTTCATGTGTTACGTGTGGCATCTTCAGGGACTCTCATTCCGGCATGGTTTAAGAAAGGCTGTCTTCCTCTACCGCCTCCATCGTTACCCCTCATTCTTGTTGGACCTGGGGCTGGTTGTGCGATCAGCTTTTCTATACAAGGATTTCTGGTTAAGTCATGCGAAGAGTGATGGGGTTCTGTCGGAATCGAAGGGAGGCGGGTTTTTTGTTGCCTTCTCAAGGGACCAGGCACGGAAAGTCTACGTGCAGGACAAGATGCGGGAGCATGGTCCTCAGGTCTGGAGTCTGATGAACTCTGGGGCCGCTGTTTACGTTGCTGGATCATCCACGAAGATGCCATCTGATGATTGGTCTGCATTGGAGGATGTAGTTGCAAAAGAAGGGGAGGTTCCCAAGGAGAGTGCTGTTAGATGGATGAGGTCCTTGGAGAAATCTGGGAGGTACCATGTGGAAGCATGGTCTTAAAAATCCCAATTGTTGTTTTAACAGCTATCAATCTTCAGAAAGTCTAGAGCTGAATTTATCCTCCAAATTCAGGGCTGGGATCGCGGAAGTCGCAGTACTTGGTAAATTAATCAACGGGAAATTAATTTGCTGGGACTCTTATGCCATTTACTCAATCGTGTTTCTTGCGAGGCGATTTGGTTAATCACCAACCAAATCAAAGTTAGCAAAACTAAAGTTCATTTTCGATTTTGGTTTTTCAAATCAAATCAAGACTATATTTTCTTTCGTATGATAAAATAGAAAATACTGGTTGTACACAAGAAAATGAATAGATAAGTTGTGAAATTAGTCAGAGAGATGACAAAGCATACAACTCCACACAAACAAATTTGCTCAAGCACAGATCACAAACAGTGCATTCTTATTCTCTGTGTTCAGGAAAGCAAGTTGTGTTGTCAGGTAAAGCGTTTTTTTTCTTCAATAATAGCTAATCAATCCCCCGCCCATCACTATAAAAAATGTTAATTTAAACGCCAGCATCAACAGCGTTTGTAGTCCAACTGTTAGGATAATTGCCTTCCAAGCATAGACCCGGGTTCTACTCAAGGAATCTTGCCATGTGATGAATTCGTTTCTTGTTTAAACTCTTTTAACCATTCATTAATTATATGCAAGAATCAGGGAATGTGACGGAACATGAATTCAGAAATATGTGGGGGTGTTGGATGGATGGATAGATGGATGGGGATGTGGGAACGAAGAGATCCGACCCCATTCAATTATAAAGGTTACCCAAAGCAAAAGACCAAGAAATAACAACCTCACCCAAACCCACCAAGCATAATTTTTACAAGACAACCCACCTCTCATGCCCACTACCACTAATGTCATGGTTTGTACAGCCAAAACAAGAAAACCAAGGAATTCTTGTTATAAGATCATGATGTAGAGTGGGATCAATCAATGCGGTTGAAGGAGATTTCTGAGAACAGAATGCACTGCCCCTTGTCTACCATTTGGTCCACCACCCTTCCAAATTCAATATGAGGGCTCCCCCCTTATTGTCAAACTACCCCATGATTAGGAACTCAAAAGAAAAATGTCTGGAAAGCCTACTCTTGCATGGATCATGGGGGGAACAAGGTGTCCACCCAAATTTAGATTATAATTAATCCATCATTTAAGGGAATGACAGTAGATGGAACAAAAGGGAGAGAGAGAGGGAGAGGGAGAGGGAGGGAGGGAGGGAGGGAGTGAGAGAGAGAGAGAGAGAGAGAGAGAGGCTTCACCAGAACTGATCCAATGCTGTCATGATGGAGCGGGGTGAAGTGAAATGTTTGTACTTTGAAGCCAACTGTGGCAACTTTCACTTGAATATCAGTAAAATCTTGGGATACAGAAGAAAACCTAACACAACATGAATACTATAAGAGAATATTATTGGACACCCTCTATGAACTCTCTGTTCTACTCCTCTAATGCTCACGATCTCGACCTTTTTTTTTATGCGCTGCTGGGACTTTGATCAATCAATTCAAGGAGGCATTGGGGGAGGTTCTTGTCCTCATAATCACTTGGACCCCATATATAAAAATCCCTCTATAAGAACACAAATTTTGCAATAAATGATTGAGAAAGGCAGGAAGACACACTAAAGCAGGTAGGGACTGGTCTTTGTTTATGGGTCCTTCGTTTTTTGAGCCCCCCACCCCTCCAAAAACCAATCCTTCTTCTTCTTGAGTATTATCTGAACTTGGGACGAAAGTAAACGGGCAGAGGACTGACTTCCCTCTGGTGGTCGTGGTGACTTAGCTAGGAACAATGGTTCCGATGTATCCGAACCCTGTGATGGTGAAGGTGATCGTCTGGAGGAAGAGGTAGACGTAGTAGTGGTTCATCCTGTAGAAGAGGTCATAGACCCCGGACGGGAACAAAAATGTAGCGAACCCGAGTTCCAATAGATGGATCCTGCAGAAAAAAAAAAAAAAAATTGATGAAAAAGGTGCATACAAATTCAGGAGGACATTAAAAGGAGCTCTTTCTGACATCATATGCAGCCTGAGAGAAAGGTGGTGATGGTGGTGTGTAGATACCCCAAAATTTTCTGAAATAGGTCACCCAAGTCATTTCCAAAGTTTATTGACACAGTGGCCTTGTTGTTACGGGAGTCAAATTTTACCATTGCTCTGTGTTTTCTAATTTATCTATTTTATTGGATTTTGAATAAAAAAAGGGCAATCCTAAAAAAGGGAGGTTGAGGAAAATGTCATTTCTTGTGAATCGCGGAAGAAAAACGCCATCATTGGTAAAAGGAGGAGATACATGTCTACCCACATAGAATAATTAGTCCATTCCCTCAGCATGGTGACGCCACAAAAATAAAAATGCTTTACCATCCTCCTACATGATCACTCAGACGAGATGAGGTAAGAACGAGGGAAAATCGACTGCAAAGGACGACAAAATTCGGCCGCACGCAAAGGTAGTCATAGCTATTTCTCCTGTTCAACCCAGCCCTGCTTCAGAACTCACGACAGGCTATCAACGCCCAACTACGAAAAGACAGCTCCTTGAAGCGGGTGCCACTATCAACTGGATAATGGCCTGGATCCTCTATATCATGGCTCTCTCTTTTAGGCAGGGGAGGAGGGACGGCTTAGACGGCTTCTGCTCCACCTTGAGTTGGCCATCAGAAGAAAGATCTCACTTCCTGCCATCACCAACCACACAACTAAGCCCCAAGGTAGGCCCGACTCTCCGACGGCGTGGAGACCCCCTCAAACCAGCTTACAGCGGAGAGCAATGACTCAGGCAGCCAGTTCAACTTCAGCTCGCGTTGGCGATGCCTACTTCCTCTCGCTGTTTCGAAGCCCATTACAAGAAGCAAGGTTCCTCCAGTTGCGACAAGCAGCAACGGACGACCCCCCGCCCAGCCACCAGCTCCTGCTCGTCAACGGATTTCGCCTCGTGATCACAGCAAGCCCAACGACCACGCCTCCCCCATCCGACTCCAAAGTAGATTACTAGCTCCACAATCGGTCCACGGGCAGTCATGGCAGAGGCGACAACCAAGACAACACCCCTCCTTTGTTCAGCACCGGCAGACTCCCAAAGTGACTCCGCTGCCAGCAATCGGTTCGGTGGCGACTGAACGACGCCGATCCTCCAGGTCCGGCGGCGGCGAAGACCCGTCTTACCACTCCAGTTTCAGCTTCATCCGGGTCGAGAGAATCCTCTCCCCCCCTCACTTGGGCGCCACCAAGTTCGGTAATGGCGAACTCACGGCCTCCCGTCCCTTCTCGCCGCCCTACCTGGACTTGACCGGGGGTAACGGCGGCAACCGCGACAAACCCTCCTGAGGCCGCTCCTCCCAGATCCGGGTTCGGCGAGGGTCAATCCAGCAACTCTGGCCTCAGATCCTTCAGGGTGTCCTCCTCTCGCCTCCACCGTCGTCGGACGAGGGCCAGCCTCAGATCTAGGGGAAGCCGCCGAGACTCCATCTTCGGGGAGCAACCCCTTTGTCACCCGTATCTCCCGTGACCACGATCGGCCTTCCCTGCCATTCCTCCGGCGGAAGGACTCCCCTTCTTGGCGTCGGGCTTCGACGGATCCCCCCCCCCTCTGAGCTGGGAGAAACCCCCGCAAGGTGAGCTTTCTTTTTCTTTTTATTTTATTATTATTATTATTCATAAAATGAATTTCATCAAAAGGGGACACGTGACCACCATGTGTTATGTTTTTTCCAATTTTTTAATAATAGGTAATATATTCTAAGGTTTATCGGAACATGTTCATGTTTGGGTTTCTTTTATTTTGCATTTATAAAGCCTATAGAATTCTTCGTCATTCTCGTTTGTCTATGCAAATTTTGCATTTATAAATCCCAATGCGCATAACTAACGTCTATTTTCCTGTCTTTCACAAAACACGGTGGGATTTTCGGCGGATATTCTCGACAACGCGCGTTTAATCGAGCAATCTCGAATCAACGTGCAAACGTACAACTTTGAAGGACCGACATTCACGAGCTACAAAAATGCCCCAATTAACCACTTTAAACGGTAAACACCGAGGAATTACTACCAAGGAATGCATCCTCCGACGACGCGGACGATCGACACCAACGGGCTCACAACGCCCCGTAAGCATCGCTCTTATTTCATTAAGTCCTAATTATTCATTTCGATTTAAATTAGGACTTTCTGACCACTTCTTTATTTTTCTTCGCATGTACACTGAGCATCTAATCTCGGAAGATCAACTTCAAAATTCCGAAGATTAACTCGAAGGCGCGTGTATCAAACCGCGTGGATCTACCCCGGCCTAAAAACCGTGGGTTCGAAGGTTTAAAGCGGCCCCAAACTCAATCAAAGGTACAAAGGGGAGGTGCGGGCCTCCCCGAAGTTTTATTCAAATCCACTTGTAACGGATTACGGACCCAAGTGTATAGGTTCGCAATCACCGCCCTTCCCCGTCCTTTTGATCTAAATAATTGTTTGTGATTGCGCGTATGCTTAGGCTTTAGGTTTTGCGTCGCATGATTGGTTTTAATCAAACAAACCTAAACTCGGGTCCAACGCCCGTTAAAACGTCGATAAAAGTCCGGCCTACTCCCGGATCGGGCCCAACACCCGTCAATCAAAAGTTAAACTTTTTGGACAAATCGCCACCCTTTCGCATGTTTTAGAATACAAAGGTTAGTAAATAGGAATCCCCGAACCCAGACTCTGATTTTTCCGACTTAAAATCACATTTTTAAACTAAGTCGGTGGCGACTCCGAACAAAAGTTTTCCAAAGTAAAACTAAACCCCACTACCTTTTTCGGAGCCATTTAGGATGAGGTTACGGCAGACCGAGCCGCTCCTTGGGCCCTCCCGGAAAATCCCAAGCGAGGTCTTAACGCAGCCCTTCGCCCGTCGCCTTCAAGGAACTGGAGACGGTCGGCGAAGCGTCCCGCAGATCCGCTCGGGAAACAAGGGAAGGCCCAACCCCGGGTCCCCTTTCCGCAGCGTCCGGCGTTCGAGCCGTAACGTCGACCGGACTGGGCCTCGGGGGAGCGGGCCCGGATCCTCGGGTTGCCCGAGCCGCAGCGCGCGTGCTAGGCCGGAGGGCGCGCGTACATGGTGATAATGACACGGACAATTAATGACACGTGACTACCCATTCGTTCGCCCTCCCCGTCTCCAACAACCCGATGAAGGTCTCCTTAGTTCGATGTAGGGACATGACGTTCTTGAATAGGATCCAGTAGAACAACAGGTGAACCGACCAGAGGGATGACACTGCTGAATGAATGAATCCTCGGAGAAAAATTTTTACGAGAATTTGTCATGAGAGAACAATAGACGGACCTCGGGGTTCCGACGGAGTTGAGGATTGTGATGATGGAGGGGATGTATATTGCGCCCCATATCGGGAGGTGGACCTCGGGAACCCAGATGGTGATGGGGAGGACCACACAGTAGAAGAAGAAGGTGACCATGTGGGCGATGATCTTCCTGACGAAGAAGAAGCTGTATATCACATAGACCTTCTTCCAGCACCTCACTTTCTGCATCCCAATAACGACATCATCAGGATTTAGGACCAAAAACTATTGGGGATGAACGCGAAACCACGAACATGTTAGAGACCTTATTCCTGACAATCTCCATGACCATCTTCCTGAAGAGATTGGCGGGACCGCAAGACCATCGATGCTGCTGGAATCGGAAAGCCTTGAAGGTACTCGGCAGCTCGCTCTTCACCTAATCCATTTGTCATAGTTGGGTGCATTCCATAAGAAGAAGTGCGACAATTAAGGAATGAATGCTTAATATCATTGGCTGTTTTAGTTGTATGCCTGAAGGTCGCCGAGGTAGACGAACTTCCAGCCGCGGAGGCTGGAACGGACGGCAAGGTCCATGTCCTCGACGGTGGTCCGGTCCTTCCAACCCCCGGCCTCATTGATTGCCGCTATCCTCCAAACCCCAGCTGTCCCTGCAACACCCCCAACAACATCGAGATCCCCTTCTTTATACAACTCCCCCGCTTAATTGGATCAAAACAAAAAAAGGAAAACAATTTAGTTAATCAATATTTTTGTACCATTGAAGTCGAAGAAGGCATGAATAACAGATCGGACTTCCTGTTCAACAGCGAAGTGGTAGTATCAAGTATCAATCTTACGTGTCAATCTTACGTGTCGGTCGTCATTTAAGATCATGATCGGAATTACCATATGTCGAATCCTTTTCCTCAGGCACATGCAAACTTCTCTTATTGTAGGTCGATTAATCACACATTTTTTAGGCATTTCAGTTGCATTTCTAAACAATTTTGGCCACCGTGTACCCCGTATGTGATCGTGTCACTCAAGGTTGATCCGATGTTGAGTGCCTTGTAACATTCAGGGGAATTTTCTGATTTGAAGGTCTGCTCCTTCAACGGGGTGACTGCTATTCTGTCTCTGCCTACTTATTGAATGTTCTTAAAGTAAGCAGACCTGTCTGTGTTGTACGAAGGAAAGAATCCATATCCCATCAATGGGTAAGAAGGAAAAATGAGCAAAGATGAAGTGAGAGGAGGGACCTCCTTTATATAGGGGTGTGAAGACCCTAAGGTGTATGATTCACATTCAATGTAGGACAAATGAAAATGGGCTAAGGGGCTTATTGGATAAAGTCATTTCGAAAAAATAAATCCAACAATCACCATAATATTTTCGAAAGGTTTGAAAATTTTCTGGGTTATAAAATGTAAAGTATCAAGTGCAGTGTATTTTAGACTATGAACTAGATCAAGATTAATAAGATTTATAGACTTGTGAAGTAAACATCTATGAATCAGAATCTCTTTTACAAGTCCGTCATATAATGGTTAGTAAAGGATAGACTAAATTCACTTATGACTTCACATATCATATCCTCTTTAAAATAATTTAAATATAATTTCTTTTTAAATGAATTATATTTATAATAACTCTATTATAAGTTTGTTACAATATTTAAATATTTTTTAATATATTAATTATTTTTTTAACGGGTTAAATAAATATAAGTAATAAAATATTAAAGAAATTAAATTAACTTATATGTTTTTAAATCAAAATATTAGTAAGCAAAGATATGGTTTGCTTTTTTACTTCAAGGGGAATCATATTTCTAGAAAAATCATATAAAAATAATTTAATTTTTAACACAAAATAAATTTCAAATTAAAACTCAGAAAACGTACTACCTCACTAACTCATCTTGCCATGTTTTCTCTAACAACAATCAATTATCATTTCTTTTTCTCTTTTAAATCACTTTTGCTAGTCCAATTGCTTTCCATAAAGAAATCAGTTACATTATTGCTCATATTCACTATTTCATTTATTTTCCACTGATTTGTGCTAAATTTTTACTATTAGTAAGGATATTGTTTTTTAATTTTGTTTCTACTCGTAATTGCATATCAAACATCAGGATCCACTTTAAGTATGAATAGTGCAAATAACAAAGTTCTTTTAACAATAGAGAATGGGAGCATAACAGAGTTTATCGAACATTCGAGTAGTAGAAATCGATAGATAAGGAAAATTCTAGTTTCTTAATGGAGTCAAAGCAAGAAAGGTAGCATAAGAGTATTTTCTTTGCATTTTTGTTATTTTTCAAGAATTCATTATTATTTTTAGGGTTCTTGATCTTTGCATTTTCACAATTGAATAATAAATTTATGAAATTAATTTTCAAGAATAAGTTTATTTAAAATAATAGTTAATATTTTTGAAAATGAAATTTCACTAAAGAATAATATATAATCATTAATAATATCGTTAAAGAATAATCGTTAAAGAATAATATATATTTTTTAAATTTAAATAACTTTTCATATAAAAAATGATAAATTTAAACACGAATTACAGCAAATTTATTTATCACAATTAAAAATTTTATTCGAGCTAACAATTATTTTTGTCACGGTATTTTATTATAACAAATATTCTAATTATAGTGACAAAAACTTTTATGACTATTTGCTAAAAATATTGTAGTGACTTTTCAGTCATTTAATTATAACTCACTATTTATCTATCGATTAATTCATTTTCCCTTACACGATCACCCCAAACTTGAGTGGGTAAGATAGAAAGAGCCCAACCGGCCATAAAATTAGAAAGAGATGATGTATGATAATTGAGATACAGAGAATTGGAATATGTAACGGCTGACAGTATCCCCGATCCTCATTAGCGGCACAGGCCGACAAAACTCCAAAAAGCAGATAGTATCCCCGATCCTCATTAGCGGCACAGGCCGACAAAACTCCAAAAAGCGGCTGGCAACATGCATACAGATATCCACAGGAGGATGGTGGTGTCCTCCCGGAGCAGTTGCTTGATGTGCAGTTATCAATCTTATGTGTCAATCGTTGTTTAAGATCATGATCGGAATTACCATATGTCGAATCCTTTTCCTCAGGCACATGCAAACTTCTCTTATTGTAGGTCGATTAATCACACATTTTTTAGGCATTTCAGTTGCATTTCTCAACAATTTTGGCCACCGTGTCCCCCGTATGTGATCGTGTACCCACTCAAGGTTGATCCGATGTTGAGTACCCTGTAACATTCGGGGAAATTTTCTGATTTGAAGGTCTGCTCCTTCAACGGGGTGACTGCTATTCTGTCGCTGCCTATGTATTGAATATTCTTAAAGTAAGCAGACCTGCCTGTGTTTGTTGTACGTAGGAAAGAATCCATATCCCATCAATGGGTAAGATAGGCCGGGTTTATTCTTCACGGTCCCGCCGAAGGACAAGTCCGTTGCACATTCGTCTAGGTGGGTGAACAATTCCCTGGGCCAATACCCTAATGGGATTTCCCGAGGTGTCACCAACAGCCACCAGTTGAGTGTTTCTATATCTTGATATATTACACCTGCTTCTTATCGGGAGTAAAAATGGTAAAAAGTAAATTTAAAATGGTTATACAGGATTCAAATTTTGTATGACTTCACATTAAACCCATAATCCTCTCTATCCTATCCAGTCCTCTGATGCTTCTGATCTTCGTCCACTCTGACCATTCCCTCACATACAATTTCGGGCAGACGCGCGAGTATATTTATGTTTTTAGATTATTTGTGTTAGGAAAAAGAATAAAAGCGGCGGTCGAAGCCCGAACAACTTTTGACGCCCACTCTAACGTAGTGATTGTGCCAATTTATGTGCGTGTATTTGTCTAGAGTTTCAGTAAGAAATCGAAGGAAGTTGAAAGCGTTGCCTCCGTGCTGTCAACTTACCTTTTTTTTTTTCCGGTAGTCCTGAATATGCTCACAGCTTGGGAGTTTTCTTTGGGTTGTCTTGACTTAAATGTTTTAAATTATAATATTTTCTTTAAAATAACTTAAATATATTTTTCTTTTTAAATGAATCATATTTATAATAATTTTATTATAAATTTTTTACAATATTTAATTTTTAATATATTAACTTTTTAATTTTTTTTAAATGACGTTGTGTCATTAAGTAAACTTAAGTAATAAAATATCTAAGAAATTAAAATAACTTATGTGTTTTTAAATCAAAATATTAGTAAGCAAAGATATGATTTACTTTTTACTTCAAGGAGAATCATATTTATAGAAAAATTATATAAAAATAATTTAATTTTTTAACACGAAATCAAATATAAACTAAAACTCAGGAAAACCGTACTACCTCACTAACTCAGCTTGCCATGTTTTCTCTGACAATGATCAATTATCATTTCTTTTTCTCACTTAAGTCGCTACTGCCGATATTCACTATTTCATTTAATTTCTATTGATTTGTGCTAATTTTTTTACTATTAGTAAGGATATTGTTGTTAATTTTGTTTCGACTCGTAATTGTAGGGAGACCAAACATCATGATTCACTTTAAATATGAATAGTGCAAATAAACAAAGCTCTTTTAACAATAAAGAACGGGAGAATAACGGAGTTTATCGAACATTCGAGTTGCAAAAATCGATAGATAAGGAAAGGCTAGCATTTTCTTTGATTTTTTGTTATTTTCCATGAATTCGTTATTATTTTTAGGCTCCTTGATATTTGCATTTTAAAATTGAATAATAGATTTATGAAACTTACTTTTCAAGAACAACTTTATTTAAAAAATTATTTGATATTTTTGAAAATAAAATTTCGTTAATGAATAGTATATAACCATTAAAAATATTTTAATTTAATTTAACTTATTATATAAATAATGATAAATTTAAGTACCAATTAGAACAAAATTATTTATCACAGTTAAAAATTTTATTGGAGCCTATCCCACCAACGTCACAATTATTTTTGTCAAGGTACTTTTATTATAACAAATATTATAATTATAGCGACAAAAAACTTTTATGACTATTTGCTAAAAAAAATTGTAGTGACTTTTCCGGCTTTTTAACTAGAACCGACTATTAATCTATCTATCTCCATACCATTCCTGAGCCTCATTAGGCCGGCAAAACTTAAAAAAGCGGCCGACAACATACATATACATATCATCCACAGGAGGATGGTGGTGTCCTCCTAGGGCAGGTGCTTAATTTGCAAGTATCAATCTTATATGCGAGCCGTTGTTTATGATCATGATCGGAATTACCATATGTCGAATCCTTTTCCAGAAGACACATAAGCGAAATTCTCTTATTATAGGTCCATCAATCACACATTTTTTAGGCATTTCAGTTTCATCTCTCAACAATTTTGGCCACCGTGTCCCCCGTATGTGATCGTGTACCCAGTCAAGGTTGTTAATCCGATGTTGAGTACCCTGTAACATTCGGGGGAATTTTCTGATTTGAAGGTCTGCTCCTTCAACGGAGTGACTGCTAATCTATCGCTGCCTATGTATTTAATGTTCTTAAAGTAAGCAGACCTGAGTATGTCATACAAAGGAAAGAATCCATAACCCATCAGCGGGTAAGATAGGCCGGGTATATTCTTCACGGTCCCGCCGAAGGACAAGTCCGTTGCACATTCGTCTAGGTGGGTGAACAACTCCCTGGGCCAATACCCTAATGGGATTTCCCGAGTTGATACCAACAGCCACCAGTTCAGTGTCTCGGTATCTTGATATATCTTTACAGTGATATCTGTTTGCGATCCCTTGTAAACGGATATTACTGGCAAAATAGAACCTAGCGGGAAAATAGGATCCGTCTGTACAAATCCTGGGCAAAGCAAGTCATAGCATCCTGTGTTATTGTACCCCTGCAACAATGCCATACAAATGAACTTTACATACGGTTCTACATGATATTATTCATGTCCTGGACAAAAGATTATATCTCACATAACAATAAGTTCGCACTTTAGAGGAATCACTTTATTTTTTTTTGAGAAAAACAAAAACTAAGAATAAATGTGAGAAGAACGTACCTTCCAATAAGCAGAAAAGTGAGTTTTGGTGTCATTGTACAATTTTGGGTAAACCTAAATTTTAAAGGCTCATTAACACGACTAACATTTAAAAACTAACAATTGCATTTTGAGTTATGTGTGCGTTGTGTAGTTACCGCCGTCCCAACATAGATGGCATGACGGTCATTTGTCGGGCCTGCTCCTAAGCGCAGCATTGCTGTATTTGTTTGCAGCTCAAAAGTTGGCGGATTAAGGATGCTAACTGCTGCCGCCCCTCCGCAGAAAGAATCTTCAGGAGGTAAGTTTATGCCCACAACTGCCCTCTGCATTAATCCACATTTTCATTTACATTAAAAGATTCGTCATTTTTAACGAAAGAAGTTCAAAATTCCTAAAGTCAGATTAGATTATTTGAAAAACATTCGGAAGCTAGCTTACACGAAAACCCGAGTCTTTCGCCTTCGGATCGTAGCCATCTAAACGATACTCGGAGGTTCTCTCTTCCCGTATCGCCACTCTCCTTATAGGAACAGTACCATCGGGGCAGCGGTCGGAATCTCTGAATGCCATCATCTCTTTGACATAAGACCAGCTCCTCTTTGCATCTATGTCGGGAGCGTTAGTTGGCTTCATCTGCTTCATTTAAAATAGCATCATTCATCACATAAATTAAAAAACATATATTGAAAAAAATTTGAGTGCATGCCTGTAGCTTGTGATCCTTAAGCAGTGGATTGTGGAAAGCAGGTTGGTCGTATATATCGACACAGTCGATCGTATCGCCGGAACGAGTCACGAAGCTTTTCACCGGAAATTTATCAGCCTTTTTCCCGAGATGCTTGGAAAAAACATTTTCGTTGTTGATGGCGAACACTATCAGTAGAGCGATGATGCAACTCCAATCTGCCATCTTCTTGTAGCGAAAAATTACTGTTTACTTTGTTTTATAGTTGGTCAGACAAGGAGAGGATAGAGATTCCAATGATAGTTAATCATTATTCACCTTTAGGGTATGTTTTGGAAAAGATTTGGATTTTAATTTACTATGTAACGAGAAACTTTAAAAATATCAACAAATTTAGAAAAATTTATATTAATTTAATGGTAGCAATTGTTTAGTGTATCATAAATTTCTAGTATGACCAATTTCTAACCTATTTAATATCATATAATTCCTAATATGAAAAATTTCTTTAGATCAGCACGATGAAATTTACTTCTTGACATGATTCGTTTTTCAGTCATAATTAACATTATTCAATATTTATGGTATGATTTGATTTGGATCTTAGATTAATAATGAGAAAATCGAAAAAAATATAAACAAATTTAGAAAGATTTGTTATAGCAATTAGCGAACTCTCTAAACTAGAAAAGGTTACCCTGATAAAATGAAATCATATAATTAATAAAATATTTAGCGTTTTGATAATTTAGTTAAATTAAAAAGAAAAAAAAAACTTGAAAAGGAAATTAAAAAATTCAAAATAATATAAAAGTTCAACTAGGGGAAGAAAGGATTTCGTTGATTCAATTTTAAATAAATTTAATTACTTGTCCATGGTTTAGAAAAAAATGTAATTTGTTATGTTTTGTTTGGATTTGAATTTCAGAATATAATTAATCTCATGCGATGAGAAAGTAAAAAATATCAACTAATTTAGAAAAATTTTCTATCGCCCTATTTCTAATATGCCCAATTTCTGTAGATCATTGGCATACCTCAAACCTATGCTCACCATAAATTAATGGTTTAATTTTCCTATATTCATATCTCGTCACAATTAGAGAATGATAGTATTCGTATTTCAGTCATAATTAAACTTATTTAACATGTAGGGTATGGTTGGATGTGGATTTTTATTTATGATTATAATTAATTTGATTAATAAGATATACAAACAAATTTAGAAAAATTTATTGTAGGAATTATGAAACTCTCTAAAACTTTCACCTACTAATCAAATTAAATGGTAACCATTGCCAATCTTTTGAAATAATTCCCACAAAGAATTTTGAATAGAACGAAAAAAAGTAATTAAATAATTATATGTAGAAAGAAAAAAAAGGAATACTTGAAAATGAAATAAAAAAATTAAAAATAATACAAAAGTTCAATTAGGGGGAGAAAGGTTTTTGTTTCTGTAATTTTAAATAAATAAATTACTGCTATATTTTACCAAATATTTCGCCTTTCAAAATTTTATTTTCCCAATTTGCTTTCTGTTTCAGACTATTATTATTATTGTGTTGTATAATTTTTTAGATGCGGAATGAAAGGGATTTGCCACTCACTTCTCGCAAATTAATTTTGAGCGTAATACAAAATTCCATCTGGAATATTCCAATAACCCGAGTTCCAATGTTGAGTAACTTCTATACATACTTTTATCGTCAAGGGGCGGTGTTATCTGTTGCAACCCATCTCATATAGTCTCTAGAGGCATCTTTGAGGAGTCCAGCAAAGTGCTTGCTTAGGTTAAGGTTGTCCTCATAGTACTAGTTTGAAAAAGTTTATTGGTGTTAGGTCTATGTTGAGGGGCTTTATGACATTCTAAATCTGGCCAGAGCTCAAACCTCGTCAGAGTTAGTCCCCGGACTTTTGAAAGTCGCCATTGACCCGTGACCTTTAGCTATGGATTAGTACCTTGGTTACAAATGGTTATTGTCAGTAGAGATTACTAAAAATAGATTTATTTCTCTTTAATTATGAGTATAAAGATGATAAATTAAGATAAGATTTTATTTATATTTAACATGTCAGATTTAGTACAAAAATATCGATTTAATATTGATACCACGAATCACTTAATCTAAATATTCTTAGTCATATTATTCAAAGTTATTCACCAATTAAACGATAGTGGATCATGTATCTCCATTGTATATAAATTTTTATGATTCATTTTTAATACATTTTGATTTATACAATTCTATGATTTTTGAAAATTTAATAATCAATAAGCTAAACTACATTCGAGTTGTATTTAACCAAATTGTTTAATCAAGCAACCCCCAATCAAAGATCAGTTCTTAAAACTTAGGATGGTCCAAATATATCGTCTTCAAAGCTATGACATTGGTAACAAACAATATATCCATAGGATAGAGAGGAAGTACAATATATGTCTTATATATGTCGCCATGATAAACTAATCCGATAATAAAAAGTATCAATAATATTATTATTCGAATATTAAATGATCAATGTGTCGGAATAAAAATTCTTCACATAAATGTAGGTTGAGTCGCAAAGGGAATTGTAATGAGCTTTCTTTTGTCTTAGGGTTTGCCGTGATAATTTCTTACGATAAAAGTAAGAACATTATGAAAGTACATGTGATGAACATGATGACTTTTATATAACTTTTCTCTTCTCGTAAAATAAAATGAAATCGAGAATGTTCATAAAAATAATTGCTTTCATCCTGGTTTTTCTGCCAATTTTATTTGGAAAATTCGAGGTTGGAAACAAAGTGCATATGAATTGACTCTCCTTGAAGTGTACTTCTTAGTTGTCATTCACATGGTTGTCGATGTCTTCTTATTGGTTAGATTATGACCAAACATGACGATGATGACTAAACCACGGTTTTAAGGGGGATGAACTAAGTGTTGCCCTGTTCTTGCCCTCCTTGTCCCCTTTTAACTACCAGCATTACGAAACTGTCCACAACCTCCAACACAATAGCGTAAATTTTTTAATGTTAGAATGAGGATTGGCCTAAGGAGAGCTATCATCAGCAATGCATTTGTTATTCTGGCACATATATCGAGGTCGAAGGTGTACTGTATACCACTTATCTCTACCACACTTGCCGAGGCCTTCAAGTTGCTCCAATGAGTGACAACTGGACTGCCGCAAACTACTAGCGTTTGCGCGAACAACCAAGGTTGTCTGGGGAATGCCGTGCATCCTCCCAATAAATGATTGTGATAGTTGTCTTCACGGAGAGGACGTGGTTTTGATCAGTAACTTGTGATTTTCTCTTAGTGTAGCAGTGTCACTGAAGGATTGTTACATCAGCTACGTCAAAACCAAAGTTGTTTAGCAGTCTTGCTCTTTGGTTGTTGACATTCGTTTGATGTTGAACTTTTACCGAACCACTATAAAATTAATGTGTCTATTTAGGTCGTGCTACTCTCTTCTTACATTTGATCATATTTCGTTTCTTGAGAATCGACAACGATCATGTTGAGTTCATAATGTTTTTGCTTACTTGTCTTGCATATTCAAATTCTCATAAAAAGAGAAATACGTTTAAATTACTAATTCCGTCCATTCTTAGTGTGCTGAACGATTCAACATTGATTTTCATTGTTGAAATTTGTGGTAAATATTTAAGAATATTAAATGATAAGTTGTGAGGACACAACCCACCTACACCCAGAGCTTATAAATAGGGGATTTCTCCCATTTATAATAAACGCCTCGGAAAGAAATTTGATCTTCCCTCCTCTTGTGTTCAATAACTCTTGCATTTCATTGGAAAGCTCGATGGTAGGGTGATTAAATGTCTTGAGTTCGAGAATCCGACATTTGGTACCATAACGGGTAAGTTATCACCAAAGTTCTATCGGAGTTTTGTCGAGAAAACTGCAACCGAAATTAGGGCACAAGTCATGGATGGCATATGTTTTCAGAATTCGATTTTGGTATTGCCAATCCATAGAATTCGTCGGATTCGAATGTAAAAGAGACACCGGTAGAATGATGAAGAGATTAAACAACCAAAATTATAGTGAGTAGAAGACGCGTGTTCTTATCTATTAGTCTGAGATCAGACTAATAGCGGCAGTAGAAGACACCACCGGAGGTGGATGTCGTTAACGTAAGAAAATAACGGGTTAGGACAGTGTTCACCGCTAAGATCATTATTAAGGAGAAGATGTTTAAACGCATAAGGTATGATGTTATGTCGAAGAATTCTCGGGATATAATAGCAACTGAGTTCTTGAAAAAAATGATACGAAATTTTTTTTTTTTTTGTGGGTTAAGATTAGAAAGGGGAAGCCATTTGAAAGAAACAACCCATTTTAATTGTATCATTGGGACTTTGGAACCCGACATGCTGTAGCCCACGAGCCCATTCCATACCATTCTCTGATCTGCAATGCGATCATTTTCTTTATTTTCGTTATGATTATCCAGTAATAACAATAAGCATGAGTAAAAAAACAAAATGTGAGTTAAATAATATGTGAAGCCTGAAAATTTTATATTACCTCTACATCCTCCTTCAGAAATTGAATAAAAGAAAATATAATTAGTGGTCAAGGTATTTTTTATCCGTAATTATTTAGCTTATATATTTACATTCGAATAATTTGCATTAGTGGTCAAAGAAAAATAATTAGTGGTCAAAGTTGAATAAAAGAAAACTGAATCGCGGTAATTTTTAAAATTTTCTGCAAAAGAATCAAGTTAATTTTTTATCTGTAATTATTTATTTAGCTATTTACATAATTTTTCAATTTGATTAGTTTTGTTTAATTTAGTTGCTCTCAAGAGAATTAAAGTAAATTTCTTTCACATGTTGTATCTAATTAATTAATTATTTATTTACATATCGTTTCAATTTGATTATTTTCTTAATGTGTTTAATTTTGTTGTTTCAGTTAAAATAATTCAGCGCCATATATTCAATCATATGCCTAATTATTAATATATCAATTTTTTAAACTTAATACTCAAATACAGATTAAAGATTCTTATAAATATACTATTTACTTTAAATATCAGGAAGTTGATAGGAGAGATGTAACTTTTACATTATTTGTAGTCATTGTTTCTTTGAAGAGCATGCGATAAATAAAATATCGAGAAACATAATTAATTTGATGTGATGAGAAATTCAAAAAATGTAAAACAAAGCTATAAATAGTTATTAAAGCAATTAATAAACTCTCTAAAATGATAGTAATTGTAATATAATTGTGCAATTTTTTGAGATAATTCCACCATTTTTAAGAATGATTCGTTTATGAATGAAAACATATTAAAAGAAATCATTAAATAGTTATATGAAATAAGTTATGTGATCAAATAATATATGAAATATTTACGTTGAAGTGGAGTAAAAGGAAAACAAAAATACTTGAAAAGGAAATAAAAAATTTCAAATAATATAAACGTTAAATTATAATTGCAGTAATTTTAAATAAATTGGATTTTCGCCCTTCCAGATTTTATTTCCCTATTTTTGTTTTTTTTCAGTCTATTATTATTGTTGTTGTGTATGGCGGGCCGAAGCCCATCTATTATTGCCTTGTTCGCTTCTGTTTCATTTATGCTGCAAATTAACATATTTTCATTGCCACTCTACTATATTGTCTTGTAAAGGTACGTAAAAGCAACAGGAAGAATTGGTTAGATACCGGTGATTGAGGCTTATTTGGGATATATCCAACAAATATTCTAAAATACTTGTACAAACGACGTTTTAGGGTGTTGAATTCGTCCGCCAGGGTAGCATACACAGTACTTCAAAACCACCAAACAAGCAACATGAGGCCGGGCGAATCAATCCCATCACTATTTATATGCCTCTCTGTGATCTGCGATCTGCCTCCTTGTCTGCCTTTTTAGTTATAAAATTACATAAAAAAAAAAAGAGTCTGATATGATTAATTCCCATCTAGTTGTTCTCATGTCCACCTCCTCATCGCTTTCAAAAATCACGACGCGGTTGGCTAGCGAACTTCTGAGTTCATGGCCAAGCCCATTTAATTGGGCATGAGCCCGTGTTCGTTCAACCAATACAAGGTCGGGCGCTGATGGTTTATCTAATCTTCCTCTCTCATTTTCACTCTCCTCATTCTTCTTCTTCTTCTTCAGTCTCTTCTCGGGTCTGGGTTTGGGCCTCGATGTTTACTCACGCAAGGAGAGGCCTCGGACAACATTTTTATTTGGATTTGTTTTATTGGGTAGAGAGATCTTGTCGTTTTCTCATTCCCAATCTTCACAAGTTCCAACGGATAAAGGTTTGGTGGGGTCAAAGTGAGATGAATAAAGATTTTTTTTATTTGGATATCTTTATTGTTTTGTCATGGAATCACTTTCTTTTTAACGTTTATGCATATTTACGTATCTTTCATTTTTGTGAGAAAAACAATTAATAAAAAAACATAATAAAATAGTGCCAAATCAAATAGCTATTACAATATATTTATTTACCATCGTTGAAAACTTGATTATCGTTCCAATGGGACTAGCTTATCCCCACAAATGCATTGTTAATTAGTTTTGTCATTATTGTGACAAAATCGCTCATTGTTATTTCATAAAAAATTTGGAAGCCAAGATGATATTTAGTTTTAGAAAATAAATCAATAAAATAAAATAAGTTTTCGTTCGAGGTTACAAATTTATCAATTTTTATGATTTTAACTATAACTTTCAAGGATTTTATATCAAATAAAATTTCATATTATAATGTCAAAGATCTGTTATATATTTGTGAGAAGATAGGTAGAAAGTAGTATGGTAGTTTTACGTTTGTATTATTGTTATTTTTTATTTGTATCTCATCCTCATTTATCCCAAATTTTTCCAAATTTTGAATTTTTTAGTACTACGAAGGAGAGAAGATCGAACTTTTTATAATAATAATTTTTTTTTAATTATAGCCATGAGAAGATGAAACAACAAAATTTAGTTTTGGCATCCAAGCGATGAGATGAATTACTACACTATTCTACTACAATACAACACCCTACAAAAAGATAAATAGCTATGACATATGATAAAGCGTCACCTAAACTATAACATAGGTAATGAACAATATATTCGTATGATATAAAAAGTATTAATAATATTATATATATGATAACTCTATGAAAGTAAAGTTAGTTAGGACAATTTCATACTTAGATTTTATTAGATTTGTTAAATATTGTGTTCATTGCATAATATTTCTGATTATTTCACATTATTCCCAAGAAATGGATTACTGCCGAGTTTTTTGTCTAT
The DNA here is from genome assembly GCA_029817715.1 of Melastoma dodecandrum. Classification (NCBI taxonomy): domain Eukaryota; kingdom Viridiplantae; phylum Streptophyta; class Magnoliopsida; order Myrtales; family Melastomataceae; genus Melastoma; species Melastoma dodecandrum. The sequence continues at coordinate 2,839,777 of JARUPY010000290.1, read as the reverse complement.
TTCAGGATAAATATGGAAAAAAGATGATCTCAGCGTAATTATGAAGAATCTGTGCAGAGGGAAGATCTTCGGATGCTAAGACCTGAAGCTACGATGGGGAGAAAAGAAAAGATTTTCTTTTCAAATTTTCAGAGATTCTTTAGGTTTATTTGGAGGATTATAAAAACATTTTATTTTACCTTTAGAGGGGGGGAGAGTGGAGGCTGTTGGTAACAAGGACGTCGACAGAGACTTAAACAGTTTTTCTTTTAGTTTTCTTTTTGTCGTTTTCATTGTTTACAATGGATTTGATGTTTTCGTTTACTTCAATTATGAACTAATTTTCTTTGCCTAGAGTTAAGATGGATCTTGACAATTAGTCAAGAGTTTATCTCTTTTGACACACTTGAATGATTTAGGTTAGATTATTCATGTTCGTTCTTAACGCCTTCTTATTGCCTAATCACCAATAGGATTGAATAGTGAATTTAGGTTAACTCGGAAAGGGAATCCTGGATTAAGCACGGGGAGAGGAATAACCTAAGTTAAACTTGGTCGGAAGACGGGATTATTAACGAGTGTGATAGGAAACCTAGGTTAAACTTGGTCGGAAGACGGGATTATTAACGAGTGTGATAGGAATATACCCAATCGTCCTGGGTAATCGAATTGGAATTGATTCTTAAGGGGCACTCGATAGTTAATCCACCTAGGAATGTAGTAATTACTATTTACATAGACGTACGTTCCTATGACCTTGGGAGGGGCGTAGGAAGACAACCGAATTCGAGATTATCAACCAGATCATTTGATTGAGATATGACTTGCGATTAATTGTCCGATGAAATCGTCGCCCTAGGTGCTTTTCTCATTTGAAGTTGAATTTAATTTACTTACTCATTTTCTTTAGCTTTACAATTTTGTTCAAGGTTACATTGTTACACATTGAAATTATCAATTTTTATGAATTTAATCAGAAGTTTCAAAGATTTTATATAAAATAAAATTTCATATTATTGTATCAAAGATTTGTTATACCATTGTGAGAAGATATGTAGAAAGTAGTATATGGGTTTTACTTTTGAATTATGGTTAATTTTTAATGCAATTGTGGTACATGTAAAAAGACCATGGTTAGATTTCCCGACAGAATGACATGTTTTGTTTTAATAATTAAATCTAGGGTTTTTTTAGCAAAAAGGGGAGTGCATCCGGAGGGTTAAGTAAATTTTGGAATTGACATGTGCCAATTGGTCCTATTTTTTTCATTTATGCTTACCCAAATTTCACATGGTGAAATTTAAGATAATTTTATAAATGCAAAAAACATAGAAAAAAACTGTGGCAGGTCAACAATTAAAAGAAATTGTACGATATTATGACTTAAAAATAAAATAAAATGTTATATTTGTCATGTGATCACTTAAATAAATTTCGGGTCCGTATAAATTAAATTTTTTTAAATTTTTTCTCCAGCATCAATGAGGCTAGTCGTGTCCCTCATTAGGATTTTATACTTTAATTTTCTTGACAAGAAATATTGATTTTGCTCTACGGATAAATGAATGGGAATGAGTGGTGAGACCTACACGTAGCCAACAGATGCATAGACGGGGCTGCCCCCCAGAACTCATTTTTCCTCCGTTAAGGACGGGGAATGGCACGTCATATATACAGAATTTTGTAAGTCTTTTATAAAAATACGAAAATTTTATCTAATAGGAATCAAAATTAAATCCTAATTACGAGGAGGACCAAAGTCTCGTGTTGTTTGGACACACACCACCTAAACCCATTGAAAAAAATGATTTTTCTTTCCTCTAATAAGCCTATCAGTAAACCCTTAACTTTGACCTTCCCCGGTAAGCCTAACCCATTGTCAAGGCTAACAACCCCAATGTCAAGTCAATTCTTTTAATTAATAAAGGCGATCTTTATTAATTGATTATTGTTAACGAATATTTATTAATTAATAATCTTAACGGATATTTCTAGCACTATTATATATATTAACGACAAATTTGTTTTGATTTCTTTCTATATTAAATGTTCTAAATTTTGGCTTTATTTTTACCAAAGATTTGTTTAATATTTTATTATGTTTGTTTATTTTAAAAAAATATTTTGATTTGAATCAATTTTAGGTGAGAAAAGAAAGGTTATTTGACAATAAACATAAGAAAAAAAGATGTTAATTTTTTATTAAATAAAAGAATATATTTTAATTATGTTTATTCATTTACTTTACTTATATTTTACCATTATACAATTTGTCCTAATTATTAGTTTAAGTGGACCAATCAAAATAATTGAGGAGTAATTAATGCTCAAACCCTAATAAAAAATACCTTGCACGTGCGACCCATTCCGGGCTAATGAGTTATAGTGAATTGTAAGTCATGAATTAATTAATTCCCCGGGTGGGGAAGACATTAATTTCAAGTTTCATATTAATTTCGGAATATTTCGTTGTTGGAAGACTCCTTAAGTTTCAATTTCTAAGAACGGGAAGGAAGAAAGCGGATCGGTATGCGAATTACTCATCCTTAAAGCTTTCCTTCCCGGGCAGGGAGTCGTGCCCCACATTGTAAATTGTAGGAATGAATTATTGATATAATTCCAAAAAGCAAGTGAAATAAATTCAGAAAAGAAGTCAAAATTTTCTATATCTATCTATATCTATTTGTAATTGTTTAAGTGTTTAAGACAAGATTAAACAAACGGAATGAGAGAACAGAGACGTCAATGATGGTTAACCATTATGTCTGGATTTGGATTTTAATTTGATGTAACGAGAAATCGAAATAAATATAAACAAATTTAGAAAAATTTTCTATACAATTAAAAACTATAAAATAATTTTAAAATTATATTTGTTCTTCTACTAGTTAAATTAAATGGATGCGATGAAAACTTGTTTACATCTTTATGAATAAGTTGGTATAATGATAAATTCCAAAAAAATACAAACAAATTTACAAAAACTTATTATCGCAATTAGGAAACTCTCTAAACTACCCTACTAATAAAATTATATGTTAAACATTGTTATATAATTGCAAACGAAAACTAACAAAAGCTTTTTCAAATGAATGAAACGAGGAAAAAATCACTAAATGCTTATGAAATAAGTTATATAATTATAACATATATTTATCGATTTGATCATTTAGTTAAAGTAAAAAGGAAACTCGAATACTTGAAAAGGAAATTAAAAAAATTCAAAATAATATAAAAATTTCAATTAGAGGAAGAAAGGGCTTTTGTGGCTGTAATTTTAAATATGTTGCCCTTCAGGATTTTATTTCTCTATTTTCTTTTGGTTTCAGTTTATTGTTGTTGGGTTGTAAATCAAAGGATATGAAGGCCACCCACTTCATTCAGGAACCCATCTATTATTACATCATTCTCTTATCTTCACCATCATAATCATAATCCAATTCATGAGATGAATTTCTACACTATTCTGCTACCATATATATAATACCCCTACAAAAAATAAATAGCTAAATATTTTAGGGACCAATATACTCTAACCAATTTATCAGTCTTGCATTGAGATTTCAATTATATTCACATTTAGGTATGATTGGATTTGGATTTTAATTTATGATTATAATTAATTTGATGCAATGACAAAGTAAAAAAATAAAAATTTTAGAAAAATTTACTGTCGCAATTGCAAAATTGTTTTTATACTAATTAAATTAAATGGTGGTCCATTTTTATATAATTTCTAGTATGCACAATTGTTATATATTTTTGGGTATGGTTGGATGTGGATTTTAATTTATGATTATAATTAATTTATGCAATAAGAAATTCAAAAAATATAAACAAATTTAGAAAATTTTATTATAGGAACTTTCACCTAGTAATCATTGCCAAAATTTTGAAATAATTCCAATTTATATCAATGTCAAAAAAGGAAATACAAAAAATTCAAAATAATGTAAAAAGTTCAATTAGAGGAAGAAATGTTTTGTTGCTGTAATTTTAGATAAATAAATTACTGGTATTTTTAAACAATTTCGCCTTTCAAGATTTTATTTTCCAATTTGCTGTTTCAGACTACTACTACTACTATTATTATGTTAAATAATTTTTTAGATGCATGTTATAAACCCAGGACACTTCAATAAGCCCATCTATTATTTGCCTTACTCCCAGGCCGCAAATTAATATGTTTTTCATCACGGGGCACAACGCGCATGTCTTCTGAGGTCAAAACCAATCATCATTTCTCCACTGTTCCACTATAAAACAATATCCCTATAAAAAATAAAATATGATCCTCCCTTTCTAAGTTTAGCCATGTAATTTTGGGCCTTTTGGTTATATTATTGAAAAATTCCTTTTGGAATATTCCAGTAACCGAAGTTCAAATGTCGGTGCAACCTCTCCACATACTTTTGTCGTCAAGGGGCAGTGTTATGTATGAGCCTGTTGCAACCTCCGGAGGCATGTTTTTTTCGTTGCCCACTCGGTTTCCGAAGCTTCGCTCCGACTAATTCGGACTCAATCCGGGTATGTTGGACCAGCATGGGTGGATGCGTACGGTAGGTTTCGAACCTGAGACCTCCTTAAGCGAATCCAAGCTCCTTACCACTTGAACCAACCCCTTGATAGATGCATGTTTGAGTAGTCGAGCGGAGTGCTTGCTTTGGTTAAGGGTTGTCCTCATAGTATTAGTTTGAAAAGGTTTATTGTTAGGTCTATGTTGAGGGGCTTCATGTCATTGTAAATCCATACTAACGGCCAGAGCTCAAACCTCGCCAGAGTTGTCGCCGGACTCCGGGAAGTCGCCATCAGTGGATTAGGACCTCAGTTGTTTTGGCTGTTACAAATGGTTATTGTCGATAGAGATTACTAAAAATAGATTTATTTATCTTAATGCTAAACTAATATAGATTTTATTTCTATTTAACATGTCAGATATTAAGTACATAAATATCGATTTAATATTGATACCACGAATCACTTAACCTAACTATTTCTAGTCATATTATTCAATTCTATTCACGTTTAACATAACGTTTCCGCTTACTTGTCTTGGACATTAAAATTCTCATAAAGAAGGCAAAAACGTGTAAAACACTGATTCCATCCACTCTAAATGTGCTGAACAATCCAACATTGGCCTTCGTTGTCGAAAATTGTGGTAAATATTTAAGAAGCTTACATGATGAGGGAGTGTGACGTGTTAGTTTATCTGGTTTGTTAGTGTTAGGTGACTAATTGTTACGACACAACCCACCTGCACCCACGGCCTATAAATAAGGGACTCTTCCCCATTTATAATACATGTCTCGGAAAGAAATTCGATCTTCCCTCTTCTCTTCCTCTTGTATCTAATAAGATCACTATTAAGGAGGAGAGGTTTAAACATATAAGTTCTCGAAAAAAAATCATAGGAGACTTTAGTTGCTGGAGAATGATTTGACGTTCAGATAAGGAGAATTAGAAATTAATTAATTTTTCATGAAATATCTATTTTTCCTAGAAATTTTGGAGTTAGATATGACATCAAGAATTAGTAACGAAATGATGATGATAATTATTCACAGGTTCAGACGAAAATATAGAGAAACGTCACACATCAAACACTACAATCTTGTACCCAATAATAACAATAAGCATGAATAAAAAACAAAATGTGAGTTAAAGAAATATGTGAAGACTGAAATTTTAAAAAGTAAAATAAAAGAACTACAATGATTTCATGATTATGGTCACCTTGGCATGGAAAAAAATTCTACTTCGACACCAGAATTTCATCAAGTGAGTTACAGCATGTCGTCGAAGTTCGCCAGATTCGTGTGTCGGCCTGCAATTTAGGAGAAAATTCATTGTTGTTTTTACATGTTGTATAGAGGTACCACTATTGTATATTGTGGTAATAATTAAACTATATTACATAAACACATTCCATTATACTATGTAGTTGGTTGAAAGAGTGTGACCCCAATTAATATTCAGTCAATCTAATAATCAGCAGGCACAACATTTGTACTCGATACATATTAATATTTATAATTTTTAACGTTTAGGCATCATTTATCCGTCCCCTATTCTTATTCCTTTGTGTCAATCCGAAGCTAAATTGACATAAACATACCTTCAATTAACTTAATCATTTTTCATGATTTATTAGTGGGATTACATTATAACTCTCATGGCATTGCATTTTGTACCACTAGGGGAATCGATTTTCAACGCGTGTAGAATAAAACAAAATTCACATACACGTTCGTGTCTGCCCAAGTTTCTTCATTGATGGGAAAATGATTTTAACAGTCTACTTGATTTCTTTTGCTTCTGTTTGTTTCTATCTATATATGAGAATATTTAAAGACTTATTTTATTTTATTTTTTAATAAAGAATATGTCAATAACGTGACATTTACTTTTATTTTGTCTTTTACGAAACGAGCACGTCGATATAATCAATCCGGGGTCCCAAAATTCACCCCAACATTCGAAATTTATAATTTCTATTCCATGCTACATTGATCGATAGTAAATGACTCTTAGATCAACTAAATTTGTTGAAAACTCAAGACAAGTGGCATATCGGTCAACTGAGGTTGCCCTTAGCAAAGACATGTGTTAGATAATTTCAATCAAAGGAGATATTACCCTTCACCCATGATAGGAGTGTAACTAAACCAAGTTTAATCAAATGATAAATTACCTTTTGCCCTGGTCGGATAAACACGTGGATACGAAATTCAATAAGGACAATTTAAACAAGATGGACGATATTTACGAATGTTAATGAAGAACGACAAAGTCGTAAGAAGGAAAACAAAGATAATAAAGCAACAACAGGCTGTGACTATGTTGTTATTCTAATCTACTTAAGAAAAGGTCATATTTATAATATAAATCATAATTACTTCATAGAATATTGTTATAGAGGTCGGGTTGAGTCGTCTTCATTCTTCAGGCATCATATCTCTTCAATCGATCCCACGTGCTTTCTTCGAACGGATTGGAACGTTTTGTGCCACACGTGTCGTCAACTGAAGATATGTAAAAAGTAGTTTATGTACTTGTGGTTTTACTTTTGAATTATGGTTAATTTTTTATTTGTATCTCATCTCAATGGATCCAAAACTTCTCTAAACTACGAATTTTTTAGAACTACAACGGAGATAAGTCGCCATTGAACCGTGACCTTTAGCAATGGATTAGGACCTTGGTTACAAATGCTTATTGTCAATAGAGATTATTAAAAATAGATTTATTTATCTTTAATTACGAGTATAAAAATGCTATTAAAAATTCAACAGAATTGAATGCAAGTCCAACTTTACTAAAAGTTGAGGCCCACAACCCAATAGTATGGTCTACCCCAGACAGTTGTCAACATTTGCATGTATACAAATATGGAATGAAAGGAGGACAAGTGGGGCCCACTCATTTCGTTCATACTAAAAAAACAACTCGATCTTCTTCTGTTTCATTTGGGCTGCAGATTAAATATGTTTACTACCACCACCACCATTTCTAAATCTTCCTACCACTCGTGCGACCTCAAAACCAATTACTATTATTATTATTATTTATTAAGGAGCTCTAAATATAAAATATAAAGCAGCAGAGCCCGACTCTATAAAAGAAAAGCTGAAAGTTCAGATACTGCAATTCCAGAGAGGATTTCATCAATTACAAAATCAGGAACTCCATCAATCTAGTGTTCAGTATGAATGTCATCATATAATTCCATCTGTACACTCGTTTCCAGGCAATAAGTTATTCTGGAATGTACTAACCTGAGATATTCGATGACTCTGAATCCACCTCAATGACATCATGGTATTTTATATGGTACTTTGGCTTGTCAACAAGCTTTGTATCTAACATCACAAAGTCTGGACCATTAGGAAAGAACTTTGGGTCCATTTGATTCAACACTCTCCACAACCAAGGATCAAGAACACCTTCATAACTAGAATTACAAATCAATACAATGATTACACAATTTAGCCTTCATAATCAATTGGCCCTTGTAATACAGCAGAACATCAAGACTACTGCCAGAGCTCTCAAAAGTGAAAGAAGATTATGATGACCGCACGGAAGCATGAGGAATGATATGATCTCAGAATATGATGAACACAAGAAAGTTTTACTTGACAATAACAAAACATAACCAAACAAGGATGTTATTAAAGTTAATTAGCCAAAACAGCTCAGATAAATTCGCGGCTTGTTAAAAAATTGCTTGAACTAATGAATTATGAAATGTATTTCTTTTCCCGGTGGATATATATGAAGCGAAGATGGATGAAGAGAAAAGAAAGCCAAGAATAGAATCGGTAAAGATCGTGAAACAATATCTCGAAACAAGAAACTGATGACCACGTCATACCCTGAAGGATGTTGATCATTGCCCAAGCCTCTTTCAATTACAGCCATTGCACCAAGGTCTTAAAGTCTTTTGTCCCGCTTTTTTGCCACAAACTGGAGAAGCGACGTCCATAGTTTTCCATATAAAAGAGATATAAATTACAATCGCATTAACTGATACAACAGTATAATGAAGCCTCGATCATGTGAGAAAGGAACCATAGTCATATTTATACAATAAACTAAGGATTTGGTAAATTAAAACAAATATGATGATATGTCCAACAAAGATAACTTTATATTGCATCATCTCAGATGCATAGACGAGGCCTCCTAAACATCACCAAGTCCAACATGTGGCCTAATGTGAAAAAGAAACCCTGACAAAGCGATACATCTTATATATGACGAACAATTCCAACAAGGAAACCATCCTTGACAATCCATTCCACTCAAAACACGATCCAGAATACACAAACCATAACTACACCCATCGAAATCAACATAGGATGGGGAGGGGGTAAGGAACAATGAAACTCACTCGCCCAATCCAAAAACAGCATAATGGAGACCGTCGAGCCTACTCGGACTTAAATTCCTTTGCAGAAGGAATCTCCAGAACACCTAATCAAGAAAAACAGCAAGGTCAACGACTGTACAGAGGAAGTGAACAGCCGTAATTACAAGCTCCTCATGATCCAACCTTCATGGAATCAGGCGTATCACCCTGACCAGTCGTGGAAACAACGAATATCACAACGTCTTCGGATGGCAACAAACTCTGTACAAACAAACAGCGAAAATGTCATACTTTTTTTTTTGAAAAAAAGTCTTACATTCTCCTCCCGTCCGACCAAGGCATTAGACCTCGTAGTCACCGCCACCACCACAGGTTTCTTGACTTCATCGGCCCCCGACTACTCCACCAACTTCAACGGTATGTATGTTCCTAAGGCACCACTTAAGAAGAAGAAGAAGAAGAGACTGTACAAATATGGTCGCGGAGGGCGTCGGTTGGGCCAATGGAGGGACTATTTGGGCTTTTAGTGTGGGCCAGAATGCATTCACAAAACCAATGCAATGCTTTTTTTTTCTTCACTTAAATCGTGGTCTCCATCATCATACTTTAGGACTAAACAACACATATAACACACGACAAATCACATCGTACGATTTCCTTATTAACAAATCGGACATTTTGCAAAAGTGCGAGAAACGGGACAATTCCTGCACCAATCAAACCTTGGGCAAAACATCACAACTGTGTGAAGAAAAAGAATCATAATTCCTTCCTATTGCAGCAAAGGGATCCATGAACTTTAGCCAGTTGAATCCCGCCTTTTCCACCTCGTTCGAGCACGATGATGTCGGATCAGTAGCGCGATTCCCGTGTGGTACCCTCGTGTCTATGCAGCCGCCCGTCTTCCGACCATGGCAGAGGAAGAAGTTCCTCGAACCCAAGTTCATCAACTCCTCGCCCCTGTTGAGACCTGATTGATCGATCGGACACCTGAGTTAGCTCCCCAGGGATCGTCAGGAATCATTTCTTTTCAAAATTCATGGGATGACAGGGAGGGGATTAATCACGGGTGCTTACTTTCTAGGCTGAACTGCGAGTAGTGGAGGTCGAACAACACCGGATCCTTACCCGGGACCATCGGCCGGCGCCCTTCCTTGACGTACTGCCCAACGGCGGCGGCGATCAAGTCTCCAACGGTCGACACCGGTCTCATCACAACGTGCACGGCTCCTACGCTCCCCTGGATGGATACGTTGAGGAGCAGCTTCGTTAGCAACCCAGGCTTCTCATCCCTGATCTCCACCCTCTCGCCCATGCCTCTCCTAATGTCAGGGACAGTCTTCGCTTCGTTTTTTCATACCTGGCCAACTACTACCTGCTTTAGACACGAAGGAGAAGGTCGCTGGATTCTTCTCCAGTGGAGTCCGCCACCGGCAGTAGCCCAATGGAGGCCTCACTCACTGGGTCAATGGTCCGAACACGTGGTGGAATTTGAGTGGATGAAGTTGGATATTCCCCCGTTTGGATTGGGTAGTCACTTGAGTCTCACGTGTACGATGTGGTGATTACTCCCTCAATGATGCCAATTATGTGCTTCTTATCCCTAGTCCAACACACGTGTACGGTGTCCAACCCAAAAAAGAAGATGGATAATCATTTTAGTACAGTTGAGGATGTTGGCTCTTGATGCTTTTCATGGGATATGTCTCGATTCGATGTTCTAATGACCATATTTGTACCGTCTCTTCTTCTTCTTCTTCGATGAAGTCAAGAAACCCGTGGTGGTGGCGGTGACTACGAGGTCTACCGCCTTGGTCGGACGGGAGGAGAATGTAAGACTTTTTTAAAAATTTTCGCTTCCACATAGAAAACTGTTGCATGTCTGATCACCAGAAATTTGCGGATGTCGAAGGAAGGTGAGATGAGGAAGCTTTCGATCCTCTACGCCACGCAGACTGGCAATGCCTTGGATGCTGCCGAGCGTATATCCCGAGAATCTGAACGCCGTGGCTGCAAAGCCGTTCTCTTCTCCCTCGACCAACACGACGCGGTGAGTTGTGGGGGTTCCACTTTGCTCCCCCTATCGGGCGTTGTTTGAAGCAAAGAAAATGAGTTCGGATGCGTGCTCCTGTTTGTTTTTACAGAATTTGTTGCCATGCGAAGACATTGTGATATTCGTTGTTTCCACGACTGGTCAGGGAGATACGCCTGATTCCGTGAAGGTTGGATCATGAGGAGCTTGTAATTACGGTTGTTCACTTCCTCTGTACGGTCGTTGACCCTGCTGTTTTCCTTGATGATGTGTTCTGGAGGTTCCTTCTGCAAAGGTATTTAAGTCCGAGTTGGCTCGACGGTCTTCATTATGCTTTTTTTGGATTCTTGTTATCAGAAATACAATGTGAGTTTCATTGTTCCTTACCCCGCCTCTCATGTTGATTTCGATGGGTGCAGTTATGGTTTGTATATTCTGGATCGTGTTTGAGTGGAATGGATTGTCATGGATGGTTTCCTTGTTGGAATTGTTCGCCATATATAAGGTGTATCGCTTTGTCGGGGTTTCTTTTTCACATTAGACCACATGTTGGACTTGGTGATGTATAGGAGGCCTCGTCTATGCATCTGAGATGATGCAATATAATGTTATCCTTGTTTGACTTATCATCATATTTGTTTTAATTTACCGACTCCTTAGTTTATTGTATAAATATGACTATGGTTCCTTTCTCACATGATCGAGGCTTCACTATACTGTTGTATCAGTTAATGCGACTGTAATTTATATCTCTTTTATATGGAAAACTTTCTCCAGTTTGTGGCAAAAAAGCTGGACAAAAGACTTTACGACCTTGGTGCAATGGCTGTAATTGAAAGAGGCTTGGGCGATGATCAACATCCTTCAGGGTATGATGTGGTCATCAGTTTCTGGTTCCGAGACATTTGTTTCACGATCTTTTCCGATTCTATTCTTGGCTTTCTTTTCTCTTCATGCATCTTCGCTTCACATATCTCCAACGGGAAAAGAAAACAGTGGTAAATGATAAATTTGTAATCAGGCATTTCATGAATTTGTAAACAACTTTCAATTACCCTGAATGACGAAATTCAAAAATTCTCTCTATAGATATTATTGATTTTTACATTTCATAATTAATCATTTCAAGCAATTTTTTAACAAGCCAAAAATTTATCTGAGCTGTTTTGGCTAATTAACTTTAATAACATCCTTGTTTGGTTATGCTTTGTTATTGTCAAGTAAAACTTTATTGTGTTCATCATATTCTGATACCACTGTTGGGTGCCATCATTGGACCTGTTCTAATCGAGCTAATTTGTTCTGTGTAGTTGTTAAGATAGAGTTCTTTCATCGAGGTGGAGTGCTTACAGGTATTTATTTCTTTTAGAAAAGAGATTAATGTTTTTGTTTGTTGTTTTTCTAAAGTAATACACGTGCAATTATATGGTTGATAGGGCCAATTTTAAAGGTATAATTCCAAGATTTGATGGTTATGCTACCGAGTGATAAAAAAATAAACGAGACGACTTTCCCAAAAATAAAATAAAAAACAAATCATTAAAAGTCATGTAGTCCTAGCAAGTAGAAAGTTAAAAATCTTCTACGTGTAAAAAAAAAAAACGAGCCTATTTACTAACAAATAGAAAAAAATTGATAAATCTTTTCCAAAGATTTTTATCTCAACTGATATTTATCTTTTTCATATCGCCTTATTTTCATTCATTAGATGACAAAGTATTAGGTTTCATGTCAATTGAGTGACGTCTTTTTGGTTGATTACATGATTGGTGTTTCTCATCATGTTTGTATCAGTGGCTTCGGCGATCTCTCCGCCTCCTCCCCCGCCGGAGTAGACTATGCCAGATTTTTCGCCTCCTACCTTGCCGCCGCCGCCTCCCACCTTGTTATCGCCGCCTCCATCCCCTTTGCCGCCACCATCCCCTTTGCCGCCAACAACTTTCCCACTGCCGCCACCATCCCCTTTGCCGCCAACATCTTTCCAACTTCCACCGGTCCCTCCGTTGCCCTTCTCACTGCCCCCATCATCGCCATCATCCTGGCCATGGTTAGGCCCGCTAATGTCTATTGCATTAATAATAACTTTGTTTATTATATGGTGGCTTTGGAAGAAGAAGAAAGAAGCGGAGGAGCGCGCAGTAGCGGACCGTGCAGCAGCGGCCCGCGCAGCAGTAGAGCGACCAGCCGCCACAAACGTTCAGATGAACGTGATGGTGAACCGGGATGATTAGACTCCCGTGAGTGAAGCAAAATATCCTTCAATCTGCCTCAGGAATTCATTAGAGATTTTTCCAGCCTTTGACGATGTCATAGGATATAGAGCTGGATGTGCAAATATTGAAACTGAGTCGGCTTTCTCTCGTTTCGGTTGCTCATGTTTACTCGAACTATAGTTTGCTGCTCACTGTTCTCTTGGTCTGAAAAATGAAAGGTTTGTTATCTTTGTGCAAAAAAAGAAAAAGAGAAATCTAAGTTAACCGTCAATCTAAGTCGACCTCTTTAAGGCATGTGGGATGCCAAGATTGTGGAATCCCCCATAAAGAACCACTAAAGGGATCAACTGCTAGAGTGGCTTATCCAGTTCTATTGGAAAACTAAATATGTTCCCTCCAGCAAGAGTAACGTCCCATAGTTCAAAAAATTGATTTAATATTTATACCACGAATCACTTAATCTAAATATTTCTAGTCATATTATTCAATGTTATTCGCCAATTAAACGATAGTGGATCATGTATCTCTTATATTGTATATAAATTTTTATGATTCATTTTAAATACATTTTGATTTATACAATTCTATGATTTTTGAAAATTTAATCATCAATAAGCTTATCTACATTCGAGTTGTATTTATCCAAATTAGTTAATCAAGCAACCCCCAATCAAAGATCACTTCTTAAAACTTAGGATGGTCCAAATATATCGTCTTCAAACTATGACATTGGTAACGAACAATATATCCGTAGGATAGAGAGGAAGTACAATATATGTCTTATATATGTCGCCATGATAAACTGATCCGAAATGTATCAATAATATTATCATTCGAATACTAAATGATCAATATGTCGGAATAAAAATTCTTCGCATAAACGTAGGTTCAGTCGCAATGGGAATTGTAATGATCTTTCTTTTGTCTTAGGGTTTGCCGTAATAATTTCTTGCGGTAAAAGTAAGAGCATTATAAATGTACGTGTGATGAACATGATGAATTATATATAAATTTTCTTGTAAAATAAAATGAAATCGAGAATGTTCATAAAATATAATTGCTTTCCTGTCAATTTTTTTTTGAAAAATTCAAGGTTGGAAACGAAGTGCATATGAATTGACTCACCTTGAAGTGTACTTCTTAGTTGTCATTCACATGGTTGTCGATGTCTTCTTATTGGTTAGATTATGACCAAACATGACGATGTCTAAACCACGATTTTAAGGGGGATGAACTAAGTGTTGCCCTGTTCTTGCCCTCCTTGTCCCCTTTTAACTACTACCATTACGAAACTGTCCACAACCTCCAACACAATAACGTAAATTTTTTAATGTTATAATGAGGATTGGCCTAAGGAGAGCTATCATCAGCAATGCAGATGTTTATTCTGGCTCATATATCGTGGTCAAAGGTGTACTGTATACCACTATCTACTAAAGATACACCAAAAGAGGGGTGCACGTGCTCACAGACCGCCCTCCGAGACCTCGAATTCGGACGGGGTGTGTCGAAACGCCAGGTCCAGCACGTCCAGTCTAGTCTCCAAGGCCAAAACCTTGAGGCTCTTTTCCTCCTCCTTCAGCAATGCAAGCTTGAGCTTGGCTTGATATAATTTGATCTTACTCGAAGACTTGTGAATTTCTTCTTTCACCTCGACAATCTCGTGCTTGAGCTCCGATACCTTGCCTTTCTGCTCGTTCTTCTCCTCGTCCACCTTCCGCTGTATCTCCTTCAGCCGAATGATCCTATTAAGGCGGCACTTCAGGGTTTCGGCTTCGAACCCGTATGACTCCAGTGTTTCGAGGGCTTCTAAACAATCCACAAAGGTGCTCGTGTCATCGTCAATTGACAACTTGATGGCGCTCTCTGCAGTGCTGGCAAATGTTACCATCTTAGCAATGGCCAACCCTTCACGCAATCTCTCTTTTGCGTTCACTAAAGGAAGTGGGGTTGTTGGGGAAACTTCCGAAATATCTCCAGTGGCTCCACAGTTTCCCATATAGGCACGGTTCGTTGGAACAGCAAAGACAGCCCCATCACGGATATATCATTTGTTGCAGTTTGCTGTTGGTTGTTTAGAACGACCATAGTTCCTTCAAACTCCGGGCTGGTCTTTTCATTTTTCACAAGATCATGTTGCCCTGCATAAGAAAAATTGGAATCAGATGGACAATTAGATCATCATTACTAAGTTTTAGATGGTGAATTTGAAAATCATTAGGCATGTGCAGTCAGTCACACCAACATGATCATGTGCAAGAATCAGAGCAAGACATTTGGACCCAACTTCAAAGTTTGTTCATTCTGTTTGCTTATATCTTTGAATTTCACCACTACGGCACCTTGGTAGCAAAGCCCACCAACAGACATCAAAGATCATTCCTTCAGCAACTATGATAGCAAAGACCCCTCGAGCGGTTCCACAATCCGCTTTTCGGATGGGAAATATTTCTCAGAGTTTGCTCTTGCATATGCCTACTGGTTTTCAAAATTAATCCTGCGGAGACGTAAAATTCGGAAGAATATGTGAGAAGATTCGAATTTCTCTAAGAAACTAAGGCTAAATGATATCGATAAGAGAACGCCTGATTGATTTCGTTGGGAAAAGCACCTTCAATAGAGTGCAAATGCCGATACGATGAAACTAAGGCTCAAATTAATATTGTATTCCCAAAATTACAGGCATAAATGGTCAATTATCAACAAGGAAACTCTAAGGCACTGAATTATTGTACAGGCACCTTCAATTATCAAATTAATATTGTATTCCCAGTTACAACACTAAGAATTAGAATCGCTGGACCGGACACTGGAGACATTTAGTTACTTTATGAACAAATTATTACTTGCAACGAAGCTAAAGCGACAGAAAGGGGCTGCTGAAGAAAACCATGCTAATGCAGGTATTACCATGTATAGCTTTTGAAAGCTCTGACGTGGCTTACAAATCAAATGAAAAGAAAAAGGCTAACACAGCATGTTGATGACTCATATTCACTGAAGGAGGAAGGCTCCTCCAATAAGAGTGGATTGTCACGGCATAGGAATGGTGAGGATCTACAGATGAGAGGACCTCTCACAGGCAAACAAGAGAATGATAATGTATATACCCCGTTTCAAAAGAGTCGATTCAGATAGAACCACCATTTGTAATTGTTGTTCCAAGGATAAATCATTATGCACATCATCGTCTTTTGACGCGTCATCTGAAACCACAATCACATCCTTCCATCAGTTCTGGTGACAACAGCAATTCCATTAGAACTAAATGACAAACAAGTACCACCTGTTAAAGCATCCAGGACGCCCTTATTACGCCCTGCTCTTCTTTCAGTCCTCTTAGCTCGAACGATCGAATCATGCTTTCCAGGAGAAGCACTTGTTATCGGATGACCAGACTCGTTGCCCTACACAATAAACAGAAACATAAAAATCGAATCGGGATCCAAGAAAAGGATGCATCGAAGACCTTATCTGTAAAAGACAAGCATCAATGTTAGTTCCTACGAAACTGCAGCAATCAACAATTTCGAAGAACCCGCAACATCTCGATGTTTGAAAGAAAATACATCCATTCTATCTTCAAGTAGATGTTACTCACATGGTCTCCCTTTCTCAAGGGACTGCTTAATTCTGCTGTTTTACTTCTAGCATGAACTAATGGTTCTTCTGCCGTTCTTTTCGGTTTCTTGGCAGGACGTTTCGCATCCATGATCCATTGATGCCAGCTAGATGATAAAGGAGGGCTCGCCATTGCAGCAAAATGGGTCGAGTCCTCATCTGATGTAGTGGAAGCTGGCTTGTGTATCACGTGTTCTTTTGGATTATTAGAGCCGTCATTGATGGGAACAGTTGCACGACCATCTTCCTGGATTTACTAGCTCCTTCCCCGTCCACCATCCATCCAAGTGGAACGCATCGACCACATCCCCAACCTCAAACCCCCGGTTCTCCTCCACCCGAGGAGGGACTGGCCTCAGCATCGTTGCTTCAACCGGCTCCCTCAGCAGAAGCGAGGAGTCCTCGTTGAGGAGGTCAGAGTACTCGACGATGGCCATACGCTTGGTCCGGAACTTGGAGTTGGGCATTTCCGGGGGCTTGATGACCGTGGCCGCGAACCAAGAGTCTATGAAACCCTCGGCCTTGCTGGTCGCCTCTACCTTCGATCCCTTGACGAGGTGGACGTAGCGCTTATTCACTGCGTGGGGATGGTTTGGGGACTTGCCGTGCTCCGGCGGGGCCATCGCGGGTACGACGGCGTGCGGTGGCGGGGCGGCAGGAAATTCACCGTCGGGAAACCCAAAACAAGGCTGGCGGTTTAAAAAGGCCAGAGAATCTCGGAAAGGCGAAATGACGTCGTTTTCTCTTTGTATAATCTTATTGATAATTGATATCGTCTTTTTCCAATAGCTAAAGATAGTAACAAAAAACATTAGTATTTCTACTGGGAGAACCTCGAGTTGAGTAACGCTTCCGTATTCTCGCCGCAACTCTGGTGTAAGGCGGCCATCCTTTGGTCTGCTTGGCATATGCCGCTGCAGCTCCAGTCAAAGGGCGTGGGGCAAATGTCGTTCGATCAAGGGCGGTGGAGGCAAATCTCGTTCGGTCCAGGGCGGTGGAGGCAAACGTCGTTCGGTCCAGGGCGGTGGAGGCAAATCTCGTTCGGTCCAGGGCGGTGGAGGCAAATGTCGTTCGGTCAAGGGTGGTGGAGGCAAACCTGGTACCTTGACGGCCTTCTTCTCCGTAAGCATGGCGGAGATCGAGCTTCTGTGGCGGATGATCTGGGGTGCCGAAGAAGAAAGAAGAACGAGAGAGAGAGGAAGAGGAGGGGGAGGAGGAAGAAGCTATGGTAACCCATAGTTGCTAGAAGGGAACGACACAGGTAGGAATATATCGATATTATATTTCCCAATTTGATTTGGGTTTTAGTCTAATTATTGTGTTGGTTTCAGTTCGCTCTTTTTCTAGAGTGTACAGCCTGGTGGTGGATGTGTTCATAACTCATGCTGGTGGCTCGACGCATCAATTCATTTTTAATTAATTTTTTTTTTTCCTTCTCCTTCAATGCCAGCTTGAGCTTGTCCCGATAGAATTTGATCATATTCGCAGACTTGTGAATTTCTTCTTTCTCCTCGACAATCTCGTGCTTGAGCTCCGATGCCTTTCCTTTTTGCTCGTTCATCTCCTCGTCCACCTTCAGCTGTATCTCCTTCAGCCGAATGATCTTATTAAGGCGGCACTTCAGGGTTTCGGCTTCGAACCCGTATGACTCCTGATTCCAGGGCTTCTAAACAAATCACGTGGGATCAAATGATTTTGATCAAATGACGTGGGCGGATGTAGAAACTTTGGGCACCACACGTCCTATGGGAAGTTGAGGATTAAACTTAAGGATTTGACATAAAGAGAATTGGGGGTGCGGGGGATTGTGTCATTGTCTTTTACAAAATCTTAAAATAAGAAACCACACTATCAAATGAAAAAAGAAAAGAGAATCGTCCCACATTCCCACCCTTTCCCACAACAAGTTTAAACAACACTGGCCCGATAGGAGCTTACACTTGATGTGTAAGCCAAGGACTGACTGGGACAACGACAAGTTCACTGTAAGAGTGGGTTTGTAGTAGATTCATACCCCCCACCCAACCCCATGTGCACCCCAAAACAACAAAAAGAAAACTGGATAATTTTACGAAGAAGACGGACCATTCTCGCCCATTTTTATATTCACCCAATACAAAGACGGGATTTGATAGAAAGTGAGAACGACGAATTTTCAAAACTCAATTTTAGGTTCGTTACAGTGGCCTGGTTTATGCAACCTTAACCCGCAAGATGGCATCGGTTTGGATCCTACGGGCCGACAAAGCTTACTCTTCCTTTTTAAGTTAGATGATTCTCATGAAGTTCACCCAAGTAAGACGAAGACGTCGGATTCGGACAAGAAAACAACGATAGAGAGAAAGGGAACAACAATTTAAAGTTTCGGTTCAGATAAAGTTGGATGCCAAATAAACTATGAGGTGCCACTTTAGCTTAAGCTTTGCTCTGCTTTCCCCTTCTCTTGGGAATAACACGATCGTTCCTCAGAATACTCTTTATCTCCCCTTTATCTCTTCAGAATAGCTTAAGTTGGATGCCAAGACTATTTATGAGCAAATGCTTTTGGTCGTCCAGAGTTGAAAGAGTCCAGACAAACTTCTAGTTTTAATTATGACTGAAATACGAATCCTATCATTCTCTAATTGTGAGTTTGCGAATGATCTACAGAAATTGGACATATTTGGCTACCATTTAATTTAATTAGCATAGGGCGATAGCAAATTATTCTAAATTTGTTGATATTTTTTACTCATAAATTAAAATTCAAATCCAAACATAACTTAAACGTGAATAATGATTAATTATAATTGATACTCTAATTCTCTAACCAACTATAAAACAACTAAACATGGATTCCTCTTCTTGCGAACAAACGTTGATGAGGAAAATGGACCGATAAATTAAGTAGAGTATGTTGGTCCCTAAAATCTTTAGCTATTTATTTGTGGTAGGGGTATTATATTGCAGTGGATTAGTGGAGAAATTCATCTAATCACTTGGATTAATAATAATAATAATAATAATAATAATAATAATAATAATAATAATAATAATAATAATAATACTAGTAGTAGTAGTAGTAGTAGTAGTAGTAGGAGTAGTAGTAATTGGTTTTGAGGTCACACGAGTGGTAGGAAGATTTAGAAATGGTGGTGGTGGTAGTAAACACATTTAATCTGCAGCCCAAATGAAACAGAAGAAGATCGAGTTGTTTTTTTAGTATGAACGAAATGAGTGGGCCCCACTTGTCCTCATTTCATTCCCTATTTGTATACATGCAAATGTTGACAACTGTCTGGGGTAGACCATACTATTGGGTTGTGGGCCTCAACTTTTAGTAAATTGGAGTTGCATTCAATTCTGTTGAATTTTTATCGTATTATTGTCCGCTGTAAATGTTACAAGACGAGTTTCCTATTCATTTTTTTTACTAAAATTTATTGTAGCAATTTAGAAAAAAAAAGGAATTTAATAATTACATGTCAACTAAAGTAAAAAAAAAGAATACTTGAAAAGGAAATAAAAAAAAATTAAGAAGTTCAATTAGGGAAGAAAGGTTTTTGTTGCTATAATTTTAAATAAATAAATTACGGTTATATTTTACCAAATATTTTGCCTTTCAATAATTTATTTCCCAATTTGCTTTGGGTTTCAGGCTACTATCATTATTGTATTGGATAATTTTTTAGATGCGGAATGAAAGGATTTGCCCCTCACTTCTCCCAAATTAATATATTTTATAAACCGGGCACCAATCAATCACCTTTCAAGTGAAGAGTCCGCTACAATACAATAACCCTACAAAAATACAATTGAATTTCTTGGGTGATATTTTATCACCCTAGACCATATAATGTCCAAGAACTGCTGAAATATTCAGATACTCATCTAATTGTAAAAGAGGTTCAACAATTTTTGGGAATTGTGAATTATTTACGAGATTTCATGCCTAAAATTAGCAGGTATACTAGTCCACTTGAGGCCCAACTAAAGAAGGATACTTAGCCATGGGGACAAGCCCGGACAGAGGCAGTCCAATATCTCAAAACACAGGTACAACTACTTCCACCACTACAGATTCCTTCCGATAGAACTCGAATGTTACAGACAGACGTCAGTGACCTTTATTGGGCAGCCATCTTATTGGAAGAAATGGAAGGTAAAAAGCACATTAGTGCTTACAAATCAGGGTAGTTCAACCAAGCAGAACAACATTACCGTTCTACCATCAAGGAAATACTTGCAGTAAAATATGGTATAAAGAAGGTTGAATTTTATTTGGTTGGATATCACTTCATTGTAGAAAGGTACCTCTCTTCATTTAGCTCAATGTTCAAGTTCAGAAAGAAGAAGATACCGAATGTACAACTGCTACGGCTAGTAGAATGGTTTTCACAATGCTCCTTCACGGTCAGACATATCAAAGGTACTTCAAATGTAGTAGGAGACTTCCTGTCTAGGCCTTTCGATATTACACATCCTACTTTGCTGGAACATCCTAAACTACAGGATATGTTCACAACCAAGGTATATAAGCCACAAGAGTACGCTTCACACCCTCGGTATTATTCATAAGAATAGTATAGGGTAGTTTACAACAGAGCTGTCTACGAACTCCATAACAAATTCCAAATAGTTATTAGTCATATGAATCGCAGCCCGACACATGAATTCGGCTAATTTAGGAATTAATATGGAGTCGAGATTAAAAAAATTGACTTTTTTCTAGACCTATTTCCACGTTTGAAATATTTTGCGGAAAATGACACCTACCATAAAAAATTGACGTACACTAAAAAAATCAGTTCAAACAAACTTCAACGCGTCATTTGGGTTGTATTGAGATGTCAAAATTTAATAAAATTGGTTGGAAACTGGAAAATTATTATTACAAAAATTGCTAAGAAAGCCTTTCTTATTGTTGGGGTTTTCCCACCTGGCTTTGTTTTGTTTTTTAATCATTAGAGACGGAGGTAGAATTATGTCCATGCCAAGGTGACTCATGTCCATTATTCGGATAATCATAAAGAAAAAAAAAAAAAAGATTGTAATACATTTTAGAGAGTAGTAGGGAACGGTCCCATAACTAAAGCGGGCTTGTTTCTTTTAAATGGCTTACTCTTTCTAATTGTATAGTCGACATTGCCCTACCCAGCTCTTGCAAAATTGTTTACACATATCAGTGAGGGTATCAATAAATCAAGTGAAGAATATCATATTGTCCCTACCAAATTGAGAAGACCCAGGATCACTTCGAAGAGTAGTTTTTAACGACCCACAACTTCCACCTACGTTTGTTTTTTAAGATATATTTCACAATGCCCTAATGATACTGTTAATTTATTTTAGTATAAATAGGCATCCTTTCACTGAAACGAATATATATATTAATCAATGTACTTTATATTCTGTGTTTCAAGCAACAATGGGTGTGAGTTTGTTCTCTATTTAATGAAATTGATGGTTTCGTCCGTAGTTTATTTCGTGCTCTTTAAGGTTTATCGCTAACCACATCTAACCCGTAATTCACACAGCAAACACTTTTTTACAATCAGTGGAAGCCAAAACGAGGTACACATAATTTTGAACTCTCGATTCTATCACAAAGTTTTGATCATAGATAGTGATAGCACTCAGTTTTTCCGATATGATTTATAACAAAATATTGGAGAGACAGAGGGAAAACACCATGTCGAAGATTGAGAAAAATTAGGAAAACAATTGAAAAGTAATCAATTTACTAATAAATTAGATCGAAAACGAAAGAGAATCCGGTTGAGAAATTGAAAACGGGAGAGGATCAAGCTGGACAACGAAAATTTGAAGATCACTTTCCATGACTGACGGTTCTTTACAAGATATGACGAGGATACTACAATAAGATCAATAGAGGAGAAACTCAAATAGATAATGAATGGTAAATAGAGGAGAAAGTAAGGAATCTGCATTTCTCATCAAGCAACCCGCGTCTCTCAAACTATTACGACCATAGGAAGTACTTTACCCACGTCTGTGCAGTTTATATATATAATATTATTATAATTTTTATATCTGATTAGTTTATCAAGACGACATATATAAGAAATATATTGTACTTCCTCCCTATCATACGGATATATTGTCCATTACCTATGTTACAGTTTAGGTGACGCTTTATCATATGTCATAGCTATTGATCTCTTTGTAGGGTGTTGTATTGTAGTAGAATAGTGTAGTAATTCATCTCATCACTTGGATGGGGGATGATTTGCCAAAACTAGATTTTGTTGTTTAATCTTCTCTTGGCTATAATTAAAAATAAATTGACTGTATTAAAATGTTCGATCTTCTCTCCTTCGTAGTACTAAAAAATTTAAAATTTAGAAAAATTTGGGATAAATGGGGATGAGATACAAATAAAAAGTAACAATAATACAAACGTAAAACCACTATACTACTTTCTACCTATCTTCTCACAACCATATATCAAATCTTTGACATTTTATTATGAAATTTTATTTGATATAAAATCCTTGAAAGTTATGGTTAAAATCATAAAAATTGATAAATTTACAACGTGTAACCTCGAACGAAATAATATTTTATTTTATTGTTGGATTTTCTAAAACTAAATATCATCTTGGCTTCCAAATTTTTTATGAAATAACAATGAGCGATTTGACAAAACTAATTAACAATGCATTTGTGGGAATAAGCTAGTCCCATTGGACGAGAATCAAATTTTCAACAATGGTAAATAAATATATTGTAATAGCTATTTGAGCTGCCACTATTTTATTATGTTTTTTTATTAATTGTTTTTCTCACAAAAATGAAAGATACGCAAATATGATACGCAAATGAAATCTTCAATATTTGCACACCCAGCTCAACATCCTATGACATCGTCAAATGCTGCAAAAATCTACCGGAATCTGTCGATATTGCCGATTCCCTAGTCGCTTCACTCACAGGAGTCTAATCGTCCTGGTTCACCATCACGTTTAACTGGACGTTTGTGGCTGCTGATCGCTCCGCTATTGCGCGGTCCGCTGCTGCACGGCCCTTCGAAACCCACCAAATAATAAATAAAGTTATTATTAATGCAATAAACATCAGCGGGCCTAACCATAGCCAGGGTGATTACGATGATGGGGGCAGTGAGAAGGGTAACGAAGGAACTGGTGGAAGTGGGAAAGATGTTGGCGGCAAAGGGGATGGAGGTGGCGACAGCAAGGTGGGAGGCGGCGGCTGCAAGGTATGAGGCGAAAAATCTGGCGCAGGCCACTCCGGTGGAGTAGGAGGCAGAGAGATCGCCGAAGCCACTAATACAAACATGATGAGAAACACCAATTCTGCATTCAACCAAAAAGACGTTACTCAATTGCAGTGAACCACTGCACTGTTGAGCAGGAAGTCGGATCTGCTACTCATGCCTTCTTCGGCTTCAATGGTACTGAAATATTTATTAGCTAAATTGTTTTTCCTTTTTTTTGTTTGGATCCGGAAGCATGGCGGGGGGCGACAAATGTTGTGTAGTTAACAAGGGTGGATGGGCAGGCGGAGAGATCGCCGAAGCCATTGAAACAAACAGGATGAGAAACACATCCTGCATTCAACAAAAAAACTTTACTCAATTGCCATCCAATGAATGAAAATCGAGCGGTATGAAAAATCTCAGTCGGGATAAAACGTGTACCTAGTGAATCTTTCAGCAACTAGGTCAACGGAGCCCGAGTCGGCCCGGGTGCTCGTGTGGGCCCGAGCCGGAGCCTAACTGGGTTGGCCCAGGGCCCGAGCCCAACAGGGTGGGCCCAGGGCTCGTGTTGGCCCGAGCTGGAGCCTAACTGGGTGGGCCCTGTGCCCGACCCTAACCGGGATGGCCATGGGCCTGAGCCTAACCGGGATCATTTAACCGATATTGAAGTTTGTCTGGGCCCGAGGTTGGGCATTCTAGCTAAGGCCAGGGCTAGGGCAAGGCTCGTACACGGGGCCAGGCTGAAAATGTTTTGCCTGGACGTTGGCACGGGCTTGATCATCCAACCCCGATCTGGCATGAGCCAGGATTCGGGCCCCGGGCCCGAGGTCGGGTAAGAGGTCCCTGCCACAAGCCAGGCCACACGTGACCACACTGAAGTCCCCATTGATGATGTTAAGTGATGAAGTCCCCGCCACACACGAAAAGAACGTGAGTATAAGAACGTGATGTTGCACATGTATATGAGGGTCAGTCTCATCAAAGTGTTTACCGACATTGTAGTCATGTATGCTTGTGATTGTATCAAGTTTGAAGGTGCTCCTGCAATTGTGGGGACAGTAGATTCTGTTGTCATGATTTGATCCGGAGCATTAAAATTCCGGATAGCTGGAACGAAAGGACAGGGGATGTGTCTTCTCTTTTTATTCTTGGGTGTTGTTGTGATGGGGAGGGGTCCTTCCCCGGTCCTTATTAGGGTTGAAAAAGGTAACCTTACAAAGATAGGCCGACCCTCCAAGCAAGCTGTCGTTTCTGATGGATGCTACAGTTCCCCCTTCTCTGAAAGTGGGGAGAGGTCAAATAAAAAGGCATATCATTCAATTCATTAAAAAAAAAAACAGTTGCAGCGGAAGTGTAAGGTGTACGTAAGGAGAACACTGGTTTTCCTTATACCATTGAAGTGCCTAGTGGCTGCACATGTTATCAAGAACCAGTTCCTTTGGATGGAATTTCTCATAAACAGGGGCTGTCAATTACTAACAAATTTTGCAGCAAAACAAACAAGCCTATCCCAACAGGGTGGGCCCAGGGCCGGAGCCCAACAGGATGGGCCCTGTGCCCGACCCTCACCGGGATGGCCATGGGCCCGAGCCTAACCGGGATCATTTAACCGAGATTGAAGTTTGTCTGGGCCCGAGGTTGGGCATTCTAGCTAAGGCCAGGGCTAGGGCAAGGCTCGTACACGGGGCCAGGCTGAAAATGTTTTGCCTGGACGTTGGCACGGGCTTGATCATCCAAGCCCGATCTGGCATGAGCCAAGATTCGGGCCCCGGGCCCGAGGTCGGGTAAGAGGTCCCCGCCACAAGCCAGGCCACACGTGACCACACTGAAGTCCCCATTGATGATCGTTAACTTAAATTTCTCTTTTTCTTTCTCTGCACGAGGATAAGAAACCTTTCATTTTAAGGCCAAGAGAACAACGAGTAGCAAACTATAGTTCGAGTAAACATGAGGAACCGAAACGAGAGAAAGCCGAGTCAGTTTCAATATTTGCACACCCAGCTCAACATCCTGTGACATCGTCAAATGCTGCAAAAATCTACCGGAATCAGTCGATATTGCCGATTCCCTAGTCCCTTCACTCACAGGAGTCTAATCGTCCTGGTTCACCATCACGTTCAACTGGACGTTTGTGGCTGCTGATCGCTCCGCTATTGCGCGGTCCGCTGCTGCACGGCCCTTCGAAAGCCACCAAATAATAAACAAAGTTATTATTAATGCAATAAACATCAGCGGGCCTAACCATAGCCAGGGTGATTACGATGATGGGGGCAGTGAGAAGGGTAACGAAGGAACTGGTGGAAGTGGGAAAGATGTTGGCGGCAAAGGGGATGGAGGCGGCGACAGCAAGGTGGGAGGCGGCGGCTGCAAGGTAGGAGCCGAAAAATCTGGCGCAGTCCACTCCGGTGGGGGAGGAGGCGGAGAGACCGCCGAAGCCACTGATACAAACATGATGAGAAACACCAATCCTGCATTCAACCAAAAAGACGATACTCAATTGTAGGAACCACTGCACTGTTGAGCAGGAAGTCGGATCTGCTACTCATGCCTTCTTCGGCTTCAATGGTACTGAAATATTTATTATCTAAATTGTTTTTCCTTTTTTTTGTTTGGATCCGGAAGCATGGCGGGGGGCGACAAATGTTGTGTAGTTAACAAGGGTTGATGGGCAGGCGGAGAGATCGCCGAAGCCATTGAAACAAACAGGATGAGAAACACATCCTGCATTCAACAAAAAAACTTTACTCAATTGCCATCCAATGAATGAAAATCGAGCGGTATGAAAAATCTCAGTCGGGATAAACGTGTACCAAGTGAATCTTTCAGCAAGTAGGTCAACGGAGCCCGAGTAGGCCCGGGTGCTCATGTGGGCCCGAACCGGAGCCCCGAGCCCAACAGGGTGGGCCCAGGGCTCGTGTTGGCCCAGGGCTGGAGCCCAACAGGGTGGGCCCTGTGCCCGACCCTAACCGGGATGGCCATGGGCCCGACCCTAACCGGGATCATTTAACCGAGATTGAAGTTTGTCTGGGCCCGAGGTTGGGCATTCTAGCTAAGGCCAGGGCTAGGGCAAGGCTCGTACACGGGGCCAGGCTGAAAATGTTTTGCCTGGACGTTGGCACGGGCTTGATCATCCAAGCCCGATCTGGCATGAGCCAGGATTCGGGCCCCGGGCCGGAGGTCGGGTAAGAGGCAAGCCAGGCCACACGTGACCACACTGAAGTCCCCATTGATGATGTTAAGCGATGAAGTCCCCGCCACACACGAAAAGAACATGAGTATAAGAACGTGATGTTGCACATGTATATGAGGGTCAGTCTCATCAAAGTGTTTACCGACATTGTACTCATGTATGCTTGTGATTGTATCAAGTTTGAAGGTGCTCCTGCAATTGTGGGGACAGTAGATTCTCTTGTCATGATTTGATCCGGAGCATTAAAATTCCGGACAGCTGGAACGAAAGGACGGGGGATGTGTATTCTCTTTTTATTCTTGGGTGTTGTTGTGATGGGGAGGGGTCCTTCCCCGGTCCTTATTAGAGTTGAAAAAGGTAACCTTACAAAGATAGGCCGACCCTCCAAGCAAGCTGTCGTTTCTGATGGATGCTACAGTTCCACCTTCTCTGAAAGTGGGGAGAGGTCAAATAAAAAGGCATATCATTCAATTCATTAAAAAAAAAAACAGTTGCAGCGGAAGTGTAAGGTGTACGTAAGGAGAACACTGGTTTTCCTTATACCATTGAAGTGCCTAGTGGCTGCGCATGTTATCAAGAACCAGTTCCTTTGGATGGAATTTCTCATAAACAGGGGCTGTCAATTACTAACAAATTTTGCAGCAAAACAAACAAGCCTATCCCAACAGGGTGGGCCCAGGGCCGGAGCCCAACAGGATGGGCCCTGTGCCCGACCCTCACCGGGATGGCCATGGGCCCGAGCCTAACCGGGATCATTTAACCGAGATTGAAGTTTGTCTGGGCCCGAGGTTGGGCATTCTAGCTAAGGCCAGGGCTAGGGCAAGGCTCGTACACGGGGCCAGGCTGAAAATGTTTTGCCTGGACGTTGGCACGGGCTTGATCATCCAAGCCCGATCTGGCATGAGCCAAGATTCGGGCCCCGGGCCCGAGGTCGGGTAAGAGGTCCCCGCCACAAGCCAGGCCACACGTGACCACACTGAAGTCCCCATTGATGATCGTTAACTTAAATTTCTCTTTTTCTTTCTCTGCACGAGGATAAGAAACCTTTCATTTTAAGGCCAAGAGAACAACGAGTAGCAAACTATAGTTCGAGTAAACATGAGGAACCGAAACGAGAGAAAGCCGAGTCAGTTTCAATATTTGCACACCCAGCTCAACATCCTGTGACATCGTCAAATGCTGCAAAAATCTACCGGAATCAGTCGATATTGCCGATTCCCTAGTCCCTTCACTCACAGGAGTCTAATCGTCCTGGTTCACCATCACGTTCAACTGGACGTTTGTGGCTGCTGATCGCTCCGCTATTGCGCGGTCCGCTGCTGCACGGCCCTTCGAAAGCCACCAAATAATAAACAAAGTTATTATTAATGCAATAAACATCAGCGGGCCTAACCATAGCCAGGGTGATTACGATGATGGGGGCAGTGAGAAGGGTAACGAAGGAACTGGTGGAAGTGGGAAAGATGTTGGCGGCAAAGGGGATGGAGGCGGCGACAGCAAGGTGGGAGGCGGCGGCTGCAAGGTAGGAGCCGAAAAATCTGGCGCAGTCCACTCCGGTGGGGGAGGAGGCGGAGAGACCGCCGAAGCCACTGATACAAACATGATGAGAAACACCAATCCTGCATTCAACCAAAAAGACGATACTCAATTGTAGGAACCACTGCACTGTTGAGCAGGAAGTCGGATCTGCTACTCATGCCTTCTTCGGCTTCAATGGTACTGAAATATTTATTATCTAAATTGTTTTTCCTTTTTTTTGTTTGGATCCGGAAGCATGGCGGGGGGCGACAAATGTTGTGTAGTTAACAAGGGTTGATGGGCAGGCGGAGAGATCGCCGAAGCCATTGAAACAAACAGGATGAGAAACACATCCTGCATTCAACAAAAAAACTTTACTCAATTGCCATCCAATGAATGAAAATCGAGTGGTATGAAAAATCTCAGTCGGGATAAAACGTGTACCAAGTGAATCTTTCAGCAAGTAGGTCAACGGAGCCCGAGTAGGCCCGGGTGCTCATGTGGGCCCGAGCCGGAGCCCCGAGCCCAACAGGGTGGGCCCAGGGCTCGTGTTGGCCCATGGCTGGAGCCCAACAGGGTGGGCCCTGTGCCCGACCCTAACCGGGATGGCCATGGGCCCGACCCTAACCGGGATCATTTAACCGAGATTGAAGTTTGTCTTGGCCCGAGGTTGGGCATTCTAGCTAAGGCCAGGGCTAGGGCAAGGCTCGTACACGGGGCCAGGCTGAAAATGTTTTGCCTGGGCGTTGGCACGGGCTTGATCATCCAAGACCGATCTGGCATGAGCCAGGATTCGGGCCCCGGGCCGGAGGTCGGGTAAGAGGCAAGCCAGGCCACACGTGACCACACTGAAGTCCCCATTGATGATGTTAAGTGATGAAGTCCCCGCCACACACGAAAAGAACGTGAGTATAAGAACGTGATGTTGCACATGTATATGAGGGTCAGTCTCATCAAAGTGTTTACCGACATTGTAGTCATGTATGCTTGTGATTGTATCAAGTTTGAAGGTGCTCCTGCAATTGTGGGGACAGTAGATTCTCTTGTCATGATTTGATCCGGAGCATTAAAATTCCGGATAGCTGGAACGAAAGGACGGGGGATGTGTCTTTTCTTTTTATTCTTGGGTGTTGTTGTGATGGGGAGGGGTCCTTCCCCGGTCCTTATTAGGGTTGAAAAAGGTAACCTTACAAAGATAGGCCGACCCTCCAAGCAAGCTGTCGTTTCTGATGGATGCTACAGTTCCACCTTCTCTGAAAGTGGGGAGAGGTCAAATAAAAAGGCATATCATTCAATTCATTAAAAAAAAAAAGAGTTGCAGCGGAAGTGTAAGGTGTACGTAAGGAGAACACTGGTTTTCCTTATACCATTGAAGTGCCTAGTGGCTGCGCATGTTATCAAGAACCAGTTCCTTTGGATGGAATTTCTCATAAGCAGGGACTGTCAATTACTAACAAATTTTGCAGCAAAAGAAACAAGCCTATCCCACAGACTATTTATCTATCTAACTATCTCCCCGCATTTCGGACACCCCTATTTAATTCTTTTTCCCTTACGCCCGAGATGATCACGCCACACACGAGTGTTTAATTGTTGGCAAAATTAGTCACGGTCGTTCCATGCTCAGCTGGAAGGCTTTTTTCCTTCTTGGGGTTCATTTATTCCTCCCATCTTAAATAAACATACCCATCATGCAATAAACGGAACCACGACCTCAGAAGGGCGTACCCCTCTGCACTACCAACTGAGCTAAGGTGGGAGGCATTTTTTGATAACCATTAAAAAATTTTATTAGAAACGTTTGAAATATTTTCCAAAGCGGAGGCCACAAATCTCCAGGCTCACATATTATTATTAACTCACATGTGTAAATATGCTATTGGGTGAATCTTTAAGCAAGTAGGTCAACGGAGCCCGAGTCGACCCGGGTGCTCCTGTGGGCCCGAGACGGAGCCTAACTGGGTTGGCCCAAGGCCGGAGCCCAACAGGGTGGTCCCAGGGCTCGTGTTGGCCCTTGTCGGTGCCTAACAGGGTGGGCCCTAGGCCCGAGCCTAACCAGGATCGTTTAACCGAGATTGAAGTTTGTCTGGGCCCGAGCTTGGGCATTCTAGCTAAGGCCTGGGCTAGGGCAAGGCTCGTACTCGGGCCTAGGCTGAAAATGTTTTGCCTGGACTTTGGCACGGGTTAGATTATCCAAGCCTTATCTGGCATAGGCCAAGATTCGAGACCCGGGCCCGAGGTCGAATAAGTGGTCCCCGCCACAAGACAGGCCACACGTGACCACACTGAAGTCCCCATTGATGATGGTTAACTTAGATTTCTCTTTTTCTTTCTTTTCACGAGGATAACAAACCTTTCATTTTCAGTCCAGGAGAGCAGCGAGTTGCAACCTATAGTTCGAGTAAACATGAGCAACCGAAACGAGAGAAAGCCGAGTCAGTTTTAATATTTGCACACCCAACTCTACATCCTATGACATCGTCAAATGCTGGAGAAATCTCTAATGAATTCCTGAGGCAGATTGAAGGATATTTCGCTTCACTCACGGGAGTCCAATCGTCCGGGTTCACCATCACATTCATCTGGACGTTTGTGGCGGCTGGTCGCTACGCTGTTGCGCGGTCCGCAGCCGCTCGCTCCTCCGCTTCTTTCTTCTTCTTCCAAAGCCACCATTTAATAAACAAAATTATTATTAATGCAATAAACATCAGCGGGCCTAACCATAGCTAGGGTGATGACGATGATGGGGGCAGTGAGAAGGGTAACGAAGGAACTGGTGGAAGTGGGAAAGATGTTGGCGGCAAACGGGATGGAGGCGGCGACAGCAAGGTGGGAGGCGGCGGCTGCAAGGTAGGAGCCGAAAAATCTGGCGCAGTCCACTCCGGTGGGGGAGGAGGCGGAGAGACCGCCGAAGCCACTGATACAAACATGATGAGAAACACCAATCCTGCATTCAACCAAAAAGACGTTACTCAATTGCAGTTAACCACTTCACAGTTGAACAGGATGTCGGATCTGCTACTCATGCCTTCTTCGGCTAAAAATGGTACTAAAATATTGATTAGCTAATTGTTTTTCCTTTTTCTTGTTTGGATCCGGAAGCATGGTGGGGTGCGACAAATGTTGTGTAGTTAACAAGGGTGGATGGGGAGGCGGAGAGATCGCCGAAGCTAGTGAAACAAACATGTGGAGAAACACACATCCTGCATTCAACAAAAAAACATTACTCAATTGCCATCCGATGAATGAAAATCGAGCGGTATGAAAAATCTCAGTCCGGACAAAACGTGTACCTAGTGAATCTCTCAAAAAGTAGGTCAACAGAGCCCGAGTGGGCCCGGGTGCTCGTGTGGGCCCGAGGCCGAGCCCGAGCCTAACCGGGATTGTTTAAACGAGATTGAAGTTTGTCTGGGCCCAGGCTTGGGCATTCTAGCTAAGGCCAGGGCTAGGGCAAGCCTCGTACTGGGGCCCAGGCTGAAAATGTTTTGCCTGGACTTTGGCACGAGCTAGATTATCTAAGCCCGATCTGGCATAGGCCAGGATTCGGGCCCCGGGCCCGAGGTCGGGTAAGAGGTCCCCGCCACAAGCCAGGCCACACGTGACGACACTGAAGCCCCCATTGATGATGGTTAACTTAGATTTCTCTTTTTCTTTCTTTGCACGAGGATAACAAACCTTTCTTTCTTTGCATGATGGTTAACTTAGGTCATGGTTCCGTTTATTACATGATAGTATGTTCATTTAAGATGGGAGGAATAAATGAACCCAAGAAGGAAAAAAGCCCTCCAGCAGAGCATGGAACGATCGTGACTAATTTTGCCAACAATTAAATACTCGTGTGTGGCGTGATCATCTCGGGCGTAAGGGAAAAAGAATTAAACAGGGGTGTCCGAAATGCAGGGAGATAGATAGATAGGTAAATAGTTTGTTCTAATCAAAATACCGGAAAAGTCACTACAATATTTTTTTAGCAAATAGTCATAAAAGTTTTTGTCACTATAATCATAATATTTGTTACTGTAACAAAAATAATTGTTAGGGTGTTTGTGGGATAGGCTCGTTTGTTTTGCTGCAAAATTTGTTAGTAATTGACAACCCCTGTTTATGAGAAATTCCATCCAAAGGAGCTGGTTCTTCATAACATGCGCAGCCACTAGGCTCTTCAATGATATAAAGAAAACCAGTGTTCTCCTTACGTACACCTTACACTTCCGCTGCAACTGGTTTTTTTTGGAATGAATTGAATGCTATGCCTTTTTATTTGACCTCTCCCCACTTTCAGAGAAGGGGGAACTGTAGCATCCATCAGAAACGACAGCTTGCTTGAAGGGTCGGCTTATCTTTGTAAGGTTACCTTTTTCAACTCTAATAAGGACCGGGGAAGGACCCCTCCCCATCACAACAACACCCAAGAACAAAAAGAAAATACACATCCCCGCCATTTCGTTCCAGCTGTCCGGAATTTTAATGCTCCGGATCAAATCATGACAAGAGAATCTACTGTCCCCACAATTGCAGGAGCACCTTCAAACTTGATACAATCACAAGCATACATGACTACAATGTCGGTCAACACTTTGATGAGACTGACCCTCATATACATGTGCAACATCACGTTCTTATACTCGGGTCAGTCGGCTATGAATTTCGTCGGTTTTCCAGAAACAATAGGAAATGTGAGCAGTGCTGTTATGGCAGTAGCTCAAAGGGGACAAGGAAGGCGAGAACAAAGCAAACCACAGTTTGCCTTGTGAAAACTATTGTTTAGACATTATCCTCACGGTCCTTGTCTAATAAATCGGATGACAAAGGCAGCCATGCGAATGCGACAAAGAAGAACACTTCCGAGGTGAGCCCGTTAATATTCACTTTTGATTTATTCACTTCCAAGGTGAGTACATTAATATTCAATTTCAATTGATATGATATAAAATAGGTTAGAAATTGGTCATATTAGAAATTTATGAGACTCCACACAATTGCTACCATTAAATTTAATTAGTACAGTAACAAATATGATTTTAAAATTTTCTAGATTTGTTGATATATTTAAACTTTCTCGTTACAAAAAAACTAATTTAGTGATAAATTAAAATCCAAATCCAAACATACCCTAAAGGTGAATAATGATTACCTATCATTGAAATCTCTGTCCTCTCCTTCTCTGACCAACTATAAAACAAAGTAAACAGTAATTTTTCATGGCACTACAAGAAGATGGCAGATTGGAGGTGCATCATCGCTCTACTGGTAGTGTTCGTCATCAACAACAACAATGTTTTTTCCAAGCATCTGGGTAAAAAGGCTGATAAATTTCCGGTGAAAAGCTTTGTGACTCGTTCCGGTGATACGATCGACTGTGTTGATATATACGACCAACCTGCTTTCCGCAATCCACTGCTTAAGGATCACAAGCTACAGGCATGCACTCAAATTTTTTTCAATATATGTTTTTTAATTTATGTGATGAATGATGGTTTTTTACATGAAGCAGATGAAGCCAACTAACGCTCCCGACACAGATGCAAAGAGGAGCTGGTCTTATGTCAAAGAGATGATGACATTCAGAGATTCCGACCGCTGCCCCGATGGAACTGTTCCTATAAGGAGAGTGGCGATACGGGAAGAGAGAACTTCCGAGGATCGTTTAGATGGCTACGATCCAAAGACGAAAGACTCGGGTTTTCGTGTAAGCTAGCTTCCGAATGTTTTCCAGATATACTAATCGACTTTAGGAATTTTGAACTTCTTTCGTTAAAAATGACGAATCTTTTAATGTAAATGAAAATGTGGATTAATGAAGAGGGCAGTTGTGGGCATAAACTTACCTCCTGAAGATTCCTTCTGCGGAGGGACTGCATACATTGGCATCCTTAATCCGCCAACTTTTGAGGTGCAAACAAATTCAGCAATGATTCGTTTAGGAGGAGGACCGACAAATGACATTCATGCTATCTATGTTGGATGGGCGGTAATTACATACATATATAACTCAAATGAATGCAATTGTTATTTTTTAAATCTTAGTTGTCCTAATATGCCTCAATCTTTAAAATTTAGGTTTACCCAGAATTGTACAATGACACTCAAACTCACTTTTCTACTTATTGGAAGGTACGTTCTTCTCACGTTTATTTTTAGTTTTTGTTTTTCTCAAAAAAAAATTAAAGTGATTCTTCTAAAGTGCGGACTTATTGTTACGTGAGATATAATCTTTTGCTCAGGACATAAATAATCTCACGTGAAAGAGCTCTAGCAAAATTTATCAGATCATTAGTCTACTTCAAACTTTACACTAAATTATAGGCCCTTATGTATGTAAGATTCATTTGTATGACATTGTTGAAGGGGTACAATAATACGGGATGCTATGACTTGCATTGCCCAGGATTTGTACAGATTGATGCGGGACTTCCGCTAGGTGCAACTTTTCCGCGAGTATCCGCTTACAACGGAGTGCAAATATATATCTTTATAAAGATATATCAAGATATAGAAACACTCAACTGGTGGCTGTTGGTGACACCTCAGGAAATCCCATTAGGGTATTGGCCCAGGGAGTTGTTCACCCACCTAGACGAATGTGCAACGTACTTGTCCTTCGGCGGGACAGTGAAGAATAAACCCGGCCTATCTTACCCGTTGATGGGATATGGATTCTTTCCTTCGTACAACACAGGCAGGTCTGCTTATTTTAAGAACTTTCAATACATAGGCAGCGATAGAATCGTAGTCACCCCGTTGAAGGAGCAGACCTTCAAATCAGAAAATTCACCCGAATATTACAGGGCACTCAACATCGGATCAACCTTGAGTGGGTACACGATCACATACGGGGACACGGTGACCAAAATTGTTGAGAGATGTAACTGAAATGCCTAAAAAACGTGTGATTAATCGACCTACAACATGAGAAGTTCGCATGTGCCTGAGGAAATGGGTCGACATATGGTAATTCCGACTGACACATAAGATTGATACTTGCACATCAAGCAACTGCTTCGTGGGGACACCATCATCCTCCTGTGGATATCTGTATGCATGTTGCCGGCCACTTTTTGGAGTTTTTCCGTCCTGTGATGCTAATGAGGCTCGGGGATACTGTCACCCGTTACATATTCCAATTTTCTGTATCTCAATTATCATACATCATCTTTTTCTAATTTTATTGCTTATTGGGCTCTTTCTATCTTACCCACTCAAATGTGGGGTGATCATTTCGGGTGTAAGGGAAAATGAATTAATTGCGAGTGTCCGAAATATAGGGAGATAGATACATAAATAGTTGGTTATAATTAAAATGCCGGAAAAGTCTTTATAATATTTTTTAGCAAATAGTCATAAAATTTTTTTTCACGATAATTATAATATTTGTTATAATAAAATACCGTGATCAAAAAAAATAGTCAAGATGTTTGCGGGATAAGCGTGAATAAAATTTTTAATTGTGATAAATAAATTTGTTGTAGTTCGTGTTTAAATTTATCATTATTTATATGAAAAGTTATTTAAATTTAAAAAAAATATATTATTCTTTAACGCTTATTCTTTAACGATATTATTAATGATTATATATTATTCTTTAAGAAGTTTTATTTTCAAAAATATTAAATATTTTTTAAATAAAATTATTCTTGAAATTAATCTCATAAATTTATTATTCAATTGTGAACATACAAATATCGAGAAACCTAAAACTAATAAAGAATTCATGGAAAATAACAAAAATTGAAAGAAAATACTCTTATGCTAGCCTTCTTGCTTTGAATCCCAAAGAAACTAGCATTTCCCTTATCTATCGATTTCTACTACTCGAATGTTCGATAAACTCTGTTATGCTCCCATTCTCTATTGTTAAAAGAGCTTTGTTATTTGCACTATTCATACTTAAAGTGGATCCTGATGTTTGATATGCAATTACGAGTAGAAACAAAATTAAAAAACAATATCCTTACTAATAGTAAAAATTTAGCACAAATCAGTGGAAAATAAATGAAATAGTGAATATGAGCAATAATGTAACTGATTTTTTTATGGAAAGCAATTGGACTAGCAAAAGCGATTTAAAAGAGAAAAAGAAATGATAATTGATTATTGTTAGAGGAAACATGGCAAGATGAGTTAGTGAGGTAGTATGTTTTCTGAGTTTTAATTTGAATTTGATTTTTTTGTAAAAAAATAATTATTTTTATATGATTTTTCTATAAATACGATTCCCCTTGAAGTAAAAAAGCAAATCATATCTTTGCTTACTAAGATTTTGATTTAAAAACATATAAGTTAATTTAATTTCTTTAAAATTTTGTTACTTATATTTATTTAATGACACAAAATCATTTAAATATTTTTTTCTCGTGCTCCCGTTAAAAAAATAATTAATATATTAAAAACATTTAAATATTGTAACAAACTTATAATAGAGTTATTATAAATATAATTCATTTAAATTGAAATTATATTGAAATTATTTTAAAGAAGATATGATACGTGAAGTCATAAGTGAATTTAGTCGATCCTTTACTAACCATTATATCACTTACTTATAAAAGAGATTCTGATTCATAGATGTTTACTTCACAAGTCTATAAATCTTATTAATCTTGATCTAGTTCATAGTCTAAAATACACTGCACTTGATACTTTACATTTTATAACCCAGATAATTTTCAAACCTTTCGAAAATTATGGTGATTGTTGGATTTATTTTTTCGAAATGACTTTATTCAATAAGCCCACTTAGCCCACAAAGGAGAAAAAAATGTGACAGGTTAACCTTAAAAGAAATTGTCCGATATTATAAATTACACGCATAAATTAAATTTCTTTAAAAAGTTTTCCCCAGCACGTGGGTCGTGGCCCTTTCGTTAGGATTCCATACTTTAATTTTCTTTATGAATATATATATATATTAAAATATTAAAAAATGTACGAATAAATGGAAGTGAATGAGTGATGACACCTACATGTCCATCGGAAGAAATACATCCCATAGATGGTCACCCCACCACCCCACTCCATTTCCCTCCCTTACGTGTAAGTCAGCAAATTTTATATTATTTGTTTTTAATAAGAAAATTATACGCACAGTAAGTTGAGTTAAACTCAAAATACTGGATACATATTTTGAGATTTAGGAAGCCACGACAGAAGAGCTTTTACTAAAGACCCTTATATATTAATTATTTAAAGAAAAATAATAATATTATTATTATAATCCCTCCTACTACTTTTAACCCATTCCTCTTTCCCGAATGGGATGTCATATTTTGGGGACCGACCGCACCGCCCACCATCACAGCGAATCCAATTAATTATGATGCCAATCTAATAATCAGCAGCAGCTCTACCCAAGCCATGTTAATATCATAACATCGTACGAACGGAACATACATTTTAAAGTTTAGGATTGCAG
The DNA here is from genome assembly GCA_029817715.1 of Melastoma dodecandrum. NCBI lineage: Eukaryota > Viridiplantae > Streptophyta > Magnoliopsida > Myrtales > Melastomataceae > Melastoma > Melastoma dodecandrum. The sequence goes on along the minus strand of JARUPY010000290.1, from coordinate 2,801,718 downwards.
CAATTATTCCTATTTCTATGTGCAAGCGATTAATCATCTCCCTTCTTTGTATGATTTATGCGTGGGTGGGCATTGCATTTGTACTACCATGGTAACCAATTTTCAATGTGTATAAAAGAAATCAAATTCCCGTAACACTGGGGATATGTTAGGTCGGCGGTCCCTTACTAATTGAATGTTGAATTTTAATAATAATTATCATATAAACTGAGTAATAATTAATATTACTCGATTAATTGACTATCTTGAACTCAAAATATTCCCTCTCTAATTAAACCTCGATTAAGAGCCAAATATATCAAATGTTTTCTTTAAGATTGCGTTGTTAATGTGTAGCAGAGCGGATGGTTAGAATCAAAAATCTGAAATTGGGTATACCGACTTATTTATGATCGCGATTGTGTTGACCTTATGGGAAGATCGACAATAGCCATTCCTCCCTTTTGCTGCTAAGTTTTGGTGACCCATAACTCGGGACTTTCCCTAGTAACCCCAAACCTGTCCTAAACCTAAAAGTCAATTTCTTGGAATTTTTGTAGAGTATGGTTGTCATGAGTTAAGTGAAGAAATGACGCGAAGAAGGAGAAGGAGGTCACTTTTTGCTTGGGCCCATTTCTTTTTAAGTAAAAGAAAAGGAAGTTAGATTTGTGTGAGTCGATTGATTTCAAATATGAAATTTAATCATAATTCGCATTTTCATTATTAAATCCACTTATCAGAATTAAAAATGAGGGAGGACTATACGAAAATTAACATGATAATTCGTATTTAAATTTATGAAACACCTAAATCAGACGTAAGAAACCTAGATTTAATAGACATCGATAAAACTCCATATTATAAGCCAACCTATTAATATAAGGTGTGATGATTATTCCATTATAAGCATACGTCAACACATGTACCAACGTCCAAACCACGGAAACTTAGTATGTGTAAAAGCTGGAACTAAAATGATTTCATGAACATTAACGAACTATTTACCGTAAAGCGTAAATTAGTGATTTATCATTGCCCAACAATAACTTAATAAAATAACAAAAATACTATAAAATTCCAACATCTTCTCACTTTGACTATGATTAATTACAAAGATTTGAACAATTATTTTATTTTTGAAATGACTTTCGAGCCGTATACAACTATGGCCATGAGAAAACACTATGTACGAGAAAAGTCTTAAAAACAGCCCCCGACCATTAACTTCACTAACATTGAATCATAATCATCGTTTCGCGCCAGATGTAAGACAGCCATAATTATAGGTCCAAGAACACTAACCCGTTGATTTCATTTTACCCATGTTACTTTCTGGAAACTAAACTAACCATGAGTAAGCAAATATTAATGGTGAATGGTCATTTACAAGTAAGCTCATTAGGCGGATTAGAAAAGAGAAGTTTCACGTTATGTAAAGATGATATGAGAGGTGAGTAATAAAAACTTATTTAAAAAGAAAAATATAATTAGTAACTCAATTAAGAGATGAGAACCTGTCTAAAAATATGGAATTTGAAGGTACCTCCTCATGTTTTCTATTGTGATATATTCGATGTCAATTACTCTAAAATCTGAATCAGAAAATTGTCGAGTTACCTTTTTAGGATAAATGAAATGAGGGCGCCCCTTATCAATTTTTTTTCAATATAAGTTTTTTTAATTATGTACATGAAACAAATGAAGCTGCTCCCGACACAGATGCAAAGATAAGTTGGTCTTATGTGATAGCGATGATGGCACAAGGTGATTCCGACCGCTGCCCTGATGGTACTGTTTCCATAAAGAGAGGTGCGATGTAGGAAGACAGAACCCCCGAGTATTGGTAAGATGGCTTCGATCCAAAGACGAAAGACTCAGGTTTTCGTGTAAGCTCCCTTCCGGACAATCGTGCGCGGAGGATACGGTGGCCGAAATTGTGGGGCAATCCAAATGTAATGCCTAAATGGCCTATAATAAGAAAAAATCGCATATGTGCATTGGCCACTACAACAAATTTGAATTATTTTGACAAAGTTTATTATAATACAGAGAGAAGGTGAATATTTGTTATACTTTAATTTGAAAGATGAGTAATTGGGCAAATATTAAATTGTCTTCTTGATATAAATAAAAGTTATGAAAATTTTGTTTGTTTTAAATTATGATTAATTTTTTATTTATATATCAGATAATCGTAAACTTTTCTAAATTATGAATTTTTAGTACTGAGATGAAAAGAATATGGAACAGTTTAATATAATATAATTTCTTTTTTTTCATTTACTGCCTAGAGAAGATTGGACAAGAAAATTTAGTTTACGAAAATCATCCCCACCCAAGTGATGAGATGATTACTTCCACCATTCCATTACAAATAGATAAATAGCATACTCTAACAAAGAATTATGACATATGATCCTCCCACCCTAAGTTTAGAAATGTAATTTTGTGATAAAAATCACTTCTCAAAGCTTAGGACCTAAATAAAGTGTCTTAAATAATATGACATAGGTAATGAACAAGAAGATATTCATATGATAAGAAGTAAGTACAATATATTTCTTCTCCATAATAAATACCTCTACATCCTTCTCAAAAGCTTTAAATAAAATAACTATATTTAATGGTGACACTCTTAAAGTACTCACTATTCGGTCTCTATGACCCAACACAAGAAAAAAAAAGAACCTCTTTTTTTTTCACAACATGTCACGTGTGGAATCATTAATGACGTGCAATCTTAAAATAATAATAATAACAACGAAAAGACCATCGCGAAAAGTGGGAAGACATTAAATGTTGGCGCTCGTCCGCTCATGTTTTCTAGAAATTAAACGCGGGTGTCGTGAAAGAAGGATGGGAGATAAATAGTTAATTGAATAAGAAAGTGGGAAGACATCAATTCCCGTGACAGCTGGGTTTTGGATAATTCAAATTCACATGAATGACGTAAGAGCAATCCCAATAATTCATAAATTCATAGATTATCACTTCCGCACAGAGACACACCTAAAAGACAAGAAATGTAACGAGAAAGGATTGAAAAATGAATCTCGTCCCAACCTACTTTTTATTCTCTCCTTGGCTCATTTAACTGTAGAAAAATTGGAAAATCATAATTAAGATATAGCGGCTCTACGAATGCTTGATATATATCCCAAAACTTGTAAATGGGTTGGGTTGGAGAGAGGTCCATATTTATGGTTAGGCCTGTGTTAAAGGATCGTGGGGTTAGATTAAAACCCATAATGGGCATCACATTTGTACCACTTTAAAAATTGAATTACACGCATAAAATAAATTTTTAAAAAAAGTTTTCCCTTATACGTGGGTCTTGGCCCTTTCATTAGGATTTCATACTTTAATTTTCTTTATGGATATATATATATATTAAAATATTAAAAAATGTACGAATAAATGAAAGTGAACGAGTGATGACACCTATTTGTCCATCGGAAGAAATACATCCCATAGATGGTCACCCCACCACCCCACGCCATTTCCCTCCATGACGTGTACGTTAGCAAATTTTATATTATTTCTTTTTAATAAGAAAATTATATGCTAAGTAAGTTGAGTTAAACTCAAAATACTGGATACATATTTTGTGATTTAGGAAGCCACGACAGAAGAGCTTTTACTAAAGACCCTTATATATTAATTATTTAAAGAAAAACAGCAAACAAAATTAATAATAATATTATTATCATCCCCCCTCCTACTACATTTAACCCATTCCTTTTTCCCGAATGGGATGTCATATTTTGGGGACCGACCGCACAGCTCACCAACACGGCGAATCCAATTAATTATGATACCAATTTAATAATCAGCAGCAGCTCTACCCAAGCCATATTAATATCATAACATCGTACGAACGGAACATACATTTTAAAGTTTAGGATTGCAGAAATTATTCCTATTTCTATGTGCAAGCGATTAATCATCTCCCTTCTTTGTATGATTTGACTAAGGTGAGTTTAGTGGCGCGTAGGGTGGATTCCAGCCGGTTTCCGCGCATTTGTCCCACGTAAGTGACGTAAATGCAAAGCAAAGATTAAATTTAAAATCAACGGAAAGCTAAATTAAGCAGTCGTACTTTGCATTATAACAAATAAAATTTTTCTAAGAAATCATAGTTATTAAAAGCCCGTCCTTCAAAACAGTTGTCGCCACGGTCGATCTCTCACCGCCCTCCCCCACATGTAATGTCCTTTTAATTTTAAGAAATAATTTGATTATTGCTTTTCTCATTTTTATTTCAAGAGGTGGTAAACAGGAATATTCAGGATTTTCAATGTCAGCTAATTTGAGGGGGGGATTTGACTAAAAAAAGAGAGACTCATTCGTGCACGTCCTTCCATCTTACATTTTCAGTCCCCTGCTGCAAAATGTGTCACCTCCTAACCCACCCAAACCCTTTTTAGGACAGCCCCATTAACTCCTCCCATTATTATTATATATTTATACACATATTCTCGAATATCCGTTTTTTCATGCAAATCAGATTTATAAAGGGGTAGAATCTGAATTGTTTTCAAAATATAACAAAAAAATCATCCCATTAATTATTTCTAGGTATCAAATTAATTGAGATCTTTTCAAAAATAATTTCATTTACCAGCAATTTACTAATTAACTCGCTATAATCTGAATATGTATTATAATTAATTTGATGCAACGAGAAAATTGAAAACTTATCAACAATTTCTTTTAAAAAAAATAAAAATCTTTAAAATGAGTTGTATTTTATATAAATCATAATATTAGTATTCAAAAATTTCAATTCTTTTTGGATTAGTTCAAATTTTAGAATAATTATGGAATGAAATGACAAAGAATAAAAAATTTCATAAAAATATATATATATATGTTACACCATTATAAGAAATGTTTAGTGATTTGAGAAATTAATTTAAATAAAAAGGAATCCAAGTGTATTAGGAAAAGAAATAAAAGAAAACTTAAAAGTTAAAATACTTAATTTCAAATACTTCTTTCATTTAAATCAGAAAACTATAAAATTAACTATATATTTGTGAAGGATTTCTTTCCATTTAATTTTTGTTAGCATAAGAAGATTCTCCCCTCCGATTTGATTTTGCATAGAAGTAATCCGTTTTACTTATGTCATATTATTTTTTTACTAGATAATTCATCATAATTAGTCATTTTAATAAATGAAGAACTTTGATTAATATGCTAAATGCAACAATAATAATATTTTTCAAAATAACAAATGTTATATTCGATCGTGCAAATTTACTTAAACATCTATTAACGTATTTATTCTGTGACAAATGTCGTAAAAAGAAATGGATGGGAAGAGGGATGAGAAAGATAATGATTCATTGTATGGGTTCTCTTTTTAAATCAAAACCAACCTAAAAAATCAAGTTCAATTAGATGACTAAACTCACTTATCGCATGTGGAATGATATATATAAATACATACATATTAATAAAAATGAAAAAAAAAAACATACTGATAGCATATTTACACATGTGAGTTAATAATAATATGTGACCCTGGAGATTTGTGGCCTCCGCTTTGGAAAATATTTCAAATGTTACTAATAAAATTTTTTAATGGTTATCAAAAAGTGCCTCGACGCCCGCACCTTAGCCTAGTTAGTGCGGAGGGGTACGCCCTTCTTATGGTTCGATTTATTGCATGGGTATGTTTCATTTAAGATGAGAGGAATAAATGAACCCCAATAAAGAAAAACGCCTTCCAGCTGAGCAGGGAACGAACTATTTTTGCCAACAATTAAACACTCAAGCGTGGCGTGATCATTTCGGCTATGCCTTTTTGTTTGACCAGGAAGGGGGAACTTCAGAAACGACAGCTTGCTTGTCAGTGTCGGCCTATCTTTGCCGACCGCGTCCTATCCTGAGGTTGATCGACTATGGAGGGTTCAAGAAGACGGTGGTCGGGCTCGCAAATGCTTGCGACAGATTTTATACAGGCTCTGATCGAGGGACAACGGGCTAACAAAGGGAAGGGTGAATTCAAGAACACGATGATCGACCACCTGCTCGACTTGCAGAAGTTTCAGCCGGAGGAGTACAACGATCAAACCATCAAGGGTCTCGTCCAGGTAAGAAAAATCGAGAGCGGTCAGTCACTGCTCATCAACTTGGATAGTCTTAGCAAGCGCTGAGGTGAATCTTAGTCCATGGGTGTTAGAAATCGTGTCGGGTTACCCCTTCACCTAAAAGCTAGCAATTAGGTGAAGGGTCCCAACCCTATATATGCATTGGCCCAGGCCTTTCTCTATCCGGTGTGGGATTATTTCCCAACACATCCCCGTAATCCCACGTCGGGCCGGGCGTCCTCGTTCGGAATCTTTGTCCGACGGGACGAATCTGGCTCTGATACCATGTTAGAAATCGTATCGGGTTACCCCTTCACCTAAAAGCTAGCAATTAGGTGAAGGGTCCCAACCCTATATATGCATTGGCCCACGCCTTTTTCTATCCGGTGTGGGATTATTTCCCAACACCTCCCCGTAATCCCACGTCGGGTCGGGCGTCCTCGTTCGGAATCTTTATCCGACAGGACGAATCTGGCTCTGATACCATGTTAGAAATCGTGTCGGGTTACCCCTTCACCTAAAAGCTAGCAATTAAGTGAAGGGTCACAACCCTATATATGCATTGGCCCAGGCTTTTAACTATCCGGTGTGGGACTATTTCCCAACACCTTCCCGTAATCCCACATCGGATCTTTGTCCGGGGGTCGGGCGCCCTCGTTCGGATTATTTGTCCGACGGAACGAATCTGGCTCTGATACCATGTTAGAAATCGTGTCGGGTTATCCCTTCACCTAAAAGCTAGCAATTAGGTGAAGGGGTAACCCGACACGATTTCTAACATGGTATCAGAGCCAGATTCGTCCCGTCGGACAAAGATTCCGAACGAGGACGCCCGACCCGACGTGGGATTACGGGGAGGTGTTGGGAAATAATCCCACACCGGATAGAGAAAGGCCTGGGCCAATGCATATATAGGGTTGGGACCCTTCACCTAATTGCTTGCTTTTAGGTGAAGGGGTAACCCGACACGATTTCTAACATGGTATCAGAGACAGATTCGTCCCGTCGGACAAAGATTCCGAACGAGGACGCCCGACCCGACGTGGGATTACGGGGAGGTGTTGGGAAATAATCCCACACCGGATAGAGAAAGGCCTGGGCCAATGCATATATAGGGTTGGGACCCTTCACCTAATTGCTAGCTTTTAGGTGAAGGGGTAACCCGACACGATTTCTAACATGGTATCAGAGCCAGATTCGTCCCGTCGGACAAAGATTCCGAACGAGGACGCCCGGCCCGACGTGGGATTACGGGGAGGTGTTGGGAAATAATCCCACACCGGATAGAGAAAGGCCTGGGCCAATGCATATATAGGGTTGGGACCCTTCACCTAATTGCTAGCTTTTAGGTGAAGGGGTAACCTGACACGATTTCTAACAATGGGGGTCTTACATTTTTGACATTTCTATGGATGCAGATTCTTCTATTGGCCGGAACTGACACGTCCTCCTTGACGCTGGAGTGGACCCTGTCCAATCTCGTCAACCATCCCGAAGTTCTGGAGAAGGCAAGAGCAGAGATAGATGCCCACGTCGGCCAGGACCGGCTGATAGACGAGCAGGACGTGGCGAAGCTGCCTTACCTTCAGAACATCATCTGGGAAACCCTGCGGTTGAACTCTGTTGCCCCGCTCCTAGTCCCACACGAATCGGCGGAGGAGTGCACCATCGGAGGGTACACCATACCTCAGGGCACCATGCTGCTGGTGAATGGATGGGCCATACACAAGGACCCGGAAATGTGGAAGGAGCCGATCGAGTTTAGGCCGGAGAGGTTTGAAGGAGGGGAGAAAGCGCAGAAGCTGATAATGCTGTTCGGGACAGGGAGGAGGGCGTGCCCGGGGGCGACGCTGGCCCAAAGGGTGGTGGGGCTGACACTGGGGATGCTCATGCAGTGCTTCGAGTGGAAGAGGGATGGTGAGGAGATGGTGGATTCATACAGGGGTGCCTCCCTCTACTTCGCCAACGATTGGATTCATTAAACATGTTCTAATCAAGCTAATTTGTTCTGTGCAGTTGTTAAGACGAAGTTCTTTCATGGAGGTGGAGTACTTGCAGTTGCAGGTATTTATTTCTTTTAGAAAAAGAGATAAATGTTTTTGTTTATTGGTTTTTTAAAAGTAATACACGTGCAATTATATAGTTGATAAGACCAATTTTAAAGGTATAATTTCTAGATTTGATGGTTATGCTACCGAGTGATAAAAAAAAAATGAGACGACTTTCCCAAGAGTAAAATAAAAAATAAATCATTAAAAATCGTGTAGTCCTAGCAAGTAAAAAGTTAAAAAACTTCTACGTGTAAAAAACCGAGCCTATTTATGAACAAATAGAAAAAAAATTAATAAATCTCTTCCAAAGCTTTTATCTCAACTGAGATTTATCTTTTTCATATTGCCTGATTTTTATTCATTAGATGACAAAGTATTAGGTTTCATGGCAATTGAGTAACGTCTTTTTGGTTGATTGTAGGAATGGTGTTCATGTTTGTATCACTGGCTTCGGCGATCTCTCCGCCTCCTCCCCCGCCGGAGTGGACTACGCCAGATTTTTCGCCTCCGCCTCCCACCTTGCCGCCGCCGCCTCCCACCTTGTTGTCGCCGCCTTCATCCCCTTTGCCGCCACCATCCCCTTTGCCGCCAACACCTTTCCAACTTCCACCGGTCCCTCCGTTGCCCTTCTCACTGCCCCCATCATCGCCATCACCCTGGCCATGGTTAGGCCCACTGATATCTATTGCATTAATAATAACTTTGTGTATTATATGGTGGCTTTGGAAGAAGAAGAAGGAAGCAGAGGAGCGCGCAGCAGCGGACCGTGCAGCAGCGAAGCGACCAGCCGCCACAAACGTTCAGATGAACGTGATCGTGAACCGGGATGATTAGACTCCCGTGAGTGTCCTTCAATCTGCCTCAGGAATTCATTAGAGATTTTTCCAGCCTTTGACGATGTCATAGGATATAGAGCTGGATGTACAAATATTGAAACAGACTTGGCTTTCTCTCGTTTTGGTTGCTCATGTTTAATCGAACTATAGTTTGTTGCTCACTGTTCTCTTGGCCTAAAAAATGAAAGGTTTGTTTTCTTTGTGCAAAGAAAGAAAAAGAGAAAAATAAGCTAACCGTCAATCTAAGTCGACCCCTTTAAGGCGTGTGGGATGCCAAGATTGTAGAATCCCCCATGAAGATCAACTAAAGGGATAGTCAATTGCTAGAGTTGCTTATCCAGTTCTATCGGAAAACTAAATACGTTCCCTCTAGCAAGAGTAACGTCCCATAGTTCAAAAATATTGATTTAATATTTATACCACGAATCACTTAATCTAAATATTCCTAGTCATATTATTCAATGTTATTCGCCAATTAAACGATAGTGGATCATGTATCTTTGACATTGTATATAAATTTTTATGATTCATTTTAAATACATTTTTATTTATACAATTCTATGATTTTTGAAAATTTAATCCTCAATAAGCTAAACTACATTCGAGTTGTATTTATCCAAATTGGTTAATCAAGCAACCCCCAATCAAAGATCACTTCTTAAAACTTAGGATGGTCCAAATGTATCGTCTTCAAACTATGATATTGGTAACGAACAATATATTTGTATGATAGAGAGGAAGTACAATATATGTCTTATATATGTCGCCATGATAAACTAATCCGAAAAGTATCAATAATATTATCATTCGAATACTAAATGATCAATATATCGGAATAAAAATTCTTCGCATAAACATAGATGGAGTCGCAAAGGGAATTATAATGAGCTTTCTTTTGTCTTAGGGTTTGCCGTGATAATTTCTTGCGATAAAAGTAAGAACATTATGAAAGTACATGTGATGAACATGATGAATTTTATATAACTTTTCTCTTCTCTTAAAATAAAATGAAATCGAGAATGTTCATAAAAATAATTGCTTTCATCCTGGTTTTTCTGCCAATTTTATTTGGAAAATTCGAGGTTGGAAACAAAGTGCATATGAATTGACTCACCTACTCACCTTGAAGTGTCCTTCTTAGTTGTCATTCACATGGTTGTCGATGTCTTCTTGTTGGTTAGATTATGACCAAACATGACGATGTCTAAACCACGGTTTTAAGGGGATGAACTAAGTGTTGCCCTGTTCTTGCCCTCCTTGTCCCCTTTTAACTACTAGGATTACGAAACTGTCCCCAACCTCCAACACAATAACGTCAATTTTTTAATGTTATAATATGAGGATTGGCCTAAGGAGAGCTATCATCAGCAATGCAGTTGTTTATTCTGGCTCGTATATCGAGGTCGAAGGTGTACTGTATACCACTATCTTCTAAAGATACACCAAAAGAGGGGTGCACGTGCTCACAGACCGCCCTCCGAGACCTCGAATTCGGACGGGGTGTGTCGAATCGCCAGGTCCAGCACGTCCAGTCTAGTCTCCAAGGCCAAAACCTCGAGGCTCTTTTCCTCCTCCTTCAGCAATGCCAGCTTGAGCTTGTCTTGATATAATTTGATCTTACTCGTCAGACTTGTGAATTTCTTCTTTCACCTCGACAATCTCGTGCTTGAGCTCCGATACCTTGCCTTTCTGCTCGTTCTTCTCCTCGTCCACCTTCCGCTGTATCTCATTCAGCCGAACGATCTTATTAAGGCGACACTTCAGGGCTTCGGCTTCGAACCCGTATGACTCCAGTGTTTCGAGGGCTTCTAAACAATCCACAAAGGTGCTCGTGTCATCGTCAATTGACAAGTTGATGGCGCTCTCTGCAGTGCTGGCAAATGTTACCATCTTAGCAATGGCCAACCCTTCACGCAATCTCTCTTTTGCGTTCACTAAAGGAAGTGGGGTTGTTGGGGAAACTTCCGAAATATCTCCAGTGGCTCCACAGTTTCCCATATAGGCACGGTTCGTTGGAACGGCAAAGACAGCCCCATCACGGATATATCATTTGTTGCAGTTTGCTGTTGCTTGTTTAGAACGACCATCGTTCCTTCAAACTCCGGGCTGGTCTTTTCATTTTTCACAAGATCATGTTGCCCTGCATAAGAAAAATTGGAATCAGATGGACAATTAGATCATCACTACTAAGTTTTAGATAGTGAATTTGAAAATCATTAGGCATGTGCAGTCAGTCACACCAACATGATCATGTGCAAGAATCAGAGCAAGACATTTGGAGCCAACTTCAAAGTTTGTTCATTCTGTTTGCTTATATCTTTGAATTTCACCACTACGGCACCTTGGTAGCAAAGCCCACCAACAGACATCAAAGATCATTCCTTCAGCAACTATGATAGCAAAGACAGACGACGTGCAAATCTCAAGGAAGTCCTAGAAGATTCGAATTTCTCTAAGAAACTAAGGCTAAATGATATCGATAAGAGAACGCCTGATTGATTTCGTTGGGAAAAGCACCTTCAATAGAGTGCAAATGACGATACGATGAAACTAAGGCTCAAATTAATATTGTATTCCCAAAATTACAGGCATAAATGGTCAATTATCAACAAGGAAACTCTAAGGCACTCAATTATTGTACAGGCACCTTCAATTATCAAATTAATATTGTATTCCCAGTTACAACACTCAGAAATAGAATCGCTGGACCGGACACTGGAGACATTTAGTTACTTTATGAACAAATTATTACTTGCAACGAAGCTAAAGCGACAGAAAGGGGCTGCTGAAGAAAACCATGCTAATGCAGGTATTACCATGTATAGCTTTTGAAAGCTCTGACGTGGCTTACAAATCAAATGAAAAGAAAAAGGCTAACACAGCATGTTGATAACTCATATTCACTGAAGGAGAAAGGCTCCTCCAATAAGAGTGGATTGTCACGGCATAGGAATGGTGAGGATCTACAGATGAGAGGACCTCTCACAGGCAAACAAGAGAATGATAATGTATACCCCGTTTCGCAAGAGTCGATTCAGATAGAACCACCATTTGTAATTGTTGTTCCAAGGATAAATCATTATGCACATCATCGTCTTTTGACACGTCATCTGAAACCACAATCACATCCTTCCATCAGTTCTGGTGACAACAGCAATTCCATTAGAACTGAATGACAAACAAGTACCATCAGTTAAAGCATCCAGGACGCCCTTATTACGCCCTGCTCTTCTTTCAGTCCTCTTAGCTCGAATGATCGAATCATGCTTTCCAAGAGAAGCACTTGTTATCGGATGACCAGACTCGTTGCCCTACACAATAAACAGAAACATAAAAATCGAATCGGGATCCAAGAAAAGGATGCATCGAAGACAGGACCTTATCTGTAGCATCAATGTTAGTTCATACGAAACTGCAGCAATCAACAATTTCGAAGAACCCGCAACATCTCGATGTTTGAAAGAAAATACATCCATTCTATCTTCAAGTAGATGTTACTCACATGGTCTCCCTTTCTCAAGGGACTGCTTAATTCTGCTGTTTTACCTCTAGCATGAACTAATGGTTCTTCTGCCGTTCTTTTCGGTTTCTTGGCAGGACGTTTCGCATCCATGATCCATTGATGCCAGCTAGATGATAAAGGAGGGCTCGCCATTGCAGCAAAATGGGTCGAGTCCTCATCTGATGTAGTGGGAGCTGGCTTGTGTATCACGTGTTGTTTAGGATTATTACAGCCGTCATTGATGGGAACAGTTGCACGACCATCTTCCTGGATTTACTAGCTCCTGATATCACATTGAAAATAATATTTTCTCAGCGAGCACAAAGATTATGCATTTCCGGACTCACTGGCCAGTCGCATGCAACTAGACCCAACACGCAATGGCGGAAACACGAGATTCAATCACACGTCTTAAACCCTAATAAATCCCGTTAACCACTGCTGCCAAGCGACCCGAGCAATCGCGCCAAATGACGAGGAAATGCACTCCAGAAACCAGGAAACAAAACGGGACGAAACAAAAACACCTCAGCCTTGCCGTTCCGGGAACAGAACCACTTGCCGTCATTCCAGTCCAAATGCGACCTCAGGCGGTCCTTCCCGAACTCGATCTCGTGCTCAGGAACGGCGAACTTCACCACATACCTCGGCTCCTCTTCTCCTTCCTCCCTAACAACCCGTCCAACCTTCCCCGTCCACCATCCATTCAAGTGGAACGCATCGACCACATCCCCAACCTCAAACCCCCTGTTCTCCTCCACCCGAGGAGGGACTGGCCTCAGCATCGTCGCTTCAACCGGCTCCCTCAGCAGAAGCGAGGAGTCCTCGTTGAGGAGGTAGAGTACTCGACGATGGCCATACGCTTGGCCCGGAACTTGGAGTTGGGCATTTCCGGGGGCTTGATGACCGTGGCCTCGAACCAAGAGTCTATTAAACCCTCGGCCTTGCTGGTCGCCTCTACCTTCGATCCCTTGACGAGGTGGACGTAGTGCTTATTCACGGCGTGGGGATGGTTTGGGGACTTGCCGTGCTCCGGCGGGGCCATCTCGGGTACGACGGCGTGCGGTGGCGGGGCGGAAGGAAATTCACCGTCGGGAACCCAAAACAAGGCTGGCGGTTTAAAAAGCCGAGGGAATCTCGGAAAGGCGAATTGACGTCGTTTTTTCTTTGTATAATCTTATTGATAATTGATATCGTCTTTTTCCAATAGCTAAAGCAACATAAAACGTCAGCATTTCTACCGGGAGAACCTCGAGTTGAGTAACTGGTCGCGTAAGAAACGGTTCACGTCGAAAATATTTGGCAATAAGACTCACGAGGATCGTATATGTGGTCGTGAGTAAGTAATTGAATGAATACGATTGAATGCAAACAGTTTTACACTAAGTAAAGAAAGCTTACGGTCATAAAAATAAAAACAAGGACGGTGGTAAGGTCGTAGACTGGCTACTGGGCTCCGTAGACTCGGAGCAGTGTCGTAGACTAGACGTTTAAAGAGGTCGTAGACTTGATGGCACAGCGCTGTAGACTTGCGCTCCTCAGTTGGCAGGACTTAGCTGCTGGGCTTGGTCGACGGAATGTGGTCGAATGTGGAGGCGGATGTGGATAACAAGGCTGAGGTGGCAAACCCTTGCGGCGTCGTCCAAGGCGGAGAAGTGGACCGGGTGTTGACATGGCAAATAATTTTGGGCCTGGGCTTAGAACAGAAACCCAGTAATCCCTCAAGTCACACTCCGAGTCGGCCCAAGATACAGTCGTCTAGGCCGACTCACGACGAAGTCGATTAGGCCGACCCATGACGAAGTCGACTAGGTCGATTTATGACGAAGTCGACTAGGTCGATTTATGACGAAGTCGACTAGGTCGACATATGAACGGGGTCGACTAGGTCGACTCACAACGAAGGAGTATGGTGATCAAAGTCAAACAAGATGACTCAACAGTAGCTAGGCCTACTAGTAGGGTCAAGTCGACGGAATTCTGGATAAGTCGACCAAGTCGATCGTAGTCCGTACAGATCAGTCAAGTCGACGAGGTTGAAATAAATTTATTCATTTTCAATCACGTTTGTTAAAGATCGTAACTGATCTTAAATATCCAGGAACGTGATCCCATATATCAAGGGGGTTGTTGAGACACTCCCACGATATTAGGGATCACGATCTATAACACGATCTGCAAAACGATCTATCTGTTACATGTTAATCACGTACAAGTCCTCTATAAATAGCAGAGGAATTCTTCAAGATAAGGACACGACCATACACAGCCAAAACTCTGAAGTTTGTTCGTCAACCTTAGGAATTAGATACCTCGACCCGGTTTATAGGTCAACTCCCCTTCCACCAGCAGAGTGAGCTCGTAGGGCCTTTGCCGTCAACTCCCGCCAGCGACACCACCGACGGAGTGAGCTCGTAGGGCCTTCGTCACAGCTTCCCGCCAGCGACCACCACCGACGGAGCGAGCTTCCAAGGCCTTCGTCACAAGTTCTCCGCCGTCACAGATTTCCACATCGTTGTCACCACTTGCACTTTTTTCATTTCTGATGGCTGTAAGCCCTGTTTTCTTAATTCGTTAAGATTGTAAGACTTGCATTTTATTTCAATAAAATTGTGCATCTTCTTACTGGCGACCACAACTCAATTCCTGTGAGTCCTTTGCCAAATATTTCCGACGTGATCCGTTCTATAGGCGAACACGTTTTTGGCGACCACAGTGGGAGACGATTATTCTAGTAGCCACCGATTATTCTACTAAATGGGTCGAGGCTTAGGTATATAAGAAGATCGATCACAAAGAAGTGATCGATTTTCTCAAATCATCCATCATCTATAGATTTGGAATTCCCCAGAATATCGTAGTGGACAATGGCACCGTTTTCAATAATGAGAAAATGCGAGAATTCGCTACGGAGTTTGGTTTCTCAATCACCAACTCGACACCTTATTATCCTCAGGCGAATGGACAGGCTGAAGCTACCAATAAACTCATAAAGAACTATATTCAGAAAATGGTTGGTGCAAATCCAAGAGGATGGCATGAACTATTACAAGACACTTTGTGGGCTTTAAGGGTTACCAAAAGAGAAAGCACGGGGGAAACCCCTTTTTCACTAGTATATGGGCAAGACGCCGTCCTACCTATTGAGGTTCGATACAAGTCGCTCAGAGTGACTCACCCTGATTTACAAGACGAGGCAATGTAGCTCGCTTTGGAAGGATTAGAGAAGAAGCGACTTGATGTAATAGACCGACTCGAGGTGCATAAACAAAGGATTGCTAGGCATTATAACAAAAAGGTTGTCCATAAGCACTTTAAAGTGGGCGACTTGGTTTGGAAGATGGTGCTACCCCTTAAGTCGAAAGACCAAGTTTTGGGTAAATGGTCCCCTAATTGGGAAGGTCCATATGAGGTCTGTGAAACATACTCATCTAATAGTTATCGGCTCATGATGAGAAGTGGGATCAGACATCCATTAAAGGTTAATGGTAAATATCTCAAACCCTATCGCGCGACTATCTGGGAAGCTCACCATAAAATCCTAAAACAAAGGACTCCGTTAATTTGGGAAGCGCTTAATTCCTAAGAAGTCGCGCTAGACCCCAGTAACGCTGTCTGGAAGAATGAATTGCGGGTAGTGGGTAGAAATTCATTAAAAACAATGGAATTGCATTGTTCTTTGATTACAAATTTAATTTCCATAACCCGCCAACTCCTCTGAAATCGAGTACAAGGGATTCACGAGCGCGTCGCTTCGCGTTCAACTTGTTCCGCTGGGCATAAAGGTCGACGACCTTTTCTCTATTCTTCTCAGCAGTGGCCTCCAGCTCCTCGATTTCTTGAGTATTGATCGACGCAAGCTGCTGAGTCAGGTCATTCTTGAGGTTCGTATAGAACTCTATTTGTCTCTCTGCCTCAGTCAGCTTCTCTTGCACGTCGATCAAACGTTGGCGGGCGTCCTGCGCAGCTTTAGAGGCCTGCCCTTGAGCTTCATTAATCGACTGAATCTTCGAGTCAGTCGATTCCAAGGTTAGCAGGTCGGCGTCGTAGTCCCTCCAGCGGGTCCAGTACGTCGACCTGAAGCTCTTGCAGGCTCCCAATATTTCGTCCGTGACCCGAGGGGATGCCTCGATTCTCTTCAACAGCTTCTGCATCCTCCTGAATTCGTTGACGCCTAAGGGGTCGATGAGCAGAAGTTGGCAAAGTTCTTCGATATCCTCGTGAAGCTTCACCCACGGGTCTTTGGTCGACCTAGAAGTCGCCGCAGCAGGATCCTGAAGAATAAGAGGCAAAATATTGTTAAACAATACCCTAAAAAAGGCCAACGACCTCGTGCGATCGAGTACTTACCTCTGGAGGCGATCTATCCCCAGAGCTCTCATCCGAAGAAGAAGGAGGAGTAGGAATCTTCTGTCGGCAAGCAGTCACCTTCACCCTCTTCGGACGGGCCTATAAGGAAGGATATAAATACCCCAATCAAGATCGCAATGGTAATACTATGTTCTGTTTAAGAACACATACCATCCCTGGTGTAGGAGTTTGAACTGGAGGAGAAGGAATAGTTTGGTTTTCCTCCTCACGAGTCGACCGAGTCGGTGGCTCGACCGGGATCGTGACAGCCTGTTCTTCTTGAACCAAGGCCTCAGGGATTTACTGTTCCTGAAACAGAGTATGACGCAGAACCAAAAGTTCATATATGAACTAAGGTAAGGATACACCAGCTGAGAACTAAACTTACCTTGGCGATCGAAGCCTTTGAACTTTGGCCCAAGTTGTGGGAGATAAGCTGGTGGTCATCCTTATCTGAAGCCTCTCCCTAGACAATATGGTATGGGTCAGATATGAAAACTCAAAACAAAAACTGGAGTCATCAGAGTCTTACCTCTGCGGCCGGTTTTTGTGGAGCGTCGACTACAGCTAAAGACACTGGCACCGCAGCTGGTGCCCTGGTAGATGAGGTCGCCGCTGAAGCGGTTGGCGACCTGGATGGGGTCGCCGCTGCTGCAGTTGGCGACCTGGATGGGGTCACCGCTGCAGTAACTGGCGACCTATGAGAGGAAGTCGCCACCTTCACCAATCTCTTCCTCTGAGACAGAGGCATCTCTTCAGGATCTTCTTCCTCGACCGCCTTGCGCTTTGGAGTGCTTTTAGATCGAGCCTTAGAGGGACCACCTGCGACTATTTTGCTGGGGCTCGCAACTTTAGCCTTCCCCTTGCTGGTTGACTTGAGTCTAGAAGGAGCAGGGGCAAGGGGGGCTTTAGGCTTGGGTTTTCCAGAGCCCTGAGGAAGCATTGATCCTGAAAAGGAGGAAGCTTATGATTAATATTAAGAAACCAATACTCTTAAAGTAAAGCTAAGTCTTTACCTTTTGCTTTAATGTGCGCGTCATCGGTGTAAAAATCAGGTTCCCTGGAAACCTCCAAGAAATGCATCAGGGCCCGCAGCTCTTCATAGGTAGTCGACCACAGCACAGTGAAGAACTGTGTGGCGAAGCAGGCAGAAGTGTCAGATGGGAATTCCATCTGGGAGAGCTGCGTCTTTTGATTGAGCAAGTCGAGGGTATTTGAGTTAATCGACTTGCACGCAATCCTCTTCATCCTGTCCCCGCATAAGCCGCCGGCAGGATCAGCAAGTGGAACTGCTACACTTTGGATGAACCCAAACTGCCTTGCACACAGTTGAGGGTTATAGACTTCAAAAGTCAGGTAGCCGTCGAAGATAACTGGCAGATCTCTGCGGGTCAATACTCCATTCCAGAAGCCACGAGCAGCTTGAGGATTGATTTCCTGAGCAAGTGTCTTGCCGCCTGGAAAGGGTGCCCAGTCGCGTCGATCTACCCTGCCGAAGTCGACTATGTGCTTTAGGTGGCCAGTGATCGATGTCATAAGCCATTGATCCTTACGCTGGCAGCACTGATCTAGGATGGTCTCCCCATAATAGGAGGATTCGAGGGGCGAAGAAGGACCCTTGAACCCGGTCAATCCCGGCATCCACATGGCCGACCAGAGATGGACTAGCCAGAGCAACCCTCCTGCTGGATGTTTTGGAAATGGCTTGATTTGAGACGTTGCTCTGTCCAGATCATGATAAAGAAGACCCAAAACGAAGGGACCCTAGGAGATTTCTTCATTAGTCTCCCTCAGAAAATTGGCCACCGCATAAGAAGTGTGGCTGACTTTCTTCCCAGGGAAGCAATAAACGAATTTGCTCAACCAGGTACTGAGGAACTCGACCTCCTCCTGGGCACCAAAACCTTCAGTCGACAATCTCTCATCTGACCTCTTGCCTGCTGAGGCCATCTTCAGATGCCTATTCACCACCTCCATGTACTGAAGGGTGCCCTTAGGATTAATATCATCTGCCTGAGAGTACTGCCGAACAGGGCAGCCATTGATTTTGCACCTGGCCAAAATCTTCACGTCTGCCAATGTAACAGACATAGGGCCTTCAGGGAAATAGAAGCAGTTGACAGCAGAATTCCAGAAAGGCAGCATGGCCGAACAAACCCTAGGATCACAGTTCTTGGTTGCCACGGACATTCTAAAGAATCTCAAAATTTTCTGATTCCTAAACCTCTCTGTGAAATGCTCCTCCCACATCTCGAGCCAGTCTACCATCTCAGACTTAGATGCAGAAGGAAAACACAGGAAAGATCCCTGGCCTTCCCAGTTGAGGGGATCGATGAAGTCGGGATGACAAATCGGGATGGGCTTCTCGGTGATGAGATAGTTGAGCGGCACCGTCTCCGGGAAAAGATGCTCCGGCAAGATGGGTCAAAGAGTGACGCCCGACCCCTGATCCTCTGCGACCGGAACGGGTCCTTTTGGCCCCGCACGCAGATTATGGAACTCAAAACACTTAAAAGTTGACATCTTTTTAAGGATCGAAGGAGTTTTGAAGAGGGAGACGAAGAGTTTTCTGGGAAGCGAGGGTTTCTGTTTTCTTGGAGAAGATGAAGAAGTGTTGAGCAAAAGTGCGGGAAAAGGGCGATGACTCTCCTTTATATAAGGTATGATTTCTGCTGAGTCGGCACAGCCAACCCAGCATAAAAGGGGGGCTTATGTTGACATGGCAAATAATTTTGGGCCTGGGCTTAGAACAGAAACCCAGTAATCCCTCAAGTCACACTCCGAGTCGGCCCAAGATACAGTCGTCTAGGCCGACTCACGACGAAGTCGATTAGGCCGACCCATGACGAAGTCGACTAGGTCGATTTATGACGAAGTCGACTAGGTCGATTTATGACGAAGTCGACTAGGTCGACTTATGAACGGGGTCGACTAGGTCGACTCACAACGAAGGAGTATGGTGATCAAAGTCAAACAAGATGACTCAACAGTAGCTAGGCCTACTAGTAGGGTCAAGTCGACGGAATTCTGGATAAGTCGACCAAGTCGATCGTAGTCCGTACAGATCAGTCAAGTCGACGAGGTTGAAATAAATTTATTCATTTTCAATCACGTTTGTTAAAGATCGTAACTGATCTTAAATATCCAGGAACGTGATCCCATATATCAAGGGGGTTGTTGAGACACTCCCACGATATTAGGGATCACGATCTATAACACGATCTGCAAAACGATCTATCTGTTACATGTTAATCACGTACAAGTCCTCTATAAATAGCAGATGAATTCTTCAAGATAAGGACACGACCATACACAGCCAAAACTCTGAAGTTTGTTCGTCAACCTTAGGAATTAGATACCTCGACCCGGTTTATAGGTCAACTCCCCTTCCACCGGCAGAGTGAGCTCGTAATGCCTTTGCCGTCAACTCCCGCCAGCGACACCACCGACGGAGTGAGCTCGTAGGGCCTTCGTCACAGCTTCCCGCCAGCGACCACCACCGACGGAGCGAGCTTCCAAGGCCTTCGTCACAAGTTCTCCGCCGTCACAGATTTCCACATCGTTGTCACCACTTGCACTTTTTTCATTTTTGATGGCTGTAAGCCCTGTTTTCTTAATTCGTTAAGATTGTAAGACTTGCATTTTATTTCAATAAAATTGTGCATCTTCTTACTGGCGACCACAACTCAATTCCTGTGAGTTCTTTGCCAAATATTTCCGACGTGATCCGTTCTATAGGCGAACACCGGGACTACGGTGACTCGTCCTGGCATTGGAGTCGAAGGTGGAGAAGTGTACCAGGACTACGGTTGCTCGTCCTGGTGTTGGAGTCGAAGGCGGAGGCTTGTTACTAGAGCTATGGTTGCTCACTCTGAAGGTGAAAGTGAAGGCAGGGATTTGTTACCAGTGCTACGGTTGCTTGCTATGATGGTGGAAGAGAAGACTAATGAAACCTTAAGAGTTTCGCCCAGGCAGGGGAATCCTAACAACTAAACTAAAGGGTGAAGAGCAAGATAAGCTTCTGTTGGCCGTAGACATGTACCGTAGACAATGTATGCCACATTCTTAGGATATTTTGCCATGGCCCTTTCAATCAAGTTCTTAGAATCTTGGTAACAACCTGATCCAGGCAAACGTGGGTCTTATCCATGTCGTAAACTTAACAGTTTCTTTTTCTTATATTAAATTAAAGAATCAGAGTTTTATCCTCAGATTTTCTCCAGCTGAAAATCTTTTCAAATCATGGGAATGTGGCCCCATAATCATCTCTCAAAAAATCTTGGAGTCAAGATCTTTACTGATCCTTGTAGACTCTGACCTCGCCAGTCCTTTGTAGACTTAGAACTTCCATGGCGGGCTCTCAGAACGGTGGGCTTGTAAACGCTCTTAAAGACCCCTGGACTTATGGGCTTTGTAAAATGAGCTCAAAATTTATGTCACGATCTTGGTAGACTTGATATGGGTCGGCGAAATGGGTTTGTGGGTTTCTCATAATCGGGCATGAGATTTTGCTATGCCAACATAAGCCCCCCTCTTAGGGTGGGACGATCGTAGCTGAGAGTCTTACCCAGCATTGTGAAGTGGTTTGAATACGGATAAAGAAGCTTTAGAAGAATGGAAGACATTGGGGGATTTGAGACCTAATACGAGACGGTGTAATCCCATGGTATTTACCAATGTCGCGGGAATTGAAAATCATTGCCTTGTTGAACGAGACTTTGTCGATTCAAGCGTATGTTGTGTTTCAAACCGCCCGGATCAAAGGGCAAATGGCACCATGATAACGGGTTTGCCACTATTGTTTCTCCAGGTGCCCTCGGTTCATGCTCGGGAAGTTCAAGGTTCTCTACGATGTCAACCTCTGTTTGGAAAGCCTGAAAAATATGAAATTTAATTTCATTCTTTAATGGTTGGACGTCGATTATGGGCACAAAATCTGGCATAACTTGTTCTACCACTTGTATCCCAACTTCCTTGAGGGTTGGCGGACCAAATTGCTCAACTCTATCAACCTCTGGCGACGAGTTTGTTCTGACATCTACATCAATAGGAGATGTTGTTATGGGCACGTTCTCCTCTATGGGGGGTTTTTGGTACGAATGAATAATCTGTTACGGGAGGTTTGGGAGTGGGGATGTACCCCTCGACGGAAGGTTCCGTATAAAAACTCTCTCTTCGTCGATATAAATGAGTATTGTTAGAGTAATTATTCGCATACTCATTTATTTTATAGCCTTCATCTATGAAGTTTTCGACTTGTGCCGGGACGAAAGAATTGGGCTGCCTGATTCTATTGGCTCTAGAAGTATACTCGTCCCAGTCTACATCGTCGTTTTCATAGACATGATTAGGACAGATCATTCTCGTAGACTCGTCATGAGTCATTTCCCAGTCTACGTATTCAGAATATGAATTTTCGTAGGGATAATTCAGAGTTGTTTTGCCAACGATTTCGCTTTGTATACAGAGTCGTCTACATGGGTTCTCGTATATAAACTTTCTCTACGGGGCTGCTCTGTGACGGCGCTTGGCCTGTTTAAGGCACTGATTTGGTCCAATATCTGAACTATATTGTCTTGCAGCCTGGTAATACGCCTGTCCATCAAGTTCTTTATATTATTAAATTCTTTATATAACTCAAGCCTAGAGGGTTGAGTATGTGCCCCGAAAGAGGGTTGATTTGCAGCCACTTGGCTTGCTAGAGCCGTGGTCTCCTCCTTTGCGTATCCTGCTATATTCTGACCGTCTCCATCTAATGGAGGTGGAGGTTTGCGATTAACCCAACTCCTGGTATTCTTTGTCATATGTGAGTTTAAACTTTCTCGTCTCCCACTGTGGTCGCCAAAAACGTGTTCTCGTAGGAAACAGATCACGCCGGAAATATTTGGCAATAAGACTCATAGGGATCGTAGATATGGTCGCCAGTAAGTAATTAGATTAATACAATTGAATGCAAACAGTTTTACACTAAGTAAAGAAAGCTTACAGCCATAAAAATAAAAATAAGGACGGTGGTAAGGTCGTATATTGGCTACTGGGCTCCGTAGACTAGGAGCAGGGTCGTAAACTTGAACGTTGAAAGAAGTTGCGTACTTGACGCTGGGCACTCTGGACTCGAGAATCTGGTCAGCGTGGTCGTAGTCTTGATGGCAGAGCGCTGTAGACTTGCGCTTCTCAGTTGGCAGGACTTATGGCTTGGTCGACGGAATGTGGTCGAATGTGGAGGCGGATGTAGATACCAAGGCTGCGGTGGCACACCCTTGCGGCGTCGTCGAAGGCGGAGAAGTGTACCGGGACTACGGTGGCTCGTCCTGGCGTTGGAGTCGAAGGTGGAGAAGTGTACCGGGACTACGGTTGCTCGTCCTGGCGTCGAAGTCGAAGGCGGAGACTTGTTACCAGAGCTACGGTTGCTCACTCTGATGGTGGAAATCAAGGCGGGGATTTGTTACCAGAGCTACAGTTGCTCACTCTGATGGTGGAAGTGAAGACCAATGACACCTTGGGGTTTCGCCCAGACCTGGGAATCCTAACAACTAAACTAAAGGGTGACGAGCAAGATAAGCTTCTGTTATCCGATTTGATCGTTATTTTCTCTAAGGGAGATCCTCTCCCTTTTATACGCAGTCTGTTACGACCTTCAGATGATCTTTCATACTCAACCACACCCAAGAATCTCATAGCCAACAAACTTCCACTCGTGTAGACGTGGGTCGTAGACTCCTCTGACTTCGGGTTAATTGATTGTATTCTAAGACGTGCGCCAGCATAGGCGTGGGCTGGAAGTCCCACTTATCTCGGGGCTCCGAAATCGTTCCCTTTGACATGTGTCCTGTGCAAGCGCAGGCTCGTAGACTTCCCTGATTACAGGGTTACTATTCAGCCATTTAGTCCGTGTAGACTATAGACGCAGGCCTGTTGTGTTTAACTTCGTCATGGGCTTCGTGTCTATTATGGGCTTTGTCAGAAATAGGCCTAAGATATTCTATTGTGTCAAAACCCGTAGACATGGCCCGTAGACGTGGACCGTAGTCAATGTATGCCACATTCTTAGGATATTTTGCCAGGTCGTAGCCCTCTCAAACAAGTTCCTAGAATCATGGTAACAACTTGATCCTGACAAACGTAGGTCTTATCCACGTCGTAAACTTAACAATTTCTTTTTCTTATATTAAATTAAAGAATTAGAGTCTTATCCCCAGATTTTCTCCAGCTGAAGATCTTTTGAAATCATGGGAATGTGGCCCCATAATCCTCTCTAAAAAAAACTCGGAGTCAAGATCTTTTCTGATCCTCGTATACTCTAATCCTCGTAGACTCTGACCCCCGTAGACTCTGACCTCGCCAGTCCTTTGTAGACTTAGTACTTCCTTGACGGGCTCTCATAACGGTGGGCTTGTAAATGCTCTTAAAGACCCCTGGACTTATGGGCTTTATAAAATGAGCCCAAAATTTATGTCACGGTTTTGGTAGACTTGATATGGGTCGGAGAAATGGGTTTGTGGGTTTCTCATAATCAGGCCCAAGATTTTGTCATGCCAACAGTAACGCTTCCATATTCTCGCATACTTTTTTTACCTAAAAATTCCACTTTTAATATGGATGATTAGTAGGCATGGGCAAGAGACTGATTACCCGTATGATAATCTCGTTACATGGTCGTGATTGTCAATGGGGAGTATGATGGTAATTTAAATTAATGAGTGAATATTAAGAAGTTTAATAATGTCAACATAAGATATCCATGCGGGATGCGACCCGTACTCACTACTATTAATAAGTTCTAAGATTGTCTATTAAGTCGTGGCAGGGTAATCCATTCTCATAGAAGCTTTGTTTCAATTCAATCTCATGGCTATTAACAAAAGAAGAATTCGGAACATTAAAAAGGAGCTGTACCAATGTCAAGAATGGAAATTTAAAAGAAAATCATTAGATCTGTAGCAAGAAAAAAGAAACCCACGTAAGCCCTTTTGTCTTTAAATTCTTTTGCCCCCACCAACTACGTGAGCCTTTATCAGAAAACATTTCACTAATTTCTTTCTTTGAGTTCACGACACCCACATGTTTCGATGATGGTGATATGGATGTTAAACATGTAAACCATTTTTAAGGGTTTAGAGTAATTAACTATTGTTGAGTAGATTCATTTGATTACGGGAAAACTTGGTAACTCAATTCGAGGAGGGAGGTCCAACTGAATACTCAAAGATGCATCCCATTAATGGATACATGAAATATGATTCCCCCTAAATAACGATGAAAGGGGAGGAGGTTATCGATAGTCCCTATCCGGCTTGCGGCAACTGATCTCTAGGAAGGAGCCATGAAGAGGGCAGTGTCGGCGAGCTTGTTGGTACTGGCGTCGCTGTAGTTTTGGGCTATATATATCCCGCAAATCGAGTCCCCACCACCGACAATCCAATAAACAACAACCGCGACACGACAACTTCAAAGTACTCCTCAAATGCCCACGCCTCTATTCACGGGGCCTAGTAGTTAAACGAAGCCCATAAGGAATGGGCCAACATAAAACCAAGCCCAGAAGTCTTCATCCTTCTAATGAAAGTGGTGGGGTCCACGACGCCACGTGGTTTTGGTAGCCTTGTAAGCATGACTTCTGTCTCCATGGAAATCCCCAAACTACCCCCTCCCCCACCCACATCATTCCTCTCTTCTTCCTTTGTCCGCAGAAAATCCAAATGATGCGCCAATTGACATTCCAATGACAGTGAACTGTAAACTCTGCGGCTCTCAAACCATCATGACGCATCATCGCCTACTCGAACTCTGCCCTTTATTCTTCTCCCACCATGACTTTTTCCTCCTACTCCCTCCTAAGCCCATCCCCCAGCTCGATGTCCTCTCAGATCTTTACATGGTCGAGACATCGTCGTCATCCTTCCACCGTTTATTTTATCTATTTGGGGGACAAAATGCTTTTATTGTTGTGCGTGCCTCGTGGTGTTTCCATTACTGATTCGGTATTTCTCCTTTTTTTGTCGCACTCCACGTTAGCAGGAGAGACACCCATGTTGGGTTTGGGGTATAATTAATGTACCCATGTTATTTTTTTCTTCTTTGTAAATCAACTAAACAATATAATTATCATGTAATAGGATAATGAGCACAGTGGATCACATTATCTAGTTGAAGGTTACTTTTCTATTGTGATACACACTTTTCGCCCTAAGAATGCCTTATGTTATAAAAATGCCCTAAAAATGTAATTTAATGAGCACTTGACCGTCAAATTGAATTATAGAAACCCATTTTTTTAGTACCTCAATTTATCACCCTTTTTTTAAGATAAAATAGTTTTTACACTGTTCAAGGGAAGTTCGAGGTTTAACAAACGCTATCCTAAAAGTTCTGTGTGATTTGAGTTCTCGAAAACAACGTACTTAATTTAGAATTTTCATACATAATCGATGCATAAAGTGACAAATGATGATGATGATGATTATTTTATTTAACGCTTTTGTACTAGATTATCGGGGAAATTTATGTCATGCCGTGTCACGATTTTTGGTTAGATCTCCCAGCGGATTGACGTGCTTTGTCTAATTTTATAAATGCAAATAAAGAGAAAAAAGTCACATGTTAACCCTGACAAAAAAAAATTATAATTTCAAAGATAAAACGGATGTTTTCTTTGTCGTCAATTAAATAAATTTCGCCCCTCTCACCTGACATATGCACGTAGCCCATCAAATAAAAACGAATATCGATAAGGAATATTCATGAGCCTATATATATATATATATATATTATATAGTGTGTGTGTGTCTGTGGTGGATCTCCTCGGTGGGAAAATATTTTTTTTTTCTATTTATGCCCACTCGACTATTGTTGGGGAATCGAATTCCTTTTTTCTTTCTAATTAAAGTATGTCCATCTTTATTTTAAATTAACAATATAATTTATTATAGTTGATTAATCAATTCCTGCCAAAATATATCGAACGTTTTTTCTAATGAGAATCTTCTCAAAAATTTTTGTGTAAAGAATTTGTAAGTATTGAGTGGGGCAATTTCGACCCTCTACCTTAGGGGCTAAAATTAGAAAGGCTAAGCCATTTAAAAGAAATAAGCCCACTTTATTATGTTGTGGGACTTCGGAGCCCATTTCTTGCTACTCTTTGAAATACATTACAATCATTTTCTTGATTCACTCTACGATTATCCCAATAATAACAATGACCATGGGTAAAAATGTGAGTTAAATAGTATATGAAGCCCGGAGATTTCATATTACCTCTACATTTTTTTCCAAAAGTTTTAAATAAAAAAAAACCTAGATTTAATGGTGACACTATAAGGTAAAACAATACACGTGGTTGTACTTAAAATTTCTCAAGATTTCATGATTAGAGTCATCTTCATATTTATAGAATTCTACTTCGTTCTCTAATGAGAAGACGAGAATTTCATTTAGCGAGAACCAAAATTAAATCCAAATTACAAAATGGGAGGAGGACTAAAGTCTTGTATTATTTGGGTAAATGTGCCCCCCTCACACACCACTAAACCCGTTGGAAAAATGAGATTTTGTTTTGTATTTGTTTCCATTAATGAGATTGCGTGGTTACTTGTATAGTAGAGTGGATGGTCAGAATCAAATAGTTTGGAATTGGGTACATCGACTTGTTTCATACCTTAAATGCGGGTGTCGTATACTCGTATTGGGGAAGGTCAAAGATAATTAATTCCCCTGACAGCTAAATGAGTGGGAAGACATCAATTCTCTAGCATCAACCGGAGGGACACCCATGTTGGGTTTGGGGTGTGATTAATGAATATATTTTAAATTTGTAAGGGCAGTTAAACTGATTGTTTGACCGAGGGAGGATTAAGCTGTGGGAATAATGAAAATTTCGACCCCCCTTTCCTCGGTTTCTACAACGTCATGTGTCGATTGGCCGGACCACAAACCCCAATTCAAATTATCAACTAAATGAAAGACCAGGGTTATTAACTTTCCCACAAAGGAGATGTTAATAAAAATACCTGCAACCACAGAGCCCACATACACTTCACCACGTGCAACCCTTCCCTATCAGGGGCTCATGAGTCATATAGTGAATAGTAGTAGATCATAAAAAGTCCAAATAGTTACATGTCGATGGGTTCTTTAAGAAAAAATGTTACTTGCACGCGTTGTCATGGATGATCATGACAACTCTCTCCAAACCCAATGGAACGTACAAAAATTTTTAAAACTTCCTTCAGCTATGTGGCACGAAATGTTTTAGGATTGAAAGCAAACAAATTCCAAGAATTCTCGGAATTGACTTAGGACAGGTTTGAGTGGGGAAGGTCAAAGTTAATTAATTCATATGACAGCTACATAAATGGGAGGACATCACTTCACTAGCGTCAGCTGGTGGTACCCTACCTCCTAAATGCAGTTGGAGTTTGCATTGTGGTGGGTGTAGGGGAGGAAGGAGTACATTGGTCCAATGCTTTTATCCCGATTGAGATTTACCTTTTTCATGTCGCTTCATTTTCATTCATTAGATGACAAAGTGCTAGGTTTCATGGCAATTGAGTAATGTTTTTTTGGTGAATGCAGGATGACTGTTTTTCATCATTTTTGTATTTGTGCCTTCGGCGATCTCTTCGCCTCCTCGCCTCGCCCGGGTTGGCTACGCTAGATTTTTCACCGCCAACCTTGCTGCTGCCGCCTCCCACCTTGTTGTCGCCCCCAGCTTACTGCCGCCTCCTCCACCTCAGCCGACGCCTTCGTCCCCTTTGCCGCCACCATCATTCCCACTTCCATCAATGCCTCCATTACCCTTCCCACTGCTTCCGCCATCGCCATCAACCTCGCCATGGTTAGGCCCGCTAAAGTTTATTGCATTTATAATCACTTTGTTTATTATATGGTGGATGTGGAAGAAGAAGAAAGAAGCGGAGGAGCAGGCAACAATGGATCGCGCAGCAGCGGGGCGACCAGCCACAAACGTTCAAGTGAACGTGATGGTGAACAGGGACGATTAGACTCCCGTGATATTTTTACTTTCAATGGCATAAGAATGTTCACCGGAGCGTAATCTTTAAATGCTACTGATGTTTTAAGGTACGTTCAATAATATTTTCTATTGTACATTAGGCCCAATGATTTAAAGTGAGTCACTAAGAGCCCATATAACTATGAATTCCAAAATAACTGGATTCACGTGTTTGGTTGGGATTCATGAGAAAATTCATTGTTCTTTTGTACTAATATCTATTTGAAATTTGCTAAAGAGTTCGTACCTAGCTCTGATACTACTGTTGTACTCAACTCTGATACCACTGTTGTACATAACTGATACCACACTCTTTCTCTCCTCCTCCTCGCCCCGCCCAGGTTCGCTACGCCAGATTTTTCACTTCCCACCTTGCTGCCGCCCCCTAGATTGCTGTCGCCTCCTCCACCTCAGCTGACGCCTCCATCCCCTTTGTCGCCACCATCTTTCTCACTTCCATCAATGCATCCGTTACCCTTCTCACTACCTCCACCATCGCTATCAACCTAGCCATGGTTAGACCCGCTAAAGTTTATTGCATTTATAATTACTTTGTTTATTATATGGTGGACGTGGAAGAAGAAGAAAAAAGCGGAGGAGCGGGCAACAGTGAATCGCGCAGGAGCGGGGCGACCAGCCACAAACGTTCAAGTGAACATGATATTTTTACTTTTAATGACATAAGAATGTCGACCGGAGCGTAATATTTAAATGCTATTAATGTTTTAAGGTATGTTCAATAATATTTTGTAATGTACATTAGGCCTAATGATTTAAAGTGGGCCGGTATGAGCCCGTATAATTAGGAATTCCTAAATAACTGGATTCACGTGTCTGCCTAGGATTCTTGAAAAAATTAATTGTTGTTTTCTAATAATAATTACTTGGAATTTGCTATAGAGTTCGTACATAGCTCTTTTACTACTGTTGTACACAACTCTGATACCACTGTTCTACACAACTGATACAACACTGTATTTCTCCTCCGTTGTGTAATACCCTTCCCTATCAGGGGCTCATGAGTTATATAGTGAATAGTGGGAGGTCATAAAAGTCCAAATTACAATCAGTTCATCTCGTGATCGTCCAAATGAAGCAAGTAAAATAAATTCCTTAGGCTGATGCAAAGCATGTGAGTTTTCTGCGGTTGGTGCTCGCTTAAAAGTGTAGTCTAAGCTTCCAGAAATTCCACTATTAAAAAGACATGTAAGACACAAGAACGAACATAACTATTCCCTAAGCGACTAAACCCATGTCTAATCGTCCAAGTTGATGTTCAATCGAACGTTTGCCGCACGCTCCGCCTCTGCTTTCTTTTTCCACATCCACCACATTGCAGACAAACAGACTGCAGGGATTAAAAACAGAAGCGGGCCTAACCAAGACCAGATTGGAGGCGATGGTGGGGGCTGCGGGTTGGGTAACGGTGACAATGGTGGTGGCTAGATTGAAGGTGGAGGCAGCAGGGTCGGCGAGGGCTGCTGAGGTGGTGGAGGCGGCAGCAAGCTGGGCGGTGGCGGCAGAACTGTTGTGTCCCACAGGGGCGGGGGAGGTGGCGAGTAACTTGCTGTAGCCCCGGTTACACTGAGGGTGAGAATCACTCTGCCTGCATTCAACGAAGAAATCATCATGAACGTAAATCAAGGATGTGGGAAGATTTCGTTTTGTTTAAATGGGTTGAGGCTCTCAACATTTATAGTTGGGGCGCTTGGAGGGTCACGCTCAAGTAGTGAATGCTCTCCCCCTTCTTCAGAGAACATTGGATAGATGCTGATGTCCCTTCGCGACGAACTGTGGTCGTCCGTGGCCTCGTTTGAGTAGAGTAGGCGAGACTTAGAAAGCCAAGTAATGTTGGGGTCTTCCATGATCCTCCACAGAAGCGTTTCGTACTTTGGGAAATGACCATCTTTTCGTATTAGATTAGAATAACAATATAATCACAGCTTGTTGTTGCTTTATTATCTTTGTTTTTCTTTTGTACCGACTTTGTCGTTCTTCAATAACATCCGTAAGTACCGTCCATCTTGTTTAAACTGTCATTATTGCATTTCTTTATATTTTTTATTCACGTGTTTATCTGACGAGGGCAGAAGGTAATTTATCATTCTATTAAACTTGGTTTACGTGCACTCCTATCCATATCAATGTGACTCTAATAATGAAATCTTGGGAAATTTTAGTTACAGATCTTACCTTATATGGTTTTACCAGGTAGTTCCTTTATTTAAAACTTTTGAAGAAGGATGTAGAGATAATATGAAATCTATAGGCTTCGCATATTATTTAACTCACAGTTTTTTACTCATGTTCATTGTTATTATTGGGATAATCGTAAAGAAAATAAAGAAAATGGTTGTGATGCATTTTAGAGAATGGTTAGGAATGGGCTCATGGGCTAAAAGCATGCCGGGCTCCGAAGTCCCATGATACAACTGAAGTGGGCTTGTTTATTATAAATGGTTTTCTAATGTTATTTAACCCCGCAAAAGAAAAAAAAATAGTTGAAATTGCCCCCACCCAGTGCTTACAAATTATTTACATAAGAATTTTAGGTTCGATCAAGAAGATTTTAGTTCTCGTTAGAGAAACGTTCGATATATTTGGCTCTTAATCGAGGTTTTATCAGAGAGGGAATATTTTATATTATTATTAATATTATTAGAATTAATTTTCCTCATTTTGTTACTCACAAAACATATCGAAAGTTTAAATAACTTAATTATTCGATCACGAATGGATGACGAACGATGATAAGTATTTGAAAAGGCACTTGAAATAACTTTCAATCTTCACTTTTTCCTTTAAAAAATTATTTTGTGCAAAGAATGGTTGAAAACAAAACGATATTAATTTGTAGGTCCCATTCCTCAAGCAACACTAATTTATTACCGTACCATCTACCGCAACGCGCCTTGTTCGTCAAGTTATAAACCTCATAATAATTTTCTAGCACATGCGAGCCTCTTTGGAAATCTCGTCCGACACGAATATCCCCCTACTCAAAACCAAACCTCATTCCATGTCTCACCCCTCCCCCTACAATCTCATCCCTTACACGAACAAATAGTACGAAATAGTGTCGCATTATTTCGTACTTTACGAATTGTTTCGTTTAACAATACGAAACAGTGTAGTGGGTTTCGTATTTTCGTACGGGCCCTTCGTAAAATACAAAAGGGCTTTGGACTTTCGTACTATAGTACGAAACAATAAATGCTGGTTCATACTTGTACGGGCCATTTAGTAAAGTATAAAAGGCCTTTGTAATGAAGTCCATCGAATTATACAAAACATATTGCGTACTTTGAACGCGACATAATTTCTGCAAACGGAAAATTTCTGTAAGTACGAAACAATGTTATGGAGTAGGTAATTTTGTAAAGGGAGGGGTGTTATTTTTCAGACAAACGAGTGTGTTCCCTAACAAAAAAAAATAAAGAACAGGTGAATTCATTTATCACTCTCACCCGCGTCCGTCTACACGGAAAGGGGCACCCAATGGAATTAGGGAAAGGTAAAAAATAAATAAATAATACGTGGCTCAGGTTATGTAGTGTGCGGGAGAATCTTCCCCGGGTAAATGTGGGCCCCGCCCCTTCCCCGAAAAAACAAAAAATGAGATAATTTTTCTCGTTAAGGCTCCGACGTATGCCCATGTGGGCCCAATTCAAAGTGACTACGGGGATTTCCTTCTTTGCATACAGTCGCCAATAATATAAACATGCAAGTTCACGATCACGACTCATGTTCATGTTTATGTTATTGGTGGGTCCCTCGGAGGTGGCCCCGTTCCTTTTAGTCTCATCTTCTTTCCGTACATGTTCGTTGCACAAACTGATATCCTCGTACGTGAGTCTTTTGTAACTTCTGACACGACAAAAAGGACTTCTGACTCACCTGTGTGTGGGCCATAACGCATCCTTTTGAGAAATACGAGGTTGGAAGCCAATAATGAAATGATCGGTCATATTTTATATTAATAAGTGGGTTGATAATATGGACTTTTATTAGAGTGATCTAAGTTGGTAAATTTGTTTATCATAAATTCAATTAGAGTGATCGCATTGATTTTCCTAGTAGTCCACTCTAGTTTTTAATTGTCATAGGTGAATTTAATTATGAATATTACAGCCAAAACCATCAGCCATGCCAATTATGATAGGTGGTTGTGATCAACACAACTCGTTTTATTAAATTTCACATTTGAAAATGACTCTCACATTTAACTTCTCTTTTTTTTTTTCTTTTTCTTAAAAGGAAAATGGGTCAACCAAGAAAAGTGACTCCTCTCAGTCACTTTCGTCACTTAACTCGTGACAACTAAACTCGTACTTTTTTAATAATTAAGAAAGAGTAGGTTCTTTTTAACCATTCGTAAATATTTCATAAAGTACGAAACCATTTCATAAAAAAACGAAACGAGAAAGAAATTGATCGTAAACATTTCTTAAAGACAAAACTATATATGAAACGAATTCTCTAATTGTTCGTAAAGTACGATTCCGTTTCATAAATTATTCGTTTAGTCGACGTGTGGAAAGTTCCACACGTGAAAGAATAGCAACTTCCGGAAAAGGACGAGTGTTGCTGGAGGGCCTTAGTAAATTTCGAAATTGACACGTGACATTGTTGCTTCTGAGGGGGTTCTTTTTGTCTTTTCATTTATGTTATCGGTGAAGAAAATGTGACATGGTAACACTTAAAAAATAGCACGAATATTATAATTTTTTTAAAAGAAAATGTTGTTGTCGTCATATCATCACTTAAATAAATTTCGGCACGCATAAATTAAATTCCTTTAAAAAGTGTCCTTTTCTTTTCTATTCCATCCTGCAATTTCCTTGGCAATATTTGGTATATATATATATTAAAATAGGGTTGAGGAGAGAAACCGAACTCTGTGGGAGAGTGTAACGGAACAAAAATCTTACTCGGTTGGGACAGTTGTCGGAATTAATCTGATTTAAACTTCCTCGGAGGAGTCAGGTTGTCCTGCCTGGACTGGCCTTTGGGCCCTTTCAGTCCAAAACTAGGCCCATTGAGAGCTAACTTCCATAGTAAAAGTGTGCTTCTTTGACATTAGTTGTTGTCTGGTCTATTACGTTAATCAGACGTCAAATATTTTCTATACTTGTATATTTTCTAGGCTTGGGGATTGGCCGGGGGCAACTTGGATTTTTTCGGATGGGATAGGAAAATAGACAAAAAAATTGGTAAAAAATAAAGAGAAAACGTGGGACTCCCGGTAAAAGGTAAGAAATGAACAGAAAATTGGATGATGGGAATATTTTGAAATTTTGTGAGATAAAAATTGGTGGGATGTATATTGGAAATCTTTTTCCTTTCTAATTGGAAAACAAACATAGCGCGAAAGTTTTACTGCACATGTATTCTCGCCTTGAATTTTCTACATTTGACAAGTGGTAAATAGGAAATTAAATTTTATTAAATCCTAGGATTTGAAGTACGTGGATCTGGTGGTGAGAATAGATGGCATCAATGAAACAGACAATCAATAAAGTTAATTTTGTCTGGTCTTTTACGTCAATCAGACGTCAAGTATTTTATTTAAACGTATAATTAATTAATTAATTAGCACACCACTCCTCGCCAACAGAATTGTCCATCACGATTCAAATGTGCACGTATCTACATACCGTAACAGCACCCAACCCAAAAACGCCGTACGCCAACAAGGAAAATTCATCGAACCCACCACACAATCAACCACATACGGCGCACTGTACAAGTTTTGTATTAATTAGTACAGTTATAATTACTATAATTGTACTAATTAAAATTTATAAAATATGTACTAGTACAACGTTTGTACATTGTACTAATTTTTCATTAGTGCAATGATAGTAATTATAATCCTACTAATCAATACAAAATTTTTACTATTTAAATTAGTACAATGTACAAACGTGTACTAGTACAATGTTCGTACATTGTACTAATTAAACTTAATATAATTATAGTAATTACAAATTGTACTAATTTCGTTTTTACAAGTACTAAAAAGGGTCAAAATTAATATAAATGGGGATGTCCCACCTGAGGGATGGTAGCCGAGTCCGGCATTGTCCTTTTAACCTTTTTCATTTTCTTGATTTTGTCTGGAATCGTCGCGGTGTTTGTCCCGAGGAGAAACTCCCACCCCTAATTGGATTGGAATTGATCATCAGGGTGTTATCTTTTTTTCAACTAATGGGACGACGATGATCTTTGCCTCTGTGGACAGACAGGAAAGATCTTTTAACTTCGTATCATTTCGGAAAGAAACCTTGATATCATGGTTGTTTGGATCGACCTTTGGATCGACAACATGGGATATAATTGAGTAAAATTATAAACGGTGGGATCGATATGACTGAATTTTCTAAATCGACAGGAACGAAATCCTGCTTGGAATTGTGTCCGGTGCTTTCGTTCTAAGCATCACCCTCTATTTACACAGCAAACAGAGGGTGTAGAAAACCGAGATCGTTGCTATTTGGGAAGAAGTTCAATCACCAATACAGTATCGAAGGTCGCTTTCAGGGCAAATATCGGTGTTGGTTCAAAAGAGGATCGAAGGAGCAAGGCTCGACAGAGAAGGTGTTCGAGGATGAGGCTTTGTCGAATATCTTCATTACCGACGATGGACGATGGGGACCGGGATCGATTATCGTGAAGTCGATACTCATGAGCGCCGACGAAGGAGTTGTCTTAGCAGTTGGTCAATGGTTAATTTTAGGGCAATTAGCACGTATTAAATGTATTTCGACAGGCAGTTATTAGTTAGTTTCTATAAATAAGTCAGCCCTGGTCAATTGTAAACACATAACAATCATTCTATGACCCAAAATGGCTGCTTGATTATCAACTTAACTATCAGTAATCGTATTAAGTGTTACGTAGTGCTGTAAGTGCTTCTCTTTACACTTAGGAATTTCTGATTGTTCTTTTGTTCATTTACTTTATTGGCGACCACATTTACATCCAACACTTTGAGACCCCGATATATCGCGACGTGTTTCGTCCACAAACACCCTCTCGTTTTTTTTTCGAGGAGTTAGTGTTTACCACAAGGATCGAAAGAGTTATGCTCGAAGCTACAGATGCCCCTTTTATAGCTAACCCCGTTGCGTTCAGGGGTCTTCTCAGTCCTTTGAAGTGGCGACGACCATCCCCACTCACCAATACTATCATCACACGAAAATGGAACCAGATCGCATAATGCCATCCGCTGCTGCACGGTCCGCTGTTGCGCGCTCCTCCGCTTCTTTCTTCTTCTTCCAAAGTCACCATATAATAAACAAAGTTATTATTAATGCAAAAGATATTAGCGGGCCTAACCATGGCCAGGGTGATGGCGATGATGGGGGCAGTGAGATGGGCAACGGAGGGACTGGTGGAAGTTGGAAAGATGTTCGTAGTATAGGGGATGGTGGCGGCAGTGGGAAACTTGTTGGCGGCAAAGGGGATGGAGGAGGCGGCCGCAAGGTAGGAGGCGAAAAATCTGGCGCAGTCCACTCCGGCGGGGGAGGAGGCGGAGAGATTGTCGAAGCCACTGATACAAACATGATGAGAAACACCAATCCTGTAATCAACCAAAAAGACGTCACTCAATTGCCATGAAACCTAATACTTTGTCATCTAATGAATGAAAGTAAGGCAATATGAAAAAGATAAATCTCAGTTGAGATAAAAGCTTTGGAAAAGATTTATCAATTTTTTTTCTATTTGTTAGTAAATAGGCTCGTTTTTTTTTACACGTAAAAGATTTTTAACTTTTTACTTGCTAGGACTACACGAATTTTAATGATTTGTTTTTTATTTTACTTTCTGGAAAGTCGCCTGGTTTATTTTTTTATCACTCGGTAGCATAACCATCAAATCTTGGAATTATACCTTTAAAATTGGCCATATCTACTATATAATTGCATGTATGTTACTTTAGAAAAACAATAAACGAAAACATTAATCTCTTTTTCGAAAAGAAATAAATACCTGCAAGCACTCCACCTCGATGAAAGAACTTCATCTTAACAACTGCGCAGAACAAATTAGCTCGATTAAAACAGGTCCAATGATGGCACCCAACCGTGGTATCAGAACAAATAGCCCGGTCTACGAGAAGTTGCCTAATAAGATATTGGCACCCAACAGTGGTATCAGAGTCCGATCCACAACAATTCCCCATAACGGATATATTGTTCGTTACCAATGTCATAGTTTGAAGAAGTTATATTTGGACCATCCTAAGTTTTAAGAAGTGATCTTTGATTAGGGGTTGCTTGGTTAACCAATTTGGATAAATATAACTCGAATGTAGATAAGCTTATTGAGGATTAAATTTTCAAAAATCATAGAATTATATAAAGCAAAATGTATTTAAAATGAATCATAAAAATTTATATACAATGTAAGAGGTACATGATCAACTATCGTTTAATTGGCGAATAACATTGAATAATATGAATAGGAATATTTAGATTAACTGAATCGTGGTATAAATATTAAATCAATTTTTTTGAACTATCGGACATTACTCTTGTTGGTGGGAACATAATTAGTTTTCCGATAGAACTGGATAAGCCACTCTAGCAGTTGACTCTCCCTTTAGTGGTTCTTTATGGAGGATTCCACAATCTTGACATCCCACATGCCTTGAAGGGGTCGACTTAGATTGACGGTTAACTTAGATTTCTCTTTTTCTTTCTTTGCACAAAGATAACAAACCTTTCATTTTTCAGGCCAAGAGAACAATGAACAGCAAACTATAGTTCGAGTAAACATAAGCAACCGAAACGAGAGAAAGTCGACTCAGTTTCAATATTTCCACATGCAGCTCTATATCCTATGACATCGTCAAAGGCTGGAAAAATCTCTAATGAATTCCTAAGGCAGATTCAAGGATATTTCGCTTCACTCACGGGAGTCTAATCATCCCGGTTCACCATCACGTTCATCTGAACGTTTGTGGCGGCTGGTCGCTCTGCGGCTGCGCGGTCCGCTGATGCACGGTCCACTACTGCGCACTCCTCCGCTTCTTTCTTCTTCTTCCAAAGTCACCATATAATAAACAAAGTTATTATTAATGCAATAGACATTAGCGGGCCTAACAATGGCCAGGGTGATGGCGATGATGGGGGCAGTGATAAGGGCAACGGAGGGACCGGTGGAAGCTGGAAAGATGTTGGCAGCAAAGGGGATTGTGGCGGCAGTGGGAAAGTTGTTGACGGCAAAGGGGATGGAGGAGGCGGCAACAAGGTGGGAGGCAAAAAATCTGGCGCAATCCACCCGGGCGGGGGAGAAGGCGGAGAGATCGCCGAAGCCACTGATACAAACATGATGAGAAACACCAATCCTGTAATCAACCAAAAAGACGTCACTCAATTGCCATGAAACTTAATACTTTGTCATCTAATGAATGAAAATAAGGCGATATGAAAAAGATAAATCTCAGTTGAGATAAAAGCTTTGGAAAAGATTTATCAATTTTTTTTTATTTGTTAGTAAACATGATCGTTTTTTTTTACACGTAGAAGATTTTTAACTTTTTACTTGCTAGGACTACACGACTTTTAATGCTTTGTTTTTTATTTTACTTTTGGCTAAGTCGTCTCGTTTATTTTTTTATCACTCGGTAGCATAACCATCAAATCTTGGAATTATACCTTTAAAATTGGCCTTATCAACTATATAATTGTACGTGTATTACTTTAAAAAAACAATAAACAAAAACATTAATATTTTTTTCTAAAAGAAATAAATACCTGTAAGCACTCCACTTCGATGAAAGAACTCTATTTTAACAACTGCACAAAACAAATTAGCTCGATTTGAACAGGTCCAATGATGGCACCCAACAGTGGTATCAGAACAAATAGCCCGGTCTACGAGAAGTTGCCTAATAAGATATTGGCACCCAACAGTGGTATCAGAGTCCGATCCACAACAATAGAGATTTCAATATAGTTAATTATTATTCAAGTGAAAGTAATAAAAATATCAACAAATTTAGAAAAAATTTCTATTAATTAAGAAACTATAAAAAATTTAAAATCATTTTTGTTACTCTACTAATTAAAATTTAGTGGTAGCAATTGTTTAGAGCCTCATAAATTTCTAATATGACCAATTTCTAACCTATTTTGTATCATATGATTTATAATATGACCAATTTCTTTAGAGCCGCACACCCACGATGAAATTTAGTTCTCCCAGAGAAGTAACAGGATTCGTTTTTCAGTCATAATTAACATTATTCAATATTTATGGTATGATTGGATTTGGATCTCGAACATGATTAATAATGAGAAAATCGAAAAAAATATGAACAAATTTAGAAAAAATTTGTTGTAGCAATTAGGAAACTCTCTAAACTTGAAATTGTTACCCTACTGATCAAATTAAATCATATAATTAGTAAAATATTTAGCGTTTTGATAGTTTAGTTGAAGTAAAAAGGAAAAAATAAACTTGAAAGGGAAATTTAAAAATTCAAAATAATATAAAAGTTCAATCAGGGGAAGATAGGATTTTGTTGCTGTAATTTTAAATTAATTTAATTAATATTATTATCACTACAATATAATACCCGTCCATTTTCCCCGTTGACGAGAAGAGCAATCCATGTTTAGTTGTTTTATAGTTGGTTAGGGAATTAGAATATCGAATTATAATTAATCATTATTCACATTTAAGTTATGTTTGGATTTGAATTTTAATTTATGAGTATAATTAATCTCATGCAACGAGAAAGTAAAAAAATATCAACAAATTTAGAAAAATTTACTATCGCCCAGCCATTGTTATATAATTTCTAATATGCCTGTAGATCATTGGCAAACCTCAAACCTACCCTTTGGTAGCACCATAAAATTAATTATTTAATTTTCCTACATTTATATCTCGTCACAATTAGAGAATGATGTATTTAATAAAAATTAATTTGATTAATAAAAGATATAAACAAATTTATAAAAATTTATTGTAGCAATTAGGAAACTCTCTGAAACTTTCACCTACTAATCAAATTAAATGGTAATCATTGCCAGTTTTTTGAAATAATTCCCACAAAAGAATTTTGTATAAAACGAAACGAAAAAAGTAACTAAATAACTATACGTCAACTAAATTAAAAAGAAAAATGGAAATAAAAAAATAAAAATGATATAAAAAGTTCGATTAGGGGAACAAAGGTTTTTGTTGCTGTCACTTTAAATAAATAAATTACTGGTATTTTTTACAAAAGATTTCGCGATGAATTTTCAGGAACAAAGACGGGAAGGAAGGGGGGACTGGGAGTCAGCTAGGGAGGGAGTAAAAGAAGTTTTGAAGAGGGCTACGTCGTCATCTGTCCGCCTGCTGCTTCCTGGGGTTTAATGCACGAGCGCGGCGACACGAGGCCACCTCCCCCTCCCCGGGAGATAAGCCACACCCCATTCTTTCACTCTCATTTTCACTCTCCTCATTCTTCTTCTTCTTCATCATCAGTCTCTTCACTGGTCTGGGTTTGGGTGTTTACTCACGCAAGGAGAGGCCTCGGACAACATTTGCTCTTCTAAACCAGAAATCTAATTGATAAAGTTATATATCATTTCTAAAAAGCAGCTTCCCTTAAATATTTGTTGGCACCACCGCGCCAGCTTAACTACAAACCCTACCCCCAAGTTTTAAGTGGTAACCCCAAAACTCAAACAATAAAGGGCGTTGAATAAGTTCTTACACGTATTTTGCGAATTAATCCCCCCAGTTTCGTCAACGATCTGGTTAACGAAACCATTTTATGTCGCTTTCTTATAATATATGTACATGCCTCATTGGAAAATATGATGTTAAAAATGGACAAGGCAAGGGAAATGACCTCAGTATTGGACATTGGACTGGGCCTAATAATCGTGGTTGGGTCGAGGTGCCACGAGAAAACGTGATCGGGGGCTTGCGAGCAGCTTTGTAGTGCATGTGTATTGTAGAAACTAAGAAAGAGGAGAGTCGAAGGGAACAAAACCAAAACCCCCTCCGTCTTGGATATGGCCCGCATTCATCATCGGCTTTTTGCTTCCCTTGGATATCCCGTTGAACTTCTGTTCGACCAAAAGGGGCTGAAATCCAACTTAGGCGATTGACTTTTCGACCATTTTTGCTCGTGCTAGTGCCCCCCCTATAAATTATTGGATTTCTTGCAGTATGAGATCGAATGCCATCACCTCTTATTTGTATTTTACTTCTTATTGGTGCTGTTGGGAAATCCGCATAGAT
This sequence comes from Melastoma dodecandrum, assembly GCA_029817715.1. NCBI lineage: Eukaryota > Viridiplantae > Streptophyta > Magnoliopsida > Myrtales > Melastomataceae > Melastoma > Melastoma dodecandrum. The sequence goes on along the minus strand of JARUPY010000290.1, from coordinate 2,760,640 downwards.
AGGATCGCATACTTGGTCACCGGGAGGTTCCCTCACCTGTATCCTCTTTGAATCATGCAGCAAGTATGGTAACAGCTGCGTTTTCATGATCCAAAATTTGAAGAAATGCCCAAAAAAGTGTCAAAAATTTGAAGAAATGCGTAAAACTTTAACCAAACCTCATACTTTTTTTACCTAAAAATTCCACTTTTAATATGGATGATTAGTAGGCATGGGCAAGAGACTGATTACCCGTATGATAATCTCGTTACATGGTCGTGATTGTCAATAGGGAGTATGATGGTAATTTAAATTAATGAGTGAATATTAAGAAGTTTAATAATGTCAACATAAGAGATCCACGTGGGATGCGACCCGTGCTCACTACTATTAATAAGTTCTAAGATTGTCTATTAAGTCGTGGCAGGGTAATCCATTCTCATAGAAGCTTTGTTTCAATTCAATCTCATGGATATTAACAAAAGAAGAATTCGGAACATTAAAAAGGAGCTGTACCAATGTCAAGAATGGAAATTTAAAAGAAAATCATTAGATCTGTAGCAAGAAAAACTTGGTAACTCAATTCGATGAGGGAGGTCCAACTGAATACTCAAAGATGCATCCCATTAATGGATACATGAAATATGATTCCCCCTAAATAACGATGAAAGGGGAGGAGGTTATCAATAGTCCCTATCCGGCTTGCGGCAACTGATCTCTAGGAAGGAGCCATGAAGAGGGCAGTGTCGGCGAGCTTGTTGGTACTGGCGTCGCTGTAGTTTTGGGCTATATATATCCCGCATATCGAGTCCCCACCACCGACAATCCAATAAACAACAACCGCGACACGACAACTTCAAAGTACTCCTCAAATGCCCACGCCTCTATTCACGGGGCCTAGTAGTTGAACGAAGCCCATAAGGAATGGGCCAACATAAAACCAAGCCCAGAAGTCTTCACTTCATCCTTCTAATGAAAGTGGTGGGGTCCACGACGCCACTTGGTTTTGGTAGCCTTGTAAGCATGACTTCTGTCTCCATGGAAATCCCCAAACTACCCCCTCCCCCACCCACATCATTCCTCTCTTCTTCCTTTGTCCGCAGAAAATCCAAATGATGCGCCAATTGACATTCCAATGACAGTGAACTGTAAACTCTGCGGCTCTCAAACCATCATGACGCATCATCGCCTACTCGAACTCAGCCCTTTATTCTTCTCCCACCATGACTTTTTCCTCCTACTCCCTCCTAAGCCCATCCCCCAGCTCGATGTCCTCTCAGATCTTTACATGGTCGAGACATCGTCGTCATCCTTCCACCGTTTATTTTATCTATTTGGGGGACAAAATGCTATTACTGTTGTGCGTGGCTCGTGGTGTTTCCATTACTGACTCGGTATTTCTCCTTTTTCTGTCGCACTCCACGTTAGCAGGAGAGACACCCATGTTGGGTTTGGGGTATAATTAATGTACCCATGTTATTTTTTTCTTCTTTGTGATAATGAGCTCAGTGGATCACATTATCTAGTTGAAGGTTACTTTTCTATTGTGATACACACTTTTCGCCCTAAGAATGCCTTATGTTATAAAAATGCCCTAAAAATGTAATTTAATGAGCACTTGACCGTCAAATTGAATTATAGAAACCCATTTTTTTAGTACCTCAATTTATCACCCTTTTTTTAAGATAAAATAGTTTTTACACTGTTCAAGGGAAGTTCGAGGTTTAACAAACGCTATCCTAAAAGTTCTGTGTGATTTGAGTTCTCGAAAACAACGTACTTAATTTAGAATTTTCATACATAATCGATGCATAAAGTGACAAATGATGATGATGATTATTATTATTATTATTTAACGCTTTTGTACTAGATTATCGGGGAAATTTATGTCATGCCGTGTCACGATTTTTGGTTAGATCTCCCAGCGGATTGACGTGCTTTGTCTAATTTTATAAATGCAAATAAAGAGAAAAAAGTCACATGTTAACCCTGACAAAAAAAATTATAATTTCAAAGATAAAACGGATGTTTTCTTTGTCGTCAATTAAATAAATTTCGCCCCTCTCACCTGACATATGCACGTAGCCCATCAAATAAAAACGAATATCGATAAGGAATATTCATGAGCCCTATATTATATATATATATAGTGTGTGTGTGTCTGTGGTGGATCTCCTCGGTGGGAAAATATTTTTTTTTTCTATTTATGCCCACTCGACTATTGTTGGGGAATCGAATTCCTTTTTTCTTTCTAATTAAAGTATGTCCATCTTTATTTTAAATTAACAATATAATTTATTATAGTGGATTACTTTCTCGATCAATTCCTGCCAAAATATATCGAACGTTTTTTCTAATGAGAATCTTCTCAAAAATTTTTGTGTAAAGAATTTGTAAGTATTGAGTGGGGCAATTTCGACCCTCTACCTTAGGGGCTAAAATTAGAAAGGCTAAGCCATTTAAAAGAAATAAGCCCACTTTATTATGTTGTGGGACTTCGGAGCCCATTTCTTGCTACTCTTTGAAATACATTACATTCATTTTCTTGATTCACTCTACGATTATCCCAATAATAACAATGACCATGGGTAAAAATGTGAGTTAAATAGTATATGAAGCCCGGAGATTTCATATTACCTCTACATTTTTTTCTAAAAGTTTTAAATAAAAAAAAACCTAGATTTAATGGTGACACTATAAGGTAAAACAATACACGTGGTTGTACTTAAAATTTCTCAAGATTTCATGATTAGAGTCATCTTCATATTTATAGAATTCTACTTCGTTCTCTAATGAGAAGTCGAGAATTTCATTTAGCGAGAACCAAAATTAAATCCAAATTACAATGGGAGGAGGACTAAAGTCTTGTATTATTTGGGTAAATGTGCCCCCCTCACACACCACTAAACCCGTTGGAAAAATGAGATTTTGTTTTGTATTTGTTTCCATTAATGAGATTGCGTGGTTACTTGTATAGTAGAGTGGATGGTCAGAATCAAATAGTTTGGAATTGGGTACATCGACTTGTTTCATACCTTAAATGCGGGTGTTGTATACTCGTATTGGGGAAGGTCAAAGATAATTAATTCCCCCTGACAGCTAAATGAGTGGGAAGACATCAATTCTCTAGCATCAACCGGAGGGACACCCATGTTGGGTTTGGGGTGTGATTAATGAATATATTTTAAATTTGTAAGGGCAGTTAAACTGATTGTTTGACCGAGGGAGGATTAAGCTGTGGGAATAATGAAAATTTCGACCCCCCTTTCCTCGGTTTCTACAACGTCATGTCGATTGGCCGGACCACAAACCCCAATTCAAATTATCAACTAAATGAAAGACCAGGGTTATTAACTTTCCCACAAAGGAGATGTTAATAAAAATACCTGCAACCACAGAGCCCACGTACACTTCACCACGTGCAACCCTTCCCTATCAGGGGCTCATGAGTCATATAGTGAATAGTAGTAGGTCATAAAAAGTCCAAATAGTTACATGTCGATGGGTTCTTTAAGAAAAAATGTTACTTGCACGCGTTGTCATGGATGATCATGAAAACTCTCTCCAAACCCAATGGAACGTACAAAAATTTTTAAAACTTCCTTCAGCTATGTGGCACGAAATGTTTTAGGATTGAAAGCAAACAAATTCCAAGAATTCTCGGAATTGACTTAGGACAGGTTTGAGTGGGGAAGGTCAAAGTTAATTAATTCATATGACAGCTACATAAATGGGAGGACATCACTTCACTAGCGTCAGCTGGTGGTACCCTACCTCCTAAATGCAGTTGGAGTTTGCATTGTGGTGGGTGTAGGGGAGGAAGGAGTACATTGGTCCAATGCTTTTATCCCGATTGTGATTTACCTTTTTCATGTCGCTTCATTTTCATTCATTAGACGACAAAGTGCTAGGTTTCATGGCAATTGAGTAATGTTTTTTTGGTGAATGCAGGATGACTGTTTTTCATCATTTTTGTATTTGTGCCTTCGGCGATCTCTTCGCCTCCTCGCCTCGCCCGGGTTGGCTACGCTAGATTTTTCACCGCCAACCTTGCTGCCGCCGCCTCCCACCTTGTTGTCGCCCCCAGCTTACTGCCGCCTCCTCCACCTCAGCCGACGCCTCCGTCCCCTTTGCCGCCACCATCATTCCCACTTCCACCAATGCCTCCATTACCCTTCCCACTGCCTCCACCATCGCCATCAACCTCGCCATGGTTAGGCCCGCTAAAGTTTATTGCATTTATGATCACTTTGTTTATTATATGGTGGATGTGGAAGAAGAAGAAAGAAGCGGAGGAGCAGGCAACAATGGATCGCGCAGCAGCGGGGCGACCAGCCACAAACGTTCAAGTGAACGTGATGGTGAACAGGGACGATTAGACTCCCGTGATATTTTTACTTTCAGTGGCATAAGAATGTTCACCGGAGCGTAATCTTTAAATGCTACTGATGTTTTAAGGTACGTTCAATAATATTTTCTATTGTACATTACGCCCAATGATTTAAAGTGAGTCACTAAGAGCCCATATAACTATGAATTCCAAAATAACTGGATTCATGTGTTTGGTTGGGATTCATGAGAAAATTCATTGTTCTTTTGTACTAATATCTATTTGAAATTTGCTAAAGAGTTCGTACCTAGCTCTGATACTACTGTTGTACTCAACTCTGATACCACTGTTGTACACAACTGATACCACACTCTTTATCTCCTCCTCCTCGCCCCGCCCAGGTTCGCTACGCCAGATTTTTCACTTCCCACCTTGCTGCCGCCCCCTAGATTGCTGTCGCCTCCTCCACCTCAGCTGACGCCTCCATTCCCTTTGTCGCCACCATCTTTCTCACTTCCATCAATGCATCCGTTACCCTTCTCACTACCTCCACCATCGCTATCAACCTAGCCATGGTTAGGCCCGCTAAAGTTTATTGCATTTATAGTTACTTTGTTTATTATATGGTGGATGTGGAAGAAGAAGAAAGAAGCGGAGGAGCGGGCAACAGTGAATCGCGCAGGAGCGGGGCGACCAGCCACAAACGTTCAAGTGAACATGATATTTTTACTTTTAATGACATAAGAATGTCGACCGGAGCGTAATATTTAAATGCTATTAATGTTTTAAGGTATGTTCAATAATATTTTGTAATGTACATTAGGCCTAATGATTTAAAGTGGGCCGGTATGAGCCCGTATAATTAGGAATTCCTAAATAACTGGATTCACGTGTCTGCCTAGGATTCTTGAAAAAATTAATTGTTGTTTTCTAATAATAATTACTTGGAATTTGCTATAGAGTTCGTACATAGCTCTTTTACTACTGTTGTACACAACTCTGATACCACTGTTCTACACAACTGATACAACACTGTATTTCTCCTCCGTTGTGTAATATCCTTCCCTATCAGGGGCTCATGAGTTATATAGTGAATAGTGGGAGGTCATAAAAGTCCAAATTACAATCAGTTCATCTCGTGATCGTCCAAATGAAGCAAGTAAAATAAATTCCTGCGGTGAGTTTTCTGCGGTTGGTGCTCGCTTAAAAGTGTAGTCTAAGCTTCCAGAAATTCCACTATTAAAAAGACATGTAAGACACAAGAACGAACATAACTATTCCCTAAGCGACTAAACCCATGTCTAATCGTCCAAGTTGATGTTCAATCGAACGTTTGCCGCACGCTCTGCCGCCTCACGCTCCGCCTCTGCTTTCTTTTTCCACATCCACCACATTGTAGACAAACAGACTGCAGGGATTAAAAACAGAAGCGGGCCTAACCAAGACCAGATTAGAGGCGATGGTGGGGGCTGCGGGTTGGGTAACGGTGACAATGGTGGTGGCTGGATTGAAGGTGGAAGCAGCAGGGTCGGCGAGGGCTGCTGAGGTGGTGGAGGCGGCAGCAAGCTGGGGGGCGGCAGCAAGCTGGGCGGTGGCGGCAGAACTGTTGTGTCCCACAGGGGCGGGGGAGGTGGCGAGTAACTTGCTGTAGCCCCGGTTACAAGGGTGAGAATCACTCTGCCTGCATTCAACGAAGAAATCATCATGAACGTAAATCAAGGATGTGGGAAGATTTTGTTTTGTTTAAATGGGTTGAGGCTCTCAACATTTATAGTTGGGGCGCTTGGAGGGTCACGCTCAAGTAGTGAATGCTCTCCCCCTTCTTCAGAGAACATTGGATAGGTGATGATGTCCCTTCGCGACGAACTGTGGTCGTCCGTGGCCTCGTTTGAGTAGAGTAGGCGAGACTTGGAAAGACAAGTAATGTTGGGGTCTTCCATGATCCTCCACAGAAGCGTTTCGTACTTTGGGAAAAGACCTGCTGCCGACATTTATTCCTTCGTCTGCCCTTTCTTTTCCAGTCTCTGCTACCCATTATATATTCTTTTGGGTTTTTCGTCATGTCTCTTCCGAGACAATTCAATGCGGGTAAGAAGGGGGCGGCTAAAGTCCCACGCACGGGACGTCCCCCGCAGTGTACTAATTTTGACCCTTATTTAGTACATTGTACTAACACCAATTAGTACACTTGTTATTACTAACGATGTACTAACTACAGTGTTAGTACAATGTACTAATGGGTACTGTTTTTGTACTAGTACAGTTAGTACAATGTACAAAACTTTTTTAGTACATTTTTAGTACATTACAGGTGTACTAATTGGTACAAAACAGTAACAGTGATTTTTAGTACAATGTACTAAGGGTTACTGTTTTTGTACTAGTAATGGTTGGTACAATGTACAAAATTTTTTTAGTACATTACAGGTATACTAATGGGTACTGTTTTTGTACTAGTACAGTTAGTACAATGTACTAATAGGTACTGTTTTTGTACTAGTACAGTTAGTACAATGTACTAATGGGAACTGTTTTTGAAATATAACTGTACATATTCTACTTTAAAAAAACAACGAATAAAATTTTACATTATTTTTTTTAAAATTTCCAAACAAATGTCTTTATATTTTGTCATAATTTTAGTATAAATTATGAATAAATTATATTTAGCACTATACTTATTCTCAATTAAGATGGATAAAAACTTGTCCCTATGACAAATAATTAAAAAAAGCCTCAGTTTTTGGGAAAATTATAACTTAGAATAATTAGTTATTATTCTTATTAAAAAATTTATGTTTTTAAATTTTACCTATTTTTTGATAATAAAAATTACTAGAAAAATTATCGCTTTTATGTAAAATATAATAATTTTATAAATGTATTTTCTATAGAGAATTATGTGTACGTATATTTAAATCAACCAAAATTATCAATTATTAAATAATATATTTACTTCTTATCGAAATATATTCTATTTATAAAAAATTAGTTTTCTATCCATTTCGAATATTTTTTATATATTAATTTACGCTTTGATTTTAAAGCTGCGGGTGATAAACAAAACTAAAATTTGAATTTAAATGAAAGATTTTGTAACATGAATAATCAATTTAATGACGGATGACAAAATTTTTGTCACGATATTCTTATTTTGATAAAATTAAATTATACGAAGACAAAATATTTCATAGCAAAATAACAAATTTGTTAGTGTAACCAACGTTACGTAACAGTGACTCGTACAACTGGACGAATCGATGCTCGCTCGGGAACGAACAGTGTACCACTTTCAGCCCCCAAAGAATTGAATGAATGGTAAGTACATACAAAACGTTGTACATATTTATCCATCACGATATCGTTTCACTGACTTCATTCGGGGACTCCCATCTGCACGGTGATGGAAATCGACCGCCTCACTAGATCGTGATGGAAAGTCCCGAACCCAACTTCCCCTCTTCCCAAAAGTTGTTCATGCATTAATTCCATTTCCATAGTGATTTTTTCTGGTCGTTATAGAAACCAAGTTAGGTCCAAAGCATGGGAGATTATGTCAGTAATGACAAGGACAAACATCCTTGTCTAACTCGTCCTATTAATTAGACAACGACCAGGACAACGTTTAAACTACAAGTTTTGGGAGACAAACTCTGTTTTTCAACTACCACCTCACTGTCCACAGGTACGTGCATGGGTAGGGTTGCTTGGGTTGCGCACGCTGCAGCTACATCCTCCCGGGAAGGGATTACAACATTTGTCTGCATGCACGTCCGTGGTTTTCCCATGTGTTACTGAAGGATTGTTACCTTAGCAATGACAACACCACGATTATCTAACGAAGGCGCCCTTATATTAATTCGCTCATTTTGTGGGACATTGTATCAACAACGTTGAGAAGTGATAATTTAGAATGTTGTAGTTGAATATTCTCTTTTCGACCAATAATTTCTAATCATTATAATTTCAACCACGTGATCAAGATCTTTGTAAAAACAAAAGGAAAGTTTGACAAAAAGAAAGTTTATTGCGACAAAAGACGCATACATGCAAGAAATTGTAGACATATTACATTTCTCATTCGTATACCCTCACTTGTTTTACATTGGTCAATGTGGACATAAAATCTATACATACAAGAACTAGAAGGTAATTTACTCATCAAATTGGACGTCATTCAATTACCATGAAGATTTGCCGGTGTATCATTGCACCAAACATAGCACTTGATGTTCACCGATCCCTAACCAATTGAGTCCAATAATATATATTGGGAGGGACATTTTACCTATTTCCTTCATTTTCTCACTACAGTTCATTTTAATTCTTTTAGGAGGACACCAGAACATTCGGCTCGGCTCGGATAGCTAGGGAAGGTACTACTCCCCAGTCAGAGTAATAGTTTTATTAAAAAATCGTCGCGACCCGGTTAGATTTTCAAAAATCTCCCTTTTATTTTTTAACTTGTGCTAAAATTTTATGCGTTTTCGTTTTAAGTTCATTAATTTTATAATAAAGTGTTGACGCGCACTCCATTCAAATTGTACAAAAACAAAACTATTGCTATTATTGAGTCCCCCTTCGCCTTATCTAAGAGAAAGCTCGTCTTTTCTTTGATAAATATGTAAATGAAATTAATATGTACTAAATGATTTTATGAAATAGCGTGCGAATTGATTCCCATTAGAAGCATGGTTTTCCTTTTTTATCGTGGGGGTGGGGGGAGATTTATTATTTGTTAATTCTTTCGTAAGTCAATGTTTTTTGACTGCAAACCCGAATTATCAAAGAATGGTTGAAAACAAAATTGATATTAATTTGTAGTCACAACAACACTAATTTACTCTAATTTGTAGTCCCATTCTCAATCAGACGTCAAATATTTTTTCTACTTATATAATTAATTAATTCTCTTTCCATTTCTCAATCCCTCGTTGGTGAGAGACTTTTTTTAAGAGAGATATTTTTTCCAACGGAAGGAGAGAGTTGCACCCTAATCTAATCGGCCCTGTTAACGATAACGTTCATCTGAACGTTTGTGGCGGCCCGCTTTGCTGCTGGTCGGTCCGCTGCCACGCGCTCGTTTGCCCGTTTCCTCGTCTTCCACTGACACCATATCCTAAATCCCGTTATAATGATAAATATAAACATAACTCCAGTTACTCATATCCAGGGTGACTGTAAGGATGGGGCATTGAAAAGGAGGCAACGGGGGCAACTGGGGAGTGAAGGCCGCGGCAATGGGAGCAACGATGCCGACAGCTGCGGTGGAGAAGGCAGAACATTACTCAATTAAAATGATGGAAAACCGGAGGTGGAAGCACAGCCCAAAACACAATTGGCACCGGAGGACGCACGCCTTGGCACCAAAAGATGCCCAGAGGAAGCATGCATTGGCACCACAGGACGCCCCGAGGAAGCATGCCTAGGCACTTATAAAACTTATTCAATTAAAAGGAGGGAAAAGGGATAGAAAACCAAAATACAAAACAAAAGCGTAGAAAAGTTTTTTCAATTTATTGAAAAGGTTGTTTTTAAAAATTTTCTAGCTAGAACTCTATCTTTGAAATATAAATGTACGTATTTTACTTTAAAAAACTAATACGTTAATTTTTTTAATCTTTCCAATCAAATGGATTAAAGTTTTTCTAAAAAAGGAAATCAAATACCCAAACATAGTGGATAATTGTAACAAAAATTATCAAATACCCAAACATAGTGGATAATTGTAACAAAAAATATTTTTTCTTTATATTTTGTCATAATTTTAATATAAATTATGAAAAATTTATATTTATTAGTCTTAATTAAGATGGATAAAAACTTGTCCTTATATACTATGACAAATAGCTCAAAAAAGCCTCAGTTTTTCGAGAAAATTATAACTTATAATAATTAGTTATTATTCTTATTACAAAATTTATGTTTAAATTTAAATTATGTTTTTAAATTTTACCTATTTTTCTATAATAAAAATTACTAAAAATGTTATCGCTTTTATGTAAAATATAATAACTTTATAAATGTATTTTATATAGAGTATTATGTGTGCTTTTATTAAAAAATATATGTACTTCAATTTTTTTTATCCATTTCAAATAATCTTTGATTTTAAAGCTGCGGGTGATATAGTTAAGGAAAATCGTTTACAATTGCAACAAGACTAATATTTGAATTTAAATGAAAGATTTTTTAACATGATTAATCACTTTAGTGATGGATGAGATAGTTTTATATATTAATTTTTTTAAGTGAAAAAAATTTCGTAACGAAATACTTTTGAAGTTAATATTTTATCAGAATATATATTAATTTAGTGATTGATGAGATAGTTTTGCCAATAATTTAATCTTTCTTAACAATCAACCATATCTTTTGAAAAATATATACTTAATTATCATATAAAAAATCATATAATAATGATGAACATGTTGATAATATTCTCTGTAACAATACTCATATGTTCAGAATATATAACTAACTATTAAATAAATAAATTCATATAATTGTCGACAATTTGATTTGTCGCCATAATCACTTTTTTTGGTAATGAAAACAAATTTGTAACTATATATTTAATAGGATTAGAAAATTCCTACAAACTTAATAACAAAATATTTTATCACGATATTCTTATTTTGATAAAATTAAGTTATACGAAGGCAAAATATTTTATAGAAAAATAGCAAATTTGTTAGTGAACCCAACGTGACGGTGCCTCGTACAACTGGACGAATCGATGCAACGAACAGTGTACCACCTTCAGCCCCCAAAGAATTGAATGAATGGTAAGTACATTACGAAACGTTGTACACATTTATCCATCACGATATCGTTTCACTGACTTCATTCGGGGACTCCCTTCTGCGCGGTGATGGAAACCGGCCGCCTCACCAGATCGTGATGGAAAGACCCGAACCCAACTTCCCCTCTTCCCAAAAGTTGTTCATGCATTAATTCCATTTCCATGGTGAAGCCATAACTTTTTTTCTGGTAGTTATAGAAACCAAGTTAAGTCCAAAGCATGGGAGATTATGTCAGTAATGACAAGGACAAACATCCTTGTCTAACTCGTCCTATTAATTAGATAACGACCAGGACAACGTTTAAACTACAGGTTTTGGCTCTGTTTTTCAACTACCACCTCACTGTCCACAGGTACGTGCATGGGTAGGGTTGCGCACGGCATCCTTTTGGCTCTGTTTTTCAACTACCACCTCACTGTCCACAGGTACGTGCATGGGTAGGGTTGCGCACGGAATCCTCCCGGTGGAGGACTACAACACTCGTCTGCATGCACGTCTGTGGGTTTTCCCAAACCGCAGAAGTGTCACTGAAGGATTGTTACCTAAGCTACGACAACACCACGGTTATCTAACGAAGGTGCCCTTATATTAATTCGCTCATTTTGTGGGACATTGTATCAACAACGTTGAGAATTGATAATTTAGAATGTTGTAGTTGAATATTCTCTTTTCAACCAATAATTTCTAATCATTATAATTATGTAAAACTGAATAGTCATATGAATTGGCTCACCTTTGAAGTGTTCTTCATTGGCTCATTCGCATGGTCGTCTTTGTCATCCTATTTATTAGAAAAGGACCAAATGTGAGGATAATATCTAAACAACAGTTTTTATAAGGCAAACTGTGCTTTGCTTTGTTATTTCCTTCCTCGTCCCCTTTGAGCTTCAGCATAACAACGCTGCCCACATTTCCTACCGTTTGCTATCAAACTAGCAAAATTGAGACCGAGTGTAATAACGTGATGCCGTAAATGTTATTTATTATATGAGGATATCGATCTCATCAAAGTTGCTATCGACATTGCAGTCATGTATGCTTCCACTTGTATCAAGGTCGAAGGTGTTCCGGATACACCCACTTATGCCGCGGACGTGTTCTTGCGCATAATAACTGCGGGTTTTCGCTAAGTTTGGAGGTGTCACTGACTGTCGCACCCTTAGATTAAGCGAATCATTGAAAACGATTCTGATTTTACTTTTAATGTAGGTTAAGCCAAGATGCACGAATGTCTAATGAACAGGGAGAATTAGGTTATTGAGACCCACGGATCCAGTTGTGACTTGTTCTTCGCGTGTGACTATGTCAGTTTGGCTTGGGTTTAGCTTTGTCGGCCAATGGACTTTGAGTTAATGGGTTCGTGTAATCGATTAGTAAAAAATGGTATTTGCAAATGTTGTCGTCAGATATTGCGGTTGAGAGTTGTGTACATGTGTAAAACAATGGTATAAGAGTCGTGTATATTAATCGCTGAGACTAAAAATATTGAAATCTTCATTTTTGGAGAAATGTTACGAAATTAAAATGATGCAAAACTGGAGGCGAGGCACAGCCCAAAGCTCACTTGGCACCGAAGGACGCCCAAAAGACATCCCCTTGACACTGGAGGATGCCCAAAGGACATCCCCCTTGACACTGGAGAACGCCCTAAGGACGCATACCTTGGCATCAAAGGACACACGCCTTTGCACTTGTAAAACCTATTCAATTAAAATGAGGGGAAAATGATAAAAAACCAAAATACAAAACAAAGCATAGAAAAGATTTCTCGATTTATTGAAAAGGTTGTTTTTGAAAATTTTTTAGCTAGAATTCTATCTTTGAAATATAACTGTACATATTCTACTTTAAAAAAAAACAACGAACGAAATTTTACATTAATATTTTAATATTTCCAAACAAATGGATTAAAGTTTTTTTTTTTAAATGAAATCAAATACTCAACATAATGGGTAATTGTAAGAAAATTTAATTTGAAGCACAAAAGATAAAAAAATAATAATAATAAGATACCAGTGTACAGATGGAAGAACTCCATCACGACGGAGATCGAGCGGAGGCTCCTGAGTGTTGTAGTTTGGATCTACGGGTATATCGAAATCGAAAGAAGACACGACGATTTACGTGGTTCGGGTCGGCGGTGTACCGATCCCTACGTCCACGGGCAAAGGAGGGGGCAATTTTAATGATGGTTCTTGTGGAGGAGCTTACAAGGGAAAAACCCTAACTCTCATGAGACAAAAAATATCTCACACAACACACACACAATCTCCTGACCCTATATTGTGTGTAAGATAATATACCCCTAATTATTCTTGGGATATAATATCTCCCCTGATTTTCGAAAGACCCCAACAAAGAAAATAATATAATATTTTCTCCCCCTAAAGCTTCTCGGGACTCCGTTTTAGGGATGTAAATTCAAGACACACTTTTAACAATCTCCACCTTGGCTTGAATTCTTCAATATTCATCAAAGAATTAACCTCCTTTGCCTATAGGCCCTGAGGGCCTAGTTCGATCGCTGCAGGATACCGATCAAGTCCGAGCAATGCTCGAACTTAGAAATGGGAAGACTCTTCGTCATCATATCAGCCGGATTCTCATGAGTGCTGATCTTCTCCACCTTGACATCTCCCTCGGCAATGACATCACGAACAAAATGATAACGAACATCAATATGCTTTGTCCTCTCATGATGCATCGGATCCTTGGTGAGATGAATCGCACTTTGACTATCGCAGAATAAGATAGTTGAATCCTTCTCCATAACGAGTTCTCCGAGTAAACCTCTCAGCCATATAGCTTCCTTGACAGCTTCAGTGATTGCCATAAATTCTGCTTCGGTGGTGGATAAAGCAACCGTAGCTTGCAAAGTAGCCTTCCAACTAATGGCGCAATCGCCGAGAGTGAAAACATAACCCGTGAGAGATCTTCTCCGGTCTTGATCACCTGCAAAATCTGAGTCGACGTAGCCGACTAAGCCAATAGAGCTTCGACCAAACTCCAAACAAGCATCAACAGTACCCTTCAGATATCTCAAAATCCATTTAACAGCTTGCCAATGACCTTTCCCGGGACTAGCCATAAACCTGCTAACAACACTGACTGCATGAGAAATATCTGGACGAGTGCATACCATCGCGTACATGAGACTGCCGACTGCACTCGAGTAGGGAACCTTGGACATAGCTTGTACTTCCTCCTCTGACTGTGGTGACATCGAAACGGATAATTTTAAGTGTGCGGCGAGAGGAGTGCTCACCGGTTTGGCACCTTGCATTGCAAATCTCTCAAGCACCTTCTCGATGTACTTTTGCTGAGATAAAAACAGCTTGGCGTTCTGCCTGTCTCTTGAAATCTCCATTCCTAGGATCTTCTTAGCTGCTCCCAAATCCTTCATCTCAAACTGAGAACTCAGTTTGGCTTTCAACCTGTTAATCTCAGATAGACCCTTCGCTGCGATCAACATATCGTCAACATAGAGCAGCAGATAGATATATGTCCCATCTGAGAGCTTTTGCAGATAAACACAGGTGTCGTACTTGCTACGAGAAAAGCCAATACTTATCATGAAGGAATCAAACTTCTTATACCACTGTCGAGGGGATTGCTTAAGTCCGTATAAAGACTTCTTCAGAAGACACACCTGGTTCTCTTTGCCTTCATCAATGAAACCTTCTGGTTGTTGCATGTAAATGTCCTCATTGAGGTCACCGTGAAGAAACGCCGTCTTCACATCGAGCTGCTCTAACTCCAGATTATGCATAGCGACAAGGGCAAGTAAAACACGAATTGATGTGTGCTTGACTACCGGTGAGAATACGTCGTGAAAATCAACTCCTTCGACTTGACTGTAGCCCTTCGCAACCAGACGAGCCTTGAACCGGGTGTCTTCAATAGTGGATCCCTCCTTTGTCTTGAAGACCCACTTGCAACCGACAATTCTCTTGTCGATCGGTGGATCTACTAGCTCCCAAGTCCCGTTCTTGCGAAGGGACTCGATCTCCTCTTCCATGGCTACCAGCCACTTGCTTGAATTGGGAGCTTGTATCGCCTCAGAATAAGTTGAAGGATCGGAGGAATCAATGCTCTGAGCGACACTAAGAGCGTAGGCGACCATGCTCTCATCATCATATCTTCGAGGCGGTCTTATAGCTCGCCTCGGCCTATCCCGGGCCAAATTATATTGTGTCGGAGGTGGTGTTTCAGCTTCTTCAGTCTGAGCTGGAATAGTTACCGAAGTTCCCTTTGGTTTGGACGCACTTCCAAGCTCAAACTCCACCTTCTCTGAAACACTCTTGTTTCCTGTATCAATAGAAACAGAAGACTCCTTTCTCGAGTGGAGCATAGCGGATTCATCAAAAGTCACATCTCTACTAATCATAAACTTCCTGGCTTCAGGACAATATAATCGGTAACCCTTAACACCCGATTGATAGCCAAGGAAGATGCACTTCTTAGCTCTAGGTTCTAGCTTGCCTTCCTTCACATGAGCATATGCAGGGCAACCAAACACTCGAAGGTGTGAATAATCGGAAGGATTACCTGACCAAACTTCATGAGGAGTCTTGCTCCCCAGTGCCCGATGAGGATATCGGTTCACCAGATAACATGCCAGGTTAACGGCTTCTGCCCAGAAATCCTTTCCGAGTCCTGCATTCGAAAGCATGCACCGAGCTTTCTCAAGTAGAGTGCGATTCATCCGTTCTGCTACTCCATTTTGCTGTGGCGTACCGACAACCGTCCGATGTCGGATAATGCCTTCTTTTAGGCAGAATTCATTGAAGTCTGAGCCGCAGAATTCGAGTCCATTGTCGGTACGTAGCCTTTTCACCGGCTTTCCTGTCTGCTTCTCAACCTGAGTTTTCCAATGCTTAAAAGTATCAAAAACATCAGATTTGTTCTTCAAGAAATAAATCCATACCTTCCGAGAGAAATCGTCGATAAGGGTCAGAAAATATATGCAGCCTCCCTTCGAGGTAACTTGAGCTGGTCCCCATAAATCAGAATGAATATAGTCTAGAGTTCCTTTCGTCTGATGTACTGCAGTGTTAAAACTGACCCTCTTCTGCTTCCCGAAAACGCAGTGTTCGCAGAAATCGAGTTTCCCGATACTTGGTACGGGTAGAAGACCTCTGTTACTCAGTGCAGACATACCGTTCTCACTCATATGCCCCAAACGCATGTGCCAGAGTTTTGCCGAGTCAGACTCGGACAATGAAGATGATATAGCTGCTGATCCAGTCACTGTCGAACCATGTAGAACATATAGACTGCCTGTCTTCGTTCCTTTCATAACAACGAGGGCTCCGCAAGAAATCCTGATAACGCCGGACTCGATGGCAATTTTGTAGCCATGAGCATCCAGAACGCCGAGGGAGATCAGATTCTTCCTTAAATCAGGAACATGCCTGACATTTGATAATGTCCTGATGACGCCATCATGCATCCTCACCCGAACTGTACCACTGCCGACGACGCTAGAAGTCGCATTATTGCCCATGAGGACAACTCCACCTGCAACAGGAGTGTACGTAGTAAACCAGTCCCGATTGGGACACATGTGGTACGAGCATCCAGAGTCGAGAATCCACTGTTCCTTATACTTGGGCTTGCTGTCTTCAGTGACCAACATGAAGTCATATGTCTCTTGCTCAGCAACTCCTGCATCAGCTGTCTCAAGTTTTTGTTTTCCCGCATCATTGTCTTGGCCATCCTTTTCCTTCTTTTGAAGCTGCCAACAATCTTTTCTAAAATGGCTCTTCTTTTTGCAAAACGTGCAAAACTTGGATTTTCTCCTCGATTTGGACCTGGACCTGTTCGTGCCAGAAGATTTGGCCCGTTCTCTGCCTCTTGCGAGCAATCCAGAACCCTGCTCATCGGACTTGATCGAGTCCGTGCGGTTATCCAGCTGCTCCTTGCCTACTAGATTCCCCTTCACATCCTCGAACGTGAGAGAGTTTCTTCCATAGATCATCATCTCACGGAACGTGGAATGCGAAGAAGGCAAAGAACACAATAACAGTAAGGCTTGATCCTCATCATCAATCTTAGCATCAACGTTTTTCAAATCATTAATTAGGGCAACAAAGTCACTGATGTGCTTCTTGATAGACGTACCTTCGGCCATACTGAAAGTGTATAGCCGCTGTTTCAGCACCAGCCGATTGACGAGAGTTTTCGTCATATACAAACCTTCCAACTTCTGCCATAATCCACTCGCCGTCTTCTCTGTCAGAACCTCTTGTAGGACATTGTTGGAGAGGCACAATTGAATTGCTGTGAGTGCCTTCTGATCCAACTTCTTCCAATCGCTTGCAGACGTTTCAGCCGGCTTGTCTTCCAAAGCCGTGTCGAGGTCGTTCTGAACGAGGATTGCGAGCATCCGGACTTGCCATAGTCCGAAATTGGAATTGCCGTTGTACTTGTCGATGTCGAATTTCGTCAGCGGCATCTTGAGTCGATGTAGAGAGAACCCGAATCCGAAAGCTCTGATACCAGATTGTTGTAGTTTGGATCTACGGGTATATCGAAATCGAAAGAAGACACGACGATTTACGTGGTTCGGGTCGGCGGTGTACCGATCCCTACGTCCACGGGCAAAGGAGGGGGCAATTTTAATGATGGTTCTTGTGGAGGAGCTTACAAGGGAAAAACCCTAACTCTCATGAGACAAAAAATATCTCACACAACACACACACAATCTCCTGACCCTATATTGTGTGTATGATAATATACCCCTAATTATTCTTGGGATATAATATCTCCCCTGATTTTCGAAAGACCCCAACAAAGAAAATAATATAATATTTTCTCCCCCTAAAGCTTCTCGGGACTCCGTTTTAGGGATGTAAATTCAAGACACACTTTTAACACTGAGGTGCTGGACAGAGCATGGGATAACATCGACAGAGGAGAGGGGAAAAGAGACAGAAGGGGATAGAGGGCGAGGAACACAGCAGATCTTCCAGACAAACCACAATGATTCTGTAAAAGGAAAATCAAACAAGAGGAAAAAGGTGGAAGGGAAAACTATTCTCAACTGCATAGACGAAGAAACTCACGGTTACAATGGACGATGTTCTCCAGGGCGCCTCGTCTGGGTGCCGGCATCCTCATTGTGGATCGGAGGGCTGGAGGACGCGTCGGAGACCATCGGCAGATCCTCCTCCTCGTCATCGAACCCTTTTACTCCAAACTTGGGCTTCTTCAGATCCCCGCCGTCCTTGACCTTCGTGGTGGCGGCATCTTTGCTAGAGGAGTGATCGAAGTAGAGGGTCCACTCGGACTCGCAGCCGTTGCTGCTTTCATAGGACAAAGCATCCATCCCTGCCGACCTAAGAGGGGGTGGGATAAAAAAAGGAAGCGTGGGTAGTGATGGGGGATTCCGGGACTACTGTGTAAGACGGTGTACGTAGAGTATGGGTGATTGGTGGGTGCTCCTAAATACCATGAATGAAGTGGTTTGGGGAGGGTTGCAACCCAAGGGAGGGGCAAAGGAAAAGAGCCCTTGGCGACTGGGGGGTCCTGGACTTAATTAAAGAAAACAACACTTATACAAACAACTTATATAATAGTCTTTTATCCGATGCACACTGTGTTTTTCTCAACACTTGTGATGAGTGATCAGGGGTATCCCCCATTTTTGCTTGCGGAGGAAGGTTTCCCAAAGATATCCATAATGTTTATGAGTTGGAAAATGAATCCCATCCATCATTTAAGTGAATAGAAAGTAGCTCTGAAGATTCGGGTGGCTCGGATTGCAGGTTATGAAGAGGGAGCATTCGGCTCTTTCCCACGAGGCACATGAATGCGCAAGTGCAATTTCGGACCTAAATAACATGTTGTTAGGCTCGGGCCCGGACTCGGGCAGCCGGCCCCGGGCTCGAGCCTGATAGGGCTCGGATAATGTAGCCCGGGTCCGATCCTGGTCAAGACATTTTGAGCTTGGCCCGAGTTCGAGTCTGCCTCGAACTCTGTGCCCCGTTCCCTCCTCTTATACGTAAATTTTAAATGCTATTTTTTATTTTTTATGTTTTATTTTAATTATTTCCTTCCCATCCTTAATTTCTAACACTGTGAAGTGAAGGAAAGTTGTCCGGCCTTTTCTCTCCCCTCTTTCCAATTTCTACTCTGCGAATGTTTCTGCAAAGAAAAAAACAAAAGCCAGATCCATCTACTCCGCCCCTCAGCCACCCTACCCCTTATATATTTAATCAAACGTCAATTATTCGTACATAACTATGCATATACATACATACATATATATATATATATATATAAACTTTTGTTAAAAATTATTTTTTATAGGAGTCCGCCGAAATTTAACCTTCCCTCCCTAGAGTTAGGTGAGGGTGCGCTGTCATGTTATTACGGTGGGGACACGAAAGAAAATTACAAATTAAAAAATGTATGAGGAATGAACTCCCGCTGATAATTTTATAGATTAATAATATTGTTCCTATCGCATAAACGAAAGCCCTAATCGTCCATATTAACCGTTACGTTCATATGAATGCTCGGTCTGCCGCTGCCGCGTGCCCCTCCGCCTATTTTTTTTCCTCCACAGCCACCATATGACAATCCCGCTGTAACGAGCAAAATAATCGTCACTCCACTTACCCATAGCCAGGGCGATTCCGAGCATGGAAGCAATGAAAAAGGAGACAACGGGAGCAACTGGGGCAGTGAAGGCGGTAGCTGTGAGAGCAACAGTGCCTGCAGCTGTGGTGGAGAAGGTGGCACTCATGTGGGGGGCGTCAAACTTGGTTCAGTCAACATGGGCGATGGAGGAACATCACTTGCACCCAACTCCCATCACGCCCAGACAAAAACAACCTAATCAAAAGTAACAAAGCAAAAGTAGAAGAAGAAGAAACCCAACCCATTACAAACCAAGCAGTAGGGAAACTCACCCATCCCATAAGAATCGATGCAAAGACACTGATACAGACACCCGATCAGCAAACCCAAACCCTAAAACCCGTTGTTAGGCTCAACGAAGAATTGGTACTTTTGTGGCCATGTTGTTAGACCAACCTGTTAAAACGGAATAGTCATATGAATTGGCTCGCCTTTGAAGTGTTCTTCATTAGCGCATTCGCATGGTTGTCTTTGTCGTCCTATTTATTAGACAAGGATAAAATGTGAGGATAATATCTAAACAACAGTTTTCATAAGGCAAATTGTGCTTTGCTTTGTCCTTACCTTCCTTGTCCCCTTTGTGCTACTGCATAACTATCCAGCCCACATTTCCTACTGTTTGCTATCAAACCAGCGGTATTCAGACCGAGTGTAATAACGTGATGCGGTAAATGTTATTCATTATATTGAGGATATCGATCTCATCAAATTTGCTATGGGCATTGCAGTCATGTATGCTTCCGCTTGTATCAAGGTCGAAGGTGTTCTGGATACCCACTTTTGCCGCGGACATGTTCTTGTGCATAATAACTGCGGGTTTTCGCTAAGTTAGGAGGTGTCACTTGTGCTTGTGAAATTTATTTATTAGAATTGTTTATAGGTGGCTTCTTTTTATTTTGGAAAATAAAATTACTACCAATCATAATCATGTAAAATTGAATTAAAAACATTTAAAAAAACAATTTAAGTCTTAACAAAAACGTAATGAATACTTTTCGGGAAAGAAAACGTACAATTTAAATATAAAAGATGTCATTTTGGGCTAATGAAGCTATCGTAAGATACTTATAAGAGTTACTATCCAGATAAATTTATCAAGACCGATTAATTTGTCGAGATGGAGTAAGACTCAAATTTTTCACTTTTTTTAAAGTTATGATAGTATTCAACTCGAGTAGGAATTGAAAATTAAAATGTTGCTTTTATGGTATATATACAAGAGTGTTGTCATCGTCCACGTGTACTTTTATGTTAATTATTGTTTGGTGATATAAGTAGAGAAAAATGCAACATGCGCAGACGAGTTGGTGTGGTGCCTCAACTCGTATTCCAATTGTTGTATCGCAGTTGCCATAATTGTATAAGTTCTCAGGTTCAGCGACACTCATCGTTACCTCCTTCATCAATAAAATGTATATTCACATTGAGATGATAAACTTATGGTGGACGCTCGACCTTACAACGGCCCTCAATTGAATCTTTTATATGTTTGTTGCGTGATCGTCACCATGTCTTCTCGGTGTGATGCCCCATGTGATTGAACATTGATTACTCATATTTCATTGTCCCAAAGTTCTTCCAGCGTCTTGTATGGACCCGTCGCTCTGCCGACGTAGATCCCCGCCCTAATAACCTTGCGTTCTTCGATCGTGTCGATCTCCAGCATGTCTCGATACTCGAGTTTGAAGTTGAGGGCCGCAAAGTTCTCTTCCATCCCCTTCTCATTGAAGCTCTTCACAATCACACTGGCCCCCACGGATACCCCCCACTGCAGAGCAACCTAATGAAGCAAAACGATAACTTATGATTGTGGCATTCTTAATCGATCGGCTGGCTTGAGGCATAAAAGCGAGAACAATCGGCGTACGTGCCTGAGCAGGAGTGACGTTGTGTCTGAGGGCGATTGTCCTGATGGTAGGGTGTTCCATGACGGCCGTTGTACCCCACGCGTTCCCCGGGCCTCCCAGGGACGTATATTCGCTCATGTGGATCTTGTTCTCCGTGCACGCCTCCCGGAGCTTCTTCTGCCTCCACATAGGATGCATTTCCACCTAAGTCGACGCACGTTAATCAAAAACTGATCAACCAAGCAACCCCGGATCCCATGATCTCTTCTTACAATTTGGCACTACTGGGAGATCTTTCAAAGATATCTTGTCAACGTTTTCTTGTCAACCATCCCGTCGAGCAAGCCCGACGTTTTCTGTTTCTCACCTTGAGAGCATTGAGGATGGCAGTTTCCGTGACACTCCCGTCGTAGGGGTTGGAGTACGTGCCGAATCCGATGAATGGGATACTAAACCCGCAGTTGAGACTCGTGCACAATCTGTCGCCCTTCATATCTCCCGCTCTCTTCTTAACAAAAACGAGAAAACCAATTGAAAGAGTGAGGAGGGAGGGGAGGTCCACTCCACCGCGTGTGACCCATCCCAAACTAATTTGTTAGAACCTCAAAATGGGAATTCACGTATTAAATCAGGACGTCTACGTATCAAGCAAGGGCTCATGATTTATAGTGAATCGCATTTTGATTATAACCGACTATTGATCTATCTACATTTCGGACACCCGCGTTTAATCCTTACGCCCGAGATGATCACCCCACACTTGAGTGAGTAAGATAGATACAGACAGTATCCCTAAGCCTCATTAGCGGCACAGGTCGAAAAACCTCCAAAAAGTCCTCCTGAAGCAGTTGCTTGATGTGCAAGTATCAATCTTATGTGTCAGTCGTTGTTTAAGATCATGAACCATATATCGAATCCTTTTCCTCAGGCACATCCGAACTTCTCTTATTATAGGTCGATTAATCACACATATTTTTTAGGCATTTCGGTTGCATCTCTCAACAATTTTGGCCACTATGTCCCCAGTATGTGATCGTGTACCCACTCAAGGTTGATCCGATGTTGAGTATCCTGTAACATTCGGGGGAATTTTCTGATTTGAAGGTCTGCTCCTTCAACGGGGTGACTGCTAATCTGTCGCTGCCTATGTATTGAATGTTCTTGAAGTAATCAGACCTGAATGTGTTGTACGAAGGAAAGAATCCATATCCCATCAACAGGTAAGATAGACCGGGTTTATTCTTCACGGTCCCGCCGAAGGACAAGTCCATTGCACATTCGTCTAGGTGGGTGAACAACTCCCCGGGCCAATACCCTAATGGGATTCCTTGAGGTGTTTACCAATAGCCACCAGTTGAGTGTCTCGATATCTTGATATATCTTTACGGAGACATACATTCATAGCTCTGGCTATAGGGGCTTATAATTTAGTGTAAAGTTTGAAGTGGACTAATGATCTGATAAATTATACTAGAGCTCTTCCACGTGATATTATTCATGTCCTGAGCAAAAGACGATATCTCACATAACATTTTTAATAAGTATTCACTTTAATTTTTTTTTTTTTTAGAAAAAACCAAAACCTAAGAATAATTGTGAAAAGAACGTACCTTCCAGTAAGTAGAAAAATGAGTGTGGGTGTCATTATACAATTTTAGGTAGACCTAAATTTGAAAAGATTGGAGGCACATTATTAGCACAACCAAGATTTAAAAAATAACAATTGCATTCATTTGAGTTATATATGTGTGTAATTACCGCCGGTCCAACAAAGATAGCAGGAACGTCATTTATCGGTCCTCTCCTAAGCGAATCATTGCTGAATTTGTTTGCACCATAAAAGTTGGCGGATTAAGGATGCTAATGTCTGCCGTCGCTCCGCAGAAGGAATCTTCTGGAGGTAAGTTTATGCCCACAACTGCCCTCTGCATTAATCCACATTTTCATTTACATTAAAAGATTCGCCCTTTTTAATGGCAGAAGTTCAAAATTCCTAAAGTCGATTGGATTATTTGGAAAACAATCGGAAGCTAGCTAACACGAAAACCCGAGTCTTTCGTCTTTGGATTTTAGCCATCTAAACGTTACTCGAAGCTTTTCTCTTCCCTTATCGCCACTCTCCTTATAGGAACAGTTCCATCGGGGCAGCTGTCGGAATCTCTGAATGCCATCATCTCTTTGATATAAGACCATCTCCTCTTTGCATCTGTGTCGGGAGCGTTAGTTGGCTTCATCTGCTTCATGTAAAAAAGCATCATTCATCACATGAATTTAAAAACATATATTGAAAAAAATTTGAGTGCATACCTGTAGCTTGTGATCCTTATGCAGTGGATGGCGGAAAGCAGGTTGGTAGTATATATCGACACAGTCGATCATATCACCGGAACGAGTCACGAAGCTTTTCACCGGAAATTCATCAGACTTTTTCCCCAAATGCTTGGAAAAAAACATTGTCGTTGTTGATGACGAACACTAATGGTGCACCTCCAATCTACCATCATCTTGTAGTGCCATAAAAAATTACTGTTTACTTTGTTTTATAGTTGGTTAGATAAGGAGAGGATAGAGATTTCAATATAGTTAATTATTATTCACATTTAGTGAAAGTAATAAAAATATCAACAAATTTAGAAAAAATTTCTATTAATTAAGAAACTATAAAAAAATTAAAATCATATTTGTTACTCTACTAATTAAAATTTAATGGTAGCAATTGCTTAGAGCCTCATAAATTTCTAATATGACCAATTTCTAACCTATTTTGTATCATATGATTTATAATATGACCAATTTCTTTAGAGCAGCACACCCACCATGAAATTTAGTTCTCCCATAGAAACGACAGGATTCGTTTTTCAGTCATAATTAACCTTATTCAATATTTGTGGTATGATTGGATTTGGATCTCGAATATGATTAATAATGAGAAAATCGAAAAAAATATGAACAAATTTAGAAAATTTTGTTATAGCAATTAGGAAACTCTCTAAACTTGAAATTGTTACCCTACTGATCAAATTAAATCATATAATTAGTAAAATATTTAGCGTTTTGATAGTTTAGTTGAAGTAAAAAGGAAAAAATAAACTTGAAAGGGAAATTTAAAAATTCAAAATAATGTAAAAGTTCAATCAGGGGAAGATAGGATTTTGTTGCAGTAATTTTAAATTAATGGTCCTTATTATTATTATTATTATTATTATTATTATTATTATTATTATTATCAGAGCCTTTTCCTTTCTTCTCTTCGAGGGGAGTGAGAGATCTAGACTAGGAACCCCACCTGGAGAAGCACCTTGCCCACATCACCATGGATAACACTACTCATACTAGCTCTACCGTGATGAATGCTCCCATCACATTAGAATCAGGCCTTAGTATAAGAACCTCTACTTCTGATAAGCTTGGAGGGTTATATGAGATAACCCACAAGGAAGAATGGGAGGAAACAAAGCTTCCTCTCCTCAACCCATATGCTGCCTTCACCAGACCCTCTTTAAATCCCATCAGGAGTATTCGGACGTTGATAAGACATCCCTCATCAAAGGTACTCGAGTATGTCCAGGCTAGCAAATTCAGCCAACACCCCATATGGGCCACACACAAGGAACAATTTGTGTCCCTACAACTGCCTGCTGAATTCCCTAAGCAATGGATTGACAGAGGATATACTCATCTCCACTTTGGTGCCATTAGACTTGCACTAACCTACCATGGCAGGAAAGGTCTTCCAGTCACAGCAAGGATGGCCCTTTTGGACGTCAGATACAGGGAATATCAACATGCTTGTATCGGCACTGTAGAAACAACACTAAATGCTGGGACAGTATTTGTTACACTTTATCCCAACTTCTGTATGTCTCTACAGGATTCCAGCATACTGAATGCCTTACAAGTACAGGTCCAGATTGCAGGACCAGAACAGGATGAAAATTCCATTGAAGCAACCATGCACTACCAGATGGCTTACAGAGTGCAAAATCATGCACTAGACCTCAACGTTGCTGACAATAACGGTGATGCTTTACTCATTCGAAGCGATTACCATAACTCACAAGCCCCTACATGCTTATATGTACCCAGGCAGATCAGCAGAGATGACCTCCTCAAACTCTTGCCTGAAAGATGGATTACCAACTATGAAAGAACTCAACAGAAGGTCAAACCCATCCAGTCGTCTGAAACAAAGTTCATCAGGAATAAAGACGGCACAGTAATCATCAAGTTTGACCGGACACATGAAAAGGATGCCCCAACTCCTTCGATCTTCCCGACTATGTTCATGATGCAACCTCTTCCTCGGCAGAAGAAACCTGATCCCCTTAACCGTATCATCCATTCTTTTGATGAACAGGGACAAGAAACGTATCACTTCAGAGACCCAGTAACTGACCACTGCTACTGGGATGTTTGTTCCTCAGACATTTGCGGATGCAAAGATGAGCATCTCTCAAGCGATGATGAGGATACCAGGAGAAAAAAGAAGTCACAAAGAAAACCTGCTGACTCTGACTCTGACAGTGATGATGATCAGGATCAGAAGCCCTTCAAAGATGATGAGACAGATGCCGCTCCCCAAATCAAAACAGATTATGGAGCATGGCAGTTCCTGATTGACCAGGCCCCTCGGATTCGGCCTAAAAAGAAGCCCTCAAAGGTATTACCCTGCTACCGAAATATTCGTAAGTGGCAGAAGAAGAACCCTTCTTCGCAGGTGATCCTAGGTGAGGCAACACCCACCAGTTGTGCTCAAGAGGCTGAAAAGCCAATACCCACCAGCACCCCATCAGAAATCATGATGATGGGAAGACCTGGAGAGTTGAATTTCCCACCTCAAAATGAGCAAACCATTGACGGTATTAGGTATTGTTCCAAAATTCCTATTCCGACAGGTGTTGATGCACAGGGTAATCCCCTGAGAAATAGTACTGCAGAACATGTCCTCAATTGGCAAAGCCAAAATGCCTTAGCACAAAATGCAGGGCTCAATACTATCTGCAGAAAAATAGACACTGTCCAAGAACTTTTGACAGGAACAGAAGCCAGGCTCAGTGCAAAGATAGACGCACACCAGGATAAAAACCAGGCGATGCTCCAATCCCTTCATAAGAGGTTAGAGAACTTTGAAAAGGGTAAATACCCTTCTTATTTCAGGTCTGACCCAGATGATGAGATCGCCAAGCTTAAAAGGCAAATCAAGATTATAGAAGACAAGCAGGTGGATCTAAACAAACAACCAGACCCTGCCAGTCTACTAAGCTTTGGACGACCACAAGTTATCCCACAAAGCTATGGTTTAAGCTTGAATCCCATCTCAAAGCCTTTTGATATTTTGGATTTTGGTAACAGGACTTCTTCATTTATGCAAGCATCCTCTAATGCTCCTCCTCTGTATGGACAAGTTGGAAAGAAAGATCCTGCAGAAATCAGAGAAGTCATTAGAGAACAGCAGAAGTCATCCAGAAGAAAGAATGAGATTAGAGAAGGCAAGAGAAAAGCAGAAAGCTCCAAACCTGCAGAAAGACATCGAACACCCAGTCCAGAGACGCAGTCTAGTCCTAGCCCTCAGACACAACAGTTAATGATCCGAGGACATCAGGACTCTCTTGATTGCCCAACAAGGAAATGGGTAACATCGACTACTCTTCAGTCCTCACCCAGTCTTTCTGAAAATACTTCTGACGGTTATTATGATAACCATGACCCTATTGGAAGCTATTTCTCCCAGTCGCCACCATTTATGCCTTCCCAGATTCTCATGACAAATAGGTATGAGGAATCTCACACTTCTGAGATCTCATCGGAAGAAACCACCTCCTCATCCGAGCAAAACACCTCTACGGGTGAATCAGAACAGGTATCTGATGCTACTTCGGAAACCTCATCCTTAATATTGACTCATGTATTCATGGCAGACAGAGAGGAGACAAAAACCAGTACCTATAGACAGGAGGAAGTACAGACAGATGAATCAATGGAGGAAACTCCTCCTAGGAGAACAGAGGGAAATACCAAGTTTACCTTTGATGACATACCACGACACCAATGGCCTCAGCGCATACAAGATTTTCTTGCGTGGTGTATTCACAAAAGGGTAACCGTATATAACACCTCTGATATCCTTACAGACTTGACCTCCAATTTTCATGGCACCTTGCAGACATGGTGGAATCTGTTCTCAGAACAAGATCAAATCCAGATGGTAAATATGACTTTACCAGACTTCATGAACAACCTCCACCTTCATCTAATTGGCAACCCAAATGACCTCCTAGAAGAAAAAATGACAGAATTCTTTCAGCGAAGATGCTGCTCGTACAAGGTACAAGATTTGGATAAACATTTCCAAAGAATGCTGCATCTATTCTTGCATTTAGGTGGAGACAATACATACAAACCTGTATTTCTATCCTCGATAGAACCACCTATATCTGCTATGGTTGAGAAAAGTCTTATCAGCAAAAATGTTAGGATTGCTCAACTAACAGTCGGACAGATTCAGCAAGAAATCATCTCTGGGGTCAATGAACTGTGCCAAAGGAAAGAAATCATTCAAGGATTTCTAAATCAAGACAAACGTCTAGATCAAGTCTGCCGAGCCAAGAAAAACAGGTATAAAATTAAGTGTACCACCAAAGACTTGTGCTCTTGTGCTTCAGGACTTAAGCCCCACAAGACAAAGCATGAGAAGATGGACTCCACCAAAGGAAAAAAGTTTCATAAAAAATCACGCAGGTTTCCAAAGAAGTGGAAAAGATTTCTCAGGTTCAAGAAGAAGGTTGGACCACAAAGGAAGTCCACCAGATGCTTCATTTGTAATAAGCCTGACCACTTTGCAAAAAACTGCCCCAGAAGAGGAAAAGGCTTAATGGCGCAAATTGAAGAATGCACCCAGACATCCCTGAGGGATGATGATCTTGAATCTCTTTTCTCCTTAGAAGAATTCCCAACTAAAAAGACAGTTTTTTGTCTTGAAGGAGAATTTTCAGAAACAGATCTTGAAGAGGGAATATACACCATCAGAGTTCATCCAGAAGGACAGAACCTCCCCATCATTCCTATAAGGCAAGTACCTTCTGAAGAATCCAATAATGGTACCATCATTGTTACAGGGGACTCTGATGAGGAAGAACCTCATAAAGATGATTCACTCCAACAACTCCCACTCATTGCTGCTTCTCAAATGGCACCACATATAAAGGTCCAGGTATATTTTTCCAAGTACCATAGACCAGTTACTGCCATTGCTTTCATAGACACTGGAGCAGCAGAAAGCATGATTAACCCGATTCTTGTACCGCCACAATTCCTGGTTCCATACATGAAGAAATTTGTGGCCGCATCAAGTGACGTGTTCCATACCACTCACAAGACCAAGAATTTAAAGATAAAGCTTTTTCACAATTGCATTATCCAATCCTCCTTATATGTTACAGATCTTCCAGGGAGAGATATAGTACTTGGATGGAACATTCTGCACAAATTACCAGAGTTGATGATCTTGTCTACAGGTCTCAAATATCATGGAAATTTCAAGCCATACACCTCACTAACCCGGATGTTTTCCATTGAGCCTGCAGAAAGAATGAAACAATTGTTCAGCTCATCTTTTGCAGAAAGTCATGAAGAGTTTCTACAGAAATACCCTCATCCATTATGGAAGAACTCAAAGTTCTTTGTTCGGCTGCCATTCAAGCAGAATGAAGACATTAATCCCACAAAGGCTAGTCATTCAGGTATGAATCCTGATGATACTAAAGCTGCTAAGAAAGAATGTGCTTCTTTATTACAGCAGGGATTAATTGAGCCAACAGACTCACAGTGGGCATGCGAAGCATTTTATGTAAACAAGCGTTCAGAACAGATCAGGGGAAAACGGAGGTTAGTTATAAATTATCAGCCTCTAAATCAGTTTCTACAGGATGATAAGTTCCCTGTGCCAAGACGAACGGTATTGTTCTCTTCGCTTGCCAAAGCAAAAATCTTTTCAAAGTTTGACCTTAAAAGTGGGTTTTGGCAACTTGGCATACACCCTGATGATAAATGGAAAACGGGATTTTGCATCCCAAATGGACATTACCAATGGACAGTTTTGCCCTTTGGACTAAAAACTGCCCCATCACTTTTCCAGAAAGCTATGATAAAGATCTTTGAACCAATCTTGGACTCTGCACTTGTCTATATTGATGACATCCTGCTATTCAGCCCAGACAGGCCTTCACATGAGAAACTGCTAGGACAATTTGCAGGCCTTGTACAGGAACATGGCATAATGCTCTCAGAGAAAAAGATGAGACTCTTTGAACATTCAGTGGAATTCTTGGGAATGAGCCTATCGAACGGACGATATCACCCTGGACCTCATATAGCCCAAGAACTATTAAAATTCCCAGACACAAGTCTTACAAAGAAACAAGTCCAACAGTTTTTGGGAATTGTTAATTACCTGAGAGATTTTGTTCCTAACATTAGCAGGTACACCAGTCAATTAGAGGCCCAACTCAAGAAGGAATCATCACCCTGGGGACCAGCCCAAACCGAAGCAGTGAAGTATCTAAAGACCCATTTACAGATGCTTCCTCCTTTGCAGATCCCTTCAGATGGAGTCCGCATCCTCCAAACAGATGCGAGTGATCAATTTTGGGCCGCCATCCTCTTAGAGGAAAAGAATGGTAAACGGCAGGTATGTGCCTATAAGTCTGGGAGATTTAATACAGCTGAGCAACACTATCACTCAACAATGAAGGAAATTCTAGCAGTCAAGTATGGCATTAAAAAATTTGAGTTCCATCTCATTGGCCATCATTTTATTGTTGAGAGTGACATGTCTTCTTTCCCATCTATGATTAAGTTCACACAGAAGAAGATACCTAATGCACAGCTACTCAGACTCTCAGAATGGTTTTCCCAGTACACCTTCACTGCCAAACATATCAAAGGAAGGACCAATGTGGTTGCTGACTTTCTTTCCCGGCCCTTTGATATATCTAATCCTTCACTACATGAAGTCCCAAGCTTGCAGGCCATGATACGCACATATGTGCCTAAACCTTTGGATATGAGAAGGATTCTTCCCCCAGAGATTATCCACTATGATAACAAGGAACACGTGGAAGAAGTCCTTGCCAATGCTGGCCTCATGGTAAAACGATACTTAGAAAGGATTTTTAGCAGATATGGACGAATGATGTTCCCAGAACAAGGACTACATCCCTGCTACCCTTTCCTCAGAGTCATATCCATTGAGCCTATGAGTATCTTTCCTGAAGAACTAAAATGGCTCTTATGGTATCTCCTGCATAAGCACATAATGGCTCTTGAGTTCCCCACTGAGGAACTACTCACTTATCTGGGACAACTAGGGGATCTCTATACTTTCACACCACACAGAAGGCCTCACTCTCACTTAGCTGAAGTACTATCATGGTTTGCCCCACTAATACAGTGGAAGATGTGGATTGAAGCTCACCAAGACAAATACTTCAAGTTCGGCGATATAACCCCATATTCAGTTTATCTTTTTCGCAGGTACTGGTATTTCGACTCAAGGCTACAGGCAATGGCATCCATCAACACAGTAGACGAATTCGCCAGTCTTCCCTTTTCTCTAGTTCATGAAGCTCCACTCCATTCAGACAGAGAAATGGCCATCACCGACAACGAATTTCTGAAGATCAGACTCTGTAAAGAAAACGGAGTTCCATATTTAGACCCAGACGTCGTACTCCAACATCAGATCCAGTTCACAGACCCAAATCATGTCCACATACTTCAATGCGCGCTCCACCAGCACGAGCATCATGACGACGGAGTATATTGGGAAGATATTGCACAAGACTTCCTGAACAAGGTGGACCTTGGCCCAAGCTCATCAGGCCCATCCGGCCCAAATCCAGAATCTTCATCAGCGGGTCCCTCATCCACTCAAAAAAGAAGTTCAGAACACTTCCCCGACAATCGAGGGAAGCGACCAAGAGAGTAGCCGCCCACGAGGAATAAAGAAGATGCCTTAGCGATAAGGCCGGCACAAGCAGCCAATTAACTTTCCAAAAGCTGCAAGATTCCTCCGCAAATTTCGCTCCACTAATTTAGCTTTACAGCTTTTCGCATAGTGAAATCTTTGTAATATAAATAGACACTCCCACCAGAGGAGCAGGGCAGAGCAATTTTACATTGAGAGCTAATACACAAGTAGTTTTCCCATATCCATGGCCGGCTAAGCTTCTCCTAAGGTGTTATCCAGTAGTGGTGGTTCCCTAGATCGGCGATCTCTCAAGAAACCCCCTCACCTTCGATAAACCCAAAAACATCTGCAAAACCCAGAAAACCCAAAAACATTCAAAAACCAGAAAACCCAAACTCATGACCTTTTTGTCCAGCATCCATCGTATGCTTTATATTGCGTTCATTTTATCACTCTTGTTTCCAGAGTTTTCCAGGTTCTGCTTTGTTTTACTTGTTTACCCTCTATCACCTTTGTTGATATTTGTGCTTGGTTAAAACTGGCAAACTTGCTGTTCTGTGTCTATAATATCTAATTCAGTATAATGGTATGACCTGTTTAAGAGAAAAATTCTTTCCCAGATAA
The DNA here is from genome assembly GCA_029817715.1 of Melastoma dodecandrum. Taxonomy (NCBI): domain Eukaryota; kingdom Viridiplantae; phylum Streptophyta; class Magnoliopsida; order Myrtales; family Melastomataceae; genus Melastoma; species Melastoma dodecandrum. The sequence continues at coordinate 2,728,441 of JARUPY010000290.1, read as the reverse complement.
ACTCTAAATCTTGTGATGAGTATTGTGATTTTGGCTGCTTAAAACCCTGATTGTGAAATGGATGTTTGCAGTACCCTGTTAACTCGGTAGGGTTCTCTCAGAACCGTAAAGCTATCGACTGCCATAAGGACCACTTGCCGTTATAGCCAGGAGGGCTGCCAGGCGCAGGTCGCGGCCACTGATAGTAGGTGTGATGAGACCTCCACTAGGAAGACAGCGTTTCCGCAAACCCCCCTTTCCCAACAGTGATGTCTTACGTAGCCACTTCCACAGCATTCGTCGACAATATGACGAGCCACTCTGGAAAAAGAAGAAGACTCTTAAACACTTTACCCGTACCATCACTGCATTAGATGAGTATATAGACTATAAGGCCCGAAACTGTGTACTTCACACAATTGAGGCCCAGTTTTCCTACTTCAACTGCATGGAACCAGGTGAGGAATGGATCTTCCTCAACCCTTGGGATTTATGTGGCGGATGGATTTCCCTCCGCAACCATGTCCAGTATCGGCAGTATCTTGCTTGGTATATCAAGCAACATTTGTATCTATCTACTGCCTAGTTTTAGTATTCTACTTTCTCTTATCTTATCTAAAAGGATTCGGATATCCTTTTAGAAAAATTTTATCCTTATATTTTCCGCTGCTTTATTTCCGACCTTGAGCAACTCTCGCGTTGTTCTGTTCTGGTGGTCGAAGCTTCTGTCTTTGTACAACTCTTTCTTTCTTTATCTGACTAGATGTCAGCTTCAGTTTCTTTCTTTAGTTGTCCGTGACAGTCTTATTATGACAGTCGTATTATTGGATCAATCCAAGTGATTAGATGAATTTCTCCAGTAATCCACTACAATATAATACCCCTACAACAAATAAATAGTTAAAGATTTTAGGGACCAACATACTCTACCTAATTTATCCGTCCATTTTCCCTGTTGGGCGAGAAGAGCAATCCATGTTTACTTGCTTTATAGTTGGTTAGAGAATGAGAATATCGATATTTGAATTATAATTAATCATTATTCACATTTAAGTTATGTTTGGATTTGAATTTTAATTTATGAGTATAATTAATCTCATGCAATGAGAAAGTAAAAAAATATCAACAAATTTAGAAAAATTTACTATCGCCCAGCCATTGTTAGTTATATAATTTCTAATATGCCTGTAGATCATTGGCAAACCTCAAACCTACCCTTTGGTAGCACCATAAAATTAATTGTTTAATTTTCCTACATTTATGTCTCGTTACAATTAGAGAATGATGTATTTAATAAAAATTAATTTGATTAATAAGAGATATATACAAATTTATAAAAATTTATTGTAGTAATGAGGAAACTCTCTGAAACTTTCACCTACTAATCAAATTAAATGGTAATCATTGCCAATTTTTTGAAATAATTCCCACAAAAGAATTTTGAATAAAACGAAACAAAAAAAGTAACTAAATAACTATACGTCAACCAAATTAAAAAGAAAAAAGGAAATAAAAAATTAAATATGATATAAAAAGTTCGATTAGGGGAACAAAGGTTTTTGTTGCTGTCACTTTAAATAAATAAATTACTGGTATTTTTTACGAAAGATTTCGCGATGAATTTTCAGGAACAAAGACGGGAAGGAAGGGGGACTGGGACTCAGCTAGGGAGGGAGTAAAAGAAGTTTTGATGGAGGGCTACGTCGTCGTCTGTCCGCCTGCTGCGTCCTGGGGTTTAATGCACGAGCGCGGCGACACGAGGCCACCTCCCCCTCCCCAGGAGATAAGTCACACCCCCATTCTTTCACTCTCATTTTCACTCTCCTCGTTCTTCTTCTTCTTCATCAGTCTCTTCACGGGTCTGGGTTTGGGCCTCGATGTTTACTCACGCAAGGAGAGGGCTCGGACAACATTTGCTCTTCTAAACCAGAAATCTAATTAATAAAGTTATATATCATTTCTAAAAAGCAGCTTCCCTTAAATATTTGTTGGCACCACCGCGCCAGCTTAACTACAAACCCTACCCCCAAGTTTTAAGTGGTAACCCCAAAACTCAAACAATAAAGAGCGTTGAATAAGTTCTTACACGTATTTTGCGAATTGATCCCCCTAGTTTCGTCAACGATCTGGTTAACGAAACCATTTTACGTCGCTTTCTTATAATAATATGTACATGCCTCATTGGAAAATATGATGTTAAAAATGAACAAGGCAAGGGAAATGACCTCAGTATTGGACATTGGACTGGGCCTAATAATCGTGGTTGGGTCGAGGTGCCACGAGAAAACGTGATCGGGGGCTTGCGAGCAGCTTTGTAGTGCATGTGTATTGTAGACATCAATTCTCTAGCATCAACCGAAGGGACACCCATGTTGGGTTTGGGGTGTGATTAATGAATATATTTTAAATTTGTAAGGGCAGTTAAACTGATTGTTTGATCGAGGGAGGATTAAGCTGTGGGAATAATGAAAATTTCGACCCCCCTTTCCTCGGTTTCTACAACGTCATGTGTCGATTGGCCGGACCACAAACCCCAATTCAAATTATCAACTAAATGAAAGACCAGGGTTATTAACTTTCCCACAAAGGAGATGTTAATAAAAATACCTGCAACCACAGAGCCCACGTACACTTCACCACGTGCAACCCTTCCCTATCAGGGGCTCAGGAGTCATATAGTGAATAGTAGTAGGTCATAAAAAGTCCAAATAGTTACATGTCGATGGGTTCTTTAAGAAAAAATGTTACTTGCACGCGTTGTCATGGATGATCATGACAACTCTCTCCAAACCCAATGGAACGTACAAAAATTTTTAAAACTTCCTTCAGCTATGTGGCACGAAATGTTTTAGGATTGAAAACAAACAAATTCCAAGAATTCTCGGAATTGACTTAGGACAGGTTTGAGTGGGGAAGGTCAAAGTTAATTAATTCATATGACAGCTACATAAATGGGAGGACATCACTTCACTAACGTCAGCTGGTGGTACCCTACCTCCTAAATGCAGTTGGAGTTTGCATTGTGGTGGGTGTAGGGGAGGAAGGAGTACATTGGTCCAATGCTTTTATCCCGATTGAGATTTACCTTTTTCATGTCGCTTCATTTTCATTCATTAGATGACAAAGTGCTAGGTTTCATGGCAATTGAGTAATGTTTTTTTGGTGAATGCAGGATGACTGTTTTTCATCATTTTTGTATTTGTGCCTTCGGCGATCTCTTCGCCTCCTCGCCTCGCCCGGGTTGGCTACGCTAGATTTTTCACCGCCAACCTTGCTGCCGCCGCCTCCTACCTTGTTGTCGCCCCCAGCTTACTGCCGCCTCCTCCTCCTCAGCCGACGCCTCCGTCCCCTTTGCCGCCACCATCATTCCCACTTCCACCAATGCCTCCATTACCCTTCCCACTGCCTCCACCATCGCCATCAACCTCGCCATGGTTAGGCCCGCTAAAGTTTATTGCATTTATAATCACTTTGTTTATTATATGGTGGATGTGGAAGAAGAAGAACGAAGCGGAGGAGCGGGCAACAATGGATCGCGCAGCAGCGGGGCGACCAGCCACAAACGTTCAAGTGAACGTGATGGTGAACAGGGACGATTAGACTCCCGTAATATTTTTACTTTCAATGGCATAAGAATGTTCACCGGAGCGTAATCTTTAAATGCTACTGATGTTTTAAGGTACGTTCAATAATATTTTCTATTGTACATTAGGCCCAATGATTTAAAGTGAGTCACTAAGAGCCCATATAACTATGAATTCCAAAATAACTGGACTCACGTGTCTGGTTGGGATTCATGAGAAAATTCATTGTTCTTTTGTACTAATATCTATTTGAAATTTGCTAAAGAGTTCCTACCTAGCTCTGATACTACTGTTGTACTCAACTCTGATACCACTGTTGTACACAACTGATACCACACTCTTTCTCTCCTCCTCCTCGCCCCGCCCAGGTTCGCTACGCCAGATTTTTCACTTCCCACCTTGCTGCCGCCCCCCAGATTGCTGTCGCCTCCTCCACCTCAGCTGACGCCTCCATCCCCTTTGTCGCCACCATCTTTCTCACTTCCATCAATGCATCCGTTACCCTTCTCACTACCTCCACCATCGCTATCAACCTAGCCATGGTTAGGCCCGCTAAAGTTTATTGCATTTATAATTACTTTGTTTATTATATGGTGGATGTGGAAGAAGAAGAAAGAAGCGGAGGAGCGGGTAACAGTGAATCGCGCAGGAGCGGGGCGACCAGCCACAAACGTTCAAGTGAACGTGATAGTGAACAGGGACGATTAGACTCCCATGATATTTTTACTTTTAATGACATAGGAATGTCGACCGGAGCGTAATATTTAAATGCTATTAATGTTTTAAGGCATGTTCAATAATATTTTGTATTGTACATTAGGCCTAATGATTTAAAGTGGGCCGGTATGAGCCCGTATAATTAGGAATTCCTAAATAACTGGATTCACGTGTCTGCCTAGGATTCTTGAAAAAATTAATTATTGTTTTCTAATAATGATTACTTGGAATTTGCTATAGAGTTCGTACATAGCTCTTTTACTACATGTTGTACACAACTCTGATACCACTGTTCTACACAACTGATACAACACCGTATTTCTCCTCCGTTGTGTAATACCCTTCCCTATCAGGGGGTCATGAGTTATATAGTGAATAGTGGGAGGTCATAAAAGCCCAAATTACAATCAGTTCATCTCGTGATCGTCCAAATGAAGCAAGTAAAATAAATTCCTTAGGCTGATGCAAAGCATGTGAGTTTTGTGCGGTTGGTGCTCCCTTAAAAGTGTAGTCTAAGCTTCCAGAAATTCCACTATTAAAAAGACATGTAAGACACAAGAACGAACATAACTATTCCCTAAGCAACTAAACCCATGTCTAATCGTCCAAGTTGATGTTCAATCGAACGTTTGCCGCACGCTCCGCCTCTACTTTCTTTTTCCACATCCACCACATTGCAGACAAACAGACTGCAGGGATTAAAAACAGAAGCGGGCCTAACCAAGACTAGATTGGAGGCGATGGTGGGGGCTGTGGGTTGGGTAACGGTGACAATGGTGGTGGCTGGATTGAAGGTGGAGGCAGCAGGGTCGGCGAGGGCTGCTGAGGTGGTGGAGGCGGCAGCAAGCTGGGCGGTGGCGGCAGAACTGTTGTGTCCCACAGGGGCGGGGGAGGTGGCGAGTAACTTGTTGTAGCCTCGGTTACACTAAGGGTGAGAATCACTCTGCCTGCATTCAACGAAGAAATCATCATGAACGTAAATCAAGGATGTGGGAAGATTTCGTTTTGTTTAAATGGGTTGAGGCTCTCAACATTTATAGTTGGGGCGCTTGGAGGGTCACGCTCAAGTAGTGAATGCTCTCCCCCTTCTTCAGAGAACATTGGATAGGTGCTGATGTCCCTTCACGACGAATTGTGGTCGTCCGTGGCCTCGTTTGAGTAGAGTAGGCGAGACTTGGAAAGCCAAGTAATGTTGGGGTCTTCCATGATCCTCCACAGAAGCGTTTCGTACTTTGGGAAAAGACCTGCTGCCGACATTTATTCCTTCGTCTGTCCTTTCTTTTCCAACGGAAGGAGAGAGTTGCACCCTAATCTAATGGTCCCTGTTAACGATAACGTTCATCTGAACGTTTGTGGCGGCCCACTTTGCTGCTGGTCGGTCCGCTGCCGCACGCTCGTTTGCCCGTTTCCTCGTCTTCCACAAACACCATATCCTAAGATGGATAAAAACTTGTCCCTATATACTATGACAAATAGCTCAAAAAAGCCTCAGTTTTTCGAGAAAATTATAACTTATAATAATTAGTTATTCTTCTTATTACAAAATTTATGTTTAAATTTAAATTATGTTTTTAAATTTTACCTATTTTTCTATAATAAAAATTACTAAAAATGTTATCGCTTTTATGTAAAATATAATAACTTTATAAATGTATTTTATATAGAGTATTGTGTGTGCTTTTATTAAAAAATATATTTACTTCTTATCGAAATATATTCTATTTATAAAAAATTAGTTTTTTTATCCATTTCAAATAATCTTTGATTTTAAAGCTGCGGGTGATAGTTAAGGAAAATCTTTTACAATTGCAACAAGACTAATATTAGAATTTAAATGAAAGATTTTTTAACATGATTAATCACTTTAGTGATGGATGAGATAGTTTTATATATTAATTTTTTTAAGTGAAAAAAATTTCGTAACGAAATACTTTTGAAGTTAATATTTTATCAGAATATATATTAATTTAGTGATTGATGAGATAGTTTTGCCAATAATTTAATCTTTCTTAACAATCAACCATATCTTTTGAAAAATATATACTTAATTATCATATAAAAAATCATATAATAATGATGAACATGTTGATAATATTCTCTGTAACAATACTCATATGTTCAGAATATATAACTAACTATTAAATAAATAAATTGATATAATTGTCGACAATTTGATTTGTCGCCATAATCACTTTTTTTGGTAATGAAAACAAATTTGTAACTATATACTTAATAGGATTAGAAAATTCCTACAAACTTAATAACAAAATATTTTATCACGATATTCTTATTTTGATAAAATTAAATTATACGAAGGCAAAATATTTTATAGAAAAATAACAAATTTGTTAGTGAACCCAACGTGACGGTGCCTCGTACAACTGGACGAATCGATGCAACGAACAGTGTACCACCTTCAGCCCCCAAAGAATTGAATGAATGGTAAGTACATTACGAAACGTTGTACACATTTATCCATCACGATATCGTTTCACTGACTTCATTCGGGGACTCCCTTCTGCGCGGTGATGGAAACCGGCCGCCTCACCAGATCGTGATGGAAAGACCCGAACCCAACTTCCCCTCTTCCCAAAAGTTGTTCATGCATTAATTCCATTTCCATGGTGAAGCCATAACTTTTTTTCTGGTAGTTATAGAAACCAAGTTAAGTCCAAAGCATGGGAGATTATGTCAGTAACGACAAGGACAAACATCCTTGTCTAACTCGTCCTATTAATTAGATAACGACCAGGACAACGTTTAAACTACAGGTTTTGGCTCTGTTTTTCAACTACCACCTCACTGTCCACAGGTACATGCATGGGTAGGGTTGTGCACGGCATCCTTTTGGCTCTGTTTTTCAACTACCACCTCACTGTCCACAGGTACGTGCATGGGTAGGGTTGCGCACGGAATCCTCCCGATGGAGGACTACAACACTCGTCTGCATGCACGTCTGTGGGTTTTCCCAAACCGCAGAAGTGTCACTGAAGGATTGTTACCTAAGCTACGACAACACCACGGTTATCTAACGAAGGTGCCCTTATATTAATTCGCTCATTTTGTGGGACATTGTATCAACAACGTTAAGAAGTGATAATTTAGAATGTTGTAGTTGAATATTCTCTTTTCAACCAATAATTTCTAATCATTATAATTATGTAAAACTGAATAGTCATATGAATTGGCTCACCTTTGAAGTGTTCTTCATTGGCTCATTCGCATGGTCGTCTTTGTCATCCTATTTATTAGAAAAGGACCAAATGTGAGGATAATATCTAAACAACAGTTTTTATAAGGCAAACTGTGCTTTGCTTTGTTCTTTCCTTCCTCGTCCCCTTTGAGCTTCTAGCATAACAACGCTGCCCACATTTCCTACCGTTTGCTATCAAACTAGCAAAATTCAGACCGAGTGTAATAACGTGATGCCGTAAATGTTATTTATTATATGAGGATATCGATCTCATCAAAGTTGCTATCGACATTGCAGTCCTGTATGCTTCCACTTGTATCAAGGTCGAAGGTGTTCCGGATACACCCACTTATGCCGCGGACGTGTTCTTGCGCATAATAACTGTGGGTTTTCGCTAAGTTAGGAGGTGTCACTGACTGTCGCACCCTTAGATTAAGCGAATCATTGAAAACGATTCTGATTTTACTTTTAATGTAGGTTAAGCCAAGATGCACGAATGTCTAATGAACAGGGAGAATTAGGTTATTGAGATCCACGGATCCAGTTGTGACTTGTTCTTCGCGTGTGACTATGTCAGTTTGGCTTGGGTTTAGCTTTGTCGGCCAATGGACTTTGAGTTAATGGGTTCGTGTAATCGATTAGTAAAAAATGGTATTTGCAAATGTTGTCGTCAGATATTGCGGTTGAGAGTTGTGTACATGTGTAAAACAATGGTATAAGAGTCGTGTATATTAATCGCTGAGACTAAAAATATTGAAATCTTCATTTTTGGAGAAATGTTACGAAATTAAAATGATGCAAAACTGGAGGCGAGGCACAGCCCAAAGCTCACTTGGCACCGAAGGACGCCCAAAGGACATCCCCCTTGACACTGGAGGACGCCCTAAGGACGCATACCTTGGCATCAAAGGACACACGCCTTTGCACTTGTAAAACCTATTCAATTAAAATGAGGGAAAAATGATAAAAAACCAAAATGCAAAACAAAGCGTAGAAAAGATTTCTCGATTTATTGAAAAGGTTGTTTTTGAAAATTTTTTAGCTAGAATTCTATCTTTGAAATATAACTGTACATATTCTACTTTAAAAAAAACAACGAACGAAATTTTACATTAATATTTTAATATTTCCAAACAAATGGATTAAAGTTTTTTTTTAAAATGAAATCAAATACTCAACATAATGGGTAATTGTAAGAAAATTTAATTTGAAGCACAAAAGATTAAAAAAAAAAATAAGATACCAGTGGAAGAACTCCATCACGACGGAGATCGAGTGGAGGCTCCTGAGGCGCTGGACAGAGCGTGGGATACATCGACAGAGGAGAGGGGAAAAGAGACAGAAGGGGATAGAGGGCGAGGAACCCAGCAGATCTTCCAGACAAACCACAATGATTCTGTAAAAGGAAAATCGAACAAGAGGAAAAAGGTGGAAGGGAAAACTATTCTCAACTGCATAGACGAAGAAACTCACGGTTACAATGGACGATGATCTCCAGGGCGCCTCGTCTGTGGTGCCGGCATCCTCATTGTGGATCGGAGGGCTGGAGGACGCGTCGGAGACCATCGGCAGATCCTCCTCCTCGTCATCGAACCCTTTTACTCCAAACTTGGGCTTCTTCAGATCCCCGCCGTCCTTGACCTTCGTGGCGGCGGCATCTTTGCTAGAGGAGTGATCGAAGTAGAGGGTCCACTCGGACTCGCAGCCGTTGCTGCTTTCATAGGACAAAGCATCCATCCCTGCCGACCTAAGAGGGGGTGGGATAAAAAAAGGAAGCGTGGGTGATGATGGGGGATTCCGGGACTACTGTGTAAGACGGTGTACGTAGAGTATGGGTGGTGATTGGTGGGTGCTCCTAAATACCATGAATGAAGTGGTTTGGGGAGGGTTGCAACCCAAGGGAGGGGCTAAGGAAAAGAGCCCTTGGCGACTGGGGGGTCCTGGACTTAATTAAAGAAAACAACACTTATACAAACAACTTATATAATAGTCTTTTATCCGATACACACTGTGTTCTTCTCAACACTTGTGATGAGTGATCAGGGGTATCCCCCATTTTTGCTTGCGGAGGAAGGTTTCCCAAAGATATCCATAATGTTTATGAGTTGGAAAATGAATCCCATCCATCATTTAAGTGAATAGAAAGTAGCCGAGTGAGTGAGCAATCACCAAAGTGACGTTGTGTAGGAGACAAATCAATTCAGAAGGAAGATTCGGGTGGCTCGGATTGCAGGTTATGAAGAGGGAGCATTCGGCTCTTTCCCACGAGGCACATGAATGCGCAAGTGCAATTTCGGACCTAAATAACATGTTTTTAGGCTCGGGCCCGGACTCGGGCCGCCAGCCCCGGGCTCGAGCCTGATAGGGCTCGAATAATGTAGCCCGGGTCCGATCCTGGTCAAAACATTTTTAGCTTGGCCCGAGTCCGAGTCTGCCTCGAACTCTGTGCCCCATTCCCCCCTCTTATACGTAAATTTTAAATGCTTTTTTTTATTTTTTATGTTTTATTTTAATTATTTCCTTCCCATTCTTAATTTCTAACACAGTGAAGTGAAGGAAAGTTGTCCCGCCTTTTCCCTCCCCTCTTTCCAATTTCTACTCCGCGAATGTTTCTGCAAAGAAAAAAACAAAAGCCAGATCCATCTACTCCGCCCCTCAGCCACCCTACCCCTCGCAGAATCAATTCCTTCCCGAACTCTGTTAATCCAATCAAAACACAAGTTGAACATTGTTGTCAACTTGATCATCCTTATATATTTAATCAAACGTCAATTATTCGTACATAACTATGCATATACATACATACATATATATATATATATATATATATATATATAAACTTTTGTTAAAAATTATTTTTTATAGGAGTCCGCCGAAATTTAACCTTCCCTCCCTAGAGTTAGGTGAGGGTGCGCTGTCATGTTATTACGGTGGGGACACGAAAGAAAATTACAAATTAAAAAATGTATGAGGAATGAACTCCCGCTGATAATTTTATAGATTAATAATATTGTTCCTATCGCATAAACGAAAGCCCTAATCGTCCATATTAACCGTTACGTTCATATGAATGCTCGGTCTGCCGCTGCCGCGTGCCCCTCCGCCTATTTTTTTTCCTCCACAGCCACCATATGACAATCCCGCTGTAACGAGCAAAATAATCGTCACTCCACTTACCCATAGCCAGGGCGATTCCGAGCATGGAAGCAATGAAAAAGGAGACAACGGGAGCAACTGGGGCAGTGAAGGCGGTAGCTGTGAGAGCAACAGTGCCTGCAGCTGTGGTGGAGAAGGTGGCACTCATGTGGGGGGCGTCAAACTTGGTTCAGTCAACATGGGCGATGGAGGAACATCACTTGCACCCAACTCCCATCACGCCCAGACAAAAACAACCTAATCAAAAGTAACAAAGCAAAAGTAGAAGAAGAAGAAGAAACCCAACCCATTACAAACCAAGCAGTAGGGAAACTCACCCATCCCATAAGAATCGATGCAAAGACACTGATACAGACACCCGATCAGCAAACCCAAACCCTAAAACCCGTTGTTAGGCTCAACGAAGAATTGGTACTTTTGTGGCCATGTTGTTAGACCAACCTGTTAAAACGGAATAGTCATATGAATTGGCTCGCCTTTGAAGTGTTCTTCATTAGCGCATTCGCATGGTTGTCTTTGTCGTCCTATTTATTAGACAAGGATAAAATGTGAGGATAATATCTAAACAACAGTTTTCATAAGGCAAATTGTGCTTTGCTTTGTCCTTACCTTCCTTGTCCCCTTTGTGCTACTGCATAACTATCCAGCCCACATTTCCTACTGTTTGCTATCAAACCAGCGGTATTCAGACCGAGTGTAATAACGTGATGCGGTAAATGTTATTCATTATATTGAGGATATCGATCTCATCAAATTTGCTATGGGCATTGCAGTCATGTATGCTTCCGCTTGTATCAAGGTCGAAGGTGTTCTGGATACCCACTTTTGCCGCGGACATGTTCTTGCGCATAATAACTGCGGGTTTTCGCTAAGTTAGGAGGTGTCACTTGTGCTTGCGAAATTTATTTATTAGAATTGTTTATAGGTGGCTTCTTTTTATTTTGGAAAATAAAATTACTACCAATCATAATCATGTAAAATTGAATTAAAAACATTTAAGAAAACAATTTAAGTCTTAACAAAAACGTAATGAATACTTTTCGGGAAAGAAAACGTACAATTTAAATATAAAAGATGTCATTTTGGGCTAATGAAGCTATCGTAAGATACTTATAAGAGTTACTATCCAGATAAATTTATCAAGACCGATTAATTTGTCGAGATGGAGTAAGACTCAAATTTTTCACTTTTTGTAAAGTTATGATAGTATTCAACTCGAGTAGGAATTGAAAATTAAAATGTTGCTTTTATGGTATATATACAAGAGTGTTGTCATCGTCCACGTGTACTTTTATGTTAATTATTGTTTGGTGATATAAGTAGAGAAAAAGGCAACATGCGCAGACGAGTTGGTGTGGTGCCTCAACTCGTATTCCAATTGTTGTATCGCAGTTGCCATAATTGTATAAGTTCTCAGGTTCAGCGACACTCATCGTTACCTCCTTCATCAATAAAATGTATATTCACATTGAGATGATAAACTTATGGTGGACGCTCGACCTTACAACGGCCCTCAATTGAATCTTTTATATGTTTGTTGCGTGATCGTCACCATGTCTTCTCGGTGTGATGCCCCATGTGATTGAACATTGATTACTCATATTTCATTGTCCCAAAGTTCTTCCAGCGTCTTGTATGGACCCGTCGCTCTGTCGACGTAGATCCCCGCCCTAATAACCTTGCGTTCTTCGATCGTGTCGATCTCCAGCATGTCTCGATACTCGAGTTTGAAGTTGAGGGCCGCAAAGTTCTCTTCCATCCCCTTCTCATTGAAGCTCTTCACAATCACACTGGCCCCCACGGATACCCCCCACTGCAGAGCAACCTAATGAAGCAAAACGATAACTTATGATTGTGGCATTCTTAATCGATCGGCTGGCTTGAGGCATAAAAGCGAGAACAATCGGCGTACGTGCCTGAGCAGGAGTGACGTTGTGTCTGAGGGCGATTGTCCTGATGGTAGGGTGTTCCATGACGGCCGTTGTACCCCACGCGTTCCCCGGGCCTCCCAGGGACGTATATTCGCTCATGTGGATCTTGTTCTCCGTGCACGCCTCCCGGAGCTTCTTCTGCCTCCACATAGGATGCATTTCCACCTAAGTCGACGCACGTTAATCAAAAACTGATCAACCAAGCAACCCCGGATCCCATGATCTCTTCTTACAATTTGGCACTACTGGGAGATCTTTCAAAGATATCTTGTCAACGTTTTCTTGTCAACCATCCCGTCGAGCAAGCCCGACGTTTTCTGTTTCTCACCTTGAGAGCATTGAGGATGGCAGTTTCCGTGACACTCCCGTCGTAGGGGTTGGAGTACGTGCCGAATCCGATGAATGGGATACTAAACCCGCAGTTGAGACTCGTGCGCAATCTGTCGCCCTTCATATCTCCCGCTCTCTTCTTAACAAAAACGAGAAAACCAATTGAAAGAGTGAGGAGGGAGGGGAGGTCCACTCCACCGCGTGTGACCCATCCCAAACTAATTTGTTAGAACCTCAAAATGGGAATTCACGTATTAAATCAGGACGTCTACGTATCAAGCAAGGGCTCATGATTTATAGTGAATCGCATTTTGATTATAACCGACTATTGATCTATCTACATTTCGGACACCCACGTTTAATTCATTTTCCCTTACGCCCGAGATGATCACCCCAAACTTGAGTGAGTAAGATAGATACAGACAGTATCCCTAAGCCTCATTAGCGGCACATGTCGAAAAACCTCCAAAAAGTCCTCCTGGAGCAGTTGCTTGATGTGCAAGTATCAATCTTATGTGTCAGTGTTGTTTAAGATCATGAACCATATATCGAATCCTTTTCCTCAGGCACATCCGAACTTCTCTTATTATAGGTCGATTAATCACACATATTTTTTAGGCATTTCAGTTGCATCTCTCAACAATTTTGGCCACTGTGTCCCCAGTATGTGATCGTGTACCCACTCAAGGTTGATCCGATGTTAAGTATCCTGTAACATTCGGGGGAATTTTCTGATTTGAAGGTCTGCTCCTTCAACGGGGTGACTGCTAATCTGTCACTGCCTATGTATTGAATGTTCTTGAAGTAATCAGACCTGAATGTGTTGTACGAAGGAAAGAATCCATATCCCATGAACAGGTAAGATAGACCGGGTTTATTCTTCACGGTCCCACCGAAGGGCAAGTCCATTGCACATTCGTCTATGTGGGTGAACAACTCCCTGGGCCAATACCCTAATGGGATTCCTTGAGGTGTTTACCAACAGCCACCAGTTGAGTGTCTCGATATCTTGATATATCGTTACGGAGACAAACATTTGCACTCCGTTGTAAATGGATATATGCGAAGAGTTATGCCTAGCAGAAGTCCAGCATCAATCTGTACAAATCCTGGGCAAAGCAAGTCGTAGCATCCCGTATTATTGTACCCCTGCAACAATGTCATACAAATGAATCTTACATCCATAGCTCTGGCTATAGGGGCTTATAATTTAGTGTAAAGTTTGAAGTGGACTAATGATCTGATAAATTATACTAGAGCTCTTCCACGTGATATTATTCATGTCCTGAGCAAAAGACGATATCTCACATAACATTTTTAATAAGTATTCACTTTAATTTTTTTTTTGAGAAAAAAACCAAAACCTAAGAATAATTGTGAAAAGAACGTACCTTCCAGTAAGTAAAAAAATGAGTGTGGGTGTCATTATACAATTTTGGGTAGACCTAAATTTTAAAAGATTGGAGGCACATTATTAGCACAACTAAGATTTAAAAAATAACAATTGCATTCATTTGAGTTATATATGTGTGTAATTACCGCCGGTCCAACAAAGATAGCATGAACGTCATTTATCGGTCCTCTCCTAAGTGAATCATTGCTGAATTTGTTTGCACCGTAAAAGTTGGCGGATTAAGGATGCTAATGTCTGCCGTCGCTCCGCAGAAGGAATCTTCTGGAGGTAAGTTTATGCCCACAACTGCCCTCTGCATTAATCCACATTTTCATTTACATTAAAAGATTCGCCATTTTTAATGGCAGAAGTTCAAAATTCCTAAAGTCGATTGGATTATTTGGAAAACATTCGGAAGCTAGCTTACACGAAAACCCGAGTCTTTCGTCTTTGGATTTTAGCCATCTAAACAATACTCGAAGCTTTTCTCTTCCCTTATCGCCACTCTCCTTATAGGAACAGTTCCATCTGGGCAGCTGTCGGAATCTCTGAATGCCATCATCACTTTGATATAAGACCATCTCCTCTTTGCATCTGTGTCGGGAGCGTTAGTTGGCTTCATCTGCTTCATGTAAAAAAGCATCATTCATCACATGAATTTAAAAACATATATTGAAAAAAATTTGAGTGCATACCTGTAGCTTGTGATCCTTATACAGTGGATTGTGGAAAGCAGGTTGGTAGTCTATATCGACACAGTCGAACATATCACCGGAACGAGTCACGAAGCTTTTCACCGGAAATTCATCAGACTTTTTCCCCAAATGCTTGGAAAAAAACATTGTCGTTGTTGATGACGAACACTATCAGTAGAGCAATGGTGCACCTCCAATCTACCATCATCTTGTAGTGCCATAAAAAATTGCTGTTTACTTTGTTTTATAGTTGGTTAGATAAGGAGAGGATAGAGATTTCAATATAGTTAATTATTATTCACATTTAGTGAAAGTAATAAAAATATCAACAAATTTAGAAAAAATTTCTATTAATTAAGAAACTATAAAAAAATTAAAATAATATTTGTTACTCTACTAATTAAAATTTAATGGTAGCAATTGTTTAGAGCCTCATAAATTTCTAATATGACCAATTTCTAACCTATTTTGTATCATATGATTTATAATATGACCAATTTCTTTAGAGCAGCACACCCACGATGAAATTTAGTTCTCCCAGAGAAATGACAGGATTCGTTTTTCAGTCATAATTAACATTATTCAATATTTATGGTATGATTGGATTTGGATCTCGAATATGATTAATAATGAGAAAATCGAAAAAAATATGAACAAATTTAGAAAAATTTGTTATAGCAATTAGGAAACTCTCTAAACTTGAAATTGTTACCCTACTGATCAAATTAAATCATATAATTAGTAAAATATTTAGCGTTTTGATAGTTTAGTTGAAGTAAAAAGGAAAAAATAAACTTGAAAGGGAAATTTAAAAATTCAAAATAATATAAAAGTTCAATCAGGGGAAGATAGGATTTTGTTGCTGTAATTTTAAATTAATGGTCCTTATTATTATTATTATTATTATTATTATATTATAATCATCATCATCAATCCAAGTGATTAGATGAATTTCTCCAGTAATCCACTACAATATAATACCCCTACAACAAATAAATAGTTAAAGATTTTAGGGACCAACATACTCTACCTAATTTATCCGTCCATTTTCCCTGTTGGCGAGAAGAGCAATCCATGTTTACTTGTTTTATAGTTGGTTAGAGAATGAGAATATCGATATTTGAATTATAATTAATCATTATTCACATTTAAGTTATGTTTGGATTTGAATTTTAATTTATGAGTATAATTAATCTCATGCAATGAGAAAGTAAAAAAATATCAACAAATTTAGAAAAATTTACTATCGCCCAGCCATTGTTAGTTATATAATTTCTAATATGCCTGTAGATCATTGGCAAACCTCAAACCTACCCTTTGGTAGCACCATAAAATTAATTGTTTAATTTTCCTACATTTATGTCTCGTTACAATTAGAGAATGATGTATTTAATAAAAATTAATTTGATTAATAAGAGATATATACAAATTTATAAAAATTTATTGTAGTAATGAGGAAACTCTCTGAAACTTTCACCTACTAATCAAATTAAATGGTAATCATTGCCAATTTTTTGAAATAATTCCCACAAAAGAATTTTGAATAAAACGAAACAAAAAAAGTAACTAAATAACTATACGTCAACCAAATTAAAAAGAAAAAAGGAAATAAAAAATTAAATATGATATAAAAAGTTCGATTAGGGGAACAAAGGTTTTTGTTGCTGTCACTTTAAATAAATAAATTACTGGTATTTTTTACGAAAGATTTCGCGATGAATTTTCAGGAACAAAGACGGGAAGGAAGGGGGACTGGGACTCAGCTAGGGAGGGAGTAAAAGAAGTTTTGATGGAGGGCTACGTCGTCGTCTGTCCGCCTGCTGCGTCCTGGGGTTTAATGCACGAGCGCGGCGACACGAGGCCACCTCCCCCTCCCCAGGAGATAAGTCACACCCCCATTCTTTCACTCTCATTTTCACTCTCCTCGTTCTTCTTCTTCTTCATCAGTCTCTTCACGGGTCTGGGTTTGGGCCTCGATGTTTACTCACGCAAGGAGAGGGCTCGGACAACATTTGCTCTTCTAAACCAGAAATCTAATTAATAAAGTTATATATCATTTCTAAAAAGCAGCTTCCCTTAAATATTTGTTGGCACCACCGCGCCAGCTTAACTACAAACCCTACCCCCAAGTTTTAAGTGGTAACCCCAAAACTCAAACAATAAAGAGCGTTGAATAAGTTCTTACACGTATTTTGCGAATTGATCCCCCTAGTTTCGTCAACGATCTGGTTAACGAAACCATTTTACGTCGCTTTCTTATAATAATATGTACATGCCTCATTGGAAAATATGATGTTAAAAATGAACAAGGCAAGGGAAATGACCTCAGTATTGGACATTGGACTGGGCCTAATAATCGTGGTTGGGTCGAGGTGCCACGAGAAAACGTGATCGGGGGCTTGCGAGCAGCTTTGTAGTGCATGTGTATTGTAGAAACTAAGAAAGAGGAGAGTCGAAGGGAACAAAACCAAAACCCCCTCCGTCTTGGATATGGCCCGCATTCATCATCGGCTTTTTGCTTCCCTAGGATATCCCGTTGAACTTCTGTTCGACCAAAAGGGGCTGAAATCCAACTTAGGCGATTGACTTTTCGACCATTTTTGCTCGTGCTAGTGCCCCCCCCTTATGAATTCTTGGATTTCTTGCAGTATGAGATCGAATACCATCACCTCTTATTTGTATTTTACTTCTTATTGGTGCTGTTGGGAAATCCGCATAGATAGGATCGCATACTTGGTCACCCGGAGGGTCCCTCACCTGTATCCTCTTTGAATCATGCAGCAAGTATGGTAACAGCTGCGTTTTCATGATCCAACATGGCGAGGCAATCAGGAACAACTCTTTAGACGGACGTTTAGGCCTATGAGCCTAACAAGAGATAGAAAAGGCCCCATTTGGACTATGGGTAGACTCCGAAATGCCCATTTTCTTGATTTTTGGGACTATTGATAGGAGTTTGGCGTGGGATACATAGTTTTTTATGTAGATTTTTGTTTGTACCTTATTCTAAACGAAATTCAAGGATTTGTATGTAAAAGTTACGGCCCATTAATTTTTAAGATTATCTAATAAGATGCCCAAAAAAGTGTCAAAAATTTGAAGAAATGCGTAAAACTTTAACCAAACCTCATACTTTTTTTACCTAAAAATTCCACTTTTAATATGGATGATTAGTAGGCATGGGCAAGAGACTGATTACCCGTATGATAATCTCGTTACATGGTCGTGATTGTCAATGGGGAGTATGATGGTAATTTAAATTAATGAGTGAATATTAAGAAGTTTAATAATGTCAACATAAGAGATCCATGCGGGATGCGACCCGTGCTCACTACTATTAATAAGTTCTAAGATTGTCTATTAAGTCGTGGCAGGGTAATCCATTCTCATAGAAGCTTTGTTTCAATTCAATCTCATGGATATTAACAAAAGAAGAATTCGGAACATTAAAAAGGAGCTGTAGCAATGTCAAGAATGGAAATTTAAAAGAAAATCATTAGATCTGTAGCAAGAAAAAAGAAACCCACGTAAGCACTTTTGTCTTTAAATTCTTTTGCCGCCACCAACTACGTGAGCCTTTATCGGAAAACATTTCACTAATTTATTTCTTTGAGTTCACGACACCCGCATGTTTCGATGATGGCGATATGGATGTTAAACATGTAAACCATTTTTAAGGGTTTAGAGTAATTAACTATTGTTGAGTAGATTCATTTGATTACGGGAAAACTTGGTAACTCAATTCGACGAGGGAGCTCCAACTGAATACTCAAAGATGCATCCCATTAATGGATACATAAAATATGATTCCCCCTAAATAACGATGAAAGGGGAGGAGGTTATCAATAGTCCCTATCCGGCTTGCGGCAACTGATCTCTAGGAAGGAGCCATGAAGAGGGCAGTGTCGGCGAGCTTGTTGGTACTGGCGTCGCTGTAGTTTTGGGCTATATATATCCCGCAAATCGAGTCCCCACCACCGACAATCCAATAAACAACAACCGCGACACGACAACTTCAAAGTACTCCTCAAATGCCCACGCCTCTATTCACGCGGCCTAGTAGTTGAACGAAGCCCATAAGGAATGGGCCAACATAAAACCAAGCCCAGAAGTCTTCACTTCATCCTTCTAATGAAAGTAGTGGGGTCCACGACGCCACGTGGTTTTGGTAGCCTTGTAAGCATGACTTCTGTCTCCATGGAAATCCCCAAACTACCCCCTCCCCCACCCACATCATTCCTCTCTTCTTCCTTTGTCCGCAGAAAATCCAAATGATGCGCCAATTGACATTCCAATGACAGTGAACTGTAAACTCTGCGGCTCTCAAACCATCATGACGCATCATCGCCTACTCGAACTCTGCCCTTTATTCTTCTCCCACCATGACTTTTTCCTCCTACTCCCTCCTAAGCCCATCCCCCAGCTCGATGTCCTCTCAGATCTTTACATGGTCGAGACATCGTCGTCATCCTTCCACCGTTTATTTTATCTATTTGGGGGACAAAATGCTTTTACTGCTGTGCGTGCCTCGTGGTGTTTCCATTACTGACTCGGTATTTCTCCTTTTTTTTGTCGCACTCCGCGTTAGCAGGAGAGACACCCATGTTGGGTTTGGGGTATAATTAATGTACCCATGTTATTTTTTTCTTCTTTGTAAATCAACTAAACAATATAATTATCATGTAATAGGATAATGAGCACAGTGGATCACATTATCTAGTTGACGGTTACTTTTCTATTGTGATACACACTTTTCGCCCTAAGAATGCCTTATGTTATGAAAATGCCCTAAAAATGTAATTTAATGAGCACTTGACCGTCAAATTGAATTATAGAAACCCATTTTTTTAGTACCTCAATTTATCACCCTTTTTTTAAGATAAAATAGTTTTTACACTGTTCAAGGGAAGTTCGAGGTTTAACAAACGCTATCCTAAAAGTTCTGTGTGATTTGAGTTCTCGAAAACAACGTACTTAATTTAGAATTTTCATACATAATCGATGCATAAAGTGACAAATGATGATGATGATGATTATTATAATAATAATAATTATTATAATTATTATTATTATTTAACGCTTTTGTACTAGATTATCGGGGAAATTTATGTCATGCCGTGTCACGATTTTTGGTTAGATCTCCCAGCGGATTGACGTGCTTTGTCTAATTTTATAAATGCAAATAAAGAGAAAAAAGTCACATGTTAACCCTGATAAAAAAAATTATAATTTCAAAGATAAAACGGATGTTTTCTTTGTCGTCAATTAAATAAATTTCGCCCCTCTCACCTGACATATGCACGTAGCCCATCAAATAAAAACGAATATCGATAAGGAATATTCATGAGCCCTATATTATATATATATAGTGTGTGAGTGTGTCTGTGGTGGATCTCCTCGGTGGGAAAATATTTTTTTTTTTTTTTCTATTTATGCCCACTCGACTATTGTTGGGGAATCGAATTCCTTTTTTCTTTCTAATTAAAGTATGTCCATCTTTATTTTAAATTAACAATGTAATTTATTATAGTGGATTACTTTCTCGATTAATTCCTGCCAAAATATATCGAACGTTTTTTCTAATGAGAATCTTCTCAAAAATTTTTGTGTAAAGAATTTGTAAGTATTGAGTGGGGCAATTTCGACCCTCTACCTTAGGGGCTAAAATTAGAAAGGCCAAGCCATTTAAAAGAAATAAGCCCACTTTATTATGTTGTGGGACTTCGGAGCCCATTTCTTGCTACTCTTTGAAATACATTACAATCATTTTCTTGATTCACTCTACGATTATCCCAATAATAACAATAACCATGGGTAAAAATGTGAGTTAAATAGTATATGAAGCCCGGAGATTTCATATTACCTCTACATTTTTTTCCAAAAGTTTTAAATAAAAAAAAAAACCTAGATTTAATGGTGACACTATAAGGTAAAACAATACACGTGGTTGTACTTAAAATTTCTCAAGATTTCATGATTAGAGTCACCTTCATATTTATAGAATTCTACTTCGTTCTCTAATGAGAAGACGAGAATTTCATTTAGCGAGAACCAAAATTAAATCCAAATTACAATGGGAGGAGGACTAAAGTCTTGTATTATTTGGGTAAATGTGCCCCCCTCACACACCACTAAACCCGTTGGAAAAATGAGATTTTGTTTTGTATTTGTATCCATTAATGAGATTGCGTGGTTACTTGTATAGTAGAGTGGATGGTCAGAATCAAATAGTTTGGAATTGGGTACATCGACTTGTTTCATACCTTAAATGCGGGTGTCGTATACTCGTATTGGGGTAGGTCAAAGATAATTAATTCCCCTGACAGCTAAATGAGTGGGAAGACATCAATTCTCTAGCATCAACCGAAGGGACACCCATGTTGGGTTTGGGGTGTGATTAATGAATATATTTTAAATTTGTAAGGGCAGTTAAACTGATTGTTTGACCGAGGGAGGATTAAGCTGTGGGAATAATGAAAATTTCGACCCCCCTTTCCTCGGTTTCTACAACGTCATGTGTCGATTGGCCGGACCACAAACCCCAATTCAAATTATCAACTAAATGAAAGATCAGGGTTATTAACTTTCCCACAAAGGAGATGTTAATAAAAATACCTGCAACCACAGAGCCCACGTACACTTCACCACGTGCAACCCTTCCCTATCAGGGGCTCAGGAGTCATATAGTGAATAGTAGTAGGTCATAAAAAGTCCAAATAGTTACATGTCGATGGGTTCTTTAAGAAAAAATGTTACTTGCACGCGTTGTCATGGATGATCATGACAACTCTCTCCAAACCCAATGGAACGTACAAAAATTTTTAAAACTTCCTTCAGCTATGTGGCACGAAATGTTTTAGGATTGAAAACAAACAAATTCCAAGAATTCTCGGAATTGACTTAGGACAGGTTTGAGTGGGGAAGGTCAAAGTTAATTAATTCATATGACAGCTACATAAATGGGAGGACATCACTTCACTAACGTCAGCTGGTGGTACCCTACCTCCTAAATGCAGTTGGAGTTTGCATTGTGGTGGGTGTAGGGGAGGAAGGAGTACATTGGTCCAATGCTTTTATCCCGATTGAGATTTACCTTTTTCATGTCGCTTCATTTTCATTCATTAGATGACAAAGTGCTAGGTTTCATGGCAATTGAGTAATGTTTTTTTGGTGAATGCAGGATGACTGTTTTTCATCATTTTTGTATTTGTGCCTTCGGCGATCTCTTCGCCTCCTCGCCTCGCCCGGGTTGGCTACGCTAGATTTTTCACCGCCAACCTTGCTGCCGCCGCCTCCCACCTTGTTGTCGCCCCCAGCTTACTGCCGCCTCCTCCACCTCAGCCGACGCCTCCGTCCCCTTTGCCGCCACCATCATTCCCACTTCCACCAATGCCTCCATTACCCTTCCCACTGCCTCCACCATCGCCATCAACCTCGCCATGGTTAGGCCCGCTAAAGTTTATTGCATTTATAATCACTTTGTTTATTATATGGTGGATGTGGAAGAAGAAGAACGAAGCGGAGGAGCGGGCAACAATGGATCGCGCAGCAGCGGGGCGACCAGCCACAAACGTTCAAGTGAACGTGATGGTGAACAGGGACGATTAGACTCCCGTGATATTTTTACTTTCAATGGCATAAGAATGTTCACCGGAGCGTAATCTTTAAATGCTACTGATGTTTTAAGGTACGTTCAATAATATTTTATATTGTACATTAGGCCCAATGATTTAAAGTGAGTCACTAAGAGCCCATATAACTATGAATTCCAAAATAACTGGATTCACGTGTCTGGTTGGGATTCATGAGAAAATTCATTGTTCTTTTGTACTAATATCTATTTGAAATTTGCTAAAGAGTTCCTACCTAGCTCTGATACTACTGTTGTACTCAACTCTGATACCACTGTTCTACACAACTGATACCACACTCTTTCTCTCCTCCTCCTCGCCCCGCCCAGCTTCGCTACGCCAGATTTTTCACTTCCCACCTTGCTGCCGCCCCCCAGATTGCTGTCGCCTCCTCCACCTCAGCTGAAGCCTCTATCCCCTTTGTCGCCACCATCTTTCTCACTTCCATCAATGCATCCGTTACCTTTCTCACTACCTCCACCATCGCTATCAACCTAGCCATGGTTAGGCCCGCTAAAGTTTATTGCATTTATAATTACTTTGTTTATTATATGGTGGATGTGGAAGAAGAAGAAAGAAGCGGAGGAGCGGGCAACAGTGAATCGCGCAGGAGCGGGGCGACCAGCCACAAACGTTCAAGTGAACGTGATAGTGAACAGGGACGATTAGACTCCCATGATATTTTTACTTTTAATGACATAAGAATGTCGACCGGAGCGTAATACTTAAATGCTATTAATGTTTTAAGGCATGTTCAATAATATTTTGTATTGTACATTAGGCCTAATGATTTAAAGTGGGCCGGTATGAGCCCGTATAATTAGGAATTCCTAAATAACTGGATTCACGTGTCTGCCTAGGATTCTTGAAAAAATTAATTATTGTTTTCTAATAATAATTACTTGGAATTTGCTATAGAGTTCGTACATAGCTCTTTTACTACTGTTGTACACAACTCTGATACCACTGTTCTACACAACTGATACAACACCGTATTTCTCCTCCGTTGTGTAATACCCTTCCCTATCAGGGGCTCATGAGTTATATAGTGAATAGTGGGAGGTCATAAAAGCCCAAATTACAATCAGTTCATCTCGTGATCGTCCAAATGAAGCAAGTAAAATAAATTCCTTAGGCTGATGCAAAGCATGTGAGTTTTCTGCGGTTGGTGCTCGCTTAAAAGTGTAGTCTAAGCTTCCAGAAATTCCACTATTAAAAAGACATGTAAGACACAAGAACGAACATAACTATTCCCTAAGCAACTAAACCCATGTCTAATCGTCCAAGTTGATGTTCAATCGAACGTTTGCCGCACGCTCCGCCGCGGCACGCTCCGCCTCTACTTTCTTTTTCCACATCCACCACATTGCAGACAAACAGACTGCAGGGATTAAAAACAGAAGCGGGCCTAACCAAGACTAGATTGGAGGCGATGGTGGGGGCTGTGGGTTGGGTAACGGTGACAATGGTGGTGGCTGGATTGAAGGTGGAGGCAGCAGGGTCGGCGAGGGCTGCTGAGGTGGTGGAGGCGGCAGCAAGCTAGGGGGCGGCAGCAGGCTGGGCGGTGGCGGCAGAACTGTTGTGTCCCACAGGGGCGGGGGAGGTGGCGAGTAACTTGTTGTAGCCCCGGTTACACTAAGGGTGAGAATCACTCTGCCTGCATTCAACGAAGAAATCATCATGAACGTAAATCAAGGATGTGGGAAGATTTCGTTTTGTTTAAATGGGTTGAGGCTCTCAACATTTATAGTTGGGGCGCTTGGAGGGTCACGCTCAAGTAGTGAATGCTCTCCCCCTTCTTCAGAGAACATTGGATAGGTGCTGATGTCCCTTCACGACGAACTGTGGTCGTCCGTGGCCTCGTTTGAGTAGAGTAGGCGAGACTTGGAAAGCCAAGTAATGTTGGGGTCTTCCATGATCCTCCACAGAAGCGTTTCGTACTTTGGGAAAAGACCTGCTGCCGACATTTATTCCTTCGTCTGCCCTTTCTTTTCCAACGGAAGGAGAGAGTTGCACCCTAATCTAATCGTCCCTGTTAACGATAACGTTCATCTGAACGTTTGTGGCGGCCCACTTTCCTGCTGGTCGGTCCGCTGCCGCGCGCTCGTTTGCCCGTTTCCTCGTCTTCCACAGACACCATATCCTAAGATGGATAAAAACTTGTCCCTATATACTATGACAAATAGCTCAAAAAAGCCTCAGTTTTTCGAGAAAATTATAACTTATAATAATTAGTTATTCTTCTTATTACAAAATTTATGTTTAAATTTAAATTATGTTTTTAAATTTTACCTATTTTTCTATAATAAAAATTACTAAAAATGTTATCGCTTTTATGTAAAATATAATAACTTTATAAATGTATTTTATATAGAGTATTATGTGTGCTTTTATTAAAAAATATATTTACTTCTTATCGAAATATATTCTATTTATAAAAAATTAGTTTTTTTATCCATTTCAAATAATCTTTGATTTTAAAGCTGCGGGTGATAGTTAAGGAAAATCTTTTACAATTGCAACAAGACTAATATTTGAATTTAAATGAAAGATTTTTTAACATGATTAATCACTTTAGTGATGGATGAGATAGTTTTATATATTAATTTTTTTAAGTGAAACAAATTTCGTAACGAAATACTTTTGAAGTTAATATTTTATCAGAATATATATTAATTTAGTGATTGATGAGATAGTTTTGCCAATAATTTAATCTTTCTTAACAATCAACCATATCTTTTGAAAAATATATACTTAATTATCATATAAAAAATCATATAATAATGATGAACATGTTGATAATATTCTCTGTAACAATACTCATATGTTCAGAATATATAACTAACTATTAAATAAATAAATTGATATAATTGTCGACAATTTGATTTGTCGCCATAATCACTTTTTTTGGTAATGAAAACAAATTTGTAACTATATACTTAATAGGATTAGAAAATTCCTACAAACTTAATAACAAAATATTTTATCACGATATTCTTATTTTGATAAAATTAAATTATACGAAGGCAAAATATTTTATAGAAAAATAACAAATTTGTTAGTGAACCCAACGTGACGGTGCCTCGTACAACTGGACGAATCGATGCAACGAACAGTGTACCACCTTCAGCCCCCAAAGAATTGAATGAATGGTAAGTACATTACGAAACGTTGTACACATTTATCCATCACGATATCGTTTCACTGACTTCATTCGGGGACTCCCTTCTGCGCGGTGATGGAAACCGGCCGCCTCACCAGATCGTGATGGAAAGACCCGAACCCAACTTCCCCTCTTCCCAAAAGTTGTTCATGCATTAATTCCATTTCCATGGTGAAGCCATAACTTTTTTTCTGGTAGTTATAGAAACCAAGTTAAGTCCAAAGCATGGGAGATTATGTCAGTAACGACAAGGACAAACATCCTTGTCTAACTCGTCCTATTAATTAGATAACGACCAGGACAACGTTTAAACTACAGGTTTTGGCTCTGTTTTTCAACTACCACCTCACTGTCCACAGGTACATGCATGGGTAGGGTTGTGCACGGCATCCTTTTGGCTCTGTTTTTCAACTACCACCTCACTGTCCACAGGTACGTGCATGGGTAGGGTTGCGCACGGAATCCTCCCGATGGAGGACTACAACACTCGTCTGCATGCACGTCTGTGGGTTTTCCCAAACCGCAGAAGTGTCACTGAAGGATTGTTACCTAAGCTACGACAACACCACGGTTATCTAACGAAGGTGCCCTTATATTAATTCGCTCATTTTGTGGGACATTGTATCAACAACGTTAAGAAGTGATAATTTAGAATGTTGTAGTTGAATATTCTCTTTTCAACCAATAATTTCTAATCATTATAATTATGTAAAACTGAATAGTCATATGAATTGGCTCACCTTTGAAGTGTTCTTCATTGGCTCATTCGCATGGTCGTCTTTGTCATCCTATTTATTAGAAAAGGACCAAATGTGAGGATAATATCTAAACAACAGTTTTTTATAAGGCAAACTGTGCTTTGCTTTGTTCTTTCCTTCCTCGTCCCCTTTGAGCTTCTAGCATAACAACGCTGCCCACATTTCCTACCGTTTGCTATCAAACTAGCAAAATTCAGACCGAGTGTAATAACGTGATGCCGTAAATGTTATTTATTATATGAGGATATCGATCTCATCAAAGTTGCTATCGACATTGCAGTCATGTATGCTTCCACTTGTATCAAGGTCGAAGGTGTTCCGGATACACCCACTTATGCCGCGGACGTGTTCTTGCGCATAATAACTGCGGGTTTTCGCTAAGTTAGGAGGTGTCACTGACTGTCGCACCCTTAGATTAAGCGAATCATTGAAAACGATTCTGATTTTACTTTTAATGTAGGTTAAGCCAAGATGCACGAATGTCTAATGAACAGGGAGAATTAGGTTATTGAGACCCACGGATCCAGTTGTGACTTGTTCTTCGCGTGTGACTATGTCAGTTTGGCTTGGGTTTAGCTTTGTCGGCCAATGGACTTTGAGTTAATGGGTTCGTGTAATCGATTAGTAAAAAATGGTATTTGCAAATGTTGTCGTCAGATATTGCGGTTGAGAGTTGTGTACATGTGTAAAACAATGGTATAAGAGTCGTGTATATTAATCGCTGAGACTAAAAATATTGAAATCTTCATTTTTGGAGAAATGTTACGAAATTAAAATGATGCAAAACTGGAGGCGAGGCACAGCCCAAAGCTCACTTGGCACCGAAGGACGCCCAAAGGACATCCCCCTTGACACTGGAGGACGCCCTAAGGACGCATACCTTGGCATCAAAGGACACACGCCTTTGCACTTGTAAAACCTATTCAATTAAAATGAGGGAAAAATGATAAAAAACCAAAATGGAAAACAAAGCGTAGAAAAGATTTCTCGATTTATTGAAAAGGTTGTTTTTGAAAATTTTTTAGCTAGAATTCTATCTTTGAAATATAACTGTACATATTCTACTTTAAAAAAAACAACGAACGAAATTTTACATTAATATTTTAATATTTCCAAACAAATGGATTAAAGTTTTTTTTAAAATGAAATCAAATACTCAACATAATGGGTAATTGTAAGAAAATGTAATTTGAAGCACAAAAGATTAAAAAAAAAATAAGATACCAGTGGAAGAACTCCATCACGACGGAGATCGAGTGGACGCTCCTGAGGCGCTGGACAGAGCGTGGGATAACCTCGACAGAGGAGAGGGGAAAAGAGACAGAAGGGGATAGAGGGCGAGGAACCCAGCAGATTTTCCAGACAAACCACAATGATTCTGTAAAAGGAAAATCGAACAAGAGGAAAAAGGTGGAAGGGAAAACTATTCTCAACTGCATAGACGAAGAAACTCACGGTTACAATGGACGATGATCTCCAGGGCGCCTCGTCTGTGGTGCCGGCATCCTCATTGTGGATCGGAGGGCTGGAGGACGCGTCGGAGACCATCGGCAGATCCTCCTCCTCGTCATCGAACCCTTTTACTCCAAACTTGGGCTTCTTCAGATCCCCGCCGTCCTTGACCTTCGTGGCGGCGGCATCTTTGCTAGAGGAGTGATCGAAGTAGAGGGTCCACTCGGACTCGCAGCCGTTGCTGCTTTCATAGGACAAAGCATCCATCCCTGCCGACCTAAGAGGGGATGGGATAAAAAAAGGAAGCGTGGGTGGTGATGGGGGATTCCGGGACTACTGTGTAAGACGGTGTACGTAGAGTATGGGTGATTGGTGGGTGCTCCTAAATACCATGAATGAAGTGGTTTGGGGAGGGTTGCAACCCAAGGGAGGGGCTAAGGAAAAGAGCCCTTGGCGACTGGGGGGTCCTGGACTTAATTAAAGAAAACAACACTTATACAAACAACTTATATAATAGTCTTTTATCCGATACACACTGTGTTCTTCTCAACACTTGTGATGAGTGATCAGGGGTATCCCCCATTTTTGCTTGCGGAGGAAGGTTTCCCAAAGATATCCATAATGTTTATGAGTTGGAAAATGAATCCCATCCATCATTTAAGTGAATAGAAAGTAGCCGAGTGAGTGAGCAATCACCAAAGTGACGTTGTGTAGGAGACAAATCAATTCAGAAGGAAGATTCGGGTGGCTCGGATTGCAGGTTATGAAGAGGGAGCATTCGGCTCTTTCCCAGTAGGCACATGAATGCGCAAGTGCAATTTCGGACCTAAATAACATGTTTTTAGGCTCGGGCCCGGACTCGGGCCGCCAGCCCCGGGCTCGAGCCTGATAGGGCTCGAATAATGTAGCCCGGGTCCGATCCTGGTCAAAACATTTTTAGCTTGGCCCGAGTCCGAGTCTGCCTCGAACTCTGTGCCCCATTCCCCCCTCTTATACGTAAATTTTAAATGCCATTTTTTATTTTTTATGTTTTATTTTAATTATTTCCTTCCCATCCTTAATTTCTAACACAGTGAAGTGAAGGAAAGTTGTCCCGCCTTTTCTCTCCCCTCTTTCCAATTTCTACTCTGCGAATGTTTCTGCAAAGAAAAAAACAAAAGCCAGATCCATCTACTCCGCCCCTCAGCCACCCTACCCCTCGCAGAATCAATTCCTTCCCGAACTCTGTTAATCCAATCAAAACACAAGTTGAACATTGTTGTCAACTTGATCATCCTTATATATTTAATCAAACGTCAATTATTCGTACATAACTATGCATATACATACATACATATATATATATATATATATATATAAACTTTTGTTAAAAATTATTTTTTATAGGAGTCCGCCGAAATTTAACCTTCCCTCCCTAGAGTTAGGTGAGGGTGCGCTGTCATGTTATTACGGTGGGGACACGAAAGAAAATTACAAATTAAAAAATGTATGAGGAATGAACTCCCGCTGATAATTTTATAGATTAATAATATTGTTCCTATCGCATAAACGAAAGCCCTAATCGTCCATATTAACCGTTACGTTCATATGAATGCTCGGTCTGCCGCTGCCGCGTGCCCCTCCGCCTATTTTTTTTCCTCCACAGCCACCATATGACAATCCCGCTGTAACGAGCAAAATAATCGTCACTCCACTTACCCATAGCCAGGGCGATTCCGAGCATGGAAGCAATGAAAAAGGAGACAACGGGAGCAACTGGGGCAGTGAAGGCGGTAGCTGTGAGAGCAACAGTGCCTGCAGCTGTGGTGGAGAAGGTGGCACTCATGTGGGGGGCGTCAAACTTGGTTCAGTCAACATGGGCGATGGAGGAACATCACTTGCACCCAACTCCCATCACGCCCAGACAAAAACAACCTAATCAAAAGTAACAAAGCAAAAGTAGAAGAAGAAGAAGAAACCCAACCCATTACAAACCAAGCAGTAGGGAAACTCACCCATCCCATAAGAATCGATGCAAAGACACTGATACAGACACCCGATCAGCAAACCCAAACCCTAAAACCCGTTGTTAGGCTCAACGAAGAATTGGTACTTTTGTGGCCATGTTGTTAGACCAACCTGTTAAAACGGAATAGTCATATGAATTGGCTCGCCTTTGAAGTGTTCTTCATTAGCGCATTCGCATGGTTGTCTTTGTCGTCCTATTTATTAGACAAGGATAAAATGTGAGGATAATATCTAAACAACAGTTTTCATAAGGCAAATTGTGCTTTGCTTTGTCCTTACCTTCCTTGTCCCCTTTGTGCTACTGCATAACTATCCAGCCCACATTTCCTACTGTTTGCTATCAAACCAGCGGTATTCAGACCGAGTGTAATAACGTGATGCGGTAAATGTTATTCATTATATTGAGGATATCGATCTCATCAAATTTGCTATGGGCATTGCAGTCATGTATGCTTCCGCTTGTATCAAGGTCGAAGGTGTTCTGGATACCCACTTTTGCCGCGGACATGTTCTTGTGCATAATAACTGCGGGTTTTCGCTAAGTTAGGAGGTGTCACTTGTGCTTGCGAAATTTATTTATTAGAATTGTTTATAGGTGGCTTCTTTTTATTTTGGAAAATAAAATTACTACCAATCATAATCATGTAAAATTGAATTAAAAACATTTAAGAAAACAATTTAAGTCTTAACAAAAACGTAATGAATACTTTTCGGGAAAGAAAACGTACAATTTAAATATAAAAGATGTCATTTTGGGCTAATGAAGCTATCGTAAGATACTTATAAGAGTTACTATCCAGATAAATTTATCAAGACCGATTAATTTGTCGAGATGGAGTAAGACTCAAATTTTTCACTTTTTTTAAAGTTATGATAGTATTCAACTCGAGTAGGAATTGAAAATTAAAATGTTGCTTTTATGGTATATATACAAGAGTGTTGTCATCGTCCACGTGTACTTTTATGTTAATTATTGTTTGGTGATATAAGTAGAGAAAAAGGCAGCATGAGCAGACGAGTTGGTGTGGTGCCTCAACTCGTATTCCAGTTGTTGTATCGCAGTTGCCATAATTGTATAAGTTCTCAGGTTCAGCGACACTCATCGTTACCTCCTTCATCAATAAAATGTATATTCACATTGAGATGATAAACTTATGGTGGACGCTCGACCTTACAACGGCCCTCAATTGAATCTTTTATATGTTTGTTGCGTGATCGTCACCATGTCTTCTCGGTGTGATGCCCCATGTGATTGAACATTGATTACTCATATTTCATTGTCCCAAAGTTCTTCCAGCGTCTTGTATGGACCCGTCGCTCTGTCGACGTAGATCCCCGCCCTAATAACCTTGCGTT
The DNA here is from genome assembly GCA_029817715.1 of Melastoma dodecandrum. Lineage (NCBI taxonomy): Eukaryota > Viridiplantae > Streptophyta > Magnoliopsida > Myrtales > Melastomataceae > Melastoma > Melastoma dodecandrum. The sequence continues at coordinate 2,697,096 of JARUPY010000290.1, read as the reverse complement.
CTTCGATCGTGTCGATCTCCAGCATGTCTCGATACTCGAGTTTGAAGTTGAGGGCCGCAAAGTTCTCTTCCATCCCCTTCTCATTGAAGCTCTTCA